>CM040120.1:70449982-71690709 GCA_022559845.1 Amorphophallus konjac
AGAAATCCTTGCGTTGATGCAACCCCAGTGTCAACGAACCACCTTTGACGGCGCCTAAGGCCTTTCTGGGGCCTCAGCCGTGCGATCCGATCTTGACTTTTCACCCAAGTCAGAGAAACTTGAACCCCTCCTTCTTGCTTCGGCATTCCACCATGCCGTCGACCAAACCTCCACTCAGATATGCCAGTCCGTGTGCATGTGCGGTGAAGCGATCCCCTCATCCCTTCGCTGAAGGAGTGAGCGCTTTCCCGTGAATTTGCACCGGACTAGCATCCCACTGGCTCGGAAGAACAGACGTCCTGTCGAAGAACTCTACACTCGCGATCCCCGCGCACTCATCCCTCGCTTGCGCCACCCGCGAGTGGGGGGCATTTGTGGACGTCGAAAAATGTCGATGATGATCATACGGCATGCACGTCTCGACACTCGAGAGCAAGCCGAAGATGAAAATGCCAAATAAACCTCATGCCTCCCCGATCAGGATGAGGACTTGCTTGGTGGTCCGCTAGCCGATGAGGGAGCCCCCCCCCGGGCGGAAGATATGGCCACAACTCTACAGCCGGCCGTGCCGAGAGCTGAATCAAAGAAGAGTCGGGGACTCCGACATAGCCCGACGTGCACCGAAAGTCACGCAGAGTCTGGGACCGGGCCCCAAAGGCTGCGAATGGAACATTGTAGAGGTCATACATAGCAACCGGAACCTTCAGGGAATGTCGACATTCACGTAAAATGGCCGCGACTTCGAGAAGAATTCATTTAGTGCTTAAAATGGCGCGAGGGGGTCTTAAAACGGCGCCCCTTATCCGGCGCGCCCCCCCCTTTAAAACGGCGCGCCCCCCTTTGGGATGTGGCGCCGTTTTAACTTCTTTTGTTTTCATTGGCTACACGGCGCGCCCCGAAGCCCCCCTTTGATGCTTAAAACGGCGCGCCTTTGGATGTGGCGCCGTTTTAACCCCTTTCTCTGAAGCATTTCCTGGCGAGCAACCAACCCATCCCGTCGGCATTACGGTCCCCTGTTTCCTGCGAACAGCACGTCGACGAACTGCTTAAAATGGCAAAAGGTATGCTTCGACCCGTTGGGCATCCAAGCATGTTCTTCAAATGGAAACCCTCGAGCCCTGCACCGTCGAACGCCCACTTCGTCCGTCGGCCACCCATGCTCCTGCAAATGATGAAAGCCGCGTGTCTCGCGGTGGATATGCCAACAGAGGAGGAGGCCATGCCTCTGCCCCTCTCCCGATCACACTGTAGCCGCGGCGGAGGTGACGTCCACGACAACGGCACTCGACACGGTGACCCCAGCGACGTCAGCAACGGCAACTGCGAACAGAACAAAAGCCATAGAAATGGGAAGTTTGCTTCCCTGCTCCCCCTATAAATACAAGCCCCAGGCAAGAAGCAACAAAAAAAAGGGACGCTCTACTGGCGGTGAAGCCCTGCTCCGAAGTGTGAAGAGAGATAAGAGGGTGAAAGAAAGAAGGAGAGGTGAGGGGAAGAGAGCTCGGTTCCCCCCTTTGTCTCTGCATTTCCTTCTGCCCCTTTGATTTCATTTTGGTGATCTTCACATGTAGACCTTGGTCTTCGTATTCCCCTTCAATGTAATCGGAGTTCGGTCTATTGTGGAATGAAAGGAAAACTCCCCTTTGGGAGATTTTTGATGCCCCAATCCCCCTCAATACTCAGCCCATAGTGGCTCTTTTTTTTTCCTACCGCCGTGTTCTTGCGTCGACTTCGGCTCTCACGTGGTCTTCAGCCACGCGATCACGGCAACCTTCGGGTCGTCGGAGTTCCTTTGTAGGTTGGCCCTCAGGACCTCCGGCCCCGAACGGGGGAGTCGATATGATCGCAACAACCCATGGGTCACCGGTTTCCCTTGTAGGCTAGCCCTCGGGATCTCCGGCCCCTAATGGGGTAATTTTACTGGTGTCGTTGCTTATGCACACACCGGGATGTTTCGGGGCCGTCGGAGTTCTCTCCGCATGGCGCGCCCCATCTTTTCCCCCAGACCCTTCCGATCTAGGGGAGGTGCTGCCCGATTTTCGTCAGGGTCAAGAACATACAAGAACACCAAGAACAATGAATAAATGTATCATAGAATTTGCCCACGGGTGAAAGAAAAGAAACACACAGTAAAACTCTGTGAACTGAACCCCCCCCTGAACGAACACTTAAGCATCCACGCTAATCCACCTGAATAAACAATTAAAATGTTTAAATCTTATTTCTGTAAACATAATCCATCCATAAGATGAACAACTAATCAATAAACCGGCTTATAGTTTAAAGAAACAAGAAACAGAGCATAAAAGGGTCGAGATAAAACCTCTTTGAAGCTGTCCCGGCGTGGCCTAATCCGGCGCGGTCACCCCTCACCGCGCCGATTTAACACCACTCTCGTAACCCCCATTTCCTTTGAACGCTAAAGCGGCGCCCCCCCCATGGGAGCCTCTCTACCCGGCGCGCCCTTCTACCTTGTTCAATCATTAAAACGGCGCGCCCCGTTGAGGCCTCTACCCGGCGCGCCCCATGGCACCCCCCTCTTTGTTCAACCCTTAAAACGGCGTGGCCACAAAACCGGCGCGCCCCCCCCTTAACGTCCTTAAAACGGCGCGCCTCCTCTCCATCTCTTTCACTGTTCACCTTAAAACGGCGCCCCCATTTCCTCCCTTGGACCCTAAAACGGCGCCCTCCTCTTGATACTAATCCGGCGCGCCCCGTCCCCGTTGCTTCCTTAAACCGGCATGAGAGAAAAGAATTAAAGCTAATGAATAAAACTGATCAAAAGTTTTCCCTCCACTATAATCCAAATTTTGTTCCGGGGGCGCTGCCCCCGAAAACCCCCTCAAGGGGCGTTGCCCCCTTGACCCCCACGACCTGACCGGGCAGGTCGAACCCCGCGACCTGACCGCGCAGGTCGATCCGCGTGCGAGGGCGCACATTGCCGAGTTTTGGCCTTACACTTAACGACCCGCTCCCCCGGACTGTGTAATGATGCCCCGTGGTATCGGACATGGACCTCGGGATCCCCGACATGGTCATGATCCGTGCACCTCTCGGGCCGATAGTTCATCAGCTTGACCCATTTCTTCCGGGATCCGATCCCGCACCCACATGAAACGTGCCGTACCTACGGTAGATATCCGAATGTCTTTGTTCTTACCTTCGATGCTTCGAATACGGACTCTCGACCGGATACTGGATGATCCTTAGTGACTGATATATATACATATACCAGGATCTAATCCCGCACTTGCATTAAATTTGCCGCACTCGCAGCAAATATTTGTATGGTTTTGAACGTCGTTTTGCATACCGATGCGGAGGGTTTAAATCATGTCAACCCAACTCGCATGCTTTAATGAAAAATGATCTTTAGGTCATTTGACCCCTTTTCTTGGCGATTAATCAGAGGTCTTCCCCTCTCTGAGGGGATGTAATTAACGTCGCGCCCTTTATGGCGCGGCGGGTCTCCAGTCCCGACCCGATATCCACAATCATCTGATCAGTCAGATGGAGCGCACCCCGGGCTTCGGACCACTCCAGTCTTGAAGCCCGAACACATTGTCACCTAGGTGACTGGCACGCCCTCGCACTAGATAAACCGATAAAAAGACCATCGATACCCAGATATTCTCATCTCACGAAATTCCAGTGCGTTCCACAAGCTGGCACGCCCGGTGGGACAGATGGTCTCGAATCGATATAACCACCGATATCCCGATACTTTCACACACGAAATTTTAGTGCGTTCCACAAGCTGGCACGCCCGGTGGGACAGATGGTCTCGAATCGATATAACCACCGATATCCCGATACTTTCACACACGAAATTTTAGTGCGTTCCACAGGAGGCCTACCTCGGGATCACGTGGCTTTTTGGCCGCCCCCGTGGGTGGTGGTCCTCCGGCGACCTCCTCCTCGCCGGCAGGGGCCTCTTCGTCAGCAGCAACAATGGCGAGCTCTTCCATCGTCACCCCGGGCGTATCTCCCTCCTCCGACAGAGGTGGCGGTTGCTCCAGCGCCGGCGAGCCCTCACCGGCGGCCGATGGCCTGGCCGCCTGGTGCTTCATCCTGGTCATCGAGTAGGCTGGGGGGAGATTGAGAGAGGAAGAGAGGATGAGAAGAGAGAGTGAGAGAGGGAGAGTGAGGGTGTTTTGCCCCTTCGTTCCTTCCACCGTCAGTTACGGTGGAGGGAGACGAGGGGGTTCCTTTTTTTTCGAGGTTGCAGAGAAGAACGGTCTATCGTTAGACCGTTCATTGTGTGAACGGTTCGTATATGACCGTATGTATCTCTTGATCATTAATTTCAAGTCGGTTGGAATTCTATGCTCGAGCGGTTCTCATGGAGCCGTTCTTATTATAAACGGTGCCGTACCAGCCGTTCGTCACTGACAACCGGCCCTGTTAGATTTGTTCGAAGGTCAGGTAAGAACGGCTAACCTAGAGCCGTTGGGAATCTTGCACGGTTGAGATGAGGCCGTATATCTGGTTGGTCTATTTAAATCATGAATATTGAATATTTTCTTTGGAAATGCATATCTTAACCATCTTATGCAGCATCACTTCAGTCTGTCTCGCCATTTCGCCTGCACAGGTAAGTCAGGTATGGCCTTCTATCCCCTAAATCCCTTATTGCATTATTATATGGTATTATATTATAATATTTCGAGAGCCGGTAGGTTTCTTATGTGTCCCAGGATCTGATGTTCCCCTTCAACAAAAATAATGATGATCCAGGCTCATATACCTAACCTTCGGATAAGCCGTTAAGTTGGGATATCACGAGGAGGATGGTTCTATCCGCACGCTGTGGTTGCGGACGGTATCTTGACTCTGATATTCCCAGCTTAATAATACTACTCTCGAATATTTTATATTTTAATCTTTCTTTGCATTCGTTTTAACGATTTCTTTTATTTTTAGCCCAGCATGCATCATGCGCATCCTTTTGAGCTTTCACGCCCCATAGCCTGCTTAAGAAATGTCCCGTCAATTGATGGTCAGCTGTGTGTCCCAATGCTCGAGTAAGGTGAACTAATTCCATTCCGAATTCGAAGGTTTTCTTTGGTCAGTTCGTTGGGGTCGGTTGACTGAAAGATCCCCGTCTGGAGCTTTAGCATCTTTTTCTTTTGTGGCCCCCTCATTGGACCGCGGGATTGTGTCCCCCTTGAGGTTGGTCTTGTCGGTTGATTTCGTTTAGTTTAGTCCCTCCAGATTGGCATCGCCTTTTGGTCAATTACTCCTAACGTTCGGTCCAGGATTTTTCGAAAGATTCTCACCGCTTGTTGGTAGAAACGGGTGTCATTTTACCTTAACGCCCATTTTTTCGGTCCACTCCGCTGCATTTCCGCTCCACCTCCATGTTCCATATCACCTCCGCTTCACCTCCGCTCGATCCCCTACAAAGAGGGCATTAAGGAGGGGCATCTGTTGACACCCGTTTTATACCGATAATTCGAGCCGTTTCTCTTACTCCCATTAGTGGATGCCTCGAGTTGTTCATCATTCGCTGGGCCATTTTGTGGCATGACTCGGGCTCGTTTTATGGGTCGTCTCCCTCCTTAGTGCAATTCGTGGTGATTCGGGGCTTAATGGGCCTTGGCTTTGGTCAATCGAACGTATTTTACGAGAATCAAGTGCCTAAGGGCATGAACGGCTTCACATCAGCCGTTCAGAAGGTGGGTGGTTGAAGATGGGCCGTTCATATATTTTGGCAAATTTCTGAGGATTTTCTGAATATTCACCGACAGGCTTTTGTGCGGTGTGATTAGGACCGTTCAATATTATGGACGGGCCTCTTCCAACCGCCTATATCTCAAAGTCCTACGCGCGCCCACTTTCTCAGAGAATTATCCAAATGATTCAAATTATCACCGACAGGGTTAAACGGTCGTGTTTGTGCCGCCCTAAACTAAAACGGTCTCCATACAACCGTTCATATGTTCAGGGTCCCACAGCGGACGTTTCGGCCAGTTCGAGAGATAGTTGGGATAATATTCTGATTATTCGAATTTCCACCGACAGGATGGACGGTCCTAATTAGACCGCCCACACCTTGTGCGGTCTATCGTAAGACCGTTCAAGCCGTCGGCTGTTGATTTTCAACCGATTTTATCCCATTTATCTCATGGTTTTATCCTCAACTTATTTTGACGATTTCTCTGCGGATAATCAACCATTTTCGATGCCGTTTCGTGTGGATGGAAGATTATGATATTATCTACGAATTATCTTTTGTGAAGTTGACCCGAGAATATCTAAAAACCCTGACTTCGAGGCTGGCTTTCTAGGCTCTATAAATAGACCCTAGTGGTCGGACGTCGAAAGGGGGGGAGATTTTGGTCGACGGCGAAGCCCTGCCGCATTTTTGAGCGACCTAGCACCAAGGAGGGAGGCTCTCCACGTCCTCATGAGCCTCCGGTCAAGGGAGTAGTCCAGTCTTCGTAGTCTTTCGTTCCGTAGCTTTGTCGTTTTCCTTCATTGCATGCATTGTTTCTCACCCGCGTACCCCCTCCTTCTCATTATCATGCACACAACCATCCCGTTTTTTGTCACCCTAGGGGTTTAAAACCCCCCAGGTATTCCCCTTTTCATTTGTTTATGCTTAATTCTTCTCGTTTGAATGCATACTACATTATTTAGGTCTAATCTAGGTGTCTCTTCTGTGTCTCTACGTTGTTTCGTAGGTCAGCACTTAATCAGCACGAGGCCCATCCCCTCTGGCCGGCCAGAGAGGGTGGAGGTCGAACCCTTCTCAACTTGCTGAGTGAAGGTACTGAGCGGCTATCCTCCGGTCGTTCAACGGTACGCGCGGTGCATCAACGACCGTTCTTCCCTGGAACGCGGTCTCTCTAGCGCCGTCCATCTCACTGCAGCAGTTCCTCCCGCGTCCCTCGCAGCGTCTTGGGGCGGTCTATCGTAAGACCGCTCAACATAAGGCGGTCCTAAGGGAGCTGTTCATTCCTCAAAGCTGCACTAAGGCGAGTGTCTCCCCATTTTCCAAGGTACGGCGTGCCTATCGCGTACGGCATCTTGGTGGTGATCACGGTACTTTGCTTCATTCCCTATCTTCTCTTCTTTCTCTCACTTGTCTCATGCACTTGACGCACTTTGACCCGTAGTGAAAGGGAGAGAGGAGAGAAATATATATCTACACCCATGTGCCGTCCTGACTCTTCTCAACCCAAAAAGGATGGAACTTGGCACATGTGTGTGGATAGTCGAGCCATCAACAAGATAACGGTCAAGTGTAGGTTTCCCATCCCTCGGCTAGATGACATGCTAGACATGCTTGCTGGAGCCGCCATCTTCTCCAAGATCGACCTCAAGAGTGGCTACCACCAAGTTTGCATTAGGCCCAGGGACGAGTGGAAGACCGCCTTTAAGACCAAGGACGGTCTCTATGAATAGCTTGTCGTGCCCTTTGGCCTTTCCAATGCACCAAGCACCTTCATGCGCCTCATGACCGAGGTTCTCCGGCCCTTCATTGGCATCTTCCTTGTCGTCTACTTTGATGACATTCTCATATATAGTGATGGAAATGTAAGTCACGGATTCAGAGGGGGGTGAATGAATCCCCTTTTAAAAATTATTGCGGACTTAGAAACTAGAACAAGTTAGGGACAAACAGTTAAGGGTGCAGAATAATTAGCTCAATCTTTAAGAGTATTTATACCCTAATCAAAACCAAGAGCATAGCTTGCTCACAACCTGAAATAATATTGGGCGCGTTCGACACACTCAAAAGGGCAAGTCTCACAGCGTACATAAATAGAAATGACTTGGAATCAAAACCTATGAAGGGGATAGATGAAATGGATTCACACTCATAAAGCAAACCAATAACACAATATTTTTAGGTGGTTTGGCCAGATACCAAGTCTACCTACATCCACCCATCACTGAACTCAGTGAGGATTATCGCTGACAAATAGCTTGAAACGCTAAGCCTGACAGCTTGCTAACAGAGGAACAAATCCTCAACGCTGAGCCTCACAGCTTGCTACACACGCTGAGCCTTACAGCTTGCTACACACGCTGAGCCTCACAGCTTGCTACACACGCTGAGCCTCACAGCTTGCTAACAGAGGAACAAATCCTCAACACTGAGCCTCACAGCTTGCTAACAGTGCTGACTAACAGGTTGATGAAAGGAATCAAAGGAAAACAGAAAACAAAGAACAATTGGAACAATAGCAACGGTAGCTATGAAACTAAAAAACACGTTGGCTTAGATTTTATCCAGAGGCCAAGAAAGAACACATAGTTCTTAAAGAGAAATTCAAGCTGCACACTTTTCTTCCGCGGGCTCTCTCTTTCTCTTCTTCTTCTCACTTTTCTTCTCTCGAGCTTCTCCCACCCTTCTTTTGTGCTTCAGAGTCACCACATTTGATCGCAGGAGTAGCTTTCTTATAGGGCTGTAGGCAGGGTTTCCACGACCTCACGCATCTGGCGTGTGTAAGGCTCATCCCAGCCTTTTCCAGAGAAGCCACGTGTCAAGACAGGATTGGGGCGTTGATCCACGTGGTAGAATGTCAGAAGTATTCTCCGTTGGGATCACGTGCCAATCATTGAGTCCGTTATCCCCCATACGCTCATACTTCAGGCGTGATGTGATGAAGACCACGTGCATTGATGATGCTCGATCATGTGCCAGTAAGTCAAAACTTGCACCGACCGTGTCTTGCCTTATATTCCTTAGCATAGACGTTGTGTAGCTCAAATGTAGGTAAAGATAGGAATGCACCGATGTTGAACCTTTGAAACCAAACCTTGCACCGACCGTGACTATGCATCAAACAGTAACTTGCACAGACTTGCAACATGCACCGACTTGGAAGCTTATGTGCACAAGGCCGAGCATGAGGCAAAAGATGCATCGATGCAAGGGTTGCACCGACCGTGCTTGTACTAGACAAAAAGATTGCACCGACTATGTATATGCCTTAGACGAGTCATGAGACGCAATATGAGACGCAAGACCATAAAATAGCACCGATGGCATGCGAGCCAATGCTTGCACCGACCAGTCATGCATTAGACGTAGCATGAGACACAAATATGAAACACAAATGTGCACTGACTTTGAACTGCAAGTAGAAACATGAACTAGCACCGACTATGAGTGCGCTGAAGGCAAGAACTTCACTGACCATGTATCCACACAAGACAAACATGCACGGACCAATGCATGAGTGTATCACAAAATGCACCGACTTAGTTAAGGATAAAACTGAAACATGCACTGACTATATTGAGCATATATGCATAGACCCAAGGTGCTATGTTCAAAATATGCACAGACTTCACAATGCATGTATGAAAACATGAATGTGCTTAGAATCTACTTGCAACAAGCGAGTATCATCCAGTGAATGTTTGTGCACACTACGTGTTTGATAAAATGACTTTGCAACATACACAAGTGCACAGACTTTGAATGTAATGTTGCACGGACCTTGTGCAACATGCACAGACCTACTTGCTGAACAAGAGAAAGTGCAGTGTACGAGGGATTTAAGCCCGTGAACATAAATGTCTTCATCAAAACCAAAAGCAGTCACGCAGGCATCATGAAATCATCAATGTGTAAATGTGCACAGATGCAGCATGATATGAAGGATTTTCATAGTGTCTGACAACATCAAGGTCATATCAAAATAGCAGCATAGATAGTATATACATGACTCATAGTTTTGACAACATCAAAACATAGGGACACAACAATCTCCCCCTTTTTGATGATGGAAAAATTATGAGTCATTTCAAGTCATGTCAATCAAACAACTATCTCCCCCTTAGCAATGTAGCATATTAAGGACACAGCCAGCATCATGCAACCAATGACCCCAATGACTTACGGAATGACCCCAATGGCTGACTGACTCAACTATTCTCCCCCTTTTACAACTTCAAAAAGGAGAGGTTTGAGAGTAGAAATGAGAGATGGAGTTAAAAAGAGAATTATCAGCACCAATTTAGCAGATAGAATGAATTTGTAGATAGGAATGAAGAGATTCACAATTAGATACGAATTTCATAAATCAGAATGAATTCAAGTTCAGACTCTGTCATTATAAAGGAGTTATGATAAGATCCTTATTTAGATGCGTGGTTCAAATCTAATAGATTCAGAGTTTATCAATGAAAAAGCTTTAGAAAGAAAGAATTGCATTCTTGTTTAATAGAAATGAACCAAGATTCCAAAATAGAGCCCCGTCAACCTCCTATTATCTTACTCAAATAAACCAATGACACCTCTAGGAGTTACTTAAAAATTGTATTGAAGGTAAACACAAAAACCGTTCTGTTCAGGTTCTCAAGGTTTCAGCACAATAACTTGACCTTCGATCACATTTTCAGATTTTTCTTTTTAGCTCAGAATATTTTTAAGAGCAATAAAGTATAGTCAACACCTTTTGACTTAAGGGTACACGTTTATCAGACGCCAGTACCCCTAGTTACTCAGTGAGACTAACTATCTTGCTTCAATTTGAACAGAGATAACAACACTTCATGACTTGGTCCACTCCATTTCTTTGATGGAGGGCTTAGTTTCTCAATGAATCCTTTGTCATTGCTCTGCCATGAGCATTGAAATATACTTTTATCAGGCTACCCTTAGAGTTTTCAGATAGTTCTATGTTTAAAAATAATACTCTATCCAAGAATCTCAACCAAAGGCAATCATAGCTCTACATTTTTAGATTCAAGCAGATTTAACAAGACACAACAATGTGAAAACTAGTTAAGGACTATTAAACTTAAAAATAGTTTCTTTTCAAGACAATTTATCTCTAAACTCAAAGAAATCATTAAAATCAAACCAGCAAGTTATTTAGGACCATCATAATCTTATATAATAGAAGAATCTGAAACAAGGATGTTCAAATTTATGATCATAGTACACAGATTGGAATCTTTCTGAATTTTGGGTGTTCTTGAAATGGGTGACAGATAAAGCAGAGAAGATAGTCAAGGCGAGTTCAAACAATAGTACACGACTCCCCCTCAATAGATGCAGACAATTTGACTGACTGAATGGAGTGAGTCTTGAGGTAAAGAGTGAAAGACAGTCAAGCAATTTCAGAGATATGCCTTATGCTCCTCCTAAGTGTATGCACTCAAATAGCCTTTTTGATATTTTCAATATGAATGGCATGCAATGAAATTTCAAATCAGTATATGCACTTAACAACATGTAGGCATGTGCATTGACTCCCCCTAACTAAATGCACTACATGTACTCAATGTATGAAAAAGCTCAAATTGTGCAATTAAAATGACTATTCAGTTAAGAACATGTATGCATGAGATTTTATTTGACAACTTAAGCATGAAATGCATCAAACGGGATTTCTAACGAATTCAAATAAACAAGCATGAGTGAAGCCGGAATGTTACCTGAAGGGTGCAAAAATGGGGTTCTCACACTAGGGTGCCTTGGTTTATTTACCCCTTTTATTTCTCAGCTCTAAGGCACACCTGCAAGTTAGCTTCCTATTTTGCATAAGCAGGTACCCAACCAGTCTTGGGTCCTGAAGTGACAGTTGCACCTTTGAATGGTGGTCTCAACATTTTCTGAGCTAACATGTCATCAAATTTCATCAGATAATAGTTAGACATAGAATGTCCTAACTGTCCACAATAATGGCATGATGCAGTATTTATAAAATTCTCTCTATGCACATTATTGTAATCATGGAATCTACGTGCATTTTCATGGGAATCTCTGTTAACAGAATAAACATTATTCTGTTTACTGAAACTAGTCAGCCAACAATTAGCAGCTCTATGGCCTAGCTTTCCACAATTGAAGCATGCAAATAATTTTCTATTAAAAACAAATTTATTCTTATCAACAGCCTTTTAGTTTGCAGAGAATTTAGCATGATATGACTGTGAGTTTTTCTTACCTTTTGCACACCAGTATTGTGAAACAACATGTCCTATTTTCCTACAGTGAGAACAATGAATTTTTCTTTTCTGTTCAGCAGGATATTTTCTATTATGAAACTTCCTAGCTGCATTCTATCATCTTGTTCCATCAATCTACACTCATGCATTAAGTGACCAAATTTATGACAGTAATGACATGACATTTTCTTTTTGTATGCATGAATGCGTGTGTTTGGGTTATGAACCTCATGCATAGCACCAGCATGAGTGTTTCTTTGCTTGTTCTGCACGTGAACATTCTTTTTCACTTTTTCAGCTTGTTTCTGATTTTTCTCAACAATGGACTCTTTGACTTGAGATGTAGTGGCTACATTTGAAGTTTTTACAAAAGATGTCGTTAGTTTGTTTTTGAAGGCTTTCTTGTGGACATTGTTGTAGCCCAGCCCTTGTTTCAGAACATTTACCTTAATTCCTAGCAGTTTGTCTAGGTTTTCTTGCCCACTCACAAACTTCGCCAAAGATTCATTCAAACTTGTAATCTCAGATTGCAGTTTGGAAACATGAAGCTCATAGTTAGCAATTTTATCTTCATAGCACACAGCCTTTTCGTTTAACATCTGATTGATGGTCCTTAGGTTAGCAATATCTTGTTCAGCATTCAGCAACTCATGAGAGCTACCCAGGCTTACACTCTTCCCCTTTTCAAAAGTGATTAGCCTCTCACACACAGCTGTGTTTAGGTGTTTCAGCTTGTTAATTTCCTCTTTCAGTTTACAGTTTTGCTCCTGGAATTCATCATCAAACACCAAATCATCTAAGGAAGACTGACATTCATGAAACATTTCTCGTTGATTTTCAGATAGCAGTTTGTCAAGATTTTTATGAAGGTCTAAATTTATTGCTCTATCAGTATCCAATTTTTCAGACATCAATATATTTTCACTTTCAAGATTCATTGATCTACATTCAGATTCCTTAGACTATTTTTTGAGTTTTTCATTCTCAGACTTCAAATCTTCCAGTTCTGAAGTAATGGCATTAAAATCTACTAGCTGTCTTCTGAATATCTCATTTTCTGTTTTCAGAATCTCACTATCATTTCCTTTAGCTATTTTTCTGAGGGATTCATTTTTAGATTTCAGCTTGTTTAGATCTGAGTTAGCCTGTTCAAGATCTTTCAATAATTTTTCATTCTGAACAATATCATTAGTAAAATATTGATCATCACTAGTTGAGTTAAGCTTTTCTTCTAGTTTAGAAATCTCATTTCCAAGATTTTGATTTTCACTTTTGAACATGCCATTTTATTTCTTACGCATTTGAATATCAAACAAACAGGCATCAAGAGATTTTTTCAATTCCAAACACTTTTCACATGTGGAATCTGAAGTATTTTGACAAGTTTTTTTTTCAATTTTTTATATTATTTTCTTAATTGTTCATGTGATTCAAATAGCACAGTATATGCATGCTCCCAATCATCTATAGTAAAGTTTTCAAAGCGGTTTACCTGATCATCGTCCTCTTGATCACTGTGGTGATCACTTCCATCTTCACTGGCCATAAGGCCGCAGACTTCAATTTTCTCATCATCACTCGAAACACTTTCTTCTCATCACTCCAAGATGACACCATGGCCTTGGTTTTCTTTTTCTTGCCCTTGGCATCCTTCTTTACCAGCTCCAGGCATTCATCTCTGACATGCCCTGATTTCTTGTAATTATAACAGATAATCTTGTCAGATTTCTTGTTTTGGTTTGATTTAGAGTGATAGCCTCTATATGCCTGGTAGGGTTTGTTCTTCTTGGCATACTTACCTCTCATTCTTAAAAACCTTTTGAAATTTCTGGTGAGGAAAGCCTGTTCAGAGGCCGACAGTTCATTAAACTCCTCACTTAGTTCATCAATGCTCTCACCATTGCTACCATACCCCTTGAGAGCTAGTGTCTTGGGTTTCTTCTGCTCATCTTCAGGCTTCCTGAAGTTTAACTCATATGTCATCAAAGACCCAATTAGCTCATCCACCTTCATGGTGGTCAGATCCTTAGACTCTTCTATCACAGTGGCCTTTGTGTGCCACGCAGGAGATAAAGACCTTAGTATTTTCCTAACAATCTCACTATCAGAATAATCCTTGCCTAGTGCTTTAAGATTGTTAGTGAGCTGAGAAAGCCTAGAGAACATTTCCTTTATCGACTCATAAGACTTCATTTTAAATACTTCATACTCGGAGACCAGCATATTTACCTTTGTTGCTCTTACCTGCGACGTTCCTTCATACATCAGCTTCAGCTTGTCCCACATGTCTTTGGCTGATCTGCATGCAGAGATCCTAGAATACTCTTCTGGATGAACTGCGCACTACATCATTTTCAGAGCAGTCCAGTTCACCGTTGAGAGCCTAATCTGTTCCCTTGACCATGCGTTCTCATCTGGTGGGAGCTCAAATGGTCCTGAGGTAATCACTCTCTAGAGTTAGTGGCTCTGCGCTCTCAAGAATACCTCCATCTTGTGTTTCCAATAAATGTAATTAGCGCCATCAAAGAAAGGAGGGCGGTTAATAGAATGTCCCTCAGCTATGAAGCTGTGAACATTTCCATTCCTAGGTCTTCCCTGGTCGTTGGACCACATCATGGGAAACCGATCTCTGATACCAATTGATGGAAATGTAAGTCACGGATTCAGGGGGGGTGAATCAATCCCCTTTTAAAAATTATTACGGAATTAGAAACTAGAACAAGTTAGGGACAAACAATTAGGGGTGCAGAATCAATAGCTCAATCTTTAAGAGTATTTCTACCCTAATCAAAACCAAGAGCATAGCCTGCTCACAACCTGAAATAATATTGGACGCTCGGCACACTCAAAAGGGCAAGTCTCACAGCGTACAGAAACAAAAATTACTTGGAATCAAAACCTGTGAATGGGATAGATGAAATGGATTCATACTCATAAAGCGAACCACTAACACAGGATTTTTTAGGTGGTTTGACCAGACACCAAGTCTGCCTACATCCACCCCTCACTGAACTCAGTGAGGATTACCGCTGACAAACAGCTTGAAACGCTGAGCCTCACAGCTTGCTAACAGAGGAACAAATCCTCAACGCTGAGCCTCACAACTTGCTACACACGCTGAGCCTCAAAGCTTGCTATACACGCTGAGCCTCACAGCTTGCTAACAGAGGAACAAATCCTCAACGCTGAGCCTCACAGCTTGCTAACAGCACTGACTAACAGCTTGATGAAAGGAATCAAAGGAAAACGGAAAACAAAGAACAACTGGAACAATAGGAACTGTAGACACGCTATTTCTGACATCGTCTTGAGTAAATCTCATATTATAATATGACGCCCCGCAGTGGCTTTCGCATTTCGAATCGCTAGAGTGCTTCCTTTTATTTGGTCTTCTTTCGAGAGTGTGGCACTTCTTCGGAATCTAAGAAAAGCCCCGTCACTCAAGAAATCACACGGCATGCGGACGACGTCGCTACCAACCGGACGTACCAAAAAAAATCCGAACTCGAAGACGTCTGACGATTTGATGCCGACGACCTTTCAGGATGAGTCTGACAGGACTTAGTTGAGGCGTCAACTTGCCTGGATGCCTCAATCAATAAATAATAATAAATAATAATAATAATAATAATATATATATTATGCTTGAGGCATCCAAGGGACAGGACGCTCAATCTTGAGGCATCCAGGGGCCTGGACGCCCCAATGATCCAGGTCCGGATAAGCCCGATCTGCTGTCCGATGTGACGTTGTGCAAAAATTCAAAACTTAACGACGTCCTGTCAGTTGGACGGGCCCACTTGTGAGTCACGGGTGCACCTCGAAACCACTCGCTTTACCCACTATCTACGGCTTTCGGCGGCGATTCGGTGGGCGAAAATGGGCGCGTCTAGGGCCCCGGACGCCTCATCATTAAGGCATCCAAGAGCCTGGACGCCTCAATGAATATATTAAGATAAAAAATAAAAAAATAAAAAAAAATATTTATTGAGGCGTCCAGGCTCCTGGATGCCTCAACAGTGAGGCGTCCAAGAGACTGGATGCCCCAATCAGCTTTCCTTCTATAAATAGAGGACCCCCTCCCTCGAAGAGAATGGGCTTCAGATACGACAGAGGCAGGAGAGACTCTGTCGGATCCCATTTCTAACCCATGGGTCTTTTGTAGGGGGAGGTTCTGCCGACTTCTTGGGTGCCCGCGCTCGCGAGAGGAAGGCTAGCTCCATCCGTTCTGCTTCCACGTCGTCCCCACACTACCGAAGCTCCGCCGGATCCCGCCATCGGCACCTTCAATAAGCCATTATCTCCCCTTCTCTTTTGTTATTTCTATCGCATGCATCATCCCGTCATCCATCATCTCCTTTCATAAGGGAGATCCATTTTTATGCACGTTTGAACGATCCCCCATTCATCATAGCATTTTCCTCCTACTCGTGTCCGAGAGAGGTTTAAAAACAACACCAACTAGGTGTGTGTCTTGCCACGATTTCATTATTCTTCATCAAGGGACTAATACTACACTGCCATCTTTTCTGATCCACCTATTATTTGTCTGTTTCTTCTTTTGCAAGGGTAACCGAGGAAAGCCCTCTCCATTGGCCGGCCGAAGGGAGAGGAAGAAGCAACTCGCCATCTCCCGCTTTTGAGGTAGGCGCGATCACTTTATTTATTTTGGGGCCTCCGGCCCCTGGCGATCACATCATATTCTGGAGGCCGTAGAGAGCCATTTCCCACAATGGTCGTTTAAATTTGCATCATTTATATTCTGTGCTGTTCTTATATCTGCTATATTCTCTAGGCCGCGGAGAGTCATTTCCCGCAATGGCCGTTTAAATTTTCGTCACTTATATTCTGTGCTGTTCTTGTATCTATTATATTCTCGAGGCCGCGGCGAGTCATTTCCCGCAATGGCCGTTTAAATTTCTATCATTAATATTGTGTGTTATTCTTACATCTGTTATATTCTCGAGGCCGCGGCGAGTCATTTCCCGCAATGGCCGTTTAAGTTTCTGTCACTTACATTCTATGCTTCTTATATCTGTTATATTCTCGAGGCCGCGGCGAGTCATTTCCCGCAATGGCCGTTTAAATTTCTGTCACTTAAATTCTACACTTTTCCTATCCCCCGAGGTCACGGAGAGTCATTTCCCACTATGGCCGTTTAATCCTCATATCTTATTACATTGCATCTGTCCCGCATGCCCCGCCAGAGCAATCTCCCGTGGTGGTCTCTCTCCTCTTCTCTCTTCTTTCTGTGTTGCAGCAAAACGAGCCCGCGCGCTCCGCTTCGCCTCCTCCCGCATTCCGCGTGACGTCGCTCACAGATTGCCGATCACGGTGGGATGACTTGCACTTTCCCTCAGTTACCTTGCAAGTTCGGCACCGCCGTGTGCTCCTCCACCTTTGCGCCCTCGCACGCTCCAGTTGTGCTCACAGTAGCACTTTCAGTTCTTATCCCCTGTGCACCTCGTGCACTTCACCCCTAGTCTCTTGTAATTCATTGGGTGTTGATTATATCTTTGTTATCTCTGTTGTTTTCTTATGTTCTGTATATCTGTTCAGCACTTCATTGCATGCATCCACCCCTTTTCTAGTTTTTTTTCCATTTTTTTCTAAGGATCACCCTCTCTCGGTGAAGGAAGGACTCTCCGTTCGGGAATTCCTCTCGATGGACTAGAATCTCCTCCACCGGGACCTCCGTAAGTCCCCGACAGCGAAGGATTCCCTCTTCGTTCACTGGGCTGGTTGTACCATTGAAGTTCCCTGGAGTTAGTCGACCCATTCGTGGTGAGACGAGAGACCCTAGTTGACACGGCGGTGAAACAAAAACTAACTAGGGTCCCTATTTTTGCGTCAACTTCAGATCTGGTTAAAAACACAAAAAAATTATCAAAATCAAAATAAAAAAAGAGGGCGTAAAGGCATCCACTTGTTTGATAATTTCTGCTATCTGCTTGTTGGTGTATGTTTTTACGTTCCGAAAGAACTTTGAGCATGGCTCACGAGTCTTTTGAGGAGAACCACCCTGGCCGTGGTCAATCAATAGAGCCGTAAGTCCATGCTATGGACTCGGGTCCTTCTTATGAGCCCTCACTTGAGGTGCAGGTTACCGCAGGGGACACATCCCCACCACAGGACATCTCCTCTTTGCTAGGTGTCCTCGCCAACACGGAGCTTACCTCTGAGCAGCTCCGAGCCTTCCAGGCCATTCTGAAAGGGAAATCTATTTATCCCGCCCCCCAAGAGTCAACTCCAGCCATCGCACCCCTCCAAGAGTCGGTGCAGGCCATCCCATCTCCTTCACTAGCGCAAGCCATCCAGTCTCCCTCGCTTCAAGGGTAGGCGAGCCAACAACCACCCTCATTCCAATTCCCTTCACAATATCAAACTCCTGCTGTTCCCCACATACCGCTCCAGCCGGGGCCAACTACCGACGGTCCGACAGCTCCCTCCCATTCGGGGTTTCCTCCTCAAGTCTCCGGGAAACATTTTCCTCCCCAGTGGCAGGTGCCACCTTCACCTCCCGAGGAGCTTGCCCAATCACTCCTCAACAGGTTCAATAGAATGGACGAACAATATCAGAATTTAAAGAAAATGGTGGACGTGAAATCCACCCCGGAGGTTGCTTTGCCAATCCTTCCGGTGATCCATCTTCCTCCCTCCGAAATGCCTACGTACCGCAGGTATAATGGCATTGGCAACCCCTTTATTTACCTCAAGGACTTCATGTATGAATCCTCCTATTGGCAAAATGACCAGAGATCCCTAGCATACCTCTTTCAGAGATCATTGGATGGTCCTGCGCTAGAGTGGTTCTATTCTTTGGAGCCCGGCGAGGCCAAGAGCTTTGATATGGTGCAAAGAAGATTCTTGCAAAAGTATCGGGATAGGGTCGGTCCCTCTCTTTCCATTACCGACCTAGTGGCCGGGAAAATGAAGCCCGACGAAGATTTTGTCCGCTATGCCGACAGATGGAGGTCCCTGGCAGAAAGGATAAGAGATACCCTCTCAGAGCCTGAACAAGTAAAGATGATTGTGTCCAATGTAACCCCACAGTTCAGGCACGTCCTAGCCATGAACAAGCTTACCACAATGGAAGTGCTCTATGAAAGGGCCCGATATATCCAGACCCAGTAAAAAGACTCCCTCATTATGCACATGTTTGAGCCGCCGAAGCCCAAGGTGGTCAGAAAGATAGGCATTGGTGGAGCGACAGAAGGGGTTGTGACAAATGAGAAGGTGAGTGCAGTCAACAACGCCAACTATGCACTGAACCCAAGGCCTCCACAAATGCCCCGACTTCCCCTCCAACAAGGTCCTTTCCCCTCTCGTCCTCCACCCCAAAACAATCCACACCAGAACAATATGCCTCAACCACTTCAACCCCAGCAACAACCCCGACCCCAGCACCAACAACCACCACCTTAGTACCACCAAGTTCCACCCCTAGGGAATTATGCCCCCCCACAGCAACAAAGGAGGCCAATTGGTCCCAAGAGAGCCTATTACCCACCATTGTCAGAAACTTTGACAGATATTTTCAGCGCCCTCATGGCCTCAAACACACTCATCCTACCCAAGGAAAGGCTCGCGTGGCCACCGAATGTTGATACCTCTAGATACTGCGTTTATCACAGGCAGCCAGGACACACAGTAGAGAACTACTTTCAGTTTAAAGATTACATCTACGATGTGAATGTTGAAGGCAGAATTAACTGGGATGAAATGAGGCGATACATCGCCAATCTCAAAGACAGGAGACCTCCTCCTAGGCCATAGTTCCAGCAACAACAGTAACTTCAACAGCAGCCACAGCAACAACCACAACAACTACACCAGCCTCAGCAGGCACAACAACAACAGCCCAACATGGGCATAATCCAGAATCCATTACCGGAGCACCAACCGCCCAATCACCAGGTCAACCCCATCTCCTCCTTCCCGGAAGTCGGGAGAGAGCAGGTGTGGCACCCAGAAAGTACCTCTATTCTTTCTACCGCCAACCCTATCGTCATGCAACCCCCTCGCCTTGCTCGGGTAGCACCTCTCTCTCAGCAACCCACATCACAACCTATAATACAGCCTTCACCATTTCCACTTCCATCACGCCCTCTCATTCGCACCCCTCCCACTAACTCACCAATGACCTATCAGCCAACACCCTCCACTATGCCCTCACACCCTCTCATCTTCTCTCACTCCTCCATTTTGCCGTCCACCTCTACTGCATCTACACCTATGCCTTCCAAACCTCTTATCATCCGTCAACCATACGTGACCCCGCCCGTCTCCACCATACCTCCACCAATGCCTTCCAAACCACTCATCACCCACCATCCATCTCAAAACCATTACCCACCTCAAGCCTTATCCACTTCCACTTTGCCTCCACCTCCACCTTCCAAACCCCTTATTCATAGCCCGTATGATATCCCCTCTACCTCCACCATGCCTCCACCGAACGAACTCCTCATCAGAATCCATGCTCTCATCGTTACTCCAGTTTCATCAACCATTCCTCCACCGCTACCCCTCAAACCTCCGTTAAAACCCGCAGCTACCCCCATAGAGGTACAAAAGCCGCAGGTAATGGTGCTCTGGAGTGGAAGAATTTTCCACAGAGTTTTCCCCCAGAATAGTCAGAACCCCGATCAGGCTCAGTCAGAGAAGGACAATGGAGAACAACCAGAAAAATCTATTCCTGGGACACAGTATGATTTGTTGAAACACTTGGACAAAATGCCTGCTCGGATCTCCATTCTTGAGCTGCTTCAGAGATCCACATCCCATCAGGCAGCCTCAATGGAATATCTTCAAAAGGTAATGGTGAATGAGGACCTCCCTGTAGAGAAGATTTCAGCCGTTCTGATGCCGACAGACACACAACCGGCTATTGTGCTCCATAGCCACGAGCTTGCCCCCAAGGAAGCTCGAAAATATGCAATGTGTGTTTCGATAAAAATCAATGGAGTGTCCATACACCCGTGTTTGGTGGACACAGGTGCATCCATAAATGTGATCTCCATGAGCACCCTTCAGTTATGTAGAGTCGGTGAGGAACAGATAAGACCTTCCTCGATCACAGTCACAGCTTATGACAACAACAAAAGGCCACCATAGGGAATGATTATCCTGAAGGTAGAATTAGGCCCTGCGTCAGTCCCTACAGAATTCCATGTCCTCGACATGGATCCCACATTCAAGGCTATACTGGGTCGCCCCTATATCGAAGTCATGGAAGTTGTACCCTCCACCAACCACCAATGCCTAAAGTTCCCATACAATGGGATGATTATTAAAGTGGTTAGCACACCTGTCCTTCATACAGTGGATGCTGTTAACATCTCTTTGCCATCTGTTTGGCCATCTCATCGGCCCATATTATCACTACTGGATGTGTATGACCCGTCCCGCATTCCGCTAACACCAAAGAAGCCACCTTCAGTACCGATGTCACGTCTCCCTTCACATTCTAAAGGATGGGAGATAATGAGGAATATCGTCTATCAATAAGGCAAAGGCTTGGGCGCGCAATTACAAGGAAGGCTGAAGCCGCCAAAGGAAAAAAAGGTTAGGCCACTAGTTCGGCCTAGGCTTTAAAGGACTGCTCGAGGCGGATGGGAAACACCTCACGTGGACCCTATCCTCTCACTTCAAGAAGGGGCCCATTGTTCAGATGGGAGATTACCCGCAGGAAACACGTGGAGGATGTTGTGTACTTGGCTGAAAAATGTTCAAGGGCCGGTAAGAAAGGCAAGATCAAAGATCCGAAATGCGAATGGGGCAAATGGTTTGACATACAAGATGTTTCTATTGCACTAGAAAGAATGTTCTCACCACCGCAGGTGGAAGGGCCACCATTGATCTCTGAAATGCCAGGGAATACCACTTCTGTTGCCAAAGTTCCAAACCATCCTTGCCTAGAGGACTCTATCACCGGCGGATCTTCATCCGTCATCAACATTGCCATCGACGGCTCATTAGCCGTCGTCTTCTCCATTCACTCACCTCAACCTTCGCTGATGTCTACCTCCTGGGACAGACAGTTGTTTGACGATCTTCCCAGGTCCCCTTCTCTACTTACATACCTGCGCGGGTTTCTCAACCCGCGCCAGGTTTTCAATCATGATCTGCTCTACGAGCCTCCAAATCCTTTAGCCATAACCACCTTTCCCCCTCCTCCGATTTATTTTCATTATTTTGTCATCAAAAATGAAAATGAAAAAAAAATGTCAATTTTCAAACTCTTCAACAACACATCATTGTTGAGGAAACCTCCTACATCTCCCACGAGTGCATCCCGCCCTGCGGGCCACCCATCCAAGGTCCATTGAGCGACCTTTTCTACCCCTCCTCTGAGGGGTCCTTCCCTGTACATTCTTCATCATCCCCTTCAGCCTTTTCTCCTTCTGTAAATAATGTGAGTCAAGCTAGGGATAATAAGTCAAGGGTACTACCCAAAAGAAATTCAAGGGTAGGCGGATCCCCCGTCGATTCCTTCTAGATTTAGCCACCAGGTGTCATGCCCTTCTTACCATCCCTCAATTGCTAAAAAATCCCATCCAGCTACCGGAGATAGAATGTGAGGGCAATTGTATGATTGATGAAGGATATGGGGTTTATGAGATCACCGATGAACAATACCCTACTGGAGACGAGGATGAAGAATATGAGGATGCGGCTGGCGCATATGCTAGTGGAATAAGAAGATTCGACAAGCCGTCAGCCGCCGTAGAAGAGTCCACCAAAGAAGTCAACTTGGGAACTGAGGAAGACCCTAGGATCATCCTCATAAGTGATAATCTACCACCCTCTGAAGAAGAGGCATTGGTCGAAGTTCTCAAAGAGTATAAGGACACGTTTGCATGGAGCTACGAGGATATGCCGGGTCTGGATTCCACCTTGGTTGAACATCGCTTAACTCTAAAACCAGGATCTGTCTCAGTAAAACAAAGGTTAAGGCGTTTCCACCCTCAGATGGCTTTAAAAATGAAAGAAGAGGTCGACAAGCTCCACAAAGCCAGGTTCATTAGAGTTGTCCTTTATCCTCAGTGAGTGGCGAATATTGTCCCGGTCATGAAGAAAGATGGGAAAGTCAGGATTTGCA
Source organism: Amorphophallus konjac (assembly GCA_022559845.1). NCBI lineage: Eukaryota > Viridiplantae > Streptophyta > Magnoliopsida > Alismatales > Araceae > Amorphophallus > Amorphophallus konjac. Next base: position 70,473,003 of record CM040120.1, read on the forward strand.
TCGACTTCCGGGACCTTAACCGTGCGTGTCCAAAGGATGATTTTCCCTTGTCTCACATTGATGTGTTAATCGATAACACAGCAGGTTATGAGACCCTCTCATTTATGGATGAATTTTTGGGATATAATCAAATTTGTTTGACAGAAGAGGATCAGGAGAAGACGTCATTCACTACACCATGGGGAACATATTGTTATGTGGTCATGCTATTTGGGTTAAAGAATGTTGGAGCTACTTATCAAAGAGCTATGATGGCCATATTTCATGACATAATGCATATATATCTGGAGGAGTATGTGGATGATTTATTGGTGAAATCAAGAACCAGGATGGAACATCCGAAAGTTTTGGCTAAGGTGTTGCAAAGATCAAGGGAGTTCCAGTTGAAAATGAACCCGAAGAAGTGTGTGTTTGGCGTATCATCGGGTAAATTACTGGGTTTCATTGTGAGTAAAAGGGGGATTGAGATAGACCCCGACAAAGCTAAGGCCATTAAGGACATGCCACCTCCCAAAAATTTGAGGGAAGTCCGAGGTTTAATTGGGAGGCTACAATTCATCCGTCAGTTTGTGTCTCAGCACTCACAAAGGTGTAGACCTTTCTACGAGTTGACCAAGCCAAGAGTAGAATTCCATTGGGATTCTAAGTGTCAAAAAGCTCTTGAAGGGTTAAAGGAATACCTGGATAGTCCACCCATTCTCATTCCACCCAAACCAGAAAAACCTCTGATCCTTTACATCTCAGTCTTCGATGACTTCGTGGGAGCCGTCCTTGCACAAGCCGATGAAGAAGGCAAGAAACGGGCAACCTATTACTTGTCCAAACTCCTCAATCCCTGTGAACAGAAGTACACAGCCATGGAGAAAACCTGTGCTGCCCTTGTTTGGGTAGTACAGAAATTGAAGCACTACTTCTTGGCTCATGAGGTCCATTTGATCGCCCGCATGAACCCTATCAAATTCCTCCTGGAGAAATCCATCCTTACCGATAGGCTAGCACGCTGGCAAAGTTTCCTATCTCAGTTTGACATCATCTACATTCAGCAAAAGGTGATTAAAGGCTATGCTATAGTCGAGCATCTCGCTCATCATCCTCTCCCCAAGTTTGATCCTGTCCAATCAGAGTTTCCGGATGAGGAACTAATGTCTGTCACTCAATCCGATGAGCCAATGTGGACATTATATTTTGATGGAGCTCTGAATTCCCAAGGGAAAGGCATTGGCATTGTCCTTCTGACGCCCGAAGGCATCACCATCCCAGAAGCGTTTCATCTCGCATTCCCAGTCACCAACAATATTGCTGAATATGAGGCTCTTCTAGCTGGTCTGGAACTAGCCCATTCTTTCTATATCACCGAATTGCGAGTCATGGGTGATAGTCAACATGTTCTCCGCCAAGTGCTTACCAAATATCGCACCCTCGATCCCAAGCTCAAGCCCTATCAAGAGCTGGTCTCCGCTTATGCCAAATTGTTCACCAAGCTTATCTTTGTCCATGTTCCTCGCGAACAAGCCATTTTGGCCGATGCCCTCGCCTCCTTGGCATCATCTTTCAAATTCCCTTTAGGTGCATGGTCTAAATCCATCAACATCTACAAGCATCTCGTCCCTGCTGTTCATGACCCTTACCCCTTAAAAATCAAAGAAAGAGACCTACGGAAGATTTAGGAAGGGGAAATCCTTGAGAAGAGGGAAATCATGTTGGCAGAATTTGAAGAAGAACTGGCTGATGAGGAGAAACCTTGGTTCTATGAAATCACCAAATATTGCAAAGACCAATCTTATCCTGAGGGAGCCACCACAGAAGATAAGAAAGCCATAAGAAGGGTGGCCTAGAAATACACCTTGGTTGGAGGTCTACTCTATAGGAGAGGCCTTACTGGTGTTCTATTAAGGTGTCTTGATGACGATGAGGTCTGAAAATGTGTAGAGGAAGCACACTCAGGTGTATGCGGTGGCCATGTAAATAGCCAAATGCTCGCTAAGAAGATCATTAGGCAAGGCTTTTACTGGCCCACTATGGCAGAGGATTGTGTTGCCTATATCCGTAGGTGTGTCAAGTGTCAACTCCACACCGATAAAATTCATTCACCATCTTCCTCACTTCATCCAATATCCTCCCCATGGCCTTTCTCCATGTGGGCATTCGACATCATTGGTCCCCTAGGTGATCCCAATTCCCTCACCAAGCAGGAATCTTTCATCCTCACTGTGACAGAGTACTTCACCAAATGTGCCGAAGTCGAAGCTTACGCGGAAATCAAGGCATCAACAGTCTGCATGTTCATGATGAAGAACATCCTCACCAGGTTCGGCGCCCCAAGCACAATCGTCAACGATAATGGGCCACAGTTCATTTCCCAAGAACATCAAGACCTCTATAAAAGGTACGCAATCGAATTGCATCATTCATCATGATGCGGGACAGAAGTGGGGGGTCTTTTTCATTCTACCCATGGTCGCGCTATATCGTTTACGCACGTTCTGAAAAACGCGCTATATCATTTACGCGCGTTCACAGACAGCAACCCAGGACGACGGGTCTTTAATTCTGGGCCTCGTGGATGACTCTAGGGGTTCAAAACATAAGGGGAAAGCACACAGGACGATGGACAATACACGGGGAACACTAAAATTGAAATCAAACCAACCTAATACTATCTAGGATAACTTTGGTGAAGGCGGATGTGGGGTGAGCGGCGAGAGAAGAAAGGTGGATGTAGATGACGCTAAGACCGTGAGGAAGCTTGGCTGGGGCCTCTCACCCGAACCCTTCGTGGGGATGGTGCAACTGAGCTCCATCCTAACCTTAGCAACATCCTTGGCGGTGGTGAGGGGAGATGAACGTTGGTGGAAGAAGAACAAAGCTCCGAATGGGGCCTCACACTCGTCCCCGTCTCAGAACCGATGCATCCGGGGCATCGATCGTCCTCCATTGAAGGGGAAAGAGAGAGGATCAGGGAAACAAAATTGGGCCTCGCACCCAGAGAGGGACGGATGAAGGGGGTTTCCAAAGATTGGGAAAGATAGCCATGGCTACACTCATTCAAACTTTCATAGATTCATTGCTTCTTTTTTTGATCAAACGAGATGGGATACATATATAGGGGAAGGGGAAGACAAAACAACGCTAGAACATTGATTACAACCATGGAAAACAGCAAACATTGAAGACTTTTGGGGGTTTCAGCGCCGGGAAGTTGGACCGACTGCAGCAGAGTTTCTGTCTGAGATCGTGCTAGGGAAACATAGCGCCTTCTTCCAGGTCACGCTACCCAAGGGTAGCGCCTTCATCCCTGGGTCTGGCAGCTGTGTGGATGCTCTTCGGCCTGGCAGCTAGCTTGATTCCCATCAAAATTGATGTGAAACAGAAGTGGGGGGTCTTCTTCATTCTGACCAGGGTCGCGCTATATCGTTTACGCGCGTTCTGAAGAACGCGCTATGTCATTCTAGCGCGTTCACAGACGTAGGCAGAACGACGGACCTTGACGTTGGGGCACCAGTGGATATCTTCGGGGGAATGAATCACAGGGGGAGAAACACATTGGAAGGTGGGTAATACACGAGGGATCCTAAACAGACACATGAGGGACCCTAAACAGAGATTAAACTAACCTAATACTAGCTAGGATAACTTGGTGAAGGTGGCTACGGGGGTGGGTGAAGGGGGATAAAGAGGATGTGATGGAGCGAGCTAGGGCCGTGATAGGGCTTGACTGGGGCCTCTCGCCCGGACCCATCGCAGGACCGGTGCAACCGAGCTCCATCTAGGCCTTGGCAGCGTCCTTTACGGTGGTGGAGGAAGGTGAACGGCGGTGGAGGAAGAACGGAGATCCTAATGGGGCCTCACACCCGACCCCGTCTCAGAGTCGGTGCATCCAGAGCTTCGATCGTCCTCTATTAAAGGGGAAAAGAGAGAGGATCAGGAGAAGATGATTGGGCATTGCACCCGGAGAGGGGAGGAGGAAAGAGGGTTCCAAAGATTGGGGGAGATAGCCATGGCTATACTCAATCAAACACTCATAGATTCATTGCTTGTTTTTTTGATCAAACGAGATGGGATACATATATAGGGGAAGGGGAAGACAAAACGACGCTAAAACATTGATTACAACCATGGAAAATAGCAAACATTGAAGACTTTTGGGAGTTTCGGCGCCGGGAAGTTGGACCGGCTACAACAGAGTTTCTGTCTAAGATCGCGCTAGGGAAACCTAGCGCCTTCTTCCAGGTCACGCTACCCAAGGGTAGCACCTTCATCCCTGGGTCTAGCAGCTATGTGAATGCTCTTCGGCCTGGCAGCTAGCATGATTCCCATCAAAACCCCTCCACTTGGGAAGGTTCATCTTCGAACCTCGTAGCTCAAGATCCCAGTCTGTGAGAATAGCCTGGTTCCCTAAGCTCTGATACCATTTGATGCGGGACAGAAGTGGGGGGTCTTCTCCATTCTGCCCATGGTCGCGCTATATCGTTTACGCGCGTTCTGAAGAACGCACTATATCGTTTACGCGCGTTCACAGACAGCAACCCAGGATGACGGGTCTTCAATTTTGTGCCTTGTGGATGACTCTAGGAGTTTAAAACACAATGGGAAAGCACACAGGATGATGGACAACACACGGGGAACGCTAAAATGGAAATCAAACCAACCTAATACTAGCTAGGATAACTTTGGTGAAGGCGGATGTGGGGTGAGCGGCGAGGGAAGAAAGGTGGACGTAGATAATGCTAGGGCCGTGAGGAAGCTTGGCTGGGGCCTCTCACCCGAACTCTTCGCGGGGATGGTGCAACTGAGCTCCATCCTAACCTTAGCAACATCCTTGGCGGTGGTGAGGGGAGATGAACGTTGGTGGAAGAAGAACGAAGCTCCGAATGGAGCCTCACACTCGACCCCGTCTCAGAGCCGATGCATCCGGGGCTTCGATCGTCCTCCATTGAAGGGGAAAGAGAGAGGATCGGGGAAACAGAATTGGGCCTCGCACCCAGAGAGGGATGGATAAAGGGGGTTTCTAAAGATTGGGGAAGATAGCCATGGCTATACTCAATCAAACACTCATAGATTCATTGATTCTTTTTTTAATCAAACGAGATGGGATACATATATAGGGGAAGGGGAAGACAAAACGATGCTAGAACATTGATTACAACCATGGAAAATAGCAAACATTGAAGACTTTTGGGGGTTTCGGCGCCGGGAAGTTGGACCGACTGCAGCAGAGCTTCTGTCTGAGATCGTGCTAGGGAAACCTAGCGCCTTCTTCCAGGTCGAGCTACCCAACGGTAGCGCCTTCATCCTTGGGTCTGGCAGCTGTGTGGATGCTCTTCAACCTGGCAGCTAGCTTGATTCCCATCAAAACCCCTCCACTTGGGAAGGTTCATCCTCGAACCTCGTAGCTCAAGATCCCAGTCTGTGAGAACAGCATGGTTCCCTAAGCTCTGATACCATTTGATGCGGGACAGAAGTAGGGGGTCTTCTTCATTCTACCCATGGTCGCGCTATATCGTTTACGTGCGTTCTGAAGAACGCGCTATATCGTTTACGCTCGTTCACAAACAGCAACCCAAGATGACGGGTCTTCAATTCTGGGCCTCGTGGATGACTCTGGGGGTTCAAAACACAAGGGGAAACCACACAGGACGATGGACAACACACGGGGAACGCTAAAATTGAAATCAAACCAACCTAATACTATCTTGGATAACTTTGGTGAAGGCGGAGGTGGGGTGAGCGGCGAGGGAAGAAAGGTGGACGTAGATGATGCTAGGACCGTGAGGAAGCTTGGCTGGGGCCTCTCACCCGAACCCTTCGCAGGGATGGTGCAACCAAGCTCCATCCTAACCTTAGCAACATCCTTGGCGGTGGTGAGGGGAGATGAACGTTGGTGGAAGAAGAACGAAGCTCCGAATGGAGCCTCACACTCGACCCCATCTCAGAGCCGATGCATCCGGGGCTTCGATCGTCCTCCATTGAAGGGGAAAGAGAGAGGATCAGGGAAACAGAATTGGGCCTCGCACCCAGAGAGGGACGGATGAAGGGGGTTTCCAAAGATTGGGGAAGATAGCCATGGCTACACTCATTCAAACTTTCATACATTCATTGCTTCTTTTTTTGATCAAACGAGATGGGATACATATATGGTGGAAAGCGAAGACAAAACGACGCTAGAACATTGATTACAACCATGGAAAATAGCAAACATTCAAGACTTTTGGGGGTTTCGGCGCTGGGAAGTTGGACCGACTGCAGTAGAGTTTCTGTCTGAGATCACGCTAGGGAAACCTAGCGCCTTCTTCTAGGTCGCACTACCCAAGGGTAGCACCTTCATCCCTGGGTCTGGCAACTGTGTGCATTCTCTTCGGCCTGGCAGCTAGCTTGATTCCCATCAAAATTGATGTGAAATAGAAGTGGTGGGTCTTCTTCATTCTGCCCAGGGTCGCGCTATATCGTTTACGCGCGTTCTGAAGAACGCGCTATATCGTTCTAGCGCGTTCACAGACGTAGGCATAACGATGGACCTTGACGTTGGGGCGCTATGGACGCGGATTTTTATTATCCTCTTATTTAAATCTTATCTGTTTATTATTTATTGATTTATTCGTTTGTTGGTTTATTGGCGTGCCAGTCACCGGGGTGACAATTTTATTGTGCGCTCGATCTGACATGGTCAGTCGATTGTGAAGTCCGAGTCGGGACCAGAAATCCGTCATACCCTGAACGCTATGACGTTAATTACGTCCTCCCTAAGGAGGACAACCCTTGATTAAACGCTAAGATAGGAGGAGGACATCGGTAAAGCCACATACTCAAAAGAAACGGAATTCATTCGTTTGCAAGACGCTAAATGGATTAGACGAAGCAGGGGTTCGTTATCTTAGGGGATAGCTCCGACGGCATATTCCCACCAGCTTGAACTATGCCAAGTGGGGAATAGGAAACTACCCATGCCGCGGCAGAGTAGGATCCGGAAAAGATCAGGCATAATTGACCCGGAGTCCGAATGGGGACCGGCGTGACACGGCACGCTCCATGTGGGTGCGATGGCACATCTATATCCCCCTTGGAGGGACCATCGGAGGGCATGCAAAGGCATAACTCCGTGGGCCGACGGGGTTGAGAGGGAGAACATCACAGTCACCCAATAGGATATGCATAAATTTCGGCAGCATGTCCGCTCAACTTGGATTATGCCAAGAGAGAATAGGTCATCATCCATGGAAAGCCGGGATGACGACCGAACGAGGATGGGCACCGGGCCCCGGGACATCGCTTGCATTTATACCATCGTTTAATATCCCCTTGAAATCCCTCGGAACTCATATAATGACATGGCCCTTTGGGTTCATAAGGGTGAAATCCGGATCGGGAATGAGGACTGTAGGGGAGGTCTTCCCCATTACTGTGTCTTCTCAAGGCATCCATGACGATCTCTGAACATCCCCGGGGCATATGTCTGAAGAAATCAGAAGGTTGACAGATGGCAGTGCAGAGAAGAGCCTCTGACTGGACTTCAATTGGCCAAGAAGAAGGGTCTCGGCGATGGCTTTAGTTGGCCGAAAGAGGGGGCTTCTCGGCGTGGGTTTATTGGCTTAAAAAGGGGGTCTCGGCGCGGCCTCCTTAGCCAAAAAAGGGGGGATCTCGGCGGTGGCTTCTCGGCGCGAGACTTCCCGGGGGATCTCGGCATGGGGCTTCTCGGCGCGCCCGTCACCGCGCCGGGAAGCTGGCGCCAGGAGGCTGTAGGCCAGGGAGGTTTGCGTGAAGAGGGCTACAGGTTGAGTTTTGTCGGTTTGTTGAAGAGGGAGGCCTCTCGGCAGCGTAGTTCTCGGCGGGGAATTTTTCACGCCAAGAAGATGGAATTGCTACAGGATTTCATGGTTTACAAAGCTCAAACGATGCTCTGTTTCTGGGATTCCTGAGCTTTCTGGCTGCGATTGAAGTCGAATTTAAAGTGCAGGAGGGGGATTCAATAGAAGCTTCTCTGAGGAAGGGCCAAAGGGGATCTGGAGGGTAGAATCAATGGGGAACGAGACCATCGTCTGGATTTCTGAAGATTTTTTCTTTATTTCTGCCGCCGGCCGTCTGGGGATCAAGAGATGACTGTCTTTGATCCCCCTGGACGAACCCAGTAGCATCTAAAAAAACCGGTGGCGACGAAACCTTTAGCATCGAGACTCTAGACCCTAATCATCCAAGGGGTTAGAATGGAGGGTCGAGAGATTGAGATCGTCATTCACTAGAATCAGAGGGATAACAACGGTCTGTAGAATCGGCATGTCCTCTCGTATAGCCGGCAGTTCAGGAATCCAAGAGCTTGATGTCTCTGGTCCTGAATGGCACATAGAGGAGCCTCAAGGGGCCTTGTAAGAAAGCTCGAAAGGGTGCGATTGATCTACCTTCGAGACAGAAAGGGGGGAAGGTGACAGAACCCAGTGACCCATTAGATAAGGGTAGGGGTTCTGTTCCCATGCCTCTGAATAGAAGATTCGTATGAATCATTAGACATTTCGCATAAACAATAAGCATACACGGAGGACGAAGATCACATCTCTCAATCAGAGGGGAACAGACATTTCAATCAGAGGATCCCCAAATGGGTCACGTTGATATTTCATTGCATTGCTCGAAGCCTTACACTGATTGTAAAGGAGAAATGCAAAATAGAGAGAGAGAGACGGAGCTCGAGACCTAAAACTCGCTAGCTACATTGATAAATCGAGACGGGAGACTCGCTAGATTACATCAGTAGAAAGAAAAGACAGCATGGGGAGGGCGGAGCATTGACTCCTCTCCCTCCCCGAAGCAGCCCACCTGAAGCTTGTCTGCTTCTTCCTCTCTTCTGCTTCTTCTCTTCTCTCGGCCGAGGGGGGATTCTCTCTTGGCAGGACTCCCTCTCTTTTCTTTTCTCTCTTTTTCTGGCTTCTTTTTCTCTTCCTCTCGGCATCTTCTCTTTTATTTTTTTCTTCCTCTTTTTTTTTCATCTGTTCGAAGGGAGGGGTTTTTATAAGCGTTTCCCCCCTTCTCGGTAGGCTTCATCAAGCCTTTTCCTTCTCGGCAGACACCATCTCGGCGTGCCTCAAATGGGCTTCCCGGCGCGCCTGCCTTCAAATTCTCGACGCCACCCTTTGGGCTTCAGCAAGTGCCTCTCGGCACCACCTTTTGGGCTTCAGCCAGTGCCTCTCGGCGCCACCTTTTGGGCTTCGGCAAGTGGTTCTCGGCGCTAATATTGCAGGCCCAATTAAAGTATTTTAGCCACTTTCACAGGCCTATTTGGGTCTTTCAAGGGCATCCTCACCCAAAAGGGTCTTCCATTGGTGACACAACTTGTATCATTATTAAGGTTTTCATCAGTCCGTAGATAGGGGTCTCATCAGTCCGTAGATAAGGGTTTCATCAGTCCGTAGACAGGGGTTTCATCGGTACTGCCATCTGAATGGTGACAAAACCGGGTATTATCTTATCGACACCGTCACTTGAATGGTGACGAGCTCGGACATCAGCTTTAGTCTGGGAAGACCTCAGCCGGGTATATAATCTGTGGAGACGATTCCTCTTGTGTTCTGACTTTGCAAAAGCCTTTGCAATCTTCATCTGCCGGTACCGGCTTCATCTTCATCTCATATTACATCTGTCAGTAAGCCGACATCTGACTTACCCTGACATATCATCCGTGGATTCTTGGACGAAACGGTAGTACAGCTCTCATTAAAGGGCTGGAAGGTCTCATCAGTCGAGTGACTGCTACTTTATCAGTGCTGCCGTCTGAGTGACATTGGCACCGGGCATCAGCTTTGCCGACAAGGGTTTTAGCCGGGTAGACAGTTGATGAGCTTCATCATTGGTCTTTCACTGTTGGTCCTACCCTCTTTTCAATTATGTTTTCACCCTTGTTCATTTTCCGACAAGGGTTTTAGCCGGGTGGACGGTTGATGAGCTTCACCATTGGTCTATCACTGTTGGTCCGACCCTCTTTTCAATTATGTTTTCACCCTTGTTCATTTTCCAGGTGTCAACAAATGCCCCCCACCTGCGAGCGGCGTAAGCGCAGAATAAGCGGCACGGGGCTTGCAGGTGTCTTTCATCATTCGAGGGTATCTTCCTCAATTTGTCTTTAATCGGGTTCTCAGACCCGATCATCTTGATGCAACAATATTTTGCACACTTATCTTCCCTTTTCATATTTTCATTCTTCATATTTTCTTTATTTTCAGCAATTCGGAGCTTCTCGGCACAGGGCCATAGGCTTCTCGGCATGTGCCTCTTGGCGCGAAGCTTCTCGGTGTGAGGGACCTCTCGGCGCGGAGCTTCTCGACGCGGACGAAGGGGGCTCTCGGCCTGGGGCTTCTCGGCGCGCCCTGGCGGAAGGGGGCCTCGGCCAGGGCTTCTTGGCCTGGGGGTTCTCGGCGCGCCTTCTGGCCGACGGGGGCTCTCGGCCTGGGCGGTTCTCGGCGCGCATTTGGCCGCGCCGAGAACCCATCTGCCTCGGGCCCTATATTAAGGCGCCGAAAGCCTTTTTTCTTCATTCTTGCTTCTTCTTTCTCTTTCCTCATTTTTCTTTCATCGGCGGGATCTTCTTCTCCTCTCGGCCGCTCTCGTTCTTTTTCCCGTTTGGTTGGATTTCGCCCAGGTAGGACGCTATTTTGGGATTTAATCCCTTTTTATTTCGGGATCACCCCCTCTTGGTTGGTGACTCCCTATTCTCCTTGGGCAGACCCTGAATAAGGGGAGATGCTGCCGAAATTTTCATAGAGTCTCATGTTACAATCTTTATAAGACTGGCTTTTAATTCACACTTTTTCTCCGACTGCAGGCACTGTAATGGCTTCCAGCTCTGATGCTGCGTCTTCCGGAGCTGTTGGTGCTAGCTCATCGGCCCAACCAGACATATCTCGGGCCACAGTAAATTGGCTAAATGTGCACAGCCTGGATTTCGGATACGACAGGATTGCTTCAGTTGATGAGTCGTCTGACTCTGAGACTGACACAGTGTCGACGGCCCGGGTATACTCCACGGCGACCGAGACATGCTTCAGGTGGGATGGTGGCTATCGGCCAAACCATCCGAAGGACCGGCATTTGATGCCGTTCATCCGGACTTTCACAGTAGGTGGCATGCGAGACTACCGGATAGCTCGCGTAGTTGAAGCTGCCATCCTTGCTGAGTGAGATAGTCTGAAGGAATCAGTGTATCGCAGCAAGGCCATCTATCTTCCTGGGGAAAAGCGCGACTGGGATGCAGTCCTCGGCATATCGGAGCTGGAACCAGAGAAGAAGATGCTGGCCCGGGCCCCGGAATTCACACCTGCCCGGTGGGATAATGCTAGCGGCCGAGTTCATAGGGAGAAGCCCGGCTATGGCATGTTCTTGGCACCATTGAAGTGGGGATATCGCGAAGAGCCCTTCATGCTGAATTGTTCGGCCGTTCAGTTCAAGTACCATCTGGCCGCTGGTTCGTTCGGGGATACCAAAATCACTGACGCGCACTTATTCCGAGTAGGATCAGTGGAGTTTATCAAGTTTGTTCTGAAGGAATATGCCCCTCTGCTGATCAGAGCCGGGGTGTATCACAGCGTCTTCGCTTCTAGATTCCGGTATCCCATATCCCGAGGGTTGTGCTGTGGAATGTTTGAAGTGTTCTGCCCTTTATTCAACACTTTCTATACAGCAGAGGGGGAGACATCCCTGGACCTCTGGAGTTTATCACAGCTCTCTGGCCTGCCCATTGATGGCGAGCCGTATGAGGAAGTTTGCTTGTCAGATTCCGAGAAGGATAGCTCTGATGGCGAGGGCAAGTATTCCATTGGCTTCTCATATCGATATCTGATGAAGGTATACCGCTCCATCTGTCTGGCGTATAGCAGAGGGTCCTCTAAAGGCTATCAACCCCGAGAGAAGGGCAGCAAACTGAGGGTCCGGATAGGGTAGTGGATCCAGTATTTCTTTGACGGTCCCCTGAAGTATGCAGACTTTCCTTCCATGGGTCCGGCTCCCAGCAAGCAGATAAGGGCCCCTCGCTATAAGTCGGCGCTGCCATCCTCATTGCGCCGTGCAGGCAGCGGTGGTCCCAACCCAGTAGGCGTAGACCCCATCACACACTGTGCGGCTTATTTCACATTTTGGCCGTGCACTTTCGCTCTCCCACAAGGGGACGAGATAGTTATTCGGCCAGAGGCCATATATCCAGCTTGTCAGATGGCATGGGGGATGAAGCTGTCGCTCTGCCCAGTGGCCCTGTGTTTGATATATAAATCTTTGGGGGACCTGTACAAGCATCGGACTCCCCGTTCTTTGAGGACCGTGGGTCCTTTTCATTTCTTCAACGCCTGGGTCTGCAGTATATTCCCTGAATTAGCTCCGAGAACCTTGCAGGCGGATACAGTGTTACCCAGGATGGTTGAATTTGCCAGTGCTGAGCCTGGTCCCTTTTATGATCAGCTGTTTAAAATAAGGGGCCGACTGATAAGGGTACCAGTGGACGCCCCTGGCAGCATACATTTCTGGAGCTTGGCGGCAGGTTCAGCTCCTTTGATTGATCCTCAGAGAGAGTGCAAGCTGGAAGAGACAGAGACATATATCCATCCTGTCTCAGGAGTCAACACTGCCCGGCCAATCCTGGAATCGGAGCTGGTGAGATGGGACATGGCAATTCGGCCCAGTGTTTTGGTCTACAGGAAGGGTGGCCTGCTTCTTTTGGAGCCATACTATCCGTTCCGATTTGGGCGAAACTTCGGCTACGACCAGCATATTCCTACCTCAGTTGCCCAGTTTCCCCTAGATAGCCGGGCCAAGCACGGGTCCATCATTGTTGGCGAGGGCCGGTTGTGGTGGGATTTCTATCATCGCCAGGATGATGTAGTTTTCAGGGTGCCCACTGTTTCTAACCGTGTTCCCCGGGTAACACCAGAATATATCAAATGGTGGAATATCCTGACCGGTTTTTACAGGGACGATAGGGGTGCCTTCTGGGATGTGGCAGAGCTCTCCTTCCTGAAACAGCAACCTGGGCCGGTGTTTGATATTCCTGAGGCCCACTTGAAGAAACTTTACTCACAGCACCCGAGGGAGGCGGAGAATTATCTGACTCAACGTCGGGCATTGAAGGAAAAGAGTTCTGAGCCGCTTGTCCCTGTCTTTGCTGCTATCAATGAAGACACTTTCCTGAAGACCTTGAAGCATTTATGCCGTGTGGGAGGCGCTCGCTTGGAGGAGCAGTAGTACCCATTCCTTGTTGAAGAGCCGCTCCCGACAGCAGCTCCTTGGAAGGGTCCAATTGATAAATTTCATCCATATAGGACGTTTGTACGCCGAGAAGATAGAACTCAGATGTACTATAGGCAAACATCCTGGCTGTTCATTCTGCTGAATTTGCATGGATTATCTGTAGAAAGCCCGATAGCTGGCATATTGAACAAGCCACTGTTTATATCATTTCATTATGTCGATGGTTGGGGCATGGACCATCTTGACTTATTTCGATGCCTTGACTCTCACGGCCATAATGATCTGGCAGCTTTAGTAGAGAAGTGCCAGATATTTGGTGATGTGTGCTGGCTCATCAAGGAGGCTGCTTCCCGCTCCAAGGAGGTAGCTTATCTGTACTGGCCACTTTCTGTATTCTACGACGGCCCGGTAGGTAAGATTTCTTCTTTTCTGATTGCAGTGTTTTCTGCTTAGCATCTGAATTTCGCACCCACTGATCCCATCGCCCTTCTGCCATTTTCAACAGATCGGCCTGATATAAAGCGGCAGGGGCTCTATAGAAAGATTATTGCGCAGGCCGAGAAGCCTACTTATTTTGAAGTCCCGGCTGCAGCACCGACCACTACTCCCCTGCCTCCTGGCAAGAAGAGGAAGGCTTCCGCAGTCAAGGCTGCAGTTAGGAAGGCTAGGAAGGCCAAAAAGGCCCATGTTCAGCAGTCGACTTCGGTGGCGATGGACACTGGGACCCCTCTCCCCGACATTCCCTCATTCGATGAGTTTGAGTTGCAAAGGGAGGCTGCTCAGACGCCGGTTCAGGGTAACATCATTAGCTTGCATTTGCATTCTTCATCATCTTTTGCAGATTTCTAAAGAAGTCTTCGACTCTGACCCCTTCCCTTTTTGTGCAGCTCAAGAGCCAATTGTGACACCCTCCGACGCAGAGACCAGGCTGCCTTCCCCCACGCCGGCTAGTGAGGCGGGGGGTAAGTGTGCTTTCTCATCTGTTTCACACTTCTATTGCTTTTTCTACTATAACCCTCAGAGATCGCTTTTCTGTTGAAATGGTAGCCGAGGAGCAGGCTGAGGTTGAAAGGATGACAGAAGAGCCGATTCAACTTCCGAAGGGTCATGAGACTCAGTCGAAGCGGGGTACTGTTCCGGCCAGGCGCATAATTACCCGGTCCACATCCCGACATGCTTTAGAGGCGTCCCCACAGCATGTAGCCAGGGTAGAAATATCATCGGGTAGCTCTACAACCGTCTCTGATGAGGAGGAAGTGGCTTTCAGCGGTAGTGAGGGGGATGCTCCTGAATCAGAAGCCCCGCCTGTACCTGCAAAAGGTGCTCTGTCTTTTTAGCCTGCTAAGCTGCTGGTGCCATCTTCCGAGGAGGAGTTGCAAGAGGAGTTTGCCGGGCTCGACACCGAGATCGACATATCTTCACTCTTTGTCGCTTCAACTTCGGAGTTTCCTCCTCTTTCGCCCCACTTCGAGGATGCGAACCCTGCTTCAAAGGTGGGTCCCCTTTCAGGCTTGCTGCTTCATCTGCATCTTCATTTAGTGCTGAAGGTTGTTTTGCTTTGGTCTCAGGGCCCTATCACCGTCAGCTCAGACACAACTGCAACTTTTATAGAGGCTTCTTCTGCAAACTGGGCTATTGTCCCTTTTCTACCTTTATCCTGCATGGGGGCTCCTGAGGTCATTCGCCCTGTTCCAATGCGAATACAGTATTCAACAGATTTAGCATCGTTGGACCTGGGGGCCTCAGGAGACAGATGCACTCCTATCAGGGCTTCAGATTTCAGAGCCGAAGCTGATCTAGCCAGAAGTTCTGCTTTCATACCGGCCGCAGTGATGACCATCGCTCCTGAGTCAACAATTCCCACAACATCAATCATGGAGGGTGAACCTTTGCCTCTTCAGAATGTGGCCTCCGTGGCCTCGACGTTGAAGGAATTGGCCACCGAAGCGGAGATGGAAGAAGGAGAGGTAGCTACTGTGGAACTGGGAGTATTGCCTGTAACCGCCCCGGATCCTATCTCCATACTTTCAGAATCTGAGGAGGAGGTGCCTGAAGTTGCATCTGGGAGTATTCAGACGGCCGCTTCCGAGGAGATGGAAGTGGAAGATCTCTTGGCCACGCCAGAGGTTGCAGGGAGAGCTCAGTTGGTACCTTCGGTAGACCTCCTATCTTCTTCTTCGCAGCCGGATATTACCCTATGGGCGGACATTGATAGTGAAGTAACCTTTGAAGTAGCTCCTCTTCCTTTGCCTGGCTTTACTTCACCTGAGAGTTTTGTCTGGCAACATCTGGGCATGCTGCGCCAGCTAGTGGAGGCCCAGCCCGGACTAACCTATCCACAGTTGAAGGAGATAGCTGAGCGCTTCACCGCCGGCTTGCAGACGATGGGATGTCCCACAGAAATATGGGCCCAGCGGGTTCTTTTATTGTTAAAATTTGTTCATCACCGGGATTTCTTGACACATATCATGTCTGAAAAACTGGCGGCTTTGAAGTTGCAAAGAATGGAATGCAAATCCGAGCTGGCGAAGACGAACTCTATTCTTCAGGAGCGGCAGTGCCAAATGCAGTCTTTGGCGGAGCGGGAGCAGTTTGTGCGCGACCGGATAACTACCCTGGAAGCTGAACTGTCCGATCTCCGAGCTGAGCTGCCGCAGCTAACAACTTCTCGACCGCAGCTCGAGGAAGAAGCAGCTCTATTAGAGGGGCAGGTGGCGTCCTTTCAAGACGAGTCCGTTCGACTGCAGGAGGAGGAGGCTCGTCTTCGTGAACTGGGAGCCACCCCTTATGTGGGTCTTCTGGCTTTCGAGGATATCTTCAGGCAGCCATGAACCATCTTCTCTTTCTTTTTCTTTTGTACTCTTTTGCGATACAACGTCCCCTCGGGGCCCTTTATGTACTCACTTATTAATGAAAAGAAATCTTTAGCTTCACGCGTATCCATTTTCTTCTGCATGTGGTTTTATCACTTTGAGAAGTGGGGTAGCGGTTTTAGCAATTCCTCATGCGAATGGCCCGTACTTGGCAGGAGAGCGTCCACCCCCTCAGAGAAAGGATGGGGAACTCGCTCCACCGCGTGACGGCATCCGGGGAGGTGCTTAAACCGGGTTCTGTTGGTAGCAGCAATCGTCCCTCTTGGCAGTATGTGCTGCGAGGGAGATAATTTGCAGAAATGTGAAAGAAGAGGTTTCATCGGACTAGACGAAAGGTCTAGACTGGGTAGAGGTTATAGCAGGTGGGACATTGAAAAAGGGTATGGGGTTTTCATCAGAACGGACATAAAGTACGAACTGGACAGATTGTATCATTGGCCGGGCGATGTACCGATCAGCAAACGGTTGACTTCATCATCGATATTGAGCTTATATCGATGCAAGGGGGATTTCATATGTTTTATCAGAATAGACATAAGGTCTAAACTCGATAGGGTTTCATCATTGATCGGGCAAAGTGCCAATCGATCAACAGTTGGTTTCATCATCGATATTGGGTTTATATCGACGCAAAGAAGAGTTTCATCAGCATAAATGAAAGGTCTAAACTAGCTAGGGTTTCATCATTGATCGGGCAGGGTGCCAATCGATCAACAGTTGGTTTCATCATCGATATTGGGTTTATATCGATGCAAAGAAGAGTTTCATCAGCATAGACGAAAGGTCTAAACCGGCTAGGGTTTCATCATTGATCGGGCAGGGTACCAATCGATCAACAGCAGGTTTCATCATCGATATTGGGTTTATACCAATGCAGGGATTTCATAGGTTTCATCAGAATAGACGAAAGGTCTAAACTGCAGGATTTCATCATTGATCGGGCAAGGTGCCGGTCGATCAACAACTGGTTTCATCATCGATATTGGGTTTATATCGACGCAAAGAAGAGTTTCATCAGCATAGACGAAAGGTCTAAACTGGCTAGGGTTTCATCATTGATCGGGCAGGGTGCCAATCGATCAACAGTGGGACGTCGGTAGAGGCGTAGGTCTCGTCAGGATAGACGTAAGGTCTATTCCAGTAGGTTTTATCGCAGGTGAGGCTTGCCAAGAAATGCGTAGGCTTCATCAGGACAGACGTGAGGTCTGAGCTGGACAGGCTTCATCAGAATGGTGATGGGTTTCATTATCGGTGGGACGTTTGAAAGAGGGTATGTGAATTTTATCAGGATAAACGTAAGGTCTATCCCGGAAGGGTTTTATCATCGGTGGGGAATGAAGCCAACTGACCGATGGGAGGTTTCATCAGTGAAAGGGAGGTAAAGGTAGCGTGCCTGTTGGCATGGAACTTTTGAATTACCACATTACTGACCCAAGTGCCCTTTCGGGTTTTCACCGGAGCCAGCCCCCTCTTACTTTTGCCCACGCGCCCTTTCGGGTTTTCACGTGGCGGGGTACCCGATTTTGCCTGCAGTGCCCTTTCGGGTTTTCACCACAGCTGGGTTTTGGCCATTTTTGCCCTTGTCCGGGATATCCGAACAAGCCTGGCGGGGTATCTCTATTTTTAACCCCATTTTTTATTTATATATACGTATATATATTTCTTGAATTGGGACTTCAGCACGGATCAGGCGATGTGCTGCTCCATTAGTGACTGCTCTTATCATCGGTATTGGGTTTATACTGATGCAAGGATTTCATAGGCTTCATCAGGATAGACGTAAGGTCTAAACTGGATGGGTTTCATCATTGACCGGGCAGTGTACCAATCGGTCAACATCAGGTTTCATCATCGGTATTGGGTTTATACCAATGCAGGGATTTCATAGGTTTTATCGGCATAGACGTAAGGTCTAAGCCGGACAGGTTTCATTGCTGATCGGGTGAGTGTGCCCATTGGTTAGCAGCAGGTTTCATCACGGTGTTGGGTTTATACCAATGCAAGGATTTCATAAGTTTTATCGGCATAGACGTAAGGTCTAAACCGGACAGGTTTCATTGCTGATCGGGTGAGTGTTCCCATTGATCAGCAGCAGGTTTCATCACGGTGGGACCTGGGACAAGGTATGAGGGCTTTTATCAGGATAAACGTAGGGCCTATACTGAGTGGGTCTAATCCTCGATCGGGCAAGGCGCCGGTCGATTGACGAGGAGTTTTATGGCGGGAGGTGAGGCTTTTCTTTGGGATTACCACATTACTGACCCAAGTGCCCTTTCGGGTTTTCACCGGAGCCAGCCCCCTCTTGCTTTTGCCCACACGCCCTTTCGGGTTTTCACGTGGCGGGGTACCCGATTTTGCCTGCAGTGCCCTTTCGGGTTTTCACCACAGCCGGGTTTTTGGCCATTTTTTTGCCCTTGTTCAGAATATCTGAACAAGACTGGCGGGGTATCACTATTTTTAACCCCATTTTTCTTTTCTTTTCTTCTTCTTTCTTCTTCTTTTTTTTTATTTGGTATGCGAGCTGAGAGAGAGGGCAGCTTGGGTAGGGCGAGATGCCACTGAACCAGGGAGAGGGTAGCTTGATCAGGGGGGAGTGCCATTTACCAAGATGAAGTGGCCTGATTAGGGCGGAGTGCCGCTAACCGAGGAATGGGTAGCTCGGCTAGGGCGGAGTGCCGCTAAACCAAGAAATGAGGTAGCTCGGCTAGGGCGGAGTGCCGCTAGACCAAGAAAGAGGTAGCTTGGTTAGGGCGGAGTGCCGCTAGACCAAGAAGGAGGTAGCTTGGCTAGGGCGGAATGCCACTAGACCAAGAAAGAAGGGTAGCTCGGTTAGGGCGGAGTGCCACTAACCCAAGAAAAGGGTAGCTTGGTTAGGGCGGAGTGCCATTAGACCAAGGAGGAGGTAGCTTGGTTAGGGCGGAGTGCCACTAGACCAAGGAGAAGGGTAGCTCGGTTAGGACGGAGTGCCGCTAGACCAAGGAAAAGGGTAGCTCGGTTAGGACGGAGTGCCGTTAGACCAAGGAAGAGGGTAGCTTGGTTAGGACGGAGTGCCGCTAGACCAAGGAAGAGGTAGCTTGGTTAGGACGGAGTGCCGCTAGACCAAGGAAAAGGGTAGCTTGGTTGGGGCGGAGTGCCGCTAGACCAAGGAAAGGGTAGCTTGGTTAGGGCGGAGTGCCCCTGACTAAGAAAGAAGTAGCTTGGTTAGGGCGGAGTGCCACTAGACCAAGAAAGAAGGGTAGCTTTTGGCCCGATTATTCGGAGAATGTCGGTTGTGCAGCATGATACAGCTTTAGGTGCCTACCGTTAAGTGGCGAGAATTGGATCTCTCCTCGATGGTTGACAACCATATAGGCCCCACCTTCGTAGACCCTATGTATCACATAAGGACCTTCCCAATTAGGATTTAGCTTTTCTTTTGGGTTGGACGCCATGACTTCTCTTTTCTTGACCATGACAAGGTCACCTTTCTTAAATTCTCATCCTTTTACGAGTTTGTTGAATGCAGTGGCCATGCGGGCCTGATACATATGGATATTCTTCTGAGCTTGGAGGCGCTTCCCTTCCAATTCAGCCAATTCTTGTAATCTTCTTTCTGCATTGGTTTGTTCGCCATGGGCCAGGTCATATTGGACTGCCACTCTGAGTGACGGGACTTCCATCTCTAGTGGAACTACTGCCTCCGAGCCGTACACCAATGAGTATGGTGAGCACCCTGTAGGTGTTTTGAAGACGGTGCGGTATGCCCATAAAGCTTCATACATTTTCTCTTCCCAGTCCTTCTTGTTGGAACTGACGACTTTGGCCAGCAATGTACACAAGGTCTTATTAAAAGCTTCTGCCAATCCGTTTGCCTGTGGATTGTAGGGCGTGGAGGTTCTCCATTCAATCTTGTACTTCTCGGCAAGCCGATAGATTTTCTGATTTCTGAAATGACTTCCATTATCAGATATTATTCAGTTGGGGATCCCGAACCGGAAGATAATGTTTTGCTTGATGAATCTGGAGACCAGCTCACCAGTCACTTCTCTTAATGCTATAGCTTCCGCCCATCGGGAGAAGTAATCTGTTATGGCCAGTATGTACTTATGTCCGACCGAGGAAGTTGGCAATGGCCCGACTACATCAGTTCCCCATTGTGCAAACGGCCAGCTAGGGACTATAGGGTGCAGAACGGCAGGTGGCCTTGTAGGCACAACAGCATGCTCCTGACATTTCTGGCATGACTTTGCAAACTTGCAGCAGTCTTCAAACATGGTGGGCCAGTAGTAGCCCAGCTTCTTAATCTCTATCTTCATCTTTGGACCGGCCTGGTGGGCACCTGCTGTCCCAGCATGTGTTTCTTTCATTGCTTGCCAAGCTTCCTCAATAGACAGGCAGCGGAGCAAAATCTTCTTGCGTGCATCTGCCATTATTCGGAACAGAGTTCCATTTCTGAATTCATAAGAATCTTTGATCCTTAGAAGTTTCATCTTTTCTTCTCTTTTCTGCGGCAGCTGTTGTTGAAAAATCATTGTAGCAGGTGTTGTCTCCAATCAGATGCCTGTTCTGTACTGATAGTAGCAACTTCTTCTTCTTCGGGGCACTCTTCTAGCATGCTGGGGACCTGCCGCCGGTTTATAACAACAATGTTCAGTGTTTCATTTGGTGGGACTGCTATTGAGCTGGCTAGTTTTGCCAGTGCATCAGCTTGGGCATTATGTCCACGGCCCACATGCTTGAGCTCAATATGATAGAATTTCGCCATGAGGCGCACAGCTTTTTGGTGGTAGGGGTTCAACTCCGGCTTTCGAACTTCGAACTCCCCTTGGATTTGCTTTATTATCAACATTGAATCCCCGAATACCTGAAGCATCTGGATACCCATGTTGAGGCTTATACATAGCCCGATTATTAGAGCTTCATATTCGGCTTCATTATTAGTGCAGGGCTTGTTTATAGAACAGGAAGTATGCACAACCTCTCCTTCTGGTGATCTTAGCACAATACCGGCTCCGGCCCGTATTCTGGTCTTTCCATCGGAGTCGGTCTCTGTTCTAGATGCTCCATCAAAGAATAGCTGCCACATAGTTGACTGAGCCTGGCAGGCTTCTAGTGTCTCATCATCGGGTAACTCAGTCCCCAACATATCATTCTCTGGCACAGGATGCTCTGCGAAGAAATCGGCCACGGCCTGTCCTTTTATTGCCCTCTGGGGTATATATGTGATATCGAATTCCATCAGAATTACTGCCCATTTGCCCAACCGGCCTTTCAGTACTGGCTGAGTCAGTATGTATTTGAGTGGATCTGCTGCAGATATCAATCTGATTTCATGTGACAGCATATAGTGTCGGAGCTTTTTAACGGCAAAGACTAGTGCCAAGCATGTCTTTTCTATATAGGTGTAGCTTTCTTCAGTTCTAATCAGCCTCCGACTCAGGTAGTATAGAGCCTGCTCTTTGCCTTCTTCATTTATCTGTACTAGCATTGCCCCCAGGGAACAGTGTGTGGCTGCAATGTACAGTATCAGGGGTCTGCCCTTAATAGGTGCCCCCAGCACTGGAGGGGTCTTGAGATATTCTTTCAGCTTCTCAAAGGCTTCCTGACAGCCATCGTCCCAGAGGAACGGTACATCTTTCATCATGAGCTTGTGAAAAGGGTGGCATCTCCCCGACAGATTTGATATGAATCGTCGGATATAGGCCAAACGCCCTTGTAGAGATCTCAGCTCGTGGAGATTCCTTGGTGGAGGGAGCTCCTGGATAGCTTTAATCTTGGATGGGTCGATCTCAATGCCCCTATGATGGACAATGAACCCAAGGAATTTTCCACTGGACACGCCGAAGGCACATTTCATAGGATTCATCTTGAGTTCATATTTGCGCAGCCTCTGGAACACTATCCTCAGGTCTTGCAGATGATCTTCTCTTCTGCTGGTTTTCACCACCAGGTCATCAATGTAGCACTCTACTTTCTTGAAGAGCAAATCATCAAAGATCTTTGTCACAGCTCTCTGATAGGTAGCGCCGGCATTCTTAAGGCCGAACGGCATTCTTTTATAATGAAATATCCCCTTCGGGGTGCGGAATGTAGTGTGCACTCTGTCTTCTTCAGCAATCCAGATCTGGTTGTATCCGGATGACCCATCCATGAATGACAGGGCTTCATGGCCAGTGGTTGCATCGATCATGACTTCAGTGATCAGCACTGGGAAATCATCTTTCAGGCAAGCCTTATTCAGGTCCCTGAAATCTACACATATTCTGATCTGCCCATTTTTCTTCTTCACGGGCACTATATTGGCCAGCCATGTAGTATACTGGTTCTCTTCAACAAAGCCCACATCGATCAGCTTGTCGACCTCTTTGTTGAACTGATTTATCAGTTCGAGACGCATTCTCCTGGAAGGCTGCTTCACAGGGCTTGCCTCTGGGTTTATCGCCAATCAGTGCTGTGCCACATCGGAACTCAGTCCTGGCATTTCATCATATGTCCATGCGAAGCAGTCTCAGAATTCTTTCAAAAACTGAATATACTGTTCTTTGACAGCTGGCTCCAGCAGTGCACTGAGGAATGTCGGCCTTGGCTCATTTGCTGACCCTAGATTTACTTCTATCAGCTCATCGACGGTGGCTTGGCCTCCATCTTCAACTTCGGGTAGGGCTTCTTGCAAATCAATAAAGCCTCCCGAGATATAATCTTCTTCATTCTCATGATTTTCTGTTTCATCATACCGATCATCGGCAGATGCTGGTGCATCGTATAAGGCCAATATGGCCGGATTCTGTTCAGTCTGCCCCGAGGACGTTACTGGCTCAGCGGAAAACTTCGAAGTGGAGTCTTCCGTGCTTAGAGGCTCTTATGATGTGGGCTCCCCTGAGAGGTCATCATTATGTAGAGCTCGGAATTCTTCTAGAATGCGCCCAAACTCCAGGCACTCTTGCAGCTCTCTGGCTACTTGATCTTCATCCGGGGTTCCCGTATCAAATTGTGCTTCGGCCTGGAACAGATCCTCTTTGCAAGATGGATTCTCCCAGCACCAACCCTTCTTAGTCTCATCAGACATCCTTGCCTCCGGCTGGTTGTCTTGGGCTTCATTGTCTGTTATGGATTGATACATAATTTCTTCATCTTCAAAGGGGTATTGATCATATCCCACTTCAGGGGGATCTTCATTCTGGTAGAAGGCAGAGATGACATCCACCTCGGCTTCATAGTATTCTTGGAGGGTATAACCCAGTCCCGGGTGCTATGTGATCTTCCTCAGTTCCTTGCTATCTCGAGGCGGATCCCATAGCTCCTTGAATACTTTCTTCTGAGCAGCAGGCTGCATCGATGGCATTTGCATCTTGGAGAACATTTGTGAAACCCGTTGGGTAGTATAATCCAAGCCTGTAATCGGTACCATCAGGTTTGCAGCTTCTTCAGGGGCCATACAGTCTTGATCATCTTCCTCGACTGGCTCCTCGGTGTAGAATATAATAGGGGGTTCGCAGAAGCGAGGGATTTCCATAGTCTTCAGTGGCAGCACCGTCTGGTATTCTATGCTGGCTATGGGCTTGACTAGACCCTGAGGAACTTCCACCTGTGTGTATTTTTCTTTCATTTTTTCTTCAGTATCATCTGGGTGTATGCCAGGAGGAGTGATCCGAGCAAAATCACCAGCATAAGAGATGTGAGATACTCCATGCTTTTTAATGTAGCCTTTTGGCGGCGGCGGAGACCAGTTTCTTGTCTTCGTCGTCGGCTTTTTCTCGCTGACCACAGCTTCTTTTCCTTTATCCTTTTGTGACACCTCAGTGTAGTAGGATGCATCGAGCATATGGCACTCGAACACTTCGAAGGGATGTAGGTCTGCAAACACCCTTTCTTCTTTTCCTTCATGGCAGTATTTTATGCATTGGTGTAGTGTGGATGGCACTATCTGATATTCGTGCAGCCACGGTCTTCCCAGCAGGGCCTTATACGTGGTGTTGGAGTCGATTACATAGAATCGTACCACGGTAGTGAGGTCGCCCAGTGTGAGGTTGAAATCAGCCACCCCTAGAGGTGTTTCACATTTCTGATTGAACCCTGCAATCTTCATATCTCTGACCTTGGTAAGCTGCAGGTCAAAGTAGTATTTCTGATAGATGCGATAGGGAAGGATATTTACAGCAGCCCCGGGATCTATCAGTATCCTGCTCAGCGACTGAAAGTTCAGGGAGCCCCTCATATACAGCGGTCTGTTGTGACAAGTATTTGGGATTAGCATATCATCTTCCGTGAAGGTGACCGATGACCCAGCATTCACTTCTGCCAGGAGTGCTTCACATTGTGCCGGAGACTGCAGGGCATCCACGATTGCTTGGCGAGCTTCTTCGCTCAGAGAGAGAATTTCCCAGATGGAGAATCTGGTAGGGAGCTTCTTCAGCATTTTCATGACTCGACTGCCCACCCGGACATTAGATAGTCTCATCTCCTCTGCCCATCGGGGTCTTGGAGGTTCATGTGGTGCCTGTGGCCTTTGCTGCCCAGTCCCAATTTCATCTTCTTCATCGGTCTCCCGGAAGGCTTCTTCTGTAGCGACTGCCCCTGGTTTTGCTAGAGGGTTACTTTCTTCATTTTCTTCATGCTGTTTCTGCTTTCTAGCTGCTGTCTGCTGGCATTTATTGCTTTTAGCTGGAGCAGTATGAGCCGGTTGCTCATTCTCTAAGCTGGACAAGAACTCCAGGAATGAAGGGGCTTCATCTGCCTTCTTTTTGTCTTGGTACAGACTGGCAGGGGGAGGAACCTAGGCACCTCGTATCTCTGGTTCCGGGATTTGATAGGGTTGCTCCCCTCTGAACATAATATTATGGTTGGCTGGTGGTGGGCGCCCCCATCTTCTCCCAGAACGTGTTGCATGGGCCGAGGTGGAGGCTTCGGCATGGTTAGCTTCTAGCGGGGCGTCGGATGCTTCTGGCTCATCATCCTCCCCGGGCAAGGAAAAGAGTACCGACAGAGTGTTACATTGTACTGTTGTGACCTTCTTTCCCTTCTTGGACTTGGGTCGTCTCCTCTTCTTCTGGGAATTTGGCTTTGCTAGCTCCTGCCCCCAGAAGGGTTCATTCTCAGCTTTTTCTTGTTCTGCCTCTGGCTGCTCTTTGATTTTCAATTCTTCGAGCTGTTCCCAGGGTATGCAGTCTTTCATCAGCAGATGCTTGGGTTTCTTCTGCTCGTACTCATCAAGCTCATTAATATATTGCTGCAGACGCCTGGCTGCAGGGCTTACTTCTTTATGTGTAGGGAGGGGAGTTTGTCTCCTCCGGTTGTGAGTAGGGATCCGGATGACTGGTCCAGTCTCAGTTGTATGCCATATTGGCTTTATCAGAGGTGGCTCGGGCCTTGGGGTAACACCCCGGATAACTGCTCCGCTGGTACTGGCTGCAGGAGTCTTCTTTTTACTTTTTATGGGTATCATCTGCCATCCTTCCTGATCTTTCTGTGGGGTGAGGAAGCAAGCTTCATAGGTGTGCTTGGTGCATTCTTCAACGGCTTCCTTGGGTAGCTGTTGGTAGACTGAGATCATATTGGCAGCCATTCTCCAGGGTGGAGGCTCATGTGGATGGGGCGGCTTTACCTGGTAATCTCCCAGCTGCAGCTCACCTTTCTTGACCATTCCTTCCATGATATCTTTGAAGACATAACAATCTTCAATTGCGTGCCCCAGCGCACGGTGAAATGGACAGAACAGCGGATCATCTTTCTTTGCTACATCTGCTGGTCTTTTGGGTTCAGGCAATGTTACCTTATTGAACTTGTATGCCCAGTTGAACAGTGCGGCCGTCTTATCTTTTGGGAAGGAATATGCTTTTCTCATCTTGTCTCTCAGAGAGACTTTATCTTTTCTTTCTGCTGTATCTGCCAGCGGGGGAGCTTCATCTGCCCCTTTCTTCCCCTTCTATTGCTCGAAGGTTCTGAAATCGACGGTGTTGGCCTCAGAGTGTGATGGCCGTCGCTCATTGGATTTTCCCTTCGGCATGGTGGGGACATTGGCGGTCGGACGCTTGGACAAGAACGTCTAGACTTCTGCCACTATATTGTTCACTCGGTCAAATGTTCTGACATCTGCACCGATCATTTTTTCTAGCACCTCCCTCCTGAGGCTCTGCTTGCATATCTGCACCGCATCTTCTTGATGAGGAGGTCTTCGGCATCTCATGGCTAAGTTCCTCCACCTTTTGATGTAGTCCAGTGCAGTTTCATCTTGCTTCTGCCTAGTTGCATATAGCTCTGCTATCGTGATTTCCCTTTCCGTGACATGAAATATGTCGCGAAATTTTCTCTGCATATCAGGCCAATCCACTACTGACCCAGCTGGCAGGCTTGAGTACCATTCAAAGGCCAACCCAGTGAGGGATGAGCCAAAGAACTTGAGCAGATAAGCTTCATCGACTACTAGGTCGCCCATGATTGTAGTGTAGTAGGCTATATGCTCCCTAGGGGAGCCTTGGCCATTAAATTTCTCGAACTTCGGCGGCTTACTGACGCCTGGGGGTAGTCTCTTGGCAGCATACTGGGGAGGATACGGTACCTTGTACACATCATAGGTACCAGCATCACCACCAGTCTTTTCTGACAGCTTCATTTCCATAATTCTTTCAATCATCTGCTTGTGGGCTACAGCTGGATCTATGTCTTCTGGAAAGAAGTGAGCTTGTTGCTGGCTGTGAGGAGTTGTCATCACAGTGGCGCGCAAGATGGGCGCGGTAGGCTGTGTCTGAGACACAGAGGCTGAGCTGCTGTTTGCTGTGGAATAGGTTGGCTCGGTGTCTTGCCCATATCAGCTAGGAGAGGGTTAGCTGGGATAGCCGTTTCTGCTGAGCTGGATGTCTGCCCCGCAGGTTCAGCTTGCTTTGAGACTGATGTAGCTTCATGTCTCTCATTGAGCTGCCTTCGGAGAGCACTGATCTCCTGCTGGTATCTTCTGAACATCATCTGGACCATAGGATCCAAGGGTGATGGGATTTGCATATCTTCAGAAGTCCCTTCAGCATCATCAATAAGGGGATTGTCCTCATCCTCTGTCGTCACCACATTGACTGTCATGGTGGTGATCTTGCGGGCTTCATCATATTTCTTCATCTTATGTTTTGCGGCCTGGCCTCTTCTTGTGATAGGACCAGGTCTAGTAGCCAACCTGAGCAGTTCATCTGGCCGAGTTGGTAGTATATCTTGCCCCCTGGCAAGTCCAGCCATGTTGCAGGGGAAGATTTGCATTTTTTCTTTCCGCCTGTAGACCTTTCTTTTCACCTGGTCAGGATATTTGAGCCGGTCAAAGACCGATATTCTTTCTTTGGCTTCTTCCCGGTACAGGTCTTCTTTGTCATATCCGGCCCTGAGACCTTCTTCATAGTGATTTGAATCGGAGGAAGAGGCTCCGATCATCGTTTCTCGAAGTGTTTCTTCTTTTTCTTCACCTCTGGTGCCCAAGGCACGGGATAGTCTTTGTTGACCGAGGGCAGAGCTCCCCAGGTAGTGGAAGTAGTCTTGGACTATCTGCTTCATCTCTTCAGAATTGTGCCTCTATGGCTCAGGCTGGAGCATTAGTCTTTCTTGGCTTCTCTGCTGATAGGCCAGTCTTGTTACCTGAGCATTCAAATGCTCGGCTTTGGAATATCTGAACAAGTCGGCATGTCTGGCACAGGCCCTCGGTCTTCTTGGGATGGCGACCGTGACTGGTTCGCTCATTCCCACATTGCCGTTTCGGCAGCAGTTGACAGCAGCATCATATTTCTTTCTTTGCCATCTTCTGCCCCCAGCCCTGGGACGGGTGACAGTAAGGTCTTCCTTCCTCTCATCCCTTCTGCCCCTCATCATGGGGCGAGCAGCAGTCAAATTTCTTTCTTCATCATTTCTCTCATCTCTTCTGTCCCAGTCTTTGGGGCGAGCAGCAACAGCATTTCTTGTCTCTTTTCCCTCTCTTCTTCGGCTTTCTGCCCTGAAGCGGGCAACAGCATCTTCAAAAGCCTTCTCCTCATCTCGAGCTGGAACCCAGCTCTGAATCCTCTTCGGTCGCCAGACCTGTTTGTATTTCGCTGGCTTGGGCGCCAACGGCATCCTCTCATCAGCCTCCCAATTGGCCTGCCTGGCGGCCAGAGTCTGGAATCTGTTAGTAGTGGGCACCATCGGGATGATCACGTCCGGCTTGACCTCCCTTGGGCAACCATTCATGTTTGCCCGGACACCTCCAATCATCATGGTCTTTCCGGAGTTGGAAAGACGACGGTCAACAGCATCATACCTCATGAATTGGGCCTCGCACCCAGAGAGGGACGGATGAAGGGGGTTTCCAAAGATTGGGGAAGATAGCCATGGCTACACTCATTCAAACTTTCATAGATTCATTGCTTCTTTTTTTGATCAAACGAGATGGGATACATATATAGGGGAAAGGGAAGACAAAACGACGCTAGAACATTGATTACAACCATGGAAAATAGCAAACATTCAAGACTTTTGGGGGTTTCGGCGCTGGGAAGTTGGACCGACTGCAGTAGAGTTTCTGTCTGAGATCACGCTAGGGAAACCTAGCGCCTTCTTCTAGGTCGCACTACCCAAGGGTAGCACCTTCATCCCTGGGTCTGGCAACTGTGTGCATTCTCTTCGGCCTGGCAGCTAGCTTGATTCCCATCAAAATTGATGTGAAATAGAAGTGGGGGGTCTTCTTCATTCTGCCCAGGGTCGCGCTATATCGTTTACGCGCGTTCTGAAGAACGCGCTATATCGTTCTAGCGCGTTCACAGACGTAGGCATAACGATGGACCTTGACGTTGGGGCGCTATGGACGCGGATTTTTATTATCCTCTTATTTAAATCTTATCTGTTTATTATTTATTGATTTATTCGTTTGTTGGTTTATTGGCGTGCCAGTCACCGGGGTGACAATTTTATTGTGCGCTCGATCTGACATGGTCAGTCGATTGTGAAGTCCGAGTCGGGACCAGAAATCCGTCATACCCTGAACGCTATGACATTAATTACGTCCTCCCTAAGGAGGACAACCCTTGATTAAACGCTAAGATAGGAGGAGGACATCGGTAAAGCCACATACTCAAAAGAAACGGAATTCATTCGTTTGCAAGACGCTAAATGGATTAGACGAAGCAGGGGTTCGTTATCTTAGGGGATAGCTCTGACGGCATATTCCCACCAGCTTGAACTATGCCAAGTGGGGAATAGGAAACTACCCATGCGGTGGCAGAGTAGGATCCAGAAAAGATCGGGCATAATTGACCCGGAGTCCGAATGGGGACCGGCGTGACACGGCACGCTCCATGTGGGTGCGATGGCACATCTATATCCCCCTTGGAGGGACCATCGAAGGGCATGCAAAGGCATAACTCCGTGGGCCGACGGGGTTGAGAGGGAGAACATCACAGTCACCCAATAGGATATGCATAAATTTCGGCAGCATGTCCGCTCAACTTGGATTATGCCAAGAGAGAATAGGTCATCATCCACGGAAAGCCGGGATGACGACCGAACGAGGATGGGCACCGGGCCCCGGGACATCGCTTGCATTTATGCCATCGTTTAATATCCCCTTGAAATCCCTCGGAACTCATATAATGACATGGCCCTTTGGGTTCATAAGGGTGAAATCCGGATCGGGAATGAGGACTGTAGGGGAGGTCTTCCCCATTACTGTGTCTTCTCAAGGCATCCATGACGATCTCTGAACATCCCCGGGGCATATGTCTGAAGAAATCAGAAGGTTGACAGATGGCAGTGCAGAGAAGAGCCTCTGACTGGACTTCAATTGGCCAAGAAGAAGGGTCTCTGCGATGGCTTTAGTTGGCCGAAAGAGGGGGCTTCTCGGCGTGGGTTTATTGGCTTAAAAAGGGGGTCTCGGCGCGGCCTCCTTAGCCAAAAAAGGGGGGATCTCGGCGGTGGCTTCTCGGCGTGAGACTTCCCGGTGCGCCCATGGCCGCTCCGGGAAGGTGGCGCCGAAAAGGGCTGGGAGGCCTGCAAAGGGGGGGTTGGCTTATAGGGGGATCTCGGCATGGGGCTTCTCGGCGCACCCGTCACCGCGCCGGGAAGCTGGCGCCAGGAGGCTGTAGGCCAGGGAGGTTTGCGTGAAGAGGGCTACAGGTTGAGTTTTGTCAGTTTGCTGAAGAGGGAGGCCTCTCGGCAGCGTAGTTCTCGGCGGGGAAATTTGCACGCCAAGAAGATGGAATTGCTACAGGATTTCATGGTTTACAGAGCTCAAACGATGCTCTGTTTCTGGGATTCCTGAGCTTTCTGGCTGCGATTGAAGTTGAATTTAAAGTGCAGGAGGGGGATTCAATAGAAGCTTCTCTGAGGAAGGGCCAAAGGGGATCTGGAGGGTAGAATCAATGGGGAACGAGACCATCGTCTGGATTTCTGAAGATTTTTTGTTTATTTCTACCGCCGGCCGTCTGGGGATCAAGAGATGACTATCTCTGATCCCCCTGGACGAACCCAGTAGCATCTAAAAAAATCGGTGGCGGCGAAACCTTTAGCATCGAGACTCTAGACCCTAATCATCCAAGGGGTTAGAATGGAGGGTCGAGAGATTGAGATCGTCATTCACTAGAATCAGAGGGATAACAACGGTCTGTAGAATCGGCATGTCCTCTCGTATAGCCGGCAGTTCAGGAATCCAAGAGCTTGATGTCTCTGGTCCTGAACGGCACATAGAGGAGCCTCAAGGGGCCTTGTAAGAAAGCTCGAAAGGGTGCGATTGATCTACCTTCGAGACAGAAAGGGGGGAAGGTGACAGAACCCAGTGACCCATTAGATAAGGGTAGGGGTTCTGTTCCCATGCCTCTGAAAAGAAGATTCGTATGAATCATTAGACATTTCGCATAAACAATAAGCATACACGGAGGACGAAGATCACATCTCTCAATCAGAGGGGAACAGACATTTCAATCAGAGGATCCCCAAATGGGTCACGTTGATATTTCATTGCATTGCTCGAAGCCTTACACTGATTGTAAAGGAGAAATGCAAAATAGAGAGAGACGGAGCTCGAGACCTAAAACTCGCTAGCTACATTGATAAATCGAGACGGGAGACTCGCTAGATTACATCAGTAGAAAGAAAAGACAGCATGGGGAGGGCGGAGCATTGACTCCTCTCCCTCCCCGAAGCAGCCCACCTGAAGCTTGTCTACTTCTTCCTCTCTTCTGCTTCTTCTCTTCTCTCGGCCGAGGGGGGATTCTCTCTTGGCAGGACTCCCTCTCTTTTCTTTTCTCTCTTTTTCTGGCTTCTTTTTCTCTTCCTCTCGGCGTCTTCTCTTTTCTTTTTTTCTTCCTCTTTTTTTTCATCTGTTCGAAGGGAGGGGTTTTTATAAGCGTTTCCCCCCTTCTCGGCAGGCTTCATCAAGCCTTTTCCTTCTCGGCAGACACCATCTCGGCGCGCCTCAAACAGGCTTCCCGGCGCACCTGCCTTCAACTTCTCGGTGCCACCCTTTGGGCTTCAGCAAGTGCCTCTCGGCGCCACCTTTTGGGCTTCAGCCAGTGCCTCTCGGCGCCACCTTTTGGGCTTCGGCAAGTGGCTCTCGGTGCTAATATTACAGGCCCAATTAAAGTATTTTAGCCACTTTCACAGGCCTATTTGGGTCTTTCAAGGGCATCCTCACCCAAAAGGGTCTTCCATTGGTGACACAGCTTGTATCATTATTAAGGTTTTCATCAGTCCGTAGACAGGGGTCTCATCAGTCCGTAGACAAGGGTTTCATCAGTCCGTAGACAGGGGTTTCATTGGTATTGCCATCTGAATGGTGACAAAATCGGGTATTATCTTATCGACACCGTCACTTGAATGGTGACGAGCTCGGACATCAGCTTTAGTCTGGGAAGACCTCAGCCGGGTATATAATCTGTGGAGACGATTCCTCTTGTGTTTTGACTTTGCAAAAGCCTTTGCAATCTTCATCTGCCGGTACCGGCTTCATCTTCATCTCATATTACATCTGTCAGTAAGCCGACATCTGACTTACCCTGACATATCATCCGTGGATTCTTGGACGAAACGGTAGTACAGCTCTCATTAAAGGGCTGGAAGGTCTCATCAGTCGAGTGACTGCTGCTTTATCAGTGCTGCCGTCTGAGTGACATTGGCACCGGGCATCAGCTTTGCCGACAAGGTTTTAGCCGGGTAGACAGTTGATGAGCTTCATCATTGATCTTTCACTGTTGGTCCGACCCTCTTTTCAATTATGTTTTCACCCTTGTTCATTTTCCGACAAGGGTTTTAGCCGGGTGGACGGTTGATGAGCTTCACCATTGGTCTTTCACTGTTGGTCCGACCCTCTTTTCAATTATGTTTTCACCCTTGCTCATTTTCCAGGTGTCAACAGGCGCCCGTGGATGTCTTCGGGGGAATGAATCACAGGGGGAGAAACACATTGGAAGGTGGGTAATACACAAGGGATCCTAAACAGATACATGAGGGACCGTAAACAGGGATTAAACTAACCTAATACTAGCTAGGATAACATGGTGAAGGTGGCTACGGGGGTGGGTGACGGGGGATAAAGAGGATGTGATGGAGCGAGCTAGGGCCGTGATAGGGCTTGACTGGGGCCTCTCACCCGGACCCATCGCAGGACTGGTGCAACCGAGCTCCATCTTGGCCTTGGCAGCGTCCTTTGCGGCGGTGGAGGAAGAACGGAGATCCGAATGGGGCCTCACACCCGACCCCGTCTCAGAGCCGGTGCATCCAGAGCTTCGATCATCATCCATTGAAGGGGAAAATGGGGCTTCGATCGTCCTCCATTGAAGGGGAAAAGAGAGAGGATCAGGAGAAGATGATTGGGCATCACACCCGGAGAGGGGAGGAGAAAAGGGGGTTCCAAAGGTTGGGGGAGATAGCCATGGCTATACTCAATCAAACACTCATAGATTCATTGCTTGTTTTTTTTGATCAAACGAGATGGGTTACATATATAGGGGAAGGGGAAGACAAAACGACGCTAGAACATTGATTACAACCATGGAAAACAGCAAACTTTGAAGATTTTTGGGAGTTTCGATGCCGGGAAGTTGGACCGACAGCAGCAGAGTTTCTTTCTGAGATCGCGCTAGGGAAACCTAGCGCCTTCTTCTAGGTCACGCTACCCAGGGGTAGCGCCTTCATCCCTGGGTCGGGCAACTGTGTGGATGCTCTTCGGCCTGGCAGCTAGCTTGATTCCCATCACATCACCTTATTACCCACAAGGTAATGGCCAAGCAGAGGCCACCAACAAAATATTGATCAAAATCATAAAGAAAACCTACGAGTCTAGTAAGTTTTCAGATTGGCCAGAAAAGCTTATCGAAGCTCTATGGGCCTATCGCACCTCAATCCGTACCCCCACTGGGCAGACTCCATTTGCCCTTACTTACGAATGGAAGTGATAGTCCCGTATGAGACTTTGATTCCTTCTCTCAGGGTACAATTGGATGAGGAATTTCCCCTCAACGAACGTCGTAATTCACTCCTTGCCCAATTGGAACTCTTAGACGAGAAGCGGCTGGCCGCTGCCGAGCATGCACGTGTTTATCAAAATAGACTCGCTCATTTTTATCAAAAGAAGGTCATTGAGAGAAAATTCAAAGTTGGTGAGATGATTGTAAAAAGAATTTTTGTCAAACCTGCAGGGCCGCGTTCTAAACTCCAACCCAATTGGGAAGGACCATACGTGGTTCAAACTGTGTACCCTGGCAACGTCTATAAGCTAGTCAATGCCGAAGGGACCGAGTTATCCCACCCCTGGAACATGCTTTATCTTAAGAAATACTACCCTTAGATAAGTGTAACAACTAGCATGGTACGAGGACCATCGGGGCCGGAAATTCACTCTTCGATCTTTGTAGTCTAACTCAGGGTTAACCTGCGCATACTCCCACACCTCGCTTTCGGGATCAAATGAAGTGGAACTCGAGGGAGGCCAAAAAAAAAGAAAAAAGAAAAAAAGAGGAGTGCCTAGTGTTCATCATGCAGTCAAATCTTTGCATTTGCCCTTCATGTAGGATAGGAGCCATTAAGGCTCGGAAGGTCTCGGGTCTTGGCCCGCCAGAACCGTGGAGATTCCTGTCTGGTCATGTCGGCTTACGCCCACTAAAAGGAGGCAACAAGCGTACACGCAGCTATTTTAACAAAAAAAATTGGTCATATTGCTTATTGTGGGGCCATACTCGAAGGTCTCCAGGAAAGCCGTAATCTTTGTTCTCTTCATTCTCGGCCCAATGAGACAGCTGGCGCCCTTAAAACACTGAGCATAAGGGAACCAAAATACCATACCCTGAAGGTGAGAGTAGGATTCATCTCCTCGAACTCGAGTCAGAGCACGAGAAGAGGGCAGTGTCCCCACAGGCATACAAGAGGGATTCCCACATATCAAATCATTGTGTCTCCCTCAAAAAAAAAGAAGAAGAGATAAATCAAAGTCAAATGAAAGCCTGGTCGTGGCCGTGCCTGATTTCAATAAGTGAAACCCCTCAAAACAAAAGTTAAATTCCACAAAGGGGCAATGTAATTCTATTCGAGGTTTGGTCTAAAGCCACCCAAAAGGGAGAGGTCGAGTAGGTCCCGGTTAGCTCGTCGGGTTAACGATTTTGTCGGTCCTCTCGGAAGGTTTTCCCCACCGTACTCTTCTTTCTCCCCTCAAAGATGAAAGCTCCGTGGAAATCCTGAAAGGCCCGCCCCGCGAAGGCAAGCGACCTCGTTTTAGCAAAACACACATATAATTGTCTACTTCGAAAGGCAAAAACCATCACCACGAAGGAGTCTCGGTATTTCCGGCCGGTCAAGACCTCTATCTACTACCCCGTGGGTTTCTTACTTCAACCTCGGGCTTAGGTCAATGCAAGCGCGTCACCAATAGGTGCGACAGCGTCTGATTCCGGGTCAGCGTCGCGCGGTTGACCGTTAGGGTTCCAAGGTGTTCCATCATATACCATCTAGAGTTGTGAGGAAATAGACCCGGGTCGGGAAAATCTCTTACGTCGAACACTCTTTCGGTGTGTCCTTGCGGTCGGAAGCAACTGGGAGCCTAAGCATGGCATGATGGTTTTGTCATCAGGTTAAGTCTTAACCGGCAAGATTATCATTTGAGGAGTCTAGGGGCCCAAATCAATCTAGATGTGCGCACAGGATACCTGGGGGGTTAGTAAGAAACCATGTCTTCATAAGAGTCAGGTGCCATAAGATTGGTCGCTAGGAATTAACATCCAAAAAAAAAGAAAAAAGAGAAAAAAATGTGAAGTGGCCCTCGAAAGATGCCGCCAGGTAAGTCCTAAAGTGGGAATCCTCTTGGAGCACGTTAACCCCGTATTAGGATACTTAAGAATGATTCAAGCACCCCTGGTCCAAGAACCATGCCAGTTGTAATAACAAGTGTCTTTCAAAGGAAAAAAAATTTCAAAAAAAAGCATAAACAAAAAACATAAAAAATGCATCCGTGTGATCTCATTTGTGTGCTACATTTTTACGTTATGTTCCCATTTGTGTGCCCGTATATTACATTCGTCATCTTTGCCCTTGCCTTAATTAATAAGGGCTTTACCCCTTGACTTGTTATCAAGGCTAGTCTCAAAACAATCACCCACTCGTGAGCAAGGGGCCAAGTCAGAACGAAAAAATCGACTTGTTTCATTGAGCAATATGTACATGATTGAAAAGCAGGAATGAAGGCATAAGACATGAAACTGAACATTCCTTCCTTTATTTCCTTCTAGAAATTGTACATTAAGTTCCGTCCTCTCTCTCAGTGTTACCCCTTTCTCCACTCTCCAGGCGAAGAACCCTGGAGGGTGTTGCTAAACCATGTGAGGCGGTGCCTCTGCTGCTCTGTACCCCTCTTCCCATCTCTGCTCCCCGTCGATCGACAGGGGTAGCAAAGAAGCTACTAACACGAAAGCCACGCTCTCGTGCTCTACGGTAGCGCTCTTCACCATCTCTCAGCCATTGTTCAGCAAGACCGAGGTTGGTCCGGAGTTCAAACAGTTGGGCCTCCATGGCCCTACGCTCCTCCCCCTCAGCCAATCTATCGGCTCTCCGTCTTTCGGTGTCTCTTTCCCTTTCCGTGCGTTCTCTCTCTCTGTCCTCCCTCTCCAGCTGAAGGGTGATCCTCAGCTCCACGGCGTCCCGAGAATAACTCTTCCTCCAGTTCCGCTATTCTGGCTTCCCCCTGCACGGTGCAGGCAAGTGCATCTTGCACCTCTTTCATCTGCCATAACCATCATCTCAAGTATGTGGAGGCACGAATAAATGAAATTCAATGACCAGACTCTCACCTGAGCGGAGAGCATGCCTTCTACCTCCGCGGCTCGCTGCGTAGTATGAGCAAGCTGCTCATGAAGCAAATCAAGTTCGGAAGTGGGGATCCACAAACTGGAAGAGACACCATTCGCCCCCTTTGCTGAGGAAGCCGCATCAAGCTCGGCGTGCTGCAACACACATAAGGTGACACTGAGGACCTAACGCCAGAAATCTTGGTCTATGATCGTGTATACGTAGGCTTACCGAAGAACTCAAAGCTACACGAGTATCATGTAACTGTCACTCCGTGCCTATCAGGCGAGCTTGCAAGTTCGCTATCATAGTATCGCGAACATCCTGTGGCCAGGACATAGGTTAACATTAAAAAAAAGGGAAAAAAAGGTTGTTCACCTCCACGGTCCCTTCAGGATGGAGTCGCTCTGCATACATCACCTTATAGAGGCGTAGATAATCCTCGCTATCTTGAGCATGTGACTCCACGGGAGTGCCACCCCGTTGCCAGTACTCGTATTGCTCAGGGAACCGCACTCTCCAATCAACGGAGGTCGCCGGCCCACGTGTCTTCCTCCTGACACATGGTGTGGTAGTCATGTCCACCCATTCTTGGGCCAGCCCTAGAGTCCTCATGGCCAATCATAGCCGAAGCGGCTCAATTTCGTTCGAACAGTGCATCCATAGGTCGCGTCCGAACCGGGCACGGCTAGTTATGACCCATGGCTGATCGGCGTCAGTCATGCCCGCATAAGGCCTCTAGACAACCTGGGTCAGGTCACACACATCTTCTTAATATAAAAATAAAAAAAATGGGGGAGAAAAAGATGATGATGAAATAATAATCACCATTGCCGCGGGGAACTCTTGCAACTCGCACCTTAACACCATCAACTGGTAGGATAGAGAGGCTGGGCTCGTGATAGGTTGCCACCGCCTCGCCATCGGTCGCTAATGACATGCTTTTCCCATTGGGAGGTAATAATAGCTCCACAATTGCACCGTCATGTGTCATTAACATATCAAAAAAAAGGGACAGAAGCAGGATACCTAGATGAATGGCGTAAAACCACTCACTGTTATCTCCCGATCTGTTCTTTCAGACATACCTGCAAATAGATGCGCCAACATGGCTGCTCCCCAGGCATATCGTCCCACTTTCTCAGGGTCTACCAGAAATTCTCAGAAATGGCAATGAATATTGTCTCCTTTCGAGCCCAACAACAGTTTCCCCAACAGGAAGAACAGGAATCTCCTCAAATCTATGTTGGCTCTCTCTCAATTGCTCGTGTTTACGCAGTAGACAGCGCGACATCCTCTTTTAGTCCTCTCCATGAACTCTTCCAAGGACTCATCATCACGAGAACGAATGTCAGTAAGCCCCAACGTCTCCATAATGGGCGACTTGGCTACAGACCTGTTCTTACGATCATCCAGGTCCACTCCTAGCAACCTCTGGGCAGCCTCTCGGTAGTCGGAGTACTTAATGCAAGTCAGCGCCTCGCCATCCACTTTCAGGCCCGTAATTTGGACCACATCTTCCAGGCTGGGCACCATGTGCCCCCAAGGCATGAAGAAAGCACGGCTCATTGGATCCCACCTTTCGCGCAATGCTTGGATGAGGGCAAGGTCGAGCCTGATTGGCTCGATCGGAAGAACGACTCCAAGCCCCATCACGTCTAGCCTGGCCTTCTGAAAATCCAGGAGACCTCGGTATGCGGCCACTACCAACTACCAGGGAATGTGTGATTTCATCACACCATGCACATACACAAGGAGGGGTTTTGTTAGAAGGGAGGAAGAAAGACTAGAAGAAAAGGGGAGCAAACTCAGCTTACAAGTTACGATTGGGTCCTTTCATTGAGGTGCCCTTCAAGCTCCGAGAGTCTCTGAGAGCTATTACCACTGGACCTGCTTCTCTTCAAAGAGTGGGAAGATTCGACTTCCATCCCAAGTCTTAGAACTCTTAGCTCTTCCGTGCTGTGGAAGCCCCTACTATTCAAGATGGCTTTCGATGTCCCTGGGAGAACAAAGAGGGGAGGTATTTATGGGAATGGGAGAAGTGCGCGCCATGACTGCCTCCATCAATAACCCCCCTCATGCTAGGGCACCTTCCATGCGGTCCCATGTGTCACTTCGCCGCTCGCACAGGGAAGCTGATTGAGTGGTGTGACACGATGACTCAGAAATGACCCATCAAGTCCGAATGGATTCAATGGGGAATAGGCGATGGCCGTTGTTGTTGACTTCGATGGCATATTCTCATGGAAAAGGGGGCATGGCAAAGCACGAGTCTCTATTTCGCGGCTAGGCCTTGTCGAGTGCGTCACATAGAATCGGTAAAAGAGAAGAAGCGTAGGAAGGAAGGAACGCGCAAGAGGACAAATGAGCAACAGGGACACAAATCACTCCATTCATAGGTCTACATAAGCTGTCATGAACACTACAGTCATGAACATCACAAAAGGGAAGGTGGGACCACCAACCCGCTAATTCTTCCCATCACACTCACGCTCATCCTTCTAGGCATCCCTCTGCTCCCCCCTAAGGTGAGGGTCCCTCAGGGGCCTTTTGGAGCCCGGTACAGCAGCACTCGCCTCGCCCCGTGGCGCCTGCTCAGCAGCGGCGACTAGCTACTGCTCCCCTAGCACAGCAAAGAAGCCACCCATATGGAGCTGGCCAGACTGGCAGAGTCCCGCCCCGAATTCTCGTGCCCTCTCATAGCTTGCCTCTATGTCCTCTAGCCTCTATCCAATAGCTCGAAGGCTGATGGGGACATCTCTGACCGTTCCACATTTTTTGAGGTTCCTGATGATCACCAGCAATACTACATCTTGTTCGCCACTTTATTTCGAGTCATATGATGTATTTTCATTTTCTTATTTGAGTCTTATCATGTAATTTTCCTTTTAATTGAGTCAAGTACCTAGGTTAATAGGTCATTAGAGTGGTTAATGTGTCATTTGGGCCCAATTAGATGGGCTAGGCCGAGGGAAGCCCCCACCCCCTTGGTTTCTTGTTAGTAGTCCAAAATTCAGGGACTTATGTTAAATTGTAGGAATCCTATAAATAGGACCCCACTCCCACCATTTGGAGCTAATGAATTATTTAGAAAAGAATTATCCACAAGAATTGTGCCTCCTTCTCTCTCTAGCTCTCTCTCTCTATTTCTCTCTCTCTCTCTCTCTAAAGGGGGCGAACCCCATTCTCTCTCATCCCCACCCCAAAATTCGAAATTCACTCTCTCTCCTCCCTATTCACCTCTAATTAAGACCCCTCCCCCTTCCCCATACCTCCCATTTAAGTCCCCTCCAACCCCTAGGTGGAATCCCCTTCTCCTAGGCACCTCTCCCTCCTCCCAAGCAACCTTTCCCCTTCCCCATACAACCTTTCATTTTCCCAAGAGAGAATCCCTTCTCCCAAACACCCCTTCCCCTCCCCAAGGCAACCCTTCCCATTCCCTAGGCCCCCATTAACCCCTCCATTAACCCACCATTCAAAACAAAGGAGACATCTCTCCTCCCTCTCTCCTTCCCAACCCAAATTCGCATCTCCCCCTCCCTCCACTTGCTAGACCACCTCCCAGCCCCCTTTCTGCCCTTCCCACACCTTGAATCACCCCCTAATAGACCCCCACATAGTTAGGTGTCACCCCCACACCCATCCACCCCATTTCCCACCCCATCTACTCCATCTCCCATCACCTTTCATCACCCTATCCATCTCAATTCGCAGGCAGCAGTTGGAGCCCAACTTGCAGAGACTGCCCCGGTGCTGTCCGACATCATCTGGAGGTGCACCATTCATTGACGGAAAGGTCTTCCAGTCTTCTTCGCAGGCGAGGTAGAATCGTCTTGTTCCGACTTCACTACAGATCGTGGTGCCAATTCTCCCCCGACTGCGCTGGGCTCCCTCTGCAGAGTACCTGAGCCCGGTTAGAAGCTGCACCACGACAAACGGAGGAAGATTCAGGCTACGAGCCCTTCTACAAAGTTCTTCCTCAACCAGTGCTCTATCAGAATCAAGAAGCAGAACTGCGTTCGGCATCTAGAGGCCAAAGTTATCATTTTTCTCCCTCGGCTGCGCGGGTCTACCTCCCACAGTCTGCAACGACCTGCTTCCGCTCTTCTGAGTCCGCCAGTCCTCTCTGACATCAGACGGCTTGCTCGTTAGTTTTTATGCAAAGAGGGCTCGTCCACGGTTCCAGAAACTCTAGCGGTTTGTGATTCGGAGTCCAGGAGCGGTCGGGGCACTCTCTGCAACCTGTTGCATGAGATCAGAAGCTGCCTGTCCCAGTTTCTGCCCCCCTGTTCGAACCTCCACCACGGCCACATCCTTCAACTTCTGGAGGCGCCACTTGGCCGAGAGCTGCAACCATGAGTCATCCACCACTACCAAAAAGTGACGTCCCTTTCTGCATCAGGAAGTGCCTTTTCCATTTTTTTCCCCGGGTGCGCAGATAGTCTGTTTAGGTCCTACCCCGACAGCCCCTCACTCAACGGACTCCTCCTCACTTCCCGGACATCCTCTAGTGCTATTCTTGGTTTCTGCTCGAAGAAGATCATCCACGGACGTCATCGACTTGGTCTCGCCTCATTCGGACTTTGGGAGCTGCCGTGGTGACTTCGGCCATCCGCTGCTGCCCCTGGGAACAGTCTGCTTCTACACGCAGGGGACCTGTTCCAGAGCCCGTTCCTGCCAGAGACGACTTCAGGACCACCCACAAAAAAACACAGTCGTACCTGGGTATGTCAGCGACATTTTGGCGCAAGTCTCATCAAGTTCTGAGTCCGGGAGAGATCACAGCGGCGACTACATCGACCCCCTATCTTGCTGTCCCCGACCCGGGCAGATTCGGCCGGGTGCTCCGTCGGCGTGATCGAGCTTATCTCCCCTCCCCGCCTGGCCGGCTTAGCACCCCTCCCTGTGCGGAGGTAGTGTTTGACTTGTAATACAAAAATCCCCACCCCAAGTCCACCCTCCTGTGTGAGGTGTAGTGATTGTAATTATTAAACAGGGATCAAGCTTCATCGGCGCAGTGTGCGGGGAATCCACACTTCCCCGCTCGCCCTCGTCTCCGACCGGGATCAGTGTCTTCACACCGATCAGGTGAGCCTCGGGTTGCCCTACTCTACTGGAATTGCTTGGCTTGTTTAGTATTGCTGCTTAGTGCCGTCGGTCGGTGAGTGAGCGCCCGATCTCAAAAT
Organism: Amorphophallus konjac; assembly: GCA_022559845.1. NCBI lineage: Eukaryota > Viridiplantae > Streptophyta > Magnoliopsida > Alismatales > Araceae > Amorphophallus > Amorphophallus konjac. The sequence goes on from CM040120.1 coordinate 70,514,524, forward strand.
ATCATGAATTTGAGTGCCACCGCGGAGCGAGTTGAGAGAGAGTCACTACATCCCACGCCCTTGGCGTTCTGGCCGCCCACAGAATTGGGGCATCCCAGACCCTTAGGGGTACAGCCCAAGCTAGTCAAAGCTCCGAAAAGGCGAGGTCCATCCTCGAACCCTCACCACTATCGCCGGTCCACCTATGGACTCGGGTGTGCGCGACGCGAGTGAGTTCACTTGAGTGGGTCCGCCGTTCGGTTCGATTGCTTGCAAATTTTCAAGGCCAAGGGGTCTTGTCACATCAATTTGGTATCAGAGCAAGTTCTAGACTTGTCTCTACTAAGTCTTATCCTAGGGCCATTGCATTCATCACCCGTTCATCATGACCACTTCCTACTGAGCCAATTCGCCATCCTTAGACCCATTAGCGGCTTTTGTGTTTGATGGATCCCGCCCAAGCATATATCAAGAATGGGAGAAGTCCATAGATAGACACTTTGGGAGGTTCACCCTGTCAGGGCCTATCCAAGTCAACTATGCCAAGAGTTTGTTCTGGCGCCAAGCTAGGAAAGAATGGGAGTACATTGTAGGTTTGAGAGAAGCCAAAGGGGAAGCACCCATTGAATCTTGGGTTGAAATGAGGGATGATCTTAGAAAGATCTATGCACCCCAATCCGGACCTCCTCAACAAACCACTTTTCCACCCCCACCCCCAATTCCAACCCAAGTACTTCCCCTATCAAGCCTAACCCAAGCCCGTCCATGTTCACCACCCCGGGAGTACCATAAGCCGGCTATCTCCACTCCTCCACCAAAAGACCCATTCCTCCCCTTGGAAGAGGAGCCCATGATCCAAACACCTGATCCCTTGGAAGTAAAGACCGACCTAGACCCCCTCCCGACCCTCGAGGGAACCCAAGCCCACACCATTGAGGAGGAGGAGTCACAAAACTCACCCACCCCTCCTAGTCCGGGTCCTCATGAGCCGCACACCCTCACCATAGACGAGTCTATACTCTAATGGCTCAAGCAAAGTCCCACCTTCCTGAGCTCACCACCATTGGGATATCAATCCCAAATTGTTCCCACCCAGTCTCCCCATGTCACTTTACAAACCTTCTACTTCACGGGAGACTTGGGAGACCTAGTGGATTGCCTATATTGGCAAGCCCACTTGACCGGCTTGCTTGCCATGGGACCTTCGGAGCCTAGCACCATTAACTTTTCCCACCCCACCATTGGCTCCATCACTTCCATTTGCACGAGTGCGCATTGCACTATTGAGATTCTTCTATTTCTCCCCTTGGAGGAAGAACCCACTCCTATCTACTCCCCACCCATTGAGACCCCAAATGCCTTAAACGGTCAACTCACTAGAGGTCTTGGACCAATTACTTTGGAGGAGGATGACTCACCATCTTGTGAAGACCTTGGGGACATGGAGTTCCTCTCTCTAGGTAGCCCTTACCATGATCCCTTTGACCCATTCCAATGGGAGTACAGATACCCATGTGGCCCAACCACCTTACCCACCACCCCCCTTTCCCTACCCCAACCAACCATAATAGATCAAATCCACCCCTTCCTAGACTCGGGTTACACCATGGGAGCCATGACTTTGGGTAATGATCACATAAGGATTAAGGAAGTGTCTCACTCTGTGCTACCAACCTTCTTAGATCCCTTTGATCCTTTCAAATGGAAGTTCAAAGGTCATCCCACAACCTCTCACATAGAAATCATCTTTGGAGTAGGAATGCCTATGTCTTGGCATCTCCCACCACTTGACATGATTAGTAAGTCGGGTCCTTTCATTCATAACACCCACATGTCAAGTTGGAAACATAAGTGGTCCATATTCGGTTGTAATAGTCCACCTTCATTCATCATGGGTCTTAAACATAGTAGGAGCATTCATGGATGTCCAGGACCCCCGGCATTTGATATACCCATGCGCAAAAGATTCCCCTATGGATGCCCCGGCCCTCCGACCATTGTTATGAAGTCCATGCATGATAGGGCCACTTATGGCTGCCCTGGTCCACCTAAGTTCATCAAGGTCCACATGGCATCAAAGCATGATAGGTCAATTTATGGTTGCCCCGGTCCACCTTTGCACACTATCAACTTTCACACCCACTCACCGCATCATAATGCATGGTATGAGCATACACACAAGCAATTCTCGACGAGCGGTGAGGTTCACAAAGAGCGGACAAGAGCTCGCGAGCGCCACTTGGAATTCCAAGTAGGTGATCTGGTGATGATGACATTAGAGTGACTCTACCCTAGGGTCACCTCCAATTCGAGGGCACGAGGACTTGGACCTTCCCAAGTTCCGAGTGGCTTTGGCAACCAGGCTAACGGGTTGGACTTACTAATGGATTTTGGAATTCACCCCATTTCCCATGTGGCAGATCCGGCACCCTATATGGGCACCGCGGTGGATCCTAGTGAGTGCCTCGAACCTATATCTTCCTTTGAGAGGGACACCCTCGGAGAGCCACCAAAAATCAGCCTAAGAGTCCGACGTGTGCACACGGAGGCAATACTAGGCAAGCAGGGTTCCATCGCCAGCAAGAGGGTGCGCCCGAGCCACCTCGAGAGGATGAAGGACCGTCCCCTGGTTGCGGACACAGGGTTGAGTTTGGAGATCATGGCTCGCCCAGAGCTGCCTTGGAAGATCGCCTCCCCGGTGGACCCATACTCGACGGAGTCGAGTTCTCCGCACCCCAGGGGTATGATGGGGACATCTCCGACCGTTCCACATTTTTTGAGGTTCCTGATGATCACCAGCAGTACTACATCTTGTTGCCACTTTATTTCGAGTCATATGATGTATTTTTCACTTTCTTATTTGAGTCTTATCATGTAATTTTCCTTTTAATTGAGTCAAGTACCTAGGTTAATAGGTCATTAGAGTGGTTAATGTGTCATTTGGGCCCAATTAGATGGGCTAGGCCCAGGGAAGCCCCCACCCCCTTGGTTTCTTGTTAGTAGTCCAAAATTTAGGGACTTATGTTAAATTGTAGGAATCCTATAAATAGGACCCCACTCCCACCATTTGGAGCTAATGAATTATTGAGAAAAGAATTATCCACAAGAATTGTGCCTCCTTCTCTCTCTAGCTCTCTCTCTCTATTTCTCTCTCTCTCTCTCTAAAGGGGGCGAACCCCATTCTCTCTCATCCCCACCCCAAAATTCAAAATTCACTCTCTCTCCTCCCTATTCACCTCGAATTAAGACCCCTCCCCCTTCCCCATACCTCCCATTTAAGTCCCCTCCAACCCCTAGGTGGAATCCCCTTCTCCTAGACACCTCTCCCTCCTCCCAAGCAACCTTTCCCCTTCCCCATACAACCTTTCATTATCCCAAGGGAGAATCTCTTCTCCCAAACACCCCTTCCCCTCCCCAAGGCAACCCTTCCCATTCCCTAGGCCCCCATTAACCCCTCCATTAACCCACCATTCAAAACAAAGGAGACATCTCTCCTCCCTCTCTCCTTCCCAACCCAAATTCGCATCTCCCCCTCCCTCCACTTGCTAGACCACCTCCCAGCCCCCTTTCTGCCCTTCCCACACCTTGAATCACCCCCTAATAGACCCCCACATAGTTAGGTGTCACCCCCACACCCATCCACCCCATTTCCCACCCCATCTACTCCATCTCCCATCACCTTTCATCACCCTATCCATCTCAATTCGCAGGCAGCAGTTGGAGCCCGACTTGCAGAGACTGCCCCGGTGCTGTCCGACATCATCTGGAGGTGCACCATACATTGACGGAAAGGTCTTCCAGTATTCTTTGCAGGCGAGGTGGAATCGTCTCGTTTCGACTTTACTACAGATCTTGGTGCCAATTCTCCCCTGACTGCACTGGGCTCCCTCTGCAGAGTACCTGAGCCCGGTTAGAAGCTGCACCACGACAAACGGAGGAAGATTCAGGCTACGAGCCCTTCTAAAAAGTTCTTCCTCAACCAGTGCTCTATCAGAATCAAGAAGCAGAACTGCGTTCGGCATCTGGAGGCCAAAGTTATCATTTTTCTCCCTCGGCTGCGTGGGTCTGCCTCCCACAGTCTGCAACGACCTGCTTCCGCTCTTCTGAGTCCGCCAGTCCTCTCCGACATCAGACAGCTTCCTCTTCAGTTTTTATGCAAAGAGGGCTCGTCCACGGTTCCATAAACTCTAGCGGTCTGTGATTCGGAGTCCAGGAGCGGTCGGGGCACTCTCTGCAACCTGCTGCATGAGATCAGAAGCTGCCTGTCCCAGTTTCTGCCCCCCTGTTCGAACCTCTACCATGGCCACATCCTTCAACTTCTGGCGGCGCCACTTGGTCGAGAGCTGCAACCATGAGTCATCCACCACTAACAAAAAGCGGCGTCCCTTTCTGCATCAGGAAGTGCCTTTTCAATTTTTTTGCCCCGGGCGTGCAGATAGTCTGTTTAGGTACTGCCCCAACAGCCCCTCACTCAACGGACTCCTCCTCACTGACCTGACATCCTCTAGTGCTGTTCTTAGTTGCTGCTCGAAGAAGACTCATCCACGGACGTCCTCGACTTGGTCTCGCCTCATTCGGACTTTGGGATCCACCGTGGTGACTTCGGCCATCCGCTGCTGCCCCTGGGAACAGTCTGCTTCTGCACGCAGGGGACCTGTTCCAGTGCCCGTTCCTGCCAGAGACGACTTCAGGACCACCCACAAAAAATCACAGTCGTACCTGGGTACGTCAGCGACATTTTGGCGCAAGTCTCATCAATTTCTGAGTCCGGGAGAGCTCACAGTGGCGACTACATCGACCCCCTATCTTGCTGTCCCCGACCCGGGCAGATTCGGCCGGGTGCTCCGTCGGCGCGATCGAGCTTATCTCCCCTCCCCGCCTGGCCGGCTTAGCGCCCCTCCCTGTGCGGAGGTAGTGTTTGACTTGTAATACAAAAATCCCACCCCAAGTCCACCCTCCTGTGTGAGGTGTAGTGATTGTAATTATTAAACAGGGATCAAGCTTCATCGGCGCAGTGTGCGGGGAATCCACACTTCCCCGCTCGCCCTCATCTCCGACCGGGATCGGTGTCTTTACACCGATCAGGTGAGCCTCGGGTTGCCCTACTCTACTGGAATTGCTTGGCTTGTTTAGTATTGCTGCTTAGTGCCGTCGGTCGGTGAGTGAGCGCTCGATCTCAAAATATCATCAATTTGAGTGCCACCGCGGAGGGAGTTGAGAGAGAGTCACTACATCCCACGCCCTTGGCGTGCTGGCCGCCCACGGAATTTGGGCATCCCAGACCCTTAGAGGTATAGCCCAAGCTAGTCAAACCTCCGGAAAGGTGAGGTCCATCCTCGGATCCTCACCACTATCGCCGGTCCACCTACGGACTCGGGTGTGCGCGACGCGAGTGAGTTCACTTGAGTGGGTCCGCCGTTCGGTTCGATTGCTTGCAAATTTTCAAGTCCAAGGGGTCGTGTCACATCAAAGGCCTAGCTGGAGCTCCCTCACCTGGACCTCCATCGCTCTTCTGTCCCCCCTCTCCTTCTCCCTCTCTAGCCTTTCTCTTTCCGCCTCTCTCTTGGCCACCTGGAGGAACACCCTCAACTCTAGGATGTCCGGATGTGGCCTCTCTTCACTATGACGCCGCACCTCTGCTATTGTAACGACCCGAGAATCCGATTACCGGGAAGGCCCGATAACCCGAGACTCGCACCGCCACCCACGAGTCCGAAGACTCGGAAGGGTTAAAAGGATGGTGTGGAAACTACATAGTTATCACAAGTAATTGCAGAAATTAAACAGTTATGATAATAAGCAGGAAATAAGATAACAATTTACATGGTCCACAAAATAAAATAACCACGACAACAGTCCACGACTAGTACAGTGACAAGAAAGAAAAGTACAGCTACACGGGGCATCCCCCGGCTCAGACCTCTGGCACTATCTCTGGGCACCCGCACCACGCTGCGCTCCTGACGCGCTCCCCGAAGGTGGCGTCTCACCTGAAACACGGTGAAAACACGTAGGGAATGAGTCTCGGAACAAGACTCAGTAGGGATCACTCGAACCCTACCTCGCAAAGCGAGAAACCACTACTCTAGCGGTAGGAGAGTACCTCGGAAAGGAAAGCCCTGTACTCTACAAAGCAAGACTCTACGGCACGCAAACCGACACACGTGCTACGAAGAGAAGACCGAAGCTCAACGGTCACCGACAAACCCGAAGGTCGGAAACACACGACTGACAGTCTGACACTCCGTACTCGACAGGAGTACCACCCACTAGAAGCACAGCCGGTAGGGTCCCCTGACGTCTTACACCGCACCGCAGGTGAACCGCCTGACGTGGTAGGTCCTACCCGAGGCGCAAACACCGAAAAGTAACTCACAACAAGTGACTAGCTGGGGTCACGCCCGTCGACGTGGGTCCAACCGCCCCCAACCACGTGTGCACACACAGACCACGCGTCCAAGGTCTGGCCCTCTGACCGGTTTTCCCCCGCAGCCGGACTCTGGCTACGACGAGGGGCCTACGGTAACCGGTCCACAAACCGTCTCGAAAGGTGGGTGCCCGTACACCACTCCCAGGTGAGACCAGCACCGCGTACTGGTGGGCTACGACTAGTGGAGGGTCGCTAAAGGAGTAGACTCTCAAGTCACGGAAAACAACGCCCAAGCCCGACAACGTGTGGGAATCACCCCACGCACTAGTCCCGTCACACGGAGACTACGGTCGGAGAAAAGTAAGGTTGCCACCCTCATGGGGCAACTCAGGAAGTGGCGGTCTACCCTCAGACCGTCACTGCCAAATGGCGGTCCACTCTAGGGCCGTCACTTGGAAATGGCGGTCTAAGGCAGACCGTCACACGGCCAGGGGGGATAGGGGAAGCGACGCGCCTGCCCTAGTGCGTCGCTTGGAAGCGGCGCACGTAGGCCAGGGCGTCACACGACGCCCCACACCCTCCAAAACCACAGGGAAAGTAACGCGCCTACCCCGGCGCGTCGCTTGCAAGCAACGCGTCGGGCTCAGTGCGTTACTCACATGTAACGCGCCCAGCCCAGCGCGTCACATGGCCCTACACTCGGGGTGGGAAGGGGAAGTGACGCGCCTGCCCCAGCGCGTCACTAGTAAGTAACGCGCTGGGCCCAGTGCGTCGCTTGGCCCATCCACCAGGGGTAACAACAAGAAGTGACGCACCTGCCCCTGTGTGTTACACGAATGTAACGCGCCTAGCCTGGTGCGTTACATGGCCTGACCCCCAACGGTCAAAAATCAACAGTCGAAACTAGCGGCGGCCCTACCCTGGCGCGTCATTCTCCAAATGGCGGTCAGTCGTAGGGCCGTCGCTGCCCCCTGACCCCAAGAGCTAACACCCAGGAGAAGTAACGCTCCTGCCTAGGGGCGTCACATGCAAGTGGCGGTCACTGGAAGGACCGTCGCTTGCCTCCGAGCACGCTACGGCGGGAAAACCCCAAAAACGCCAACCACGCCCCCGTACCTCCACCGGAGAGGGGGAAAACAAGGGGGAAGACCCCTGGGGACCCCTAGCATGCATCTAAGCCACCAAAACATAGAATCATGGGCTAAAACCATAGATCGGGCGGCTCACCCCCAAAACATGGAAAAACCCCAAAAATGCCCAAACATGCCTCTCTCGGCCTCCCCGCGGCCTACAAACCACGGAAAAGAACGGCGAAGAGCTAGGGAACGTCACCCTACCTCAATGGAGCGAATGCTCCGCCGGATCATCCACGAATCGCGAAGAACGCTTGAAAACCCTCGTTCTTCCTTAAGCTTCCCACGCTCGCCGCACGCCCCCACGACCGCCTCGCCGCCGCCCACGTCACCGCGCCGTCGCCCCGCCGCCGTCTGCAGCCGGAGGGGAGCTCGCCGTGGCCAACCGGGAGGAAGAGAGGGAGAGGGAGGGAGACACGGTGGAGGAGGAAGGAGGAAGAAGAAGAGAGGAAGAAGAAGATGGTGGGGGAGAGAGAAAAGAAAAAGGGTTTTATAGAAAAACCCAGAAAATGCGGAAAATACCAAAAATTAGGAAATTACACCCCCACGATCCTCGGAACGTACCGATCGCAATGGTACCACTCGTGCCCGTGTGAACAGCCCGGTTCACCCGCAGCGAGCGTCCGAAGAGAAAAGTCAAAACCCGCGCCGGAAATCGGAAATCACGCACGGAAAAAGCCGCGGAACGCCTCCGGGCCTCCGAAACGACTCCGGATCGCACCGATCCGAACACGAAAGATGTCCGAAATGAAATTTCGGACACAACAGAGCTGAACGCTCCGAAAACCAGATCCGGGACCCACGAAGAAGGATCCGAAAGGTCCGGGATATTACAACCCTCCCCCCTTAAGGAATTTCGTCCTCGAAATTGAGAACAACCAGAGGGGAAAGGAGAGGAAGACTCACTCAAACAGAGACGGGAACTGCTGACGCATCTCTTCCTCACGTTCCCAAGAAGCCTCACCACCAGAGTGTCGCTGCCACACGACCTTTACCAAGGGAATGACCTTGTTCCGCAGGCGCTGCTCTCGCCTATCCTCCACGCGGATCGGAAACTCTGGGAGAGAAAGATCTGGAGTCACCTCAGGCCAAACGGAAAACTTGAGCACATGAGAGTCATCGGGCATATACTTCCGCAACATCGAGACGTGGAACACGTCATGCACCGACGCCAACTCAGGAGGCAACTGCAACCGGTAAGCAACCTCACCGATGCGCTCCACAATCGCGAAAGGACCAATATAGCGGGGACTCAGCTTCCCACGCCGTCCAAAACGCATCACCCCCTTCATCGGAGAAACTCTCAAGAACACATGATCGCCCACGGCGAACTCGAGGGGCTGCCTCCTACGGTCAGCATAGCTCTTCTGCCGACTCTGGGCCGCCAACATGTTCTGACGAACCAGGTGCACAACATCCACACATTGCTGCACCAATTCCGGTCCCGTCAAAACACGCTCACCCACCTCAAACCAATCGAGTGGAGTCCGACAAGGACGCCCGTACAATGCCTCATAAGGAGCCATGCCGATGCTCGAATGATAGCTGTTGTTATAGGCAAACTCCACCAACGGTAGGTGATGTATCCAACTCCCTTGCCACTCCAGGCAGCAGGATCTCAGCATGTCCTCCAAAGTCTGAATGGTCCTCTCAGACTGACCATCTGACTGAGGATGATATGCCGAGCTAAATGCCAACTCCGTGCCAAGAGCTCGCTGGAAACTCCTCCGAAATCCAGAAGTGAAGCGCGGATCCCGATCCGACACGATCGAAATGGGAACCCCATGCAACGGAACGATCCGCTCCACATAAAGACGAGCCAACTTAGGCACGCTCCAGCTGACCTTGACCGGTAGCAACCGAGTCACCTTCGTCAGCCGATCCACCAGCAACCAAATACTGTCCTGCCCACTCGGGGTTCTTGGCAACCCCACCACAAAATCCATGGTCACATGGTCCCACTTCCAAGCAGGAACATCCAAGGGCTGGGGAGTACCACCTGGTCGCTGATGCTCCGCCTTCACCTGCTGACAGATCAGGCACCTGGCCACAAATTCTGCGACATCTCTCTTCATGCCAGGCCACCAGAACTGCCTCCGCAAGTTCCGATACATCTTCGTCGCACCCGGGTGTACAGTGTACCTGCTCCCATGAGCCTCGCGTAACACCGCACGACGAACCTGCTCCTCAGCTGGGACGTACAACCTGCCACAAAACCTCGCAGCACTGTCCTCGCCGAGCTCTACGTCAGCCATAGCCAAAATCCGGGGCAACTCAGGGTCCGCATGTTGAGCCTCTGTCACCTGACGACGGATAGCAGGAGTGACAGTCAGACTCACAAGCACAGCCAACCCTGGCTCCTGGGGAATCTTGAGCCTGAAAGATACCTCGGGCACTTGTTCCCAGAGCCTCCACCTCCTCAACATCAAGGCACTGACCGCAACCTTTCGACTCAAGGCATCGACGATGACATTCATCCTGCCTGGCTGATAAGACAGGGTGAAGTCATAGTCCTTCATGAACTCCATCCAACGCCTTTGCCTGAGGTTCAGGTCCTTCTGCGAGAACACGTACCTCAAGCTCTGATGGTCAGTGAACACCTCAAACTTCTCACCGTACAGATAATGCCTCCAGATCTTCAGCGCGAAGATCACAGCCGCCAACTCAAGGTCATGGGTAGGGTAGTTCTCCTCGTGAGGCTTTAGCTGCCGAGATGCATAAGCCACCACTCTACCATGCTGCATCAGAACAGCACCCAGTCCAACGCCGGAAGCATCTGTACACACCACGAAACCTCCCGATCCAGAAGGCAAAACCAACACCGGAGCCGAGGTGAGCAATCTCTTCAGCTCCCTGAAGCTCTGCTCACACTCCTCGGACCAAACGAAAGGTATATCCTTCCGCGTGAGCCTAGTCATCAGGGTCACAATGCGGGAAAAATCCTGGATAAACCGACGATAATAACCCGCAAGCCCAAGAAACTCCGGATCTCCGTCACCGACCTCGGCCTCGGCCATTGCATCACAGCCTCGACCTTGGCGGGATCCACGGAAATGCCATCACCAGAAATCACGTGCCCCAGAAAGTGCACCTTGCTGAGCCAAAACTCGCACTTGCTGAGCTTCACATACAACTGGTGATCTCGCAACGTCTGCAGTACCACACTCAAATGGTACGCGTGCTCCTCAGCAGACCGCGAATAAACAAGGATGTCATCCATGAAAATGACCACAAACTGGTCCAAATACGGATGAAACACCCTCTGCATCAAGTCCATAAAGGCAGCTGGGGCATTGGTGAGCCCAAACGGCATCACCAGAAACTCATAATGCCCGTACCTCGAACTGAATGCAGTCTTCTCCACATCGGACTCGCGAATCCTCAGCTGATAGTAACCTGACCGCAAATCAATCCGCGAGAACACTCGCGCAGACTGAAGCTGGTCGAACAAGTCATCGATCCGCGGCAACGGATACTTGTTCTTAACGGTCACTTCATTCAGCTGCCGATAGTCAATGCACAGCCGCAGACTACCGTCCTTCTTCTTCACAAACAACACGGGCGCACCCCAAGGGGAAAAACTCGGACGAATGTACCCCTTGGCCAGCAGCTCCTGCAACTACGCCCTCAACTCTCTCAGTTCAGCGGGGGCCATACGGTAGGGAGCCTTCGCCAAAGGTCCCGCACCAGGTACAACCTCGATCACAAAATCGATCTCCCGCTGGGGAGGTAATCCAGGCAACTCCTCAGGAAAAACATCGGGAAACTCGCACACCACCGCGATGTCCTCGACATCCGGCTCCATCCGGTCAGACACAACCACTGACGCGAGAAAACCCTGACAACCTGAATCAAGCAACCGATGGGCTCGAATAGCAGAGATAAGAAATTGAGAAGAGGCGGAACGGATACCTTGGAAATAGAAGGTCCTCTTGCTCGGATGCTGAAAGTAGACCCTCTTCATCCCACAATCCACCACCGCTCCATGAGTCTCGAGCCAATCCATGCCTAGAATCACATCGTAATCCCGAAGCTGCAACGCATACAATCTGCCTGGCATACTCCGGCCATCGATCCACACCGGAACCTGGTCGAAGCAATACGGAGTGACCATAAAGTCACCCGAAGGCAACTCCACCGCCAAATCACAAGACAACTGGGTCACCGGCTCCTCGACGCTCGACGTGAAATCCTCCGAAATAAATGAATGAGACGCGCCAGAATCAAACAAAACCCGAGCCGCACAACCCAAAATCTGAACGGTACCTTCCACGAGCTGCGACGCCACTGCCTCTGCCCTGGTCAAGTGCGTGATCTGGCCTCGAGCCCTCTGCCTGCCTCCCATGCTGGCTGACCTGGGTAGCGGCGGATACTGTCCCTGCTGCTGCTGCTGCTGCCTCTGCTGTTGGGGAAACTACTACTGCGACGGTCTCTGTGGACAGTCACGCGCCATGTGCCCTGGCTGGTCACACCGAAAATAGATAATCGGCGCCGTGCACTGCCTGCTTGGGTGGGTCCCACCACACCGTGGACAAGGTCCTCATGATCCACCCCCTGATCCCTGACGCTGCAAAGGAATCGGCTGCTGCACACTGCCCGATGAAGCTTGTCCCTGATCCTTGGGCTTCTTACGGAAACCCTTCTTCAAGAACTTCTTGACCTTCGAGCTAAAAGACGCAGATCCTGTCACTGAAGCTGCCGATGCCGGTACTCCTGAACCACCCGACGCTTGCTGGAAGAAACCCTGCTGCTGGGTAGCCGACTGCTGGCTGCGACCTGACACGGACTGCCCCTGGCTGATCGGTCCTCGAGTCCTCTGCATATCCATCTCCAAGGAAATCGCAACACGAGAAGCAGTCTCTAGATCAGTGGCCCCATTCGCGATCAAATGGTGCCTCAGCTCCAGCCTCAAGCCCTGTACAAACTGCGTGGTCCTCACCCTCTCATGCTCCATGACATGAGGTGCGTACCGACCCAGCTCGACAAATCGGGCCCTGTACTGCAACACGGACATGTCACCCTGCACCAGCTCCAGAAACTCCCGCATCCGCTGCGTAGCAACGACGTCTGGACAGTACGTACGCTCGAAAGTACTGACAAAGTCACCCCACTCGACCTGCTCAAGTGGACGAAGCTGAAAGGACGTCTTCCACTCGGAAGACCACCACCTCCGAGCCGTACCCTGCAACTGGTTGTAGGCCAACACCACTCTGTCCTCGGCAGTACTTTTCGCAGAACTGAACACCCGCTCCATCTCATCGAGCCAATCACGAGCCGTATCAGGGTCTGCCTGGCCGCTAAAGTAAGGTGGATGGAACTGCATGAAGTCCCTCACTGCTCGGCCCGGCCCACCCCTGACTGACGAGCCCTCAGCAACCTCTCCGCCAAACTGCTGAGACATGAGATGGTACATGCCACGGAAGAAATCCTCGTCCCCCGGAGCTCTCGCAGCATCCGCGGCCTCGGTAGCTCCCGGAACTCTGCTATGCTCCTCCTGGTCCCTCTGGACCCCCTGCTGGATCTCCAACCTCCAGCCGACTGCCCCTGCTGAGAGCGAGAACTCCTCCTCGGCGCCATCCTCGCTCCTGAAGCACAAGACAGAAAACACGAAAACGGCAATGTCAGAATAAAACACGCGGTGCCCAAGGCCAGCGTCACCTGTACATCCTCAGTCAGATGGTCAGTCTGAGAGGACCATTCAGACTTTGGAGGACATGCTGAGATCCTGCTGCCTGGAGTGGCAAGGGAGTTGGATACATCACCTACCGTTGGTGGAGTTTGCCTATAACAACAGCTATCATTCGAGCATCGGCATGGCTCCTTATGAGGCATTGTACGGGCGTCCTTGTCGGACTCCACTCGATTGGTTTGAGGTGGGTGAGCGTGTTTTGACGGGACCGGAATTGGTGCAGCAATGTGTGGATGTTGTGCACCTGGTTCGTCAGAACATGTTGGCGGCCCAGAGTCGACAGAAGAGCTATGCTGACCGTAGGAGGTAGCCCCTCGAGTTTGCCGTGGGCGATCATGTGTTCTTGAGAGTTTCTCCGATGAAGGGGGTGATGCATTTTGGACGGCGTGGGAAGCTGAGTCCCCGCTATATTGGTCCTTTCGTGATTGTGGAGCGCATCGGTGAGGTTGCTTACCGGTTGCAGTTGCCTCCTGAGTTGGCATCGGTGCATGACGTGTTCCACGTCTCGATGTTACGGAAGTATATGCCCGATGACTCTCATGTGCTCGAGTTTTCCGTTTGGCCTGAGGTGACTCCAGATCTTTCTCTCCCAGAGTTTCCGATCCGCGTGGAGGATAGGCGAGAGCAGCGCCTGCGGAACAAGGTCATTCCCTTGGTAAAGGTCGTGTGGCAGCGACACTCTGGTGGTGAGGCTTCTTGGGAACGTGAGGATGAGATGCGTCAGCAGTTCCCGTATCTGTTTGAGTGAGTCTTCCTCTCCTTTCCGCTCTGGTTGTTCTCAATTTCGAGGATGAAATTCCTTAAGGGGGGAGGGCTGTAATATCCCGGACCTTTCGGATCCTTCTTCGTGGGTCCCGGATCTGGTTTTCGGAGCGTTCGGCTCTGTTGTGTCCGAAATTTCATTTCAGACATCTTTCGTGTTCGGATCGGCGCGATCCGGAGTCGTTTCGGAGGCCTGGAGGCGTTCCGCGGCTTTTTCCGTGCGTGATTTCTGATTTCCGGCGCGGGTTTCGGCTTTTCTCTTCGGAGGCTCGCTGCGGGTGAACCGGGCTGTTCACACGGGCACGAGTGGTACCATTGCGATCGGTACGTTCCGAGGATCGTGGGGGTGTAATTTCCTAATTTTTGGTATTTTCCGCATTTTTCGGGTTTTTCTATAAAACCCTTTTCCTTTTCGCTCTCCCCCACCATCTTCTTCTTCCTCTCTTCTTCTTCCTCCTCCCTCCACCGTGTCTCCCTCCCTCTCCCTCTCTTCCTCCCGGTTGGCCACGGCGAGCTGCCCTCCGGCTGCAGACGGCGGCGGGGCGACGGCGCGGTGACGTGGGCGGCGACGAGGCGGTCGTGGGGGCGTGCGGCGAGCGTGGGAAGCTTAAGGAAGAACGAGGGTTTTCAAGCGTTCTTCGCGATTCGTGGACGATCCGGCGGAGCATTCGCTCCATTGAGGTAGGGTGACGTTCCCTAGCTCTTCGCCGTTCTTTTCCGTGGTTTGTAGGCCGCGGGGAGGCCGAGAGAGGCATGTTTGGGCATTTTTGGGGTTTTTCCATGTTTTGGGGGTGAGCCGCCCGATCTATGGTTTTAGCCCATGATTCTATGTTTTGGTGGCTTAGATGCATGCTAGGGGTCCCCAGGGGTCTTCCCCCTTGTTTTCCCCCTCTCCGGTGGAGGTACGGGGGCGTGGTTGACGTTTTTGGGGTTTTCCCGCTATAGCGTGCTCGGAGGCAAGCGACGGTCCTTCCAGTGACCGCCACTTGCATGTGACGCCCCTAGGCAGGAGCGTTACTTCTCCTGGGTGTTAGCTCTTGGGGTCAGGGGGCAGCGACGGCCCTACGACTAACCGCCGTTTGGAGAATGACGCGCCAGGGCAGGGCCGCCGCTAGTTTCGACCGTTGGTTTTTGACCGTTGGGGGTCAGGCCATGTCACGCACCAGGCTAGGCGCGTTACATGCGTGTAACGCACAGGGGCAGGTGCGTCACTTCTTGTTGTTACCCCTGGTGGATGGGCCAAGTGACGCACTGGGCCCAGCGCGTTACTTACTAGTGACGCGCTGGGGCAGGCGCGTCACTTCCCCTTCCCACCCCGAGTGTAGGGCCATGTGACGCGCTGGGCTGGGCGCGTTACATGTGAGTAACGCACTGAGCCCGACGCGTTGCTTGCAAGCGACGCGCCGGGGTAGGCGCGTTACTTTTCCTGTGGTTTTGGAGGGTGTGGGGCGTCGTGTGACGCCCTGGCCTAGGTGCGCCACTTCCAAGCGACGCACTAGGGCAGGCGCGTCGCTTCCCCTATCCCCCCTGGCCGTGTGACGGTCTGCCTTAGACCGCCATTTCCAAGTGACGGCCCTAGAGTGGACCGCCATTTGGCAGTGACGGTCTGAGGGTAGACCGCCACTTCCTGAGTTGCCCCATGAGGGTGGCAACCTTACTTTTCTCCGACCGTGGTCTCCGTGTGACGGGACTAGTGCGTGGGGTGATTCCCACACGTTGTCGGGCTTGGGCGTTGTTTTCCGTGACTTGAGAGTCTACTCCTTTAGCGACCCTCCACTAGTCGTATCCCACCAGTACGCGGTGCTGGTCTCACCTGGGAGTGGTGTACGGGCACCCACCTTTCGAGACGGTTTGTGGACCGGTTACCGTAGGCCCCTCGTCGTAGCCAGAGTCCGGCTGCGGGGGAAAACCGGTCAGAGGGCCAGACCTAGGACGCGTGGTCTATGTGTGCACACGTGGTTGGGGGCGGTTGGACCCACGTCAACGGGCGTGACCCCAGCTAGTCACTTGTTGTGAGTTACTTTTCGGTGTTTGCGCCTCGGGTAGGACCTACCACGTCAGGCGGTTCACCTGCGGTGTGGTGTAAGACGTCAGGGGACGCTACCGGCTGTGCTTCTAGTGGGTGGTACTCCTGTCGAGTACGGAGTGTCAGACTGTCAGTCGTGTGTTTCCGACCTTCGGGTTTGTCGGTGACCGTTGAGCTTCGGTCTTCTCTTCGTAGCACGTGTGTCGGTTTACGTGCCGTAGAGTCTTGCTTTGTAGAGTACAGGGCTTTCCTTTCCGAGGTACTCTCCTACCGCTAGAGTAGTGGTTTCTCGCTTTGCGAGGTAGGGTTCGAGTGATCCCTACTGAGTCTTGTTCCGAGACTCATTCCCTGCGTGTTTTCACCGTGTTTCAGGTGAGACACCACCTTCGGGGAGCGCGTCAGGAGCGCAGCGTGGTGCGGGTGCCCAGAGATAGTGCCAGAGGTCTGAGCCGGGGGATGCCCCGTGTAGCTGTACTTTTCTTTCTTGTCACTGTACTAGTCGTGGACTGTTGTCGTAGTTATTTTATTTTGTGGACCATGTAAATTGTTATCTTATTTCCTGCTTATTATCATAACTGTTTAATTTCTGCAATTACTTGTGATAACTATGTAGTTTCCACACCATCCTTTTAACCCTTCCGAGTCTTCGGACTCGTGGGTGGCGGTGCGAGTCTCGGGTTATCGGGCCTTCCCGGTAATCGGATTCTCGGGTCGTTACAGCTATAGTCGCTACCCAGGCATCACTCTCCTCTTCAGCCTGGGCCGCGCGGGCCATCGCACTGGCAAGTTGCTCTCGGAGGGAGGCAATCTCAAGAAAAGGGGCCGAGGAGCTGGAAGATGCACCGCCAGCCATTCCTGCCATCGCTGCCCTCTGGGCACGCTGGAACAAACAAACAACGGCCATCGGCTAAGCTCCAAATTTAAAACAAACAAAACTTAAATAAAAAAAAATGTAACACTTAACTTACCAGGATCGTCAGTTCCTGTTGAGTGACGGTCAGCTGCCGCCTAGCCTCTGCTACTTAGGCACGCAAGCCATTGATGTCGCGCGCATCCCCAGATTGGAGAGGTCCCACATGACTCTCTCTCCGCTGTCGCAAGAAGTTGGCGCTGTCCTACACCAGTATGCTCCCTTGCTGTCCAAGGAGACGTATGTGCTAGTCCTCGAGCTTCACCTTGCCGTGACTCTCCTTCCTGACACGGCTCGGCTCATCCACGCTTGGCCATTCATCGGCCAAGCCCGAGGTCCTTGCCATGCCCTACATCAAGAAAGGAGGGTCTTATGTCAAACAATGAGAACGCATCTCTTGTCAAGGACGCGTCCATCATTTGAGTGCAACACTCGCCGAACCCTTTTCCCCTCTCACATGACTCACTCCAAACTCAAAATGGATCAAAGAGGAGGAGATCGAAGGACCTACCGGGCCGTGTTCACCTCCCTCTGTGCCATCGGGCCCCTTGGGTCCCTCAGGTGCCCGAAGGGGCCCTTCCTCTTCCATGGACGCCTCTCCGTGCTCTTGCGCGTCCCTCCTCGGGCAAGGAGTTCCTCTCCCCTCTCTCCCTTCACCACGATTTGGCCCACCAAACTCCATCGATCGAGAGTGGAAGAAGACGAAGATAGGCGAGCAAATCTCGACGGGAGGCGGGCTCGTTTGCGGGAAAGACACGGAAGGAGGGCCACCCGGTGCATTAAATTCAAATTCAAGAGCTTGAGACGCGTCCTCGGGCCTAGACGCGTCCAAAAAAAGAGAAATGTCATCCCTCCGCGCAAGGCGTAATTCCCCGCTTTTCTGGGGGAGGTCTCGTGAAGTGTACCTCGAAAGAACAGGTGTGAGAGAAGAAGCGTGGGAAAGGGAAAGTGCACACAAGGTAGTCAAGCAATAGAAGAAACCATTCCATTTCACATAACAAATAGGCAGTCGTACATCATAAAGTGAAGAGGGTGGGGTGTACAAGCAACTCTCTAACTCTCGCTACCACCCTCCTGATCATCTCTTTCCTCCCCCCTCCGACGGGGATCCCTAGGGGGCCTCCGCGAACTCTGAGAGGCGGTGCTCGCCTCGTCCTGTGGTGCCAAGCCAGCCTCGAAGGCGCGATGACGCTCCTCGGCCGAAGAAACCAGGAAGCTGCACATGGAGAAGGAACCAGACTGACGAAGTCGTGCCACGCGCTCCTTCGCCCTCTGATACCGCTCCTCACTCTCCCGAAGCCTCCCCTCCGCTGAGCCAAGACTCAATCGGAGCTCCATCATCTGGGCCTCCAGAGCCCTCCTCTCATCCCAATCTCGCTGCCGCTCTACCCTCCTGTCCTCCCTCTCCTCTCTCTCTCTCTCATCGCCTCTCTCCTCGACAGCTCAAGGGCAATTCGTAGCTCCAGCACGTCGCGAGGAAGCTCCTCAGCCTCCCATCGTCGCTCCTCCTCTAGCCCTACTATCCGCGCATCACGCTCTGCCACCCAAGCGTAGCGGGCATCACGCTCCTCCTCAGCACGAACCTCACAAGCCATGGCATCTCGAATCTCCGCCACCTGTCAGAAACCCCACATGCCCCGTAAAAGATCAGTGAAGGAAGGAGAGCAACTGGAAGGGGAGCATGGGTCAAGCAAACACTCACTCGAGTCGCGCGGTCATGCTCGGCCTCCTCAGCCCAGGCCACCGCATACGCCAGCTGCTCCTGGAGAGCAGGGACCTCCGGAGGAGGGCCCTAGGAACTAGAACCTGCCCCGCCAGCCATCCCGACTGCTGCCGTCTGATGGGCCCGCTGAAACATAGGAGCAACAGTCAAAGGCTAAGCATCGAAAATCCAGGTCACAATAAAAAAAATGTGTAGTGCACTACATAAGCTCACCAGGATCTCTAACTCCTGCCAGACGACTGCCAGTTGCTGCCTGGCGTCTGCCAGCTGGGCCCGCAAGTCGGCAATGACGGTGTCACGAGCATCCTACATTCATGCATATAGATTAATTTGCATACATATAAAAAAAAAGAAAGGAGAGAAAAGGATCATCATCTCATACTTACCCCTGCGGCCCCACCGAGGTAGAGACGCTCCGCGTACGTAGCCCAGTACCGTCACAGGTAGTCGGTGATGTCCGGTGCGTAGGACACCACCGGGACTCCACCCTACTGCCAGTCCTGGTACTATGCAGGGAAGCGTGTATGCAAGTCAATGATCTTCGCCTTGCCCCGGGTCTTCTGCCCGACATGGCCCGGCTCATCTACATCAACTGATGTGACACGACCTTGGACTTAAGCAAGCAAGCACATTCGCAATCTAAATGGGCCAATTTGGGCCGCCGCTCTCTCGTCGCTCACCGAAGCCTGGGGTAACTTCACAATGCCAAGGTGAGGTTGAGGGGTTGGGCCCTTACTGGTAGAGGGCCAGCAAGGCCAAGATTTGAATCCCCAAAGGTTGTAGATGCCCAATTCAATGGGGCCGACAAAGTGCCAAAGGCATCGGGTTACTCTCTCTTCCCACGGTGATCACTCAAAGCAACGGGGCTTGAGGATCGAGCTCTCACTCTCACGGCCAGCGGAACTATGAACTAATATTGAAAGAACAAGCATGAATTAGAGCAAGGTTATAGAGCACTTACTCGACCGGTTTGAAGAAACCGGTCCCGTTCGGAGACGAGGGCGAGCGGGGAAGCATGGGTTCCTCACACGCTGCGGCGGGGTAGCTTGACCTGTTTAAGCTATTACAACACTACACCCCATGCAAGGGGGGGATCGTGGGGAAGGGAATATGATAGTTACATCCAAATACTACCTCCACACAGGGAGGGGCCTTCAGCCGGCCAAGCGGGGAGGGGAAACTAGTGCTAAGAGTGAAGAAGAAGTTTTGACACCGAATCAGTCTTCCCTCTGTAATAGCTGACAGACAGAGGGTGTGGAGGCCGCAGAACTCTCTCTGGAATTTCGCTGAGGGTGAGAACAGTGGGGATCTCTTCGTCTCTGGAACAGGAGTGCCTCTGAATTTTTCCAATTTCTTCAGGGGTCGCTGGCGGCCTGGGCGGGAGTACGAACAGGGTTGCTGAATCTCGGACTGTCTGCAATAGACTATCAACAGCAGGAAGATGCCGCTACCCCGACCGTTCCTGAACTCCGAATTAGTCACCGTTGGAACCGTTGGAACCATGGGTGAGTTATCTTTACAGAAGAACAAACGGGGATGCCAAAAGATGCCGGTGAAGATCAGAGGACTCAGAAAAGTGAGGAGTGGTCGATGCAGACAGTGGGAAGCAGAGTAAAATGCCTGAGGAAGAAAATTGGTAACTTCTGCTGCAAGACGCCAAACGGAGTTCCGCTTCCTGGTTCTGAAAGTAGACAGGGAGAGGAAGAACTTTGCAGAAGAGCTCGCAGCCTGATTCCTCCGGGGTTTGTCGTGGTAAAACTTTCTCTCTGGATCAGGATCTCTACAGAGCTAGCTCCTAGTTTCCAACAGCAGGTTGCAGAGGATGCCCTGGCAGCTCCCCACCTTGGAATCAAGCTCCGTCAGAGTCGTTGGCATCTTGGACGAGTCCTCTTCGCAGAAAAACTGACGGGGAAGCCAACCGGTGTCGGAGAAGACTAGGGGATGCAGAACAAAGGAAACTGGTCGGTGCAGACTATGAGTAGTAGATCTGCGTAGCTGAGGGAGAAAAATGAGAACTATGGATTAATAGCTCCGAATGAAGTTCTGTTTCTTGATTCTGGAAGTAGACTAGGCGATGAAGAACTTTGAAGAAGAACTCGTGGACTGATTCCTTCGGGGTTCGTCGTGGCAGAGCTTCTAATCTGGCTCAGGTCCTCAGCCGAGGCAGAACTGCGCAGTTGTGGGAGAATGGACCTCCTGGACGGCTCGGAGATCGGAAGAAGATGAAACCACTTCTGTTGCGAAGGAGACTGGTAGCCGCTTCCGACGATGGCTCTTGGGTCTTCAAAGTCATCTAGAGGAAGTCGTGGTGACCGCTGTAAGTTGCTGATTTATCTGCAACCTCTGGACAGCAAACTGCAACTTCGAAGTAGCTTCCAATGACCAAGAAAGAAGAAGGGGAAGGGGGTAGATGAGTGTGGGAGTGACCCCTGGTTTTAAGGGGGTCTTGGAGGGGTGTTCTAAGGTGTGGGAGGTGGAGAATAAGGTCTGGAAGAGGGTCCAATAGATGGTGGTAGTGGGGGCTGCGAATTTGGTTGGAATGGAGAGAGGGAAAGGATATTCGAAAATAGGTTTAAGGGTGGGATTAATTTTTTGTCTTGGGAATGGGGGGGTTGTGTTGGGGAAGGGAAGGGGTGCTTGGGGTAGTGGGAAGGGTGCTTGGAAAAGTGGGAGGGGTAGTTGGGGGTTGGATGGTGAGGAGAGGATTAGTGGAGGGGGTCTTGGGAAGGGGTGGAGTATTGATGAGGGTTGTGGGGAATGGGAAGAGGCTTAAATGGGGTAGGTGGGGAGTGGAGGTGGTTGGGAAGGGAGGAGAGAGAAGAAAATTCGAATTTGGGTGTTGAGGAGAGAGAAAGTGGAGTGAAAAAGAGAGATTAAGAGAGGGAAGGGTGGGGAATCTCTCTCCTCGGGCTTCTCACCCCAAAAATGGAATCTCTCCACTAGATAAGAAGTGTAAACTCTCAAAATGGCAAGTTTTTCATTCAATGATTCATTCAGTTGAAATGGGGAGGAATGGGGTCCTATATATAGGAAACCCACATTTCTACAAAAGTCCCTGACAATTGACTCAATGACAAATAACCGAGGGGGTAGGGGAGAGCCCTTGGGCCAAGCCCAATGAATTGGGCCGAATAGCTAACTAGACAACCTAATGACACTCAAACATAGGGAAATGAACACAAGACCTAGGAACATGACTCAAATAAAAGGGAAAATACATCAAATGACTCAAATAAAAATTACATAGGACTCAAAATTAAATGACTAGACCATGCCGGATGCAATGGGAGGTGATGTCCCCATCATACTCCCGGGGTGCGGAGAACTCGAGTCTTCCCTCCTTGGACGGTGTAGAAGTGGTACTACCCTCAAGTCTTCCGAACGAGACCGATCCATCCACCTGCCGAGATAGCGCTTGTATACTTTGCTCCTGGTGGTAGTGACATGTTCATCCAATATTCATTCAATGCGCTCACGCTGGGCTCTCTTGGCTAGTGGACTCTCCTCACGGGTGGGTGCTCTCTCAACGGAGGAAATAGGCTCAATATCCTCACTAGGTACCACCGTGGGTCCCTTGTATGGCACTAGGTTGGCGACACTGAATGTGGGACTTACCCCATATTCCTCGTGGAAATCTAACTCATAGGCATGTGCACTAATGCGCCTCAGGACCTGGAAGGGACCAGCCCCACGTGGCCTCAATTTGGAGATGGTTCCCGGGGAGAGCCTCTCCGTTCTTACCATCACAAAGTCACCCTCATGGGATTTTTGGTGACGTCGATGAGAGTCGGCTCGCCTTTTATAAGTCACATTCTTCTTGTTAATGTGCTTGCGGATCTCTTTATGCAATATTGTGAATGCAGACATTCCGGGGGTGATGGGTGGACCTGGGCAACCAAAAGTAGACCTATCGTGTAATGTTGTAGTGTAGACTTTGGTTAGCCTAGGTGGGCCGGGGCACCCGTAGGTGGCCCTATCATGTAAATTGGTGATAAATATAGGAGGACCCAGACATCCGTAGATGCCTTTGATATGCTTAAGACCCATGATGAATGAAGGTGGACCATGACATCCGAATATGGACCACTCATACTTTCTACTTGACATGTGGGTGATATGAATGAATGGACCCAACATCGTGTTCATGCCAAGGGGTGTGGAAAGCCTAGACACATGCATACTTTTCCCAAAAGTGACTTCCATGTGTATAGGTGTGGGACAACCTTTGAACTCCCATTGGAAAGGATCGAATGGATCTAAGAAGGTGGTCATCATGGGGTGGGGCACCACCTTATTACCTAGGGATATATGGTCCAAGGTTATGGCTCCCAAGGTGTAACCCGGGTCTAAGATGGAGTGAATTTGGTCAAACATTGTGAGTTAGTTTAGGGAAAGGTGGGTGGTGGATAAAGTATTTGGGTCACACGAGTCTCTTGATTCCATTGGAATAGATCATATGGATCATAAAATGGGTTACCTATGGGGAGGAACTCCATGTCCTCAAGATCCTCAAAAGGTGCTAAGTCATCCTTCTCCATGATAGTTGGGGCAATGTTCTTGGCAAGTGGGTCAGCCATGAGTGGAGGGCTTGACTTTCTACCCGAGATAAGAAGCTCTAAATCGAGGATAAGGTTGGGATCATCGGGTGTAGGGAGGAATAGAAGGAGGTCGCTAGTGTAGCAACTAATGGTGCAAACCGAGGTGATAGACCCTATGCATAGGTGTAGGAGGCTAAGGCTCCTAGGTTGTTCTACCATAGGGGTCAACATGCTAGTCATCTCTAATTGCCATGCTATGCCCTTGAGAAGGTCCTCTAAGGTCTCCACTTGATAGGATGCTTGGATTGTGGTGTGATAGGAGAAGAAGGGCACTAAGGGAAGGTCTTGTTCTATGGGAGGGAAAATATGGGCCCGGATCTCTCCAATTGGGCTCTCCTTTAGCCAACTAACAATGGGTTCTCCTAAGATGAGCTTGGTCCCAACTAGAGAGGGTGATGTAAGGTGAGGACCATCGTGTGATGTTTCTTTCTCAACCTGGACTTGGGTTTCCTCCAAGGTGGGGAGTGGGTTTGGAGTGTCCTCAACTATTGAATTGGGTATGAGTTCTTCTACCAAGGAGGTGAGAGGGTCTTTTGGGGTGATGAGGGTTGGTGTGTGGTGCTCCCGGGGTGGAGGGTAAAGGGAAACTTGGTTTGGGATTGGTAGTGTGGGATTTGGGAGTGGAAGTATTGGAGGCTTAGGTTGGGATAGGATTGGGGTTGGAAGTGGAAGGTGGGTCGGGTGATGGGATTTGGGTTAGGTGGTGGTGGCCGACATGGTTCTAGGTGGAGGGATGGAAATGGGGTCCACTTGGGTTTGAATGGTGAGAATAGGGTGAGTGGTAGTCCTTATTGGGAAAACTGGGTTGGTTAGGGGTCTCTTCCCCTTGGGATCGGCCAGTTGTGGAGGGGGGAAAGTGGGGGCCAATTGAGTTTGGATAGTGAGGTTTGCGGAAGGGGGTTTTGGTTGGAGTGTGGGGACCCTTAGGGGATTTGGTGGAGAGGTGGATGTTTGGTTTATTTGGGCCTTAAGGGAGAGGACTTGGTTGTGAAGTGAAGTTATGATGGTGGAGAAGTGATTTGTTGGGAGTGGTGGGGGAGGAGGCCTAAAGGTGGTATCAAGTTGATCGGGTGGGGATGGAGGAGTGGTAGTGCACCTCGAGCTAGGGGTGTTTGAGTAGAAGGGGTGGGAATATTTGGGGATGTAGATCTTCCTAAGTTCAACCTTCATATCATCCCATGAGGAAATCGGCTCTTGCCTCCTAACCCTCCTTAATCCCTCTATGTGTTCCCACTTACTTTTGGCTTGACCTCGAAGTCGTCCCTTGGCCTTTCGGACTCTCGCGGATCCATATACCCAAGTCTTTTCAAAGTACTTTTCTATGGTAGCCTCCCACCTAAGATAGTCACTAGAATGCGATCCGTCAAAGGTAATATCCCTATCTAGGATGAAGTCCATGGGTGGTGAGTAGGCTAAGTAGGTGGCCATGATGATCGGGGAAATCAATGTAAGGGTCGGATTGACGATGACTCCAATGCAAGCATGCCCTAGGACTTGACTTGATAGAGACAAGTCAATGACTTGCTCTGATACCAATTGATGTGACACGACCTTGGACTTAAGAAAGCAAGCACATTCGCAATCTAAATGGGCCAATTTGGGCCGCCGCTCTCTCGTCGCTCACCCAAGCCCGGGGTAACTTGGCAATGCCAAGGTGAGGTTGAGGGGTTGGGCCCTTGCTAGTAGAGGGCCAGCAAGGCCAAGATTTGAATCCCAAAGGTTGTGGATGCCCAATTCAATGGGGCCGACAAAGTGCCAAAGGCACCGGGTTACTCTCTCTTCCCACGGTGATCACTCAAAGCAACGGGGCTTGAGGATCGAGCTCTCACTCTCACGGCCAGCGGAACTATGAACTAATTTTGAAAGAACAAGCATGAATTAGAGCAAGGTTATAGAGCACTTACTCGACCGGTTTGAAGAAACCGGTCCCGCTCGGAGACGAGGGCGAGTGGGGAAGCGTGGGTTCCTCACACGCCGCGCCGGGGTAGCTTGACCTGTTTAAGCTATTACAACACTACACCCCATGCAAGGGGGGGATCGTGGGGAAGGGAAGATGATAGTTACATCCAAACACTACCTCCACACAGGGAGGGGCCTTCAGCCGGCCAAGCGGGGAGGGGAAACTAGTGCTAAGAGTGAAGAAGAAGTTTTGACACCGAATCAGTCTTCCCTCTATAATAGCTGACAGACAGAGGGTGTGGAGGCCGCAGAACTCTCTCTGAGAATTTTGCTGAGGGTGAGACCAGTGGGGATCTCTTCGTCTCTGGAACAGGAGTGCCTCTGAATTTTGCCAATTTCTTCAGGGGTCGCTGGCGGCTTGGGCAGGAGTACGAACAGGGTTGCTGAATCTCGGACTGTCTGCAACAGACTATCAACAGCAAGAAGACGTGGCTGCCCCGACCGTTCCCGAACTCCGAATCAGTCGCCGTTGGAACCGTGGGTGAGTCCTATTTACAACAGAACAAATGGGGATGCTAAAAGATGCCGGTGAAGATCATAGGACTCAGAAAAGTGAGGAGTGGTCGATGTAGATAGTGGGAAGCAGAGTCAAACACCTGAGGAATAAATTTGGTAACTTCTGCTGCAAGATGCCGAACGGAGTTCTGCTTCTTGGTTCTAAAAGTAGACAGAGAGAGGAAGAACTTTACAGAAGAGCTTGTGGCCTGATTCCTCCGGGGTTTGTCGTGGTAAAGCTTTCTCTCCGGATCAGGATCTCTACAGAGCAAGCTCCTGGTTTCCAACAGCAGGTTGCAGAGGATGCCCCGGCAGCTCCCGACCTTGAAATCAAGCTCTGTTAGAGTCGTTGGAATTGTTGACGAGTCCTCTTCGCAAAAAAACTGACAAGGAAGACAACCGATGTCGGAGAAGACTAGGGGATGCAGAACAATGGCGACTGGTCGGTGCAGACTATGAGTAGCAGATCTGCGTAGCTGAGGGAGAAAAATGAGAACTCTGGATCACAAACTCCGAATGAAGTTCTGTTTCTTGATTCTGGAAGTAGACTGGGCGATGAAGAACTTTGAAGAAGAACTCGTGGACTGATTCCTTCGGAGTTCATCGTGGCAGAGCTTCTAATCTGGCTCAGGTCCTCAGCCGAGGCAGAACTGCGCAGTTGTGGGAGAATGGACCTCCTAGACGGCTCGGAGATCAGAAGAAGATGAAACCACTTCTGTTGCGAAGGAGACTGGTAGACGCTTCCGACGATGGCTCTTGGGTCTTCAAAATCATCTGGAGAAAGTCGTGGTGGCCGCTGCAAGTTGCTCATTTATCTGCAACCTCTGGATAGCAAACTACAATTTCGAAGTAGCTTCCAATGACCAAGAAAGAAGAAGGGGAAGGGGGTAGATGAGTGTGGGAGTGACCCCTGGTTGTAAGGGGGACTTGGAGGGGGTGTTCTAAGGTGTGGGAGGTGGAGAATAAGGTCTGGAAGAGGATCCAATAGATGGTGGTAGTGGGGGCTGCGAATTTGGTTGGAATGGAGAGAGGGAAAGGATATTCGAAAATAGATTTAAGGGTGGGGTTAATTTTTTGTCTTGGGAATGGGGGGGTTGTGTTGGGGAAGGGAAGGGGTGCTTGGAGTAGTGGGAAGGGTGCTTGGGAAAGTGGGAGGGGTAGTTGGGGGTTGGTTGGTGAGGAGAGGATTGGTGGAGGGGGTCTTGGGAAGGGGTGGAGTATTGATGAGGGTTGTGGGGAATGGGAAGAGGCTTAAATGGGGTAGGTGGGGAGTGGAGGTTGTTGGGAAGGGAGGAGAGAGAAGAAAATTCGAATTTGGGTGTTGAGGAGAGAGAAAGTGGAGTGAAAAAGAGAGATTAAGAGAGGGAAGGGTGGGGAATCTCTTCCCTAGGGCTTCTCACCCCAAAAATGGAATCTCTCCACTAGATAAGAAGTGTAAACTCTCAAAATGGCAAGTTTTTCATTCAATGATTCATTCAGTTGAAATGGGGGGGAATGGTATCCTATATATAGGAAACCCACATTTCTACAAAAGTCCCTGACAATTGACTCAATGACAAATAACCGAGGGGGTAGGGGAGAGCCCTTGGGCCAAGCCCA
This sequence comes from Amorphophallus konjac, assembly GCA_022559845.1. Lineage (NCBI taxonomy): Eukaryota > Viridiplantae > Streptophyta > Magnoliopsida > Alismatales > Araceae > Amorphophallus > Amorphophallus konjac. The sequence goes on from CM040120.1 coordinate 70,541,767, forward strand.
ATGAATTGGGCCCAATAGCTAACTATACAACCTAATGACACTCAAACTTAGGGAAATGAACACAAGACCTAGGAACATGACTCAAATAAAAGGAAAAATACATCAAATGACTCAAATAAAAATTACATAGGACTCAAAATTAAATGACTAGACCATGCCGGATGCAATGGGAGGTGATGTCCCCATCATCAACCCACTCCTGGGCAAGCCCCAAAGTCCTCATGACCAGCCTAAGCCGCAGCGGCTCGATCTTGTTCAGGCAGTGGACCTACAAGTCCCGCCCAAAACGAGGTCGGCCCGCTACGACCCAAGGCTGGCCATGCCAGCATCTGCCATACCCAGGTAGGGCCTCCAAACCACCTGCATCACCATACGTGCATCATATTAGTTACCATTTTGCTAAACTAAGTCATAGTCATAAAATGAAAAGAAATCATATGCATCATACCATGGCCTCAGGGTACTCAGTCACCTCACCCAGAAGTGAGGTCAGCTGGAAGCTGCCCGGTGTCGCAACTGTGACCGGCCTCCACCTCCGCGCTAAGGGCACGGCTCTCCGGTTCCACTGCTTGGCTCTCCCCATCGGGAAGTAATAATAACTCCATATCTGCATCCATCATGCATCATTAGCATAAATAATGGCATAACTATAATTACGGTAAAATGCATAAACAAAATGTTTACCTGGAGAAAAGGTGCAAAGCCACTAACTGTCGTCTCCCTCTCTGTACCCTGAGAGAGATCGGCAATCAAGTGGGCGAGTAGAGCTGCTCCCTACACATAATCCCCCACTCGGTCCAGGTCCGCTAGGATCCCGAGGAAGCGGCAATGGATGTCGTCCCCCTTCGTCCCCAACAGAAGGCGGCCCAGAAAAAAGAAGAGGAACCTCCAGAGGTCCAGATCCGCCAGCTCTCGCTCGATCGGGTCCTGGGTAAAAGCCGCACGGGCGTCTCCCTCCAGTCGTGCCAGAAACTCTGCTCCAGTCTCGCTAACCTGCTGGCGCGGGTCAACGAATCCGAGCGCCTCCATGATGTCTACCAGGCCAACTGTCCTGCTGTCTCTGTCGGTCGCGATCATCTCCAGCCACAATAGCTCGAAGGCGCTCTCTCTGTAGTCGGGGTAAGTGACCCCACTGACGGCCTCTCCATCCACTCGCAGGCCAGTGATCTGAGCTACGTCCTCTAGTGTCAGCACCATACGCCCCCAGGGCATCAGGAATGCTCGACTCGGCGCATGCCACCACTCCCTCAGCGCCTGGATAAGGGGCAGGTCGAGCCGGAAGGGCTCAATCCTCAGGAACGCCCCAAACCCCATGGCGTCCACCGGCGCCCTCTGGAAGTCTAGTAACCCTCGGTACGCTGCGACTACCAAGGACCAGCTGATCCAGCTCTTCATCACGCCCTGCACACCACAAAGAACAAACACAAAAATCACATCAGTAAAAACAGGGCTATAATTAATGATCATAATAACAACAAAAATAAACAAAAAAAAGACAAAACATTTAATTTTTAATTACTTTTTTGAGGCGTCCAGGGGCCTAGACGCCTCTTTATTTTCTTTATTTTTTAATCCATAAAAAATAAAAAAAATATAAAAATTAAGAAAAATTAATAAAAAATTATTTGAGGCGTCCAAGCACTTGGACGCCTCTATGTATTTATCTTATTTTATTTAATTAATTCCATAAATAACAAAAAAATACATAAAAATAATATAAAAAAAACATGTCTACCAGTCTTCTCTCTCTTTCACCTCCCTTCCAACGTCATCTCTCGCCCCCATTTCCCGCATGAAATCACACAATAATGCAATAGAGGAGTTCTAAGGCGCTTACCGAGTCATGCTCATCCTCTCCCGCATCGCCAGGTCCCTCGGGGCCCTCCACAGCTAGTGGGATCATCTCCTCGTCCACAGGAGCCTCCTCTGCACGATCTCGAGTACTCCGCGGATGACGGGCGAGCCGCTTCCACTTCTCGACTCCCTGGCTCGATTCCCCGCGCTCCATGGGTCCAGAACAAGGGTAAAAGGGTCGAAAGAAGGTGGAAGAACCCAAAGAGGAGAGAGGAAGAGGTGTGGAAAGTGAGAGGCCGCCATTGGCCTCTCATATTTGAAAAAAAACACTTTTTGAACGCGTCCAGGCGCCTGGATGCGTTCAAAAAAAAGGTTTTTCTAAAAAATAATAATAATAATTAAAGACGCGTCCAGGGTCCTGGACGCGTCAAAATAAGAAAAATTTTAATAATATATATATATATAAAGGGGGTGAAAAGAAAATAAAATAAAAATAAAAAAATAATATATATATAAAAGCGTCCAATCTCGAGGACGCTTCAATTAAAAATTAAAAAAATAATAAAAATAAAAATAAAATAAAAATAAAATAAAATAAACAAAGCGTCCACCTCTGTGGACGCGTTCAAGATAAAAAAAAGGGGGGGCAAGCAAAAGAAAAACAACAAAAGGTAAAATAAAAATATCAAGAACCACAGAAAAATCATAAAAGAAAAAATTGGAACCAATTTTGCACGCAATTCCACATTTTATTTCATTCAAAACGGAGTGGGCAACATCAGGGGTTTACATGCTTCGGGCCTTAATTTCTCCAGTTCGGTTACATAAGCTCTCCACAGTTCGCGCTCTTCCGCCACATGCACTAACGCCTTTCCCGAAGTGCTTATCTTCCATGATGATTTGATAATCTTCACTTCCTTGGCATCCACTTTCGTACCCGACTCTCTCTTCGTCAGAGGAGCAATATCAGATAACGGTGGGAACAAGTGGCGGGGAAGGCCGATTTGGATGCAGCACCGATGCGCATTGTACAAAGCAAACTCAGTCACACCGATCAGTTGGAGTTCAGCTTCGGGGGAAGACCTCGTGAGGAGTTCGCGCAAAAGTAGGCATGCCGGTGCACAAGTGAAGAAGCTTTGCGTCATGGTCTTGAAGTGGGACCGCCAGTCTTCACGCTTCCTCAGCCACGGGACACGATTCATTACATTACCACCAAAGCCTAACATGTCGGCTATGTGGTAGAGGGGACTTTGTTGGAAGATCTTCGAGGCAGTTAGCATCCCCTCGCGGTGATCAAACTTGAAATGCAAATCGATCCAGCAATTCAGGAGAAGTGCGCAACCGAAGGGAGGCTTACCCATGCTGGAAGCAGTAAGACCACTGTAAAGGTAGGCAAGGATGACGGGTCCCACCCTTCTGCCATTCCAAATCCTGTAAATCACGCTCAGCTGGTCTTCCTCCACTATGTTGTCAATGTAAGGGAATAAGAGAGTTCCCGCCAAACAGATTGTGAATCCCCTCATGATTTTCTCCAAGCGGTCATCGTCTGGCGATCCTCTCAGGGCGTCCATGACCCATTCTGCGAGTTTTTACAGATTGATCCCCTTCTAAGTACGGACGTTTCTAATGGCACCAGGCGTCATGAAGCTTCCAAGGACCTCCTCGGAAGTCACCCTCTTCAGCATTCACGTAATCTTTATCCTGCCATCACTTTTGAACCTTTTTAACCTGAGTAGGATATCTACCTCCTCGAGAAGGATGGTCGCCACGAAAGAAGGGAAGATGAAGGTGTGAGTTTGAGAATGCCAGATCTCCACCAGCGCGCCCATAGTCGCCCAGTCCATACGAATCTTCTCGTAATGTTTGGCGTGAACTATGAGCCCCTGAAGGTGCCACCTCGTGATTATGGCCCTCATGCCGATGGTAATGTTGGAAGTCAGCTTCAAAAACCACGGCAGTTTCGAGAATTTTCTCGGACCTGGGAAGAGAGGGTACGACTGGAAAAGGGAAAAAAACAAAAGAAGGAAGAAGTGAGGGAGAAGTCATACATGAAATTGTAAATGAGTCAACTCACCATATGCGACCGGATCATCCCACTCAGATGACCTTCAAGGTCGGAGAGTCGCCTAAAGTGCTGCTAGGCCAACTCCTCTTCACAGGGCGGGAAGACTCTCCTTCCATCCTGGAAATCCCTAGATCCTCCTCTCCTCCTCCTCTTAAGCTTTCAAAGCTCTCCTTGGTGCATTTGGCTGAACTAGCCTAAGGGGGGTACTTATAGGAAGGGAAGGGGGTAAAGGCCAAGACACGTCACATCAATGTCGAGTCGTCGTCGTTGACTTCAGCAAAAGGTATTTTGTCTTGATCTCCCTTGTACTGTGGTGCAACTCTGCTACTTTTAATCATGTTGATTAGTGCAGGTTTCACTAATGGATGCCACCGTCCCATCATGTGCCACCATCCGGTAACTAGTCCCACCATGTCATGCATTGCATTATATGATATTTATGCTATTAGAACATGTTAAGGACCTTACGACCTGAACGAATCTGGAATTTGAGTTTCCCTTCAACAAAAGTAATGATAATTTTAGAGGAATTTGGATTGTACGGATAGGCCATTAAGTTGCGAAAGTAAGGGGACGATGGTTCCATTCGATGAGTTGGTGCGTGGATAAATAGGCCCCGGCTCAGTATCAGCTCACCGGATCGGTATCCTGACCCATTCTTAACAACTTGACAATATTATCCTTGGCTATTTTCTATTTTAATTTGTTTAAGTTTTCCTTTAAACCCAGCATGCATTCATGTAGGACTTTGATTCCATTGCGGAAGATCATTCAAAGTAATTCGATTGTGAAGACCACTGTGCTCCAGTTCTTACAAATATGAGATATTCCACTCCGAATGAAACACTGAGCTTCCTTGAGATGGCCCTACGCTGTTCTTTCGAAAGAGACCCTTGTTTGGATTGAACCTCAAATATTCATTTACTTTTACTCCATTTGACCCACCTTGGCCGTAGCACTTTCACATTGGCTGGTAACCGCTCCCCAAAGGTGAAACATGCAAGTTTACGACCCGGGTACTTCCACACAGAGAAGTTGGTCTCTTTTTCTACTTGTGCCTGAGCGCACATTTTCCCCTTCCATGTTTGATTTCCGTCCAAGCAATTGTTGAATTCAGAAGACCTTCTTCAAGGTCATCTCCTTGAAAACTCTGAAAACTTTCCAAACCATAACGTTGAAAGCGTGTCTCATGACACCTTGGCATCAACTCTTCAGTCCATTCTCACTCCATTCCACTTCACTCCAATGCCATTCCACTACGTGTCACTCCCTTGTAAAGCAGACGCCAAGGCGGGGCAGCTGTAGACACGCTATTTCTGACATCGTCTTGAGTAAATCTCATATTACAATATGACGCCCCGCAGTGGCTTTCGCATTTCGAATCGCTAGAGTGCTTCCTTTTCTTTGGTCTTCTTCCGAGAGTGTGGCACTTCTTCGGAATCTGAGAAAAGCCCCCTCACTCAGGAAATCACACGACATGCGGACGACGTCGCTACCAATCGGACGTACCAAAAAAAATCCAACCTCGAAGACGTCTAACGGTTTGATGCCGACGACCTTTCAGGACGAGTCTGGCAGGACTTATTTGAGGCGTCAACTTGCCTGGACGCCTCAGTCAATAAATAATAATAATAATAATAATAATAAAAATAATATATATATATATATATATATATATATATATATATATATATATATAATGCTTGAGGGATCCAAGGGACAGGACGCCTCAATCTTGAGGCAAATAGGGGCCTGGACGCCCCAATGATATAGGTACGGACAAGCCGGATCCGCCGTCCGATGTGATGTTGTGCAAAAATACAAAACATAACGACGTCCTGTCAGTTAGACGCGCCCACTTGTGAGTCACGGGTGCACCTCGAAACCACTCGCTTTACCCACTATCTACGGCTTTCGGCGGCGATTCGGTGGGCGAAAATGGGCGCGTCTAGGGCCCCGGACGCCTCATCATTGAGGCATCCAAGAGCCTGGACGCCTCAATGAATATATTAAGATAAAAAATATAAAAATATAAAAAAATATTTATTGAGGCGTCCAGGCTCCTGGACGCCTCAACAATGAGGCGTCCAAGAGACTGGATGCCCCAATCAACTTTCCTTCTATAAATAGAGGACCCCCTCCCTCGAAGGGAAGGGACTTCAAATCCGACAGAGGATGGAGAGACTCTGCCGGATCCCATTTCTAACCCGTGGGTCTTTTATAGGGGGAGGTTCTGCCGGCTTCTTGGGTGCCCGCGCTCGCGAGAGGAAGGCTAGCTCCATCTGTTCTACTTCCACGTCATCCCCACGCTGCCGAAGCTCCGCCGGATCCCGCCATCGGCACCTTCAATAAGCCATTCTCTCCCCTTCTCTTTTGTTATTTCTATCGCATGCATCATCCCGTCATCCGTCATCTCCTTTCATAAGGGAGATCCATTTTTATGCACGTTTGCACGATCCCTCATTCATCATAGCATTTTCCTCCTACTCGTGTCCGAGAGGGGTTTAAAAATAACACCAACTAGGTGTGTGTCTTGCCACAATTTCACTCTTCTTCATCAAGGGACTAATACTACACTGCCATCTTTTCTGATCCACCTATTATTTGTCTGTTTCTTCTTTTGCAAGGGTAACCAAGGAAAGCCCTCTCCATTGGCCGGCCGAAGGGAGAGGAAGAAGCAACTCACCATCTCCCGCTTTTGAGGTAGGCGCGATCACTTTCTTTATTTTGGGGTCTCCGGCCCCTGGCGATCACATCATATTCTCGAGGCCGCGGAGAGTCATTTCCCGCAATGGCCGTTTAAATTTCCGTCATTTATATTATGTGCTGTTCTTATATCTGCTATATTCTCGAGGCCGCGGAGAGTCATTTCCCGTAATGGCCGTTTAAATTTTCGTCACTTATATTCTGTGCTGTTCTTGTATCTGCTATATTCTCGAGGCCGCGGCGAGTCATTTCCCGCAATGGCCGTTTAAGTTTCTGTCACTTACATTATGTGCTTCTTATATCTGTTATATTCTCGAGGCCGCGGTGAGTCATTTTCCGCAATGGCCGTTTAAATTCCTGTCATTTAAATTCTGCACTTTTCCCATCCCCCGAGGTCGCGGAGAGTCATTTCCCGCTATGGCCATTTAATCCCCATATCTTATTACATTGCATCTGTCCCGCACACCCCGCCCGAGTAATCTCCCGTGGTGGTCTCTCTCCTCTTCTCTCTTCTTTTTGTGTTGCATCAAAATGAGCCCGCGCGCTCCGCTTCGCCTCCATCGGCATTCCGCGTGACGTCGCTCACAGCAACGGTAGCTATGAAACTGAAAAACACGTTGGCTTGGATTTGATCCAGAGGCCAAGAAAGAACACACAGTTCTTAAAGGGAAATCCAGGCTGCACACTTTTCTTGCACATGCTCTCTCTTTCTCTTTGATGTGACACGACCTCGGACCTAATGCAAGCAAGCACAATCGCAATCTAAATGGGCCAATTTGGGCCACCGCTCTCTCGTCGCTCACCCAAGCCCGAGGTAACTTGGCAATGCCAAGGTGAGGTTGAGGGGTTGGGCTCTTGCTGGTACAGGGCCAGCAATGCCAAGATTTGATTCCCAATAGATTTGGAAGCCCAATTCAACGGGGCCGACGAAGTGCCGAAGGCACCGGTTGCACTCTTCCCACGGTGATCACTCAAGGCAATGGGGCTTGAGGATCGGGCTCTCACTCGCATAACCAGCGGAATTAGAACTAATATTGAAAGACAAGCACTAAGTGGAGTGATGGTTTGAGCACTTACTCGACCGATTTGAAGAAACCGGTCCCGGTCGGAGACGAGGGCGAGCGGGGAGGCGAGTGGATCCCCACACGCCGCGGCGGTGTCGCTTGACCTGCCCAAACAAATTACACCACTACACCTCTCGCAGAAGGGGGAACTTGGGGTGGGGGTTAATGATATTACATTAATACTACCTCCACGCAGGGAGGGGCCTTCAGCCGGCCAAGCGGGGTGGGGAAACCAAAGCAAAGAATGAGGAACAAGGGTGGACGCTGAATCTTCCTGCTGTCTGCGAACCAGGACAGAGGGTCGGTGTTTCTGTCGTAGATCTTTCTCAGAAATTTTCTGATGGCGAGACCAGCTGTGAAATCTTCGTAACAGGAAGTGGAATGTCTCAGAATTTTTGTAAATTCTTCTGGAGTCGCTGCAGGTCGGGGCAGGAGCTTGAACAGGGCCTCTGTTTCTCGGACTAGCAGGGGCAGGTCACCAATAGTAGGATGCAGAGGCTGTCCTGGCCGCTCCCGAACTCCAAATTTGATGCCGTCAGCGCCTTTAGAACCGTGGGTGAGTCCTCTTTGCAGCAAAAGAAATGGGGATGCCAGAAGAGAACGGAGATGATATGTGGAGCCAGAAGAGTGAGGAGGTGTTGATGCAGACTGGGGAAGGCAGAGCCGCGCAACCGTGGAAGAAAATTGGTAACTTCTGTTCCCGGATGCTGAATGGGCTTTCGCTTCTTGATTCTGAAAGTAGACAGGCCGATGAAGAACTTTGTAGAAGAACTTGAGGACTGATTCCTTCGGGGTTCGTCGTGGCAGAGCTTCTAATCTGGCTCAGGTCCTCAGCCGAGGCAGAACCGCGCAGCTGTGGGAGAATGGACCTCCAGGATGACTCGGAGATCGGAAGAAGACAAAACCACTTCGGTTGCGAAGGCGACTGGCAGACGCTTCCGACGATAGCTCTTGGGTCTTCAAACTCGTCCGGAGGAGGTCGTGGTGGCCGCTGTAAGTTGCTTGTCTGCTGTAGATCTTCAGTTGAGAGCTGTAGGTTGATGATGATGGGGGGGAATGGGGTATATGGGAGGGGAAATGGGGGTGGATGAGTGTGGGGAAAGCCCGGGCTATGAGGGGGTCTAGGAGGGGGTGTTCTAAGGTGGGGGAATGGAAGAATGGGGTCTGGAAGGGGGTCTAACAGGTGGTGGGAGGAGGAGCTACGAATTTGGGAAGGTGGGTGAGAGGAGAAAGTGAGGGGGGGGGCACAAGTGAGTGGAGGGAAGGGTGGATTTCAAATTTGAAATGGCCTTGGAAGTTGTGGGATTGTGTGGGGAAGGGGTTGATTGTGTTGGAATGGGGAAAGTGGTGTTGGAATGTGGAAGATGGTGTTGGAATGGTGAGGAATCTTCTTGGGACTAGGGGGGTGGAGTAATGGAGGCCATGGGGAAGTAGAGGGCTTTAATGATGGTAGGTGGGGGTTGAGGTGGTTGGGAAGGGAGGAGAGAGAAGAAAATTCGAAATTAGGTGTTGAGAAGAGAGAAAGTGGAGTAAAAAAAGAGGGATTAAGAGAGGGAAGGGTGGGGAATCTCTCCCCTAGGGTTTCTCACCCAAAGAATGTTGGAATCACTCCACTAAACTAAGCTTTGGACTCTCGAGTGGCATTTTTTTCATTGATTGATTCATTCCCTCCAAATGAAGGAAATGGGGCCCTATATATAGGAAACCCACATTTTACAATAAGTCCCTTACAAAAGACTCAATAACAAATAACCGAAGGGGTAGGGGGGGCTCATGGGCCAAGCTCGAAGAATTAGGCCCAATAGCACATTACACAATCTAATGACACTCAAACTTAGGAAAATAAATGTAAGACCTAGGAACATGACTCAAATAAAAGGGAAAATACATCAAATGACTCAAATAAAATTACATAGGACTCAAAATTAAATGACTAAACCATGCCGGATGCAACCGGGGCGAGGAGACGAGCTGTGAACGTGGGCATGGGAGGTGATGTCCCCATCATACTCCCGGGGTGCGGAGAACTCGACTCCGTTGAGTAAGTGTCCTTCCCTCCTGGGAGGGTGTAGAAGTGGTACTGCCCTCAAGCCTTCCGAACGAGACCGATCCATCCACCTGCCGAGATAGCGCTCGTATACCTTGCTCTGAGTGGTAGTGACTTGTTCATCCAATATTTGTTCAATTTGTTCACGCTGGGCTCTCTTGGCTGGTGATCTCTCCTCACGGGTGGGTGCTCTCTCAAGGGAAGAAGTAGGCTCAATCTCCTCACTAGGTACCACCGTGGGTCCCTTATATGACACTAGGTCGGCCACATTGAATGTGGGACTTATTGCATACTCCTTAGGGAGATCCAACTCGTAGGCATTTGCACAAATGCGCCTCAAGACCTGGAAGGGACCAGCCCCACGTGGCCTCAGTTTAGAGTTGGCCCCCGGGGAGAGCCTCTCCGTCCTTACCATCACAAAGTCACCCTCATGGAAGTCTCGGTGACGCCGATGAGAGTCGGCCCGCCTCTTATAAGCCTCATTCTTTTTGCTTATGTGCTTGCAAAGGCTTTCATGCAATTTCGTGAATGTTGACATTCTAGGGGTGATGGGTGGACCTGGGCAACCAAAAGTAGACCGATCATGCTTTGATGCCAAGAAGACTTTGATGGATTTTGGAGGGCCGGGGCAACCATATGTGGACTTATCATGTAATGTTATCATGTAGACTTTGGTGGGCCTAGGTGGGCCGGGGCACCCGTAGGTGAACCTATCATGCAAAGTGGTGATGAATGTGGGGGGACCCGGACATCCGTAGATGCTTTTGACATGCTTAAGATCCATGATGAATGAAGGAGGACCATGACATCCGAATGTGAACCACTCATACTTTCTACTTGACATGTGGGTGATATGAATGAATGGACCCAACATAGTGTTCATGCCAAGGGGTATGGTAAGCCTAGACACATGCATGCTTTTCCCAAAGGTGACTTCCATGTGTATAGGTGTGGGACAACCTTTGAACTCCCATTGGAAAGGATCGAATGGATCTAAGAAGGTAGTCATCATGGGGTGAGGTACAACCTGATTACCTAGGGATATATGGCCTAAGGTCATGGCTCCCAAGGTGTAACCCGGGTCATGGATGAGGTGGGTTTGGCCCAATATGGTGGGTGAGGGTAGGAAAGGGTGGGTGGTTGGTATGATGGTTGGGTCATATGAGTCCCTTGACTCCCATTGGAATGGATCATATGGATCATAAAATGGGTCATCTAGGGGGAGGAACTCCATGTCCTCAAGATCCTTAAAAGGTGCTAAGTCATCCTTCTCCATGATAGTTGGGCCAATGTTCTTGACATGTGGGTCGGCCATGAGTGGAGGGCTTGGCTTTCTACCCGAGATAAGAAGCTCTAAATCGAGGAGAAGGTTGGGCTCATCCGGTGTAGGGAGGAATAGAAGGAGGTCGCTAGTGTAGCAACCAATGGTGTAAACTGAGGTGATAGACCCTATGCATAGGTGTAGAAGGCTAAGACTCCTAGGTTGTTCAACCATAGGGGTCATCATGCTAGTCATCTCTAATTGCCATGCTATGCCCTTGAGAAGGTCCTCTAAGGTCTCCACTTGATAGGATGCTTGGATTGTGGTGTGATAGGAGAAGAAGGGCACTAAGGGAAGGTCTTGTTCTATGGGAGGGAAAACATGGGCCCGGATCTCTCCAATTGGGCTCTCCTTTAGCCAACTAACAATGGGTTCTCCTAAGATGAGCTTGGTCCCAACTAGAGAGGGTGATGTAAGGTGAAGACCCTCATGTGTTGTTTCTTCTTCAATTTGGACTTGGGTTTCCTCCAAGGTGGAGAGTGGGTTTGGAGTGTTCACCACTATGGGGTGGGTATGGGTTCTTCTTCCAAGGAGGTGAGAGGGGCTTTTGAGGGTGTGGTGATGATTGGGGCATGGTGTATCCGGGGTGGTAGGTAGTGGGAAACTTGGGTTAGGATAGGTGAGGGTAGTAGTGGAGGCTTTGGTGGGAGTTGGATTGGGGTAGGGAGAGGAAGATGGGTGGGTTGAAGGGGTTTGGGTTGATTGGTTTTGGGAGGAGTGTCCCCTTTTGGGGGTGATGGAGAGGTAGTGGTGAGGGTTACCATGGGCTTAGGTGGAGAGTTGGCCATGGGGCCCAATTGGGTATGGGGACCTATGGTTGTGGTGTGGACTTGGAGGTGGGGTGTAAATGTAGTGGTTGGGGTGGGAGAGATGGGAAGTGGTAGGGAATGGGTGATTGGGGTCTTGGATTGACCAGGTGGGGATGAAGGAGTTGAAGTGCTCCTTGGGCTTTTGTGATTTGAGTAGGAGAGAGAGGGCTGGAGAGTGTAGGTTTTCCTAAGCTCGACCTTCATCTCATCCCAAGTGCTAATGGGGGCCTCCCTGCGGATCCTTCTTAAACCTTCCACAACTAACCAATGAGTTTTAGCTTGTTTGGAGAGGTGTGCCTTGGCTAGCCTCATTCTCCTTTCTTCGTTCAAGGGGCAACTTTTATAGAATTGGTCTATGGAAATCTCCCAATCTAGGTAAAGGCTTGGGCTGTTGGATCCATCAAAGGCGGGGGTTTTGATTTTCAAGTGTTCTAAAAATATGGTTTCCAGATTTCCCCAAAGGTCACTCTCATTCACTCTTGGTGCACGGCTATTTCCTTCAAGTCGGTCAAGTCGAGTCATGATATCTTCAAGCTGATTAAGGACATTAGGTAGGGCTTCTATGATAGAGGTGTTGCTACCCACTTTGTTGGCAATGGAGCTTCCATGAGGATTTGGGCTTCTTGGGAAAGTTGATGGGGATGGATATGACGGGTATGAAGTGGTCATTCTAGTGGACATGGGAGATGCAACCGAGGACTCTAAATGCATAAACATGCCCTAGGATCAACTTGTGGAGAGACAAGTTGTGAACTTGCTCTGATACCACTTGATGTGACACGACCTCGGACCTAATGCAAGCAAGCACAATCGCAATCTAAATGGGCCAATTTGGGCCACCGCTCTCTCGTCGCTCACCCAAGCCCGGGGTAACTTGGCAATGCCAAGGTGAGGTTGAGGGGTTGGGCCCTTGCTGGTAGAGGGCCAGCTATGCCAAGATTTGATTCCCAATGGATTTGGAAGCCCAATTCAACGGGGCCGACGAAGTGCCGAAGGCACCGGTTGCACTCTTCCCACGGTGATCACTCAAGGCAATGGGGCTTGAGGATCGGGCTCTCACTCGCATAACCAGCGGAATTAGAACTAATATTGAAAGACAAGCACTAAGTGGAGTGAAGGTTTGAGCACTTACTCGACCGATTTGAAGAAACCGGTCCCGGTCGGAGACGAGGGCGAGCGGGGAGGCGAGTGGATCCCCACACGCCGCGGCGGTGTCGCTTGACCTGCCCAAACAAATTACACCACTACACCTCTCGCAGGAGGGGGAACTTGGGGTGGGGGTTAATGATATTACATTAATACTACCTCCACGCAGGGAGGGGCCTTCAGCCGGCCAAGCGGGGTGGGGAAACCAAAGTAAAGAACGAGGAACAAGGGTGGATGCCGAATCTGCCTGCTGTCTGCGAACCAGGACAGAGGGTCGGTGTTGCTGTTGTAGATCTTGTCAGGAATTTCGCTGATGGCGAGACCGGCGGCGAAATCTTCGTAACAGGAAGGGGAATGTCTCAGAATTTTTTGAAATTCTTCTGGAGTCGCTGCAGGTCGGGGCAGGAGCTTGAACAGGGCCTCTGTTTCTCGGACTAGCAGGGGCAGGTCACCAATAGTAGGATGAAGAGGCTGTCCTGGCCGCTCCCGAACTCCAAATTTGATGCCGTCAGCGCCGTTAGAACCGTGGGTGAGTCCTCTTTGCAGAAAAATAAACAGGGATGCCAGAAGAGAACGGAGACGATATGTGGAGCTAGAAGAGTGAGGAGGTGTTGATGCAGACTGGGGAAGGCAGAGCCACGCGACCGTTGAAGAAAATTGGTAACTTCTGTTCCCAGATGCTGAATGGGCTTTCGCTTCTTGATTCTGAAAGTAGACAAGCCGATGAAAAACTTTGAAGAAGAACTTGAGGACTGATTCCTTCGGGGTTCATCGTGGCAGAGCTTCTAATCTGGCTCAGGTCCTCAGCCGAGGCAGAACCGCGCAGCTGTGGGAGAATGGACCTCCTGGATGACTCGGAGATCGGAAGAAGACGAAACCACTTCGGTTGCGAAGGCGACTGGCAGACGCTTCTGACGATAGCTCTTGGGTCTTCAAACTTGTCCGGAGGAGGTTGTGGTGGCCGCTGCAAGTTGCTGCTCTGCTGTAGATCTTCAGTTGAGAGCTGTAGGTTGATGATGATGGGGGGGAATGGGGTATATGGGAGGGGAAATGGGGGTGGATGAGTGTGGGGAAAGCCCGGGCTGTGAGGGGGTCTAGGAGGGGGTGTTCTAAGGTGGGGGAAGGAAGAATGGGGTCTGGAAGGGGGTCTAACAGGTGGTGGGAGGAGGAGCTACGAATTTGGGAAGGTGGGTGAGAGGAGAAAGTGAGGGGGGGGCACAAGTGAGTGGAGGGAAGGGTGGATTTCAAATTTGAAATGGCCTTGGAAGTTGTGGGATTGTGTGGGGAAGGGGTTGATTGTGTTGGAATGGGGAAAGTGGTGTTGGAATGTGGAAGATGGTGTTGGAATGGTGAGGGATCTTCTTGGGACTAGGGGGGTGGAGTAATGGAGGCCATGGGGAAGTAGAGGGCTTTAATGATGGTAGGTGGGGGTTGAGGTGGTTCGGAAGGGAGGAGAGAGAAGAAAATTCGAAATTGGGTGTTGAGGAGAGAGAAAGTGGAGTAAAAAAAGAGGGATTAAGAGAGGGAAGGGTGGGGAATCTCTCCCCTAGGGTTTCTCACCCAAAGAATGTTGGAATCACTCCACTAAACTAAGCTTTGGACTCTCAAGTGGCATTTTTTTCATTGATTGATTCATTCCCTCCAAATGAAGGAAATGGGGCCCTATATATAGGAAACCCACATTTTACAATAAGTCCCTTACAAAAGACTCAATAACAAATAACCGAAGGGGTAGGGGGGGCTCATGGGCCAAGCCCGAAGAATTGGGCCCAATAGCACATTACACAATCTAATGACACTCAAACTTAGGAAAATAAATGCAAGACCTAGGAACATGACTCAAATAAAAGGGAAAATACATCAAATGACTCAAATAAAATTACATAGGACTCAAAATTAAATGACTAAACCATGCCGGATGCAACCGGGGTGAGGAGACGAGCTGTGAACGTGGGCATGGGAGGTGATGTCCCCATCACTCTTCTTCTTCTCACTTTTCTTCTCTCGAGCTTCTCCCACCCTTCTTTTGTGCTTCAGAGTCACCGCATTTGATCGCAGGAGTAGCCTTCTTATAGGGCTGTAGGTAGGGTTTCCACGACCTCACGCGTCTGGCGTGTGTAAGGCTCATCCCAGCCTTTTCCAGAGAAGCCACGTGTCAAGAGAGGATTGGGGCGTTGATCCACGTGGTAGAATGTCAGAAGTATTCTCCCTTGGGATCACGTGCCAATCATTGAGTCCGTTATCCCCCATACGCTCATACTTCAGGCGTGATGTGATGAAGACCACGTGCATTGCTGATGCTCGATCATGTGCCAGTAAGTCAAAACTTGCACCGACCGTGTCTTGCCTTATATTCCTTAGCATAGACGTTGTGTAGCTCAAATGTAGGTAAAGATAGGAATGCACCGATGTTGAACCTTTGAAACCAAACCTTGCACCGACCGTGACTATGCATCAAACAGTAACTTGCACAGACTTGCAACATGCACCGACTTGGAAGCTTATGTGCACAAGACCGAGCATGAGGCAAAAGATGCATCGATGCAAGGGTTGCACCGACCGTGCTTGTGCTAGACAAAAAGATTGCACCGACTATGTATATGCCTTAGACGAGTCATGAGAATCAATATGAGACGCAAGACCATAAAATAGCACCGACTGCATGCAAGCCAATGCTTGCACCGACCAGTCATGCATTAGACGTAGCATGAGACACAAATATGAAACACAAACGTGCACTGACTTTGAACTACAAGTAGAAACATGAACTAGCACCGACTATGAGTGCGCTGAAGGTAAGAACTGAACTGACCATGTATCCACACAAGACAAACATGCACGGACCTATGCATGCGTGTGTCCCAATATGCACCGACTTTGTTAAGGATAAAACTGAAACATGCACTGACTATATTGAGCATTTATGCACAGACCCAAGGTGCTGTGTTCAAAATCTGCACAGACTTCACAATGCATGTATGAAAACATGAATGTGCATAGACTCTACTTGCAACAAGCGAGTATCATCCAGTGAATGTTTGTGCACACTACGTGTTTGATAAAATGACTTTGCAACATACACAAGTGCACAGACTTTGAATGTAATGTTGCACGAACCTTGTGCAACATGCACAGACCTACTTGCTGAACAAGAGAAAGTGTAGTGTATGAAGGATTTAAGCCCATGAATAGAAATGCCTTCATTAAAACCAAAAGCAGTCACACAGGCATCATGAAATCATCAATGTGTAAATGTGCATAGATGCAGCATGATATGAAGGATTCCCATAGTGTCTGACAACATCAAGGTTATATCAAAACAGCAGCATAGGTAGTGTATACATGACTCATAGTTTTGACAACATCAAAACATAGGGACACAACATATAGCCAGTCCAAGGAAGCCCACCTCGACCACTTCAAACAAGTGTGCACCGTTCTTATGAAAGAGAGCCTCTTTGCCAACCCCGGGAAGTGTCATTTCTTGACCAACCAACTATCCTTCCTAGGTTTTATTATCTCAGCCCAAGGGGTGTCCATGGACCCCGAGAAGCTCCAAGCCATTCTTGAATGGCTCGAGCCCAAGACCCTCCATGAGGCCCGAAGCTTCCACGGGCTAGCCACCTTCTATAGGAGATTCATCCGTGGGTTTAGCACTATCACCGCTCCTATCACGGATTACCTCAAGAAGGGCACCTTTGTTTGGGGTAGAGCAGCCTCCAAAGTATTCCTAGAGCTCAATGAAAAGATGACCCAAACCCCGGTCCTTTGCTTACCCGACTTCTCTAAAGTCTTTGAGGTCACTTGTGATGCATCCGGGATAGGGATTGGGGGCATTCTTAGCCAAGAGGGTCACCCAGTAGCCTATTTTAGTGAGAAACTTTGTGAGGCTAGGACTAGGTACTCCACATATGACAAGGAGCTTTACGCTGTGGTTCAATCCCTTTGGCATTGGAGGCACTATCTCCTACTCAAGGAGATCGTGATCTTCTCGGACCATGAGGCCTTGAAGTACCTCAACACCTAACAAAAGCTCAATGCCTGTCACACCCGTTGGGTAGAATACATTTAGGCCTTTACCTTTGTCCTCAAGTACAAGATGGGTAGTGAGAATCGCGCCGCCGATGCGCTGAGTAGGCGGGTAGGCTTACTTTCCACTATCCAGGTGGAAGTCACGGGGTTTGAGAGAATCAAAGGAGAATATCCAAATTGCCCCGACTTTGGGACTCACTACAGCACCCTCTCCACCCAACCCCACAGGGAACATGAGGGATTCATACTCCAAGAGGGGTATCTTTTCAAGGGAGCTAGGCTATGCATACCCCGGACTTCACTTCGGGACTTCTTAGTTTGGGAGTTACACAATGGTGGCCTAACTGGTCACTTTAGGGTCCAAAAGACCAAAGAGCTAGTTGAGAGACAATTCCATTGGCCTAGTCTCAAGAAGGATGTGACCAACATTGTGGGACAATGTCACATTTGTGCCTCAGCCATACAAGTGAGGCAAAACATTGGGCTTTACACACCCCTTCCTATCCCAAACCGACTTTGGGAGGATTTGAGCATGGACTTTATCCTTGGCCTACCTAGGACCTTACGCAAACATGATTCCATCTTCGTCATTGTTGACAGGTTCTCTAAGATGGCCCACTTTATCCCATGTTCCAAGACTTCGGATGCTTCTAGGGTAGCCCGTTTGTTCTTTGATGAGGTGGTCCGACTCCATGGACTATCTAAAACCATTGTGTCAGGAACCCTCCTCAAATTCTCCATTGCTTATCACCCTCAAACTGATGGCCAGACTGAGGTCGTCAACCGAAGCCTTGGGAACTTGCTCCGTTGTCTAGTTGGGGACCACCCCGGGAATTGGGATCCCCTCTTACCTCAGGCCGAGTTTGCCTACATTGATTCCATCAATAGGTCCATAGGCAAGAGTCCATTTGAGGTCGTACATGGTTATATGTTTAAAAAGCCTTCAGATCTTATTCTCCTCCCCCCACATGCTAGAGTGTCAGTCTCAGCTGAGTCCTTTGCACAGCATATCAAAGAGTTGCACGATGACATCCATAAGCATATAGGGAAGAGTAATGAGACTTACAAAAAGTAGGCAGATGCTCGACAGCACCACTGCGAGTTCCAAGTGGGAGACTAGATGATGGTGAGGACGGAGTGGCTCCTTCCGGGGCCTGCCTCCAAATTGAGGGCGCGAGGTTCGGGACCCTTTCGAGTTTTGAGACGGCTAGGCAGTAATGCTTATGAGCTGGGCCTACCTGAGGGTTTTGTGGTGCACCCTACCTTCAATGTGGCGGACCTGATACCCTGTAAGGGCCCCGCGGTGGGACCCAATGAGGAGCTTGGGCCTTTAACCTCCCTTGAGAGAGACACCCACGGTGAGACTTTACCTACTAGCTTGAGAGGCCGACGTGAGCAGGTAGATGCAATACTGGATGAGCAAAGTACCATCACCAGGAACACGGTATACAAGCGCTATCTGGTAAGGTGGAAGGATCGTTCCCCGATAGAGGATACTTGGGTGAGCCGGGAGGACCTGTTATGCCTTGACCCGGACATTTTGAAGCACTACCACAGCCAGGTGGACCCATACTCGACGGGGTCAAGTTCTCCCCACCCCGGGGGATTTGATGAGGGCATCTCACAGCGCTCTCTTTGGCTCGAATCACCTGCATCACTTTGAGGAAGTCCGACTATGTGTTCACATGTTATTTTCCTTTTCTTTGAGTCATATCTTATGTAATTTCCTTTATTGAGTCATATTTTTTTAAGTCCATTTCCCTTATTATGCTTAATTGGGCCTTCGTACCTTAGTTATGGGCCCATAAGATTGAGTTTAGGATATGCTTGGTCTTTTGTCTAATTGTCAAGGGTATTTTGGTCATGTAAAGAGTGGATGCCTATAAATAGGCCTCCCCACTCCCTCATTTGTAACCTTTGATGCATTATTGAAAGCAAGAAATCCAATCCCTTTTTTTGCTCCACAAAAAAATTCCTCTCTTCTCTCATCTCTCCTATTATCTCTCTCTCTCTCTCTCTCTCACCCTCTCTCTCTCTCTAAGGGGGCCGCCCCCCACTCTCTCTCCTCCCCCCTCCCACCTACTTTCTCTCTCTTCCTCCCCTCCAATAGCTCACTCCATGTCCCCAACAGCCCCTCTTTACTCCACCCTAGCCCCAAGAGATCTCCACCCAATCCACACCCCACCCTCCAACCCTCAACTACCCATTTCCCTTCCCCAAGCACCCCACTACCTTCCCAAGACTGAAGAGACTCCTCCCTAGGCCAAATTCAAATCTCCCTCCCTGTTGGACACCCTCTCTCACCTCCCCAATCTGCCCCCCAAATCTGGAGATCTCCACCTTACCTCCATAGCCCTTGGCCGCCCCCCCTTCCTTCCCCATTCCACCCCCTCCCTTGGGCGCACCCAGCCTTCCCCCTTCACCATTCCTGCCATTCCAGCAAGCTCAACCCCATCCCTACCCTCTCAACCCCCCAAGAGACCCCAGCCATGTTCCCTCCCTCTCCCACTACCATCAGCCCTCCTTTCCTTGAAAACCCACCCCATTTTCCCCTCCATAACCCCCCTCCACAAGTAGTTCTGGTTCGGGTCATAGGTAGCCGAAAACCAGTAGCTTGCAGTGGGTTCCATGGCCTTCTGGAGGCGCACCATATACAGTTAGAATCATCATCTAGTCAGCTTCGCAATGAGGGCAGCCTCGTTGTCTTCCGATCTTGGAGCTGTCCGGAGGAGCAAATCTCGACGACCTGCACAGTTCCTCCCAGGCAGACAGCCAGAAGAGGCTTGCAGAGGCTCCCATGACTGGAATTCTGGGATTCTGGGAGCACCACTTGGCTGAGAACTCTCCCTGAAGTCCTCTGTCATCTTCAAGAAGCAGAGCCAATTTTGGACCTGTGAGTCAGAAGTTCCAGATTTTCCTTCCAAGGTGCGCAAGGTTAGTTTCCCTGAGCCTGAACCGACACACCCCCACTGTTCCGGCCTTCGTGGTCAGCCCCAACATCTGCCGATGGCCCCGTTGGTCCTGGATCGAAGAAGACTCGACCATGATTACAACGGCTCTGGTCTCGCCTTCAACAAAGGATGAGACTATTTGTGGCGCCCCCGTCTTCCAGCAGCATCACTCTGGGAGCAACTAGAACCAGAGCAGTCCAGCCTTATTCCAGACCCTGTCCCAGCTAGAGACATCGTCAGGAAATTCCACGAAAATTCAGGCGTCCTCCTGGGTCAAGTCAGAAAGTTTCGGTACCAGTTGCGGCCTTTTCTTAGCTCGACAGAGACCGTGGCGATGTCGTCTTCTACTGTCTGTCTTACTGTTCCAAAAGTTGGCAGAATCGGCGGAGCTCGGCACATCGGTTTCTAGCTTTACTCCCCCTCCCCACCTGGCCGGCTTACAGCGCCTCCCTATGTGGAGGTAGTGTTTGGTTGTAAATCTCTTAACCTCCACCCCGAGAGCCCCCAACCTGTGCGAGGTGTAGTGCTATATGTTAGCCCGGTGTAATGGTGCGAACCAAGATTCAGAGGGGGGGTGAATGAATCTCCCTCTAAAAACTTGATCATTTTAAAACTTATCCTAAAATATCTAAACTATTGCGGAATTAAAATCACCCAGAAGCTTAGCTAGAGGCGTGCCTAACATTCATCTAGCGATTTGATCTTTTGAAAACAAACCACAGTGCACAAGAGACTTTTAGGTGGTTCGATCCTCCAGACCTACATCCACCCCTTACTCAACCGAGTAAGGCTTCCTGCTGCCACACAACTTGAACAACTGCTGATCCATAGCTTTGGGGATAAATCCCTACAGACCACTGATCCATAGATTTGGGGAACAAATCCCAGACCGCTGAGCCTCACAGCTTGCTGTCCGAGGAAACACCCTCGCCCACTAAGCAATACAGCTTAGCTCCGCTGATACACAGCTTAGAAAGTAGAGATAGAAAACAAAAACTGACAATAAAATCAGCAATGGAAAGCTGCACACTTAAACCTCAAGATATAGCTCGCTATGGATCACACGTAGCTTGGATCTGATCCAGAGGCTACAGGAGCTTCTTCTTCCTTTGCTTGAGCTGATGCCCTTTTCTTCTCAGCTCAAACTGGCTCTCTATTCACTGAACTTTCTTCTCTCTTTCTTGCTCTCTAATTCTTCTCTGTCTCTCTCAGATTTTCTCTTTTAAAAATTCTATCATCTTCTTCTACACGAATAGATTCTCATTTATATGAGCAGCAGAAAGAGGGCATGTGGAAACCACATTTCCCGCCCAAAACATTCGATCAGATATGGGATTCAACTGTCTACGTGTCATGATCTTAGCTTCTCTACATTCCACGTGGTGAAATCTCCTTTTATCAGAATGCTCTTGGATCACGTGCTTCTTCATAGTCCTGTTGGTTAAAGCAGAGACATTTTGTCAAACACATCGTAGTCATTCATTTTTCAATATGCACAGACTTAATACCATATACAAAGATCCATGCACCGATCTTATAGCATGTACCAAGCAATCGTGCACCGACCTTATGGCAATGTAGACTAATCAAAACATGTACCGACCTATTCTGCATGAGATGCACTCTTGCACAGACCTTAGTTGGCATAAGACAAGTTTGCACAGACTTGCTAAGTTTGCACAGACTTGCTAGAGTGTTATGCACTAACCTTATTTTGCCATTAACAAAACATGCACCGACTATGCATGCAACAGCAACACAGATTGCACCGACCTTTACAAGCTCAAGGAAAGGTTGCACAGTCAAATATCTCGTAAAGATGAAGCATGCACGGACCTATACAAGGCAGAGTATGCATCGACGTGCTGTGCATTTAGATAGGGTGTGCACCGACTATATGAGCAGAACAGTGAAGATTGCACTGACCTTATTAGTGCAAGATAAGAACGTGCATAGGACCAAAACTTGCATAGACTTTGTGTGAGATACTACAGAAACAAGCACGTACTCTTTTATGCCTTACGAGGGATATGCTCAGACTCTTTCATGTAGACAACAAAAGTATGCGCAGTCTTTGATCTTGCACAAACAGAATATGCACAGAGGAGTCTTACCCGATGTAAAGTATGCACTGACTTCTTTTATGCTTGAGGCAACACTGCACTGACTTTATGTATACACACTAGAGTATGCACTGACCTGGCTTTTCGAAGATAGAACTGTGGACAGACTCTAAACAGTGAAGTGCACAGACTTTGTGGTGTTATGTGCAAACACGCACAGATTGCGAGTGACAAAAGTACACCGACCCAAAGGACTTATATGCACCAACTTCATGTGAAAGATGAAGACGTGCACTGACCTTCGAGTGCACTTAATAGATATCATGCACCGACCTAGGGTCTTCAGAAGATGCAATTTGCACTGAGCCCCTTTTTCACAGAAAGAAATGCATAGACTCCTAATATGAACCTACACTGACTTTACCAAAAATATGCATGGACCGTGTATACTGAAAACGCAAGGTGCACAGACCTTGTATGCTGAATGAAGCAACTATGTACAGACATATATCATATATGCAATGGTCAAATTCAAACATATTTATGCATTTCAGTCTTACATGACTCATAGATTGTCATTATCAAAATCAGGGTTCCAACAATCTCCCCCTTTTTGATGATGACAACTATAAGTCATGTATGATTGAAACTATCAGTGAATTTATTTGCTAACATGCATAGCAAAGGTAACATTCAACATAAAAGATGCATTGAACACAAATATGAACTATGAAGTAATTACATTTCTGTGTATAGTAAGAAAATACAAACTAATGTTTGAGTAAAGTATCTCATTACACAGAAGATGAATTCTCATTCAGCATTTTTACATCAGAAAATGAACATTCCACTAAGAATTAGCATCAATCAGTAAGCTATCCACCACAAGCTTTCATACATGACCAACGACCAACTGTCCTCCTTCCACCACAATTCTCCCCCTTTGTCATTATCAAAAAGAATGGGGAACTCTTGGACATTAGTGATCATATGGGCCTCTGTAGCCTCCCCGATCTCTTGGATATGGTGCAGAGCTAGAACCTGGGGATGGAAGTCTGTTCATCACGGAAGCTTGAAAGTCTCTGATGGAATTTGACTACTCATCAAGCCTGTGATGTACCATGCTTCCCAATCGGTCCACTAGGGAGGAGTTGGAATCTTGTTTTGTGATAACATGTCTGATATTCTCTGAGAGGTTCTGTAATTGTGACTTAATAGCTTTAAACTTATTAATGATCTCAGGCTGACTTGCTACAATTTTGTTCATTGTAGTCTTTATCTTTTCAAATTCTATCTTGAGATCAAAGGTGTGGTCAAGAATTTGAGCGAGCTTGCTGAATGATGAAACTTGGGTATCTTGCATTTTGCTCACCATTTCACCAACTCTATTGCTGACTCCCATAAGAGATTCCAAAATCTCTCGCAATGCTGCATCAGTTCTTTGTTTATCAGACATGAACTGAATCCATTGAGTTTTCATAATATTTTCCAGATGTTGCATCCTAGCATTTACTCTGTTCAGATGAACGTTTGTGAAAAGAAATTATGCATTCATCTCTTCATTCTGATTCATCACTATATTTGTCAGATTTGTCAGCATTTCTTTAATGTTGGGATCAGCACTGGATTCCGGTGAAGTGAATGAAGAAGCACTTGAATCTGGAAATTCAGTGTGATAGGCAGGTTGCCCTTCAGGTAATGGGGGGGTGGTATACCAAGGCCAACCATTTCCCCCAGATGGGGTCCATATGAGGGAGCAGGGGCAAGAGACGTTCTTGGATACAATTGAAATAGAGGAGCTAGTCCCATGACATACTCCTATGTATCCTCCTCTGTAGCCCCTGGAGCTTCCTGTGGAGCTTCTTCATCCTTAGCTTCTTCTTCTCTAGGTTGTTCACCCTCCTGTTCATTAACAACTGACTCATCAATTTCTTCATAAACTTTGTCAGCCTCTTCTTTCATAATCTCTGTAACCATTTCATCCAGTAATTCTTCATCTAATTCAATTTCTTCTTCCCATTCCTCTTCTCCATGATGCTGTTCAGCTATTTGATCTGATTGTTGCTGTCCAAACTTATCAAAAATTTGATCAATGTGTTGATCTAGCTATTTTGAAACTTGTTCTTCAGGCAAGTCCAGTTCATGGACCTCCTGCTCCAACTGCAGATTCACAATATGTTGTTCTTCTATTTCTCCTTGAACTTCCCCTTGACTAACCTGAGGCTGTTCAATGTGTTCTCTAGTAGGAGATGGCTCGGACTGTTCCACAATGTCTAATGCAGCTCTTGAAATTTTCTTGTCAGCTATATCTTTCACCTTACTGACTTTGGATGACTTCAACCTCAAGTATTTATCAATGAAATCCATGTTATAAATATTCACTTTGAGAATTTCTTTTGAAGACTCCTCTTCTAGTGGAATATCCATTTTTCTAAAAATTGCGGTCAAATGAGCTGCATAGGGTAGATTTCTTCTTGACTCCTTGCAAGTACTCATTATCTGGATTATTATGGCTGGTAGGCAAATCCTGATTCCTTTGAGTAAGCAGTAGAGAATAAATCTCTGTGACTCGGTCACTCTCCCTCTACCTCCAACTTGTGGAGTTATGATAGTGGTAAGGATATGATGTAACAATCTCCTTAGAGGGGTACATTTATATGCATTGAACTAAGCTAGATTTGTTTGTTTCTTTGGGTCTCTGGGATCTCTAGGCAACTCTGTGATGAGGGAGTAGGCCTCATGCATGTTGATATCAAAAGCACCTTCTACTTCCCCTCCTTTTGGAATTTGAAAAATCTTGTGTAGAGAGTGCCTAGATAAGTCAATCTTGATCCCTTTAACTACAGACTAGATTTTTGACCATTCAAAATCATATCTCAGATGATAATAAAATTTAGAAACCAGTCTAGGATAGTACGTCCTGTGCTTACTCAAAAATTTCTTCCATTTCTGAAACTCAACTATCTCCAATAGTTTAGGAAATGCGAAAATCATAGGTTGGACGGCAAAATCAACATACCGGGGAAGCATAATCTTTCATGCTTCCAAAACTATCTCAACCAGGGCTGAAGACTTGGGAGGAACCACTTTTTCTTCAGATTCATACTGAGTAGCGTTGTAGCAACCGTCTTGCGCCGCTTGGAGGATGTTCCTACTGCCTTTTCTTTCCCTTTTTCTTTCTTCTGTTGAGAGACCTTTCTGGGCATATCCGCTGGTTGTTGTTCCTTCGAAGGATCCTCCGGCTGCCGCTCCTCCATGGCCTTCCTCTTTCCCTTGCTCTCGACGACTGGAGACGACATGGCGGGATGACAATGGTGGAGGCACAAGTAGAGGAAATGTGGAAGAAGGAGATGAAGAGGTGAAGCTTGTAGTGAGGGCATGAGCGAGGGAGTCGTGAGTGCGGGAAAGGGTTTCCACTTGAACGAGAAGGGTATGAATGACAAATGATAAGTAGGGTTGAGAATATAACATGAAATACTGTCGACTTTACCAATTTCGACATTTAATACCCAGAATACCCTTGCCTAATAGAAAATGCCTCTCTACGCCTTTATGCGATTTACGGTATATGGGATTATATCCTGTACTATGAACCTTCACAAAATATTCCTATGAAACGAAGTCAATGGAAATTAAACAACTTTATCACGGAAACAGCCTAGCCAGAGAAATCATTCATCTTACTAGTCCTTTTCATTAGTCAATACTGATTGAAAAAACCAATTTATATAGAACTTAAGACAGTTTTACATTACTAAAGAGACCTTAGAGTCAACCAAGTTTTTCATTAATCTTTTGTAAAATTTTTGATTGAACATTTCAGTATAATTGCACTTTTTTACTCAAGGAAACATGTTGATCAAACACCATAGTCCCTAGTTACTCAGTGTAGTTTACCTTTATGTTTCTTAATTTTTGAACAGAGATAGCATTCATTATCATGACTTGACCTCTGAATTTCTTTGAAACAGATGGTCAGTTTTTCAAATAATATGCCATTGCTCTGCCATAATCAATTTTTATTTAATGACGTATTCTCTGGTCTTTTAATCAGAATTTTCTAAAAACTTGGCTTAAGGACCATATAAACATCAAATATTCTATCAGATTGACTTATTACTAAAAACTTTCAGATTCTTGACACCCTACTGAGCAATTTAAGTTTGGACTATTTTAAGACCATTGATGAGTCGTTCAAGGTCAATTGTGAGGATTCTTCAGATAGGATTTAATCATCATATACAGAAGATCACACTTCAGTTAAGATTAACAATTTTGTTCTTAGTTCAGAGTAATCTTAGTAGTTAATTGTTGAATATTAACAAAGTTTATAGATTTCCGAATTTACTCCCCCTGACTTACACAGTCAATGAATTATTATTGAGTAGATAAGAGTTTTGGAATAGATGAGCAGTGAGATGAGAATGGAGGCCACAAGGAGTGAGGGTTAAGACTAATAGCAATTTTGCATGCAGCCAGGGAATAAGTCTTAAGATTTTGACACTCAACCAGCAGCTCCCAATAAGAATCCACAACCCTCAAATTTTAGACAACTTCCA
Source organism: Amorphophallus konjac (assembly GCA_022559845.1). Lineage (NCBI taxonomy): Eukaryota > Viridiplantae > Streptophyta > Magnoliopsida > Alismatales > Araceae > Amorphophallus > Amorphophallus konjac. The sequence goes on from CM040120.1 coordinate 70,568,324, forward strand.
TTAAGCAGACTCAACTAGCATCCAACTCCATTTCTCTTAACAAAAACCATACCTAACTCAATATTCAATCAGCAGTGCAGCAATAAGCATCATACATCTCAGCTCCAAGCCATTATGCATACAAACTCTGATCAGCTTAGCTCCCCCTCAGAATGTGCAGAGATCTCAAACAACCACTACTTGATTTTTTTAAAGTACACAGATATGTATCAACTAGATGCAAATTTCTGATTTAAACTACATGCACTGTTTTGACTTTTGGTACTTGGCGGAGGTCTAGCCTCTACACATGGAGTGGGTTTCCAGGTAGAAAACATCTGCCCTTCTCCCAGCTTCCATTTGATATACCAAGAAGTCATGCAGATTTATGCATCTACTTATTAACATGAATGACTAACTAAAGGACTCGCATAGAATTTGCATGAATCACATTCTCAGCATATATAACTCATAACAAGATAGTCATCAATCATCAATTTATTTTAGTCAGACATGCAACATTCCACAGAGAACATTATTTATGCATGGTCAAATTAAGCAAGTTGGGAAGAGGGGTTTAACTAACCTTTGTGCCCTGATGACCCTCATTTTATTTTATTCACAGGGGCACACCTGCATCCAAGAAATCATTTGAAATATATGGGACCCAATGAATTCTTGGGTCCAGCATGATTATTCCAGCCACTTATCCAATAGCATTGTGTGATAGTGTGCCCTAGTTTTCATAGTGATTACAAACAGGAGGTTTATGCATGTACATATTCCTTCCATGAATGTTTCCAATTATGGGCACTTGAGTGTGTTTATCATAATGTGATAGATAATAACAATCATGCATGTGATGACCATATCTACCACAGTTAAAACATGAATTTCTATCTTTGTTTATATTTGCATGCATGTGAGAGATGGAATAAGACTTAGCATGCAGATTAGCATTATTTCTAGAAATGTGTCTGATATTCTTCTGAGAATGCTGGTTCCGACTCTGAGATACATTTATTTTCTTGAAAGCTTTCATGTCATCAGATATCATTACTTGGCAGTCATCCATCACATGACCTGCCTTACCATAGTAATGACATGAAAGTTTTTTTCTATGAGCATGTGAATGAGTGGGGAATTTTTTGATTGCCTGAACTGAGCTACAAGATTTTACAGAGATGGAAAAGTTCTTATCATGAACAACCTTTACAAAATCAGCAGAATGAACATTTGCCTTATTCGGATTCTTTTTCTTCTTTTCATCCTTTTTCAGATTTTTTAAAGGATTTTCAATTTTCTTAGCAGTGAATTGAAAGATAGATGAACTGGAGGGATTAGTTTGTTCTGAGCTTTTTACAAAGACAGTTGATTCCATCTTTTCTTTAGCTTTCTTAATAGATGAAACATAGCCTAACTCCTCTTTCTGAAAGTTCACATTAGACCCAAGCAGTATATTCAAATTTTCTTTTCCCTTAACAAACTTTGACAAAGAAGTTTTGAGATTCTCAATTTCAGAGTTTAGTGAAACAATGCTTGCTTCAAACATAGATATTTCAGATTCACAGGCAATTAGTTGTTGTTGCATAGCATCATTTAAGCTTTTCAATGTTTCATTTTCCAGTTGAAGCTTTGTTTCATCATTTGATTCTATTTCTTTCAACACAGATTTCCCTTATTCCATTTCTAACCATTTCTGTGATATAATAGTGTTCAACACCATTAACTTCTTGTTTTGTTCTTTCAGATGGTTAATCTCTTCCAACAAATTATCTTCATACGTGTCAGCTTCCTTTTTCTTTTCAATTAATAACTCATTTTCTTTTTTTAAAGATTTGATTAAGTTCTTTTGCATATTGTCATCGGAGTCAAGATCTTCAATCAATTCCTTTAAAAAGATACATTCATTGCAAGAAGTTTCAGCTTTACTTAGTGTGTTCCTAAGACTCTCATTTTCAGATTTCAGTTTGTTCATGTCAGATTTTAAATTTTCATTCTCAACTTTTAGACATGTGACTTCAGCAATTTTTTCTTTTCTTATTTTCTTCTTCTCTGACTTTACTTTTTCGTATATCTCAAGCAAGTTTTCATGAAGTATAACTAAATCGTCAAAACTAATATCAGTTTCAGAGTTTACCTGTGAGGATGAATCCTCTGTCTGATCACAAATGTGATCTTTGACCATTAAGCATTTTATCTCATTTCCACATGGACTTTCCAATATTCTTTCGATAATTTGCACTGCGCTCCTGCACTCATTAATAAACGAAAATAGTTAGAGTCTATCGCCCTTCTAGTAAGGTCTAGGGCCTTTTGATTTTCAGCATATTTCAGTCTGTCTGAGGCTCTCCATTTGGATTTATCCTCTGGAACCTCATACGGACTGTGTGCTATGAGTATCCAAAGATTAGAATTTAAGCTCATCACATAATCCCTAAAATGACCATACCAGCCAAAGCAATCAGAACCAATGTATATAGGAATTTCAGCCATAACTACGAGACAAATCAGATCAAATCAGAAATTATCACTAAGGAAATAAAAACCAGATTACACCACAAGCAATGCAGTACGGATCTGCAGGTCGTTAGACCCTCTGTGCAGACACCAGCTCTGATACCAATCGTTGGCCCGGTGTAATGGTGTGAACCAAGATTCAGAGGGGGGTGAATGAATCTCCCTCTAAAAACTTGATCAATTTAAAACTTATCTTGAAAGATCTAAACTATTGCGGAATTAAAATCAGCCAGAAGCTTAGCTAGAGGCACGCCTAACATTCATCTAGCGATTGGATTTTTTTAAAACAAACCACAGTGCACAAGAGACTTTTAGGTGGTTCGGTCGTCCAGACCTACATCCACCCCTTACTCAACCGAGTAAGGCTTCATGCTGCCACACAGCTTGAACAACTGCTGATCCACAGCTTTGGGGATAAATCCCTACAGACCGCTGATCCACAGCTTTGGAGAACAAATCCCAGACTGCTGAGCCTCACAGCTTGCTGTCCGAGAAAACACCCTCGCCCGCTGAGCAATATAGCTTAGCTCCGCTGATACACAGCTTAGAAAGTAGAGATAAAAAATAAAAACTGACAAGGAAATCAGCAACGAAAAGTTGAACACATAAACCTCAAGATACAGCTCGCTATGGAGCACACGTAGCTTGGATCTGATCCAGAGGCTACAGGAGCTTCTTCTTCCTTTGCTTGAGCTGATGCCCTTTTCTTCTCAGCTCAAACTGGCTCTCTATTCACTGAACTTTCTTCTCTCTTTCTTTCTCTCTAATTCTTATCTGTCTCGCTCAAATTTTCTCTTTTTAAAATTCCATCATCTGCTTCTGCACGAACAAATTCTCATTTATATGTGTAGCAAAAAGAGGGCGTGTGGAAACCACATTTCCCGCCCAAAACATTCGATCAGATCTGGGATTCAACTGTCCACGTGTCACGATCTTAGCTTCTCTACATTCGACGTGGCGAAATCTCCTTTTATCAGAATGCTCTTGGATCACGTGCTTCTTCATAGTCCTGTTGGTTAAAGCAGAGTCATTTTGTCAAACACATCGTAGTCATTCATTTTTCAATATGCACAGACTTAATACCATATACAAAGAACCATGCACCGATCTTATAGCATGTACCAAGCAATCGTGCACCAACCTTATGGTAATGTAGACTAATCAGAACATGTACCGACCTATTCTGCATGAGATGCACTCTTGCACAGACCTTTGTTGGCACAAGACAAGTTTGCACCGACTTGCTACAGTGTTATGCACTAACCTTATTTTCCCATTAACAAAACATGCACCGACTATTCATGCAGCAGCAACACAAATTGCACCGACCTTTACAAGCTTAAGGCAAGGTTGCACAAACAAATATATCTTTAAGATGAAGCATGCATGGACCTATACAAGGCAGAGTATGCATCGACGTCCTGTGCATTTAGACAGGGTGTGCACCGACTATATGAGCAGAACAGTGAAGATTGCACCGACCTTATTAGTGCAAGATAAGAACGTGCATAGGACCAAAACCTGCACAGACTTTATGCGAGATACTACAGAAACATGCACAGACTCTTTTATGCCTTACGAGGGATATGCTTAGACTCTTTCATGCAGACAACAAAAGTATGCAAAGACTTTGATCATGCACAAACAGAATATGCACAGACGAGTCTTACGTGATGCGAAGTATGCACTGACTTCTTTTATGCTTGAGGCAACACTGCACTAACTTTATGTATACACACTAGAGTATGCACTGACCTGGCTTTTCAATGATAGAACTGTGCACAAACTCTAAATAGTGAAGTGCACAGACTTTATGGTGTTATGTGCAAACACGCACAGATTGAATCATGTGAGTGACAAAAGTACACCGACCCAAAGGACTTATATTCACCAACTTCATGTGAAAGATGAAGACATGCACTGACCTTCGAGTGCACTTAATAGACATCATGCACCGACCTAGGGTCTTCAGAAGATGCAATTTGCACCGAGCCCCTTTTTCACGGAAAGAAATGCACAGACTCCTAATATGAACCTGCACTGACATTACCAAAAATATGCATGGACCTTGCATACTGAAAACGCAAGGTGCACAGACCTTGTATGCTGACTGACGCAACTATGCATAGACATATATCATATATGCAATGGTCAAATACAAACATATTTATGTATTTCAGTCTTACATGACTCATAGATTGTCATTATCAAAATCAGGGTTCCAACACTGTAACCGTTTTAATTTCAGGTCAAGCATCATCGACACAGTGTGCCGGCGTGTGCCCACGCATCCCGGCTTGCCCACGTCTCCGGTCGGGATCGGTGTTTTCACATCGATCAGGTGAGCGTCTGGTACCCCCTTGGCTGGTTACTTTCTTTGCTGGTTTAGTATTGTCTTGAATGCTCGTCGGACGGTGAGACGAGAGCCCGGACTTGCACACCACTCTTAGTGTGCCCACCGGGGACCGTGAGCGAGTGCCATCCAAGACCACGCCCTGGCGTGCCGGCCGGCCATGAAGTTGGGAATCCCAGGCCCTTAGGGGTTAGCCTAACCCAGTTAGGATCTCTAGAGCGCTCGGGTCCCACCTCGGACCCTCGCCATTATCCCCCGGTCTGTAAGGTTTCGCACAGCACCTACGGGCGACGCAGCGGATAACAAAATTTCATTTGCCCGATCCCGGTGTTATGGAAAGCTTAATCTGTGCTCTACTCGGTGTTTCTAAGACCCTAATTACGGATTGCGAGTTTCACCTTGCGCGGAACGACGCTGTCTGCTAAGCCCGATGCAGAGAAATCGAGCCGCACAGCTGTACGGCCTCTACAGCAGATCCACACGGACCCTTGCGCAGTGACGGTACCTCCCCGGTGCAACTTTCCCCGACTCTATCACCTTCTACAGAGAGAGAGAGCAAAGGGGAGAAAGGGGGGAGGCTAATCCTCCTCTTAAGCTTATGTGCTTGCTTAAGCTTAAGAGGTTGGAAGAGAAGGCTCGAATGAGCTTCACGTAGGTTGCCATATATATAGAGTTTTGGCCCTTTTCTAAAGACTTCCAAAGGACAAAAAATGTATATATGACCTTTCCTTTATTATACATATGTATTAAGCCCCATTTACACTCCTTTCCAAAAGGAATTAAAGGGCATTAATACATACACTTGTACAATAATATTCCGTCACCCAAGAATCCATTGTGTGTGATCCTCTAGGCCCTTAGTCACTCTAGTTTAAGGCCCATTAACTTCTAATTCCTAATTAGAAGTAAATTAAATGTATTCTTCGCTTCTACCAGAGCCGAAGAATAGTTTAATTTATTCCGAACCTTTGATCACGTTGGGTCAAGCAAATCCGCGTGATCCTGGAGGACACCAGGTTTAAACTAGCCTGTCTGGTACTTGTAAGTCCACAGTTACTGCATCGATATAATCCCTCGCTCATTCTATGAGTCTGGTACGATCGAGGGTATGGTTCCTGTCAAACCCCATGATCGTGCCATTTGACTATGACATCCTTAAAGTGTATGACGTCCGTCCTAAACGAACTCATACGACCCTGGCCAAGGATTTAACGGAGCGTCAATGTCATGACCCATTAACTGTCTGATATATACCCGACAGTGAGCGATCCCTTCTTGACCATTGATGATCTTCACACGTATCCTGGAGTGGTTAACGACTCGGCAACTCATGACTTATGGTTAAAGTCACTTAGCCAAGTGATTAAACCATTCCAATCCTCGTGTAAGATCCGATCAATGTCTCAGGTCAAAGGACCAACGATGCTACTGAGACCGTTGGATCTTCAGTTGACATTAGGTATAATCAACCATCTGAAAATCCAATAGCGGATCAGTTCAGTGCACATCCTCCAAGGACATACACCTACACATATGTGTTGGTGCCCCGCACCAATGACCATGAGACTGGTCACTGACACATCATGTGTACTGGTTTAATAGGTAATCAAAGTCCCCGAGTGATTACCCTCCAACCAGGAACAGTTTAAGGTATGTGTTTATGTAAAGTCAGTCTCATAATCGAGATCTCATCTCGAGTTGACTTTACAACAACATATCCTAGGGACAACGTAAAGTAACACAATCGCATATTTACGCTCAAACACCACTTTATTAATAATGAACAAGATCGTACAACTATTGGGCCTACCCGGCCCGAAATTGGCCTGTAGCACACCAACACTAACACGGTCACCATCGGGATATCGTATATGCCGTACGAGTGAGCCGCTAGCATGAGTCCGAGTTATTCCTTGTATGCTTGTGGATCTAGGTCCAAGGTTCAATCAGTCAATCATCATCTTCTCTGGGCTGTGCCACATCAGGCTGTGGGGGCGTCCCTGCGGGCTATCGCGCCGTCCCTCGGGGGGATCAGTTTCTGGGAACTGTCGGCGCGTCCCGGCTTTTTCTCTCCTCGGGGTGGAGGAGGCTTCTTGTTTTGGAGGGGGGCGTGCGAAGGTCCCCCTAACCTATTGTGTATAAGCCGTCATCCCCGGAGGGTGAAACGGCCTCCAGCGATTTGCTGGGAAGCTTCTCCACGGGGAGGGCTTTCCTGTGGGAGTCGTGACTTCTCCTCCCTAGCCGCCTGGGTCCTCATTAGTTCTACTACAATATCCAGTTTAGCGTTGAGGGTGTGGAGAACGTCAGAGCTCCCGTTAGGGGGTTGCACCTCCGCGAGTGGTGGAGGCAGCTCATCGGCTTGATTATTATCATCGGCGGGGAGGTTTTCCGCGGGGTGGGAGGGCACAGGTTCCTCGTCCTCCACTATGGTCCTTCCTCTGCCGCCAGTGACCTTCCTACCAGAGTTTCTGTGACGACCCAGACTCTGGATATCGGGTAAACCCGATTCCACTTGGTTTCTAAGAAGCCTCCCAAGAGCGGTAAAGCTCCGAAGGGATAAAAAAGAGTGTGCGGAGTACATTGAAGTTTCAGATAAAGCATTAAGCAATTAATATTTCAATGAGGGTTGCAAAAGTAGAAGAAATAAAATTACTTTTCAATTAACAAATTAAAACTAACACATTAAGTTAACAGAGTCCAGTCCAAAGAAAGACAAGTACAGTCCAATAGAAAGGAAACGTACCCTCAAGTCGGGGGAAGCCCGACACAAGCAACGCTGGGAACTATGAATTGACGCACTGCGCCATGAACCATGAGGAAGAAGAATGACCACAATTGAAAGGCAGGGGTGAGCCTCGTGTCACTGGCTCAGTAGGGGTCACGCAGATCCCCACTGGAAATAACATAGTAACACGCAAGACAACATCGCTAAATAGTAAATCAGGAACAGAAGTAACAGCAGTACTAAACTATAACAGTAAAGCTGTAAAAGCAGGAGTAAGAATAGCTAAAGGAAAGAGTAAAGCCGTAACAATGGAACACGGCAGCCGATCGAACCACGGCTCTATAAACTACTCCAAACAGCAACAGAAAGGTGAACCCCGATCTCACAAAGTCAGGAGTTACCGATCCGTCGACAAAGCACTAGCTCGATAGCTAAAGCCTACCAAAATAGGCAAAAGCCCTATAAAAGACCTACACAATCGAAGGTACATATATACATGAGCTCACCGTCATGTAAGCTACACAAGACTAGACCGCGGGTGAAGCCAACGCAGACTACCCGAAAAGTCACGTCAAACATGATGGAAACCAGTCACAAAAACACAATAAGTTTAGTGTCAGGTGAGAAAAGTACCTCCTCACTAGAAGAACAGCCAGATGCATCCACTGACGTCTTACACTATGCCACGAGTATCTCCCACACACCGGGAACGGTGGTAACTGAGACACTCACAGAACCAAGTACAAGGAACAACAGTAACGAGTGACTAGTCAGGGTCACGCCCGTCGGCGCTCCTCCAAAAGCCCCTGACCACGTGCGCACACACAAGCTCAATGCCTTGAGCCAAGCCTCTAGTTAGTTTTCCCCCCAGTAGGACACTACCGCAAGGCAAGGGGGCCCACGGAAACTAGCCTAAAAATCGTATATCGGGAACTCACCCCGCCACCACTCCTAGGAGGGCCGACACACAGGAAAGTGTCATCAGGCTACGACTAGTGGAGGTTCACTAGACACAGAAACTCCAAAACATCAGTGCTGGAGTACAGACAGGCTAAGCACGCACTGTCGCACGTACTATGATGTACCAATCACAAGGCAGCGCACAAGACTGCCGCCATACTCAAGACAGACAACTAGACCTGTTGACACAACGATCCTTGAGTCACAAGACTCGGGGTCAAGATCGTCGCACAAAGCTATAACATGCCGCCAATCAGCCTAATCCCTAAGCCAAATCATGATAAAACACTTATAAAAGATACGGCACAGGATAGCCGGATCCACACATTCGCATAACACGAATCACGGAGACTTGAGGGATCATCAAGTCCCTCAAAGCACATGGACACATAAATCGAGGTAAGACTGTACCTCAAGACGTACAAAACTATGTCTCGATCCATACAGGACCACAGAGACGTTCATGAGGTCACATGTCAACCATTGGATCACATCGGGTTGACCGAAAACCAATAATGAATGTAAAATAGTACGGAACACCACTCGATACAATGGCACTCCTGGCTACCCTACAACATGGTCATCGCCCTCATAGGACATCCAAGACATCCACGGGACTACGGGCAATTCACAAGGTTATGCCAAGGCAATTGGAGGCCAAAACAATGTAAAACAAAACTCTGGGAAAGAAACGATCACATACCTGACCGCTAGGCAAACTAAGCGGTCAGCCAAAGGGCCATTACCCTCAAGAGAAAACCTAGATTTAAAACTCAGAAAAGTAGGAGCCTTGCGGTCTGCCTGAGACCGCTTCTTGACAGAAAATAGTCTCCTCATGGCCGCAAGAGGGACCCTAGTGGTCACGCCTTAGACCGCTAAGCCCAGTCAAACTCCACATAGTGAAACCGACTTAATCGGTCAAAAAGAGCTTGGCGGTCACCCAAAGGGCCACCAAGGACACCATGCAGTTGGAGCTAGGACCGCTAGCTCGAACCGACTTAAAAACCCACTGAATCGACATAAACAAAGCCTAGCGGTCTCCTAAAGGGCCGCCAAGGCCAGCCTTGCGGTCTATCGCGTGACCGCTTGGCCAAACCGACTTAATAGACACAACATAACGGTCTCTAATAGACCATTTCACAAAGCTTAGCGGTCTTCCAATGGGCCGCTAGCCAACACAAACGGTCTATCGCATGACCACTAAGACCTGAACTGACTTAAACTGACAAAGAACCCAAACGGTCACCCAAGGAACCGCTTAAGAAGTGCAAACGGTCACTGGTACGACCGCCAAGGCGTTACAGTGGGAAAACCGTAGGAAGGGCCAAAACCCGGTCTTTCCACGCCCCGTTCGCCCTAAAACGAAGGGGAAACAATCCTAATGACCATACAAACCTTTCACAAGTTGAATGGGATCTAAACAACGCATAAATGACAAGAAATGGGCAATTCCAACGAATCGACCCAAAATGAGTCACGGGGATAGTCGGGCTCATATCGACTCCGATTCTTGACCAAACGCTGTAAAACTGGCAGGAATGGATTCCCAACATGCCAGGGGTTCGAATGAAACTAACTAGACTGAAAACCATCGCCGAAAGAGGCGAACTTGTCTCACACTCCCCAAAACATGCTTTACCCAAAACAAAGCAAAACCCGCTCGTATGCGCACTATTCGGCTCCAAATCGTGAGGGAACGCAGAAGAGAAGTAGAGCATCTGTCTCCCTACCTCCACCGAAGTTGTCACGCGCCGAAGCGACTAAATCACGTCGAAAACCATCTCACGAACCCGAACACGCCGGCTTTGAATCCACCGAGGCATCGCGCCAATGCCACGCTCCATCCTTCACACCATCACGCTCCAGATCAACTCCACAACGTTCCCGCCTCGCCCATCTCGCCACAGTCGCGTGCCCTGCGGGGATAGGAGAAGAGAGGAGAGTGAACGAGAGGGAGAGAAGTGAGAGACGTAAGGGAAGAGAGAGGAAGGAAAGGGGTTAAGAAAGAAATAGGAAATTAGGAATTTCCTAATTTTCGTGAAATCTGATTTTTGGCCCAAAAATCAACTAATTTAGAAAAATATGGAAAAATAGTCTAAATGATCCTCAGAAGGAGCACAACGCAACGGTAGCGTCCTCGAGTCGATGAACTCAATAATAAACTCACCATAGGGTTCCGTAACTTGTACGAGAGAAAAATCCTCGTGGATCGTAAAACATAACTCAGGACCCACAAAAGCGATCCGAAAGCTCTTCGATACAGATCCGAAAGAAGCCAGGGTATTACAGCCTCCCCTCCTTAGGAAATTTCATCCTCGAAATTAAAGGAGTCAACAAGGAAGAAGCAGGGAAGAACAACCCAAACGTTGGCAACGCTCACCAAGCTCTAGCCAAACCTCAAACACAAAACAAGATAACACGATTCTCGAAAAATACAAGTCAGAGGGACACTGCCAAACCACCATCACAGGCACACACTCTAGATCTCAAGAAAAATCAATCTATCGAACGAGCAAGGCACACAAGTGAACACAAGTCCGACACCTCCGAAACAAGGCAACGTCACTTCTGTCTCATAGGGAAAGGAGACACGACACATGCCATGAAAATAGCTACCGGCAAAACACACGGTAGACACAACAAGTATCAGCTTAACCAAGGAAACACAGTCCTCTCAGCTGACAGCTCAAACCACATCGGCTTTTGTGCCAAGGATAACAACGAAACTGGCACACAGAACACCAATGACAGCACTGGACCACGAGCACAATCAAGTCAGTCCTCACTCAGACATTACATCTGATTCGAGATGCATGCCAACTCTACCATGACAGAAGAGTACAAGAAAACTGACCGACAAGTCCTTGGTTCTTACAATGCCAGATCAGACTCATAGGGAACTCCTCCCAAGCTGAACACAACCACCAAATAACAACAACAACACCTACAGAATCCTGGCTCCGTTTTCAACCTAGAACCACGGGACACAACTGCAAGCTGGGTCACATCAAGGCACAATTAAAGCTGAACACACAACTAACACATACAAGCCACACTGCGAGCAGGTTACCAATAGGAACTCGTAACAACAACAACAATAACCTCGAAGAATGCATCTCAAGGACCACGACCAAGTTCCGAGAGCACAACTCCCAAGAAAAAAAAGTTACAGAGAAGCGGAGGGTACTCGACTAGCAAATATGCCGACAGATTCTCCCTAATCCTCACACATGCCAGTGCCAACAACCATAAGGCTTCAAGCATTGGCACGGTAACCAATAACATCAAGGGATAAATAGCCAAGACGAGGTCACACCGAGGGAAAACAAACCTCTCGGCTAACCAGAATCATCCAACTTCACGATCCTGAACCATGGGTTGTCAGCCCACACGCTTCCGCTGCACATTCAACACAACACACACACCATCAAGGACAACTCGACATCCGCATCTCAGCACACACTGGGCACCATCGCAATTCACAAAGTGCAATATCCCACGCCTCGAGTACCGATTATGCTAACAGCCGATCACAAGTCGCCATAGTGCAAACCATGAAGAGCATCAACTTCAGCACAAAGCACAAAGAACACTTGTCTCAGCTTATCCTCACGTCCTGAAACGATCACTGAACCTTCACAGTGCAACAACCGCCAAACACGGCACGTCGGACATGGTGCACAACAGCTCCCAAACACAAAATCTGGGTCCAAAGCCAAGCAACCATCGAACAAAGGCAAGTCAGGCTCAGAACTAACACTGTCCACCCTTAAGTAGACATAAGACAACGGCTTTACAAAGATAGCACTTCCTAAGCTTACCTCAAAAAGACGCCATAAGACAAGATGAGAAGAATCGAGCTCGACCAACAGTAGCTCACCAGGGAGGAAAATCATAGGTTCGCCCGAGCCTTCATTCAAATAAGGCATCTAATCGACCACCTCAACACCACCTTAACACCTCAGGGGCTAAACAAATCTCAAACTGGGACGACCAAAACAACATAGGAATGTGCACGGCCATCACACCAATGATAAGGTCACCAGCCACCTGAACAAATCACAGAAAAAGTTCGAACACCGCACCACAGATTCACGCCTGCCGACAAAATCTGCCAAGTATAGCATAATCGAGAGAAAACACCATGACAAAAGAAGAGCACTTCGTCACATCCTAACGAGAGCAAAACCATCTCCCACAGTGCCAACACAACACTCACAAGACCACACGCGAAAGCAAAGTGATAAACAATCGCAAAACCTATGCCAGCTGCCGACTATACTGGACCGTAAGGACTCTGAATACTGTAATATCTTGAATTCTCATGTACTTTCACACAACCATGCTCTGATCCCAACTGTGACGACTTAGACTCCGGATGCCGGGTAAACCCGATACCACTTGGTTTCTGAGAAGCCTTCCAAGAGCGGTAAAGCTCAGAAGGGATAAAAAGGAGTGTGCTGAGTGCATTGAAGTCCCAGATAAAGCAATAAGTAATTAATCTTTCAATGATTAGGGTTGCTAAAGTAGCAGAAATAAAATTACTTTTTAATTAACAAATTAAAACTAACAGATTAAGTTAACAGAGTCTAGTCCAAAGAAAGACAAGTACAGTCTAACAGAAAGGAAATGTACCCTCAAGTCGGGGGAAGCCCGACACAGGCAACGCTGGCAACTACGAACTGACGCACCGCACCACGAACCACGAGGAAGAAGAACGACCACATCTGAAAAGCAAGGGTGAGCCTCGTGCCACTGGCTCAGTAGGGGTTACGCAGATCCCCAATGGAAACAACGCAGTAACACGCAAGACAACAGCGCTAAACAGTAAAGTAGGAACAGAAGTAACAACAGTACGAAACTACAACAGTAAAGCAGTAAAAGCAGGAGTAAGAATAGCTAAAAGAAATATTCAAGCCGTAATAAGGGAACACATCAACCGATCGAACCACGGCTCACTAAACTACTCCAACAACAACAGAAAGGTGAACCTCGATCTCACAAAGTCGGGAGTTACCGATCCGTCGACAAAGCACTAGCTCGATAGCTAAAGCCTACCAAAATAGACAAAAGCCCTATAAAAGACCTACATAATCGAAGGTACATATATACACGAGCTCACCGTCGTGTACGCTACACAAGACTAGACCGCGGGTGAAGCCAACATAGACTACCCGACAAGTCATGTCAAACATGACGGAAACCAGTCACAAAAACACAATAAATTAAGTGTTAGGTGACAGAAGTACCTCCTCACTAGAAGAAAAGCCAGATGCATCCACTAACGTCTTACACTGCGCCACGAGTATCTCCCACACACCGGGAACGGTGGTAACTGAGACACTCATAGAACCAAGTACAAGGAACAACAGTAACGAGTGATTAGTCAGGGTCACGCCCGTTGACGCTCATCCAAATGCCCCTGACCACGTGTGCACACACAAGCTCAAAGCCTTGAGCCAGGCCTCTAGCTAGTTTTCCCCCCTAGTAGGACGCTACCGCAAGGCAAGGGGGCAATGAAAACTAGCCTAAAAACCGTATATCAGAAACTCACCCCGCCACCACTCCTAGGTGGGCCGACACACAGGAAAGTGCCATCAGGCTACGACTAGTGGAGGTTCACTAGACACAGAAACTCCGAAACATCGGTGCTAGAGTACGGACAGGGTAAGCACGCACTATCTCATGTACTATGAAGTACCAATCACAAGGTAGCGCACAAGACTACTGCCATACTCAGGACAAACAACTAAACCTATTGACACAACGACCTTGAGTCACAAGACTCGGGGTCAAGATCATCGCACAAAGCGGTAACATGCCGCCAATCAGCCTAATCCCTAAGTCAAATCACGATAAAACACTTATAAAGGATACGGCACAGGACAACAGCATCCACACATCCACATAACATGAATCATAGAGACTTGAGGGATCACCAAGAACCTCAAAGCACATGGACATGTAAATCGAGGTAATACTGTACCTCAAGACATCCAAAATTATGTCTCGATCGATACAGGACAATCGAGACGTTCACGAGGTCACATGTCAACCACTGGATCACGCCAGGTTGACCGGAAACCAATAATGACTATAAAATAGTATGGAACACCACTTGATACAATGGCACTCCTGGCCACCCTACAACATGGTCATCGCCCTCATAGGACATCCAAGACATCCATGGGACTACGGGCAATTCACAAGGTTAAGCCAAGGCAATTGGAGGGTAAAACAATGGAAAACAAAACTCTGGGAAAGAAACGGTCACATACCTGACCGCAAGGCAAACCAAGCGGTCAGCCAAAGGGCCGCTACCCTCATGAGAAAACCTAGATTTAAAACTCAGAAAAGCAAGAGCCTTGCGATCTGCCTGAGACCTCTTCTTGACAGAAAACGGTCTCCTCATGGCCACAAGAAGGACCCTAGCGGTCATGCCTTAGACCGCTAAGCCCAGTCAATGTCCACACAGTGAAACCGACTTAACCGGTCAAACAGAACTTTGCGGTCACCAAAAGGGCCGCCAAGGGTACTATGCTGATCGGAGCTAGGACCACTAGCCCGAACCGACGTAAAAACCTAATGAACCGACATAAACAAAGCCTAGCGGTCTCCCAAAGGGCCGCCAAGGCCAGCCTTACTGTCTATCGCATGACCGCTTGGCCAAATCGACTTACTAGACACAACCTAACTGATGTAAGATGAGGTCAAACTCCCGGCTGGAGTATCAGATCAAAACGAGACCAATTCCGACTAAAGAGGTGCCGTGCGCCGGCCAGGCGGGGGTGGGAAAGAACTAAGAAAGCCTAATCGGCGATCGTTGCTGGTTCTGCCATCTTCTGGAACAGCCTGATAGGAAGTCGATGTCGGCGCCGCCACGGACTCCACCAAGCTCCGGTGATGACAAAACCAGTGCCCAAACTCCCTAGGTTAGCCTAGGAAGACGCCCAAATTCTTGGAGAGTTTTCTGACGTCGACGGTGGTTAGGGTAAGGTCTGGACCAGGACCAATCTACTCTGGTTCTGACTGTTCCCAGACTACTGCTACTGGGAGACGGGGGTGCCACGAGCACTTTCGAGGTCCGATTAAGGGAAAACTAGAACTATTGCGATTGTAGGCAAGCCTTCTTCGAGCCAAGACCCACAGCGTTGTCGGAGGAGGTTGGAGAAGACCACAAGGTCTTGAACAGTAAGAGGGGGTCGGATCAGATCCAGATGAAGCTAACCTGCGTACCCCCATGAGAAAATCTGGAACTCTGGGCTCTGGGGTCCAAAAAAATGCCCTACTTCTTGGAGATCACAGAAGACTTGAAGGAGAAAGCTTCAGCCAAACGCCACCCTAAGAAACTCAGAGCTCTGGTCGTGGGAGCCTCTGAAAGTCGCTGCTGGTTGTCTGCTTGGGAGGAAATGCGTAGTTTGACGAAGATGACTCCTCCGAGCAGCTTCGAAGTCGAACGACGACGAGACCACCTCGCCTACGAAGCAGCCTCGTCAAGCTTTCCAAAAGTATAGGATACAACGCCGGATGATTTGTGGTGACGACGTGGCAGGCTCTGCAATAGGTACCAAATCTGCTGCCTACGAACTGAGAGCTGTACGGTGAGGATGGTAGTTGTGGTGATGGGGGAGGGCGACCAGATAGAACGGGGATGGAGGATGGAACTTGTGGGAGGTTGTTGGAGGGATCTAGGGGTGATGGAGGGGTATGGGGGGACTACTGGAGCCGCAGCTAGGGGAGGGGGAGAGAGGGTTGAGGCCAGACGTGGAGGGGAGAGGGAGAGAGGGCGTAGATTGGCAAGGGGGAGGGGGAGGGAGCTGGTTTGAAATGTCCTTAATGGAGAGGGGTTAATGTTGGCCTAGGGGAAGGCAAAGTGTGTGTTGGGGAAGGGAAGGGGTGCCTGGGGAGGGGTGTTCTGCCTTGGGAGAGTGAAAGGGTGTATGGGGAGTGCCAAGGGGTGCCTAGGAGGATGGGTGGTATTAATGGGGTAATTATTATTTCTAGGGAGATGAAGAGGCAAGATGAGGTGGCTGGTGAGGTGGACAAGGGAGCTGATGTAGAGCTGAGGTGGAGGAGAGAGAGGGAAGGAGAGAGAAAGTGGCACAGGAGGAAGAATCTTAAGCGTCGGTTGGGGCTTCTCGCTTGACTCCATCGCAGGGCCGGTGCAACCGGAGCGTCACACACTCCTCCATGGTGGGGCGGACTAGGGCTTCTCACCCCGGGGGTTCCAAAAATCTGGAAGAACACACATAGCCAAAGCTAAACTAGTTTTTCTTCATTCTATTACTTCAAATAAGGACTACAAGACTCATTTTATAGACTTTACAAAGAAGATCAAAGGATAAACTCTAAAACTCTTTAATGCCTAGAAATATGAAAAGACACCTATGACTCATTATAACTCCCTTAAAGACACATAGGGATATCAAAAGACAAACTTCAAAGACCCTTATGTAAAATAAAAAAAAATTACAAATATTTTAAGATGGAAGATCAAGTTCGATGTCGATGACAATCCCGTCACTAACGGTCTCCAACAGACCGTTTCATAGAGCTTAGCGATCCTCCAATGGACCACCAGCCAACACAAACGGTCTATCGCACGACCGCTAAGACCTAAACTGACTTAAACCGACAAAGAACCCAAACGGTCACCCAAGGAACCGCTTATGAAGTGCAAACGGTCACTGGTAGGACAGCCAATGCGTTACGGTGGGAAAACCGCAGGAAGGACCAAAACCCGGCCTTTCCACGCCCCGTTCACCCTAAAACGAAGGGGAAACAATCTTAATGACCATACAAACCTTTCACAAGTTGAAAGGGATCCAAACAACGCATAAATGACAAGAAATGGGTGATTCCAACGAATCAACCTAAAATGAGTCACGGGGATAGTCGGGCTCATACCGACTCCGATTCTCGACCAAACGCAGTAAAACTGGCGGGAATGGATTCCCAACACGCCAGGGGTTTGAATGAAACTAACTAGACTAAAAATCATCACCGAAAGAGGTGAACTTGTCTCACCCCCCCCCCCCCAAAACATGCTTTACCCAAAACGAAGCAAAACTCGCTCGTATGTGCACTGTTCGGCTCCAAATCGTGAGGGAACACAGAAGAGAAGAAGAGCATCCATCTCCCTAGCTCCACCGAAGTTCTCGCGCGCCGAAGCGACTAAACCACGCCAAAAACCATCTCACGAATCCAAACATGCTGGCTTTGAATCCACCGAGGGATCGCGCCAACGCCACGCTCCATCCTTCACACCATCACGCTCCAGATCAACTCCACGACGTTCCTGCCTCGCCCATCTCGCCACGGTCGCGCGCCTCACGGGGAGAGGAGAAGAGAGGAGAGAGAACGAGAGGGAGAGAAGTGAGAGACATGAGGGAAGAGAGAGGAAGGAAAAGGGTTAATAAAGAAATAGGAAATTCTGAATTTCCTAATTTTTGTGAAATCTAATTTTTGGCCTAAAAATGCACTAATTCAGAAAAATACGGAAAAATAGTCTAAACGATCCTCGGAAGGAGCACAACGCAACTGTTGCATCCTCGAGTCGATGAACTCAATAATAAACTAACCACAGGGTTCCGTAACTATTGACACCTAAAATATAAAGGCTGAAGCCAAAGTAAGCTCAGGGCTCTGAAGACCAATCAAGGGTGCGGCTTCTGTGCCATCCCTGGAAGTTCTGAGAATCAGAATAGAAGAGATCCACTATCCCTGACACTGTGATCGGCTGAAGCCATCTCTGGCTTGGCCACTACCCAGCACGGCTATCATTCAGATAGTCAGGCTGATAAAAATTATGACAAACTCCAGGCAATCATCTGCCTGCTGAAGAGGATCCTCAGACAATTCTGGTACTCATAAAAATGGGATGCACATTGCCTCACATATGTTCGTGAATGCAAGGTGTCAAGCATGCCTCAGGAAGAACAAATATCTATTCTAAAAAGTCCACGAGACCAATGAAGAAAAGCCCATGTAATGAGCCCCGTCCGGCGTCGAATGCTAAGCAAATGGGCTCAAGTCCAAAACAAGACAAGCGCGCCGAAATGATGTATGCCAGGCGCGCCGAAATGCTACAGGTCATCGCGCCGAGGAGCTCGTGTCGGGAGCAGGAGGCCACCCCTCTATAAAAGCTGCTGCCTTCGACAAAGAAAAGAAGAAAAAGAAAATCGAAGCTGAAGAAGCCACTGAAACAGAGAGAGCTTGAGAGCTTGCTAAGAGATCTGAAGAGAGAAAGAGTTGCAGAGGCTCGGGGAAGAAGATTCGAGGTGGGGTGGTCTATCAGATGCCCTCAAGGGCTATATTCTCCCCTTCCCCATTCCTTTTTGTTTCGATCTGTCTTCTGTAGTCTGCCTCTATTTTTTGTAGTTTGCTTCTGAGGCTTGTTCCTCCGTCGATGATGAGTGCCAGCGTAGTCTGGTATATCTTAAAGGGGCATCAGTTTGTATGCAGACCTTTGCAGTCCGATTCCCCCCTTTGTGCTAAATGTATGCGTCTTTTCGAATGAAATGAGATATGAGATCCTAGAGTTTTATATCTCTCTTCCTCTCTGAAAGCTATTGTGTTTGATAGTCGTTGTGAATGGATCTGACTCTGTTGTATGCACACCCTTTAGACCGCTCGATTGTGTTTCTACTGCATCGTAGCTGTTTTCCCAACCTCCCAATCACGGTGAGAGCCTGAGACAGTCCATCTCATCGCTCCTCATTCATGAGACGATGATAGATACATCCAAATCAAAGTTCATGTGATTCAAACGATATTCTGGCTCCCAGTGGTGCTCCAGAGTGAAAGCCCTCTCCTCCTCGGGGTGATGTGTTCCAAAACCATTCTTCGTCTTTGTCAAGTCATCTCAAAATCCCTTGAATAAAACCTCTCAAAGCCTTAGGTAAAACACCTTGAAATCCCTGAATAGAACCCCTCAGAATCCCCCAAAGAAGTCCCTAAAATCCTCAGCTCATTACCCGTTTAAACCCCCTAAAACCCTGATCCTAAAAACCTCCCGGCGTGGCCTTCTCTCGACGCGAGTTCCGCGCCGAGCGTCACCCGCCCCGACTGAGCATTACCCAGCGTGTCGAGACCCATCCTCCCTACCGTGCCAATAGTCTCGTGCCGATGCCCTCAAAAGCAGTGAGCCTTATGATCCATTAGTATAAAACCCTATCACCCCGAGGAGAAACAATAACCTTCACTCAACCCTCATGGGAGTTAAATCAATGGGGTTAACCCCTCTACATTCTGTAGCCCCGTTGGCTTAAAGAGTTCTGCCACTGCATGCTCTCCTATGGCCTCTGTAAGAGAATATTAATAAACACCATGATGAGTGGACATTATCCCATCGGATTGTGATCCTTTTGGATCTCGGGCTACGCCCATTTCTCATTTGGCTTCCATCCCGACACTCTGTGGATGGATGACCTATAATCCCCTTTTTGCATCGTCTAGAACAAGGGGAGATGTTGCCAAAATTCATTCACGGTCTTTACTTTATCGTACCATGTGAAGTTTTTATTAAACAGATGAATCAACCCCAATTAGTGTGGCAAAAACCCTGAGAAAGGCTATCTTACGGCTCTTTGCTCACTGTAAGAGGGGAACATAATCACTACGGTTACATGGTCTCCCTAGACCTTCTATGGATGAATTTACCCTCACCTTCTAACCTACCTAAATATCATCATTGACAAGCCCATGAAACCCCATTGAACACAAGAAATCCCCTCAATAGAACCCATCAAACCCATAATCTCACAAAGCTCCCAAAATCCTAAAGAAGCTCCCCTCATCGGCGCCAGATGGCCCCCCGGCGCGGCCTTCTCTTGGCGCGAGTTCTACGCCGAGTGGGGAGCACGCGGAGACGCTAACTGCGTCGACTGAGCACCGTGCCGATGCCCCCCTATGTTCATCGTTGTGGCCGGACCCCATCGCGTCGGTTTGCCTTCGCGCTGATCCCTATTCGCGCCGGTTCATCTCAACACCAACTACCATCTAAACACCCGACTTCCCAGCAACCTTAACGAGCTTTAAACTCAGTCTAAACCCAAAGTCCTAACTGTATCAGCCTCCCTGCCAATCTTCATCATATCATGGGGAATCATGGTTCTCTATTCAAGTCTAAGGGAGCTAAATCAACGGGGTTTTACCCACCCCCCCCACATTATACCATTTGACTGCGATGTTTTCTACTAACCCTGCTAACCCTTGGAGTCCTACCACTGCATGTCCTCCAATGGTTTCTTAAGGGGATATTAACTGATACCACGATAGTGGACATTATCCCGTCACATTTAGATCCTCCTGGATCTCGGGTTATGCCCATCTTTCCTTTGGCTTCTATCTCGGCACTCCGTGGATGGATGACCTATATTCCCACTTGGCATAGACCAAGATAAGGGGATATGCTGCCGGATTCATTCCGCACATTATTATGACACCTTGCATCGCATGATTATCCACACGTGTTTCACATCATGCAAATTAAGTCAGCATCATAGTCTTATCTTGTCTTGCCCCTGGGGCATCATCTCTTGGCAATTAATCAAGGGTTGTCCTCTTTCTTAAGAGGACGTAATTAACGTCATAACCTTCATGGTATGAAGGACTCCGAGTCCCGACACGAACATCACAATCGACTTACTGAGTCAGATCGAGCGCATAATAAATTGTCACTCCGGTGACTGGCACGCCTAATAAAAATAGCTAATAAATATAGCTAATAAATATATAAATCCATATAAATAAAAAAATCAATATTAATATAAGAATAAAAAATCCGTTCCCACAAGTGTGGCACGCCCGGTGGTACTTGAGTCTCCCTTCATCTCTTTGCCAAGAGGGGATGCCTTCGGGGGCTTCCCCCAAGAATACTGACTATTTGTCTACTTATCTCAAGTGAACGATGACGTCATTGGGACTCACTGGTCTTGACTTCGGCCCCGCGATCGTCACCGGCCATGCTGAACTCGGGTACCTGGCGGTACACATGGTTTTCGGATACTTTCCGCCAACTGTAGGCTTCCCCAACTTCTTGGGGTTGGCCTTTGTCGACATGCTGCAGACGGAACCCTCAGAGCCTATAGAGGAGAAGATTGCAGAGAAGGTCGAGGCCCCAGAGGCTCGACGCTGTGCTGGCTCGCCCACGAGCCCAATTCAAGTCGCCAACTACATGGTGCACCATATCACTCAAGGGGCTCGCCCCGTCCCTGCCAAGAATTTTGGGAAGCGCCGACACCGGAACCCCCGGAGGAAGGTTGCTACTGCTGTGACCGGACGTCTCTCCATGTCCGGCAAGTCTATGCTGATCGGGGGAGTTCGCGTCTTTCTGGATGGACGCTCAGCTTGAGTGAGCCCGGATCGAGTGATCCCCACAGTGCCTGTCCACAACTCTTATCAGGCTCTTTCCAGAAGGAGAGTCGAGGAGGAAGAAGTTGGCCACCATGGCTAGAGAAGGTTGGCTCCCGAGTCGAGAAGATTCAAGCAGGTTTAGGTCCCCAAGAAGGTCCAGCCTGCCTACCAAGATGCACCAGTCCAACACCATTCCAGATTTACCGGAGCAGATAAGAACAAGCAGAGGGGCCTTGCCCCGAAGAAGGAAGAGACGGTTGTGGACCCTCCACACCGTGGAAGCTTTAGAGCCTGCGCCCGACAGGCCAACATCCCCGCTGTGGGAGGAAGATTTCAGCAGACTACCAAAAGAGCTCGGCTTACTTACATCCCTCCGATGGGAGGTCGACAACTATCCCCGACCCTGCATCCGGGCCGAGGGCAAGAAGAAATGACCAATATGGTCAGAAGCTATTTTATGGGACTAGGCAACCCCACTTTGGGCCAACAACGGCTATTACAAGCAGCCGTGGCTGAAGAAGATCACTGCTCATCAATGGTAGTGGAAGAAGAAGAAGAAAGAAGAATGATGTCATCGGTCGATGACAATGGGTGTGAAGACGGCTTGGATATTCAAGCCAATGAGGCCACTCCCCACCAGGGGGAAGGGAGAAGGGTCTCTGTATATGAAAGGCTCACATTCCCGAAAAATGTCAAAAGGAGGGTTTGCAGGCAGAGAAGAAGGATGCAGATTTTCACATGCAACATGGCTGGGGTGTCTGGCCGCTATGGATGATTGTCTGAGGAGCCTCAGGTGCTGGCTCGGTTGGCCGCAAGGCCGGGGCCGAGTACTCGAAGGGCGGAAGCCACAAAAGAAAAGCTGGCGGCAACCAAGGGGAAGTAAACCCTGGCTCACCTCCAACAACATGATAAGGCCATGTGGACGCACTTTTTATTTATTAATCATTGTTTATTTATTTATTAGCGTTTATTAAGTGCGTGGGCGTGCCAGTCACAAATGTGACGCTTTATTGTGCGCTCGATCTGACTAATCAGACGATTATGTGGTTCGTGTCGGGACTGAGACCCGCCGCGCCATAAAGGTCACGGCGTTATTTACATCCCCTCGGAGAGGGGAACACCCTTAATTAATCGCCAGGAAAAGGGGCCTCATGGCCAGAAAATTAGTTACATGGAAAGTCTATTAGGAAGCATTGAAATCCCCGTACGAGGGTGAGAAGAAAGCATTCGAGATCGTGTCGGTCATGTGTTGACCATTTGATGTTCGGACGAGTGTCCATTTTGAGAAACGCGTAATCGTCACGGGAAAACCGGAGCATATGTATGCCGGATATGGCAAATTTATTGTCTAAAGGGATATGAGACATTCAGTTGAATCCCAGTTAGAGTGATCAGAAATCAGTGAGTTTATTGGCCCAGTGCGAGATCGAGTTAGGACCATTTCGAGGGCGCCTCCCGCGGTCCAAACGAGGCTTGCGTGGGCATCATTAATATTTTCGGTGCCGAAGGGCAGCAGGAAAGTGTCCCGGGACTATATTCCAAAACAAAGATGTGTATAGAGATAGCCAGCTATAGGCCTACGATGTGGGTCAGGCGATGACCATGGTTGAGGCGAACCCAAGGTCCAAACGCGACTCACGAAGGTCTTATTGATATTCCCACATGTGTGGTTGGGGGAAGACAAGAGCCGCCTCATTCCGTTCAGATTTTGTTGGTCATACGCGGACCATTTTACATTCGGCCAAAGGTCCGTGTTTGTAGCATAAGAGACGGTGACAAATCATACAAATACCTACCGTGAGTACGGTAAGTTTAATGCAAATGCTGGATCAGATCCCAGTATATATATGTCGGTCACTAACGGACCATTCAGTATTCGGACGAAAGTCCATATTCGAAGCGTCGAAGACCACGACAAAGACATACGGATATCTGCCGTAGGTACGGCAAGCTTCATGTGGGTGCGGGATTGGATCCCAGCATATATGTCGGTCCCTAATGGACCATTCATTATTCGGACGGAAGTCCATATTAGTAGCGTCGAGGATGACGATAAAACCGTACGGATGTCTACCGTAGGTGTGGCAAGTTTAATGTGGGTGCGGGATCGGATCCCAATGAAGATGGGTCAAGCTGATGATCTATTGACCCGAGGTGGTTACGGACTATGGCCATATCGGGGTTTCCAAGGACCACGTCTGATGCCACGGGACGTCATTACTTTTCTCTTCACGCATAGTCTTGGGAAATGAAGGTTCCAAGGTATACGTGCGTGTCGGTCACGGTCGGACCATTCATTGTTCGGACAAGAGTCCACGTTTGAAGCATCGAAGACGATGATAAAACCGTGCAAATGTCAATCGTAGACACGACAAGTTTAATGTGGGGTTGCGGGATTAGATCCCGGGAGAAGCGGGTCGAGTTAACGAACTATTGGCCCAGACTGTGCTCGGATCATGACCATGTCGGGGGTTCCGAGGTCCACGTCCGATACCACAAGGCATCATTGATTTTCTCTTTGCGCCAAGTCCGGGGGAGTGAATTGTTAAGTATGGAGCCCGAACTCGCCATCGTGTGCCCTCGCACGCGGATCGACCTGCGCAGTTAATTTTAATTAAGGTACGGGTGATAGAGTTTCTTTTATTTTTTATTAACATGATTGACCTTTTATTATTATCTTTGCTTGTTTATTCCCTTTTTGTATTAAGGAGGAGCGCCGGTTTAGCAAAGGAAGAGGATGGCGCCGTTTTAGAGCTCAAGGGAGGAAATGGGGCGCCGTTTTAAGGGTTAAACAGGGGGGGGGCGCACCGGAATTGGGCCATGCCGTTTTAAGGGTCAAACGAAGGGGGGCGCGCCGGAATTGGGCCATGCCGTTTTAAGGGTGGCAAAGGAGAGGGGCGCCGGAATAGCCTTGCAATGGAAGAGGGGCGCGCCGGTTTTAAGGGCGCCGGGTTATGGTGTATGGAGGAGTGGGAGTGCGCCGGATTAGAATCGAAAGGGGTTTCGAGTGTGGGTTAAAACGGCGCGGGGGAATAGTAACCGCGTCGGGATAGGAGGAAAATGGAACTTTTGAGTGTGGATTTAAAACGGCGCGGCGGCATAGTAACCGCGTCGGGATAAACTCCTCCGAGGGTTGTTTCAAAGCAATTGACTGTGTGTTTCTCTCTTTTCTTTCACCTGCAGGTTGGGTTAATGACTGGTTTGTTCATCCATTTGGAAGATTAGGTTGATGAAAAGGGGGTTTAAACATTTTAGTCATTTATTGAGGTGAATTAGCATGAATGCTTAAGTGTTCGTTCGAAGGGTTTGATTCACAGAGCTTACTGCGTGTTGTTCTTGTTCTCGGAGGTGGTTTGTTCATTTGTTCCTGAGTGTTCTTGGCCATGGCGAGAATTGGGCAGCACCTCTCCCGGACCGGGACTTGCCAGAGATCAAGGAGAGTCACCAATCGGATTGCTCCGGGGTAAACTCTCAAAATGCGGAGCGGCCTCACGGCGGTCCGTTAGCCCAAGTGCGAGTGCGGAACGCTCGAGGGCCAGCCTACAAGAGCGCCCACGACTCACGGGTGATGTTTTCATAAGCGGGACGAATGTGTGCCACGAGAGGCCATGAATGTTCATCCCCTGAAGGGCTCCTTCGAAGGCCATGCTATGGAGAAGCAAGCTTCGAAGGGCCTGGATGAGGAGAAGGCAGAGAGAAAGAGAGGGAAGCAGAAGAACACCGTATGTTGCAAAAAGGGCTTTTCTTTTTATTCATTTGCAAAGAGAAATACAGCTGGGAATCTACCCTAAAGCGAGAAGAGGGGAGAATACAGTAGAGGGAAAGGAGGGAATACATCGATGGGGGAGGGGGAACGGAGCACAAGCTCCTCCCCCTCCCAGCTCACCTCTCACTCTCACTCTCCTCTCTCTTTCTTTCTTCACCTCTCTGGCATGGATGGGTGGAGCTTCCTTCTCTTCGGGTGGCCTTCTCCTCTTCTTTTTCTTATTCTCTTCATTGCATACAGTCGAGGGGGTTCGAGCAGCTCTCCTGCCTTCTTCTCCAGTGGAGCATGCCTCTTATAGAACGGACAGTGGGGGAGAGGATTCCCGCCACCCCTGCCTTGTTCGCAACAACGTTGTTGCTGTGTTGGATGCTGCTGATTCGTGCCGTACGCTGTTGCTCGTCCGAGGATGGGATATTCATAGATTTTTCGTGCGATCTGCTGCTATTGCTGCCACCATCGATGCATGCCTTCGCCACTGTGCTGTCGATCGGATGTGGAAACACGGCTTCAGAGCATTGAATGCCAATGGAGATAGGGATTCAGAGCATTGAATGCCCCCTAGGCACCAGGCTAATGCGAAAACAGGGTATCGGCTGGCGGAAGGGATGGCTTGTTTGCGCGCTGGGGAAGCGCTTCAGAGAATAGAATGAGGGGTTAAAACGGCGGCACATTCAAAGGGGCGCCGTTTTAAGCATCAAAGGGGAAGGCCCCTTCGATAGGAGCGCGCCGTGTAGCCAAATAAAAAGGGGGCACACCGATTTAAGAGGGGGGCACGCCGTTTTAAGGCGCGCCGTTTTAGGGCCACTTCGTGCCGTTTTAAGCACCAAACGGATTCCTTTCAAAGTCACGACCATTTATATGAATGTCGGCATTCCCAGAACGTTCCGGTTGCAACGTATGGCCTCCATAATATTCCGTTTGTAGCCTCTGGGACTCGGTCCCAGATTCTGCGTGACTTTCGGTGCATGCCGAGACTATGCCAGAGTTCCTGACTTTTCTCTGATTCAGCTCTCGGCATGGCTGGTCGGAGTGTTGTAGCTGTATCTTCTGCTTAGGGGGCTTCCTTAGCGGGTAGCGGACCACCAAGCGAGTTCTCGTCCTGATCGGGTGAGGCATGAGGTTTATTCGGCATTTCTATCTTCGACTAGTGCTCAAATGTGTAGACGCGAACGTCGCCTACTACATGACCGTCATGGGTGACCTGGCCATCGACGAGTCATATTTGGTGAAATTTTTCGGGTCCTCACTCACGGGGCTCGCATTTGAATGGTACTCTAGCCTCCCGGCCGGGTCGATCAACGACTGTCAGACATGCAGAGGAAGTTTAGGGAAAGATTTCATGTTACAGAGAGGGAGGTCACAGTGGCTGAACTCTATTCAATAAGACAGAGGGCAGATGAGATGGGCCTTGACTACATCAAGAGGTGAATGAACCTTGGGATGAGATGCAAGCGGCCCCCGCACCAGGAGGACGCTGTACAAATCTGCAAGTAGAACCTCAGGAGAGAGGTACTAGAAAAGATGATTGGCATGGAAATTCGGTCATTCGACCACCTAAATAATGGTGTGGCCGAGGTAGAAGCCTTCCTAGCGAAACCTGTTGGGTCCCGTGAGGTGTAAACGGATCTAGAAGGGGGGGTTGAATAGATCCTTTCACAAGTTTTGGCCTATTTAAAAACTCTTAGCTAGCGGAAGCTTAAACCACTCTTATAAAGTGAATGAATCACTTAGGCACAATGCACAGCGGAATTAAGTAGAGTGGCTCAAATGAAAAGACTTGAATTACAAGCTATGAAACGTCCACACTTCTTTAAGTGAATTACAAAGCATAACACATAGATGAACATGCAATAGCTTGCATCAACCGTGTGTGTGTGTGTATGCTATGTTGATCACTCAAAGTGCATATGTGTGTGAGCAATATAACCAAGTGTGGAAGCACACGAACCTACGAATGGGGTTAGAAGATATAGATCAATCACACACAATAAATAACCCACAACACAGGGATTTTTAAGGTGGTTCAGTTGCAACCCCGCAACCTACGTCCACCCCTCACCAAAACTCGGTGAGGCTTCCTTGCTGACTCATAGCTTGACCCGGGGACACGGCCCAAACCACAGAACAGAGAAAACTCTCTTTCTGTCTTCCTACACACAAAGCCGGCAGGGACGGCTACACCTCAGATCGGAGAACTCCCGATTGCCTTCCTACTAACCACCGGTAGGGACGTCAACCATAAATTGGAACACCCTCCAATTGCCTTCCTACTAACCACCTGGTAGGGACGAATCACAACTTCAATATTTAACAATATTGAAAGTAAAACAAATGTGAAGGAACTAAAACAAGAGATTGAGTAAGAAGGAATTGGCCCTTGTATCGATATGCTTTGTTGATCAGCAATAGGGATCTCTTCTTCTTGCAAATCAATCTTCTTGTAATCACCCTTGAATGGATGATTATTCTTCACGGAGTACTGTTCATGTGAACAGTAACTGTTCTTCCAATCCTCTCTTGATCTTCTCTCTTTGATATCTTTGATTGGATGAAGAAATGAATAGATGCTACCTTGATCCTTGCTTCCTTCTTCACAGATCTTGGAAGATGATTTCTTTGATATGAGCTTGAATACCTTGAATTGGATGAAGATGTTCTTCACGGAGTACTGTTCACGTGAACAGTAACTCGAACTCCTTATGCTTTGAACACCCCTTTGAAGCCTCCTTTGATCTTCCCTCTTAGCCTTACTTGCTTCTACTCTTTCTTGGAGGATGCTGGATTGAGATATGAGCTTGAATCACCTTGAGTTGATGGAGAGGATATTGGATGTAGCTTTGATCTTCTCTTGATCCTCTTGAGTTGATGAAGCGGTTTATGGATGTAGCTTTGATCACCTTTGAGAGGCTTGAATGCTTCTTGCTTCCTTGGAGATTGAGATAGCTTCAGATCTGGGCTTGAATCTCTTAGAAGGATGAAGAACTCCAGCCGAAGTACTGTTCACGGAGGTGCTACAGTGATCTCGAAATGGCCTCCCTTGATTCACTTCATCAACTCCATCAATGGGGTTTCTAACCCTCTCAAGTGTGTGTTTTATAGACTTTGAATGGTCCATAGATGCCCTCCAGACCAGATCCACAAATCATGGGAAGTTAGGTGAGGTTTGATTAAACAAAACCATGGAAAGGTGCTGGCCACGAGGTTGATTTCGAGGTCAAACATGGTTGGCTCGGGGCTGGCGGTCGACCTACAGCTCTTGGCGATCGACCTACACTGAGAAACCTGTAAACGGGTAATCCCTGGGACTAGCAGTCGACCGCTACTGGATAGCGATCGACCGCCAGCTGCCAGAACTGCAGCTGGGCGGTCCCTGGCTGGGGCGGTCGACCGCCCCTGTGCTGGCGGTCGACCGCCAGCTGGGCAGAACCGGGTTCACCCCGGGTTGGTCCGTTAGCCGATCTAACTCCGCCACTTGACTTCTTTTGCAGCCCATTCATGTCCGTGGCATCTCCCTTGATAGTCTTGAACGTATCAACGCAGTCTTTAGCTTTGGATTCTCTTGGCTATACTTCTTTGTGCATTGACCTTGGATTTGGAACATGTAAACCAAGTGTTGGAACCTTGATCATCTTGGATGAATGCTCGGACCTTGTAGAAGCTTGCTTCCTTTCTTGGACGCGTTCCTTTCATCGTGCCAACTTCATTCCAGTCATTCACCATCCAATGGTTTATCACATGACAAGAGTTCTTCTTCCTTAGCTTTCACCTTGACATCTTCACTCCATTTATTTTGGCTTAGCTCAACGAGCTTTCACCTTTGACATATGGCTTATCTTATTGAGCTTCTATCTTGCTGAGCTTCCACTTTGTATCTTGAGTGATCTTTTGCACTTGCATCTTGAGTCTTGAGTGATTTGTTGCACTTCCTTTCCACTTTGCATCTTGAGTGATCTTGGCGCCTTTGGATCTATCTTGATTTCTGTGCGGCCAATTGGTTAAGCGTTGCAAGCCATTCTTGATATGTTAAATTGGCAATATGATGACCTGAAATGTATGCAAATGGATTTTATCAAATGCATAGCAAAAGCATAATAAATAGCAAAATGACTCTAAGGACATACATCATCAAAGCACTAGAAATGAGTCATAGTTGAGTCATAGTTGGAATCACATCAAAACAATAGAACCAATCATTAGTTGAGTCATAGTTGGACATCATCAAAATAATAGAAACACTCATGTTCCACACATGCCCAACTTGAGCACAACATTCTCCCCCTTTTTGATGATGGCAACTATGAGTCATAAAAAGATTCAAGAACATTCAAGAACACTATGACATGCATATGGCTCAACCAAATCGACTCCACACAAAGAATACCAAAATCTTTGAAATGGCTCAACCCATGCATATGGCTCAACCAAATCGCCATATGGATCAACCAAATCTTCTCCCCCTTTGCCATCAGCAAGAAGGGAGCAGCAAGAAGGAATCAAATCTTTTCCCTTTTTTTTTTTTTTTGCATTTGTGAGACCAATGAATGAGATGAAGTATGCCAACATGGTCCAACAGAAGAGATATATAAGACAGCCAGAAAGCAATTTTGATTTCAGATTTTTCAATTTTTAGAGGTTTTCAAGATTTTAGCTTTTTATGATTTTCAGGATTTTCTATGCAATGCATGGGAAGGCAAGATGCAAGCCATATGTGCAATGCAAGGATGATCAAAACATGAGAATACAAATATGTATGCATGATCACAAAGTGATTTCACCCAATATGTATGCATGAGTGAACACAGATATGCATAGATGAGGTAGAGCATGTGAATGCAAAGAGTTCAATGTATGATATGCTCTCAAATGAATTAAACCATGCTATGCAATGACAATGAATGAACATATGCTATGCAACCCCTTACTCACAAGATGACATGTACCTCTCGTTCTTCTTCCCCTATATATGATGCTCACCAAACCACCAAGCCGTCTCCTCCTATAGAAAGGAATGCACACTTACTCCTCCTATCTAAATGAATGAACAAATTATGTAGGAAGCTGAGGGAAAGAGGAGTATAGAGCAAACCATTATAAGCAACTAGAAACATGTCGTGTTGAATATGTATGGTTCAAAGCTAATGAATTCTGAATTAACAAAAGAATTTGAAAAATAGCTATATCCATGGTTTAATAGAAGTGAACCAAAAGTGCATGCTCTAGCAATGGTAATCCTCCATTGTCTTACACAGCCATATTCATAATCGTCATCGGGAAAAGCACAACTTGTATTGAGGTTAAACAACCATGACAAATATACGGAATGCTTTGATTCAACATATTTTTCATAATCTTCTGCAATGAAAGTCATATCATTAGACTCATATTTTACGAGCAATCGAGTCTAAGTCATACCTCCTAGCCGTAAGGATACACGTTGTTTAGACGCCCGTATTCCTAGGTATTCGGTAAAACTGACTGTTATGCTTCATAGTGAACAGAGATAGCTGAAATCACCTCATGACATATCTGATCTCATATCTTTAATGAGGAGATATATTTCTCAGCAATTTAGCCATTGCTCTACCTTGAGTCTAAGCTATAGATAACAAAGATAACAAAGGCACTTCATGACATATCTATCCTCATTTCCTTGATGAGAAGACATGTTTCTCAGTGACCTAATGTCATTGCTTTGTCTAAAGTTTTTCCTTTATGAATTCCAATATGTCAAGTTGTTTAAAAATAATACGAGACTGTAGCAACTCAACCAACCTGACTATGACATTTGAATTTTCAGATTTCAGAAAGATCATTCAAATCACAACATGCAACCTCTAGTTAAGGTCTATTAAAGACTACGTGACATAGATGATTTCAAAAACATATTTATCAGAATTTCAAAGAAATCATTAAATCTGAACCATTGTTATTTGATGGACAATCATCAGTGCATATAATAGAAAGCTCTTACACCATTATCAAACAGTTACCCAAGAATGTTCAGATTGCAAGACTCCCCCTTAGGATGTGCATGGAATAGCTAGATCACTCATGAGATGGGCAAAAAGAAATATGCATGAATGCTATGACCCGACTCATGGTTGTACACTTATTAAATGCAACATAATGAATATGAAACATATGCACGAATGTCTTAAGAAAATAACTCCCCCTAGCTATATGGCCTATATGCGATAGTGACGCATGGTACTTGGCGGAGGTGAAACCTGACGCATATTGAGTGCTTCCAGATAAGCATTGCCTGCCTGTCCATACATCAACATTGATATACCATGGCCATGTAAGAATGATATGATGTAAAATGATTCAAGCTAGATTGATGTTGACTCCCCCTGAGTACATGCAAGGGTTGGCAATGAACTATATAGCCTAAGAGTTATGTGAATGCACAATGCAATGAAGATGCTGTAAAATGATTGTGCATTATCGTTTGTCTTCTAAACATGATGTGCATTAAGGTATGTGTGATTACAAGATGATGCAAACACAAATCATTCACAAGTTATTTTGAACTGAATGTAACATGATGATGCCAATTGCTAGACTCACCTTTAAACAATGCTAATCGTGAATTAATGAGTTGAAAATTACAACCATGGTATGCACCATCAAAACCAAAATCTAGGAATTTCACATGGTTGGTAGCAAAAATAACTCATCATCATATCAGTAGCATCAGCAAAATAAGTATTTCATGAACTAAGCGGCTGTGGTCCAGCATGGTATGAGCAAGAAATCTAGCTCAAAAGTTCATCTCACACCATGGGGGTAAAGCATTTCAAAGAGCAATTCAGTTTGCAGAATTTAATGACATTTGGCAGACGTATGATGCACTATCTACATGTCAAGACTAAACATAGATTACTGAACTTAAAGGTTTATGTACATACCTGTGCCTTGAGCTTTTATTTACCTTAGGATTCATTTCTCAGCTCTAAGGCATCCTGCACCCAAAAATCTCATTTTCAATTTTTAGGTACCCAAGCTTGCTTGGGTCCTTGTGGGTTAGCAACATGTTTAACATCTTGGCCCATCTTTTTCAGGGCAATCACATCATCCTCCCTCATTGTGAGGCAATCATATATCTCATGCCTATTTTTCCCACAATAGAAACAACACACAAAAGATTGATTTTTCTTTTTATGTTCATGTGCGTGTGCATGTGGACTATGCTTTTGTGGGCGAGCATGATTCTTACCTTTCATGGTATGAGGGTGGTGTCTTTCTTTCTTTTCTTGTTCTTTCACTTGCTGTCCTGCTCTAAGCTCATCATTTCTCAAGATAAAATAATCATGCACAGTGTGACCATGTCTACCACAATAATAACAACAGACATTCTTTTTGTGGAAAACATGATATTTTGCATTCAGCATGTTATGGTGCATGTTTGGATGAGAATGCTGAATTTTACTTTTCTTTCGAGCAGTATGCCCTTTTTGGTGACCACATGAAGTGGTGGCTTCTGGTGAGCTAAAATCTTGGATTTGGGCAAACATTGACAGGAAATCATTCAAACCTTGAATTTCATTTTCAAGTGAAGAAATATGCTATTTAGACTCATTAAGACCCTCTTCACATGCTTCCAATTGCTCATTGAGCATGGCATTTACAGTTTTAAGATTTTAACTTTGTTGTTCTAAAGCATGCAATGTTTCGGAGTGATCATCAATGATAGATTTGCCTTTTTCATGTGCTGCCAATTTTTCATACAATTCTTCTTCAACTTTTTCACATTAAATTTTCTTTTCCAACAACTCTTTATTCTCTTCCTTTAGAGAATCAATCAAAGTTTGTTGCCATTCAAGATCATCATGGAGACCAGCATTTATGTTTCTCAAGAATGAACATTTTTCACATGCAAAATTAGCAGAGCATGAAACAGAATTTTTATTTTCTTCAATCAACCTCTCATCATGAATAAGCCCATCGGCCATAGTTTGATCATTAGAGATTGCCTTAGGTTGGTTTTGAAGTTTTATTACAATTTCTTCCAACCTAGTGATTTCATCATGAAGATTTTCATTTTCATCTCTTAGACATGCAATGCTTTGTTTATGTGTGTCTAGATCAAAAGAGAGCTCTTCAAACGCAGAACACTTTTTACAAATCAAGCTTTCATGTTGGTTATTTTCCTTGAGATCCTTTTTCAACTTTTTATTTTCTGATATTGCCTTTTTGTATTGTGTAAACAACTCATCATAGGATTTCATAAGTTCATCAAAAGTGAATTTCTCGGAATCAGAATTTACCATTGATGAGGATGGTTTGCTTGACTCTTCTGCACGGTCGGCCATGAAGCATTCTTGTTCTTGTTCTTTTCCTTCATGGATTTTCACCAACTTGTCCAGCACTTGCTTGGCTGTACTGCAAGAAGACACAAGATGAGTTAGTCTTAGATCAACTGCAGATGTAATTAAGTTATATGCAAGATGATTATCATTGTGTTTGGTCTCATGTTCGGCTAACCAATCAATTGAATTTGATGGCAGCTCATGAGGACCATTATATATAGAGTCCACAATTGTGGATCTATGGAGCTAACATAGATGAACATTCTCCCAACCCATGTAGAAAAATCTGAACCATCATAAATGGGTGGAGAAGCCATCGAAGCAAGTGTAGCATGTGAATCCATCTAAATAAAAAACACCGAGATCTTTCCCTGCAGATCGTTAGATCTAGGAATGATAGAGCCTCGCTCTGATACCACTTGTTAGGTCCCGTGAGGTGTAAACGGATCTAGAAGGGGGGGTTGAATAGATCCTTTCACAAGTTTTGGCCTATTTAAAAACTCTTAGCTAGCGGAAGCTTAAACCACTCTTATAAAGTGAATGAATCACTTAGGCACAATGCACAGCGGAATTAAGTAGAGTGGCTCAAATGAAAAGACTTGAATTACAAGCTATGAAACGTCCACACTTCTTTAAGTGAATTACAAAGCATAACACATAGATGAACATGCAATAGCTTGCAACAACCATGTGTGTGTGTGTGTGCTATGTTGATCACTCAAAGTGCATATGTGTGTGAGCAATATAACCAAGTGTGGAAGCACACGAACCTGCGAATGGGGTTAGAAGATATAGATCAATCACACACAATAAACAACCCACAACACATGGATTTTTAAGGTGGTTCAGTTGCAACCCCGCAACCTACGTCCACCCCTCACCAAAACCCGGTGAGGCTTCCTTGCTGACTCACAGCTTGACCCGGGGACACGCCCCAAACCACAGAACAGAGAAAACTCTCTTTATGTCTTCTTACACACAAAGCCGACAGGGACGGCTACACCGCTGATCGGAGAACTCCCGATTGCCTTCCTACTAACCACCGGTAGGGACGTCAACTGCAAATTGGAACACCCTCCAATTGCCTTCCTACTAACCACCTGGTAGGGACGAATCACAACTTCAATGTTTAACAATATTGAAAGTAAAACAAATGTGAAGGAACTAAAACAAGAGATTGAGTAAGAAGGAATTGGCCCTTGTATCGATATGCTTTGTTGATCAGCAATAGGGATCTCTTCTTCTTGCAAATCAATCTTCTTGTAATCACCCTTGAATGGATGATTGTTCTTCACGGAGTACTGTTCATGTGAACAGTAACTGTTCTTCCAATCCTCTCTTGATCTTCTCTCTTTGATATCTTTGATTGGATGAAGAAATGAATAGATGCTACCTTGATCCTTGCTTCCTTCTTCACAGATCTTGGAAGATGATTTCTTTGATATGAGCTTGAATACCTTGAATTGGATGAAGATGTTCTTCACGGAGTACTGTTCACGTGAACAGTAACTCGAACTCCTCTAGCTTTGAACACCCCTTTGAAGCCTCCTTTGATCTTCCCTCTTAGCCTTACTTGCTTCTACTCTTTCTTGGAGGATGCTGGATTGAGATATGAGCTTGAATCACCTTGAGTTGATGGAGAGGATATTGGATGTAGCTTTGATCTTCTCTTGATCCTCTTGAGTTGATGAAGCGGTTTATGGATACAGCTTTGATCACCTTTGAGAGGCTTGAATGCTTCTTGCTTCCTTGGAGATTGAGATAGCTTCAGATCTAGGCTTGAATCTCTTGGAATGATGAAGAACTCCAGCCGAAGTACTGTTCACGGAGGTGCTGCAGTGCTCTCGAAATGGCCTCCCTTGATTCACTTCATCAACTCCATCAATGGGGTTTCTAACCCTCTCAAGTGTGTGTTTTATAGACTTTGAATGGTCCATAGATGCCCTCCAGACTAGATCCACAAATCATGGGAAGTTAGGTGAGGTTTGATTAAACAAAACCATGGAAAGGGGCTGGCCACGAGGTTGATTTCGAGGTCAAACATGGTTGGCTCGGGGCTGGCGGTCGACCTACTGCTCTTGGCGGTGGACCTACACTGAGAAACCTGTAAACGGGCAATCCCTGGGACTAGCGGTCGACCACTACTGGCTAGCGGTCGACCGCCAGCTGCCAGAACTGCAGCTGGGCGGTCCCTGGCTGGGGTGGTCGACCGCCCCTGTGCTGGCGGTCGACCGCCAGCTGGGCAGAACCGGGTTCACCCCGGGTTGGTCCGTTAGCCGATCTAACTCTGCCGCTTGACTTCTTTTGCAACCCATTCATGTCCGTGGCATCTCCCTTGACAGTCTTGGACGTATCAACGCAATCTTTAGCTTTGGATTCTCTTGGCTATACTTCTTTGTGCATTGACCTTGGATTTGGAACATGTAAACCAAGTGTTTGAACCTTGATCATCTTGGATGAATGCTCGGACCTTGTAGAAGCTTGCTTCCTTTCTTGGACGCGTTCCTTTCATCGTGCCAACTTTATTCCAATCATTCACCATCCAATGGTTTATCACATGACAAGAGTTCTTCTTCCTTAGCTTTCACCTTGACATCTTCACTCCATTTATTTTGGCTTAGCTCAACGAGCTTTCACCTTTGACATATGGCTTATCTTGTTGAGCTTCTATCTTGCTGAGCTTCCACTTTGTATCTTGAGTGATCTTTTGCACTTGCATCTTGAGTCTTGAGTGATTTGTTGCACTTCCTTTCCACTTTGCAACTTGAGTGATCTTGGCGCCTTTGGATCTATCTTGATTTCTGTGCGGCCAATTGGTTAAGCGTTGCAAGCCATTCTTGATATGTTAAATTGGCAATATGATGACCTGAAATGTATGCAAATGGATTTTATCAAATGCATAGCAAAAGCATAATAAATAGAAAAATGACTCTGAGGACATACATCATCAAAGCACTAGAAATGACTCATAGTTGAGTCATAGTTGGAATCACATGAAAACAATAGAACCAATCATTAGTTGAGTCATAGTTGGACATCATCAAAACAATAGAAACACTCACGTTCCACACATGCCCAACTTGAGCACAACATTCTCCCAACAAAACCTGCCCTGACATCAAATATTGACACTGCATAAAAGGGCAATGTAGCAGAGCGGCGCCAGGCACCTAAAGAAGCGAATGCCCTTGATATCAAGGAGTTTGAACAACAAAAGGACAAAGGCAAGAAGACAGCCGCTCCTCAGCCTGCTAACACCAAAGATGGCAAAGAAGGCCCATCACTCTGGGACAAGATGACGAAGGCCTACTCTTTCCCGAAGGAGAAGACTAGGATCTTGTTTGACTGGGTTACCCAATATGATAAGATCACCCTGCCTGAGCCTAAGAGGCCGGAGGACCTGAAGAGAAGAGACAGCCCTAGATTTTTCCCTTACCACCAGATGCTGGGACATCCGATTGAAGACTATTATGTTTTCAAGGATATTATCGAAGGCATGGTGAGGAAAGAAGAAATAGAGTTGGGGGAGTACAAGGTTTACCCTCCACAACCACATGAGGTGCCTCTAAGAAGAGCCGCCGTGAACATGGTCTCTCTATATCAAGCATTGCCTGAGCACACCTATGAAGCCTACTTTCTGGCCCCAATAACAGAACAAGAGGGATGGCAGCAAGTCCCTGCAAGAACTAAGAAAAAGGGCACGTCTCGCCCAACAGTGGGGGCACATATTCGTGGCATCACACCACGACCCCCTTTGCCAGTGGCAACACCAGTGTGGACCAATCCACCTACAGTCATTAGAATACCTACCCATAACCGGAGGAGGCAGACTCTGTTGCCGGCAGTCAAAGAGATTAGTCCAGAAGCCCGGCGGCTACAGGACTACATAAATGGGCTAGATGAGTATGTACAGCCCGAGCTAGAACCTTTACTAGTACGGGACAATGTCCCGTGGCAAGAGCTAGAATAGCTTTCACTGAAGCAGGAAGAAGAAGCTGACAAAGCATCAGGCAAGGATGATAGCCTGTTCTGGGGGCAAGCGCCAGCTGAAGAAAAGAAAAGAAGATGAAGAAACAAAAGAAGGGCCAGCAAGGCTACAAAGGGTATAATCCTTTCCTACAACACCCTCTCTGCTCTGTTCAATTTGCCTGGTGAGGAGGATGAAGAAGAGATATGCTTCACACCCACCGCCAAGGAAAGTCAGGCCGAAGCCGCAACTGCTGGACATGCTACCCGGTCAGGCCGACGATGGGGGCGTCAACCGCCCGCCAACCACAACATTATCTTCAGGGGGGAACAACCCTATAAAATACCCCTCCGGAGGTTAGGGGAGTCCAAATCCCTCCTCCGACAGGTCTATACAACTAGAGTGGGGGCAACACTCCCGCACCTTCCTTCCTAGAATTTGTGAAGATGTCAAAGGGGAAGCAGCTACGCCTCGAGGTCGAACCAGCACTTAGAGGCATTCACCCGCAACTCCAGCAATCTTCCAAATTGCCGGAGGAAGCAGAAGCTCGCCCGACAGTAGCCAGTGAAGGACAGCAAGGAGACGACCCCAAGCAGAAGGGTGCAGCCTCCGAGTCCGATGAAGCAGGCCCATCAGGGGCCACAGTCCAAGACACTTCCAAGCCGAGGTGGGCAGAAGAAATGAAGCTATCCAATGTCCGAGCAGGAAGTTGGGTGGTCAAGCTATTGAAAAAGCTCCCGGCAAGATTCACTGTCTGGGAAATCCTCTCTCTGAGTGAAGAGACCCGACAGGCGATTATTACTGCTTTACAGACGCCTGTTCAATATGAAGCCTGCCTAGCTGAGGCACTACCGGAAGCCAGCATGACCTTCACCCAAGAGGACATGTTGCTCCCCACTACCAGCCACAATAGACCTTCGTATATGAGGGGGCATCTAAATGGCCGGGAGTTGAACAGAATCATGGTGGATCCCAGGGTGGTTGTCAACATCCTGCCCAACAGGATATATGAGAGGCACTACTTCAACGTGCGCCTCCAAAAAGTCTGAGATATGCGTATTGCCGTCTTCAACCAGAAGTGTGAGGTGTCGCTAGGAGTAGCGGAGTTTACACTCACTCTAGCAGACTTTGTCACAAAGGTGCAGTTTCATGTCATCGATTCTCGCACCTCGTACAAGGCGCTGCTTGGCCACCCTTGGCTACACGAGAACATGGTGGTACCTTCCACGCTCCACTAGTGCATCAAATATAACCTGAAAGGGAACTAGGAAAGAATATTTGCTGATCTCCACCCATTCGAAGTGTTCGACTGCCACTTGGCGGATGCCCCTCTATATGCAGAACGGTCGCAGAAGGCCCCTGAAGCCAAGACCTCTTCCAGCACAACAAAAAGCACCTCCAGAGTTGAATGGTTCCCTCCGCCGCCACGTGGATATGTTAATCCCAAGACGGTCTTGCACATTACTGTCATCGGGGATGTGGGTCGGGTAGCACCTCCTGCCATCTACCCTGAAGCTAATGCAGTCAGGGTCGACCAGCAGCACGACCACATCGGGATCCCGAAGGGCCTTACCAAGCCAATTCTCGATCTCGATAATGCCACTGTCGAGCCTTTCAAAGCTTGGGTGGTGGCACAGATAGATGGCCCCAGCAGCTTGTTCTACACAGCTGAGGAGCACCCTACACATGAGGATACTGATTGCCATCTGCCTGAAGATATAGAAGACCCGTCAGTACCCATACAGGGGTTGACATTTATAACGAGTCGAATGGCCAAGATGTTCCAGAAGCAGCACATCCCCTCTGGCCAGCCTCGCAAGAAGAAAGAAGCATTCTAGAAGCTGTGGTATCCCCCTAGCCTAGATAAAGAAATGAGGCATGTATCTCAACACCCAGGGCTGGGCTTCACCCTCGAGGAATACTATTACACCGGACGCTATGAAGTGTATACCATTTCTGCTTGCTACCCAACTGAGGATGACTCACTGGGGGCAACTTTTGATGAACACTCAGTGGAAGCTGAATATACTGAGCCAGCTCAACCAAGAAGTCTGGAATCAGAGGCCATATTCCCCTGCAGATGTTGGGAACATGTCTACCCTAAAGAAGCAGCTCTTCAATCCAAATTCGACACAGCTAGCAGTAGTGAAGCTGAAGATGTTGAAGAAGCGGGGCTACCTCCCTCCAGCAGCCCTCCTCTGATGGTGATGCCATCACTACTTGGGCCAGTCAGGGAAGCTTCTCCCAAGCCTGATCAAGAGATAGATACTGCCAGAAAAGAAAAAGCTACCTCCACTGAAGGTATGGTGATCCAAGGGAGTGAGACCTTCTCACCCTGTACCATGGAGCGGCAATGCTGCGCTAACTCAATGACAAACAATCAACAGTCCCTAGCGACTGCAACCCCCTCAACAAGGGATGAGGCAATCGACTCACCCCTAGAAGCTATTATTGAGGTAGAGTTATTGGCAGAGCAATGCATGCAGCTGCTACCAGCTGAACCAGAGATTCCTGACGAACCTCAGATAAGGTAAAATAAAGAGATCGAGGTCCTCGACCTCGAAGATGATATACCGGACTTTGTCGACCTTCAGCCTACGCCCCCAGAGATAGAAGACGGAGGCCAAGCAACAGTCGATGAGCTGATAGAAGTCAACTTGGCAGACGAGGATGACCCCAGGCCAACCTTACTCAGTGCCCAGTTATCTACTGAAGAACGGGGGCTGTATATCCAGCTGCTAAAGGAATATCGGGATTGCTTTGCCTAGACCTACAAGGAAATGCCAGGATTGAGCCCCGCAGTCTCACAACATGAGCTAACCATAAACCCTGAAGCCGAGCCGGTGAAGCAGGCACCGCGGCGCATGAGGCCAGAGCTCATCACTCAAATATGCAAGGAGGTCGACAAGCTCATTGATGTGGGTTTCATCGGGGAAAATCAATATACCACGTGGCTAGCCAATATTGTGCCAGTGAAGAAGAAGAACGGACAGATTCGGATATGTGTTGACTTCCGAGATCTGAATAAAGTCTGCCCCAAAGATGACTTTACAGTGCCAATAACAGAGGTCAAGATAGATGCCACAACCGGTCATGAGGCCCTATCATTCATGGATGGGTCATCCGGCCATAACCAGATATGGATCGCAGAACATGACCGGATCCACACTGCCTTCCGAACTCCCAAAGGCATTTATCATTACAAGAGAATGCCGTTCGGATTAAAGAATGCCGGTGCAACTTATCAGTGAGCGATGACTAGAATATTTGATGAGCTGCTCTACCATAAGGTCGAGTGCTACATAGATGACCTGGTAGTCAAGACCAGAAAGAAAGAAGACCATCTACAAGACCTCCGAGTTATTTTCTAAAGGCTAAGGCAGTATGAATTGAAGATGAACCCTATGAAGTGTGCGTTCGGAGTATCGAGTGGAAAGTTCTTGGGTTTCATTGTCAGATATCGGGGAATTAAGATAGACCCCGTAAAGATCAAGGCGATCCAGGAGCTACCTTCACCAAGAAACCTCTCGGAGCTGAGATCTCTTCAAGGCCGCCTGGCATACATCCGACAGTTTATATCCAACCTGTCAGGGCGATGCCACACCTTTCATAAGCTAATGATGAAAGATGTTCCCTTCTACTGGGACGAAGAATGCCAGACAGTCTTTGACAAGCTGAAGGATTATCTGAAGACTCCTCCAGTGCTGGGTGCGCCGGTGAAAGGACGGCCACTAATCCTCTACATAGCAGCCACATACAACTCCCTGGGGGCAATGCTAGCCCAGAATAATGAAGAAGGAAAGAAACAAGCCCTCTATTACCTCAATCAAAGAATGGTCAGAACTGAGGAGAGGTACACCTACATCGAGAAGATCTGCCTGGCGCTGGTCTTCGCGGTCAAAAAGCTCCGACACTACATGCTGTCACATGAAGTTAAGCTGATTTCCAAAGAGGATCCACTTAAATATATCATGTCCCAACCGGCACTCAAAGGCTGCCTAGGCAAATGGGCGGTGATTCTTATGGAGTATGACATTCCTATATATCGTAGAAGGCCGTCAAGGGCCAAGCTATCGCAGACTTCTTTGCTGAGCATCCAGTACCTGAAGACTGCCCCCTGGAACCGGAGCTTCCTGAAGATGAAACCTTAGAGGTCGGCTAGGTGCATCCCTCTCTATGGCATTTGTATTTTGACGGTGCTTCCAGAATTGACACCTCATCAACGGGATCAGACAGAGTCCGGGCGGGGGCAGGCATAGTCCTAAAATCTCCAGAAGGAGAAGTCATACATACATTCTGTTCAATAAACAAGCCTTGCACAAACAATGAAGTAGAATATGAAGCCCTCATAATCGGGTTATAGATTGCTCTATCCATGGGGATTCAGATGCTAGAAGCATTCGGGGACTCCATGCTAGTTATAAAATAGTTGGAAGGGGAGTTCGATGTGCAGAAGCAAGAACTCATTTATTATTACCATCTGGCTCTCCACCTAATGGCAAGATTCTATTTCATTAGCATCAAGCACATTAATCGAGGACAGAATGCTCAAGTAGATGCCCTCGCAAAGCTGGCTAGTTCTTTGGCAGTCCCGCATGATACAAGCCTGAATATAACAATGATCAACCGGCAGCAGGTCCCCAGTGTGACAGAAGCTCTAGCCGATGAAAAAGCAGATGAAGTGGCAGCTGTAGAAGGAATCCAGTAGTCCGATTGGCGGGAGCATCTCCTACGTTAGTTTCAACACCAACAACTCCCGAAAGAGAAAGAACAGAAAATGAAGCTCCTTAGAGTCAAAGACTTTTATGAGATGAGTTATGGAACGTTGTTTCGGATAATGGCAGATGCTCAAAAGAAGATCTTACTTCACTGCTTATCCCCAGGGGAAGCTAGGTAGGTAATGTAAGAAGTCCATGCCGGGTCAGCCAGGGCACACCAGGCCGATCTAAAAATAAAAATTGAAATAAAGAAACTAGGCTACTATTGGCCCTCTATGTTTGACGATTGCTGCAAGTTCGCCAAAGCCTGTCAAAGGTGTCAAGAACATGCCACTGTGTTAATAAGGCCACCTGTGCCACTGCATCCTACCATCCCAAGCTGGCCGTTTGCTCAATGGGGTACGGTTGTGGTGGGGCCACTACCAGCATCTTCACCAAGATGCAAATATATCTTAGCAGCTACAGACTACTTCTCCAGATGGGTAGAGACAGTAACATTGACAGAAGTGACAGGAGAACTGGTCGCCAGATTCTTCCGACAAAAAAATAATATTCCAGTTTGGAGTACCCAGTCGAATCATCTCTCACAACGGCAGTCACTTCAAGAATCAGAAGGTGTACCAACTAGTCGACAAGTACAAGATTGATTGGAGGGCATCATCTCTCTACTACCCTCAAGCCAACGGACTTGCAGAAGCCTTCAACAAGACGCTATGCACTCTACTAGCGAAGAT
Organism: Amorphophallus konjac; assembly: GCA_022559845.1. Classification (NCBI taxonomy): domain Eukaryota; kingdom Viridiplantae; phylum Streptophyta; class Magnoliopsida; order Alismatales; family Araceae; genus Amorphophallus; species Amorphophallus konjac. The sequence continues at coordinate 70,611,714 of CM040120.1, forward strand.
TGTCAAGGCTAACAAAAAAGATTGGGAAGAAAGGATGTACGAAGCGCTCTGGGCTTACCGTACAGTCTATAAAACCCTAACTGGATGCTCACCTTACTCCCTCGTGTACGGGTCAGAAGCTGTGGTGCCAATTGAAATAGAGGTCCCGTCGTTGCGAATCGCCATCCAGCATGGATTGGTAAGCAGCAAGCAGACCAACATAGAAAGAAGACTGGAGGAGCTCGTCGAGCTTGAAGGAAAGTGTCTCCGTGCGCAACAAAATATCCAACTCTACCAAGCCCGCATGGCTCGTGCTTTCGATAAGCTGGTCAAAGGATGGAAATTCAAGAAAGGTGACCTGGTAATGGTTAAAAGAAGAGAAGTGATGGCCTCCAACCCCAAAGGGAAGTTGGTTGAAAACTGGATCGGGCCATATGTCGTCCGCCGAGTATATGAAGGGGGTGCGTACGTCCTTATAGATCACAAAGGAGTCATCCAGTTCTCTCCCCTTAATGGAAAACATATGAAGCTGTATCACACAGTTCAACCAGCATTCTTAGAATGACCCGTACCCACCTTAGTCTAGTGGCACTCCACCCTAGCTAAGTTGCACCTACCTTGGTCTAGTGGCATTTCGCCCTGACCGAGATCTACCTACCTTAGTGTAGTGGTGCTCCGCCCTAGCTAAGTCCCACCTGCCTTAGTCTAGTGGCACCCTGCCCTAGCTAAGTTCTACCTATCTTAGTCTAGTGGCACTCCGCCCTAGCTAAGTTCTACCTACCTTAGTCTAGTGGCACTTCGCCCTAGCTAAGTTCTACCTACCTTAGTCTAGTGGCACTCCGCCCTAACTAAGTTCTACCTACCTTAGTCTAGTGGCACTCCGCCCTGGCTGAGCTCTATCCACCTTGGCCTAGTGGCACTCCGTCCTGGTCGAGCTCTAATATATATATATGTATATACATACAATGACATAAAATAACATTGCCATTGCGGGCCTTCCACCCGAATCGGCCCAAATCCATCCTTTGCCTCATCATTACCTTCTTGCTGACGAATAAACCCTTCTTCTCGACGTAAGACTTCGTGTACTAGCCGACCCTTTTACCACAATGCCATTGCGGGCCTTACGCACGAATCGACATAGATCTATCCTTTGCGTTAGCATTACCTTCTTGCTAACGAATAAACCCTCTTTCTCGGCACAAGACTTCGTGTCCTAGCCAACCGTTCTACAACGTTGCCATTGCGGGCCTTCCACCCGAATCGGCATTAATCCATCCCTTGCGTTAGCATTACCTTCTTGCTAACGAATAAACCCTTCTTATCGATGTAAGACTTCGTGTCCTAGCCGACCCTTTTACCACATTACCATTGCGGGCCTTACGCCCGAATCGGCATAGAGTCTATCATTTGCGTTAAGCATTACCTTCTTGCTAACGAATAAGCCTTTTCATCGGTGCAAGGCCTCGTGCCCTAGTCGACTCTCTCAACATCCTTCCGTGATACGAGTTCAAAAAAAATGAGAATAAAAAGATGATAAAAATGGGGCTTAAAATAGAGGTGCCCCACCGGCCTTGTTCCTACATTAGGACAAGGGCAAAAATGGCCATAACTCGGCTGTGACGAAAACCTGAAAGGGTGTCGCAAGCAAAATTGGGTACCCCGCCACGTGAAAACCTGAAAGGGCGCGTGGGAAAAAGTAAGAGGGGGTTGACTGTGGCAAAATCCTGAAAGGGCGCTTAAGTTAGTAATGTGGTAATTTAAGTTCCGCCTCACCCTCATTCTGGTGAAACTCCAAAAGGGGCGATCACCCTGATCCCCATCAGAGATCTTTCTCACCTACCTCTGACCCTTGTCACCATCGGCAAGATCGGTCAGCCTCCTTGCGACCCTTGTCATCATCGGCAAGATCGGTCGACCTACTCCTGACCCTTTTCACCATCGGCAAGATCGATCAGCCTCCTTGCGACCCTTGTCATCATCGACAAGATCGGTCAACCTCCTTACGACCCTTGTCATCATCGGCAAGATCGGTCGACCTACTTCTGACCCTTGTCACCGTCGGCAAGATCGGTCAGCCTCCTTGCGACCCTTGTCATCATCGGCAAGACCAGTCGACCTAACTCTGACCCTTGTCACCATTGACAAGATAGGTCAACTTCCTTGCGACCATTATCATCATCGGCAAGATCGGTTAGCCTCCTTGCGACCCTTGTCATCATCCGCAAGATCGGTCGACCTACTTCTGACCCTTGTCACCATCGGTAAGATCGGTCAGCCTCCTTGCGACCCTTGTCACCATCGGCAAGATCGGTCAGCCTCCTTGCGACCCTTGTCACCATCGGCAAGATCGGTCAACATCCTTGAGACCCGTGTCATCATCGGTAAGACCGATGAACCTACCTCTGACCCTTGTCACCATCGGTAAGGTCGGTCAACCTCCTTGCAATTCTTGTCATCATCGGTAAGACCGGTCGACCTACCTCTGACCCTTGTCACTATCGGCAAGATCGGTCAGCCTCCTTGCGACCCTTGTCATCATCGGCAAGACCGGTCGACCTACCTCTAACCCATGTCACCATCGGCAAGATCGGTCAGCCTCCTTGCGACCCTTGTCATCGTCGGCAAGATCGGTTGACCTACTTCTGACCCTTGTCACCATCGGCAAGATCGGTCAGCCTCTTTGCGACCCTTGTCATCATCGGCAAGATCGGTCGACCTACTTCTGACCCTTGTCATCATCGGCAAGATCGGTCAACCTCCTTGCCACCCATTTCATCATCGGCAAGATCGGTCGACTTGCTTCTAACCCTTGCCACCATCGGCAAGATCGGTCAACTTGCTTCTGACCCTTGTCACCATCGGCAAGATCGGTCAACTTCCTTGCGACCCTTGTCATGATCGGCAAGATCGGTCGACCTCCTTGCGACCCTTGTCATCATCGGCAAGATCGGTCAACCTCCTTATGACCCTTGTCATCGTCGGCAAGATCGGTCGACTCCCTTGTGACCCTTGTCACCATCGGCAAGATCAGTCAGCCTCTTCGCGGCCCTTGTCATTATTGGCAAGGTTGGCCAACATCTCCTCAAGCCCGGCTTCGCCCCGAGAATTGAGTTCAAAAAATGAGAATAAAAAAATGATGATGAATAAAAAATGAGGCTTAAAATAGAGGTGCCTCGCCAGTCTTGATCCTATATCGGGACAAGGGAAAAAATGGCTCTAACCCAGCTGTGGTGAAAACCCGAAAGGGCACCACAGGCAAAATCGGGTACCCCGCCACGTGAAAACCCGAAAGGGTGCATGGGCAAAAGCAAGAGGGGGCTGGCTCCGGGGAAAACCCGAAAGGGCGCTTGGGTCAGTAATGTGGTTATTATAACATAAAAACATATGCTATACCTCTTGGTGACACTTCCATCAGTTGTCACACCGGTAATAAAACCTATCCAGAATAGGCCTTTCGTCTGTTCTGATGAAACTTATCAATCCTTTGCATTGGCATAAACCCAGTGTCCATGATGAAACCTTCCGTCGGTCACAAGGCATCATCACCTAGATCGATAATGCAACCTATCCAGAATAGACCTTCTGTCCGTTTTGATGAAACTCATCAATTCCCTTGCATTGGCATAAACCCAACGTCAATGATGAAACCTGCTGTCGGTCTTGCGACATCATTGCTGGATCGATAATGAAACCTACCCGGAGTAGACCTTTCGTCTACCCTGAAGCACACCCATCTCCTTGCATCGGCATAAACCCAATGCCGATGATGAAGCTTTCTATGATCATAAGGCACTTTGCCTTGATCGATGTTAGAACTTGTCTAAGATGAACCTTCCGTCCATTTCAATGAGATGTGTGAATCCTTCATACGCATACATCAGCCAACAGTCCTACTTTCGACACTTATGGCCAATGAGACTTACATTTGTGCCAATTTGGCAAACCTCTGGAATCCCGGCACACGGTGGAGCGAGGCCCCCATCCTTTCCTTGAAAGGGTGGATGCTCTCTTGAGGTAAAAATACGGGTATGCTTCCATGCAGGTCGCCGAAATTGTCACAAGATATGATAGAATACAAGTGTGAAGGTGGATGCCTAAAGCATTAAGAGAAACTTGTATTTCATTGCAAAAAAGGGAGAGATGAAGACAATGGGAGCCCTTCGAGGGGGACAGATTACAAGAAGTGGATGAGCAAAGATCGCCTGAAGATATCTTCAAATTCGAGAAGCCCGACATGTGGAGCCGCTCCCAGTTCACAGAGTTGCATTTCCTCCTCTTGAATGCGAGCCACCTCAATCTCTAAGGATGCAACTCGACCATCTAGCAAGGTGGTCTCCTCAATACCCTAGACTTATGCCGCTTCTAGCAATGGTATTTCGGCTTCGACAGCATCTAATTCAGCTTGGAGCTCTTCCCGTCGGCTACGCAGGAATTGTGCACGGGCAGCTGAAGCTTCTGTCTGGGCCTTGTTCCTATGAAGATCAGAATTCAGAGACTCCAGCTCTGTCTGACAACCGTCTTTCTGCAATTTGAGGGCGGTTAGCCGGTCATTCATTGTCTACCCGAGAAAGTCTCGGCGATTCACAAATTTCAGCAAGAATAACACCCGCTGGGTCCAGATGTCCAAGGGACAGCCCAGTGCCTGCAGCCCAACCGTCAGTCCTTCAGCCACTTCCTTCAGCTAGAGGTAAGACATTGTCGGCTGAGATTCTACGACTCGACGCAATATCTCTAAATGCTGCCAAACAAAGTCCTCTGATGAATTGAAGCCGACGGAAGCTACCGGCGCCACGTCAAAAGTAACCTCCCTGTCTATGGAAGCCCATAAACCAGTGTCTGGCTCAGAAGAAGAAGATGGGATAGCCACCAAAGCTGAAGAAGCGGGCACCACAGTAGGTTGCTCATGCTCCGTTGGGCTCTTTGAAGAGTTCTCTTCTACGAGTGTTGGAGGAGGCAAAAGCTCCGACCCTACTACTGGCACAGATGGACACGCAGGGTCAAGCGCAATAGTCATTATTGCCGCCGGAACGAAGGCCGAACCTCTCGATGGACCGGCTTTAGCCCTCAGCTCTGTTGCAGGCACTAGAGCAGAAGTTTCTGATGGGAATCGACACCGAGCCAGTACCTTTTCATATTGCATTTATATCCTTTAGTTTATTTTTATATCCACGGGAAACTATACGCGCAATTGTACGGCTTTATCGGCCAATGCGTCACTCCCGTAGATTGTGTGGGTTTCTATGTAATTTGTCAGTAGGACCAGCAAGGGGGCCCTCATCCCTTTCCCATTGGTCCATGTCATCTTGTGGGGCTGGTCAACCATCCTAGGTGGACATCTAGAAGGTTGGACTAGTCATATGCCACATGGGTAGACAAGTGGCCCATTTTGTCCAAGGTAGGCCACCTACCATTCAACCTTCCATTCAACCTCCCCTCCAAGTCAATAGCCCCCCCCCCCCCTTGCATATTATATTCTTCTTTTTTGTGTTTGTGGTATGCAATCCCAGCCCTTCAATCTTCTTCCCTATATCTAAGGGTCCACATTGCATTTGATGTAAACCATATATAAGCTTGTATTTTCATGTGAAATTCAATGAAAAATTAAAATTTTTGTGCGTAAGCAAGGAGCTTGGTGTGCCCCTCTCTCCTCCCCTGCTGTTCTTCCCTCCCCAACCCCAGATCTAGAGTGTTTCTACCTCCTATCCCCTCCTCTCAACCTCCGGTGATCGTCTGTGCCGCCGCCGCCGCCGTTCATGCCGCCATCGAGCCGCCTCTGCAGTTCTATCTTCATCCGATCACAGCAGCTTCCACGAATTGTCTGTCTCCGCCACAAGCTTGGATTGATCGTAATTTTTTATGGTGTGTTCAGACCTTGCATCCCAAGATCCACCTAAATTATCACGCCAAAATTCCATCGTTTAGTATTTTTACATTTTCGTCGAACCTGTCATCCCAGATCTGCCATGTTTTTGTCTACAGTGACAGAACCTCTGAGTTCTCCCCATCCGACCATCTTTTTGATTTGTCCAAACCCTCCCAATTTTACTGGGCGTTCTTTCCATCACCCCCTATATCCACAAATTTCATCAATTTTTTATCAGCCTTCTATCTATTTTTAGAAATTCGTGTTCTTCCTCAGCTACAGTGTTATCAGTCAGATCCCAGATCCGACCATCCTCCACTTCCAAAATCAGAAAAAATCACCACCACCTCTAAATCTAGATCCAAAAATAGTGCTGGTTGCCTTGTTCGATTTCCTACAACCTTGCTGAAGAACACATCTTCAAATTCGGACATCGACTTCACGGTTAAAGGCAATCCACAGGAAAGTTCTCTGCAAATCTGAGTCTTCGGTTACTGTACAATAGCAGCATATAAAATTTGCCAACACAAAGTACAAATCTGGTGAATTTTTCTGAAGGCCACTAGATTTCAGTACTTCGAAGCAGTTTTCCAACGGCTCTGATCTCGTCGCATTCCGACACCGGTGCTGATCGCAGCGTCCGTTCTCGCCGGAGCGCGCGCTGAAATACAGAACCGGCAGATTTCCGATCGGTTTTTTCCGACCGGTGCCAAACGGAGCCGCCCGGCCTCCGGCCGGTGAACCAGCGTGCCACCAGCCTGGGGAGCGCTTCTCCAAGTGTCTCCACTACAGCGGTACCACCGGGTCCCACACGGCCCCTCCGGACAGCACGTGGGCCCCACGGTCGTGAACACGCGTGTAGCCGAATCAACACACGAAGCTACCCGTCAACCCGAATTCGGTCCTCCCGGGCCCATTTGTGTAGCCCTTTACCTCCCTGCGTGGAGTGGGCAATAATTCATTTGCTGTAATATGGTGTATTAATTGTCCCGGGAGTACGAGTTTCGGCCGGGTTCGTCGTCCCCACGCCGAGCGCGTGGTGGTATCATCCTCGCTCCTTACTTGACATTTTGCTTAATTTCATATATGCTTGTTTATGCCGCTGCTAGAGAGCATGTGTAGGGATATCTAGCTCACTTTATCTATTCATTACCGCTGCTGCGAGAGAGTGCGACACAGTCCCGTGACCCGATCCGGGCACACGAGAGAGCCGATCACCCTAGCTCATTGCTGGTTTCTCAACCGCGCACGTCCGACGCTTCCCTCGTTAAGGGACAGTCACGAGCTTTTCGTGTCCATGGTCTCATCCCGAATCAATTTGGTATCAGAGCGAGTTTGAGTCTAGGGTGTCCAAAAAAAAAGTGTCATTCATTAGTCATTTACGTCTAAGTCGTGTTTAGGGTCATCATTGTTTTAAAACAAACAAAAAAAAAAGTGTCTTTTTGCATTGCATCCCTTTACTCGATATATCAAAAGGTGTTGTCCGAACGTTAGGCTACGCCTATCGGGAATGCCGCACACTTGCGCGAGTGACCTCCGGGTCGATTACCTCCGCCGTGTACCGCGTTTTGGTTAAGTCTAGGCGCATCATTTTGCATTAGTGTGTTTTGCTTTAGTCGGCGTCTTCTAGTCGGTGTGTTTGCATGCCCACTCGTCGGGGTACTCAGTACTCACCCCCACCACCACCTATGGCCAACCCACGGGATACCTCAGAAGACTTCCACTCCCTACAAGTGGTGATGATGGCCATTATGACTAGGTTGGACCAATCCGATGCTAACTTTCGGACTTTCTCCGATAATATGGATGGTCGCCTTAGAGCCATGGAGGGGCGCTTGGAGACCTCCGACAGGTCGGTCCAAGACCTCGTTGGGCGGTTAGATGGGATGTCACACGGGGACCCTCCAGGGGCAGCCCAAGGCCCACCCGCACCTCCTCCCGCAGTGGCCCAAGTCCAACCCGCTCCCATGGCCCAAGTCCAGGCCGCTCCCGAGGCCCAAAACCAGCCACCACAGGCTCCTCCACCCGCCCTTCCTCGGGTTCCCCAACTACCGCACCGTGACCTTGGTCTCGAGGACTATGGTTTCGACAATGCCTATGAGGGATATGGTCAATGCCGTCGTGGTTTTCAGCCACAACGAGATGAGGATGATGATCGGGTCCTTAAGACCGTGCGAGCGGACCCTCCCGCTTTTTTTGGCATGGACCGTTACTTTGAGTGGTATGATATGTCGGAGCGTCAAAGGGTCCGATTCGCCACCATGAAACTCATGGGGCAGGCACAAACCTATTGGAAGAATGTGGAGAGCCTACTACTTCAGCGACTAGAACCCCCGATCGACACATGGGCCGAGATGAAGAATAAACTTAGGCAAAAGTACCTTCCTCCCACATACCGCCAGCGACTCATCGATAGATGGCAAAGTCTTAGCCAGGGAGACCGGTCCGTCTCCGAATACATCACGGAGTTTGATGAGTACTTTCTACGATGTGGTGTCACGGAGGAGAGTACCATGCCCGTGTCCTACTTTCGACGTGGTTTGCGGCCACACTACCAGTATGAGCTTTTCCGCCGCAATGCCAAGACGTTGGAAGAGGCATACCAGGTTGCTCTTGAGATGGAGCAATTTGAGGGAGAGTTCGAGTCTAGCCATCAGTTGGGCCCCACCCCTCTCCATAGTACCGAGCCCCGTCACTCCATAGGCCCACATCAGCGGCCTCCCATGGCTCGACCTCAAGAGCCCACCCGTCAGGAGCACTTCGCTCCATGGCCTCGTCCTCCTCCACCCCGGGATCTATTCCCACCCCAACCACCGGCACCTGTTGCCCGTCCCCCGGCTCCTATAGCCATCAGTTGGGCCCCACCCCTCTCCATAGTACCGAGCCCCGTCACTCCATAGGCCCACATCAGCGGCCTCCCATGGCTCGACCTCAAGAGCCCACCCGTCAGGAGCACTTCGCTCCATGGCCTCGTCCTCCTCCACCCCGGGATCTATTCCCACCCCAACCACCGGCACCTGTTGCCCGTCCCCCGGCTCCTATAGCCCGTCCTCTGGCACCGGCACCCCCTCCACTATTGTCCAAGGCACCTACATCTCCCCCTTTGCTGCCTACACCCCCTACCCGACAGGATGATAAGGGTAAGGCCCCTTTTATAGGAGAGAGTAGTCGGTCGAGAGTGCAGTGTTTCCACTGTCATGGATTTGGCCACTTTGTCAGCGAGTGTCCCGCTCGCGCCACCCTAGCCTTAGGTGTTGGAGAGCCCGCACCTCCCGAGCTTGAGTGTGTCAATTATGAGGCCGATGACGCACTAGCCGATGAGTACTATGCCTTGGGGGGAGAGTTGGATGGCTCACCCGCCGCCCAGGATGCCGCCACCTAGTGGGCTTGTGTCACCATCTTAGTCTAGGGTCATATATGAGTCGGTGTGTTTTCCTTGTGTGGTTTGTTTTGTGTGGTTTGTTTGCATGGTTTGTGTGTCGATTGTTTGTCTGCATGCGTCTTGTGTAAGCTCATTGTCGGTCTCTTATGAGTAAGAGGCGAGTGGACTCACTTGATGAGTATGGGGTCGATTCTACATCTATACCCTGATCAGTCACCTATAGGGACTCAGCGGTGATTCCTAGTGAGTCTTTGAGCGGCTTCCCTTCCTTTTGAGAGTGCCCCACCCGGAGTGTCCACCTTCAGGCCATAGCAGTTTGCGCATATCGAGTATATATGGAATGAGCAGGTGACAATCATTTGGAGTGGAGCGTACCCGCCTTACTTGGCACGGTGATGGATCCGCCGGAGTATTCGAGCATCCCTACCCCTACTCGACGGGGTCGAGTTCCACCCAACCGGGGAGAGTTGATGGGAATCGACACCGAGCCAGTACCTTTTCATATTGCATTTATATCCTTTAGTTTATTTTTATATCCACGGGAAAGTATACGCGCAATTGTACGGCTTTATCGGCCAACGCGTCACTCCCGTAGATTGTGTAGGTTTCTATGTAATTTCTCAGTAGGACCAGCAAGGGGGCCCTCAACCCTTTCCCATTGGTCCATGTCATCTTGTGGGGCTGGTCAACCATCCTAGATGGACATCTAGAAGGTTGGACTAGTCATATGCCACATGGGTAGATAAGTGGCCCATTTTGTCCAAGGTAGGCCACCTACCATTCAACCTTCCATTCAACCTCCCCTCCTAGTCAATAGGCCGCCCTTCCCCCTTGCATATTATATTATTCTTTTTTGTGTTTGTGGCATGCAATCCCAGCCCTTCAATCATCTTCCCTAGATCTAAGGGTCCACATTGCATTTGATGTAAACCATATATAAGCTTGTATTTTCATGTGAAATTCAATGAAAAATCAGAATTTTTGTGTGTAAGCAAGGAGCTTGGTGCGCCCCTCTCTCCTCCCCTACTGTTCTTCCCTCCCCAACCCCAGATCTAGCGTGTTTCTACCTCCTATCCCCTCCTCTCAACCTCCGGTGATCGTCTGTGCCGCCGTCGCCGCCATTCGTGCCGCCATCGAGCCGCCTCTGCAGTTTTATCTTCATCCTACCACAGCAGCTTCCAAGAATTGTCTGTCTCAGCCACGAGCTTGGATTGATCTGAATTTGTTATGGTGTGTTCAGACTTTGCATCCCAAGATCCACCTAAATTTTCACGCCAAACTTCCATCGTTTAGTATTTTTACATTTTCGTCCAACCTATCATCCCAGATCTGCCAGGTTTCTATCTACAGTAATAGAACCTCTGAGTTCTCCCCCTCCGACCATCTTTTTGATTTGTCCAAACCCTCCCAATTTTACTGAGAGTTCTTTCGATCACCCCCTACATCCACAAATTTTCGTAATTTTTTATCAGCCTTCTATCTATTTTTAGAAATTCATGTTCTTCCTCAGCTACAGTGTTGTCAGTCAGATCCTAGATCCGACCACCCTCCACTTCCAAAATCATAAAAAATCACTACCACCTCCAAATCCAGATCCAAACATAGTCCTGGTTTCCTTGTTCGATTTCCTACAACCTTTCTGAAGAACACATCTTTAAATTCGGACATATACTTTACGGTCAAAGGTAATTAACAGGAAAGTTCTCTGCAGATCTGAGTCTTCGGTTACTGTACAACTGCAGCATATAAAATTCGCCAACACAAAGTACAAATCTGGTGAATTTTTCTGAAGGCCACTAGATTGCAGTACTTCGAAGAAGCTTTCCAACGGCTCTGATCTCGTCACATTCCGACACCGATGCTGATCGCAGCATCTGTTCTCGCCGGAGCGCGCGCTGAAATATAGAACCGACAGATTTTCGATCAGTTTTTTCCGACCGGTGCCGAACGGAGCCGCCTGGCCTTCGGCCGGGATAACCAGCGTGCCGCCAGCCCGAGGAGCGCTTCTCCAAGTGTCTCCACTACAGCGGTACCACCGGGTCCCACACGGCGCCTCCGGACAGCACGTGGGCCCAAGGTCGTGAACACGCGTGTAGCTGAATCAACACACGAAGCTGCCCGTCAACCCGAATTCGGTCCTCCCAGGCCCGTTTGTGTAGCCCTTTACCTCCCTGCGTTGAGTGGGCAGTAATTCATTTGCTGTAATATGGTGTATTAATTGTCCTGGGAGTACGAGTTTCGGCCGGGTCCGTCGTCCCCACGCCGAGCGCGTGGAGGTATCATCCTCGCTCCTTACTTGGCATTTTGCTTAATTTCATATATGCTTGTTTATGCCGCTTTTAGAGAGCATGTGTAGGGATATCTAGCTCACTTTATCTATTCATTACCGCTGCTGCGAGAGAGTGCGACACCGTCCCGTGACCCGATCCGGGCACACGAGAGAGCCGATCACCCTAGCTCATTGCCGGTTTCTCAACCGCGCACGTCCGATGCTTCCCTCGTTAAGGGACAGTCACGAGCTTGTCGTGTCCGTGGTCTCGTCCCGCATCACTTTCTCCTAGTGAGCCCAGCTCTATTGATGATACTTTGGCAGCTGCGGGTGTTCTTACTGGCACAGGATGAAGTATAGTAACCGCCTCTAAAGAAGACACGGTGACAAGCGGCAACATGTCTAAAGCCTTCGGTGAAATGATGATGTCAGAAGATGATACCAAAAGGCGATTGGCTGTGTCAGACTCCTGGAACAAGGTTTCAGTAAGCACTAAGATGGCAAGGATGAATGAAAAGCTATGCAGCTCGGCGAAAGGGTGGGCAGAACTTACTATGGCCATAGCACCCATATCTTCGAGTGCATGTATAGAAGAGTCTAACTCTGCAGATGAAGCAACAAAGGGAGGGGTTATCTCCACCTCCCTGTCTATTCCGGCAAAGTCTTCCGGTGATATTCTCTCAGATGATGGTGCCAGCAACCTTGGGGGACTAAATATTAAAGGAATGCTCAACAGCGTAGAGGGTGCCACTGCCCCTTCGCTAGCGGCCGCAGGTGCTTGTTCGTCACCTTCTAAATAACCATAGTCAACTTCTTCATCAGAAGGGTGGTAGAGCTACTGGAAGAAATATCTATGCAAGGCTCGGGTTGGCTTGCCTCCTCTATTGCCTTACGAGCTGCTGAGCGGGTGATTACACGCCGCAATGGGATGGCACCCTTCTTTAACATAGTTTTGTGTCCTTCTTGCTGCAAAGGGGCGTCCACAGCAGGCGTCTCAACCACAGTACTAACTACTCTTGCCACTACAGCACAAAGACATGCATAAGGCAGGGTAAGAAGATCACCAAGAAAAGTAGATTCAGAAGGATCACAGTCACTTGGCTCACCCTCGACCTCACTGGCAAGCGTGGGAGAAGGGAGTCTCACATCCTCCTCAATAGTGGGGAGACTCTCCCCTATAGCTTCGTCTGTCCCAGTTGTCTCTACCGTGGCCACGGTAGAAGGTGCCATATCCTCCGCCCCCGCGGCGACCTTCTCAGTGCTCTTAATAGCAGCAGCTGCTCCTTGAGCTAATATCCAGTAAAGAAGACGTCAAAAAATGAAGAGGCCATAGAAAGAACTTTCCTACAGGCTGCAAAGAAGAATGATGTCACATTTAACTGCTTGCTAAGTGGCCCCCTGCTGAGCGGTGACTGTTCAAATGATGGCACGTTAGGCAAAGGAGCCTCAGTGACATCAGCCGGCGATTGCTTCGACAAATTTCTCCGAGCTTTCATTGCCCGTCCCAAGGTGACCTTCAACGAAGAAGCCGCTCTCTTTCTGCCAGGGGGAAACGGAGTAGTGGTCGGCACTGGTGCAGGAGCGTCAAAATATTCCGACTTCTGGGCTTGGGAGATGATCTTCCTATAAAGGCCCTGCTGCTTTATGTCTGGGTGATCTGTCAAATGAGGCGCACATCATTATAAAGAGAATTGAGCAACAAGCTAGGCTACATGCCAACTGAAGAAGACTTTACCTGCCGGGCCATTGTAAAAAGATGAGAGGGGCCAATACTGATAAGCCACCTCCTTGCCTCGGGATGCAGCCCCCCGAACAAGCCAGCAGATGTCGCCAATTTTCTTACACTTATCGGCTAAGTCAGCCAAGTCCACATGACCGTGGGAAGCAATACAATAGTACAAGCCAAGGTGGTCAAGACCCTAGCCGTCAGAATAATGAAAAGACATGAACAGAGGTTTGTCCAAGACACTTGCTACAGGACTGTCGAGGGTCAACCCCTAGACATTCATCAAGACGAACAGCCAAGACGTATGTTGATAGTATGTCGGGGTTCTGTCTTCTCTATTAACAAATGCCCAGTACGGGCAAAAGCGGTCGACCTCACATTTCCATGAAACTGCTTTGGAGAGCGGCTCCTCAATGGGAAAGGGATATTGCTGAAGCTCCAAGCAGGAATCACCAATCTGGCACATATGTTCTAACTTCTTTGTGAAAGTATCTTCATCTATGTCAGCAAGCACAGACACCAGCTGTGTAGCCGCATCCTCTTTCACGGCCTTCATGCGTGCTATATATGCATCTACCTCCCTCGGATGTTGAGAGAATAGCCTCTTCAAATGGGCTTCATCAATATCAAAAACTGGCCTGGGCTGTTGGCTTAGAAAGGTGCGCTTGACCACGTCCCAGCATGTCATCCTGGCATTGCGGTAAAAGCCGGTTCGAGCATTCCACCATTTCACATATTCTGGAGTGACCCGGGGTACACGGTTCGGCACCGGAATTCTGAAAACATTGGCATCCCGATGGTGGAAGTAATCACACCAGGTGCGACCCTCGCTTGCAACGGCCGAGCCATGCTTTGACCTGCTGTCCAAGGGAAATTGAGTAGCTGAAGGTGGGATGTGCTGATCATAGCCAAAATTTTGGCCAAATCTGAACGGGTAATAGGGTTCTAGATGAACCACGCCCCCCTTTCTGAACACTAAAACACTGGGGCGAATTGATAGAGCCCAATCAATGAGCTCAGGCTCTAGGATTGGCTGGGTCACTGTGTTACCCAAAATGAAATGTGTAAAAGTCTCCACTGCCTCGAGCTTGCACTCACGCTGGCGGTTCAACAATGGGGCAGAATGTGCTGCTAAATTCTAGAAATGAATGGTCCCCGCTGAGTCCATCGAGACCCTTGTTAGTTGGCCTTTGATAGAGAAAATTTACTGAGACACTGAGCCGGGTTCGGCACTTTCAAATTCCAGCATCCTGGGGTACAATGTAGTTGTTTGCAAGGTCCTGGGAGCCAGTTCTGGGAACAAATTGCATCCCCAGACATTGAAGAAATGAAACGGCCCCACTGTTCTGAAAGAGCGAGGGATCCGATGCCTATGAATGTCTCCTAGAGATTTGTAAACCAAGCAAAGTGCGGCCGGACATAGAGCGAGCCGCATGCCCTAAGCCATCTAACATGCCAGGTATATTGCCTCCGGCCTAATGACTATCTCATCTCCCTGCGGGAGAGCAAAAGTGCACAACCAAAAAGTGAGGGTAAGCAGCACAATGAGTAAGGGGGTCCACCCCAGTTGGATTCGGTCCTCCACGGCCGGCTCACCGAAGTGAAGCAGGCACCTCTGACTGAAATTTGGGAGGCTTACTAGGCTTACCCGCAATAGGAGCCACATGAGGGAACTCATTATACTTCAGAGGGCCGCCAAATAAATATTTAATCCAATGTCCTACTCAGACTCTCAGCTTACTACTCTTCTCCCAGGTATGATATCCCCTAGATGATCCCTTGTTATGTGCCAAACAGAGGGAGCGGTATGCTTTCATCAAATACCGATATGAAAAGCTGAAGTAATACTAACCCTCATCGTCAGTTTCATCCTTGATGAAGTCATGAAGGCAGACCTCTTCGTAAGGTTCTCCGTCAATCGGCAGACCCGACAGCTGTGACAAACTCCAGAGGTCCAATGAAGTTTCACCCTCTGATGTGTAGAAAGTATTAAAGTGTGGGTAGAACACTTCAAACATGCCGCATCACAATCCTTTGGAAATAGGGTACCTGAAACGGGATGCATATACACTATGGTACACCCTGGCCCTGACTAGTAAAGGAGTATATTCCTTCAGAACATACTCTATAAACTCTACCGCTCCCACGCGGAAAAGATGGGCATCGGTCACTTTGGTGTCTGCAAACCATCCAGCAGCCAACTGAAACTTGAATTGAGCAGCCATGCAGTTCAGAACAAATGGCTCATCTCTGTAGCCCCACTTGATGGGCTCCAAGAACAAACCATAGCCGGGCTTCTCTCTGTTGACCCGACCTACAGCAGTGTCCCACGTGGCCGGTGTGAATTCAGGAGCCCGCGTCAGCATCTTCTACTCCGCCTCTAGCTCGTTTACTCCCAAGATGGCGTTCCACTTAAGCCGCTCCCCCGGGAGATAGATGGTGTCTCCACGATATATGGAGCCTTTCAAGCTGTCCCTATCCACCAACATGGCCTATTCCACCATCCGAGCCAGCATAACATCTATTATCCCCGCTACATTGAAGGTGCAGATGAATGGTGCGAGATGGCGATCCTTCGGAAAGTCCGGACGATAGCCGCCATCACGATTGAAGTTCAACCCATCCTCAGTGGTCAGGACGCGAGATGCAAACACTATGTCTGTTTCTGAGTCAGAAGATTCGTCAACTATGGCGATCCTCCCAAGACCTCGGTCCAGCTGTCTGATGTTCCTCCAAGTCACGGTAGGGCCAAATACTCTGCCTTGGGAAGAGGCACCAACATCAGTAGTTCTGGAAGCGGCACGGCTAGAAGTGGTGGCCATTTAAGCAACTGCAGATAAAAATCAAAGAAAATAAGACAATATGAAGATAGAAATAGAGGAGGGAATCCTAAGAAAATTTTGACAGCACCTCCCCATGTCCGGGGTATGCCTAGAAGTCAAATAGGATGTACACCCACCAAGAGGGGGTGACTCCATAATAAAGAGGGACGTAGTCCCGTATGAGAAGCAAACGAGGAGAGCCTCACGGTGAGAAGAGGAGAAATGAGGAGGAAAAATCCCCTCACGCTGATCGCCGCCGCGGTGGCGGACGAAGGAAGAAGAGAGAGAAAGCTCAGTGAGAAATGAGCTTCCCTCATCCTCTCGGCGCATAAATAGGGTAAAACTCTAATGCGCGCCGAGAGCTCCCCCGCGCCGAGAGCGCAACGGGAGAAATGGCGTGCCGATGCCGCCCACGCCGAGAACACCAAATGAAAAAGGCACGTCGAGACCAGTCCTGTGCCGACATAAACTCCGCGCCGGTTGTACGCCATGCCGAGATGGGCGTGCCGAGACCGTCAACCACGCCGGCTTGTTTACCCTGGGATGCTGCAACTAGGAAATTAAACCTTAAAGGCCGGTGTCTATCCGTACATGCTTACAAAGTACTGGGATTATCCAAGCAGAATGAAGATTCCAAGCTGTGAAAATGCACTATGGACAGGAACAGGCCTGAAGAAACGTACAAAGTACACCCGTAGGTCCCGTGCCGCTTATTCTTTGCTTACGCTGCCTGCGGGTGGGGGCCATTTGTTGACACCTAAAATATAAAGGCTGAAGCCAAAGCAAGCTTAGAGCTCTGAAGACCAATCAAGGGTGCGGCTTCTGTGCCATCCCTGGAAGTTTTGAGAATCATAATAGAAGAGATCCACTATCCCTGACACTTTGATCTGCTGAAGCCATCTCTGGCTAGGCCGCTGCCCGGCATGGCTATCATTCAGATAGTCAGGCTGATTAAAAACTATGACAAACTCCAAGCAATCATCTGCCTACTGAAGAGCATCCTCAGACAATTCTGATACTCATAAAAATGGGATGCACATTGCCACACATATGTTCGTGAATGCAAGGTGTCAAGCAAGCCTCAGGAAGAACAAATATCTATTCTAAAAAGTCCACGAGACCAATGAAGAAACGCCCATTTAATGAGCCCCGTCCAGCGTCGAAGGCTAAGCAAATGGGCCCAAGCCCAACACAAGACAAGCACGCCGAAATGCTGTATGCCAGGCGCGCCGAAATGCTGCAGGTCATCGCGCCGAGGAGCTCGTGCTGGGAGCAGGAGGCCACCCCTTTATAAAAGCTACTGCCTTCAACAAAGAAAAGAAGAAAAAGAAAATCGAAGCTGAAGAAGCCACTGAAACAGAGAGAGCTTGAGAGCTTGCTAAGAGATCTGAAGAGAGAAAGAGTTGCAGAGGCTCGGGGAAGAAGATTCGAGGTGGGGTGGTCTATCAGATGCCCTCAGGGGCTATATTCTCCCCTTCCCCATTCCTTTTTGTTTCGATCTGTCTTCTGTAGTCTGCCTCTATTTTCTGTAGTTTGCTTCTAAGGCCTGTTCCCCCGTCGATGTTGAGTGCCAGCGTAGTCTGGTATATCTTAAAGGGGCATCAGTTTGTATGCAGACCTTTGCAGTCCGATTCCCCCCTTTGTGCTAAATGTATGCGTCTTTTCGAATGAAATGAGATATGAGATCCTAGAGTTTTATATCTCTCTTCCTCTCTGAAAGCTATTGTGTTTGATAGTCGTTGTGAATGGATCTGACTCTGTTGTATGCACACCCTTTAGACCGCTCGATTGTGTTTCTACTGCATCGTAGATGTTTTCCCAACCTCCCAATCACGGTGAGAGCCTGAGACAGTCCATCTCATCACTCCTCATTCATGAGACGATGATAGATACATCCAAATCAAAGTTCATGTGATTCAAACGATATTCTGGCTCCCAGTGGTGCTCCAGAGTGAAAGCCCTCTCCTCCTCGGGGTGATGTGTTCCAAAACCATTCTTTGTCTTTATCAAGCCATCTCAAAATCCCTTGAATAAAACCTCTCAAAGCCTTAGGTAAAAGACCTTGAAATCCCTGAATAGAACCCCTCAGAATCCCCCAAAGAAGTCCCTAAAATCCTCAGCTCATTACCCGTTTAAACCCCCTAAAACCCTGATCCTAAAAACCTCCCGGCGCGGCCTTCTCTCGGCGCGAGTTCTGCGCCGAGCGTCGCCTGCGCGGACTGAGCATTACCCAACGCGCCGAGACCCATCCTCCCTACCGTGTCGATAGTCTCATGCCGATGCCCTCAAAAGCTCTGAGCCTTATGATCCATCAGTATAAAACCCTATCACCCCGAGGAGAAGCAATAACCTTCACTCAACCCTCATGGGAGTTAAATCAATGGGGTTAACCCCTCTACATTCTACAGCCACGTTGGCTTAACGAGTACTGCCACTGCATGCTTTCCTATGGCCTCTGTAAGGGAATATTAATAAACACCACGATGAGTGGACCTTGTCCCATCGGATTGTGATCCTTTTGGATCTCGGGCTACGCCTATTTCTCGTTTGGCTTCTGTAGGGCCCCAGAATTTATATAAATAATTTTTGGATTATAAATGGAATTTTATAAAATTTATAAGGGCTAAATAGATTAATAAATGGGTTATAAGGCCCAATGGTGTTAAATAATTAGCCTAGCTTATTCAATTAAGACTCAAAAGGTTTAAGGACCAAGCCCATTAAGTTTGGCCCATATTCTAGAAGGTTATTTAGCCTATCCACGAATTTTAAAGATAAATACTCTTTTATATAGATAATTAGAAGGATAAACGAATAAAAGAGTTTTATTAAATTGAAACTCTGCACACGTTTGGTGTAACGGTCTATCGGGCGACCGCTACAGCAAGTAACGCACTAGTCCTGATGCGTTACACCCTGTCAGTTCCGTGAATGTAAGAACTTGTAAAAAGATTGTATCTTTGGGATCCTATCTACAAGAGACCTAATTAGGAGAACATGTAAAGATACCAGGGACTCTTAGGGATCAGGTTCTGGCAAATTAAGGACTCTAGAATCGATCTAATCTTCAAACCCTAGCCAAAACCCTATAAATAGGACCCAGTTCTGAACTGAGCGACCCTTACTTTTGGCTCGTGAAGAATCAAGGTAAGGTGATAGAATTTCAGGTAAGTTCTTTTGAACTTTTTATTTCTAATACTAAGGTCTAACAACTCTTAAAATTTCATGATAGGAGGACGACTATCCAAGGAGTTAGAGGCTTCCAAAGTTGCTGGTCGGACCTTAGCAACCCAGGAAACTGAACGCAAGTCCCCTGAAGATCAAGAGATTAGGACGTCTAAACGAGGTAAGTAGAGTTTGGTTATTTATAACTTTTTGTTTCAATTAGTTTCATATTCTTACCCTCAAAATTTCACGTCCTTAGGTCAAGAGGCTGAGGAGCTAGGACAACGTGATGTTGCTGAAAAATCTCAAGAAAGAAGAGATTATGGTGTGTCTTGCAGTCATAAATTGGAAAGTTAAAGCCCATTTGAAAGGTAGGTTATCTCATGATTGGCAAAAACATATTGTTAGGGATAAAAGCCCTCTGATTGTGTTTCATTTCATGCACTATAGATCATGGATTTCATATTTTAGTAGAGTCATGCATACACGTGTATTCTTAGCCCTAATTAAGTTAAAAAGGAACTTTCTTGTCAAATTCACAGAAAACCCATGCATACAAGTAGCTTAGCCTTCATTATATCATGTGGAAGTTATATATGATTTTCAGACATGATGTAAGTTGAAACCTTAGATCTTTTTATCTATTGCTGTCAGTAGAATCTCTAACGGATTAGGGTAGGACCGTCACAACACTGTAACGGTGTTACGATAAGCAGTCTCACCCTCTGGTGCATTTTAATTGCTCTGTTGTCTCTGACGCACCATAACAGCAGCGTTACACTACTGTAACATCCCCTCGATAAACCGTCACAAGAACTGTGACGCGCTCTTGTTAGACCGTCAGACCCCTATGTTCTGTCAGCCCGAGGTAGAAGGGTAACCAATTAAGTTTACTTATAAATTAGCTTAGATAGCTAAGTTTGGACCTGTTATCATGACTTTAAGTTAAGCTACTGATTCATAATAGAAATTACAGGATTAAGGTATCTTGAGTTATTTTAAGTTATGTTAATTTCTTGTGTCAAACTTCTATAGCTTTGTATCCTAAATCATGATTTTCAATGATGTGTTGATGGAGTTTTATCTTGGTTTCACGTTGCTACAAATTCTCTCTATATCAATAGAGTCATTTTATTTAAGTACATGGCATATATTTCGATATATGGCCATTAGTTTACACTTGTGCACTATAGGAACATATTCTTGAACTTGAGTACCTCTCTATTGGATATTCCTTCCAATGGACTAGGAAACCTTGTTTCAAGGCCTCCATAATTCTCTACAAGACTGGGATTCCCACTAGGACGCTGAGTTGGTTGTACCATGAAAGCCCAATCATTAGAAAACACTATCGATGGGTTCTGGTTTCTGGACAAATAACGGATCTACATTGGACTGTCAGGCTCATATAACGGCCCAATATATGACCATCACGTTTAACTGGATCCAATTATTGGTTCTGGATTCAGATCATTGTAACGGCCCAACACTAGAGCGTCACGTTATGTAACAGCGCAGTACAAGACCATCACAGTTCTGTATTTCGTTAACCCGAGGTTTGACCAAAAGGTTGATATTCTAAAGTTCCTAGATGGATGATTGATGTTCTAGAATTTGTCATAATGATCAAGATACTTAATTTAAATTATGAAAGTTAAAGAAATGTACCGTTATGCTGCCGAATTATATCCATGAGCATAACATAGTATAAGTCATTCTTGATCTCTCATATTCTAAATTGGAGCATTCATTCATTAATTATTGTTATCATGAGCTTGTTGAATTTATTACATTCTTGGCCATACTTTATTATTACATGCGTGAAATAACTTGATTTATACTTGAAGATGCGATCGAGCACTAATTGTGTTCAAGGGCTCTATGCTAGTCCCCTCGGCTGATTGTCGAAAATATACTATTATAAACCATGGGGTATGATGCTACTGGCGTCGCATTACGTCAGGAGTACTTTCTTTATAAATAAGTGAAAATCCACTGCATTATGAAAATACTTGTACATGATTATTGCTTGATATTCCATAGAAATTCACGAAGTACTTGCTCATAAGCAAAAGATGCTGGAGTGATGATTATGTGGCTTGCTAGTACATTCTCGATACATTCTGGTTCATGAAAGGCCAATATCATGTTCTTGTTACGTTCTTGCTAGTTCATTCTTGCTCTCATTCTATCTTACATGATCGTTTTGTTACTTTGGTTACTCGCGTGATTGATCGCATTTCACATGATTTTACCTAAATTCTTTAGAGCTAAAATGCTAATTACTTTAATAGTGCTATTCATGTTGATGCAAAGATACCTACTGGGCAAGTGTGCTCATTACCTATTTCTAATCTTTTTCAGGAGATGGAAGTGATACAAATTCGGATTCGAGTTATACAAGTAGCGGGTCCGAGAGCGAATGAAAGTCATATCAAATTGAGAGTGAAGACTTAGGAAAGTCTACATTGTTTAGATTGAGTCTATGTAATTTTCTTATTTCTTAAGTCTAGTGGAATGGAAAAAGATAAGAAGGTTATTGTACTTGAATACTTGATTATTAATAAAATAAAGTTGAAGTTTGAGTAATATTGTGCAATTGCATTATGAGTGATTGTCTTGTGCTCTGATCGTTCTTGCTTGAAAGAGGCTTACCATACCGGCTGTTCAGGTGCCTCGAGCGAGTCTTCCGCTGTAATAAAGGCTCGGGACGTGACAGTTAAGTTGGTATCAGAGCCTAAGTCTCAGGACTTAGGCAGAAGAATCATGTCATAGGATAAGTCCATAGTTTAAGGACCCCTACCTATGAGGTAAGGAAGAAATTTTCATACCCATGTGAGAATTGGGTAGAGCCCGGGATAAGATAGTTAATTAGCTTTAAGATTTATTTTCTTCCAATTTCATGAGAACTAATAAGTTATTATATTTCTCTCAACTACCCTCTTATTACCATGGCTCATCGCATAGATTGGAATGGCATGCAACAAACAGTTGCCGGCCTTACTCAAGCATTACAAACCATGGCGCAAGCTGACGCAGGGGTAAGAGCTGGTGATTTACATCGTAATTTCCAGAGTTTAAACCCTCCGCGTTTCTATGGTTCTTCTAATCCGGATGAAGCAGAGAACTGGATTGATGAGATGAACCGTATATTTGACGTCATCCAATGCACCGATCAAGAGAAGGTGTGTCTTGCAACTTTCCAACTCAACAAGGATGCCCGTACATGGTGGAAGTCGGTTCCGGCACCTCCGGCTGATGCACCTCATACATGGGATGGTTTTCTCACCTTGTTCCATCCCAAGTGTTTTTCCAAGCACGTAAAGGAATGAAAGGCTATGGAGTTTGCCTCTCTTCGATAAGGAATGATGACAGTTGCAGAATATGAACTAAAATTCTCAAGGCTGGCACCTTATGCACCGCACCTAATCAGTACCGATCTATTAAAGGCTAATCGGTTTATGGATGGGTTACGTCCCAATTTCATTTAGCAGCTCGGGACCCAAAACATCCGTACTTATACAGAGATGGTTCAGCGGGCGTATTTATGTGAAAGGACCTTAGAGAAGGTTGAGAAATTGAAGGGGAAAGGAGAAGAGTCTAGCTGACGATCTGATTGTCGTTATAAGAAAGAAAAGTTCGGTATCACGGAGCCTCACAAAAGCCGTGATAATAAGAAGTGATCCAGGAGCGGGAACGGTGGAAGTTCCCAGAAGAATAAAAAGATTAAGGAGGAGGAGCAGGTCGCCATGGCTTGCACAATTTGCAAAAAGTTGGGCCATTCGGCTGAAGAGTGTTGGAAGCGCCTCGACGCTTGTTTACGTTGTGGAAGCAGGGAGCATCGCATGCCGGATTGCCCCCTTATGAAGGACCAGTCATCTAGTGGTGGACGCAGGAGGCAAGCTCGCCTCAATGCCATTCTAGAACAAGAGGAAGCGCCCAGGGATGGTGGGCTTATAGAAGGTACTCTTCAAATTTATTCCCGTCCTACATTTGTGCTATTTGATACTGGTGCCTCTCATTCTTTTATCTCCACTACTTTCGCAAAAACATTACCAATCGCATCAGTTCCCTTACCTTTAGATCTTGCTATTACCACGCCCTTAGGTTCTTGAACAAAGCTTACCGACTATTATCCTGATAGCGAAGTGATAGTAGAAGGTCATAATCTCCCCGCAAACTTAGTATGCCTTGACATGAAAGGTTATGATGCCATTTTATGGGTAGATTGGCTTGTAGATCATGATGCTTTTATCAACTGCAGAAACATGATTATATCCTTATGAAAACTCGGTCTTACAAGATTCTCTTTTCTTGGCATCAAATACAAGAAACACCCCACTATCATATCCTCACTTCACGCTTGCAAACTTATCTCGCAAGGATGTGAAGCTTTTCATGCTTCTGTCATTATTACGGAGTCCAAGGAAATTATCATAGTGAACATCCCAATTGTAAATGAGTTCCCAGATGTATTCCCATCTGGATTACCCAATTTACCACCCAAGAGGGAAGTGAATTTCACTATTGAACTCATTCCAGGAGCAACACCTGTTTCTATAGCCCCTTACAGGATGTCCCCCATAGAACTCAAGGAACTAAAGAGGCGGTTGCAGGAACTACTAGACAAGGGTTTTATTAGACCTAGCACATCCCCTTGGGGTGCACTAGTTCTTTTTGTCAAGAAGAATGATGGTTCTCTCAGGCTATGCATCGATTACCGGCGACTGAATCAACTTATAATCAAAAACAAGTATCCGTTGTCGCATATTGATGAGCTCTTCGATCAGCTTTCGGGAGCGGAATATTTCTCCAAGATTGACCTCAGATCAGGTTATCATCAGCTTAGAATTAAAGAAGAAGACATTTATAAATCGGCTTTTCGAAGTCGTTATGGCCACTATGAATTCGTGGTAATGCCGTTCGGGTTAACTAATGCCCCAACAGTATTTATGCAACTTATGAACAATGTCTTCCAACCATATCTGGACTAATTCATCGTCGTCTTCATTGATGACATCTTGATATACTCCAAGATAAAAGAGGAACATGAAGAACTTCTGAGGATAGCTCTGCAAACACTTAGAAAACATAAACATTATGCAAAGCTTAACAAATGTGAATTCTGGCTCAAGGAAGTTTCATTCTTAGGCCACATTATTTCCAAGGAAGGAATCGTTGTGGATCCTTCGAAAGTAGAAGCTGTCAGGAATTGGAGCCGGCCAACGACTGTGTCAGAAGTAAGAAGCTTTCTGGGTCTAGCTGGTTATTGTAGGAGGTTCATTAAGGACTTCTCAAAGACTGCTGTTCTTTTAACTAGACTCACAAGGAAAGAAAACCGTTTTGTTTGGTCCAAGGAATGTGAAGAGAGTTTTCAGACACATAAGAATCATCTTACTACGGCTAATATTTTATCACTACCAATGGGATGTGGTGGATTCGAAGTATATACAGATGCGTCTGGTATTGACTTAGGATGTGTCCTCATGTAAAATGGAAAGGTAATATGTTATTCTTCAAGACAATTGAAACGTCACGAGAAAAATTATCCTGTGCATGATTTAGAACTAGCAGCTGTTATCTTCGCCTTGAAAATTTGACGTCATTATCTCTATGGAGACAAATTCACGGTCTATTCGGACCACAAAAGCTTGAAATATTTATTTTCTCAAAAAGAGTTAAATATGAGGCAGAGGAGATGGTTAGAATATCTCAAGGACTTTGATTTTACTATTCAATATCATCCTGGCAAGGCGAATGCTGTAGCAGATGCACTCAACAGGAAACCAATGGGAATGCTATCAAGTCTTATGATTAGTATGACTAACCTTATTCCTCAATTTGCTCAGTTGAACTTAGAAATTGATATGAAGAAAGAAGATTGTTTCACAGCTAATATCCGAGCCCAACCTACATTGATAGAGGATCTGGCCAAGCTGCAAAATGATGATCCCGTACTACTTGAGATTAAAGCCAATATTGAACAAAGATCGGATTTCTCTGTTTCCAATGATGGCAGATTGCAATTTAAGGGCCGAGTGTGTATACCAGATCATGAGGATACGAAGAAATTGATCCTAGAAGAAGCACATAAGTCCAAGTACACCATTCATCCAGGTGGTATAAAAATGTATCAAGATCTCAAAAGAAACTTCTGGTGGCTCAATATGAAGAGAGAGATAGCGGATTTTGTGTCTCACTGTCTCACTTGTCAACAAGTTAAAGTAGAGCATTTTAGACCCGCCGGTAAATTACATCTCTTAGACATTCCAACATGGAAGTGGGAGAGTATAGGGATGGATTTCATCATAGGTTTACCTAAAACCAGAGGAGGACATGATGGTATATGGGTAATCATAGACCGATTGACTAAATCTGCACATTTTCTACCAATAAAAAGTCGATGGTCTGTGGATATTCTAGCAGTATTATACATAAAAAAAATTGTCATATTACATGGTGTCCCTGTCACTATTATATCTGATAGAGATCCTAGATTCACATCACATTTCTGGAAGGGTCCACAAAACTCACTAGGGACTAGATTGAATTTTAGCACAGCCATTCATCCACAAACTGATGGTCAGACAGAAAGAACTAATCAGGTAGTAGAAGATATGCTCAGGGCTTGTGCTATTGATGTTGGAGGTAGTTGGCATGATCACTTGCCTCTGGTAGAATTTAACAACAGTTATCAAGCCAGCATACAAATGGCACCTTTTGAAGCGTTATATGGAAAAAGCTGTAGATCACCTATTTGTTGGAATGAAATAGGGGAAAGGTAATTTCTAGGCCCCGACCTTATCAGGGATTCTACAGAGAAGATCAAGCTCATTCGAGAAAGACTACAGATGGCACAAGATAGGCAAAAGTCTTATGCCGATAATCGAAGGCGCGATTTGGAGTTTCAGGTTAGAGATCATGTATATCTAATGGTTTCTCCGGGTTGTGGTATTCAAAGATTTCACATCAAAGGCAAGCTAACTCTCAGGTTCATTGGCCCATTTGAAATTCTTGAAAGGGTCGTTGAAGTAGCTTATAGACTAGCTTTACCTCCACAATTAGCAAGAGTGCATGACGTATTTCACGTCTCTATGCTGAAAAAGTATATATATGATCCTGACCATGTTATCACTTAAGACAATCTAGAGATTTAGAAGGATATGACATACGAGAAAATGCCAATAAAGATTCTGGAATGAGAAGTGCGTCAACTAAGAAATAAAGTTATTCCTATGGTCAAGATTCAATTGAAGAAAACATGGCCATATGAAGCAACATGGGAAACCGAAGAAGCTATGCGAAAGAAATTTCGAGAATTATTCAACTGTAAGTACACTCTCCACAATCCATGTATTGAATTTGGAGACCAAATTCTTTTAAGTGGGGGAGGGTGTAGTGTCCCAAAATTTATATAAATAATTTTTAGATTATAAATGAAAATTTTTAAAATTTATAAGGGCTAAAAAGATTAGTAAATGGGTTATAATGACCAATGGTGTTAAATAATTAGCCTAGCCTATTCAATTAAGACTCAAAAGGTTTAAGGACCAAGCCCATTAAGTTTGGCCCATATTCTAGAAGGTTATTTAGCCTATCTACGAATTTTAAAGATAAATACTCTTTTATATAGATAATTAGAAGGATAAATAAATAAAAGAGTTTTATTAAATTGAAACTCTGCACACGTTTGGTGTAACGGTCTATCGGGCGACCGTTACAGCAGGTAACGCACTAGTCCTGATGCGTTACACCCTGTCAGTTCCGTGAATGGAAGAACTTGCAAAAAGATTGGATCTTTGAGATCCTATCTGCAAGAGACCTAATTAGGAGAATATGTAAGGATACCAGGGACTCTCAGGGATCAGGTTCTGGCAAATTAAGGACTCTAGAATTGATCTAATCTTCAAACCCTAGCCAAAACCCTATAAATAGGACCTAGTTCTGAACTGAGCGACCCTTACTTTTGGCTCGTGAAGAATCAAGGTAAGGAGATAGAATTTCGGGTAAGTTCTTTTGAACTTTTTATTTCTAATACTAAGGTCTAACAACTCTCAAAATTTCATGATAGGAGGATGAGTATCCAAGGAGTTAGAGGCTTCCAAAGTTGCTAGTCGGACCTTAGCAACCCAGGAAACTGAACGCAAGTCCCCTGAAGATCAAGAGATTAGGACGTCTAAACGAGATAATTAGAGTTCCGTTATTTATAACTTTTTGTTCCCCTTAGTTTCATCTTCTTACCCTTAAAAGTTCACGTCCTTAGGTCAAGAGGCTAAGGAGCTAGGACAACTTGAAGTTGCTGAAAAATCCTAGGAAAGGAGAAATTAGGGTGTGTGTTGCAGTCATAAATTGGAAAGTTAAAGCCCAGTTGAATGGTATGTTATCTCATGATTGGCAAAAACATATTGTTAGAGATAAAAGCCCTCTGATTGTGTTTGATTTCATGCACTATAGATCATGGATTTCATGTTTTTGTAGAGTCATGCATACACGTGTATTCTTAGCCCTAATTAAGTTAAAAAGGAACTTTCTTGTCAAATTCACATAAAACCCATGCATACTAATAGCTTAGCCTTCATTCTATCATGTGGAAGTTATATATGATTTCCAGACATGATGTAAGTTGAAACCTTAGATCTTTTTATCTATTGTTGTCAACAGAATCTCTAACGGATTAGGGTAGGACCGTCACAACACTGTAACGGCCTTAAGATAAGCCGTCACACCCTCTGTTGCATTTTAATTGCTCTGTTGTCCCTAACGCACCATAACAGGAGCGTTACACTACTGTAACGGCCCCTCGATAAACCATTACAGGAACTGTGACGCGCTCTTCTTAGACCGTCAGACCCCTGTGTTCTGTCAGCCCAAGGCAAAAGGGTAACCAGTTAAGTTTACTTATAAATATGCTTAGATAGCTAAGTTTGGACCTGTTATCATGACTTTAAGTTTAGCTACTGATTCATAATAGAAATTGCATGATTAAGGTATCTTGAGTTATTTTAAGTTGTGTTAATTTCATGTGTCAAGCTTCTATAGCTTTGTATCCTAAATCATGATTTTCAATGATGTGTTGACGGAGTTTTATCTTGGTTTCACGTTGCTACACACTCTCTCTATATCAATAGAGTCATTTTCTTTAAGTACATGGCATATATTCCGATATATGGCCATTAGTTTACACTTGTGCACTATAGAAACATATTCTTGAATTTGAGGACCTCTCTATTGAATATTCCTTCCAATGGACTAGGAAATCTTGTTTCAAGGCCTCCGTAATTCTCTGCGAGCCTGGGATTCCCACTAGGACGCCGAGTTGGTTGTACCATGAAAGCCTAATCATTAGAAAACACTATCGATGGGTTCTGGTTTCTAGACATGTAACAGATCTACATTGGATCGTCAAGCTCATATAACGGCCCAATATATGACCGTCACGTTTAACTGGATCCAATTATTGGTTCTGGATTCAGATCATTGTAACGGCCCAACACTGGAGCGTCACGTTATGTAATGGCCCAACACTGGAGCGTCACGTTATTTAACGGCCCAGTACAAGACCGTCACAGTTCTGTATTTCGTGAACCTGAGGTTTGACCAAAGGGTTGATATTCTAAAGTTCCTAGATGGATGATTGATGTTCTAGAATTTGTCATAATGATCAAGATACTTAATTTAAATTATGAAAGCTAAAGAAATGTACTGTTATGCTGCCGAATTATATCCATGAGCATAACATAGTATAAGTCATTCTTGATCTATCATATTCTAACTTGAAGCATTCATTCATTGATTATTGATATCATGAGCTTGTTGAATTTATTACATTCTTGGCCATACTTTATTGTTACATGCGTGGAAATAACTTGATTTATACTTGAAGATGCGATCGAGCATTGATTGTGTTCAAGGGCTCTATGCTAGTCCCCTCGGCTGATTGCCGAAAACATACTATTATAAACCATGGGGTATGATGCTACTGGCATCGCATTGTGCTAGGAGTACTTTCTTTATAAATAAGTGAAAATCCATGGCATCATGAAAATACTTGTATATGACTATTGCTTGATATTCCACAGAAATACACGAAGTACTTACTCATAAGCAAAAGATGCTAGAGTGATGATTATGTAGCTTGCAAGTACATTCTCGATACATTCTTATTCATGAAAGACCAATATCATGTTCTTGTTACGTTCTTGCTAGTTCATTCTTGCTCTCATTCTATCTTACATGATCGATTTGTTACTTTGGTTACTCGCGTGATTGATCACATTTCGCATGATTTTACATAAATTCTTTAGAGCTAAAATGCTAATTACTTTAATAGTGCTATTCATGTTGATGCGAATATAACTACTGGGCATGTGTGCTCATTACCTATTTCCAATCTTTTTCCGGAGATGGAAGTGATACAAATTCGGATTCGAGTTATACAAGTAGCGGGTCCGAGAGCGAATGAAAGTCATATCAATTTGAGAGTGAAGACTTAGGAAAGTCTACATTATTTAGATTGAGTCTATGTAATTTTCTTATTTCTTGAGTCTAGTGGAATGGAAAAACACAAGAAGGTTATTGTACTTGAATACTTAATTATTAATAAAGTAAAGTTGAAGTTTGAGTCATATTGTGCAATTGCATTATGTGTGATTATCTTGCGCTCTGATCGTTCTTACTTGCAAGAGGTTTACTATGCCAGCTGTTCGCATTCCTTGAGCAAGTCTTCCGCTTTAATAAAGGCTCGGGGCGTGACAGCTTCCATCCAGGCACTCCGTGGATGGATGACCTATAATCCCCTTTTTGCATCGTCCAGAACAAGGGGAGATGCTGCCAAAATTCATTCACGGTCTTTACCTTATCGTACCGTGTAAAGTTTTTATTAAACCGATGAATCAACCCCACTTAGTGTGGCAAAAACCCTGAGAAAGTTTATCTTACGGCTCTTTGCTTACTGTAAGAGGGGAACATAATCACTACGGTTACATGGTCTCCCTAGACCTTCTGTGGATAAGTTTACCCTCACCTTCTACCCTACCTAAATATCACCGTTGACAAGCCCATGAAACCCCATTGAACACAAGAAATCCCCTCAATAGAACCCAGCAGACCCATAACTCACAAAGCTCTCAGAATCCTAAAGAAGCTCCCCTCATCGGCGGCAGATGGCCTCCCGGCGCGGCCTACTCTAGGCGTGAGTTATGCGCCGAGACGCTAACTGCGCAGACTGAGCACCGTGCCGATGCTCTTGTGTGTTCATCGTCGCGTCGGGACCCCATCGCACCGGTTTGCCTTCGCGCCGATCCCTATTCACACCGGTTCATCTCAACACCAACTACCATCTAAACACCCGACTTCCCAGCAACCTTAGGGAGCCTTAAACTCAGTCTAAACCCAATGTCCTAACTTTATCAGCCTCCCTGCCAACCTTCATCATATCATGGGGAGTCATGGTTCTCTATCCAAGTCTAAGGTCTAAGGGAGCTAAATCAACGGGGTTTTACCCCCCCCCCCCCCAACATTATACCATTTGATTGCGATGTTTTCTACTAACCCTGCTAACCCTTGGAGTCTTGACACTACATGTCCTCAAATGGTTTCTTAAGGGGATATTAACTGATACCACGATAGTGGACGTTGTCCCGTCACATTTAGATCATCCTGGATCTCGGGTTACGCCCATCTTTCTTTTGGCTTCCATCTCGACACTCCGTGGATGGATGACCTATATTCGCACTTGGCATAGACCAAGATAAGGGGATATGCTGCCGGATTCATTCCACACATTATTATCACACCTTGCATCGCATCATTATACACACGTGTTTCACATCATGCAAATGAAGTCAGCATCATAGTCTTATCTTGTCTTGCCCCTGGGGCATCCCTTCTTGGCAATTAATCAAGGGTTGTCCTCTTTCTTAAGAGGACGTAATTAACGTCAAAACCTTCATGGTATGACGGACTCCGAGTCCCGACACGAACATCATAATCGACTGACTAAGTCAGATCGAGCGCATAATAAATTGTCACTCCAGTGACTGGCACGCGTAATAAAAATAGCTAATAAATAAATACATCCATATAAATAAAAAAATCAATATAAATAAGAGAATAAAAAAATCCGTTCCCACAATAACTTGTACGAGAGAAAAACCCACGTGGATCGTAAAACACAACTCAGGACCCACAAAAGCGATTCGAAAGCTCTCCGATACAGATCCGAAAGAAGCTAGGGTATTACAGTTTCTTCGCACCATGATGACTCTTTGTTCGTTTCGCACAAACAGCGCCAGATGAAGAGGCGTAATCTCGCGCTGATCCTGAGTCGTGAGATCCAGGGAGAATCTTTGGTCACGGTCACCACGTCTATATGAACTGCAAGGCAGGAAATGGATCAGAGGTGCCCAGGGAGGATTCCCTGGGGAAAACCCTCTGATGCTTAAGTCAGCAAGTGCGATAGAGCATGAAGGTGAAGAGAGAGGGTAGGAGAGAGAGGGCACGTGATTATTCTCCACCAAGAGATGTGGTGGTTTTCTCTCAGGACCATTACCTTACCGTCTCGGAGGGTCTCCCTGGAGTTTATATAGCAATCCATTTAACGTAATAGTCCAGGGAGCTGAGGGGGCTTCGGGGGGGTTACGTCCTTCTAGTGGGCTCTTTATGGCGTAAGGATTCTTGCCCTCCCCTATCCTTTGGAGTTCCCTACTCCTGCTGGATGTGTAACGGACGCCTGGATGAGCTTCTGACAGTCGGTCCGGGCCAGAGGCGCTTGCTTGGGGTTTTGTCCCGAGCGATGAATGTATAGCTCAGGTGGGCCATGTCGGGTCCCCGCGGGGGATCTCTTGACCGATCTGTCGCTCAGACTTTCGGACCTGAGGGGCCGTCTAGGAAGTGTTGCTCCGAGTGAGTTTTCGGCTTGAAGTAAGTGGGCCCAAAATGGGGCTGTCACTTTGGGGAGCTGGGCCTGGTTTGGTCGAATTGCACCTAGTTGGGCCGTGCTCTCGGGTAACAAATTTTCCCCCTCTCCAGAGACCATTCTTTTTGTTACATGTTGTCAAATCATCAGACTTCATAATAGAATAGTCATGCATCATGTGACCATCCCTACCACAGTAAAAACATGAAGTTATAACTTTCTTTCTGGGTGCATGTTTATGTGTAACAGAGTTGTGCTTAGCATGCATAGGGGTACTAGGAGCACCAGTTTGGAATTTCTGATTCACAGATTTCTTTTGCTTAGACATGTTTTTCAGGATTTTCGATTGTTGAACAGGAGGTAGTTTCTTAGATGTGCCAGAAACATCTGAAGCATGAAGAAATGAGGTTTGTAATTGATTTTCAAATGATTTCTTGTTCACTAGGCTATAGCCAAGCCCTTCCTTTTGGAAGTTAACCCTAACTCCCGGAAGTTTATCCAAATTCTCTTTCCCTTCAACAAACCTTGACAAGGAATCATTTAGATCATGGATTTCATATTCAAGGGTTGTTATGTGAAGTTTATAGCTGGCTATGTCAGCTTCACATGAAACAACTTGTTGATTGAATATGCCATTCATACTTTTGAAACTTTCTATTTCATGTTTCAACTCCTGCACATTTTCAGATTCATTTACATCCAGAATGCATTTTCCTTTGTCAAAAGCCATACGTCTCTCAGACAAGGCACTATTTAATTTCTTTAGTTTTTCAATTTCTTTTACAAGTTCTTCATTTCGAATCAGCTCATCAACCAGAAATTGATCTTTGGTCATTGAGTTTAGTTACTCTTTGTAGACTTTTTCTATTTGTTGGAGTTCAGAAATGTTGGTCAGAAGCTCTTCATTTTCATTTGTCAATGAAGTATTTTTTTATTTATAAACTCTAACATCAAAAGAAAGAGACTCATTTAATTCCTAAAAGTGTGAACATTTTTCACAATGGGAATTACTTATGTTCTGTTCAACTTCCTTTCTCAATTTTCTATTTTCCGGTTTCATTTTCTTGTATTTCCTTAACAATTTATCGTAAGCTTCTATTAAGTCCTCAAATAAAATTTCATCACTCCCAGAATTTACCTCGGAGCTTTCCTTGCTTGTCATATCTAGTTTATCGGCCATGAGACACATGCCATCCATTTTTTCTTCTTGAGCTTTGATCAAATAATCCATGAGCTCATTTGCCATTCTACAAGAAGAGACAAATGGAAACATATTAGTGTTCACGGAAGCTTTCAATAGACTCAGTACAGTGACATTTTCATGGTTCTTCAATTTATCCTGACTAGACCACTTGGTCTCATCTAGAGGCACTATGTGAGGACCATCATAAATCAAATTCCAGAGGTCAGGATTAATAGATTTAATCAGCTCACACATTTTTCCTAACCATGAAGGAAAATCAAAGCCATTAAAAATAGGTAAGTAATTCATCAAGATATGTCCAACAGAATAATTCATGATTGACACTACACTGGGATCTCTCTGTAGATCGTTAGACCTATGGACAACAGAGCCTCGCTCTAATACCAATTGTTGGGTCCCGTAGTGCAAGAAGACGGATCTAGAGGGGGTGAATAGATCCTTCTATTAAAAATTAGTACAATTAAAATACAAACACCCCACAACGAAAACTAACACAACATCCAAACAATTAGGCACGCTGTAGATTTACCAAGCAGCAAATAGATGGACATTAAGGATTAAAAATGACTTGTAGAACCAAACTCAAGTTAGCTCTTTATGTGCACAAATTAAGTGTGTGTAGCAATTTGATTGGATTGAGTGTGTGATAGCATCAAATTAAACTTGTGAATGGAGAGAGAGGAAATGGACAGTCATACATGCATTCAGATATAAACACGGTGATTTTTAAGGTGGTTCAAGACCACGACAGGCTCCCTACGTCCACCCCTCACTGAACTGAATGAGGCTTCACTACTGGTAAACCAGTACAGGGATAAATCCCCACACACACAAGGAGCCAAGCTCCAACACACACACACAAGACGACGCCTGCACACACACACGGGGACACGCCCCAATACACACACGGAGACGGAGTCTCCAACATGATCCAACGACCGGATCACACACACGTTGCAATAGACACAGCACTCTGCACATACGAACACCCGGATCTGGATAGATCCACACACACACGCAGATCTGAAGAGATCCACGCACACACATGGATCTAAACAAAACCACGCACAAACATATGAATCTGAATAGATCCACACACAGATACAAACACACGGATGAACTATCATGTCCTAAGATTTATATACAGCGGAAGATATTCGGGAACGTGAACAGCTGACAAGAGAAGCTTCAAGTGACAATAACAATCAGAGCACAAATCATTCACACATAAGATGAAATGGAGACAATAATTGATCAAAAATCTGAATTTTATTGATAATAACAATCTAGTACATGATGTTGACTCATTGACTAACGAGACTCAAATAAAGTGAAAATTACATAATTGACTCTTTACTAGACTAACTACGGCTTCTCTCGAACCATCAATCACTCTCGGATCCATCACTTGAGTAATCTGAATCCGACCCGCTAGAATTTCCTGAAAAAGATTGAAAAGTAGGGTAATGAGCACACATGCCCAGTAGGTATCTTCGTATCAAAATGAAGGCAATATTTAGGTGATAAATTTTTTAGCTCCAGAGTTAAGATAGTGAAAATGAGAATGCGGTAAATCATACGGCATAGTTAAAACATCCAAAAATATAGAATCATGATATATCTGAGCAAGTAGACATGATCGAGTATAGGAACAAGTAATATTTAATCATGCAGATGTAAATTGGCTTTTCATGAACAAGAATGTACGAGCATGTAACTAGAAAGTACTTACACAACCTTGTAAAGGCCATGCATTAACAAGCATGTAATTTTCATAACGAGCCTCGTGGATTTCATGAGAGAAGAAAGTACTCCCAGCGCAATGCGATGCCAGTATCATCGTACCCCATGGTTTATAGAACGTTTTCGACCATCGGCTGTGGGGGCCAATATGGAGCCCTTGGACACAATCCGTGTCCGGTCTTACATCTTCAAGTTATAAATCCAGCTACTTCCATGAGATATACCAATAAAGTATGGCCAATAATGTAACAAGTTAAATTCTAGTTTCATGATACAATATCAAGGTAAGAATGCATCAAATAAGAATATGGGAGTCCAAAAATGACTTCAAGCAAGGTCATGCCACGGCAGTAAGTCGGTAGCATAACGGCACATTCTTTAATCTTCCAAAATTTATTATATAGCTTTTTGAACAAGGTATTGGACTCTAGATAATCAATAGGCCATCTAGGAACTTATAAAACCCAACCCAAAGGTCAAACCTTGGGTTAGACAGAATCAGGGACCTTACGGTCGTTTACTAGACCATTTTTACAAGAAAGCGGTCAGATCCAGACCGTTTCATGGAGACATGCAGTCGAGTCAAGACTATTTAGTAACAGAGTTAATGAAATGAATGAACCAGAACCATGCGGTCTAGGCAGGGCCGCTAGGTGTCCTTAGCGGTCAGGTGAATGGCCGCTAGGTTCCTCTGGCGGTTGTCGAGAAGGCCGCTAGGATCCAGAACTCACAAACACCGGTAAAGTGCTTTCTAGATAATTGGGTTTTGAGGGTACAACTAGCTCGGTATCCTAGTGGGAATCCCAGGCTCGCGGAGTCTTACGGAGGTCTTGAAACATAATCCCCTAGTCTGACAGAAGGAATATCCGGCGGAGAGGATCACAAGTCCAAGAGAGTGTACTATAGTTCAAAGTGTAACTAATGGTCGCATACCGGAGCATACGCCATGTACTTATGAAAATGACTCAAGATGAGAAAGGATCGTGGTAAAACAGCGATCAAAACTAGTCAAGTCCATGAAAATTATATTCATTAATATAAGTTTTGGCCTAAAATTAACATAACTTAAAATAGTTTCCATGCATATGTGAAACTTGCAATCTACTAGAATAACCCACCAATACAACCAAATTTTCAAATGTAGCACTTAAACAGGAATAAAACCTAATTATCTAGGCTTATCATAAGATAAATAAGGTTTCTCTGCATTATGTTTTGGGTTAACATAATTACAGAACTCAGAAAATAAAAGTGATTGCTTAAGGAGCGTTTTATCGGACCTAGCGGTCTATCGTAGGGCTGCTAAGTGACTCAGGCGGTCTCAGGAAGAGCGCTTCTTCCTGTCTGATGTAAACACCATTAAAATCGAAATACATGCTAATCTAGGGTAGATAGGTATATGGTAAACAATTAAAAACATGCTTCTAAGATATGATAGAAGGACTTAAACTATGGATATGCATGGATTGACATGAAATAGATAAGAATTTTCTATTTTTATCTCAATAAGGCTAGATTCATGCATGGTAAATGAACTAACTTGCGCAGTCCCAATAAAAAAGAAAATACTCCATGTACAATGCATGAAAACGTTTGGCAATTAAGGGATTTTACTCCTAAGATCATGTTTAAGCCGTTCATGAGATAACCTAACTCTGATCTAGGCTTTAAACTTTGAATTTAGGGCTGGAAGTTGACCCTAGTTCCTGCTCGTTCAGAACCGAACCAACAACTTCATGGCCTTCTAACTTCTGATTCCCTTCACCTAAGACCACGAAAATTGCAGGGTAAGAAGAGGGTACTAAAAGGAACAAATAACTCTAAAGAACCCCTATCTATTTACCTCGTTTAGGACTTCTAATCAGCCGATCTTCCAGACCTGGTCGCATAGTTTTCAGGTTTGCTTGCACTGAACCAGCGTCTTTGTAGGTCTCTAACTCCTTGTGGGCTTGATCTCCTAGAATGAAATTTTGAGGGCAGTTAGACCTTAGTATTATGAATAATGCTTCCTTACCTTAGTTCCACGCGAGCCAAACGTATGGGTCACGTAATTTGAACTTAAGGTCTATTTATAGGGTTAGCTAGGGTTTTGAGGATATGGACGACCCTAGAGTCCTAATTAGGTCATCAATTCGATCTTAACCTATCCTAGAACCTTCTAGCTAATAGATTGCTTCGATCTCCAAGGATTTGGCCTGAAGAATTTGGAGTTTTTCACACGATCAAACTGCTCGCGATCGGACTCTTGGTAGCGGTCTAGTTGAGACCGTTTATTGCTCCTTGCGGTCGCCCGATAGACCATTTTCAATGTTGGGCGCCGAAATTTGAATTGGTTCAAACTCTTTGGTTATTTATGTTTTATTTATGCCTATTTAAATCTACTTATCTCTTAATTCCGTAAATACATCAATTTAAGGTTCTAGAACATGGGCCAGGGTCAAAAACTATAATTTGGGCCACGTGGGTTTAATTAAATGGGCATATTCCTTATTAATTAGTATAGCGCCTTAGATTAATTAACCACAATTCATTTAATAGCCCATTTAGTCTATTTAAATGCATAATAATTATATTTTAATCTTGAAAAATTCCTAGAAAATTCTCGGGCGTTATACCCTCCCCCACTTAAAAAGAATTTGTTCCCCAAATTCAATACATGGATTTTATAGAGAGTACTTACAGTTGAATAGCTCGGGAAATCTCATGCGCATGGCTTCTTCCGTTTCCCATGTAGCATCTTGATCTGATCCTTTATTCCACTAGATTTTTACCATAGGAATGGTTTTATTTCGAAGCTGACGTACCTCTCGATCAATAATTTTGTAAGGCTTTTGTTCGTACGTCAAATCTTTTTGAATATCTAAATTGTTATAAGAGATAATGTGGAATGGATCATAGATATATTTCTTTAACATAGAGACATGGAATACATCATGAACTCCTGCCAACTGTGGAGGTAATGCTAGACGATACACCACTTCTCCCACTCTTTCAAGAATTTTGAAAGGGCCAATGAATCTTGGCATAAGCTTACCTTTAATACCAAACTTGTGAATACCACGACCAGGAGAAACCTTAAGAAATACATGATCTCCCATCTGAAATTTCAGATCTCGCCTTCGGTTATCAGCATATGACTTTTGCCTATCTTGGGCCACCTTGAGTATTTCTCTTATCACTTTCACCTTGTCGGTTGTATCTCGAACAAGATCAGGGCCTAGAATTTGTTTTTCACCAACCTCGTCCCAGCAGATTGGTGTTCGGCAACTTCTTCCATATAATGCGTCAAGCGGTGCCATTTGAATGCAAGCTTGGTAGCTATTGTTGTAGGTAAATTCCACTAAAGGTAAATAATCGTGCCAGCTTCCACCGAAATCTATAACACATGCTCTTAGCATATCTTCTTCCACTTGATAGGTCCTTTTGGTTTGTCCATCGGTTTGTGGATGAAACACAGTGCTAAAATTCAATCGGGTTCCCAAAGAATATTGTAGCCCCTTCCAGAATTGTGAAGTAAATCGAGGGTCTCGATCAGAAATAATGGTGATAGGGGCACCATGTAAACAATCTCCTTTATGTATAAAGCAGCCAACATATCCACAGACCATCAGCTTTTAATAGGTCAAAAATGAGCCGATTTTGTTAGACGGTCTATGATCACCGATATTCCATCATGTCAACTTCTTGATTTAGGCAGTCCCATGATAAAATCCATCCCTATACTTTCCCATTTCCATTCTGAAATTTCCAAGGGATGTAGTTGTCACGCCCCGAGCTTTTATTACAGCAGAAGACTAGCTCGAGGAACGTGAACAGCCGGCATGGTAAGCCTCTTACAAGCAAGAATGATCAGAGCGTAAGACAATCACACGCATAAATGTAATTACACAATATCTACTCAACCTTCAACTTTCATTTCACATTATCAATCGAATATTCAAATACAATCACTAGTTCAACTTTCTTCATCATAGTAGACTCAAGAAATAAGAAAATTACATAGACACAATCTAAACAATGTTGACTTCCTAAGTCTTCACTCATTCTTTATTCACTCTTGGACCCGCTATTTGAATATTCCGAATCCGATCACGACTCACTTCCATCTCCTGAAAAAGATTGGACATAGGTAATGAGCACACTTGCCTAGTAGGTATCTTCGCATCAACATGAAGTCACTATTTAAGTAATTACCATTTTTACTCTAAAAAATAAGGTAAAATCATGCGAAATGCGATAATCAAGCAAGTAACCAAAGTAACAAAGATGATCGTTCAAGATAGAATGAGAGCAAGTATGAACTAGCAAGAATGTAACAAGAATGTAGCATGGCCTTTCATGAACAAGAATGTACTAGCAAGTCACATACTCACCACCCAAACATCTTTTGCTTATGAGCAAGTATTTGGTGAATTTCTGTGGAATATCTGATATGCACAGCGGAAAGTGAGATAGAAGGGGGGGGGATGAATAGATCACTCTTAGATTCGATAAGCTCAGTAACAATTGCTCAACCCCTCAAATAGCAGTGATGAAACCTCAAAGAAAGGTAAAAGAAATATCTGGACAATGGATAGAGATCTAGAAAGAAATACGCGATGGAGCAATATATCAAGTTGATGGAGAGCAAACACAAAGTAGACATGCAAATCCACAAGAGAGACAGAGAGTTTTTAGGTGGTTCGATTGCTACACGTAATCTACGTCCACCCCTCACTCAGAAGAGTAAGGTTTCCTTGCAATGATCAATCGCACACAGCAGACTCAGTCTGCGACAATTGCTGCCAAACCGCTTGCCTTGAGGAACAACCTCCTCAGGCTTCTGATCAACCAGAAGAATCACTGGAGAATAAATCTCACTTCCTTTGCACGCAGCAAAGGGAACCCTGTAAAATTGGTCCCAAGCAACTCACACAACTAGAGGATCAAACCTCTCTTCCTCCAAGACAATGGAGGGAAACCGGAGAACTTCTCCCTTCCCCCGAGCAAGCTTGGAGGGTAACACAATGGAATTGAAAGCGAAGGAAACTCAAAAATAAAAGATCAATGGAAAAAATTATCACTAAGATAAAACAATGTAGCTTCCGTAGAAGCAGATCTTCATATTCACAAACGACTCTCACTCAGACTCTTCTCTCCGCTCTTGATGGAGTGGTTTTTCTCTGGTTTTCTCTCTTGATCCACACATTGCTCTCTCACTTCTCTTCTTTCTCACTGTTCCATTTTATCTTCTCGAACCCCTTTTTCTCAGCATATATATAACTATTCCAGAAACTTAGGCGTGTGGATACCACGTTTCCTGCCTGAAAGGTTGGGGCACGTGTCAGAATGTTCTGGACCTCCATCTTCCTCGGATCACGTGCCATCCATATGGTGAATGCACAGACAAACTATCAGAAAAGGAATAACCATTTTGTCACACACTTAGCACAAGTTGTACCGACGTAGCGAGTAAGTAAGCATAAACTGCATTGAGTAGGAGTTTCCAAGTCAAACAATGCACTGACTTACTACAAGGTGAATAAGAGATTGCACCAAGTTGAAGTGAGCAAAAATGAGAGATGCACTTACTTGAGAAAACGCATGACGTCATAAGCACGGACCATAGAGTCCAATAGTGCAACAGATATGCACCGACAAGAAACCACATAACACAAGGATACACTGACTTTATTTTTTGCCAGAATGGAAAGTTTGCACCGAGTTGATAAAGAAGAATGCACGGACAAAGGAAGATGCAAGACAGAACTTGCACCAAGCCAAGAAATCCCGTCCAAGTAAGAACTTGCACCGAGATGGCAGAGAGAAAGATGCAGAACAAAGAGAGATGCAAGCCAAAGCTTGCACCGAGTTGGATTTGCACTTAGATAAGAAATGAGCAGACTCAACAAGTGCATTCTAGACAAGAATTGCACCGACCCAGATATTGCACCGACATCGAGAGGTGAGATGCGGGGACACGATATGCACGGACCTTGGTGCACATGACTTAGTGAGATGCACTGTGACAGAATATGAACGACAGAACCTGTGCATGAACAAGGACTTGCACTGAGGCAAGCTCTTTTTGCGAGAAATGCAGAACTTGGAAAAACTTGCACCGAACAAGCTTATGAACGAGACAATGCATTCACTGACTTAATATTTATTAAGCAAAAAGACGAGTGTCAAACAATGCACGGACCTAAATCATGCAACAAGCACAGACCTTCTTCATGCTTAGAAATAAAGAAATGCACCACGGCATACTATGCACGGACATTATGCGAGATGCACCGAGCTCTTCTGAGTCGAACACAAGTGTTGAGCTTATAGAAGGAAACTTGCACCGAGGCAAGGACATACTACGTCTAGAGAAAAGCATGCACTGATCTATTGAATGCATATGAACATGAGAATGCACGGACCTTTATTGCAAGAGTGTGATAAAATAAATTGATTTATAGTGTGAGACATCATCAAAACTGTAGGGATGTAACAATCTCCCCCTTTTTGATGATGGTAACACTATGAATCAAGCAATATCAGGGCATTAAAAGGAAATCAACAACAATCAAGAGCAAACCAAAATGAGGAAACCAAAATGAGCATACTGACAAACCAGAAAGCCTCTCCCAGAGACAACATCTTCTGACCTTCTTCTTATACAAATCCACTCCCCTACAACTCGCTCTCAGATGCCTCAGATGCTCTGAACCTCTCAGATGACCTCTTACCGCCAGAACCTCTCAGATGACCTCTCTCCCCCTTTGACATCATCAAAAGGAAATGAAAGATATATGCAGTTGCTGGAGACATGAGGAAGAAGTACAGTGGCTTCGCAGTGTAGAAAAACTCATGAGCATATCTTAAGAGAATAAGTGAGGCGCTAAACATAAGAAAAGATTCTTTAACTATGGTAAGCAAAAGAGAATTAGAATGATAGAGAAGTTTATCCACATACAGGGTATATGATGTAGAGTAGGGATGAACAAGTATGACAAGACATAGCTGATCAAACAACTCTACGAAGTAGACAACAGAGACAAAAGCAGAGAAGGTGTGCTCAAGGTATTGAGGACAAGCATTTCAGTAATTTGCACAAATATAAAGGATATTATAGTGATTTTCAAGATATTGACTATTAAGTAAGTTGGTAAATCACATCTTTAACATTAGGGAGACACCTTGAACAGAGGTCGGAATCCCCAGTTACTCAATGTGAGAACCTCATTACCTCTTGTTATAGAGAACAAAGTTAGTAACTGTGGCTTTTGACGTGAGGAAACACCTTGATCAGAGGCCAGAGTCCCCAGTTACTCACCACCTTGTCACCATTGCTCTGTGATGGTCAGAAACATTCAGTTTATTTTGCAATTTTTTTTTTGAATTTGTCACCTCATGACATAGGACAGACTTCATTTCATTGATGAAGCTCCCAGTTTCTCAGTGATCACACCATAGACCTTTGTTCATTTAGTTGATCCCTTATATTGTGGAGATGAAGTGATTGAAGACAATACCAGAAGAACTGTTTCTTTGAAATGAATCTTTAAGTCTAGATTTCAAGTTGATCTGGACAGATATCAAGACATACAAGTTTTAGCCTAAACCAGAATCATGAACAATGTAGGAAGATATACTTCGGACACTTAATTCAAGTCTCTAATAGTTTACTAGAGAAAAGATTCTAGCTTGAC
This sequence comes from Amorphophallus konjac, assembly GCA_022559845.1. Taxonomy (NCBI): domain Eukaryota; kingdom Viridiplantae; phylum Streptophyta; class Magnoliopsida; order Alismatales; family Araceae; genus Amorphophallus; species Amorphophallus konjac. The sequence continues at coordinate 70,654,465 of CM040120.1, forward strand.
TTTAGTTACACAAACTTATAGACTTAAGAGATGGATGAGATTCTACTGTCTGAGAGAGAACCACACTCATTCAATCATGAGAACCAGCAATGACACACATCTGGTCAACCTTTTAAATCAGTCAAACTTCACTAACTGCCTAGCTCCCCCTCAATTGATGCACAGTAGGAAACTAATCAGCAAATACTCAGAACTCCCCCTTACGGTTAGGACAGGCTTCTCACACAACCTCTTCCCAAAAAAAATAAAAAAATTAGGAGATTAGAAGTTAAGACAATTTAAATAAGCCTAATTCTCTCCTTAATGTGGTGAATTTGTCATTGTCTAGAGGCTTTGTGAAGATATCAGCAATTTGATTAGCAGTGCCTACATGAATCAGTTCAAAAGTGTTCTTAGAAACCTCATCTCTTATTAAATGATGCCTTATTTCTATGTGTTTGGTGCGGGAATGCAAGATAGGATTCTTGGCTACATTGATGGCACTAGTATTATCAAAGTAAATGGGTGTGCACCCCAGGTCTACTTGATAGTCCTGAAGCTGGTGTTTAATCCAAATGACTTGTGTACCACAACTCCCTACAGCCACATACTCAGCCTCTGTAGTGGAGAGGGCCACTGAATGTTGTTTCTTGGAACCCCAAGATACTAATCACCCACCTAAAAATTCACAATGACTACTAGTGCTTTTTCTATCTAGTTTACACTCGGCATAATCGGCATCTGTGTATGCAATTAAATCTAGTGTGTGTGATACAGGAAACCATAAACCAATGGTGTGTGTAGTAGACAGATATCTGAAAATTCTTTTTACTGCCGCTAGATGTAATTCAGTGGGTCTAGATTGATACCTTGCACACATTCCTACACTGAACTGTATATCAGGTCTTGAAGCTGTCAAATAGAGTAGAGATCCAATCATACCTCGGTAGAGCTTGGCATCTACTTCTTTACCTGTCTCATCTGCATCCAATGAGGTGCTGGTACCCATTGGTGTAGTAATGTGCTTCAAGTTGGTCATGCCAAACCTATTGAGAACGTCCAATGTATACTTGGTCTGGTTGATGAAGCATCCTTCCTCCAACTGTTGTATCTGCAGGCCAAGAAAATACTTCAGTTCGCCTACCAAACTCATTTAAAATTCTGCTGACATCAATTTTAAAAATTCATCACATAGACCAGTACTTGTTGAGCCGAAGATAATGTCATCTACGTATACGTAGACTATGATGAGATCTTCTTTAAAGCTTTTTATAAAGAGAGTTTGATGTACCTTACCTCTTTGGTAGCCCTTGCTGATTAGAAATCCTGTTAATCTCTCATACCCGGCTTGAGGGGCCTGCTTTAAACCATACAAAGCTTTGTTCAATCTGAAAACTTGGTCAGGTTTAGTGGAGAATTGAAAACCGAGGGGCTGTTCAACAAAAACTTCTTCCTTGATAATTCCATTTAAGAACGCACTCTTCACATCCATTTGTTGGAGTTTTATATTTTTAGAGCATGCAAATGTTAACAATATTCGTATAGCTTCCATCCTAGCAACAGATGCGTAGGACTCATCGAAGTCAACTCCAAATTCCTGACAGTAGCCCTTGGCTACTAGTCTGGCTTTATTTCTAGAAATAATTCCATCTTCATTCATTTTATTCTTGAACACCCATTTGGTTCCTATCACATTAGTGTTCTCAGGTCTTGGAACAAGTTCTCAGACATTGTTTCTTTCAAACTGACCTAACTCTTTAGACATGGCATTGACCCAAGATGCATCGTTTAAGGCTTCATCTGCTGATTTTGGTTCAATTTGAGAAACTAAAGCAATTAAATCTTGATTTTGAACATTTTTGAAATGAGACCTGGTCCTAGGGGGATCCCTTAAATCTCCTATGATATTATTCTCAAGGTGGTCTTTCAAGAATCTAACATTGGTTGAGGACTCACCTGGTTCGGTTGAGCTTACTTGATTCTGATCGGTTTGTCCTTCGGGTTGTTCATTTTCATCCTTCAATTTCTCCTCAAGAAATTCTCCATCATGCTTTGAAGACCTGTCAGCATCATCAAGGTTGTTAGCATCTGTTGATTCACCAATTATCACATGAGGAGTTTCCTCTATAGTTTGGTCTGTTACATTGAAAACCCTATAGGCCCTAGTTGTTTCAGAGTATCCCAGAAAGATTCCTGGAGTACTTCTAGCATGAAATTTATCTAAGTCCCTTTTATTATTGTTATGGATGAAACATTCTGAACCAAAAATTCTGAAGTATGAGACATTTGGTCTTTTACCTTTAAGGAGTTCATTGGGAGTTTTCTTATGGACAGGTCTTACCATTGCTCGGTTAATTGTATAACAGGCTGTGTTGGCTGCCTCTGCCCAAAATCTCCTGGGAAGCTGACTTTCGACCAGCATAGTTCTGGCCATTTCAATGATTGTCTGATTTCTTCTCTCAACAATTCTGTTCTGCTCTGGAGTCCTGGGAGAAGAAAATTGGTGAGTCAGTCCCTCTTTATTGCAGAAGTCAGAAAATAAAGAATTCTCAAACTCACCTCCATGGTCAGTTTGAATTATTGAAATACAGTGAGAACCTCCTTGTTTGATTTTATTGAAGAAATGTTCATACTTCTGAAATGCATCATTTTTATTTGCTAAGAAAAATAGCCATGAAAATCTAGAGAAATCATCTACAATGACGAACCCAAACCTTTTCCCATTCAAGCTCAAAGTTCTAGTTGGACCAAAAAGGTCCATAGTTAAGAGTTCCATAGGTTTAGTTGATAAAGACTCAAACTAGCGCTTAAATGACTTGCGAGTTTGCTTGCCTAGAGCACATGCATCAAAGATTTTTGAGATTGAATTAAACTTGATTTTAGGCAAGACTCTAACTAAATCATGCTTGATCAATTTATTCAAAGTAGAAAAACTAGCATGGCCTAAATGTCTATGCCAATCAAAAGCATTATTTTCAGAATTAGTAGATAAACAGAGATTGGATTCAGACTCAACATCTAAGTCTACCATGTAGACATTATTGGTCCTGTTGGCTACAAATTTAACAAGATCAGAATTTATTTCGAAGATTTTGTATGAGTTATTATCAAACACAACCCTGTGACCCTTGTCGCGTAATTGACTGATGCTAATCAGATTGTGTTGAAGACCTTCCACAAGTAAAACTTTCTCAATTGAGTTACTGGAGGACTTACCAACTGTGCCAACCCCAATGATCTTACCTTTGTTCTTTCCTCCAAATTTGACCAGACCCCCTACCTTCATTTCTAGCTTGCTGAACTTGGATCGGTCTCCTGTCATGTGCCTGGAGCAGCCACTGTCAAGGTACCATTTGTTGTTCTCAGCTGCCAGGCAAACCTACACAAGAGAAATCACGCAAGGTGGTTTGGAACGCAAGATAAGTTGGGTTCAAAGACATCATTTAAATCTTTAAGCAGGTGTTTGGGAATCCAAAGTTGTTTCAGCTTGTTTTTCTCTTGGATCTTATTTTCATGTCTATTGAAATTGTGACCAGAATTATGTCCAGTTGGTCTGGAGAAATGGAATTTATTCCAGTTATTAGACCTTTCATCCTTGGGGTATCTTCTGTATGTATGTTGATTACCGAATCTTTGAGGGTGTACGTTATTTCCACAGTGACTTCTGTTCGGGCCCATTGTTTTATAGTAATTCCAGCTGCTATTCTGAAATATTTGCCTGGTCCAGCTACCATTTCTGTTCTGGTGAATGGGCTTAGTGAAGTTCTTCCCAGTTTTAAGATATTGTTCAGCATGGTTTCTGTTGTGCCCCTGTGGTTTTGATGATAGCAAACACTATAAGTCACCATATGTATGTGTGCATGAAAGACCTTGCTGATTCATTTAAGTGCATTCATATGTGTTCATGTATTTGTGAATGTGTGCTTGTGAATGACATTCCATTATATCTATCTGACATCTGGTCGATGCATTCATATAACAGAGTCTGCACATTGCCTGTAGACTGCACAAAATCTGCGCATTCGTTGCTGCATAGTCTACACATCGCTGCATAGTCTACACATCCTTGGCTGCTGCACTCGCAAGTCTTTACATTGAAGTCTGAACAGCCCTTGCATTGCATATACATTGAAGTCTATACATTCATCAACAGCAAGTCTGCATGCATTACTTTAACAAGTCTATACATCACTGCACATGCCTTCTACGAAGTTTGTACATCCCAAGCATAACATAGTAAGTGCATGCCTTCTTCGGAGTTTGTACATTCTTCAAGGGCATAGTCCATGCATTCAGATCAAGTCTGTACAGAGCTCGCAAAGTCTGTACATTCCTTAGCGTCTTGTGCATGCATCGTCTAGCAAGTCTGTACATCGCTCACTTGCATGTTCATCAAAGTCTGCACATTGCACAAAGTCTATACATTGCATTGTCAAGTCTACACATTCCTTAGTGGCAAGTCTATACATTCCTCGAATTTAAGTCTGTACATTGGCCAAGTCTACACATCGTCTCCTTGCTTCAAGTCTGCACATTCGCTAAGTCTGTACATCGCCACTTGTTCATGCATCGTCAAAGTCTACACATTGCACTGTACATGGGACCAAGTCTGTACAGTCTCTTTTAGAGTCTATACAATGCATGCTCGTTCATTCATAGTCCATGCATGGTCAAGTCTATACATTGGACTTGAGCATATAGGAAGTCTGTACATCGTCAGTGCATTTCTCGTTGAACTCTCAAGTCTATACATTGGCATCTTTACCAACGTTGAACTTACAAGTCTGTACAGCCTGTGAGGTCCGTCTCACTTAGCGTCTCATTTGGACATAAAGTCTGTACATCCACCGTCTTAGTTGAGCTTTAAAGTATGTACATCAACAGTCTCACTTGAGCTTTAAAGTCTATACATCGTCTAGCGTCTCATGTTGCGTCTCTTTCAGCGTCTCATGCAAGTATGTACATCGCATGCAGTTCACTCAACAAGTCTGTACACTGTCATGGTTGCTTTGATGCCGTAGCAAGTCTGTACATTCGTGTTCTTGTGCACACTTTGTGCATCAAGTCTACACATTGTTTGCACTCATTCAAGTCTATACAGCCAGTGTCTATACGTTGTTTGCACACTGCTCACACACAGAAATCTGCACATTCCTTTCTGATATGTTCATACATCATTTGTCAAGTGTGTACATTGAGGTCGCATGAAGGCATTCAAAGTCTACACATTCTCACAGTGTACACACTTGCCTATATGCTACATCTGAAGTCTGTACACTACTTTCTCATATGCATTCAGAACTTCACGCCATCAAGTCTATACATTGCATGTGTCGCAGACATAGAAAGTCTGCACATCACAGACATTGTATATTCGCCACCATGCATTAAGTCTCAAAGTCTGTACAGCATATGTTCTTCATATATTGCCAAGTCTGAACAGTGCACTATACATCATCATTCCATGTCTATACATCGCTCATGCATTACTTCAAGTGTGTACAGCCAGTGCATTCCTTGATATCAAAGTCTATACACTCTTGTGTCTGCATTGCATTCACTTCAAGTCTATACACTCTTGTGTCTGCATTGCATTCACTTCAAGTCTATACACTCTTGTGTCTGCATCACATTCACATCAAGTCTATACACTCCCTTGTTGCATGTCTATACATTCGATTGCTTCATGCATCACACAGAAGTCTGCACATTCCGTTCTATTTTGTTCATGCATTATTTCATTAAGTCTATACATTCATTGTTGATCGACTGAAGTAACTCTGTCATTGTACAGGCTGATGAATGGGCACGTGATCCGAGGTTGGCACCTGGCACGTGATCCTAGGTTATCTGGACAGAGAGGGCACAAGCCCTGCATACGCCCTACATCTGCTATTGATATAAATAGAAATGATCGAGCAAGAGAGAGTGAAGCAGAAGAAGTGAGCAGCAGAGAGTGATAGAAGAAAAGAGTTACAGAGAGGCAGAGAGCAGAAGAAGAAGAAAGAAGAAAAAGAAGAAGAGTGAAGATAGACTGAGAGCTCGTGAAGAAGAAGAAAAAGAGAAAGAGAGATAGAGAGAGGGTTTGTGAAGAAGAAGAAAAAGAGAAAGAGAGATAGAGAGAGGGTCCGTGAAGAAGAAGAAAGAGGATTCATCAGAAGATCTGTTCACTGGACTTTGGATCAGATCGAATCCAATTGCTCCTGCGAGAGCTACATTTTACATTGCGTTTCCAGCTTTTCGATTACTGTATTTTCATTTCTTAATTTTCTTTTTATTTGATCACCTTGTTCTTCCGATTCTCTGGTTTAAGATCGGGTTCCCCTCCGGTTTGGAGGAAGGGAGATTCATCTCCGGTTCTGGTCTTGTGGGTTGCAAGTCCAGGTGTTCCCTCCTGGTCTGGAGGAAGAGAGACTTCTGTCTCTGGTTTGCAAGCGGCTGGGTGTCGCTTGTGGGTTCCCTCCTAGGTGGAGGAAGAGAGACGTCGGTCTCTGGTTTCTAGTGACTAGGTGTCACTAGGGTTGCCCTCGGGTCTGAAGGAAAAGGGGAGGTTGTTCCCCTGGTCAAGCTGTTTGGCAGCACCTGTTACAGACTGAGTCTGCAGTTCTAGCGTTAGCTAGTGGAAGCCTCACTCCGGTTTGGAGTAAGGGGAGAACGTAGGTCTTGGTGACCGAACCACCTAAAAATCGTTTGTGCAGTGTGGTTGGGTTTGTGCGCTTGTTCCTTGTCTTCTACCTCCTTCATAGGTTGTCTGAGCATTCTTGTTTCTACCTGTGTAGTGGGTTGATTGCTCTCCTTTGCTTCCGCTAGTTGATTGTTTAGGCGCGCCTTATATATTTGCTCATTGGCTTAAAAGAGAATTTAACTTGTTCCTCAGATTGTCTATTTTGCCCTGTTAGTGTTCTAGTCTTTTATTTAGCGAAAAGTTTTTAAGGGTGGGATTCATTCACCCCCCCTCTGAATCCATCGCACTGATCCTATCATTTGGTATCAGAGCCAGTGTAAACATAGTAGGTCCAGCGACCTGCAGATCTGATCCTGCTATCTTCGGTGCATTATTGCTAGAGTTGGTTTATCGGTTTGAATCCACTGCTTTGAATTAGTTTTGTTCTGCTTCAATGGCTCATCCACCCGTCTTTAGTGGTTCTGATTTCAACCAGTGGCACAGTGCTTTCCGTGCTTATGTTAAATCTGTTGATCCAGACCTATGGAAAGTGATTTCACATGGTCCACATAGACTACCAAAAGATCAGTCAAAATGGACTAACAATTATCGATCTATGTGTGCAGAAAATCAGAAAGCACTGGAGTTAATGAAGGCCGTGACTAATCGAGCTCTTCATTCATGTTTCCTTGGTTGCAGATCTGCATGGGATATATTGAAGATGATAAAGAGAGCTGAGAAAGAAAATCAAACGAGCTGCATGATGGCTCGAGGAAGTAAACAAAGCAGCAATCAAGAAGAGGACGATAATGATGAGGAGGTAAACCCTTTTGAGAACTATACTTTAGATGATTGGGAGAATTCGTATGCTGAGTTGCTTGAGTCTCATGATCAGTTAAGAAAACAATACAAAAAATTGAAGAAGAGTAGTAGGTCAGACAGTTTGAATTCTGATTGTAAAAATTGTGCTGAACTTAAAAATGTTCATGGTGCTTTTATGTCTGATATTCAAATGCTGAAAAAACAAATTTCATTGATGAAAATTGAAAATCAAGATCATGTAAATGAGATATCTGAACTCAAAGAGAAACTCAGTTCAAATAATGATAATCAGACTCTTGTTAACTATCATGGCCAGTATGAAAAATTGCTGAAAAATTTCGAAAGTGTGAACTCAGAATTAAACAAGCTGAAGTCTGAAAAAGATTCTCTGAGAAAATTCTCCCAAGAAAATGAAGAAAAATCAGAGAAACTTAAACGAGAGAATGATTTGCTGATTGAAAATTTTGATGCCATCAAATCTGTAAATATGGAATTGCAGAAAGATTTTGAAAGATAACAAAAAGAATTGAAAGAGTTTGAAGCTAGGAGAGAAAGCAAGGTTAACTCAGAAGATCAGACTCTAATAAATGAGTTAATTCAAAATGATAATCTTAAGGAAGAAAATGAGAAGTTAAAACAGCTGAACTCCACTATGTCTGAGAGACTTCTAACTTTAGAAAGAGGAAAGTCTGTTTACATAGAAGAGCCTGGTAAACTGAGCAATCTGGAACAGGAAGTTGAGAAATATAAAACTGCTAATAAGGTGCTAAGTGAATGTGTGAATTGCAGTGAGCAAGAGATTGCCAGTTACGAGTTACACATTACCTCTCTCGAAAATGAAATTCAAGATTTGAAGAGCTCTCTGTCTAAGTTTGTGAGTGGGCAAGAAAACCTAGACAAGCTACTAGGCGTAAAAGTTAATGTCAAAAAGGAAGGGCTAGGTTACAATAATCTAAATAAAAAGGCTTTTCATAACAAAGTAATGACATCATTTGTAAATGCTTCAAATGTAGCCACAACATCACAAGTCAAACAGCCCATTGTTCAGAAAACAAAAAAATAGGATAAAAATCCGAAAAAGACTAGAAAACATAAAATAATCAAAAAGGGCTCATCAGTGTATGTTCATCACAGTCCTCACACACACTCACATGCATCTAAAAAGAAAATGATCTGTCATTACTGTCATAGATTCGGTCATTTGATGCAAGAGTGCAAATTGATGGGGAAGGATGATATGAGGGCCGGCATAATGAATGCTAGGAAATTTCATGATAAAAATCCTTCACCTAAGAAATAGAAAATTGAATGTCTGCACTGTGGCAAACTAGGACACAGCATTACACAATGCTGGTTTGCAAATGGTAAGAAAATATCTTTTTCACATCATGCTAAATTCCCTGCAAGCCAGCATGGTTTTATAAGAATAAAGTTGTTAACAATAGAAAATATTCTGCATGTTTCAATTGTGGAAAGACAGGCCACAGGGCCATTGAATGCTGGGACACTCGGGGTAGAAATGGTTTTAAAGGTAAGCATATCAGATGCTTCGAGTGTGGGAAGAATGGCCATACATTCAAGGACTGATGGCATGTTCAGAAGAATTCTGCTAAACCCCATGTTACAAAATGTACATGTCATAACTGTGGGAAGCCAGACCATAGAGCTACTGACTGTTGGGTGGCTTATTTTGGTAAACAGAATTTCAATCCTGTTAACAAAAATTTTCATGCATATGCACATAGAATTCATGCTAATAAGAATGTGCATAAATCAAATCTGAAATCTGCTGCATCTTGCTATCATTATAGTAAACATAACTCTCTCTCTGCCAATAAATTTCATGACAACAGTAATTTGCATAAAAAGAATTTGAAATCTGCTGCATCATGTCATTACTGTGGTCAAATAGGTCATTCAATGAATAATTGCTATTTTATGGAGTTTGATGACAAGGTTGCCAAAAGACCGTTCAGAACACCATCTTGTGGTGTTAGTGGTAAACCAGGACCCAAGGTTTCTTGGGTACCTATTACATCAAAATGATGTATTTGTTATATGTATGCCTTGGGAGTTGAAGAATAAAGAGGGGTAATAAACCAAGGCATTCACGAATGAAACCCCTAGGATTGCAAAATTCAAGTTAGTTATGAAAACTTGTCTTAAACATTATTATTTGAAATTGTGAACCTTGGATAACAGCATATCTGGTTTGATGTGTTCTCGCATATTTGTCATCTTTGGAACACTATGAGTATTCATGTCTCTCAATGCTCATATGAATTGGCTGTTTAGATATTGAAATGAGAATAAACTTGCAATTTCTGAAAATCTGAACTGCCTATGAATGTGGTTTGAAATCTGTCTGTTGCATAGCTCATTGAAAATCTGGATTGCTTATAGGACTGCATGTTGAATTATCATGATTGACCACTATGATATATTTAATAGTAAGCTACTAAAAGGCAGGGAAATCTGTCTGGAGGTTCTTACTATGAGTGAGATGATCTTTAGACCATGTTCTCCACCTAGTACCATGGGTCATATTACTTGATAGGGCAGTCTGTATGTGCATGAGTAACAAAGACATATGTTCAGTTTTCATGGCACACATTGCATGTTTTCAGAGGTAGTTAATTACATGTCTTTGCACAGCAATCAATGTTGAGTCTTTGCATGTCTTTGCATACATGTAGTTAATTGCATTACATTTCATTACATTGAAAATGCCAAAAAGATTGACTGAATGGATATTGTCAGGGGGAGTCAATGCATTGCATGCAGGTGGTCAAGTGCATACATTTCTGTTAGAATTCATTGCATGTTAACCTGGAAGATTCTGAAACATGCCTGACCTCCTGTTATTTTTCTTGGTGTACATATCCTCTTCATTGATTTTAATTGACAAACCTTGATCATATCTGAAAACACTGGGCTTCAAAATCTCTTCTATCAGTCTTTCATGAAGATTTGAATGGGGCTATCTCGATCATAAATCTGAAAATACTTGAACTAGGAATCTTCTATTATACGATTTTATGAAAGTCTGAAATAACTCAGGTTGTTTAAGTTTAATGTATTCATTGAGTTTGACTTTAAAATCTCTTAAAAAAATATCTGAATCATGTTTAATAAACTTTAACCAACTGTTTCATGCTGTGTCTTGTAAAAACTTCTAAAACCTGCACTATTGAATTCATGGCTTTATTTGGTTAAGTACATGAAATTAGAATTGTTTTGAAGCAAATGAGCTCTCTGAAATATCTAAAGGGTAAATAGCTGTCAGAGCAATGATTTTGGTCACTAAGAAACCATGTCCATTGACCAAGAAGTCTAGAGGACTGTGTCATGAGGTGCCATAGTTAACTCTGCTTAAGAATGTTTGATAATCTGGCAGAGCAATGGCATGCACACTGAGAAATACATCTCACTCATCAAAGAAATGAGTTGAGGTATAGATGTTAACTCTGTTAATATAAAGCATGACTGTTAGTTACACTAAGTGTTTAGGGATATTGGCGTCTGATCAACGTATATCCTTTAGTTACAATGTGTGCACTGAACTAGAGTGCTCGTAAAATTTGTAGCATGAAAATTTGTTGAACAAATTGTAATATTTGAATATTGATGCAAAAATAAATTGCTATAACCCTAGATAAAATCATATGACTTCATAACTGCTTGATCTCAATACTAGTGAATGTAATTCCGAAAGAAGTCATTAAATTTGATTGTGTAAGAGAAAGGGAAGCTAATCAAGATATAAATATGAGGGCTTGGTTTATTTTTATTAAACTGTGATTTTAGATATAAATACAGAATTTTATTGATAAACTTTGCATACACCATGTTTAAACCATGCTGATCAATAAAGTTCATTCATAAGCCCTTATAATGGAAGACTTTGAAAAAAAATTATGTTTTGGATTTATGAGATTGATATCTCCTTGAAAATCTTGTTGAATCTCTTGTGTTTGGAGTTTAGTGAAATTCTTTTCCTCACTGTCCTTGATTCATCGTGACCTGAACTTATCCTTGATTGCCCCTGTGGTCTCCCTCTCATTCATTTTATAAGGTTCCATTTATTGAGGGGGAGCTTCCTTGTCATATGAATCATGCTGCATAGAAATTCTTAAAGGGGGAGAATTGTCTTGCATTCATAAATTTAGGCGGAGTCCTTGCATTTCTTGTTGCATCTGCATCTCTGCATTCATACCTCTTCCATGATTTTTTTTTTAAAAAAATAAAGGGGGAGAAATTGGTATGAGTCATATTGTTCTTTGGGGAAGAATGTGCTTACATGTAGTTAAAGGGAGAAATGTTATATCAATCGTTTCATACCTGCTTAATTTTACTCTCTCTAACTAATGTCTTTCTGCTGAAGTCAAAGGGGGAGAATGTTTTTGACTTGAGTCAGTGTGACTCATAGTGTTGCCATCATCAAAAAGGGGGAGATTATTGTGCCCCTATGGTTTTGATGATAGCAAACACTATAAGTCACCATATGTATGTGTGCATGAAAGACCTTGCTGATTCATTTAAGTGTATTCATATGTGTTCATGTATTTGTGAATGTGTGCTTGTGAATGACATTCCATTATATCTGTCTGACATCTGGTCGATGCATTCATATAACAGAGTCTGCACATTGCCTGTAGACTGCACAAAGTCTGCACATTCGTTGCTGCATAGTCTGCACATCGCTGCATAGTCTACACATCCTTGGCTGCTGCACTCGCAAGTCTTTACATTGAAGTCTGAACAGCCCTTGCATTGCATATACATTGAAGTCTATACATTCATGCACAGCAAGTCTGCATGCATTACTTTAACAAGTCTATACATCACTGCACATGCCTTCTACGAAGTCTATACATCCCAAGCATAACATAGTAAGTGCATGCCTTCTTCGGAGTTTGTACATTCTTCAAGGGCATAGTCCATGCATTCAGATCAAGTCTGTACAGAGCTCGCAAAGTCTGTACATTCCTTAGCGTCTTGTGCATGCATCGTCTAGCAAGTCTGTACATCGCTCACTTGCATGTTCATCAAAGTCTGCACATTGCACAAAGTCTATACATTGCATTGTCAAGTCTACACATTCCTTAGTGGCAAGTCTATACATTCCTCGAATTCAAGTCTGTACATTGGCCAAGTCTACACATCGTCTCCTTGCTTCAAGTCTGCACATTGGCTAAGTCTGTACATCGCCACTTGTTCATGCATCGTCAAAGTCTACACATTGCACTGTACATTGGACCAAGTCTGTACAGTCTCTTTTAGAGTCTATACAATGCATGCTCGTTCATTCATAGTCCATGCATGGTCAAGTCTATACATTGGACTTGAGCATATAGGAAGTCTGTACATCGTCAGTGCATTTCTCGTTGAACTCTCAAGTCTATACATTGGCATCTTTACCAACGTTGAACTTACAAGTCTGTACAGCCTGTGAGGTCCGTCTCACTTAGCGTCTCATTTGGACATAAAGTCTGTACATCCACCGTCTTAGTTGAGCTTTAAAGTATGTACATCAACAGTCTCACTTGAGCTTTAAAGTCTATACATCGTCTAGCGTCTCATGTTGCGTCTCTTTCAGCGTCTCATGCAAGTATGTACATCGCATGCAGTTCACTCAACAAGTCTGTACACTGTCATGGTTGCTTTGATGCCGTAGCAAGTCTGTACATTCGTGTTCTTGTGCACACTTTGTGCATCAAGTCTACACATTGTTTGCACTCATTCAAGTCTATACAGCCAGTGTCTATACGTTGTTTGCACACTGCTCACACACAGAAATCTGCACATTCCTTTCTGATATGTTCATACATCATTTGTCAAGTGTGTACATTGAGGTCGCATGAAGGCATTCAAAGTCTACACATTCTCACAGTGTACACACTTGCCTATATGCTACATCTGAAGTCTGTACACTACTTTCTCATATGCATTCAGAACTTCACGCCATCAAGTCTGTACATTGCATGTGACGCAGACATAGAAAGTCTGCACATCACAGACATTGTATATTCGCCACCATGCATTAAGTCTCAAAGTATGTACATCATATGTTCTTCATATATTGTCAAGTCTGAACAGTGCACTGTACATCATCATTCCATGTCTATACATCGCTCATGCATTACTTCAAGTGTGTACAGCCAGTGCATTCCTTGATATCAAAGTCTATACACTCTTGTGTCTGCATTGCATTCACTTCAAGTCTATACACTCTTGTGTCTGCATTGCATTCACTTCAAGTCTATACACTCTTGTGTCTGCATCGCATTCACATCAAGTCTATACACTTCCTTGTTGCATGTCTATACATTCGATTGCTTCATGCACCACACAGAAGTCTGCACATTCCGTTCTGTTTTGTTCATGCATTATTTCATTAAGTCTATACATTCATTGTTGATCGACTGAAGTAACTCTGTCATTGTACAGGCTGATGAATGGGCACGTGATCTGAGGTTGGCACCTGGCACATGATCCTAGGTTATCTGGACAGAGAGGGCACAAGCCCTACACACGCCCTACATCTGCTGCTGATATAAATAGAAATGATCAAGCAAGAGAGAGTGAAGTAGAAGAAGTGAGCAGTAGAGAGTGATAGAAGAAAAGAGTTGTAGAGAGGCAGAGAGCAGAAGAAGAAGAAAGAAGAAAAAGAAGAAGAGTGAAGATAGACTGAGAGCTCGTGAAGAAGAAGAAAAAGGGAAAGTGAGATGGAGAGAGGGTTCATGAAGAAGAAGTGATGGGGACATCAACGACAGCCCGCTCACATTGTGTTTGCATTTCCATCCTTTTATATTTGTAGGTATACCCTTGTGATATATGGGTACACAATAGTAGGTCTTAGTGGGTTTATTTGCAAAGGGCCATTGGGTATTTTTGCAAAAGTGCATGTAGGCCCTGCAGGGGCCCCCTCCCTCCTCCTTATTGGTCCACTTGGACTCCCGGGCCCAAGGGGGCTGGTCCATGGTCCAACCTTGGACTTGGACCTAGATTTAATTAAAGAAGACAAATCAAATTTTTCCTCTTAAAGGGGGGGGGGGGGCGAACCATATAGTTTATTAAGCTTTTATTGTGGTTGTTCAAACCACATCCCAGCCCTTCATTCATCAACCCTTGATCCAAGGGTCTAGAATTAGTTAGAGACCTAGTCTATATAATGTTGTATTTTTCATGAGAAATTGAATGGAAAAAATCAGAATTTTATGTGTAAGCCTTGGAGCTTGGTGCGCCCCTTGCCTCTCCCCTGCTGTTCTTCCTTCCCCAACCCCAGATCTAGAGTGTATCCCTCTTCTATCATCCCCTCTCAACCTCCGGTGATCGTCTGTGCCGCCGCCGCCGCCGTTCGTGCCGCCTTCGAGCCGCCGTGGAATCGTCATCAAGTTTCTGTCCTACTGGACAGAGGTGTAGTTCGAGAATTCCTGAAGCCAACCACGAGTTTTGATCGATTTGAAATTTTGAGGGTTGGTTCCTATCTTCTATCCCCTTCTCCACAAAAAAATTGAGGTTCAAAATCCACCGTTTCATATCCTTACCATTTCGTTCAACTCTCAATCTCAGATCTGTTCTGTCACTGTCTACAGTGACAGTAGCCCTGAGTTTCATGTCTTAGGTCTACTTTTTTATTTATTTTGGTTCGCCCAATTTTACTGGAGGTTACACCCATCCACCCCTTCATCCAAAATGTTTCTCAATTTTTGGTTCGTCCATTTCATATTTTCTAAAAATCGTTCTCAGTCCCAACTACAGTTCTGTCCCCTTGATCCCAGATCCGACCTTCATCCACTAAACAAATCACAGAAAATCATAGATACATCCAAACGGGTCCAAACCAATTTATCTGTCTTCCCAACTCAAATTCCAACAACTTTTCTGAAGAACACAACCCCTGATTCGAACGTCTCCCTTACGGTCAAAGGCAATCCACAGGGAAGTTCTCTGCTGACCTGTGATTTCAGGAACTGTACAACAAAAGATTGAAAATTCCATAAGTCAAGATCCGCGCAGATCCAGGCCAGATCTTTAGAGCTAGGTTGAATAACATCAAGCTAGCTTTCCAACGGCGCCAGTCTCGTGTCGATCCGACGTCGGGGCTGATCGCAGCGTCCATTCTCGCCAGAGCGCGCGCTGCAAAACAGCAACCACCACTCCGTGGACAGCAAACCCGACGGGTGCCGATCGGAACCGCCCGACCCCCGGGCGACGTTCCGGTGTGCCGCCAGCCCAGGGAACACTTCCCTAAGTGTCCACACTATAGCGGCGCCACCGGGTCCCACACGGCCCCTCCAGACAGCACGTGGGCCCCACGGTCGTGATCACGCGTGTAGCTGAATCAACACACGAAGCTGCCCGTCATCCCGAATTCGGTCCTCCGGGACCCCTGGTGTCTCCCTTTACCTCCCTGCGTGGAGTGGGCATATTTCCATTGCTGTAATATTCATGTATTAACTGTCCCGGGAGACCGAGTTCGGCCGGGCCCGTCGTCCCCACGCCGAGCGCGTGGAGGTATCGCACTCGCTCCCTTACTTGGCATTTTACTGAATTTTCATATATACTTGCTTATGCCACTGTTAGAGAGCATGATAGGGTAATTAGCTCGCTTTCTATTTATATCACCGCTGCTGCGAGAGAGAGCGTTACCGTCCCGTGACCCGATCCGGGCACAAGTGAGAGCCGACCACCCTAGCTCACAGCCGGTTTCTCAACCGCGCACATCCGACGCTTCCCTCGTTAAGGGGCAGTCACGAGCTTGTCGTGTCCGTGGTCTCGTCCCACATCAATTTGGTATCAGAGCGAGTTTGAGTCTAGGGTGTCCAAAAGAAAAAAAAAGAGTGTCATGTACGTCTAGTCATTAGTCATTGTCTAAGTCGTGTTTAAGGTCATCATTGTTTTAAAACAAACAAAAAAAGTATCTTTTTGCATCGCATCCCTTTACTCGGTATATCAAAAGGTGTTATCTGAACGTTAGGATACCCCTATCGGGAAGGCCGCACACTTGCGCGAGTGATCTTCGGATCGCTTATCTCCGCCACGTACCGAGTCTTGGTTGTGTCTAAGTTGTCGTCGAGTCACATTCCAACTTTGCATTACTTAGGGTCGTGTCTAGTGTTTTGTCCAAATGGCCTTGCATATCCATTCCTAGGGGACCCAACCCCATCTTGGCCACCATGGCCACATCCCGAGCCTATAGTCCAGATGAAGTGGGCGCAATGTTCCAAGCCATGCTGGGAAAAGTGCAAAGGTTTAGTACAAGCCTAGATCGGTTTAGTACTAGCCTAGATCGGTATATCGGGGTAGATTGGTTGTTCCCGGAACCACCCCAAGGACCCCTTCACCATGAGAGGGACATTCCTTCCTCACCTATGAGAGCTCCAATGTCATCACTCTCTATGTCCGAACATGATTCAGAACTATCTCATTTGGAGCCACCAAGGCCCGAGCCACCCGTATTTCTAACGGGTACACTATACATCGCCGAGCCGCTTTTTAGTTGGCTCAAGGATGACTTGGTCCCACATCCCTTTCCATCCATGGACCCTACCCTACCTTTGGTGTCCGTCAACTCCTACCACACAACTTTTTGGTCTAGTCACCGTGTCGATACTTTGGATGACCTTATTATGGGATTAGATTCACAATGGGAGTTGACGCATCTTTTGGCCCGAGGCTTTGACCAACCCGCTAGTCTTAGCTTCACCCATCCGGCCTTAGGATCCATTACCTCCGTGTGCACCGTGGGGTGGGTCACCATGGAGATTCTTCTACTCCTCCCGATGCCGGCCGAGTCCGACTTCATTCCCTTTTGCCCAAGGGAGGAAGTTTATTTTCTTCACATGACCATCGTCCCGTTCACTATGGCGGATGAAGGTGACCATTCACCTCTTCAAGAATTTCACGATTGGGACCATGTCATGTTGGAACCCACCACAAGGGGTCATACCTTCTTTGACCCTTTTGACCCCTTCACTATTAGGCTTCCCGAGTTAACACCCGTACTCCCATTCTTCACGGAAGCCCACTTTTACGCCCCTTCCCCTCGGGATGGGCCATCTACATCCACCAATCCCGACCCACATACACCCGGCCCTTCTAAACCACCCGAGTCGCTCACATTCGAAAAGCCGTCCACGCATAACCACACCCGACGTATAGGTGTTCCCCATGCCATCCATTCCCAGTTGCACAACATGCATGCATGGCACATATTCGGGTGTCCTGGTCCGCCGTTGTAGCAACCCTGATAAATAAAATAAATCAAAATGGATTAAAAGATTTATTAAATAAATGAAAGAGCTTGGAATAAAAATAATTAAACCCTGACGAAAATAACGCCTTATATATAGGCGCTACTTTACAAGAAAACGCCCTCACCTAAGGCGTGAATTAAAGAAAGGACGCCCGAATAATAAGGCGTCAAATTTCAAACGACCAAAAATAAATAAAAAAGGCAGGTTTGCATAACGACCTTTGAATGGACGCGTTTCAACAAGAAACGACGCTTGACCAGGCGTCAATTTAAATTCGACGCCCTGACCTAGGTCGTTAATTTAGTTTGAGTTTCGTTCGACCCAGGTGTCTATCCAGGGTAAGTTGATAACTATGAGAAAGAGTTCGAATGTAGTAATAACTCTATCATGGAAGTATTACTTCCAATCAAACACTAACCCTATTAGGATTCTAAGGATCCTATAAAAACCCTTGCCGATCGAACCCTAAAGCTATTTGGTCGATCTGCTGCTGCTACGGTACGTAAAGAACATCAGTTCTTCTCTCTTTTCTTTCGGTTACATGAAGAATAACTGATTCTTCATCTTCTTCTCTTCTTACAGGTTGAAGAAGGCGAACGTGAGAAGAACAAAGGGTAAGTTCTTCTTTCTTCCACCTTCAGTCAAGTATTATGAAGATAATACTAATGATTGTATATATATGTTCTCTGTAGGAGTCATCGTAACCTACTGAAGAATTGGGGGTTCTTCATCTGCAACCTATTACTACCCTTGCTGCTGCTATTAGGATCGAAAGCTTCAAAAAGACTCTGTTTATAAAACAGAGTATCATTTTTCCCAGAACCTACATCTGTTCATCCGTCAGTTTATCATCATCAAGGTAGGTTTTCTCAAGCACTGTAGCCCAAATCACCGTAATAACTATATTAAACCATATATATTAGTTCATGCATGTAGTTTTCACGAGTTTTAAAAGTTCTATTGTTGGAAAGAAACGCCCTTTCCAAGGGC
This sequence comes from Amorphophallus konjac, assembly GCA_022559845.1. NCBI lineage: Eukaryota > Viridiplantae > Streptophyta > Magnoliopsida > Alismatales > Araceae > Amorphophallus > Amorphophallus konjac. Next base: position 70,673,182 of record CM040120.1, read on the forward strand.
GCTAATTTTATACGCGACCCCGACAAGGGCGCTATTTAAATAAACGACCCTGACAAGGTCGTCAATTCAAAAGATTTGACGCCCTGTACACAGACGTTAATTTAATTACCTGATAATTACCCATGTTAATTAGTCCAATATTCACTTAAACATGATTCTACCAGTGCATGATCATTAATCCTGATATTATCCTGTCATGACTATATCTCGTTTTCTGGAAATTTCAATACTTGAAAAAAATTGAAAAATACACGACCCTGTATAGGTCGTCTCTCACTTAACTAACGCCCCTGTTCAGGACGTGAATTGAAAAGTAACGCCCCTGTCCAGGGCGTGTTTCCGATAAATTACTGAAAATATATTCTGCAAAAATAGAGGTAAAGAATGAACGACCATTGTATATGTCGTCAAATTTTAATTAAACGCCCCTTACCAGGGCGCGTTTTTGGTAAAATACGAAAATATTGAAATTTTGAAAAAATTGTAAAATAGATAAACGCCCTTACTGAAGGCGTTAACTACTTGAGTAGTGACTTTACTTAAGTCGTTATTTTCCTGTAAAAATGTTTTTACCCTGTTTCTGATAACCGATGGTTTCAGTATATCTATATATATGTATATCGGCACTATATCTCCACTCCGTGAGTATAGTCCCACATTTCATGATGTTTTATCGATCACCCTCAACTCTCATTGACATACAAGCTCTCCATTGGACATTCCGTTCCTTTGGACTAGCGAGTTAGTCATAGAGACCTCCGTAAGACTCCTCGTACCTTGGATTCCCTCAAGGTCGACTGAGGTGGTTGTACCCTAAAAACCCATTACACTATTGAATGCCATGTCACTCTAAAGAAACATGGTATACCGGCCCTTATGATATGCAAAGAGTATATCATGAGAATTCTTAATGAGATGATGATATCATGCCATTTGTTGATGTTCTTGTGGACCTCAATTCTATAATAAGAATGAGGGTATCTTACCTTTGATGTACTGTTCATGTGGACCTCAATTCTATATAAAGAATGTCCATACTTGTTTGTCATGGTACCCGAGTTAAGGGAACCTAATTCCACCTTGTTTCATCGTTCATCGTGATTGTACCGTTGTTATCGCCTATCTATGTCCAATGTCGTATTTTTGGACTCCATTCTCTCAAAGTTATCCTACGTGTCTACAAGCTTAAATTGTTGAAATTCCATATTGGCTATATATATATACAAGAGTGGATGTCAAATATACATGATAAATGCCTGCGCATATAGGGCCCGATCTGGTCTTGGGAGGAGCACCCGAAAGTACTTATGCCCATGGGAGTTGAATGATAAGGTATCTGGCATTATACCGAGTGCATGACTAGCTTGATTGGACATTCCACACAAATCTTGTACTTGACTCGTACTTGACTTGACATGAATTGCGTGACCCGAGAAAGGGTAATTACTTGTTTGCTTGATACATGATAGCTAAAGTTCTTGACATGACTTGCTAAAGAGTACTTGTTTGAATATCTTGTTATCTTTTCTTGGAAGCTCATGACTAGTTCATCTTGCTGTCTTATTGATAGATTCTCTCTCTATCTTGTCGTTTTATGCAAGCATGCATCGCTACAGTACAAACATGAAAGATGTAATTATTTAAACCCCTTGCTAGCGCTTGAGATATAATTTCCTACTGAGCGTTCGCTCACTCCGTGTGTTCCCTACTTCTCAGGTAATTCTGACGACGAGGGAAGTCAATCGGATGGGAATGGTCAAGAGTGAAAGAGATAGAACTTCTCCAAGTGTCATCTAGTCTTTTTCCTATTTTCTTGAGTCAACTATGTACTTTTTCTTTTTAATTGAATAGAGTATTAGATTTGTAATAGTCTATCCATTATGAAATAAAGGATTGGGTTATCTTTCTATTTTTGCGCATCTCTGTTTTGGTGTCGAATACACTACTACTCTGATTGACATGATTGATATAAACTCGTCGCACATATCCGAGTATCTTCCACGCTCGGAGCGTGACCGTTTTTGTGGTATCAGAGCCTAGGGTATTCAATTCCTAGGAAAAACCCAAGTCCAAGGATAAGTTTTAAACCTTCAACCAGTGAGATTGGGTAGAACCAAGGGTTAAAGTTAACATAGTATATGAGTCTTTAAATACAAGCACATATTAATCTAGTTATTATAATTGTAGGATAATGGCTGCCGAACGTGCTCAATGGCGCAACATGCAGCGTACCCTTCAAGGCATGACTCAAGTGCTGCAATAAGTAGCACAAGGAGGTGGACAACGAGCAGGAAGTCTCCACCAGACTTTTAAGAACATGAACCCACCCAAGTTCACGGGTTCTACTGATCCAGATGACGCTGAACACTGGATTAGGGAGATAGAACGTATATTCCGTGTTATGCAATGCACGGATCAGGATAAAGTTTTATTAGCTACTTTTCAGTTAGAAAGGGATGCTAGATGCTGGTGGGAATCAATAGAGGCTACTATAAATCAAGATCAGGTTTCGTGGGAAGAATTCGTTGAACACTTCAACGTGAAATATTTCTCGGACCGAGTTCAGGAAAAGAAGGCTGCAGAGTTTGCCGCATTAAAACAACGATCCTTGTCAGTGGCCGAGTATGAGGCCCAATTCTCTAGATTGTCTCGGTATGCTAAGCATCTAGTTAGCACCGAGAAAATGAAGGCTACGAGGTTTCTTAATGGACTCAGGCCCCAAGCTATTATTCAACTGGCGCCGATGGACATTCAAGTCTACTCGGAGATAGTACGCCGAGCTCAACTATTAGAAGATGCCATGGAACTGTCTGATAGGATTCGTGGTAAGGATAAGAAGGAACAAGTTACAGGTTCGGGTTCTTTTAAACCCAACTTCAAGAAAAGGCCTAGCAATGGAGGAGCATCCTCACAAGACCAAAAGTTCAAGAAGACCAAGCCCTTCTCTATCACCACTACCTCTCCAAATACAGTGTGCAAACATTGTGATAAAGCGGGTCATAGAGCAGAAGAATGCTAGAGGAAACTAGGAGCATGTCTCCATTGTGGGAGTCGTGAGCATCGGATTCCCGATTGCCCACTACTAAATAATCAAGCCGATGACGGAAAATGCCCAGTAACCAAGAATGCTCGTCTTCATGCAATCAAGGAAACCGAGCAAGTAGAAGGAGGCGGCTTAGTGGAAGGTATATTGAAAGTTTGTTCCAGGAATGCATATGTCTTAATTGATACTGGTGCATCACATTCTATTGTTTCTAAAAAGTTTGCTGACCCATTACCCCTAGAACTGGAATGGATAAAGTTAGTTTTGTCTACTCCTCTGGATGATGAGACTGATATTACACATCATTACCAAAACTGCGAGGTATTGATTCATGGTCAAATTCTCCGTATTGATCTCATATGTTTAGATCTGAAAGAGTATGATGTTATACTAGGGGCAGATTGGTTATCCAAGTATCAGGCAACGGTTGATTACCGCAATAGCAAGGTTACATTCAAGGAATTCCCAGAACTAATATTTACTAACCCCAAGAGTCGGAGCAAAAACCCTCTTATTTCAGCTCTTCGAGCTAGCAAGCTCATCAGGAAAGGATGTACATCTTTCCTTGCCTTTGTCACAGTTAAGGAAGCTAAGGAAGCTAAGTTAGAAGACATTCCAGTGGTACAAGAATTTTCGGACGTGTTTCCGGAAGATTTGCCGGGATTACCCCCGCAAGGAGAAGTGGCCTTCACCATTGACTTAGTCCCTGGTGTTGGTCCGATTTCAAAGGCACCTTATAGGATGTCACCTGCTGAACTCAAGGAGTTAAAGGAGCAATTGATGGAACTCATTAAGAAAGGATTCATTAGATCAAGTACTTCCCCGTGAGGAGCGCCTGTATTATTTGTAAAGAAGAAAGACGGATCCATGAGGTTATGCGTCGACTATCGACAATTGAATCATCTCACTATCAAGAACAAGTATCCACTGCCGGGAATCGATGAATTGTTTGATCAAATTTCAGGATCCATGTACTTTTCCAAAATTGATCTTAGGTCCGGATATCACCAACTAAGAATCAAGGACGAGGATATTCATAAAACCGCATTCAGAAGCAGGTATGGCCATTATGAATTTGTTGTTATGCCTTTCGGACTAACGAATGCCCCTGCTGCCTTTATGCAGTTAATGAATAGTATATTCAGGCCTTATTTAGATCAATTCGTGGTGGTCTTTATTGATGATATATTGATGTATTCCAAGACCAAGGAAGAGCATGAGGAACATTTGAGGATTGCATTACAAATATTGAGGACAAACCAATTATATGCAAAACTTAGCAAGTGTGAATTCTGGCTTGAAGAAGTGACTTTTCTCGGACATGTTATATCAAAGGATGGCTTGTCTGTAGACCCATCAAAGGTTGAAGCTGTAAGGAACTGGGAATGACCGACCAATGCTAGCGAGATCCGAAGTTTCTTAGGACTTGCCGGCTATTACAGGCGATTCATCAAGGATTTCTCAAAAATCACCGTGCCACTTACGAGGTTAACTCGCAAGGAGATCCGTTATGAATGGGATGAGGAATGTGAAAGAAGCTTCCAAACTCTCAAGGATCATCTTACTACAGCTCCTATCTTAGCATTGCCAATTGAAGGAGAAAAGTTTGAGGTATACACTGATGCTTCTGGCATTGGCCTCGGGTGTGTTCTAATGCAACGAGGGAAGGTTATAGCCTACTCTTCTCGTCAATTAAAGAAGCATGAAGAGAACTACCCCATCCATGACTTAGAATTGGCCGCGGTAGTATTTGCACTCAAAATATGGAGACATTATCTTTATGGAGTACAGTTTACTGTATACTCCGATCATAAGAGTCTCAAATATCTTTTCTCACAGAAGGAACTAAATATGAGGCAAAGACGATGGCTGGAATATCTCAAGGACTTCGACTTCAATATACAATATCATCCCGGAAAGGGTAATCATGTAGCTGATGCCCTTAGTCGAAAGCCGAGAGCACTGTTAGCCAATTGTCTGATTCAAGAATGAAAATTGCTGGAACAATTCTCTGAACTTAATATAAGCATGGACACGGATCCTAGATGTGTCACATTATCTCATATAAGCATACAGTCAGATTTATTATCTGAGATACAAGCACTTCAGGATGACGATCCTACGTTAGTAGAAATCAAGGGCAGATTAGAAGGACAATCGGATTTCCAACTAACTTCTGATGGAAGATTAATGTTCAAGAATAGAACTTGTATACCAGACTGCCCAGAATTGAAAAAGAAGGTCTTAGATGAAGCTCACAGATCAAGGTATACGATTCATCCTGGATCTACCAAAATGTACCAAGATGTGAAAAGAAATTTTTGGTGGCCCAACATGAAAAGAGAAATAGCGGACTACGTATCACGCTGTCTCACATGCCAACAAGTCAAGGTGGAACACCAGAAGTCTGCTGGAAAACTACATCCTCTAGATATTCCTAAATGGAAGTGGGAGGATATTGGTATGGATTTCATCATGGGTTTATCTAAATCAAAAAGAGGACATGATGGAATATGGGTTATCATTGATCGATTGACTAAATCAGCGCATTTCTTGCCAATCAAGAGTCGATGGTCAGTTGATGTCTTAGCTGCACTATACATCAAGGAAATAGTCAGATTACATGGTATTCCTGTTTCAATCGTGTCTGACAGAGATCCCCGTTTTACTTCTCATTTTTGGAAAGGACTACAACGTTCGTTGGGAACAAGGCTTAACTTTAGTACAGCCTTTCATCCTCAAACGGATGGTCAGACCGAGAGAACAAATCAAGTAGTTGAAGATATGCTTAGAGCATGCATCACTGATTTTGATGGAAACTGGCATGATCACTTGCCTCTGGTCGAATTTACATACAATAATAGCTACCAGGCAAGTATACAACTGGCACCTTTTGAAGCCTTATACGGAAGGAGTTGTCGATCACCCTTATGCTGGGACGAAGTTGGAGAGAAACAATTGTTAGGTCCAGAAATGGTAAGGGACACTACCGAGAAGATACAATTGATCAAAGAAAGACTACAAGTTGCTCAGTCTAGACAAAAGGCTTATGCTGACACAAGAAGAAGAGATCTCGAATTCCAAGTTGGAGATCATGTATTTCTCAAGATATCGCCGGGACGTGGAATACGAAGATTTGGTGTTAAAGGCAAGCTTACCCCAAGATTTATCGGACCTTTTGAGATACTAGAAAGAGTTGGCGAGGTTGCTTATCGCATCGCATTGCCCCCTCAACTGTCCGAAGTACATGATGTGTCCCACATATCTATGTTGAAGAAGTATGTACATGACCCATCACATATTATTAAATATGGAGACCTAGTAATCCAGAAAGATTTCACATATGAACAGAAGCCTATGAAGATCTTAGATCGAGAAGTACGTACCCTAAGGAATAAGGTTATTCCCATGCTAAAAGTACAATGGAATAAGAATTCAGAACAAGAAGCTACATGCGAGACCGAGAAATCTATGATGAAGCAATTTCCAGACTTATTTTAGAAGGTACACACTCTACACTCTCCATATGTAAATGTATGATATGGAATTTGGGGACCAAATTCTTTTTAAGTAGGGGAGGGTGTAGCAACCCTGATAAATAAAATAAATCAAAATGGATTAAAAGATTTAGTAAATAAATGAAAGAGCTTGGAATAAAAATAATTAAACCCTGATGAAAATAACGCCTTATATATAGGCGCTACTTTACAAGAAAACGCCCTCACCTAAGGCGTGAAGTAAAGAAAGGACGCCCGAATAATAAGGCGTCAAATTTCAAACGACCAAAAATAAATAAAAAAGGCAGGTTTGCATAACGACCTTTGAATGGACGCGTTTCAACAAGAAACGACGCTTGACCAGGCGTCAATTTAAATTCGACGCCCTGACCTAGGTCGTTAATTTAGTTTGAGTTTCGTTCGACCCAGGTGTCTATCCAGGGTAAGTTGATAACTATGAGAAAGAGTTCGAATGTAGTAATAACTCTATCATGGAAGTATTACTTCCAATCAAACACTAACCCTATTAGGATTCTAAGGATCCTATAAAAACCCTTGCCGATCGAACCCTAAAGCTATTTGGTCGATCTGCTGCTGCTACGGTACGTAAAGAACATAAGTTCTTCTCTCTTTTCTTTCGGTTACATGAAGAATCACTGATTCTTCATCTTCTTCTCTTCTTACAGGTTGAAGAAGGCGAACGTGAGAAGAACAAAGGGTAAGTTCTTCTTTCTTCCACCTTCAGTCAAGTATTATGAAGATAATACTAATGATTGTATATATATGTTCTCTGTAGGAGTCATCGTAACCTACTGAAGAATTGAGGGTTCTTCATCTGCAACCTATTACTACCCTTGCTGCTGCTATTAGGATCGAAAGCTTCAAAAAGACTCTGTTTATAAAATAGAGTATCGTTTTTCCCAGAACCTACATCTGTTCATCCGTCAGTTTATCATCATCAAGGTAGGTTTTCTCAAGCACTGTAGCCCAAATCACCGTAATAACTATATTAAACCATATATATTAGTTCATGCATGTAGTTTTCACGAGTTTTAAAAGTTCTATTGTTGGAAAGAAACGCCCTTTCCAAGGGCGCTAATTTTATACGCGACCCTGACAAGGGCGCTATTTAAATAAACGACCCTGACAAGGTCGTCAATTCAAAAGATTTGACGCCCTGTACACAGACGTTAATTTAATTACCTGATAATTACCCATGTTAATTAGTCCAATATTCACTTAAACATGATTCTACCAGTGCATGATCATTAATCCTGATATTATCCTGTCATGACCATATCTCGTTTTCTGGAAATTTCAATACTTGAACAAAATTGAAAAATACACGACCCTGTATAGGTCGTCTCTCACTTAACTAACGCCCCTGTTCAGGGCGTGAATTGAAAAGTAACGCCCCTGTCCAGGGCGTGTTTCCGATAAATTACTGAAAATATATTCTGCAAAAATAGAGGTAAAGAATGAACGACCATTGTATACGTCGTCAAATTTTAATTAAACGCCCCTTACCAGGGCGCGTTTTTGGTAAAATACGGAAATATTGAAATTTTAAAAAAACTGTAAAATAGATAAACACCCTTACTGAAGGCGTTAACTACTTGAGTAGTGACTTTACTTAAGTCGTTATTTTCCTGTAAAAATATTTTTACCCTGTTTCTGATAACCGATGGTTTCAGTATACTATATATATGTATATCGGCACTATATCTCCACTCCGTGAGTATAGTCCCACGTTTCATGATGTTTTATCGATCACCCTCAACTCTCATTGACATACAAGCTCTCCATTGGACATTCCGTTCCTTTGGACTAGCGAGTTAGTCATAGAGACCTCCGTAAGACTCCTCGTACCTTGGATTCCTTCAAGGTCGACTGAGCTGGTTGTACCCTAAAAACCCATTACACTATTGAATGTCATGTCACTCTAAAGAAACATGGTATACCGGCCCTTATGATATGCAAAGAGTATATCATGAGAATTCTTAATGAGATGATGATATCATGCCATTTGTTGATGTTCTTGTGGACCTCAATTCTATAATAAGAATGAGGGTATCTTACCTTTGATGTACTGTTCATGTGGACCTCAATTCTATATAAAGAATGTCCATACTTGTTTGTCATGGTACCCGAGTTAAGGGAACCTAATTCCACCTAGTTTCATCGTTCATCGTGATTGTACCGTTGTTATCGCCTATCTATGTCCAATGTCGTATTTTTGGACTCCATTCTCTCAAAGTTATCCTACGTGTCTACAAGCTTAAATTGTTGAAATTCCATATTGGCTATATATATATACAAGAGTGGATGTCAAATATACATGATAAATGCCTGCGCATATAGGGCCCGATCTGGTCCTGCGAGGAGCACCCGAAAGTACTTGTGCCCATGGGAGTTGAATGATAAGGTATCTGGCATTATACCGAGTGCATGACTAGCTTGATTGGACATTCCACATAAATCTTGTACTTGACTCGTACTTGACTAGACATGAATTGCGTGACCCGAGAAAGGGTAATTACTTGTTTGCTTGATACATGATAGCCAAAGTTCTTGACATGACTTGCTAAAGAGTACTTGTTTGAATATCTTGTTATCTTTTCTTGGAAGCTCATGACTAGTTCATCTTGTTGTCTTATTGATAGATTCTCTCTCTATATTATCGTTTTATGCAAGCATGCATCGCTACAGTACAAACATGAAAGATGTAATTATTTAAACCCCTTGCTAGCGCTTGAGATATAATTTCCTACTGAGCGTTCGCTCACTCCGTGTGTTCCCTACTTCTCAGGTAATTCCGACGACGAGGGAAGTCAATCGGATGGGAATGGTCAAGAGTGAAAGAGATAGAACTTCTCCAAGTGTCATCTAGTCTTTTTCCTATTTTCTTGAGTCAACTATGTACTTTTCCTTTTTAATTGAATAGAGTATTGGATTTGTAATAGTCTATCCATCATGAAATAAAGGATTGGGTTATCTTTCTATTTTTGCGCATCTCTGTTTTGGTGTCGAATACACTACTACTCTGATTGACATGATTGATATAAACTCGTCAAGCATATCTGAGTATCTTCCGCGCTCGGGGCGTGACAGCCGTCACCCATGTACGGGTCGGACTAACATTAGGTGTGTCTAGGGTCATAGTTGAGTCAGTGTGTTTTCTTGTGTGGTTTGTTTGTGTGGTGTATTTTGAGTCGATTGTTGTGTGGTTTGCATTCATGTGTTAGTGCATGGTGAGTCTGCATGTGTCGTGTGTAAGCTCGTTGTCGTTCTCTTATGAGTAAGAGGTGATTGGACTCACACGATGAGTATGGGACCGGTTCTACATCTATACCCGGATCAGTCACCTATAGGGACTCAGTGGTGATTCCTAGTGAGTCTTCGAGCTGTTTCCTTCCTTTTGAGAGTGCCCCTTCGGAGTGACCACCTTTAGCCATAGGAGTTCGCATATCGAGTATATATGGAATGAGCAGGTGCCGATCATTTGGAGTGGGGCGTACCCGCGTTACTTGGCACAGAGACAGATCCGTCGATGTACCTGAGCAGCAGCATCCCTTACTCGATGGGGTCGAGTTCCTCCCACCCGGGGAGAATTGATGGGGACATCAACGACAGCCCGCTCACATTATGTTTGCATTTCCATCCTTTTATATTTGTAGGTATACCCTTGTGATATATGGGTACACAATAGTAGGTCTTAGTGGGTTTATTTGCAAAGGGCCATTGGGTATTTTTGCAAAAGTGCATGTAGGCCCTGCAGGGGCCCCCTCCCTCCTCCTTATTGGTCCACTTGGACTCCCGGGCCCAAGGGGGCTGGTCCATGGTCCAACCTTGGACTTGGACCTAGATTTAATTAAAGAAGACAAATCAAATTTGTCCTCTTAAAGGGGGGGGGGGGGGGGGCGAACCATATAGTTTATTAGGCTTTTATTGTGGTTGTTCAAACCACATCCCAGCCCTTCATTCATCAACCCTTGATCCAAGGGTCTAGAATTAGTTAGAGACCTAGTCTATATAATGTTGTATTTTTCATGAGAAATTGAATGGAAAAAATCAGAATTTTATGTGTAAGCCTTGGAGCTTGGTGCGCCCCTTGCCTCTCCCCTACTGTTCTTCCTTCCCCAACCCCAGATCTAGAGTGTATCCCTCTTCTATTATCCCCTCTCAACTTCCGGTGATCGTCTGTGCCGCCGCCGCCGCCGTTCGTGCCGCCTTCGAGCCGCCGTGGAATCGTCATCAAGTTTCTGTCCTGCTGGACAGAGGTGTAGTTCGAAAATTCATGAAGCCCGCCACGAGTTCTGATCGATTTGAAATTTTTAGGGTTGGTTCCTATCTTCCAGCCCCTTCTCCACAAACAAATTGAGGTTCAAAATCCACCGTTTCATATCCTTACCATTTCGTTTAACTCTCAATCTCAGATCTGTTCTGTCACTGTCTACAGTGATAGTAGCCCTGAGTTTCATGTCTTAGGTCTACTTTTTGATTTATTTTGGTTCGCCCAATTTTACTGGGGGTTAAACCCATCCACCCCTTAATCCACAATTTTTCTCAATTTTTGGTTCATCCGTTTCATATTTTCTAAAAATCATTCTCAGTCCCAGCTATAGTTCTGTCCCCCTGATCCCAGATCCGACCTTCGTCCACTAAAGAAATCACAGAAAATCATAGATACATCCAAACGGGTCCAAACCAATTTTTCTGTCTTGCCAGCTCAAATTACAACAACGTTTCTGAAGAACACAACCCCTGATTCGAACTTGTCCCTCACGGTTAAAGGTAATCCACAGGGAAGTTCTTTGCTGACCTGTGATTTCAAGAACTGTACAACAGAAGATTGAAAATTCCATACGTCAAGATCCGAGCAGATCCAGGCCAGATCTTTAGGCCTAGGTTGAATAACTTCAATCTAGCTTTCCAACGGTGCCAGTCTCGTGTCGATCCGATGTCGGGGCTGATCGCAGCGTCCATTCTCGCCGGAGCGCGTGCTGCAAAATAGCAACCACCAGTCCGTGGACAGCAAACCCGACGGGTGCCGATCGTAACCGCCCGACCCCCGGGCGACGTTCCGGTGTGCCGCCAACCCAGGGAACACTTCCCTAAGTGTCCACACTACAGCGGCGCCACCGGGTCCCACACGGCCCCTCCAGACAGCACGTGGGCCCCACAGTCATGATCACGCGTGTAGCCGAATCAACACACGAAGCTGCCCGTCATCTCGAATTCGGTCCTCCCGGGCCCCTGGTGTCGCCCTTTACCTCCCTGCGTGGAGTGGGCATATTTCCATTGCTGTAATATTCATGTATTAACTGTCCCGGGAGCACGAGTTCGGCCGGGCCCGTCGTCACCACGCCGAGCGCGTGGAGGTATCGCACTCGCTCCCTTACTTGGCATTTTGCTTAATTTTCATATATACTTGCTTATGCCACTGCTAGAGAGCATGATAGGGTAATTAGCTCGCTTTCTATTTATATCACCGCTGCTGCGAGAGAGAGCGTTACCGTCCCGTGACCCGATCCGGGCACAAGTGAGAGCCGACCACCCTAGCTCACAGCCGGTTTCTCAACCGCGCACATCCGACGCTTCCCTCGTTAAGGGGCAGTCACGAGCTTGTCATGTCCGTGGTCTCGTCCCGCATCAAGAAGAAAAAGAGAAAGAGAGATAGAGAGAGGGTCCGTGAAGAAGAAGAAAGAGGATTCATCAGAAGATCTGTTCACTGGACTTTGGATCAGATCGAATCCAATTGCTCCTGCGAGAGCTACATTTTACATTGCATTTCCAGCTTTCCGATTGCTGTATTTTCATTTCTTATTTTTCTTTTTATTTGATCACCTTGTTCTTCCGATTCTTTGGTTTGAGATCGGGTTCCCCTCCGGTTTGGAGGAAGGGAGATTCATCTCCGGTTCTGGTCTTGTGGGTTGCTAGTCCAGGTGTTCCCTCCTGGTCTGGAGGAAGAGAGACTTCTATCTCTGGTTTGCAAGCGGCTGGGTGTCGCTTGTGGGTTCCCTCCTGGGTGGAGGAAGAGAGACCTCGGTCTCTGGTTTCTAGTGACTGGGTGTCACTAGGGTTGCCCTCCGGTCTGGAGGAAGAGGGGAGGTTGTTCCCCTGGTCAAGCTGTTTGGTAGCACCCGTTGCAGACTGAGTCTGCGGTTCTAGCGTTAGCTAGTGAAAGCCTAACTCCGGTTTGGAGTGAGGGGTGGACGTAGGTCTTGGTGACCGAACCACCTAAAAATTATCTGTGTAGTGTGGTTGGGTTTGTGCGCTTGTTCCTTGTCTTCTACCTCCTTCACAGGTTGTCTGAGCATTCTTGTTTCTACCTGTGCAGTGGGTTGATTGCTCTCCTTTTGCTTCCGCTAGTTGATTGTTTAGGCGCCCCTTATTTATTTACTCATTGGTTTAAAATTGAATTTAACTTATTCTTCAGATTGTCTATTTTGCCCTGTTAGTGTTCTAGTCTTTTATTGAGCGAAAAGTTTTTAAGGGTGGGATTCATTCACCCCCTCTAAATCCATCGCACCGATCCTATCATTTGGTATCAGAGCCGGTGCCTACATAGTCGGTCCAGCGACCTGCAGATCCGATCCTGCTGTCTTCGGTGCATTATTGTTAGAGTTGGTTTATCGGTTTGAATCCACTGCTTTGAATTAGTTTTGATCTACTTCAATGGCTCATCCACCCGTCTTTAGTGGTTCTGATTTCAACCAGTGGCACAGTGCTTTCCGTGCTCATGTTAAATCTGTTGATCTAGACCTGTGGAAAGTGATTTCACATGGTCCACATAGACTACCAAAAGATTAGTCCAAATGGACTAACAAGCATCGATCTATGTGTGCAGAAAATCAGAAAGCACTGGAGTTAATGAAGGCCGCGACTAATCGAGGTCTTCATTCATGTTTCCTTGGTTGTAGATCTACAAGGGATATATTGAAGATGATAAAGAGAGCCGAGAAAGAAAATCAAACGAGCTGCATGATGGCTCGAGGAAGTAAACAAAGCAGCAATCAAGAAGAGGACGATAATGATGAGGAGGTAAACCCTTTTGAGAACTATACTTTAGATGATTGAGAGAATTCGTATGCTGAGTTGCTTGAGTCTCATGATCAGTTAAGAAAACAATACAAAAAATTGAAGAAGAGTAGTAGGTCAGACAGTTTGAATTCTGATTGTAAAAGGCATGTTTGTTTCTTGCTTTCTCCTTTGGATGCTAAATATTTTGATTACTGTTTGAGCTGGATGGGGTGTCTAGCTTATCTTTTCCCTTCTCCGGGCAGAAGGCAGTGGTCTTGAACAGAAAGGGTCTCTTATTTGTCAGGTTAAAGCCTAAACCCTCTTTGTTGAAATTTACCATTGTTCCTAGTATAGAGTCCAGATTTGTTTTCCCTTGAACAAATTTTTCTAAGATTTTTTGTTTCTCTTCTAGCTCTCTTTGCATAGACTCACAATTTTTTAGAAGTTCTATGTTTACTTCCTTAACAGCTTCATACTTCTCAGTGATCACGCTGTTTCCATTCAGACTTTCTTCAAGTTTTATCTTGAGTTCGTTGAGCTATATGTGAACTTCCTGGTTCTCTGATTTGTGCTTTTCATTTTCCTTCTTCAGAGTTGTCATTTCTTCTAATTGTTCCTTCAATTTTTGATTTTCCTTACTAATTTGAGTTTGTTCTTCAAAATTAGCATTGAGTTTTCTTTTCAGAACCCTATGCTCTTTACTCAATGCATTGAACTTATCTAACAGTTCAGCATAGGCATCTTCCCAATCATCAATAGAAAAGTTCTCGAAAAGGTTTGTTACCTCCTCATCGCTATTTGCCATCAGGTAGATTCCTTCTTCATCCTCCTCAGAGAAGTTGGCTTCTAGATCTTCTTCCTCATCGCTCCACGTGCAGACCATTGCTTGTGGTTACTTCGTCGGTACCCTTCTTCTGAAGATCAGGGCAATCCCCTTTCATGTGTCCAGGTTTCCTGCAATGAAAGCATGTGATTTTCTTGGCATTCCTATTCTTATCATTGCTGGAATCAAAGTTCTTACCAGAGGGATATGACCTCTTTCTTCTAAAGGTCTTTCCCTTAGTCCTCAAGAATTTCCTGAATTGACGAGTGAACATTTCTTGCTCCTCCTGGTCAAGATTTGACAGCCCGTCAGACTCGCAACTACTACTCCCGCTGGTGCTACTGCCTTTGCTGCGGGACACCTTGAGGGCAATATTCTTGCCCTTCTTATCTCTTCCTTCACCATTCCTCTTGAAATTCATCTCATATGTCATTAGGGATCCTCTATGTTCGGTGACTGTCATTTTCGACAGATCCCTAGACTCCTCTTTCATAGTGGCCTTAGTTTGCCATGTACGGGTTAGAGATCAAAGTATTTTCCTGACTATATCTCCCTCAGATATCTCTTTCCCAAACCCCTTAAGACTGTTCGTAATCAATGACAGTTTGGCATACATCTCAGTTATGGTCTCCTCCGATTTCATCTTAAACAGCTCATATTCAGAGGTGAGGAGATTTACCTTTGTCACTTTCACTTGGGATGTACCTTCGTAGATTAACTCCAACTCATCCCACATTTTCTTGGCCGTTTTACATGCTGAGATGCGGGCGTATTCGTCTGGATGAACTGCACATTGGATGATGTTCAGGGTTATCCAGTTGAGTGACGAAAGCTTGACTTGATCTTCTGTCCACGCATCTTCGTTCGGTGGCAGATCATATGGCCCAGTGGTGATCACCCTCCAAAGTTTGTGGCTCTACGCTCTAATGAAAACCACCTTCCTATTTTTCCAGAAAAGGTAATTGTTACCATCGAAGAACCGAGGGCGGCTGATGGATTGTCCCTCAGCCATGAAGCTCCGAGGAGCATTAGATCCGGGGTGACCTTCGCCATTGGACCACATAGTGAAACCTGCTCAGATACCAATTGATACGCACAGCGGAAAGTGAGATAGAAGAGGGGGGGATGAATAGATCACTCCCAAATTTGATAACCTCAGTAACAATTGCTCAACCCCTCAAACAGTAGTGATGAAACCTCGAAGAAAGGTAAAAGAAATATCTGGACAATGGATAGAGATCTAGAAAGAAATATGCAATGGAGCAATATATCAAGTAGATGGAGAGCGAACACAAAGTAGACAGGCAAATCCACAAGAGAGACAAAGAGTTTTTAGCTGGTTCGATTGCTACCCGCAATCTGCGTCCACCCCTCACTCAGAAGAGTAATGTTTCCTTGCAATGATCAATCGCACACAGCAGACTCAGTTTGCAACAACCGCTGCCAAATAGCTTGCCCTGAGGAACAACCTCCTCAGCCTTCTGATCAACCATAAGAATCACTGGAGAATAAATCTCCCTTCCTTTGCACGCATCAAAGGGAAACTAGAGGATCAAACCTCTCTTCCTCCAAGACAATGGAGGGAAACCGGAGAACTTCTCCCTTCCTCCAAGCAAGCTTGGAGGGTAACACAATGGAATTGAAAGGGAAGAAAACTCAAAAATAAAAGATCAATGGAAAACAATTATCACTAAGACAAAACAATGTAGCTTTCGTAGAAGCAGATCTTCAGATTCACAGATGACTCTCACTCAGACTCTTCTCTCTGCTCTTGATGGAGTGGTTTTTCTCTGGTTTTCTCTCTTGATCCACACACTGCTCTCTCACTTCTCTTCTTTCTCACTGTTCCATCCTATCTTCTCGAACCCCTTTTTCTCAGTATATATATAATTATTCCAGAAACTTCGGCGTATGGATACCACGTTTCCCGCCTGAAAGGTTAGGGCATGTGTCGAAATGTTCTGGACCTCCATCTTCCTAGGATCACGTGCCATCCATCTGGTGAATGTACAGACAAACTGTCAGAAAAGGAATAACATTTTGTCACACACTTAGCACAAGTTGTACCGACGTAGCGAGTGAGTAAGCATAAACTGCATTGAGTAGGAGTTTCCAAGTCAAACAATGCACTGACTTACTACAAGGTGAATAAGAGATTGCACCAAGTTGAAGTGAGCAAAAACGAGAGAGGCACTTACTTGAGAAAACGCATGACGTCATAAGCATGGACCATAGAGTCCAATAGTGCAACATATATGCACTGACAAGAAACCACAGAACACAAGGATACACTGACTTTATTTTTGCCAGAATGGAAAGTTTGCACCGAGTTGATAAAGAAGAATGCACGGACAAAGGAAGATGCAAGACAGAACTTGCACCAAGCCAAGAAATCCCGTCCAAGTAAGAACTTGCACCGAGATGGCAGAGAGAAAGACGCAGAACAAAGAGAGATGCAAGCCAAAGCTTGCACCGAGTTGGATTTTCATTGAGATAAGAAATGAGCAGACTCAACAAGTGCATTCTCGACAAGAATTGCACCGACCCAGATATTGCACCGACCTCGAGAGGTGAGATGCAGGGACACGATATGCACGGACCTTGGTGCACACGACTTAGTGAGATGCACTGAGACAGAATATGAACGAAAGAACCTATGCCTAAACAAGGACTTGCACTGAGGCAAGCTCTTTTTGTGAGAAATGCAGAACTTGGAAAAACTTGCACCGAACAAGCTTATGAACGAGACAATGCATTCACTGACTTAATATTCAATAAGCAAAAAGACGAGTGTCAAACAATGCACGGACCTAAATCATGCAACAAGCACAGACCTCTTCATGCTTAGAAACAAAGAAATGCACCACGGCATACTATGCACGGACATTATGCGAGATGCACTGAGATCTTCTGAGTCGAACACAAGTGTTGAGCTTATAGAAGGAAACTTACACCGAGGCAAGGACATACTACGTCTAGAGAAAAGCATGCACTGATCTATTGAATGCATATGAACAGGAGAATGCACGGACCTTTATTGCAAGAGTGCGATAAAATAAATTGATTTATAGTGTGAGACATCATCAAAACCGTAGGGATGCAACAATATCATATAACAAGCAAGAAAGTCATGTACGTATATCGTGGATTTTCACTTATTTATAAATAAAATACTCCCAGCGCAATGCGACGCCAGTAGCATCATACCCCATGGTTTACTGTATGTTTCTGACAATCAGCCGAGGGGACTAGCATAGAGCCCTTGAACACAATCAGTGCTCGATCGCATCTTCAAGTATAAATCAAACTACTTCCACGCATGTAAACAATATGGCCAAGAATGTACAATTTCAATAAGTTCATGATAACAATAATTCAATGAATGAATGCTTCTATTTGGAGCAAGGAATTTCAATAACATATTAGAACTATGTTATACCATGAAAATAAATCGACAGCATAACGGTACATTCCTTATCTTTCATTCATTATATTAAGTCTCTTGGATAATATGACAAGTCCTAGACCATCAATAATTCATCTAGGAATTTTAGAATATCAACCATTTGGTCAAACCTCGGGTTAAAGTACTTAAGAATTGTGACGGTCAATAACTGGGCCGTTACATGAACATAACGCTCCACTATTGGGCCGTTACAATGGTCCAAATCCAGAAACAATAGAATGGACTCAGTAAATGTGACGGTCATATTTTGCACTGTTAGATAGGCATGATGGTCTAATATGGATCCGTTACATATCTAGAACCAGAAAACATCGATAGTGTTTCTAACAACTGGGCTTTCATGGTACAACCAACTCGGCGTCCTAGTGGGAATCCCAGGCTCGCAAAGAATTATATAGGCCTTGAAACAAGATTTTCTAGTCCATTGGAAGGAATATCCAATAGAGAGGTCCTCAAGTCCATGAATATGTTCCTATAGTGCAAAAGTGTAAACTAATGGACATATACCGAGATATATGCCATGTACTTAAAGAATTGACTCTATAGATAAGAGAGAATGTGTAACGGTATAAGATCATCATAAAACTCATCAATATCCTCTTTCTAAATCAAGGTTTTAATACAAAACTATAGTGCTTGGGCATGAAGTTAATAAACGCTTTAAAATAACTCTAATGTATGCAAATTTCTAACATGAATCAGTATTGGAACTTAAAATCATGAAAACATGTTAAGATCTAATTAACTAGGCATACATATATATTAATTGGACCGATCTTGATTCTGTCAGAATGTAGTGTTGTGTGACGGACTAGTCTGGGCGCATCACCGGAAGGTAACGGTCTAGATTAGGTCCGTCAGGTTTCACAGAACCATTCAGTCGTTCACAGAGGGTGTAACGGTCAGCGTAGGTCCGTTACACGTCCCTGGCGGTCTTACGATAGACCGTTAGGTCATCTGCTGACAGAAAATATAAACTATAGAAAACTATAGTTTAAAACATGCCATAGACTAACTACTCTAATCATGTCAAAACGATAAAAAGGCTATCTAGATGCATAGGTAGTAATGAAATAACAAGAGATAGCTTTTTATCTTCAATTAGGGTTGAAGGCATGCATGAATGTATATACTAATCCTAAAACAGGAAATTCATGAAGCATAATGCATGAAATCCAAATAAACTAGAGGGCTTTTATCCCTAACAATATATTATTACCATTCATGAGATAACCTACCTCTTAACTAGGCTTTAAACTTCTAATTTGAGTCTTCAAGGGTCGCCCTAGTTCTTCTCTCCCTGTGATTTTTCAGCAACTTCACGTTACCCTAACTCTCCAACCTCTTGACCTAAAGATGTGAAATTTGGAGGTTAGGAAGATGATACTATTTGGAACAAAAAGTTATAAAGAACCAAACTCTAATTACCTCGTTTGGGCGTCCTAATTTCTTGATCTTCAGTGGTCCTTTGCTCTGAATCCTGGGCTGCTATGACAGAATCAGCGACTTTAGAAGCCGGTATCTCCTTGGTTACTTGATCTCCTAGCACGAAATTTGGAGAGTTATTAGTCTTAAGTATTATAAACGAAAACTTCTAAAGAACTTACCTAAAATTATGACTCCTTACCTTGATTCCACGCGAGCCAATGTAGGGGTCGCTCAGGTCAAAACTATGGTCTATTTATAGGGTTTTGGCTAGGGTTTAAGGATTAGATCAATTCTAGAGTCCTTATTAAAGCTTAGATCGACTTCTGAGAGTCCTTAACACATTTACCAGTCTTTCCATCTTGATCCCAAAGTGATAGACTAGTAAAAATCAAATCTTTTTACTTGTTCTTCACTTCACGGAACCTACAGAGCGTAACGACGTGGCGGTCGCACGATAGACCGCTACATCCACTGTGTGTAGAATTCAACCTAATTCAAACTCTTTATTTTGTTTATCCACATAATTATCTATAAAAATGGTATTTATCTTTAAAATCCTTGAATATGCTAAATAACCTTCTAGAATATGGGCCAAACTTAAAGGGCTTGGTCCTTGAACCTATTAGGCTTCAATTATCAAAGTTGGATTAGTTATTTAACATAATTAGGCCTTATAATCTCAATATTAATTTATTTGTTAATCTTTTTTGGCCTTTATAAATTCCAAAAAAATTTATAAATAATCCAGAAATTATTTATATAAATTTTGGGGCACTACACCCTCCCCCACTTAGAAAAATTTGGTCCCCAAATTCAAATGTATTGATTGTAGAGAGTGTACTTACATTCAAATAATTCTGGGAATCTTTTGCCCATAGCTTCTTCGGTTTCCCATGTCTCTCATGACTTTGTCCACTGGATTTTAACCACGGGTATAGTCTTGTTCCGAAGTTGACGTACTTCCCATTCAAGTATTCTGATTGATTTTTGTTCGTATGTCATATATTTCTTAATCTCTAAATTGTCGTAAGTGATGACATGCCAAGGATCATGTACATACTTCTTCAGCATCGAGACGTGAAATATGTCATGAACTCCTGCTAATTGTGGAGGTAAAGCCAATCTATAAGCCACCTCACCGACTCTTTCAAGAATTTCAAATGGGCCAATGAATCTTGGAGTTAGCTTGCCTTTGATGCCAAATCTTCGAATACCACGACCCGGAGAAATCTTCAGATATACATGATCTCCTACCTAAAATTCCAAGTTGCGCCTTCGATTATCTGCATAAGACTTTTGCCTATCTTGTGCCATTTGTAATCTTTCTTGAATGAGCTTGATTTTCTCTGAAGAATCCCTGATAATATCAGGGCCTAGAAATTGCCTTTCCCCTATTTCATTCCAACATATTGGTGATCTACAGCCTTTTCCATATAAAGCTTCAAAGGGTGCCATCTATATGCTGGCCTGATAACTGTTGTTATATGTAAATTCTACCAGAGGCAAGTGATCATATCAACTTTCTCAAAAATCAATAGCACAAGCCCTGAGCATATCTTCTACCACCTGATTTGTTCTTTCAGTCTGACCATCAGTTTGTGGATGAAACGATGTGCAAACATTCAATCTAGTCTCTAGTGAATGTTGTAGGCCCTTCCAGAATTGTGATGTGAATTGAGGATCTCTATCAGATATAATAGTGACAGGAACACCATGTAATTTGACGATTTCGTTTATGTATAATGCTGCTAAAATATCCACTGACCATCAACTTTTGATTGGTATGAAGTGTGTAGACTTAGTCAATCGATCTATGATTATCGATATACCATCGTGTCCTCCTCTGGTCTTAGGTAAACCCATGATGAAATCCATTCCTATACTTTCTCATTTCCATTCTGGAATATCCAAGGGGTGTAACTTACCTGTGGGTCTAAAATGTTCTGCCTTTACTTGTTGACAAGTGAGACAGCGGGACACGAAATCAGCTATTTCTCTCTTCATATTAGGCCACCAGAAATTTCTTTTGAGATCTTGATATATTTTTGTACCACCTAGATGAATGGTGTACTTGGACTTATGTGCTTCTTCTAGGATCAGTTTCTTCGTATCCTCATGATCTGGTACACACACTCGGCCCTTAAATAGTAATCTTCTGTCATTAGAAATAGAGAAATCCGGCCTCTGTTCTATGTTGCCTTTAATTTCTAGTAACACGGGATCATCATTCTACAGCTTGACCAGATCCTCTATCAATGTAAGTTGAGCTCAGATATTAGCCATGAAACAATCCTCTTCCTTTATGTCAATATCTAAGTTCATCTGAGCAAATTGAGGAATAAGATTAGTCATATTAATCATAAGATTTGATAGCATACCCATTGGTTTTCTGCTGAGTGCATCTGCTACCGCATTACCCTTGCCAGGATGATATTGAATAGCAAAATCAAAGTCTTTGAGATATTCTAACCATCTCCTCGGCCTCATATTAAGCTCCTTTTGAGAGAATAAGTATTTCAAACTTTTGTGGTCTGAGTAGACCGTGAATTTCTCTCCATAGAGATAATGACGTCAAATTTTTAAGGCGAAAATAACATCTGCCAATTCCAAATCATGCACAGGATAATTTTCCTCATGATGTTTCAATTGTCTTGAAGAATAACAGATTACCTTTCCATCTTGCATGAGGATGCACCCTAAGCCAATGCTAGATGCATCCGTATATACTTCAAATCCACCACCTTCCACCGGTAGTGCTAAAATAGGAGCTGTAATAAGGTGATTCTTAAGAATTTGAAAACTCTTTTCACATTCCTCTGACCAGACAAAAGGATTTTTATTTCTTGTGAATCTAGTTAAAGAACTGTAATTTTTGAGAAGTCCTTAATGAACCTCCTATAATAACGAGCTAGACCCAGAAAAGTCTGAACTTCTGATACAGTCGTTGGTCGGCTCCAATTTCTGACAGTTTCTACTTTAGAGGGATCCACAACGATACCTTCTTTTGAAATAATGTGGCCTAGGAATGAAACTTTCTTAAGCCAGAACTCACACTTGTTAAGCTTGGCATAAAGCTGATGTTCTCTAAATGTTTGCAAAGCTATTCTCAGATGTTCTTCATGTTCCTCTTTTGTCTTGGAATATATCAGGATGTCATCAATGAAGATGAGAATGAACTGGTCCAGATATGGCTGGAAAACACTTTTCATAAGCATAAATGTTGCTGGGGCATTTGTTAACCCAAACGGCATTACCATGAATTCATAGTGGCCATAACGACTTCGAAAAGCCAATTTATAAATGTATTCTTCTTTAATTCTAAGCTGATGATAACCTAATCTAAGGTCTATCTTGGAGAAATATTCTGCTCCCAAAAGCTGATCGAAGAGCTCATCAATACGCGACAACGGATACTTTTTTTTGATTGTAAGTTCATTCAGTCGTCGGTAGTCTATGCATAACCTGAGAGAGCCATCCTTCTTCTTGACAAATAGAACCGGCGCACCCCAGGGGGATGTGCTGGGTCTAATGAGACCTTTATCTAATAATTTCTGCAACTGCCTCTTTAGTTCCTTAAGTTCGGTGGGGGACATCCTGTAAGGGGCTATAGAAACAGGGGCTGTTCCTGGAATGAGTTCAATAGTGAAGTTCACTTCCCTCTCGGGTGGTAAACTGGGTAATTCGGATGAGAATACATCTTGGAACTCATTTACAATAGAAATGTTTGCTAGGATGATTTCCTTGGATTCGGTAACAATGACAGAAGCAAGAAAAGCTTCACATCCTCGCGAGATAAGTTTGCAAGCGTGAAGAGAGGATATGATAGTGGGATGTTTCGTATACTTGATGCCAAGGAAGGAAAATCTGAGAAGACCTGGTTTTCGAAAAGATATAATCCTATTTCAGCAGTTAATATCAACATCATGATCTATACGCCAATATACCCCTAAAATGGCATCATAACATTTCATGTCAAAACATACTAAGTTTGCGGGAAGATTGTGACCTTCTACTATCACCTCACTGTCAGGATAATACTTGGTAAGTTTTGTTCCAGAACCTAAGGGTGTAGTAATAGCAAGATCTGAAGGTAGGGGAACTAATGGAATTTGTAATGTTTTTGTGAAGGTAGTAGAGATAAAAGAATGAGAGGCACCAATATCAAATAGCACAATTGCAGGATGGGAAAAAATTTGAAGTGTACCTTCCATAAGTCCACCATCCCTGGCCGCTTCTTCTTCTTCTAGAACAACATTGAGGCGAGCCTGCTGTAGACGTCAAAAAAATGATGATGAAGATCATACGGCACGCACGTCTCTGCATCCGAGAGCAATTCGAAGACAGAAATACCTAATAAAGCGCATACCTCACCTGATCAGGATGAGAACGTGCTTGGTGGTCCGCTACCCGATAAGGAAGCCCCTCAAGCAGAAGATCTGGCCACGACTCTCCAACCGGCCATACGAAGCCCAAATTGAGAAAAAAACCTAGGAATTCGGACACGGGTTCGGCATGTCCTGAAAATCACTCTGAGTCCTAAACTGGGGCTCATACGCTTGAAACCAAACACCCCAGAGGTAGTTCATTGTAACCGGAGCATTCCGGGAATACAAGCAGTCGTCTGAACGGTCGAAACCATGAGATAAAGCCCAAACGGGTGCGACCATCACCTAAACCGGTGCGCCCCCTTAAAACGGCGCCCCCCCCTTGGGCTTCCTTAAACCGGTGCGCCCCTTCCTCTTTGGATCTTAATACGGCGCGCTCCCTTGCATAGCCTCTTAAACCGGTGCGCATCACTATTCACGTGTCACTATTCATGCCACTATTCATATAACTATTCACACCTTCCTATTCAAGCCATTCTCGTTGTGTTGTTAATCCGACGCGCACAATGTCACGCCGTTTTAACCCGAAGCTGTCCCATCTTGCTTTCAGCCCCCTGTTTCCCGCAGACAGATGGACCGAGAGTTGCGTGAAGCAGAGAAGTCTCTCGACAGCTCTCGATTATTCGTCAGCCAAGATCGGGGAAGTCAGAAATAGCTTGCTACCAACTCCTTTGTCGGGAGAAAAGAAAGGAAGAAGCTTCCGGGAGCTTTCTTCCCTCGGATGAGCTTCCCCTGCATCCTGCACGGTTCGAGAACAAAAAGGAAAAAAAGAGGGAGAGAACTTCCTCTTGAACCACCACCCACCAGAAGAGAGCTCTCAGGAGCTCGAGAAAGAACGAGCCAGAGAAAGAAGAGAATAAGAAAAAGAGAGAAGAGAACCAGAGGTAAGGAGAGGAGAGTCCAACGAGAGGTGAGCTTGGGGGGAAGAGCTTGTGCTCTGTTCCCCCTCCTCATTCATGCATTTTCTCCTTCTGCTTTGGGGTAGATCCCCTCCTGTATTCTGATCTTCCTTTGCTTATGGATGAATAAAAGAAAGTTTTGGCAAACGTGGTGTTTTGTTGAGTCTCCATTCTCTTCTGCACTCAGCCTCCCACTCATCCAGGGTCTTTGAAGCTCGCTTTTCCATAGCATGGCCTTCAAAGGAACCCACAGAAGGATGAACATTCATAGCCCTACTGGGTAAACATTCATCCCTTTCAACCGTATCTTCAACTCTGTGGAGCGTTGATGCCCCTCGTAGGCTAGCCCTCGGGGTTTCCCTCCATTGAAGTCTATCGGTCACCGTTTGGCACTCCCGACTTTAAGGAGCGTACCCCAGATGCTGTGGGACTATCTCCACTTCGCCTCCGCAACCCTCTAGTCATGGGGAGGTGCTGCCCAATTTTTGACTGAACACTTAGTCTATTTTTGACTATGCTCGAGTAAGAACCTTGCATAAGTCTGGACTAGCCATGTCTGCAGGACATTTGGGACCTGAATAAACTCTGTAATCTTCTTAATTAACACCAAAGCTTCAAGAAGATCACTTGGTCTTTCATCTTAATCCCGAATCAATCGAAACTGCCCTAATCCGGCGCGCCCCAAAACTAGCGCACCATTTTCCGGCGCGGTAACCCCCCGCGCCATTTTAGCCCTACACTCATAATCCTTTCAAAACTTTTTGGCCCTAAACCGGTGCGGTCTTAGCGCGTCGGATTAACCTAAGGGCGCGCCGGATTAAACCCTTGGGGTGCGCCGTATTCAGGGCGTGCCGGATTAAACCCTGGGGCGCGCCGTATTAAACCCTTGGGGCGCGCCATTTTAAGCTATCTCTTTCGCCTTTGCACGCTGTATTAACCTCAGCCATGCAGTCCACGCCGTATAGCCCCAGTCATAATCAAAATTTTCTTCTGGGGGCTCCGCCCCCGGAAACCCCCACAAGGGGCGCTGCCCCCTTGACCCCCGCAACCTGACCGGGCAGGTCGATGTGCGTGCGAGGGCGCACATGGGTGAGTTCGGGCTTCACACTTAACAATTCGCTTCCCCCGGGATGTGCGTGAAGAGAAAAGCAATGATGCCCCATGGTATCGACGTGGACCTCGGAATCCCTGACATGGTCATGATCCGAACACATTTCGGGCCAATAGTTCATCAATTTGACCCGTCCTTACCGGGATCCAACCCCGCACTCATATTAAACTTGCCGTACCTACGGCAGACATCCGTATGGTTTCATCGTTATCTTCGATACTTCAAATGCGGACTCTCGTCCGAACAATGAATGGTCTGTTAGTGACCGACATATATACCGGGATCTATTCCCTCACTTGTATTAAACTTGCCGTACCTACAGCAAACATTCGTACGGTTTGTCACCGTCTTTTACGCTACAAAGATGGACTTTCGTCCGAACAAGAAATGGTCCGCCTGTGACTGACATGCACGCATCTATGAACGTTTACACCCCATCGCGGGGTCTGTTTAAATGCAATTCGAGGTTTTGGCTCTCGCTTCCGTTATTATGAATCTCAGGCCGTAGGCCCCCCTTTTCCGATGATTAATCAAGGGTTTTCTCCTCTCCGAGGGGATGTAATTAACGTCATAGCCTTTATGGTACAACGGGTTCTCAGTCCCGACACGAACCACATAATCGTCTGATTAGTCAGATCGAGCGCACCATCGGCTTCTTTCAAGCCCACATAAATCGTCACCTAGGTGACTGGCACGCCCTCGCACTAATAAACCGAACAAACGAACAAAAAGATGAATAAACTAATAAAAATTAGCAATGCCCCGAAAGTGCGTCCACAAGTCTGGCACGCCCTATGGGACTGGACCTCCCTTCATCTCTTCACTGGGATTGGGGGCCCCGTGGCCTCTTCTTGAGATTATAAACTGTTTCTCTTGCAATTACAGGGTCGTACTCTGGCAACTGCGATGGCTACTGCATTTGGACCACTGGCCGTGGCGAGCCACGTCAAGGACGGCTACCTAGCGGTCCCAATGCAGTTCAGGAATTTCCCTCCAGTGGTTCGCTTCCCCAATTTCCTGGGGGTGGCCTTTGTCAACCTCCTGAAGGTCGAGGGGCCCAAGCTCGTCGAAGTACATGGCCTCGCTATCGGGGCTACTGCCATCAATCCTGCTACCGTTAGGCCGTCGTTGATTACTTCCGACCGCATGGCGATCAAGACGGTGGGGTGTTTTGTCCACCACATCCGTTTCCACATGGACTTGGCCACCAAGAAGACGGTGTCCCGGCGAAGGAGGAGCCTAAGGAATGCTGCTACTGCTGCTGCTCCTAGGGGCCGGATCTCTAACACCGGCAAGTCACTCTTGATCGGAGGCATGCGGGTCCACCTCAATGGCCGGAGAGCCGACGTAATCATCGACCGAATTGTGCCAAATGTCCCGGTTCTCAACTCTTTCCAAGCGCTTGAGAGAATAGAGAAGAAGAATAGTGGAGCCGTCCATCGGCCGAGGAATGGACCGGCCCCCAGGCCATCCGAGATCAAGCAGGTTTGGGTACCAAAACCTACTCGGGTCCCAACGTCAACTCAACCGGGACCTGCTAAAACCAACAAGCCCAGGAGGGAAGGGTGAAGAACCATGAGATGTCAGCAGGGGCGTCTCACAAATTACTTGTGCAAGGGTATGAATGACAGGAGAATGCCTTTTTACATGATGAGAATCATAGCAAGACCACCAAGAGGGATCGGCTCGCTCATGGGCCCCCAGCACAAGCAAGGGTACCGCCGTCTATGGACTACCCTAACTATGAAGAAGAAGACATCACCCAGGCCATGTGTGGATATCTCCGTGGGGTCGGGAACACCTCCCTAGGAAGGCAACGGCTACTGCAAGCCATCACCACCGCCGAAGAAGGTCGAGGATGTCCAATCTACCCGGTGGGAAGAGAAGACACGGAATGAGGATGCTACGGGCGTCCCCGCTATGAAAGAGATGCACCAAGAGCCTCGGTGTTCGAAAGATTTACCTTCCCTGGTCAGCCGACCAGATGTCCAAGGAGAAGAAGTAAAAGTATACAAGTCTATACTTGCAATGTGGTCGGAATGACCAGCCACTATGGGGCTCTGCCCGAAGAACCTGAAGAGGTCGCCCGGATTGCCGAGAGACCCGACGCTGTCACAAGAAGAGGAAGGGCCGCCAGCGAGGCATTACTAACCCTCTTAGGGACGACAAATCCAGAGGAGATGCCGACTGCCTTAACTGCCAATGTAATCACAATGGAAGGTGAAGGTGGAATGCCATCCACCTCGTCTGAAGAAACACCATCTGAGGAGAGGGGAAGCCTCCCCAGCCCTTTTACCAATGATCCAACCTTGTTCATGTTGCTGCAAAGCTATCGACAAGAAATTGAAGCATTAAAGAAGCAGCTGAGCCAGAGGGACGCTCTTACCTCTGCGCCCGGACAGATCGAAGCCCTCCCCAGGACGTCAGGTGACAGCGGCCAGACATTTGAAGGCTCGCCATAGGCAATCGCCCCACAATCAATGCATAACTACACTGGGGGCATTCCTCCCCCGCAACAACAGATTACGGCTACGTCGCAGCCTCCAATCCTCGAATTCCAAGGGCCTCCTACTACGCCCCACGCGGCCGTATTGACAATGCCACAGATGCAGCAAGCTCACTTCTATCCAAGCCCGGTTGACCCGACAGTGATGAAGAAACTCATGGTCGAGCAGATGATAGAAATGAAGCTGGCAGAAAGGAGCGATGGTGACTCTGCCTCATTTGATGTCTATAGGGTACAATACCCTCCCCATCATGCTGCCAAGAAGCTACCCCCTGGCATTACTAAGCCTTCGAAGTTTGAGAAATTCAACGGGCAAGGGTCTCCACGCGAGCACATTGCCTACTACACCAATGTGATGGGCGACTTGGTGGCTGACGAGTCCTACCTGCTAAAATTCTTTGGGTCCACATTAGCAGGGCTCGCCTTCGAGTGGTACTCGAGCTTGCAGCCCGGGTCTATCATTGACAGGCTAGACCTGTAAAGAAAATTCAAAGAAAGGTTCCACATCACCGAAAGGGAGGTGACGGTAGCCGAACTATATGAAACTGGGCAGAGGAGCGATGAGTCCGCCCAGGAATATATCAAAAGATGGAGGAACCTCAGCATGAGGTACAGGCGACCGCTGCATCAGGAGGATGCCATCCAAATATGCAAGCAGAATCTGCGAAGAGAAGTGCTAGAAAGAATGATAGGCACTGAAATTAAGTCGGTTGACCGACTGAACAATGTGGTGGCGGAGGTCGAGACATTCCTATCAAAATACTCAGCCGCTCCTGCTATTTCAAGCCAAAAGACTAGGTCATCTGACAAACGACCACCATCTCAAGAAGTGCACATGGTCGACTTCAAGACCTTTGAACAACAGAAGGAAAAGGAGAAAGGGGTAGCTCAGCCTCCCCCGTCAAAGCCCGTCGATCGGCGAGAAGGCTCATCCCTACGGGACAAAATGAAAAAGTTGTACTCATTCCGTCAAGATAAGACTCGGCTCTTATTTGAATGGGCTGTGAAGTTCGATAAGATTACCCTTCCAGAGCCAAAGCGCCCTGGCAATCTCAGAAGAAAGGACGATCCTCGCTTCTGTCCGTATCATCAAATGATTGTGCATTCCATCGAGGACTGCTATATCTTCAAGGACATCATTGAGTCCTTGATCAAGAAAGGAGAATTACAAATGGGGGAGCACCAAGTCGATCCCCCGTGCTTGCATGAAATGCCCACTCTAGGGGTGACCATCAATATGATATCTATATATCAGCAGTTACCCGAAGAAATGGCGGAAGCCTACACTCAACACACCTATGAGGGCTATATCTTTGCGCAGGCCGAAGATGAAGGAGATTGGCACACCGTGCCGACTAAAGCAAAGAGAAGGGCGGCGCCTCATCGTAGCCCAACAAGTCATATACGAGGTGTCACACCTCGTCCGGAACCCCCGGTCGTGACCCCCGTCTGGCATGAGAGAACTCCTTAGTTGGCCATTAGAAGATTCACCAGTAATAAGAAGAAACACATCCCTATACGGGTGCATAAAGAGGCCAACCTGGTGGTGGCACAGCTTCAAGAAGTTATCAATGGGCTAGATGAATATGAACAGCCCGAGATTCGGCCAGTCCAGCTGATAGAATATGTCCCATGGGAGCAACTTAAATCCATGAAACTAATGGAAGAGACTGAAGCTGAAGTTGAAGTTGAAGAATAGGGCATGTGGGATGAGCTTCCCCCAGAGCAGCCCTCCACTGCGAAGAAAAAGAGGAAGAAATCCAAGAATAAGAGCAGAGCTCCTGTTTCATCTTGCAACACTCTTGCAGCCCTATTTGAAACAGTCCAAATCTCTGAAGAGGAGGATGAAGAGATATGCCTCATACCAGCAGAAGCAAATCAAGTTGAAGCTTCCACCTCCCAATATGTCACTAGGTCAGGAAGAAAATGGGGGCACCCTCCCGAAGCTAGCCATAACATCATGTTCCATGGCAAACAGCCGTACCAGGTTCCTCAGCCTGAAGTCAAAGGGGTGGAGATTTCTCCTCCCCCAGGGCTATACCCCGAACATGTCAGCAGCAAGGAGGCTCCCTCCTTCACCGAATTTCTAGCATCCCGACAGGGCAGATGGCCACGCCCGCAACAGCAATGGAGGGTTAAGGCAGCTCCCGCCTTACCTTCAGGAGTATCTCCTCCATCAAACAAAGACCAGGCGGGCACCCTAAGCTTCACCGAATTTGTACAAGAGAAAGAACTGGTCCGACCAGTGTAATAAGCCGAAGCAGCACCAGAAGAAAAAGATGAGCAACCCTCAGAGCCAGCTCCCGAAGAGCACCCAGGGGGCAAGGGTAAAAGACCCGAAGAGCTGAGGTGGACTAGCGTCAAAAGCACCAGCAGAATAGTGAAGCAACTGAAAAGAATCCCAGAACACTTCTCTGTTTGGGATATACTCTCCCTCGATGAAGAAACCAGGCAAGCCGTAATCACGGCCCTGCAAACGTCAGCATACTTTGAAAGCTGCTTTCCTGAAACCCAGCCAGGGGTGGCGATGACATTTACGGAAGATGACATGCTTCTGCCCTCCGCCGATCACAACAGGCCTCTTTATATGAAAGGCCATCTGAACAAACAACCAATAAGCAGAGTACTGATTGATCCGGGGGCAGCACTCAACATACTCCCTTATCGGATATATCAGACATATTGTTTTGATGTGCACCTGATCGAGGTCAGTGATATGAGAATTGCTAGCTTCAACCAGAATGTGAAGTCCCCATGGGTATGGAAGAGCTTGAACTCTCGCTTGGCGACTTCACCACCATAGTGCAGTTTTACGTAATAAACTCTGATACGTCATACAAAGCATTGTTGGGCCGGCCATGGCTGCATAAAAATCAGCTGGTAGCTTCTACTCTCCACCAATGCATAAAGTACCCCCGGGGCGGGAAAGAAGAAAGAGTGTTCACTGACTTACACCCTTTCGAGGTGTTTGAATGTCACTTGTCGGATGCAGCTATGTACCTGGAGAAGTCAAAGAAGCCCAGCTCTTCAGCTGACGACAAGGGAAAGAAGAAGCTAGAAGCTGACGACTAGTTTCCTCCGCCACCGCCTGGCTATAAAGCTCCCCCAGTGGTGTCATTCCTGTCTGAAAAAGAAAGAGACCTCAGGGTCCTCCAACTCAATGTTTACCCTCAACCGGGGGCATTAAACCCCACTAAGCTACTTGGGGACATCAAGGTCCCGTTTGGGGTCGTCAAGCCCGCAGCCAGCGTAGACTGCCAAACAGTCGAAGTGTTGAAGATCATAGAGGTTTCTAATCCTGATGGTCAGCCTACCATATTCTATGTGGCCAAGGAGCTACCTGGGAAAGGGGACGATGATTGCAGATTCCCCGAAGAGATGCAAGACCCACTTGTCCCAATCATGGGACTCCCTTTTGTGACTGGCCGCGCAGTCAAGTTGGCCAGGAAACAACAAATCCCCTTCTGTCAGCCCGCCAGTTAGAAGAAGATGTTCAAAGAGTTGTGGGATCCCCCGAACATGGATAGGAGACTCTTGCGAATCACTCACCACCCAGGGCTGGGTTTCTCCATTGAAGATCCTCAAGAAATTAATATGATTTCAACCTACATTGTAACAAATGAAGACCCCCCAGGGGCGATCTATGATGAATACATAGAAGACTATGAGAAAGCAAAATCGTCGACAGAAGTAAAAGGCTCAAGCCCCTCCCGGGTGCAGGCGCACAATGAGCGTGGAGTTGACGCTTCATACAAATATTGGGAGTCCATTTCCATGGAACCAACTGCAACCCCCAGTAACAGCTCGCAAGAGCCCCAGACTGAAGAAAGTCATCTCGTCCCTGAGGACGCTACATCCACAAGTCAGCCTTCAAGCTGCATAGAGCATGCACAGTCAGTGCCAGGGCTGCTCATCCGGCCTGACCAACAGCCGACCGGCTCAAAACAAGACAAAACTGAAATCCCGCCGGTAGGCGAAACAAGACAAGAATATATCTATGAGGCCCTCGAAGCTGAAGAAGATGGCGAAGGCTTTGTAGACCTACATACAGCTCCCCTGGAAATAGAAGATGGCGGTCAAGCCACTGTCGACGAATTAGTCAAAATAAACCTCGGCATTGAGAGTGATCCCATGCTGACCTTCCTCAGTGCTCTCTTGTCACTTGAGGAGAGGGGGCAGTATGTGAAGCTACTCCAAGAATTTCGAGACTACTTTGCTTGGAATTACAAGGAGATGACAAGCCTTAGCCCTGCAATTGCCCAACACATCTTGGCCATTGATCCTAAAGCTGAGCCGGTGAAGCAATCGCCCAGGCGAATGAGGCCCGAACTAGCAAATCAAATATGCAAAGAGGTTGACAAGCTGAAAGATGTCGACTTCGTGGCTGAAAATCAATATACCACATGGCTGGCAAACATTGTGCCCGTCAAGAAGAAAAATGGCCAAATTCGAATCTTTGTGGATTTTCGGGACCTGAATAAAGCCTATCCGAAGGATGATTTTTCGGTGCCAATCACCGAAGTGATGATCGATGCCACCACTGGCCATAAGGCCTTGTCGTTCATGGATGGGTCATCCGGATACAATCAGATCTGGATAGCAGAGCATGACAGAATCCACACAGCTTTTTGGTCGCCTAAGGGGATTTTCCATTACAAGCAGATACCCTTCGGCCTCAAGAATGCTGGTGCCACCTACTAGAGGGCGATGACAAAAATATTCAATGAGTTGCTCTATAGCAAAGTCGAATGCTACATCGATGACTTGGTCATCAAAACAAAGAAGAGGGAGGATCATCTGGCTGACCTAAGAATTATATTCGAAAGGCTGCGTCTGCATGAACTGAAGATGAACCTGATGAAGTGCGCTTTTGGCGTCTCCAGCGGAAAATTCCTGGGCTTCATCGTCAAATATCGGGGAATTGAAATAGACCCCGTAAAAATCAAGGCTATCCAGGAGCTACCTCCTTCAAGGAATCTGACATAATTACGGTCGTTGCAAGGCCGGCTAGCCTACGTTCGTAGGTTTATCTCGAACCTGTCGGGGCGGTGCCAGCCGTTTCACAAGTTAATGATAAAGGATGCCCCATTCCAATGGAGCAAAGAATGCCAGAAAGCTTTTCACCACCTGAAGGAATATTTGAAGACCCCGTCAGTCCTGGGGGCACCTGTTAAAGGGCGGCCGCTGATCTTGTACATAGCTGCCACTGAATGTTCTCTAGGGGCAATGCTGGCCCAAAACAACGAAGAAGGAAATAAACAAGCTTTGTACTACCTCAGCCGAAGATTGGTCGGGGCTGAAGCAAAATACACACCTATTGAAAGAGTCTGTCTCGCTCTTGTGTTTGCAGCCAAGAAAATGAGGCACTACATGCTGTCACATGAAGTCACATTGATATCCAGCGCTGACCCGGTCAAATATACTCTCCCAACCGGTCTTGAAAGGGCGACTGGGCAAATGGGCTGTCATTCTCATGGAGTTTGACATTTCTTATGTGTCGCAAAAGGCCATCAAAGGCCAGGCCATTGCAGATTTTTTTGCAGCACATCCAGTGCCTGAAAATTCTCCTCTGATCACAGAGCTCCCCGAAGATGAAACTTTGGAGGTGGGCCAAATTCAGCAAGCCACTTGGCAGCTATATTTCGACGATGCGTCGAGAACAGAAGCACCCCGTCTGGGCGAACAAGAATAAGAGCAGGGGTAGGCGTTGTCCTCAAATCCTCCGAAGGAGAGGTGTTACACACCTCTTGCTCCATCAACAAGGCCTGCACAAACAATGAAGCAGAATATGAAGTCCTAATAATCGGTCTCTGATAAGTGTCCATTTTCTATGGTAATTCATCGCATGTACACCATTTTATATGCATATAATTAGGCAATTATGCATGATCTATCATTAATCTCAACTTCGCATATAGATCAGACCTTTCACGCAAATTAATTAATTTGACGATTTCATTTAATAAAATGAAGTTGAGAGTCATGAACATTAATTCTCCATTGCATAATTGTGAGCAATTGTGATTCATGTGCACATTATGGTAACTTTCTTGGACTAAATCATAATTATGTGTGTGCAGGACACCGAAGGTAGTTGCAAAAGAAGCCGGGGGTAAAACTGTCATCACCACTTTGACCAAGTCAAATAAAAAATTCAAAATATTTTAGTTGGAGGGAAAATAAAGTTCAAAATTTTGAATTCAAAGTTTGAAAAGGAAGAATTCAAAGTTTAAGTTTGAAAAGGAGGAACAGGAGATTCAATGTTTGAAAATGAGATTCAAAGTTGGAAAGGGGGTGCCCAAAGTCCAAGAAAGGGGGTGCACACCTCCTTTTTCTTTCCCCCATGCATCATATTCTACCTAAATTCCAGTCATCCATCTCCTTTTGATATAATCTCAACCCTGCATTGACTCAACTTTCCTTATAAATAGCCCATGACAAGGAGGTGAAGGGGGGTTCTTTTTTTTGTCAATTTCTCTCTCAACCTTAGGTCACCCATTTCACCCTCTTTTGTTCCTCTTCTACACTGGCTTTCTTCATGTAAGTTCTTTCATTTTAAATGCTCTACAACTTCTTCTTCTGCATCATCTTCTAATTCCTTTTGATTTTTAAGTTATTTTATATTTTTAACTGTGCTATCCTGTTCATCTGTGAACTAGTATTTTTCACTGTTCTTCCCATTATTTCTCCAACTTCTAGTTATTTTATCCTCTTTCTGTCTTCAAAAAAGTTCTTTGTTTTTAAGTGTTCTACAACTTCTTCTTCTTCATCATCTTCTAATTCTTTCTGTTTGGAAGTTATTTCTCATTTTTCAACTTGTTGTCTTGCAATGTTACTGTTCATCCGAGGTGCTAGCCTCTATTGTTCCTCCGTTTTAAAGCCATTCTGATCTTATTTTCTATCTGAGTTCTTCATAAAAGTTCTTTATCTCTTCTTGATCTAGATTTTCTTCTTCTACCACTTCCTCCAATTCTTATTCATTTACAAGTTATATTTATTTTCCCACTGTTTTATTTTTTCATCTTCTTCCTTCTTCATTTCCACACAAACCCTTCCACACTCCTCTCTACATTTCTCTCCAAAGTGTGTCCTTCACAACTCTCCTTTCACGGAGGCGTGCACATCAAGGTGGGCGATGTTCCAAGGCTCGTGACATGGACGATGACGGCTTCTTCATCCACCTCTTTCCATGGCGATCTCTTTCAAGGCGGAGCGATCCTCTCCAAGGTTTGACGAGGAGGAGACGACGGTATTCATCATCCTTTCATGGCTCTAGTTTCTTCACTTATCTTGTAGTTTATATTGGTTGTAATCTTATTTTTCATAGATTGTAAGTTTTATTT
The DNA here is from genome assembly GCA_022559845.1 of Amorphophallus konjac. Lineage (NCBI taxonomy): Eukaryota > Viridiplantae > Streptophyta > Magnoliopsida > Alismatales > Araceae > Amorphophallus > Amorphophallus konjac. The sequence continues at coordinate 70,708,706 of CM040120.1, forward strand.
CTTTAACAATAAAATTTCTTTTGTCAAATTGTGTTCTCTTTTCTCTCTCCCTTTTCCAAATCTCTCTTCTCAATCCCTCTCATATTCTTTAGATAGATTTACTTCCATGCACTTGTATTTTCTTTTAGTTTAGACTCACTCAAACTCGTTTCTCTCAAATATAAGAATCTTCCAACATACTTAATTAAAAATCTCTTCTTCCCTGTGGATTCAACCCGTGCTTGTCATAGAACTACATTCTCTTTTGATCATTTTGTGCAAGTTCGGTTTTAAGATTGTTAACGCGCGTGTAGTAACGACATACGCTTCCACATTATCAATTTTTGGCGCCGTTGCCGGAGAAGAATGATGATGTTTGATTTAAGAACTTTATTTTCCTTGTGTATATAGGATACTAATAAAGCTCTCTTTTCTTTTCTTTTTACAGAATGAAAAGAAAAAAATCAAAAAAATTAAGAGGTAAGTTCTCATTTCTTTCTAAAGTTTTTGAATTGACTATTTCAAAAAAAAAGAATGAGGGAGTGTGCATCAAGTAAGCCTTCAAGCTTATTCCTCCCATTTTGTATCATGTTCTTAATGTTCTTGCATATTGTGTTAGATAGGTTCATAAAATAAAGTAAAACTCTTCACTTGAACTCAATAAAAGTCTTCATTCCAAGAGTAGAAACCACACCATCCATGTTCTAGGTCATGCATCATTTAGCATAGGATTTTTTTTCTTTTTATTTAATTTCTGTCATTACATTTTGGAGATTGCAAGGAGCATGGTACGTTCTACTTATCATATTCTAGCATACATATTGTATAAGAACCCCTTGTTTGAAATTATGGTATGCATTTCATTTCAAAATATTCTAAGGGCAACACCCCTAAATAACATAACGTGGGGATTTCATCACCCTTCCTTAGCCCACAAATCACATTTTTCCTTGCATCTTTGCATGACCTAAGCCTTAAATAAAAGTCAGTAGACATTGGCCCTAGGGTCACACTGTGATTTTAGTATGATTTGAGTTTACCCTCTTGTGGAAACCGGTGCCTAAGGTAAGACGATCGGACGACAAACGCCTTAAGCGGGCTAGTGGTTTGACATAATTAGGTCCCTACGAAAGTAGGGGGAGCCTCCCGCTGCCCCACCCCTTACCTGGCCGGTGGAAATATTGAGGGTGAATTTAAGTTATATTTTGGTCATTTTGTGAAACCTCATTTGTAGATCTGAGTCGCATCTAGGTCGTCAGGTAATTTATGTGTTAACTTGTTTGTGTATGTAAAAAAAATAAATAAAAAATAAAAAAATAGAAAATCCTCATCGTCTCTCTCTTCGTCTGAGTCAGTTTTAGTTTTTAAACAAATTGTGATTTTCTAATCCTAATAAAAAAAGAGAATAAAATAAAAAAATAGATTAATAAAAGGAAAATAGAATTAAGAAATTGCAAAAAAAATTAAAAAAAATTGAACAAAAAATAAATTGTTCAAAAAAAATTGAATAAATCTTTTAGGGATCGACATTTTTTTATGACCATCTATCTTAGAGGGAAACCCAAGCCCATGAAGGAACACTTTATTCCTTCTACTTATAAACCCTCCACTTGTATTAAACTACCTGACATTCTGGTGGATCATTATGAGATTAGCCCCGGTATCATCCAGATGCTCCCATCTTTTTATGGGAAACCCAATGAAAATCCTTATGAGCATCTAGATGATTTTCAAGAAATTTGCCCGCTGATTAAAATCCAAAATTTTAGTGATGATGCCCTTAAGTTGATCTTATTTTCATTCTCATTGAAGGATAAAGTAAAATGTTGGTTAAGAAGTTTTGGAAAAATTGTTAAGACTTGGGAGGATATGTAGTTATAATTTTTAAAATAATTTTACCCCATAGTCCGAACCAACATTATGAGAAGGGCGATTTTAAGATTTACTCAGTTTTCAGACGAGCAAATTTATGAATCTTGGGAAAGGTTGAAGTATTTATTACGTCAATGTCCACATCATGGGTTACCCAAATGATAAATTATGTTTACATTTTATGAGGGATTATCTGATCTTGATAGACAAATGGTGGATACATGTTGCGGAGGGGTGTTCATGAACAAGAATGAAGATGAGGCGTATGATCTGTTTAAAATTTTGAGTGAAAATTCGATGAATCATGCCTCAATCTCATCTCATAAACAATCTGTAGGACTTTCCAAACAGGCCAAAAATCCAACCAAAACTCACAAGGAAGCCTGTGATTTCTGTGCCAGTCTCACTCACCATGTGAGTCACTATCCTACTATAGCCCAACTCCCACTGGTCATCCAAGCTCAAGTCCAAAATACCTTAGGGTTATCTCAGCCCAAGTATGATACCCTTTCAAAAGATTCTAATCTTGGCTGGAGTACTCACCTAAATTTGCCTTGGACGGACCAACCAATGCAAGCCCATTTATCTACACCTTCACCCCAAGAAACTCACGAGCAGCCTATGTGCAATCAACTTCAGCCCAACTCATCTCACCAAAACTTTCAAAAAAATATCGATATTAGGAGTGATTCACCGGGCCACTACTTTGAACCTCAAGTCGTGTACTCTCAGTCTACTAACCATGGCCCTCCTTCAACATTCAACCAACCCCTCCCTACGTGAATGATGATGATGATGATCTGATGCCTGCCATTTTAGCTCAAGATATAACTATTGAGAATGAGGGGGAGTGCACTCGTAATACCATGATGGATGACGGGAAGGAAGTAGGGGGCGGATTGGAGGATAAAAATGATCATATTGATATCGTCACCCCCTCCTATGAATGTTTTGAGATTGAGAATATCACTGTGAAGAATAGTGACCCACACAACTCAATTGAGGATATACATGACGAGGAGGATTGCTTTGTAATCAATAATCTTGGTAATTTAATGACAATAAATTCTGAATATCCTCCTCCCCTGGAAGAACATGATGATGGGGCCTTGTTGGAAAAAATTACATTTCATCTACCGACCTCATTTCTGAAAAATTTGATTCATAATCTTCAGTTGAGTGATGTGGGTGATGATGGGTCTATCTTAGAGAAATTCACATTTGATCTGACCTATGATGAAAGGGCCGGGCTGGAAATATTTACATTTGATCTTCCTACCTCATTATTGGAAAGTTTGATTGATAATGTTCATTCGAGTAATGAGTGTGATGAAGGGTCCTTGTTAGAAAATTTCACATTTGATTTGACCCTTGAGCCCTATCCAATGAAGTTTGAATCTTTGGATGAGTTAGATCATGGCCTCACTCTTCCTTCCAATTTGATTCCCCCGACAGTACAGCCTCTCCACTATGACATTCTAGGACCTGAGGGGGACGTGCCAATCCCATTCACCTTTGATTTAACTTGCCATCAGGAAAACCAATTGATTACTTCACTTACTGCTCATGAGGCTGTTACTGAGAGGAACGTGGCTAATAATACCAATCTTATTTATCAGCCACCAGTGTCTGATCAAGTTACCATAGAGGAAGTCATCACAAAAGGGTTAGTCAGGCAGGAAGATGCAGGACAAGGGGAACAATGGGTTGATGTTGGGCAAAGGTTCAACCCCGATCTTGACATATTATTAGCCATTGATTATTTCTTGATCCCTAAAGATGATAATTGGCTCACACACATGGTTAAAATTAAAATAAATAATGTGCCAGTCCTGCCTATTTCTAACCCCAATCCGTACATGCTTACTCTTGTCTTCCAATGGTATGAGGGCTGGAATTTGAAGGTGGACAAGATCACTTGGTGGCTCATTCTAAATGCCACACGTTGGTTAGTGAGCTTTCATTCGTCTGGCTGAAGACGTTAAACTTAGCGCTTCTTGGGAGACAACCCACAGTTTTCGTGATTTTCGTGTGCTAATAAATGGCTTCTTGGGAGGCAACCCAAGTTTTTATTGTGGTTTTATTTTTATTTTACAGGTGTGAATAAAGGATAAGTTGGGGGGAGAGCGAAGAATGCTTACACCTATGTCTAGCCTTCAAAAATCAAAAATCACCTTTCATTCAAGCAAGGATGCCTGTCGAAGATCCCTTCTGTCAGGTTGTACCATTCCTTCACAAAATTTCATGTCTACATTGTTCATTAATATATATTCTTCATGCCATTGAGGACAATGTCATTTAAGTTGGGGGGACGAAAATCATGTTGCACATGTTGCACTCATATGCAACCTCATTTAGCTAAAAAAAAAATTGACAAAATAAACCACATACAACCCATTTTGAGTTTCATGATTCATGCTTCCATTGAGAGTAATTCTGGAATAGAAATGACTGGATAAGGATGATGGAAAACTAATTTAATATAGCGATGGAAAACTGATCTAAGAATCTTTTTAAAGTTCATGTGCACTTTAAAAAAATGAAAATCACTTTGCACGCTAATGAAACATAACCGGACAAGCCTTCTGTTATTTTGGGTATGTTACCTGATATTCTACACTTCGTAAAGAAGAGATCTTTTATAAGCTTTCTGGCAAATTGTCTATCTGAAATTAGTGCAAAAGCACAATTGAAAAAAAAATAAAAATTTGAGAAAAATGCACCATGAAAAATGCCCCGAATCTGAGTAACCGGGCCTACTTCACCTAAGACGTGTTGAGGTTCGCGTTAAAAGGAAAAGTGAACCTTGATCTGCGAAAGTGGGCCTACTTCTCCTAAGGCAAGAGTCGAGGTTTATGTTAAACAGTGAAGGGTAGTGCAGCATCATGTGTGTATAAAAAATAAAAAGATCCCAAAGGGACAAAGTAATAAGGCAGACAAATAGTATTTTTAATGCTCCGATGAAGAAGTGCAGGATTGAAAGGTATTTACCTAGAATAGTAAATGGGGGATGCAATTGTCTAAGCTGTGGATTTGGTAATTATACATGTACAAGTGCTATTGAGCTTTGAATTGAATTCTTGATCATGTACTATTATGTTCCCACATAAGGCTAGTGTGCATTAATGATTCCAGATTCCTAATCTTTGGTTGATTCTATGAAGTGAGAGCTGGATATGAGAGTATGAATTTTATAAACTCTTGTTAGTCCTAAATTTTAATTTATTTTACATTGCTAAGGGACTAGCAATGAGTAAGCTGGGGGGTGTGATAAGTGTCCATTTTCTATGATAATTCATCGCATGTACACCATTTTATGTGCATATAATTAGGCAATTATGCATGATCTATCATTAATCTCAACTTCGCATGTAGATCGGACCTTTCACGCAAATTAATTAATTTGACGATTTCATTTAATAAATTGAAGGTTGAGGGTCATGAATATTAATTCTCCATTGCATAACTGTGAGCAATTGTGATTCATGTGCATATTATGGTAACTTTCATGGACTAAATCATAATTATGTGTGTGCAGGACACCGAAGGTAATTGCAAAAGAAGCTAGGGGCAAAACTGTCATCACCACTTTGACCAAGTCAAATAAAGATTTCAAAATATTTTGGTTGGAGGGAAAATAAAGTTCAAAATTTTGAATTCAAATTTTGAAAAGGAAGAATTCAAAATTTAAGTTTGAAAAGGAGGAAAAGGACATTCAATGTTTGAAAAGGAGATTCAAAGTTAGAAATGGGATGCCCAAAGTCTAAGAAAGGGGGTGCCCACCTCCTTTTCCTTTCCCCCATGCATCATATTCTACCTAAATCACAGTCATCCATCTCCTTTTGATATAATCCCAACACTCCATTGACCCAACTTTCCTTATAAATAGCCCATGACAAGGAGGTGAAGGGGAGTTCTTTTTTTTTGGCAATTTCTCTCTCAACCTTAGGTCGCCCATTTCACCCTCTTCTGTTCCTCTTCTGCTCCGACTTTCTTCATGTAAGTTCTTCCATTTTAAATGCTCTACAACTTTTTCTTCTGCATCATCTTTTAATTCCTTTTGATTTTTAAGTTATTTTATATTTTTATCTGTGCTATCCTGTTCATCTACGAACCAATATTTCTCTCTGTTCTTCCCATTATTTCTCCAACTTCTAGTTATTTTATCCTCTTTCCATCTTCATAGAAGTTCTTTGTGTTTAAGGGTTCTACAACTTCTTCTTCTTCATCATCTTCTAATTCTTTCTGGTTCGGAAGTTATTTCTCATTTTTCAACTTGTTGTCATGTACTTTTACTGTTCATCCGAGGTGCTTGCCTCTGTTGTTCTTCCGTTTTGAAGCCTTTCTGCTCTTATTTTCTATCTGAGTTCTTCATAAGAGTTCTTTCTCTCTTATTGATCTAGATTGTCTTCTTCTACCACTTTCTCCAGTTCTTATTCATTTACAAGTTATATTATTTCCCCACTATTTTATTTTTTCATCTTCTTCATCTCTACACAAACCCTTCCACACTCCTCTCTACATTTCTCTCCAAAGTGTGTCCTTCACAACTCTCCTATCACGGATGCGTGCACATCAAGGTGGGCGATGTTCCAAGACTCGTGACGTGGACGATGACAGCTTCTTCATCCACCTCTTTCCACGGTGATCTCCTTCAAGGCGGAGTGATCCTCTCCAAGGCTTGATGAGGAGGAGACGACGGCATTCATCATCCTTTCATGGCTCTAGTTTCTTCACTTATCTTATAGTTTATATTGGTTGTAATCTTAATTTTTATAGATTGTAATTTTTATTTCTTTAGCAATAAAAATTATTTTGTCAAATTGTGTTCTCTTTTCTCTCTCCCTTTTCCAAATCTCGCTTCTCAATCCCTCTCATATTCTTTAGATAGATTTATTTTTATGCACTTGTATTTTTTTTAGTTTAGACTCACTCAAACTCATTTCTCTCAAATATAAGAATCTTCCAACAGACTTAATTAAAAATCTCTTCTTCCCGATGGATTCGACCCGTGCTTGCCATAATACTACATTCTCTTTTGATCATTTTGTGCAAGTTTGGTTTTAAGATTATTAACGCGCGTGTAGTAACGACATACGCTTCCGCGTTATCAGTATCTAGCTAGCCCTCTAGTTGGATATCTGTATGCTGCAAGTGTTTAGGGATTCAATGCTGATCGTCAAACAGATTCAGGGACAATTTGAAGTTCGAAAAGCCGAATTGCTGCCTTACCATGCCAAGGCGAAACAGCTCATGCAGAAGTTTTACTTGGTTGAAGTAAACCACATCGTCCGAGGTCAGAATGCACAGGCTAATGCATTAGCAAATCTAGCAAGCTCACTGGCAGTCTCGCCAGATGGGTCACTCAACATATGAGTGATCAACAGACGGCAAGTCCCCAGCATGATAGAGGAAGACACAGGTGAAGAAGAACCTGAAGTGGCGACTGCAGAAATGGTCGGCTCACCCGATTGGCGTGAGTCCCTCATGAAATGGTTTAAACACCAGCAACTACCTAAGCAAAGGGAAGAAAAAGATCAGGTTGATCCGAATGAAAGACTCCTATGAACTGAGGAGCGGAATCTTATTCCGAATTATGGCGGATGCCAAGAAAAAGGTACTTCTTCGATGCCTCTCAACAGAAGAAGCGTGGAGGGTGATGAAAGAAGTACATGCCGGGTCGGCCGGAGCACACCAGGCTGGGCCGAAGATGAAAATTGAAATTAAAAAGTTAGGCTACTATTGGCTGATAATGTTTGACGACTATTGCAAATATGCCAAGTCATGTCAAAAATGCCAAGAGCATGCCATGGTCCCCAGGCGGCCTCCAATACAGCTACATCCAACAGCACCCAGTTGGCCTTTCGCCCAATGGGGAACAGATGTGGTGGGTCCATTCCCCCCATCCTCTTCAGGATGCAAGTATATCCTGGCAATAACAGATTACTTCTCCCCCTGGGCAGAGGCTGTAGCCTTGAAAGAAGTCATAGGAGAAATTGTAGCCCGGTTTATCTAGAGAAATGTAATATTCCAATTCGGCATTCTCGATCGGATCGTCTCAGACAACGGAAATCACTTCCAAAATCAGAAGGTCTACAAGTTGGCCGAAAAGTACAAGGTTGACTAGAGGACATCCACTCCGTACAACCCGTAGGCAAACGGGTTGGCTGAAGCCTTCAATAAAACACTCTGCACCCTCCTAGCAAAGAATGTCAGCTCTAATAAAAAGGACTGGGAAGACAAGATGTACGAGGCACTTTGGACGTACCGCACAGTCTAAAAAACCCCAACGGGTTGCTCACCTTTCTCCTTGGTATACGGCTCTGAAGCAGTCGTCCCCATTGAATTAGAAGTACCCTCGTTACGGGTCACAATTCAGCATGGTTTGGTCGGAGACGATCGAACAAACGTCGAGCATAGACTGGAGGAGCTCTCTGACTTGGAAGGGAAGCGACTCCGGGCCCAGCACAATATACAGGTCTACCAGGCCCGCATAGCCCGGGCCTTCGACAAGCTTATCAAGGAACGCGAATTCAAGAAAGGTGACCTTGTGATGGTCAAAAGAAGAGAAGTCATGGCTGTAAACTATAAGGGTAAGCTAAATGAAAACTGGCTCGGGCCGTACGTCGTCCATAAAGTCTACGAAGGGGGCGCATATGTAGTTGTCAACCATAGGGGGAAGACTCAATTTCCACCCCTTAATGGAAGACACTTGAAGCTATATCATGCACCACTTCCCCAGCTCGATGAGCAGCTGAAGCCCCCGCCCCAGGCGGAACAAGAATGTTTCTTAGATCTCCCGTGAGACTATGCAATACTTGTCCAAAAAAAAGACAACAAAGAAAATTATTAAAGTCCTTAGGGGACGCCGATTCATCAGGTCCCACCAAAATGTGAAGCTCCCCCTCTAGCCCAGGCCACTGCGTCTCGGCCGAATAACCAAACAACTACATCCCATGTAGCAAAAAAAACCCTGCTTCTAGCTCAGCGCTGCTTCATCCCGTCCCACTAACGCATAAACCAGTGGCCCAGACCTTCCGTCTGAAGCCATGAACAAAAAGACCCTTGCTTTGGCAATAACTTCGTGACAATGAACAAACCACGTCGATCTCCGACTCCCTGTCGGCATCGATGAACAAACCAGTGGCCCATACCTTTCGTATGAAGCCACAAACAAAAAGACCCTTGCTTTGGCACTAACCCTGTGTCAATGAACAAACCACGTCGATCCCCGACTCTCAGTCGACATCGATGAATAAACCAGTGGCCCAGACCTTTCGTCTGAAGCCATGAACAAAAAGACCCTTGCTTTGGCACTAACCCCGTGTCAATGAACAAACCACGTCGGTGTCCGACTCCTTATTAGCATCGATGAATAGACCAGTGGCCCAGACCTTCCATCTGAAGCCATGAACAAAAAATAGCCTTGCTTTGGCACTAACCTCGTGTCAATGAACAAACCACGTCGATCCCCGACTCTCTTTCGCCATCGATGTATAAACCAGTGGCCCAGACCTTTCATCTGAAGCCATGAACAAAAAGACCCCTGCTTTGGCACTAACCCCGTGTCAATGAACAAACCACGTCGGTCTCTGACTCCTTGTCAGCATCGATGAATAGGCTAGTGGCCCAGACCTTCCGTCTGAAGCCATGAACAAAAAATACCCTTGCTTTGGCACTAACCCCATGTCAATGAACATACCACGTCGGTCCTCGACTCCCTGTCGGCATTGATGAACAAACCAGTAGCCCGGACCTTTCGTCTGAAGCCATGAACAAAAAGACCCTTGCTTTGGCACTAACCTAGTGTCAATGAACAAAATACGTCGATCTCTGACTCCCTATCGGCATCGATGAACAAACCAGTGGCCCAGACCTTTTGTCTGAAGCCACGAACAAAAAGACCCTTGCTTTGGCACTAACCCCTTGTCAATGAACAAACCACATCGATCCCCGACTCTCTGTTGGCATCGATGAATAAACCAGTGGCCCAGACCTTTCGTCTGAAGCCATGAACAAAAAGACCCTTACTTTGGCACTAACCCCGTGTCAATGAACAAAGCACGTCGGTCTCCGACTCCTTGTCGGCATTGATGAATAGACCAGTGGCCCAGACCTTCCGTCTAAAGCCATGAACAAAAAATACCCTTGCTTTGGCACTAACCCCGTGTCAATGAACAAACCACGTCGGTCCTCGACTCCCTGTCGACATCGATGAACAAACCAGTGGCCCAGACCTTCCGTCTGAAGCCATGAACAAAAAGACCCTTGCTTTTACCCTGACCCTGTGTCAGTTAATAAACCACCTTAATATCTCAATTTCCAGTCCCACCCATGAATAAACCTTTAGCTCGGACCTTCCGTCCGAAGCTATAAACAAAAAAAAACCCCTTTCACTCTAGATCGGACCCTTCGTCTGGCTAGAGAACAAGAGGTCCCTTATATTGTCGGCAACCCCGACGCAGAAAAGAAACCTCCTTGCTTGACTCGGACCTTCCGTTCGAGTCGATGAATAAAAAGAACCATCTTTGCTCGGCTCGGACCTTCCGTCCAGGTTGATGAACAAAAAGAATCATCTTTGCTCGGCTCGGACCTTCCGTCTAGGTCGATGAACAAAAAGAACCCTTTTTGCTCGGCTCGGACCTTCTGCCCAGGTCGATGAACAAAAAGAACCATCTTTGCTCGGCTCAGACCTTTCATCCAGGTCGATGAACAAAAAGAATCATCTTTGTTCGGTTCGGACCCTCCGTCTGAGTCGATGAATAAACAACTTTCCTTAAATCAACAAAAGTCACCAACTCCCCATTGGGATTGATCTCATCTAAGTCATTTTAGGCCTCTTGCCTGGGACAGTGCATAAACCATTCTTTCTTACTTCGGTATTCACCCCATGCCGATGACTAAACCCCCACTCTAACATGCCAGTCCGTGTGCCTACGCGGTGAAGCAGTTCCCTCATCCCTTTGCTGAAGGAGTGAGCGCTTTCCTGCGAATTCACAGCGGACCAGCATTCCACTAGCCCGAAAGAACAAACATCTTATCAAAGAGCTCTACACTTGCGGGCCCTGTGTACTCGTCCCTCGCTTGTGCCACCCGCGAGTGGGGGGCATTTGTGGACGTCAAAAAAATGATGATGAAGATCATACGACACGCATGTCTCCACATCAGAGAGCAAGTCGAAGATGGAAATGCTGAATAAACCCCATACCTCACCCGATCAGGACGAGAACGTGCTTGGTGCTCCGCTACCCGATAAGGAAGCCCGTCAAGCAGAAGATATGGCCACGACTCTCCAACCGACCATATCGAAGCCCAAATTGAGAAAAAAACCCAGGAATTCAGACACGGGTTCGTCATGTCCTAAAAATCACTGTAAGTCCTAAACGGGGGCTCAAAGGCTTCAAACCAAACACCCCAGAGGCAGTGCATTGTAACCGGAGCATTCCGGGAATACAAGCGGTCGTCTGAACGGCCGAAACAATGAGATAAAGCCCAAACGGGCACGACCATCACCTAAACCGGCGCGCCCCGTTAAACCGGCGTGCCCCCCCTTGGGCTTCCTGAAACCGGAGCGCCCCTTCCTCTTTGGATCTTAATACGGCGCGCTCCCTTGCATAGCCTCTTAAACCGGCGCGCATCACTATTCACGTGTCACTATTCATACCACTATTCATATCACTATTTACACCTTCCTATTCAAGCCATTCTCGTTGTGTTGTTAATCTGGCGTGCACAATGTCGTGCCGTTTTAACCCGAAGCTGTCCCATCTTGCTTTCGGCCCCCTATTTCCTGCAGACAGATGGACCGAGAGTTGCGTGAAGCAGAGAAGTCTCCCGACAGCTCCCGATTATCCATCAACCAAGCTCAGGGAAGTCAGAAATAGCTTGCTACCAACTCCTTTGTCAGGAGAAAAGAAAGGAAGAAGCTTCCGGGAGCTTTCTTCCCTTAGATGAGCCTCCCCTGCATCCTACACGGTTCGAGAACAAAAAGGAAAAAAAGAGGGAGAGAACTTCCTCTCGAACCACTACCCACTAGAAGAGAGCTCTCAGGAGCTCGAGAAAGAATGAGCTAGAGAAAGAAGAGAAGAAGAAAAAGAGAGAAGAGAACCAGAGGTAAGGAGAGGAGAGTCCAGCGAGAGGTGAGCTTGGGGGGAAGAGCTTGTGCTCTGTTCCCCCTCCTCGTTCATGTATTTTCTCCTTCTGCTTTGGGGTAGATCCCCTCCTGTATTCTGATCTTCCTTTGCTTATGGATGAATAAAAGAATGTTTTGGCAAACGCGGTGTTTTGTTGAGTCTCCATTCTCTTCTACACTCAGCCTCCCACTCATCCAGGGTGTTTGAAGCTCACTTCTCCATAGCATGGCCTTCAAAGGAGCCCACAGAAGGATGAACATTCATAGCCCTACTGGGCAAACATTCGTCCCTTTCAACCGTATCTTCAACTCTGTGGAGCATTGATGCCCCTCGTAGGCTAGCCCTCGGGGTTTCCCTCTATTGAAGTCTGCCAGTCACCATTTGGCACTCCTAGCTTTAAGGAGCATACCCCAGATGCTGTGGGACTGTCTCCACTTCACCCCCACAACCCTCTGGTCATGGGGAGGTGCTGCCCAATTTTTGACTGAACACTTGGTCTATTTTTGACTATGCTCGAGTAAGAACCTCGCATAAGTCTAGATTGGCCATGTCTACAGGACATTTGGGACCTGAATAAACTCTGCAATCATCTTAATTAACACCAAAGTTTCAAGAAGATCACTTCATCTTTCATCTTAATCCCGAATCAATCGAAACTGCCCTAATCCGGGACGCCCCAAAACCGGCACGCCATTTTCCAGCGCGGTACCCCCCCGCGCCGTTTTAGCCCTAAACTAGCGCGGTCTTAGCGTGCCGGATTAACGTCAGGGTGCGTTGGATTAAACCCTTGGGGCGCGTCGTGTTCAGGGAGCGCTGGATTAAACCCTCGAGAGCATCGTATTAAGGGCGCGCCGTATTAAACCCTTGGGGCGCGCCGTTTTAAGGGCGCGCCGTTTTAAGCCATCTCTTTCACCTTTGCACGCCGTATTAACCTCCGCCATGCACTCCACGCCGTATAGCCCCAGTCGTAATCAAAATTTTGTTCCGGGGGCTCCGCCCCCGGAAACCCCCGCAAGGGCCGCTGCCTCCTTGACCCCCGCGACCTGAGTGGGCAGGTCGATCCATGCGCGAGGGCGCACATGGGCGAGTTCAAGCTTCACACTTAACAATTCGCTTCCCCTGGGCTGTGCGTGAAGAGAAAAGCAATGATGCCTCATGGTATCGGACGTGGACCTCGGAATCCCCGACATGGTCATGATCCGAACACATTTCGGGCCAATAGTTCATCAATTTGACCCGTCCTTATCGGGATCCAACCCCGCACTCATATTAAACTTGCCGTAACTACGGCAGACATCCGTATGGTTTCATCGTTGTCTTCGATGTTTCAAATGTCAACTCTCGTCCCAACAATGAATGGTCCTTTAGTGACCGACATATATACCGTGATCTAATCCCGCACTTGTATTAAACTTGCCATACCTACGGAAAACATTCATACGGTTTGTCACCGTCTTTTACGCTACAAACATGGACTTTCGTCCGAACCAGAAATGGTCTGCCAGTGACCAACATGCACGCGTCTATGAATGTTTACGCCCTATCGTGGGGTCTGTTTAAATGCAATCTGAGGTTTTGGCTCTCGCTTCCATTATTATGAATCTCAGGCCGTAGGCCCCCCATTTTCGGTGATTAATCAAGGGTTTTCTCCTATCTGAGGGGATGTCATTAACATCGTAGCCTTTATGGTATGACAGGTTCTCAGTCCCGACACGAACCGCACAATCGTCTGATTAGTCAGATCGAGCGCACCATCGGCTTCTTTCAAGCCCGCATAAATGGTCACCTAGGTGACTGGCACGCACTCGCACTAATAAACCAAACAAACAAATAAAAGGACGAATAAACTAATAAAAATTAGCAATGCCCTGAAAGTGTGTCCACACTTGCCTCCTACGTCCACCGCCGGACGATTGATCTTTCATAAGGGGGCAATCTGGCATCCGATGCTCCCTGCTCCTACAACGTAAACAAGCACCAAGGCGCTTCCAACACTCTTCAGCTGAATGGCCGAACTTTTCACAAAAAGTCCAAGCAGTGGTGACTTGCTCCCTCTCTTCCTTGACTTTCTTATTTTTATGGGAACTTCCACCATTCTCGCTCCTAGATCTTTTCTTACTATCACGACTTTTGTGGGGTTCAGTGATGCTGAATTTTTCTTTCTTATAATGCCGATCATATCATCGGCTAGACTCTTCTCCTTTTCCTTTCAATTTCTCGACCTTTTCTAAGGTCCTTTCACATAAATATGCACGCTGGACCATCTCTGCATAGGTACAGATGTTTTGGGTCCCAAGCTGCTGAATGAAACTGGGTCGTAACCCGTCCATAAACTGATTAGCCTTCAATAAATCGATACTGATTAAATGCGGTGCATAGGGTGCTAGCCTGGAGAATTGAAGTTCATATTCCGCGACTGTCATCATTCCCTGACGAAGAGAGGCGAACTCCATAGCCTTCCTTTCTTTTACATGCTCAGAAAAGTACTTGGAATGGAACAGAGTGAGAAAATCGTCCCATGTATGAGGTGCATCGGCCGGAGGTTCCGAAACTGACTTCCACCATGTACGGGCATCCTTGTTGAGTTGGAAAGTTGCAAGATGAACCTTCTCTTGATCGGTGCATTGGATGACGTCAAATATATGGTTCATCTCGTCAATCCAGTTCTCTGCTTCGTCCAGATTAGAAGAACCATAGAAACACAGAGGGTTTAAACTCTGAAAATTGCAATGTAAATCACCAGCCCTCGCCCCTGCACCACCTTGCGCCATGGTTTGTAATGCCTGAGTAAGACCGGCAACCGTTTGTTGCATGCCATCCCAATCTACGCGATGAGGCATCGTAATAATGAGGTACCTGAGAGAAATAACGAATTGTTAATTCTCATGAAATTTGAAAGAGATTAACCTTAAACTAATTAACTATCTCATCTTGGGCTCTACCGAATTCTCGCATGGGTGAGGAAATTTCTTCCTTAGTCCATAGGTAGGGGTCCTTAATCTTAGACTTATCTTAGGACATGACTCTTTTCCCTAAGTCCTGAGACTTAGGCTCTGATACCAACTTAACTGTCATGCCCGAGCTTTTATTACAGCGGAAGACTATCCCGAGGAACGTGAACAGTCGGCATGGTAAGCCTCTTGCAAGCAAGAATGATTAGAGCACAAGACAATCACACGCATAAATGTAATTGCACAATATCTACTCAAACTTCAACTTTCATTTCACATTATCAATCACATATTCAAATACAATCACTAGTTTAACTTTCTTCATCATACTAGACTCAAGAAATAAGAAAATTACATAGACTCAATCTAAACAATGTAGACTTCCTAAGTCTTCACTCATTCTTTATTCACTCTCGGACCCACTATTTGAATATTCCGAATCTGATCCCTACTCACTTCCATCTCCTGAAAAAGATTGGAAATAGGTAATGAGCACACTTACCCAGTAGGTATCTTCGCATCAACATGAAGGTACTATTTAAGTAATTAACATTTTTGCTCTAAAGACTAAGGTAAAATCATGTGAAATGTGATAATCAAGCGAATAACCAAAGTAACAAAGATGATCGTTCAAGATAGAATGAGAGCAAGTATGAACTGGCAAGAATGTAACAAGAATGTAGCACGGCCTTTCATGAACAAGAATGTACTAGCAAGTCACATACTCATCACCCAAACATCTTTTGCTTATGAGCAGGTATTTGGTGAATTTCTGTGGAATATTATGTAACAAGCAAGAAAGTCATGTACGTGTATCGTGGATTTTTATTTATTTATAAAGAAAGTACTACCAGCGCAATGCGATGCCAGTAGCATCATACCCTATGGTTTACAGTATATTTCTGACAATCAGCCGAGGGGACTAGCATAGAGCCCTTGAACACAATCAGTACGCGATCGCATCTTCAAGTATAAATCAAGCTACTTCTATGCATGTAAACAATATGGCCAAGAATGTATAATTTCAATAAGTTCATGATAACAATAATTTAATGAATGAATGCTTCTATTTGGAACAAGGAATTTCAATAACATATTAGAACTATGTTATGCCATGGAAATAAATCGGCAGCATAACGGTACATTCCTTATCTTTTATTCATTATATTAAGTCTCTTGGATAATATGACAATTCCTTGACCATCAATAATTCATCTAGGAACTTTAGAATATCAACCCTTTGGTTAAATCTCTGGTTAAAATACTTAAGAACTGTGACGGTCAATAACTGGGCTGTTAAATGAACATAACACTCCACTATTGGGCCGTTACAATGGTCCAAATCCAGAAACAATAGAATGGACTTAGTAAATGTGACGGTCATATTTTGGACCGTTAGATAGGCATGACGGTCTAATATGGATCCGTTATATATCTAGAACCAGAAAACATCGATAGTGTTTCTAACAACTGGGCTTTCATGGTACAACCAACTCGGCGTCCTAGTGGCAATCCCAGGCTCGCAGAGAATTACGAAGGCCTTGAAACAAGATTTCGTAGTCCATTGGAAGGAATATCCAATAGAGAGGTCCTCAAGTTCAAGAATATGTTCCTATAGTGCAAAGTGTGAACTAATGGCCATATACCGGAATATATGCCATGTACTTAAAGAAAATGACTCTATAGAAGAGAAAGAATGTGTAACGATATAAAATCATGATAAAACTCAACAATATCTTTTCTGAATCAAGGTTTAAATACAAAACTATAGTGCTTTAGGCTTGAAATTAGCATCTACTTGAAAATAACTCTAAAGTACCATAAATCATGCAATTTCTAACATGAATCAACACCTGAACTTAAAAATCATGAAAACAGGTTAAGATCTATTTAACTAGGCATATATATATAAGCTATTTGAGCCAATCTTAATTCTGCCTTAAGTTGACAGAACACAGTGCTGTGTAACGGACTTGTCTGGGCACGTTACAATATGGTAACGGACCACTGTGTTCTGTTAACAGAATTTTACACCTCACTGTTGGCTGGCTTATTTTGGTAAACAGAATTTTAATTCTGTTAACAGAAATTTTCATGCATATGCACATAGAATTCATGCTAATAAGAATGTGCATAAATCAAATCTGAAATCTGCTCCATCCTGCTATTATTGTGGTACATTAGGTCATTCAATGAATAATTGCTATTTGAGGAGATCTGATGACCTACATGCTAAATGGTTGTTTAGAACACCTGCCAAAGGTGTCACTATTAACCATGCAGGGCCAAGAATGTTTGGGTACCTACCCATGCAAAATAGTGTGCTAACTTGCAGGTGTGCCTTGGAAGCAGAAGAATAAAAAAAGGGGGGGAAATAAATCAAGGCACCCAAGTTGATAAAACCCCATTCAGGTAAATTCCTCACATCTGTTCAAATGAAATTTATGGTTGAGTTGATAAGTCATAGTTTCATGCATACATACTTTTTATTTGGTTTGACTCTTGCATTGAGCTTTGTGGGCTTTCTTGTTTGTACCTTGAGCTGAGTGCATATATGAGTATTGCATAATCATGCACTTGACATACAATCATTGAAAATCTGATGCATATAGGACTGTTGGAATTGCATTATCATGCATGACCACTTTGGTATATCAAATGGTAAGCTACTAAAGGGCATAGGAAATCTGTCTGGAGGTTCTTACTTTGTGTGAGATGGTCTTTTAGACCAAGTTCTCCACCAAGTACCAAGGGTCAAATTTGCATATCAGAGAATGTCTGCATCTTCATGTGAATATTTTGCTTCATGCCCGTGCATACATGTAGTTAATTGCATTGCATTGCATTACATTGAAAATTGCAAAAAGATAGATTGAATGCATATATTTAGGGGGAGCATTACTCATACTCTTGAAATCACACAACTGTTTTTAGATTTACTGCATAGCATGTTAAATCTATTCTTGCATAGTCATTCATCATCTGCATTGTCTTCATGACATATAGGATGTTTCAGTGTTTTTAGGTAGGGGGAGTCATTACATAGCATGCTTAATCCGTTCAGTAGTGTATTTGTTTGAACTCTTCCTGTCCATCTATTTGACTCATCTAGTCATATTTGTAATGTCAGTGTTTCCATCATCAAAGTGGTATCAAATGATATTTCTTGATTGCTTCTGAAGTTGTTCAAAATCTGAATTCATACCTTATTGGTATCTATCTGCCTCTCCTAAATCTGCTAAAGGAGAGCTTCACCTCTATTCAGTCAACTTTGAACTTCAATGCTCAAGAGCAGCTCCTTTGCTACAATGTTTTAGAATCCATGCTGTCTATTGAATATTCTCACTTGAATTACTAAGCTGAGATATGAAGTAAATCTTCACCCTGAATACTACTTCATAAAAGTTAAAACATCTTTAATCAGGAACCTTCCATTATACATGCTTAAGAACATTTGTTTACTGGAATTGGTTTAAGTCTTATGTACTCTTGTTTGGTCACAAGGAACTTGAAAATATCTATTTCAACCTCTTAATAAACTTTAACTGTCTGCTTCATGTAAATTCATGTAAGACTTTCTGAAATCTGAAAAGTTGATATCCATGTCTACGCTGACTGAGATATATAGTGTATGTGGTTGTTCCTAAACATCTAATTTGTTCTGAATCCATTTTGAGTAAAAATATGGACAGAGCAATGACTGTGGTTACTGAGAAACCTGTCCAAAGGATTGTGTCATGAAGTACCATGGTTAACTCTGTTTAAAGAGATGATTGGAAATTATTGTGAAAATATGGCAGAGCAATGGCATAGTTGTACTGAGTAACTGGGGATTCTGGCTTCTGATCAAGGTGTATCCTCATGCCAAAGATACTTTTAATGCTACCTCTATTCTCTAAAATTGAAGAAGCAATACGGTTGTCACACTGAGTAACTGGGGATTCTGACCTCTGATCAAGGTGTTTCCCCACGTCAAAAGGTGCTGATGAACCAAAATTGTTCATTAAAAAAAAATTTGAACATGTGTAAATCAATTTCTGAAAGAACAATTAAAATTCAGGTGCATTCACTTATGTTTCTCTTAAAGCTGTCATGAAAAGTAAACTAAGATGGAAGTTGGTTGAAGTAGAATCTTATATGAGCTTGTAGTTCTTTTTTATTAAGAGTTTGTTCAGATATGAGTACAATTTCTCTTTGAAAAATTTCGATTTACATCATTCTTAAACCACATCTGACAATCAAGGTTTCATAAGCTTTTATAATGGAGGAATCTAAAACTTCAAATTCTGCTCTATGAAGTTGGTATCTTGCTGAAGTGTTCAATATCTCAATTCTCACTAATTGTTGAATCTGCTCATCCTATTGCTCTTTATCACTGTGTTTTGATTCAGACTGGTTGTCATATATGAGAGGCACTTCCCTCAGTTTATCCTGTGCACTTGCAGTCTTTGGATAACCAGAGTTCATCCTTGTAGTGTGCTAATGAAAATGTATCATCCTCACTTATTCACTGTGATTACAGTCTGTGGTAATTCGTGGATACCCATGTGTTTTACTGATAGATGCTCTTCACCTCTTTCACTCCATCTAATCAGGAGTTTCCATGTCATACTGAGTGTTTTTTCATAAAGAGGGAGATCTAGTTAGCAATTTTGAGTGTCCCTGTGCTTATGTTGATATTCTCCCGACATCTCATTTGGTTTCATCCTATCAATTGGCTTCATCCATCAAATTGTTTCTGATAAGGGGGAGCTTAGTCCAAGGGGGAGTTCTTAATTCACTCATATTATGCAGTCTTATTCTTCCTTCTTCAATTCATGTCTTTTTGCTGAAGTCAAAGGGGGAGAAATAATTTGATCAAGTCAATATGACTCATAGTGTTGCCATCATCAAAAAGGGGGAGATTGTTGTGTCCCTGTGATTTTGATGATAGCAAACACTATAAGTCATCATCTGTTGGAATCTGCATATAAATCTGTTTGTGTTGTATTGTGTTATATATGCATGTTTAATTGAACATCTTATCTGAATGACAAAATCAACGAACAGGCTGAGGCTGTGTGGTGTGTGCATTGGTGCATTTCATAGTTGTTGATGCATTTCATAATTGCATTTTATCTGAATTGTTTGATGTTAGTCTGTACACCTTTCAGCATTGTCTGGACAAAAGTGGGTCGACCCCCCTTCTTGATGGTTCGACCCCCCAGATCGGCAAGTCTATACAACGCCACATTGTTCATGCATCATATCTCAATGTCTATACACTGCCAGCATACTCGTTCAAAGTCTCTGCATGCCTGAACTTTGTTGGAAGAAGTCCATACATTACTTAAGTATGTACAGAGTCTGTCTAGACAGCACACATCTCATGTCTGTACATTCTTCATATTCTCAGTCTATACATCTTCAGTGCATGAGTGTCTTACAAGTCTATACATTACCTTTGGGCATCCAAGTCTGTACATTGGGCTCTTCATTCAAAGTCTGTACAGCGCCATGTACATATTCTTCAAAGTCAATACATTGCACTGTAGATGCATCGAAGGGAAGTATGCACATCAGACGGTTCATGAGAAGTCTATACATTGGTAGTGTGTACATTGTTCAGCTGCCTTGATCAAGTCTGTACAGTGAGCAGCGTCCTTGTGTTTCAAGCCATTCGCCAAGTCTATACAATGGCTTCGGCACTCAAAGTCTATACACTGTTGGATGATCAAGTCTGCACATTGGCGACTTTTCCTACGTTCTGGCCAAGTCTATACATTCATACCTTTCCCTACGGTCTAGCCAAAGTCTATACATCAGCACTGTAGCTTGCATAGCTCAAGTCTGTACATTGGGCTTCCACGTGAAGTCTATACGTTGTTCACTCAGCTTCTTCAAGTCTATATAGTGGTCGGTGGCGAGTCTGTACAAAGCACTGTTTTAGGCACTCAAGTCTATACAGAGTCTTCATCTTCTGAAGTCTGTACATTCGTTTGGGAAGTCTATACATTCATTCATCTGAAGCTTCATCAACTCTGTACAACGCTGCTTTGTCAAAGCCTGTACATCGCAGCTGTGTTGAAGTCTGTACAGCCAATCTCTTGCCAAAGTCTATACATCGTGAATCTTCAAGTCTGTACAGACTTTGCTTGTTCAAGTCTGTACACGGTTCAGTTGTTTTGACATGTCTACTCATCATGAAGTCTATACATCTGATTGCCTTTGCATTGATCAAGTATGTACAGCCCTTTCCCTTTTCAAGTCTATACATTGTGCTTTGTAGCTCACCAAGTCTATACATTGCTCACAGCACACACGTTCAGCCTGAAGTTTGTACAGCTTTGGCAAATGCTCCTAAGGCTATACATCACAATGTCTGTACATCACTGTGTCAAGCCTCCCAAGTCTGTACAACCACTGTCTCACTTGGACTTGAAGTCTATATAGTGGTCCGTCTCTGTAAGCGTCTCAAGCTACAAGTCTATACAGAGTCTGGCAGCCAACAGTGCATCATCTCCTCAAGTATGTATAGCCTTGGCGTATGCATCTTAAAGTCTAAACATTGTGGGGCTTCGAATCTTCAAGTCCATACATCCATACATCATGGGTCGACCCCTTTCTTTGATGGGTCGACGCCCCAGACTACCAAGTCTATACATCAGCCTTTGCATTGCAAGTCTATACAGCGTGCATTGTTCAAAACAAGTCTGCACAGTCATTGTCTGTTGGCATCATGAAGTCTATGCATTGCTTGTGCATCATAGTCTGTACAGTGTCTCAAGTTGGCTAAGTCTATACACTCTCTAACATTATACACACTTGCTTCATTGCTGTTTCTAAGTCTATACATTCGTTGGGTCGTTAAGTCCATACAATGCATATGTTCATCAAAGTCCATACATTGCATAATGTTCATCAATGTCTATACATTGCATTGTCTACAACCAAGTCTATACATTCTATTCCTTTCATCAGCAAGTCTATACACACTTCAGCATATGTGCATCCCCTTCAAAGACGAAGTGTATACATCCTTCCAAGCATTCAAGTCTACACACTCGTTGTTAAGCCTTTGCATTGAAGTCTATACAGCATGTGGCTTGTACATCAACTGAACGTTCTTCAGCAGAGTATATACTCTTCAGAAGTTAAAGTCTGAACATCCTTTTGTGAAGACTGTACACACTTCAGCACATGTGCATATCCTTCACAAGAAGTCTGTACACTCAGTTAACCTTCAAGTCAATACACTCGATTGTTAGGCCTTCAACCCTATACACTCGATTGTTAACCTCAAGTCTATACACTCGATTGTTAAGTGTTCAACTCTATACACTCTATCCTTCACACGAAGACTGTACACTCAGTTAACCTTCAAGTCTATACACTCAAGCTGCATCTTGCATGTACACATTTTGTTAACAGCCTGAACCAAGTATATACATCCAACTGATATCTTCTTATGTCTGTGTGACAGGTACTGTTCGTAAAGCCTTGAAGTGCACGTGATCCGAGGTTGGCACTTGGCACGTGATCCGAGGATAACGCCCTAATTGCTGAAGCTATAAATACACAGGCGCCTCCATCTGGAGAAGACGTATAAGAGATCAGATAAGAAAGAGGAAGAGAGTGATCGAGATAGAAGATAGAGCTGCAGAAAGGCAGTGAGCAGAAGAAGAAGAAAGAAGAAGAAGAAAGAAGAAAGAAGAGACAGAGAGGGAGCCTGCGAAAGAGAAGAAAAAGAAGAGTGAGAAGAAGAGAGAGCTAGAGCAAAGGAAGCGTCAACTGAAGATCAGTTTCTGCTGGACCGTGGATCAAATCCAGGCCAGCCAGCTCCTGCGAGAGCCACAGTTTGATTATATTTGTCCAGCTTTCTGTTGCTGCATTTTTATTTTTATTTTTAACCATTCACCAGTTATTCTTCCGATTCTCTTGTGTGAGGTCGGGTTCCCTCCAGTTGGGAGGAAGAGAGGTCCGAGACCTCTAGTTTGCAGGTGACTTGGTGTCACCTGTGCTTCCCTCTGGGTTTCAGAGGAAGAGAGACTTAGGTCTCTAGGTTCCCCTCCGGTTTGGAGGAAGGGAGGATTGGTCCTCCGGTTCTGGTCTTGTGGGTTGCAAGACTAGGTGTTCCCTCCTGGTCTGGAGGAAGAGAGACTTGCGTCTCTGGTTTCCAAGTGGCTAGGAGTCACTTGGGGTGTCCCTCCGGTTGGGAGGAAGAGGGGAGGTTGTTCCCCTGGTCAAGCTGTGTGGCGGTAATTTGTTGCAGACTGAGTCTGCAGTTTCTAGCCTAGCTAGTCGAAGCCTCACTCCATGGAGTGAGGGGTGGACGTAGGTCTTTGGACCGAACCACCTAAAAATCTTGGTGTTCACTTGTGGTTTGTTTTTCCTTATATGTTATTCTCTCTGCTGCGCTCTTTAGATGCTTGCTTAGAAACGTGTGAGGGCTAATAGATTTGTGTTGTCTTGCTGAGTTCCTTCTAAGTATATTTAGCACTTTTAATCAACTGCTCTTAATTCTGCATACTTGAGCATTAGAGTTTTAATTGGGTGATATTTGGAGCAGGATACATTCACCCCCCCCCCCTCTGTATCCAGGCCTTGCACCCTATCACAATGGAAAAAAATCGAGAATATGAACAGCCGATAAAGTAACCCTCTAGCTAGCAAGATAATTAGAGCGCCAAAGGTACAAATAATGTACACAACATATGACAAAAACTTTCAACTTTATTGAATAATGATAAAAGTTACAATCGACAATTCACTCCTTTGACATCATAACTCTCTAGACTCAAGAAAATAGAAAATTGCATAACATAATCAATTTCACAGTCTATTATAGTGAATGAGTCTTGACGAGGTGACATCTCGTGCCGAAGCCTGAGCCGTCCGATCTAGGGCGATCGCTATTTGTAGCCACACTCCAGTAGAGCTCTGCAATGAGGGAAAAAAAAGGATTAGGGGGCCCAGGAAGGTAACCCTGGGGAAAACCCTACGATGCTTAAGTCGGCAAGGGGATAGAGCTTATTGTGAAGGATGATAAAAGAAGGAGGTAGGGAGGGGCACGAGACTACTCTTCATCGATGAAGTGGCTAGAGTTGGCTCAGAATGGATTCCCCCTTCTTGAGGGATTTCTTGAGTTTATATAGTTGTTCATTTTTCCCGCAGAGGAGGAGAGCAGGCACAAGGGGTGTTTCCTTCGGGTTGAGGGTTCCTACCCTTCCCTTATCCACCAGTGTAATGCTCGGGCAGTTATGAGCATCAAGCTCTTCATCTCGTTAGGGAGTCGGGCGGACAGTTGATCCGCGTATGCTTGATAGCTTGGTTGCCCTTTCTGCTCATCCCGACCGAGCGAGGTACCGAGTGGTTGGTGGCCGAGCTAAATTATCGCCCGACTCCCGGGCCAGGTACTTAAGGCTCCCGTGCTAAGTGGGCCTTGTGAGGCTTTCACTTGGCGGGCCATGTACTTGAGGCTACCGGGCTAAGTGGGCCGAGCATCTTATTGGGCCATAGATTTTCCCCACTTCTACGAGTTCGGAGGAGGACCTATGCCCCAGAAGAGGGATCAGGATGAGCGACATTTAGCCGGAGCTTTCGCAGAGCTTGCCGCGATCACCGCAGAGGCGATTCACCAGCTTCCTCCTCCCATTTGTTCGTCAGATTCTAGCATCTCTCCTTCTTCTCCCCAGCTGATAGGGACATCAAAGCAAGAGCACTAACATTTTATTTGCATTTGTGTCCTTTAGTTTGCTTTTATATCCTTGGGAAAGCACATGTGCAATTGTAAGGCTTTATAAGCCAATGTGTCATTCCCTAGGATTGTTTGGGTTTTTGTGTAAAATGTCAGTAGGTCAAGCAAGGGGGCCCTCACACCTTTCCCATTGGTCCACCTACGCCATTTGGGTCCATGTGGGGCTGGTCAACCATCCTAGGTGGCTTCTAGATGATTTGACAAGTCAAGGGGGGACAAGTGGAATACAACGTCCAAGATGCCACCTACCTTGCCCCTTCTTGGTCAAGGGGGCGCCCCCCCTTAATGATATTATAATGTGGTTCCAAACCACATGGGATAAATAATTAGGAACTCCCTATTTTACCCCTCCCAATTCTAGATCTAGGGTTATTTTGAGTCTTTTTCTATTTCATACAAATAGATGTAATTCACAGTTTATTGGAATTAATGAAGTGAAAAGTTGAAAAATTGGTTGAATCCCCCTTGGAGGGTGCGCCCCTCTCTCCTCTCTCCCTCTAGTTCTTCTTCTTCCTCCAACAATCCAGGGTGTGAGACCCATTCTACCTCCTCCTCTGATCCTCTAAATTCTATTTCTACCGCCGCCGCCATCGCACCGCCGTCATCAACCTCGGAGTTCTGTCTACATCAGGATAGATCCTCAAAGCTCGAATTTTAGCTCTCCATCAAGAGCTCAGATCGAGTCCAACCTTGGAGGGTGAGTCATCCACGTCCACCCCAGCCTCCACAAAAGAAATCCAGTCACTTACCCATCGTTAAGTATTTTTCCATTTTCGTCTTCTTCAGTCTTCCAGTTTTGTCTTCTGTTCAGATCTGTCACAGCAACCCCAAGTTTCCACATTTAGACCCTATTTTATTAATTTTCCTGGGTCCCTAATTTTATTGGGAGTTCTGTCCATCACCCCCATGATCCACGAATTTTATTAGAATTTCTAGAGTCCTTTTTGTATTTTTAAAAATTGCTATCTTTTCCCAAATCTATTCTATCCTGTGCAGTTCAGATCCGACCCCCAGTCAGTATAAAATCCCCAAACAATCAAAACCTCCACCAAAAGTCAAATAAAAATTATCCCCGTCTTTCTTGTTTCCACCTCTACAACTTTTGTGAAGAGTCCAATTTCCAGATCTGAGGTTTGAGGCATGGTCAATGCCAACTCTCAGGAAACCTTAGTTCTTTCCTGAGATTTCGAGTTCTGTCCAACAGTAGCTTCTAAAATCGATCAAGGCTAGATCCAAGAAATTCAAAATTATTTCTCTGGCCATAGATCGAGGTATTTTGAAAGAGCTTTCCAATGGTACCACTTGTGCATCGATCCGACGTCGGGAGTAATCGCAGCAGCAGATCTCACTGGGTCGTGCGCTATAAAACAGTAGCTTCAGATCCGTGGGCAGCAAGGTCGACCAATGAAGACCGGAGCCGAATCGCCTTCCGCGAGGCGAACCGGTGTGTCGTCGTCCCAGAGAGCGCCTCTCCAGGAGCTAACGTCACAGTGGTACCACTCTGGGCCCACTCAGACCCGCCGATGAGCGCGTGGACCCCACGTTCGTGAATACGCGTGCCGCTGAAGCTACATCAAAACGCTGCCCGTCAACCCAAGTTCGGTCCTCCCGGGACCCATTTGTAGCCCGTTACCTCCTTGCGTGGAGTGGGCAGTAGAAACTATTTCTGTAATTATTGTAATAATTGTTTAACCGGGAGTTACTGTCTTGGCCGAGATCGTCTTCCCCACGCCCGGAGCATGGAGGTAAACTCGCGCCCACTCTTTATTGCATTTTGCTTAGTTCGTATTCATTCGTATATGCCGCTGCGAGTGTAGGTTCCTAGCTTGATATATTGTTATCACCGCTTCGAGAGTGAGTGAGTGTACCGTCTCGTGACTCGATCCGAGTTCACACGGAAAGGCCGATACCCGAGACTCACTGCCAGTTTCTCAACCGTGCACGGTCCCACGTCTTCCCTCGCATGGGGACGATCGCGAGCTAGAGTCCCAGGTCGCGTGTCCGTCCCGCATCAATTTGGTATCAGAGCGCCAGTTGAGTCCATGGTAGTATTTGGTCAAAAATAAAAAAAAGGGTCATTTACGTCTAGTCATCGTCTAAGTCGGTCTAAGGTTGCATCCGTATACCATTATTCGGTATATAAAAAGGTGTTGTCCGAACGTTAGGCTATACCTATCGGGAAGGCCGCACACTTGCGCGAGGGATCTTCGGATCGATTAACTCTGTCACGTACCGAGTCTCGGTTTAAGTTTAGGGTCCTTAGTGTGCATTAGTTAGTGCATTCCAACTTGCATTGTCGTTTAGGGTCGTGTCTAGTGTCTTGTCTCCGTGTGTCGGCATGCCCGCCTTGTAGTTCCCCATTCCCAATGGAATCTCGGTCGCCCAGGCGATATTACCATTGGCACCCTCATGGGCTTAGGCCCGAAGCCCCGGACTTTTATGGCTCCAAAGTCCCGAGCGACTACCTACATTGGGAAGTCGCCATGGACAAATACTTCGCTTATTACATCATGTCCGAGGCCCATGAATTCTCTTTTGCCAAGGATAGGCTGTTTCACGAGGCTGCCGAGAAGTGGGGGGACATTGAATGCTTGAGGCAGATTAGGAGACAAGGGCCCATTGAGTCATGGTGGGATATGAAGAGAGTGCTTAGGAGGGTCTATCTTCCCCACCCACCTACCTCCAACCACGGGGGTCATACCACTAGCCAACCCCACCAACTCACCCGCAATCAAGTGGGTCACACCTCCAACCAACCCCGCCCCTTCACGCTCATCCAAGCCCTCCAAAGCAACCCCAATCAAGTGGTCCGCCCAGTCACCTTACACCAAGTGGAAGCCCAGCTTCTAGCCGAGCCTAGGTCCACACCCGAGCCAAGAGACGAGGAGCGAGTCCACCACGAGGTCCCTACTCCAACCCGCACCTTTGATGAAATCGAGAAAATGTTTTCGGATTGGTTAGAAAGGACACGTGCCTCTTCACTACCCATGAGTGCTCCTTTGCCACCCTCTCCTTCCGAACTTTATTCGGAACCATCATATTTGGAGCCACCAAAGCCCCCGTATTTCTAACGGGTATGCTTTTCATCACCGATCCGCTTCTTAGTTGGCTCAAGGATGGCTTGGTCCCACCTCCTTACCCATCCATGGACCCTACCCTACCTCTAGTGCCCGTTAACTCCTACCACACGACATTCCGGTCTAGTCACCATGTTGATACCTTGGGTGACCTTATTATGGGTTTACGCCGGCAATGGACGTTGACGCACTTATTGGCCCGAGGCTTCGACCAACCCACTAGTCTTAGCTTCACCCATCCGGCCTTAGGGTCCATTACCTCCGTGTGCACCATGGGTTGTGTTACCACGGAGATCCTCTTATTCCTCCCCATGTCGGCCAAGCCCGACTCCATTCCCTTTTGCCCAAGGGAGGAATCTTATTTTCTACACATGATCACCGTCCCACCTACCACACTGCATGAAGGTGACCATCCACACCTTCAAGACTACCATACATGGGACCGTGACTCGTGGGAACCCACCACAAGGGGTCATACATTCTTTGATCCCTTTGACCCATTCCCTAGTAGACCCCTTGACCCACCATATATACTTCACTTCTTCGAGGGAGTCCACTACCACATCTCTTCCCCACGGGCCGGGTCGTCTATACCCACCAAGCCCATTCATGATACTCCTACATCCGACACTCCAAGCCCTTCCAAGTCTCCCAAATCCCATAGAAAGTCCAATGTGTATGCATGGTCCACATTAGGAGGTCTAGGAATTCCACATTCCGCCAACCACCGGTTCCATGTAGTGTATGCATGGCACACATTCGGGTGTCCTGGTCCACCTTTGCATATGCATGAGTCGGACTAACCGTAGGTTTGTTTAGGGTCATGTGCCAGTCTTTGTTTTGTATCGTTTGTCTGTTGAGTCCATGCGCATACGTCAAGTCGAGTCGATCTTTTGTACGCTCGCGTTGTCAGTCCCTTTCGAGTGCGATACTTGTCAGATTTTGGGATCGGTTCTATTTCACATATCTGATCTAGTCACATAAGGGACAAGCGGCGATTCCTAGTGAGCCTTTGAGCCGCTTCCTTCATTTGAGAGTGACCTCACCCAGGAGTGTCCACCTCTAGTTTCATTTTCCAGCAGCGTGTGCATATCGAATCTATACGGGATGAGCAGGTGTCGATTACTTGGAGTGGAGCGTACTCCGCGCTTCCAGGTTCGGTGACGGATCCGCCGGAGCTACTCGAGCAGCCGCACCACTTACTCAACGGAGTCGAGTTCTTCCCACCCGGGGAGAATTGATGGGGACATCAAAGCAAGAGTACTAACATTTTATTTGCATTTGTGTCCTTTAGTTTACTTTTATATCCTTGGGAAAGCATATGTGCAATTGTAATGCTTTATAAGCCAATGTGTCATTCCCTAGTATTGTTTGGGTTTTTGTGCAAAATGTCAGTAGGTCAAATAAGGGGGCCCTCACTCCTTTCCCATTGGTCCACCTAAGCCATTTGGGTCCATGTGGGGCTGGTCAACCATCCTAGGTGGCTTCCAGATTGTTTGACAAGTCAAGGGGGGACAAGTGGAATACAAAGTCCAAGATGCCACCTACCTTGCCCCTTGGTCAAGGGGGCGCCCCCCCTTAATGATATTATAATGTGGTTCCAAAACACATGGGATAAATAATTAGGAACTCCCTCTTTTACCCCTCCCAATTCTAGATCTAGAGTTATTTTGAGTCTTTTTCCATTTCATACAAATAGATGTAATTCACATTTTATTGGAATTAATGAAGTGAAAATTTGGAAAATTGGTTGACTCCCCCTTGGAGGGTGCGCCCCTCTCTCCTCTCTCCCTCTGGTTCTTCTTCTTCCTCCAGCAATCCAGAGTGTGAGACCCATTCTACCTCCTCCTCTGATCCTCTGAATTCTATTTCTGCCGCCGCCACCATCGCGCCGCCGTCATCAACCTCGGAGTTCTATCTACATCAGGACAGATCCTCAAAGCACGAATTTTAGCTCTCCATCAGGAGCTTAGATCGAGTCCAAACTTGGAGGGTGAGTCATCCACGTCCGCCTTAGCCTCCACAAAAAAAATATAGTCATTTACCCATCGTTAAGTATTTTTTCATTTTCATGTTCTTCAGTCTTCCAGTTCTATCTTCTGTTCAGATCTGTCACAGCAACCCAAAGTTTCCACGTTTAGACCCTCTTTTATTTATTTTCCTGGGTCCCCAATTTTATTGGGAGTTCTGTCCATCACCCCCATGATCCACGAATTTTCTTAGAATTTCTGGAGTCCTTTTTGTTTTTTTAAAAATTGCTATCTTTTCCCAAATCTGTTATGTCCTGTGCAGTTCAGATCTGACCCCCAGTCAGTATAAAATCCACAAAATATCGAAACCTCCACCAAAAGTCAAATACAAATTATCCCCGTCTTCCTTGTTTCAACCTATACAACTTTCGTGAAGAGTCCAAGTTCCAGATCTGAGGTTTGAGGCATGGTCAATGCCAACTCTCAGGAAAACTTAATTATATCCAGAGATTTTGGGTTCTGTCCAACAGCAGCTTGTAAAATCGATCAAGGCCAGATCCAGGAATTTCAAAATTATTTCTCTGGCCATAGATCGAGGTATTTTGAAAGAGCTTTCCAACGGTACCTCTTATGCATCGATCCGACGTTGGCAGTGATCGCAGCAGTAGATCTCACCGGGTCGCGCGCTGTAAAATAGCAGCTTCAGATCCGTGGGCAGCAAGGTCAACCAGTGAAGACAGGAGCCGACTCACCTTCCGCGAGTTGAACCGGCGTGCCGCCGTCCCAGGGAGCGCCTCTCCAGGAGCTAACGTCATAGCGGTACCACTCCAGGTCCACTCAGACCCGTCGATGAGCATGTGGGCCCCACGTTCGTGAATACGTGTGTCGCTGAAGCTACATCAAAACGCTGCCCGTCAGCCCAAGTTTGGTCCTCCCGGGCCCCATTTGTAGCCCGTTACCTCCTTGCATGGAGTGGGCAGTAGAAACCATTTCTGTAATTATTGTAATAATTGTTTAACTGAGAGTTACTGTCTTTGCCGGGATCGTCTTCCCCACGCCCGGAGCGTGGAGGTAAACTCGCCCCCACTCTTTATTGCATTTTGCTTAGTTCGTATTCATTCGTATATGCCGCTGCGAGTGTAGGTTCCTAGCTTGATATATTGTTATCACCGCTGTGACAGTGGGTGAGTGTACCGTCCCGTGACTCCATTCGAGTTCACGCGGAAAGGCCGATACCCAAGACTCACTGCCGGTTTCTCAACCGCGCACGGTCCCACGTCTTCCCTCGCATAGGGACGATCGCGAGCTAGAGTCCCAGGTCGCGTGTCCGTCCCGCATCACCAGCCTTCCATGGCGGAGCACAGCGAAGAAGCCAAAGTTCAGGAAATTGAGTAGTGGTAGGAGGTTCGAATCCAGCGCCTAGTCAACACCTTCACAGCGAGCTGACCGAGCCAGAGGTGAAGGACCATGGGATTCGCTTCCAACTTCCAAGGTAATCATTCTTCTCTCCAACTAAACCCCATGAGTCTAGCCTGGGTACCCGTTTGGGCCTTTTCTGTATCTATCTCCTAGCCTGGAAGTGTGGCTTCCGTCTTCCTCTCCACCCCTTCGTTGTGAAGCTGCTGGACTTTTATCAGCTGGCTCCTGGCCAACTGGTCTCCAACTCTTATACCTTTATCTTTTCTTTCATCATCGTATGTTGCTTATGTGGCCTCGCCACGTCCCTTGACCTCTTTCAAGCTTTCTATGAGCTGAAGGAGCATACCAATGCCGGGAAGGGTTTCTTTTACCTTCAGGCCAAGAGAGGGATGATCTGTGTTACCCTCTCCCCCTGAGAATCCTCGCATAAGGGGTGGAAGACACAATATTTTTTGGTAGGGTTCAGCAAGGATTCTAGTTGGAATTCCCCTATTTTGCCGAATTTCCATCCCGTATTCCCTGCGAAGCTTTCGGCGGTGTCCTTAGAGATTGAGGAGGAGATTAAGATCCTTCAAAGCAATCGGTGGTTGACCGTAGAGCTAATGTCTCCGGCCAATATCCAACGCTATGGACGCCTTGCGTTGCCTCCCGAGGGTAAAGATTCTAGGCACTCAACCTTGTACATCATTTTGCCTACTTTCTTTTGATAGTTCACCCTTGGTCGACAGAGCCTATCCGCGGTGTTGACGAGGATCATTAGACGCTTACGGAGGTCGATGAATGGGCGGGGGTGGTTGCCCAAGATGCCCCTCCGATCCCTGAAGGCCCCTCCTCTGCCTGAGATAAGGGCAAGAGGGTCCTTCTCGAGGGGGATCTAGAGCGACGGGGGTCCAAGCGCAAAGCTCCCGAGGAATGGCTACTGCTGGCCTCGATGAAGGCCCTGACTTCTGAGAGGAGTAGGCGGAAGAAGACGAAGGCTCCTCACACGATCGAGGAGCCTCCAACCGAGGGCGTCCATCGCTCGGCATCTCCAGTCCCTCCGCCAACGTCGCCAGCTTCGGCTGAAGGGCCTCTTGCCGAGCCCGATAGAGGGGTCGGTCTAGGGATCCCGACCGAGCCAAGCGTCGTAGTCCTGAGCTTGGGAACTTCTGAGGGGGACATCCCGATGCCGACCCATGAGGGGAGGAGTCCCGTCTTTTAGTAGGGGTGATTCACCCTTTAGGCCTCCCTGTATGAGTGTTGTCGAGCATTGGCAACTTTGTCCGTTCGGGATGAATTTCGACGCTGCTCCCCTCCAATGCATCTCGAAAGGGTCATGGAGGGACGATTGTTCGTGGCCCAATTAGGGGCCAAGATGGCTGATTACTTGGCGCAAATGGAGAGCACTGAGGCGGCCTAGGCCAGGGCTCGCGCCGAGTCTGATCGGAGGGTCGGGCAACTGTCCTCCAAGCTTGGGGTCCTTCGGCAGGAAGTGGCCTCACTCCGATCACAAGATCGGGCAAGCCAGGAAAAGGCACGGTTGTTGTTCGAGTAGCAGTCCCAGGCTCGATACACAGCTGAGCTAAAGAGTAGGCTCCAAGAGGAGGAGCGCCAGGCCTACGCGGCGAGCTCGAGGTAGTGGGGGGTCGAGCGGGAAGAGTTTGGGAATCACCTCCTGGAGGTGGAGCGAGCGAGGATGGATGCCAAGGCGAAGCTGGCCGAGGCCGAGGTGAAGGAAGTAGAAGCCGAGGCGAAGGCGATTGAGCGATGCCTGGGCTCGGAAGAATATCACGAATCTCTGAAGAAGACCGCCTTCACCTATTACGAATCGGGCTACTGGCGTGGTCTATGGAAAGGCTTCGTGCAAGGCTTCAGGCGGGCAGCAAGTCTGGCACAGGAGCAAGTTATTGATGAGCTCGTTTTCAACCCCGGACAACGCTATGACTCAGACAAAAAGGGCTCAACCTCTCCTTCTTCATCAGAGTCAAGTGGCGGAAGGGGAAACGAGGACACTTCTACTCCCATGGAGAGGGAGTCACCAACTCAGGCCATTTCGGGAGGGCACGCGGTCGAGGTAGTTCCCACACTAGTGGGGTCAGTGCCCGAGCCGGCCATCATCAAGGGGGCCGGGGGCGCGCTGCCCTTGACTGCAGAAATGGTGCCGAGCACTGAGGGCTTTCCAACCATCAAGCTTCAAGGACGATCGCAGACCTCCCACCCTTGTCCTATCTCTATAGACTAGGTTTAGTCTGTACTTGCTTTGCTGGACTTTTTTTTTAAAGCAAGCTGGAACCTTTCCATGTATCTCTTTTCTTTCTATATACAATGGAAATATTGTTCAAAGCGTACTTAAATGCTCCTTACCATCTTTGACCAAGTGTGATTCATCATATCTGCGAACGTCAGCAAATCAAAAATCTCGTACGATTTTTCTACCGAAAAATTCGGTCGCTCATCAATCGGTCGATTCTTAGGTACTGATCTGGTGCCTTCCTGCCTTCCTGAGAGAACCCGCTTTTTCACGTATTCCTGTCGAAGAATTATGAAGGATTTGGGGGGAAGGAGGCATAAATTCTCCAAAGGTAGGATGCCTGTATAACGACCCTGAGATCCAAATACCGGTAAACCGATACCAAGAGCTCGGAGATGCCACCCAAGAGAATGATAAGGCCCCGTAAGGGTTGGGAGGATTATTGGAGGAGGTACATAATGAACCGGAATTACACGCATGTTTTAGAATAATAACTTTAAATGGAAGCAATTTATAATATCAGAGTGATATATTCATATAATAGTCCAGATCCATCCATTACAACTCCAAACACTGTACAAGAGTCAAAAGAAGACAACTACACGGGGCATACCCCAGCCAAAAGAGCAAGGGAGACCACTGCTGGCACCAAAGACTGCTTGCCAAAAGCATGAGAACAACCAGCGGACTGTTGCTGTTGCGCCTCACCTGAAAATCCAAGGTGAGTCTCATTTCATTGACTCAGTAGGGGTCACGTGGGTCCCTACCTCACAGCTAAGGTCACAACAAAGCAGTTATTAACGCAATGGCATGGAATATTAACAATTCAAAGAAAGTTGTACAAGAATATGAACAATTAAAGACAACTTAATATAAATGCCATTTAACTCATGTTAATTAAAATGAATAAATAAGCACGAGAATTCTACATCTACCAATATAATTTGATTTCAAGATTCCAAGTGACCAGAAGAAAGAATGTCCACTAGAAAGAAGACCAGATGCGTCCACTGATAACTTATACTGCGTCTCAGGTGTCTCTACTCATGTCAAGTCATGGTGACTAGGACACCGTAGTAGTACAAGGAACAACAGCAATGAGTGACTAGTTAGGGTCACGCCCGTCGGCATCATTCCAAGCCCCTAACCACGTATGCACACACCAGCTCAATGCCTTGAGCTAGGCCTCTAACTAGTTTTCCCCCCCAGTAGGACGCTAATGACAAGCAAGGGGGCCCACGCTAACTAGCCTAAAAATCGTCCATCGGGACTGCCCCGCCACCTCTCCCAGATGGGCAAACACTAAAGGTCATCGGGCTACATCTAGTGGCTCAATCACAAGGAAAGAGAAAATAACTCTACTGGGATATAAAAATATGCCACAATTTATAAAAATGTTTAAACATGGTGAATATGCAACATTAAATGCATAATCAAATAAGCATGATTTAATTTATAAACTGCAGGGACTTGGCGGTCTAGACTACGCCGCAAGGATCAGGTGACGGTCGGACAACTGGCCGCTTCACTGACCATAGCGGTCTACCCGTGGCCACTAAGCTGCAAACGCTTCATGCATACAACAGGGGAGTAGCGTTTTGGACAAGGCCGCTCTGATCAAGGGACGGTCTAGCAACTGACCGCTCCATGATAAAAATGGTCCGGTCAGGGCCGCTAGGCTCACACCACCTCAACAGGATGAAGGAGCATGGTGGTCAGATACTAGGCCATTACTGGACCTTGGCGGTCGTAGATATGACCGTCTTTAGACAGTAGCGGTCAGCTCTAGGCCGCTATGCTTCGCCGCCTCTACCCCAAATAAAAATGGTCTCTAGAAGGACCACAACTCTTCCAGAGCACCAAAAATGGGGGAAACCAAATTGTAACCCCTCCCAATCAATTCAAATCGATGGGAATACCATTTCTAAGCCTAAACCCTGCCAATACATGTTCATTTCCAACCACCAACAAATCCAAAAACATAAATATAAGGGGCATGAGTGGATTTTCATGGCTTTAAAACATAATTGACTATGTTCATGCATTTCACTCAAACCAAGCATCTAACCAAGTAAATGAGCATGCAAACGATAGGAAATCAATCCTAAGGCAAGTAGAAAGCCTTCCCCCTACTTGTATACGCAAAACTATGCCGTTCCTCGCCGTTCTTCTAGAGGAAGCCATGCCTTACACGAGGGATTCTCCACCTCCACGCTCCAAAGGTCACCTCCACGACGACACCTTCGCTCCACCAACGCCTTGGGCTCGCCAAGGCCACCTCCTGCCAAACCTACAAAGCCTCGGGGTGATCACACCACCAAAAGAGCAAGAGAGGGGGGGAGAGAGACGTGGGGAGTGTTGTGCCCCTTAGGCACAAGCTTATGATATTTTGTTTTGATGATAGCAACACAGTGAAAGTTTCACAGTGAGCCATTCATTGTGTTTAGTATACATGCATTACTGCTAGTAATTGCATATGCAAACACTTGGTCGATGCTTTGCATTCTGTCAGATATCAAGTCTATACACCCATTGCTTCAATTCAATATCTGCTATATGCATACCTTGTTTAAGTGCATTTAGTATAACAGACCAGCATGCATTCAGTATAACAGACGAGCAAGTCTGTACATCAGACTAGTCTGCATCGGTTAAGTATATACATCCATCGAAGTCAGTCTGCATAAACTCTGTACATTCTTCAGGTGCATATCTCAGCAAGTCTATAGATTGGACTTGAACATATAGGAAGTATGTACATTGGCTAGGCAGCAAGTCTGTACAGCCCTTGCTTAAGGCAAGTCTATACATTGCATGAGCATAGTCAGAGCACTCATGTCTGTACATCGTCCATCGTCTCATGCATCGTCTTATGCATTGTCGTCAAGTCTGTACAGCGTCCATCGTCTTATGTATAGGCTAAGTCTACACATTGCAGCATGCATTGTCTTCAAGTATGTACAGCGTCTAGCGTCTCATCCACCGTCTCAGTTGAGAGTTGAAGTCTGTACATCGGGCGCCTCATTCGTAAAGTCTGTACATTGAGCGTCTCATGTTGCGTCTCATTCGTCAAGTCTATACATCGGGCATCTCATGCAAGTCTGTACATTGGGCTATCACTTAAAGGCTATACATCAGCCTGTTCGTGTTCAAGCTTTCAAAGTCTAGACATTGTTCTATAGCACACACACGAAGTCTATACAGTGCTGCATAGACTAAGTCTATACATCAGTGTCTTGTGCATGCATCATTCAAGTCTGTACAGCCTGTGTTCACAACACAAGGTCTGTACATCGTTCTGCTTGCACAAACACCAAGTCTATACATTGGCTTTGCTTGCACGAGCTGAAGTCTATACATCGTTCACTTGCAGCATTAGCCAATGTCTGTACAGCCTGTGCATCCTTTTGATTCAAAGTCTACACATTGCATGTTAGCATGCTCGCACACACTAAGTCCACAAATCATGAAGTCTATACATTCGTTGCCTTGTATTACATCAAGTCTGTACAACCTTTCTTTTGGCAAGTCCACACATTGCGAAGTCTATACATTCTGCATTCATTCTTGATGTTCATACTTCGCTTGATGCATTCTGCATAATACACTGCAAAGTCTATACATTGTCTTCGCATTGCAGAGTCTATACATTGCTTCGAACGAAGTCTGTACAAGGTGTCGACATTAAACTGATAAGTTTCTCTCTGTCTGACAGGTATTGTTCGTGAAGCTTATGAAGGGCACGTGATCCGAGGCTGGAAGGGCTGACAGGAAGATGACACGTGGCCAAAACTTCTGGGTGGGAAATGTGGAAGACACGCGCACAGGTGTTGACACCCGGAAAATGAACAAGGGTGAAAGCATAATTGAAAAGAAGATCTGACCAACAGTGAAAGACTAATGATAAAGCTTATCAACCTTTCACCCGGCTAAAGCCCTTGTCGTCCAAAGCTGATGCCCAGTGCCAATGTCACTCAGACGGCAGCACTGATAAAGCGGCAGTCACTCGACTAATGAGATCTTCCAGCCCCTTAAGAAGAGCTATACTACTGCTTCGTCCAAGAAGTCACAGACGATATGTCAGGGTAAGTCAGATGTCGGCTTACTGACGGAAGTAATATGAGATAAAGATGAAGCCAGCACCGGCAGAAGAAGATGATAAAGGCTCCTGAGAAGATAGAGCAGAAGAAGAATCGTCTCCACAGATTATGCACCCGGCCGAGGTCTTCCCAGACTAAGCCTGATGTCCGAGCTCGTCGCCATTCGAGTGACGATATTGATAAGATGAAATCCCTATCTACGGACTGATAAAACCCTGTCTACGGACTGATAAATCCCTGTCTACGGACTGATAAATCCCTGTCTACGGACTGATGAAATCCCTGTCTACGGACTGATAAAACCCTATCTACGGACTGATAAAACCCTGTCTACGGACTGATAAAACCCTGTCTACGGACTGATGAAACCCTGTCTACGGACTGATGAAACCCTATCTACGGACTGATAAAACCCTGTCTACGGACTGATGAAACCCTGTCTACGGACTGATAAAACCCTGTCTGCGGACTGATGAAGATTGCGATCGCGATTTCAATACAAGATATTTCATAGATGATAGACCCTCTGGGATGATGATACACTTAAAGAAACCCCAAGTGGGCCAATATGAAGGTGGCGCCGAAAGCCCATGTAGAAGCCCAGATACTGGCGTCGAGAGGTCAAATTTGAGCGCGCCGGGAAGCCTACCTCAAGTGCGCCATGAAGGTGCCTGCCGAGAAGGAAGAGGAAAGGGGTTATAAAACCCCCTCCCTTCGAAGAAAGAGAAGAGCGGACGACAGAAAAGAGAGAGGCAAAAAAAGGAAGAAGAGAAAAAGCCAGATATAAAAAGGGGATGGAGAGAAAAAGATAGAGCAATAGAAAGATAGAGAGGGAGTCCCGTTCGGAGAGCAAGAGCCACCCCCCCTTTCAACCAACAGAGAAGAGAAGAAGAAGGAAAGCTCCAGGTGGGCACTAGGGGAGGGAGAGGAGTCAATGCTCCACCCTCCCCGCCTCCGTGTTTTCTTTCTTTTATCTGATGTAATATAGCGAGTCCTCTCTCGATCTATCAACTATAGCCGGAGAGTTCCGGCCTTTATTTTTAGCTTTCTGCCTTGCATTTTTCTTTCATGATCAGTGTAAGATTTTCTTTATGCAATGCAATGAAATATTGAGATGGCCCGTCTGGGCATCGATGGATTAAGACATCCGATCTCTGTCTGTCTCTCTATGTATATGGCCTTTGTCTGAAAGAAATATAGATTAGACTCTTTGGGTTTCGGAGCCGATCGTATGGGTTTGTTCTTCGAAGAGGGACGAGGATGGGACTCCTACCCCTATCCAATGGGTTATTGACTTTTGTTCTCTTCTTCCCTCTCCGATCTCAATGGATGTTTCCCGATATATATAATCTGAGTTTTTCTAACGAGCCCCCTTATGCGGTTCAAGAACTAGAGATATCTGTCTCTTGGTTTCCTGGGCCGTCCAGCTCTCATAAACGATGATCCGATCTCAGGTCCTCCATTCTAAATATTGAATGCTTAGGGCCTGAAGTTTATACGATGAGAATCCCCCTTCTCTGTTTGTTTTAATGTCACTGGGCTCGTCTGGAGGGGTCGGAGGATAGTCATCTCTTGACTCCCCCAAATGGCCTGCAACAGACAGAGAAAACCCTCCACAAGACCAGGTGATGATCTGATTTCTTCCATTTGATTCCCCCGGTCAAATCCCTTGGCATCTTTCTAATAGAAGCCTCCATGAAATTCCCCTTTTCCACTTCTGGCCCGGCATCAATCCGAGCTTGAAATCCCAGAAAACACCCAAACAGAGCATCGTTTTTGAGCTCTGAAACCCCAAAATCATTCTGCATTTCATCTTCTCGGCGTGCGAGTTTCCCCGCCGAGAACCATAAGGCCGAGAGGCCTCCCCCTTCTTTGCTAAACGACAACCCATTCTGTTACAGACACTTTTCATGTGAGCCTATGTGCAAGGCTCCCGACGGCAGACTCCCGGCGCGGCCAGGAGCGCGCCGGGAAGCCCTCTGCCGAGAGCCCCCCCTCCCAGCCATTCACCCCCCTTTTTGCCAAACCTAATACTGCCCGTCTCGACGCCCCCCCTTTCCGGCGTGCCCAGGAGCCCGCCGAGAAGCTCCAGGCCGAGAGGCCTCCCTCCTTCTTTTGGCCGCCGAGAACCTCCTTGGCCAGCCCAATGACCAGGCCGAGAGCCCCCTCTCCACCAACCAATTGCTCAGGCCGAGACCCTCCTTGGCCAGCCCAATGACCAGGCCGAGAGCCCCCTCTCCACCAACCAATTGCTCAGGCCGAGACCCCCCTTGGCCAGCCCAAGGACCAGGCCGAGAAGCCCCCCTCCATCCACCAAATACCAGGCCGAGAACCCCCTTTGGCCAATCCAAGGACCAGGCCGAGAGCCTCCTTTTGCCCATTAAATGTCCAGGCCGAGAGCTCCTTCTTGCCAATCAAGATCACGCCAAGATCCCTCCTTCAGTCAGATGAAACCCACTCCGAGGCCCATCTCTGCACCGTTCTTCTTCAAACTTCTTTATCCCCCCTACATCTGTTTAAGGGGATACTCACAGACCATCACTTGTGTCTTGATGAGATACAACAATGGGGAAGACCTCCCCTACAGCTCTCGTCTCGAGTCTGGATTTCACCGCTGCCTTATGAACCCAAAGAACCATGTCATTACATGTGTTATGATGGGTTCCAAGGGAATATTGATCAATAATATGAAGGCAAGAGATGTCCCTGGGCCTGGTGCCCATCTTTGTTCGGTCGTTGTCCCGGCTCTCCGTGGATGATGACCTATCCTTCCTTGGCATAATCCAGGTTGAGGGAACATGCTGCCGAAATTTACATATACCCCACCAAGCGAGTGTGGTACTCTCTTCTAACCCCGCTGGCCTACGGAGTTATGCCCTTGCATGATCTCCGATGGCCCTCCGAAGGGGGATATTAATAAGACACCGCACTCGTACCGGGTGTGTTACATCAGGCCGGTCCCCATCCGGATTCCGGGTTATGTCTATATATACCCGATCCTCTGCGGAGTCTACCCTGCCGCTGCATGGGTGGTTTCCTATTCCCCACTTGGCATCATCCAAGATGGTGGGAATATGCCGGCGGGTCTCTCCCGTAATTAATAAACCCCTGCTCTGTTCAAATACGTCTAACGTCTTGCAAGCAGATGAACTTTGTCTCCTTTGAGCATACGGCTTTACCGCTGTCTTCCTCCTACCTCTAGCATTTAATCAAGGGTTGTCTTCCTTAGGGAGGACGTAATTAACGTCATAGCGTTCAGGGTATGACGGACTTCTAGTCCAGACACGATCA
Source organism: Amorphophallus konjac (assembly GCA_022559845.1). Taxonomy (NCBI): domain Eukaryota; kingdom Viridiplantae; phylum Streptophyta; class Magnoliopsida; order Alismatales; family Araceae; genus Amorphophallus; species Amorphophallus konjac. Next base: position 70,749,464 of record CM040120.1, read on the forward strand.
CTCACAATCGACTGACCAAGTCAGATCGAGCGCACAATAAGAATCGTCACCACGGTGACTGGCACGCCAATAAATCCATAAACATAAAATAAATAAAATAAATAAACAAATAAACCAGATGGAATAAAAATGTGTTCGAACAAGTCTGGCACGCCCGGTGGGACTTAGTCTCCCTTCATCTTTACGCTAAGGTAGGAGGCCCAGCGGGCCCCCCTCAAATTTCTGATTCCGTGTGTTTCCTTGCTTCCAGGAAACTACGATGACAAATCAAATCGCGTCTGTATGCTTCGACAAGCAACCGGTGGACATGCACGTTCAGGAGGGGTACCTGGCGGTACCATTGGCGTTCGGTTCGTTTCCCCCAGCTGTCGGGCTGCCCAACTGCTTGGGCGTTGTCTACACCGACCTTCTACAGGTCGATAACGAGGAGCAAGGCGCTGCTTCAAACGTCCCGGCGGAGACCGCTGATCGCAAGGATGGCTTACCAAAGAAAACGTCCCCCACGGCCGTCGCTTGTTACGTCCATCATGTCCAGAAAAGGGACATGGTCCCCACTGCTGCCCAGAAGGGGAAGAAAACCAACCGGAGGAACCGGTCTACTGCTGTTGATCGTCGCCTTTCCAATTTCGGAAAGACGATAATGATGGGTGCTATTAGGGCGAACCTCGACGGTCGCCCCAGGGGAGTCCGGCCGGACAGAATCGTCCCGACCATCCCAACTGACAACAAGTTCCAGGTTTTGGCCTCTAGGAGGGCCAACTGGGAAGATGCTGAAAGGAAGCCGCTGGCGCCCAAGCCAGCAAAATACAAACATGTCTGGCGACCGAAGAAGATCCAAAGCTGGGCCCCAGCTGAAGACAGAGAGAATCTCACTAATGTCACTGTTGCCCGCCTCAGAGCAGGGGGCAGAAGGGAGATAAAGAAAGATGAAAGAAATGCTACTGCTGCCCACCCCAGGACCCGGGGGAAGAGGGATGAGATTGAGGGTCAAGAGAGAAATATGATTGATGTTCGTCCCATAATGAGGGGCGGAAGATATGAGACCAGGGAAAACTTCACCAACACCCATCCCACGGCCAGGGGCAAAAGATGGGAAAAGAAGAGCTACGATGCTGCTGCCAACCGCTGCCAAGCTGGCGATATGAGAAGAAGTGAACCAGTCACTATGCTTACTGCAAGAAGATCAGGAGCCTGTGCCAGACAGGCTGATATCTTCAAATATCCCAGGGCCGAACATCTGAATGCTCGGGTGACAAGACTGGCCTGGCAGCAAACGGGCCAGGACAGACTGATGCTCCGACCTGAGCCGCAAAGGCGCAACCCAGAGGAGACTAAGCAAGTAGTCCAAGACTACTTCCACTACCTAGGGAGCTCTGCCCTAGGCCAGCGAAGACTGTCCCGTGCCTTGGGTACCAGGGATGATGAAGAAGAAGAAACCTTCCAAGAAATGATGGTCGAAGCCTCTTCCTCCGATTCGAATGACTATGAAGAAGGCCCCAGGGCCAGATATAATGAAGAAGACCTGTACGAGGAAGAAGCCAAAGAAAGAATATCGGTCTTTGACCGGCTCAAATATCCTAGCCAAATAAAAAGAAAGGTCTACAGGCGGAAAGGAAAGATGCAAATCTTCGCCTGTAATATGGCTGGACTGGCCAGGGGGCAAGATATACTACCAACTCAGCCAGATGAATTGCTCAGGCTAGCAACCAGACCTGGCCCTGTCACAAGAAGAGGCCAGGCAGCAAAAGATAAAATGAAAATTGATGATGAAGCCCGCGGGGTTACCACTATGACAGTTAATGTGGTAACAGCGGAAGATGGAGATAACCCCTTCGTTGATGATGCTGAAGGGACTTCTGAAGATATACAAATTCCATCAACCATGGATCCCATGATCCAGATGATGTTCAGAAGATACCAACAGGAGATCAATGCTCTCCGAAGACAGCTCAATGAGAGACAGGAAGCTACATCAGTCTCGAAGCAAGCTGAACCTGCGGGGCAGACATCCAGCTCCACAGAAACAACTATCCTGGCTAATCCTCTCTTAGCTGATAAGGGCAAAGCACCAAGTCAATCTGTTCCACAGCAAACAGTAGCTCAGCCCTCTGTGTCTCAGACGCAGCCTACCGCGCCCATCTTGCGCGCCACCGTGATGACAACTCCTCACAGTCAGCAACAAGCCCACTTCTTTCCAGAAGATATAGATCCAGCTGTAGCCCACCAGCAGATGATTGAAAGAATTGTGGAAATGAAGCTGTCAGAAAAGACTGGTGGTGATGCGGGTACTTATGATGTGTACAAGATACCGTATCCTCCCCAGTATGCTGCCAAAAGGCTGCCTCCAGGCGTCAGCAAGCCGCCAAAGTCTGAGAAATTCAATGGCCAGGGCTCCCCCAGGGAGCATATAGCCTACTATACTACAATCATGGGCAACCTAGCAGTCGATGAAGCCTATCTGCTCAAGTTCTTTGGCTCGTCCCTCACTGGGTTGGCCTTTGAATGGTATTCAAGCTTGTCAGCAGGATCAGTGGTTGATTGACCCGATATGCAGAGAAAATTCCGTGACAGGTTTCATGTCACGGAAAGGGAAATCACAATAGCAGAACTGTATGCTACCAGGCAGAAACAGGATGAAACTGCACTGGAGTACATCAAAAGATGGAGAAATCTAGCCATGAGATGCAGAAGACCTCCTCATCAGGAGGATGTAGTGCAGATATGCAAGCAGAACCTCAGGAGGGAGGTACTAGAAAACATGATCGGTGCAGATGTCAAAACATTTGACCGACTGAACAATATAGTGGCGGAGGTCGAGACGTTCTTGTCCAAGCGTCCGACCGTCAATGCTCCCGCCATGCCAAAAGGAAAATCCAATGATCGGCGGCCGTCACACTCTGAGGCCAACACCGTCGATTTTAGAACCTTTGAGCAACAAAAAGGGAAGAAAGGGGCAGATGAAGCTCCCCCGATGGCAGATACAACAGAAAGAAGAGACAAAGTCTCTCTGAGGGACAGGATGAGAAGGGCTTACTCTTTTCCCAAGGATAAGACTGCAGCATTATTTAACTGGGCATATAAGTTCAATAAGGTAACATAGCCTGAACCGAAGAAGCCCGAAGATGCAGAAAAGAAAGATGATCCGATGTTCTGTCCATTTCACCGGGTGTTGGGGCACCCAATTGAGGACTGTTATGTCTTCAAAGACATCATGGAAGGAATGGTCAAGAAGGGTGAACTGCAGCTAGGAGATTACCAGGTGAAGCCTCCTCGGCCACATGAGCTTCCGCCCTGGAGGGTGGCCGCTAATATGATCTCAATCTATCAACAGTTGCCTAAGGAAGCCATTGAAGAATGCAGCAGGCACACCTATGAAGCCTGCCTCCTCACCCCATTGAGAGATCAGGAAGGATGGCAGACGGTACCCACAAAAAACAAAAAGAAGATTCCCGCGGTCAAAACCAACGGAGTAGTTATCCGGGGTGTCACCCCAAGGCCTGAGTCGCCTCCAATAAAGCCAATATGGCCTGTAGTTGAGACCGGACCAGTCATCCGGATCCATACTCGCAACCGGAGGAGACAGACTTCCCTCCCTGCACATAAAGAAGAAAGCCCTGCGACCAGGCGTCTGCAGCAATATATTAATGAGCTTGATGAGTATGAGCAAAAAAAGCTGAAACACCTGTTGGTGAAAGACTGTATACTCTGGGAGCAGCTCGAAGAGTTGAAAATTGAAGAGCAGCCGGAGGCAGAACAAAGAAAAGATGAGACTGAGCCCTTCTGGGGGCAGGAACTAGCAAAGCCAAATTCCCAGAAAAAGAAGAGACGGCCTAAGGCCAAAAAGGGAAAGAAGGTCACGACAGTACAATGCAATACTCTATCGGTACTCTTCTCCCTGCTCGGGGAGGATGATGAACAAGAAGCATCAGATGTCCCGCTAGAAGCCAATCATGCTGAGGCCTCTACCTCAGCCCATGCAACACGTTCTGGGAGAAAATGGGGGCGTCCGCCACCAGCTAACCATAATATTATGTTCAGAGGGGAGCAACCCTATCAAATCCCAAAACCAGAGGTGCGCGGTGTCCAGGTTCCTCCCCCTGCCAGCTTGTACCAAGGAAAAGATAAAGCAGAAGGAGCCCCTTCATTCCTGGAGTTCCTGTCCAGCTTAGAAAACGAGCAGCCATCTCATACTGCTCCAGCTAAAAGCAATAAATGCCAGTAGACAGCAACTGGAAAGCATAAACAGCATGAGGAAAATGAAGAAAATAGCCCTCTAGCAAAGCCAGGGGCGGTCATTATAGAAGAAGCCCTCCGGGAGACCGATGAAGAAAATGAAACTGGGACTGGGCAGCAAAGGCCACAGGCACCACATGAACCTCCAAGACCCCGGTGGGCAGAGGAAATAAGGCTGTCTAATGTTCGGGTTGGCAGTCGAATCATGAAAATGTTAAAGAAGCTCCCCACCAGATTCTCCATCTGGGAGATACTCTCTCTGAGTAAAGAGGCCCGCCAAGCAATTGTGGATGCCCTGCAGTCGCCGGCACAATATGAAGCACTCTTGGCAGAAGTGAATGCTGGACCATCAGTCACGTTCACAGAAGATGATATGCTGATCCCAAATGCCAGTCACAACAGACCGTTGTATATGAGGGGCTCCCTGAACTGTCAGTCGCTGAGCAGGATACTGATAGATCCCGGGGCCGCTGTAAATATTCTCCCGTATCGCATCTATCAGAAATACTACTTTGATCTGCAGCTTACCAAGGTCAGAGACATGAAGATTGCTGGGTTCAACCAGAAATGTGAAACACCTCTCGGGGTGGCTGATTTCAACCTCACATTGGGCGACCTCACTACCGTGGTACGATTCTATGTGATCGACTCCAACACCACGTATAAGGCCCTGTTGGGGAGACCGTGGCTGCATGAATATCAGATAGTGCCATCCACGCTACACCAATGCATAAAATACTGCCATGAAGGAAAGGAAGAAAGGGTGTTTGCAGACCTACATCCCTTTGAAGTGTTCGAGTGCCATATGCTCGATGCATCCTACTACACCGAGGTGTCACAAAAGGATGAAAAGAAAGAGGCTGTAATCAGCCAGAAGAAGCCGGCGACGAAGGCAAAAGCTTGGTCTCCACCGCCACCCAGGGGTTATGTTGAAAAGCATGAAGTAGCTCACATCTCTTATGCTGATGATTTTGCTCGGATCACCCCTCCTAGCATCCATCCAGATAGCACTGATCAAGAAATGAAGGAAAGGTGCATACAGGTGAAGGTCCCACGAGGTTTAATCAAACCCGTCGCCAGCCTAGAATACCAAACAGTGCTGCCACTGAAGACTATGGAAATCCCTCGCTTCTGCGAGCCACCTACCATATTCTACACCGGGGAGGTAGTCGAAGAAGATGATCAAGACTGCATGGTCCATGAAGAAGCCGCAAACCAGATGGTGCCGATTACAGGCTTGGAGTATACTACCCAGCGGGTTTCGCAGATGTTCTCCAAGATGCAAATGCCATCACTACAATCTGCAGCCCAGAAGAAAGCATTCAGGGAGCTATGGGATCCGCCTCGAGATAATAAGGAACTGAGGAAGATCACACAGCATCCGGGATTGGGTTATACCCTTCAAGAATATTATGAAGCCGAGGTGGATGTCATCTCTACCTTCTACCAGCATGGAGACTCCCCTGGGATAGGATATGATCAATATCCCTTTGAGGATGAAGAGATTATGTATCAAACCGTAACAGACAATGAAGCCCAAGATGACCAGCCAGAAGCAGGGATGTCTGATAAAACTGAGAGGGGTCGGTGCTGGAAGGACCCGTCCTGCAAGGAGGATCTATTCCAGGCCGAAGCACAATTTGATACGAAAACCCCGGATGAAGACCAGATGGCCAAAGAACTGAGAGAATGCCTGGAATTTGAGCGCATTCTGGAAGAAGTCCGGGCTCTTCAGAAAGATGACCTTTCAGGGGAGCCTGCAACACAAAGATCCCTAAGAGCGGAAGATTCCACTTTTGAATTCTCTTCTGAACCAGTCTCATCCTCGGGGCAGGCTGAACAGAATCCGATGGTATCGGCCTTATATGATAAGCCGACATCCGCTGATGAGCAGGATGACGATACAGAAGAACATGAAACTGAAGAGAATTATATCCCGGGAGGCTTTATTGATTTGCAAGAAGCCCCACCCGAAGTTGAGGACGGAGGCCAAGCCACCGTCGATGAGCTGATAGAAGTGAACCTGGGGTCAGCAGATGAGCCAAGGCCGACATTCCTCAGTGCACTGCTAGAACCAGCTGCCAGAGAATAGTACATACAGTTTCTGAAAGAGTTCCGAGACTGCTTTGCATGGACATATGATGAAATGCCGGGACTGAGCTCTGATGTGGCACAGCACCGATTGGCGATAAACCCGGGGGCAAGCCCTGTAAAGCAGCCTTCCAGGAGAATGCGTCCTGAACTGATAAATCAGATCAACAAAGAAGTCGACAAGCTGATTGATGTAGGCTTTGTTGAGGAAAACCAGTATACTACATGGCTGGCCAATATAGTGCCCGTGAAGAAGAAAAATGGGCAGATCAGAATATGTGTAGATTTCAGGGACCTGAATAAGGCTTGTCCAAAAGATGATTTCCCAGTGCCAATTACTGAAGTAATGATCGATGCAACCACTGGCCATGAAGCCCTGTCATTCATGGATGGGTCATCCGGATATAACCAGATCTGGATTGCTGAAGAAGACAGAGTGCACACTGCATTCCGCACTCCGAAGGGGATATTCCACTATAAAAGGATGACGTTCGGCCTCAAGAATGCCGGCGCTACTTACCAAAGAGCTATGACAAAGATCTTTGATGATTTGCTCTTCAAAAAGGTAGAGTGCTACATTGATGACCTGGTGGTGAAAACCAGCAGAAAAGAAGACCATTTGCAGGATCTGAGAGTAGTGTTCCAGAGGCTGCGCAAATATGAGCTCAAAATGAATCCTATGAAATGTGCCTTCGATGTGTCCAGTGGAAAATTCCTTGGGTTCATTGTCCGTCATAGGGGCATTGAGATTGACCCATCCAAGATTAAAGCTATCCAGGAGCTCCCTCCACCAGGGAATCTCCACGAGCTGAGATCTTTACAAGGGCGTTTGGCCTACATCCGACGATTCATATCAAATCTGTCGGGGAAATGCCACTCTTTTCACAAGCTCATGATGAAAGATGTGCCGTTCCTCTGGGACGATGGCTGTCAGGAAGCCTTTGAGAAGCTGAAAGAATATCTCAAAACCCCTCCAGTGTTGGGGGCACCTATTAAGGGCAAACCCCTGATACTGTACATTGTAGCCACACACTGTTCCCTGGGGGCAATGCTAGCACAGATAAATGAAGAAGGCAAAGAGCAGGCTTTATACTACCTGAGTAGGAGGCTGATCATAACTGAAGAAAGTTACACCTATATAGAGAAGACATGCTTGGCACTAGTCTTTGCCGTTAAAAAGCTCCAGCACTATATGCTGTCACATGAAATCAGATTGATATCTGCAGCAGATCCACTCAAATACATACTGACTCAACCAGTACTGAAAGGCCGGTTGGGCAAATGGGCAGTAATTCTGATGGAATTCGATATCACATATATACCCCAGAGGGCAATAAAAGGACAGGCTGTGGCCAATTTCTTCGCAGAACATCCTGTGCCAGAGAATGATATGTTGGGGACTGAGTTACCCGATGATGAGACACTAGAGGCCTGCCAAGCTCAGTCAACTATGTGGCAGCTATTCTTTGACGGAGCATCTAGAACAGAGACGGACTCCGATGGAAAAACCAGAATACGGGCCGGAGCCGGTATTGTGCTGAAATCGCCAGGGGGGGAGGTTGTGCACACTTCCTGTTCTATAAACAAGCCCTGCACTAATAATGAAGCTGAGTATGAAGCTCTGATAATCGGACTGCATATAAGCCTCAACATGGGTATCCAGATGCTTCAGGTATTCGGGGATTCGATGTTGATAATAAAATAAATCCAAGGGGAGTTCGAAGTGCGAAAGCCGGAGTTGAACCCCTACCACCAAAAAGCTGTGCGCCTCATGGCGAAATTCTATCATATTGAGCTCAAGCATGTGGGCCGTGCACATAATGCCCAGGCTGATGCATTGGCAAAGCTAGCCAGCTCAATAGCAGTCCCACCAGATGAGACACTGAACATTGTTGTTATAAATCGGCGGTAAGTCCCCAGCATGCTAGAAGGCTGCCCCGAAGAAAATGAAGTCGCCACGATCAGTACAGAATAGGCATCTGATTGGAGACAACACCTGCTACAATGGTTTTTACACCAACAGCTGCCGCAGAAAAGAGAAGAAAAGATGAAACTCTTGCGAATCAAAGATTCTTATGAATTCAGGAATGGGACTCTGTTCCGAATAATGGCAGATGCACGCAAGAAGATTCTGCTCCGCTGCCTGTCCACTGAGGAAGCTTGGCAAGCGATGAAAGAAGTACATGCTGGGACAGCAAGTGCCCACCAGGCTGGCCCCAAGATGAAGATAGAAATCAAGAAGCTGGGCTACTATTGGCCCACTATGTTTGAAGACTGCTGCACATTTGCAAAGTCATGCCAGAAGTGTCAGGAGCATGCTGTTGTGCCTAGAAGGCCACCTACGATTCTGCACCCTACAGTCCCTAGCTGGCCGTTTGCACAATGGGGGACTGATATAGTCGGCCCACTACCGACTTCCTCGGCCGGGCATAGGTATATACTGGCCATAACAGATTACTTCTCCCGATGGGCGGAAGCTATAGCACTACGGGAAGTGACCGGTGAGCTGGTCGCCAGATTCATCAAGCAAAACATCATCTTCCGGTTTGGGATCCCCAGCCGAATAATATCTGACAATGGGAGTCATTTCAGAAATCAGAAAGTTTATCGGCTTGCCGAGAAATATAAGATCGAATGGAGGACTTCCACTCCTTACAATCCACAGGCAAATGGATTGGCAGAAGCTTTCAATAAGACTTTGTGCACCCTGCTGGCCAAAGTCGTCAGTGCCAATAAGAAGGATTGGGAAGAAAGGATGTATGAAGCTCTGTGGGCGTATCGCACCGTCTTCAAAACACCTACAGGGTGCTCACCATACTCCTTGGTATACGGCTCAGAGGCAGTAGTCCCACTAGAGCTGGAAGTCCCGTCACTCAGAGTGACAGTCCAATATGACCTAGCCCATGGCGAACAAACCAATGTAGAAAGAAGATTGGAAGAATTGGCTGAATTGGAAGGGAAGCGCCTCCAAGCTCAGAAGAATATCCAGATGTATCAGGCCCGCATGGCCACCGCATTCAACAAACTCGTAAAAGGGCGAGAATTCAAGAAAGGTGACCTTGTCATGGTCAAGAAAAAAGAAGTCATGGCGTCCAACCCGAAGGGAAAGCTAAATCCCAATTGGGAAGGTCCATATGTGATACAAAGGGTCTACGAAGGAGGGGCCTACATAGTTGTTAATCATCGAGGGGAGATCCAATTCTCACCACTCAACGGTAAACACTTGAAGCTGTATCATGCTGCACAGCTGATATTCCCCGAGTAATCGGGCAAGAGATACCCTTTTCTTGGCCTAGCGGCACTTCGCCCTAGCCGAGCTACCCTTCCTTGGTTTAGTGGCACTCCGCCCTAGCCGAGATATCCTTTCCTTGGCCTAGTGGCACCCCGCCCTAGTCAAGATACCTCTGCCTTGGCCTAGCGGCACTCCACCCTAGCCGAACTACCCTTCCTTGGTCTAGTGGCACTCCGCCCTAGTCAAGATACCTCTGCCTTGGCCTAGCGGCACTCCGCCCTAGCCGAACTACCCTTCCTTGGCCTAGTGGCACTCCGCCCTAGCCGAGATATCCTTTCCGTGGTCTAGCGGCACCCCGCCCTAGTCAAAATACCTCTTCCTTGGCTTAGTGGCACTCCGCCCTAGCCGAACTACCCTTCCTTGGTCTAGTGGCACTCCGCCCTAGCCGAGATATCCTTTCCTCGGCCTAGTGGCATCCCGCCCTAGCCGAACTACCCTTCCTTGGCCTAGTGGCACTCCGCCCTAGCCGAACTACCCTTCCTTGGTCTAGTGGCACTCCGCCCTAGCCGAGATACCCCTTCCTTGGTCTAGTGGCACTCCGCCCTAGCCGAGATACCCTTTCCTTGGTATAGTGACACTCCGTCCTAACCAGGCTACCACTCATCGTGATCATGTGCCGTCACGGTCTGACACCCTCTAAACAAGTAGGGGGGGATAGAAGAAAATAAAAAAATATATAAATATATATATATATATATATATATATATATATATAAGGGGTTAAAAATAGAGATACCCCGCCAGTCTTGTTCAGACATTCTGAACAAGGGCAAAAATGGCCAAAACCCAGCTGTGGTGAAAACCCGAAAGGGCACTGCAGGCAAAATCGAGTACCCCGCCGTGCGAAAACCCGAAAGGGCGCACGGGCAAAAGCAAGAGGGGGCTGGCTCTGGTGAAAACCTGAAAGGGCGCTTGGGTCGGTAATGTGGTAACCACGAAGAAACCCGCATATCTCTTTACGTCCCGCCGTGATAAAACCCATTCAGTTTAGACCTTACGTCTATCCTGATGAAACCTATAAAAATCCTTGCATTGGTATAAACCCAATACCAATGATGAAACCCGTTGCTGATTGATTGGTGCATTGCCCGATTAGCGATAAAATCCATCCAGTTTAGACCTTACGTCTATCCTGATGAAACCTATAAAAATCCTTGCATTGGTATAAACCCAATACCGATGATGAAACCCGTTGCTGATTGATTGGCGCTTTGCCCGATCAACGACGAAATCTGTCCAGTTTAGACCTTACGTCTATCCTGATGAAACCTATAAAAATCCTTGCATTGGTGTAAACTCGATACCGATGATGAAACCCGTTGCTGATTGATTGGCGCTTTGCCCAATCAGCGATGAAACCCGTCCAGTTTAGACCTTACGTCTATCCTGATGAGACCTATGAAACCCTTGCATTGATGTTAGCACCCACATCAATGATGATATATGCACAAGCTGCGCCTATCAGTTATAGAATCAAAGTTTCAATAAAAAGAAAAGGGAAAAGAAAAGAAGAGATAAAATGGGGTTAAAAATAGAGATACCCCGCCAGTCTTGTTCAGGCATTCTGAACGAGGGCAAAAATGGCTAAAACCCAGCTGTGGTGAAAACCCGAAAGGGCACTGCAGGCAAAATCGGGTACCCCGCCACGTGAAAATCCGAAAGGACGCGTGGGCAAAAGCAAGAGGGGGCTGGCTCTGGTGAAAACCCGAAAGGGCACTTGGGTCAATAATATGGTAATTCAAAAAGTTCCATGCCAACCGGCACGATACCTTCATCTGCCTTCATTGGTAAAACCTTCTGTCGGTCATATGGCTCCATGCCCCACCGATGATAAAGCCTTTCTAGGACAGACCTTACATTTACCCTGGTGAAATTCACATGCCCCATTCGCATGTCCCACCAACAATGAAATCCATCACTATTCTGATGAAACCTATGCATTCTTGGCAAAGCCCGATCAATGATAAACCCTGCCAGTTTAGACCTTTCGTCTATTCTGATAAAACTTAAACTCTTCTTTGCTTCGATATAAACCCGATATCGATGATGAAACCAACTGTTGATCGACCGGCACTTCGCCCGATCAATGATAAAACCCTACTCAGTTTAGACCTTTTGTCTATTCTGAGGAAATTTATGAACCCTTTTTGCATCGATATAAACCCAATATCGATGATGAAACTAACCGTTGATCGATTGGCACCTCGCCCGATCAATGATAAAACCCTACTCAGTTTAGACCTTTCGTCTATTCTGAGGAAACTTATAAATCCTTCTTGCATCAATATAAACCTAATATCGATGATGAAACCAACCGTTGATCGATTGGCACCTCGCCCGATCAATGATAAAACCCTACTCAGTTTAGACCTTTCGTCTATTCTGAGGAAACTTATAAATCCTTCTTGCATCAATATAAACCCAATATCGATGATGAAATCAACCGTTGATCTATTGGCACCTCGCCCGATCAATGATAAAACCCTACTCAGCTTAGACCTTTCGTCTATTCTGAGGAAACTTATAAATCCTTTTTGCATCGATATAAACCCAATATCGATGATGAAATCAACCATTGATCGATTGGCACCTCACCCGATCAATGATAAAATCCTACTCAGCTTAGACCTTTCGTCTATTATGAGGAAACTTATAAATCCTTTTTGCATCGATATAAATCTAATATCGATGATGAAATCAACCGTTGATCGATTGGCACCTCGCCCGATCAATGATAAAACCCTACTCAGTTTAGACCTTTCGTCTATTCTGAGGAAACCTTTGAAAATCCTTGCACTGATATAAATCCAATATCGATGATGATATCAACTGTTGATCGATTGGCACCTCGCCCGATCAATGATAAAACCCTACTCAGTTTAGATCTTTCGTCTATTCTGAGGGAATTTATGAACTCTTCTTGCATCGATATAAACCCAATATCGATGATGAATCCAGCTGTTGATCGACTAGCATTTCGCCCGATCAATGATAAAACCCTATTCAGTTCAGACCTTACGTCTGTCTTGATGAAAACCACATATCCTGTAATCGTCCCACCTGCTATAACCTCTACCCAGTCTAGACTTTCCGTCTATTCTGATAAGGCCCTTTCTTTCACATTCCTGCAAATTGTCTCCCTCACAGCACATATTGCCAAGAGGGACGTTTGCCGCTACCAACAGAATCCGGTTTAAGCACCTCTTCGGATGCCGTCACGCGGTGGAGCGAGTTCCCCATCCTTTCTCTGAAGGGGTGGACGCTCTCCTGCCAGATACGAGCCATTCGCATGAGGGTTTGCTAAAACCACTACCCCACTTCCCTGAAGTGATAAAACCACATGGAAAAGAAGGCGGATACACATAAAGCAAAATTCTTCCTTTCATTAAGAAGTGAGTACATGAAGGGCCCCGAGGGGACATTGTATCACAAAAGAGCAAAAAATAAAAAAAGAGAGAAGAAGAAAAGAAAAAGAAAATGATTCATGGCTGCTGGAAGATATCCTCGAATGCCAGAAGACCCACAAAAGGGGCGGCTCCTAGTTCATGAAGCCGAGCCTCCTCTTCCTGCAGTCGAACAGACTGGTCTCGAAAGGATGCCACCTGCCCCTCTAATAAAGCTGCTTCTTCCTCGAGCTGCGGTCGAGAAGTTGTTAGCTGCGGCAGCTCAGCTCGGAGATCAGACAGTTCAGCTTCCAGGATAGTTATCCGGTCGCGCACGAAATGTTCCCGCTCCGCCAAAGACTGCATTTGATACTGTCGCTCCTGAAGGATAGAGTTCATCTTTGCCAGCTCGGACTTGCACTCCATTCTTTGCAACTTCAAGGCTGCCAATCTGTCCGACATGATGTGTGTCAAGAAATCCCGGCGATGAACAAACTTTAACAACAAAAGAACCCGCTGGGCCCATACTTCTGTGGGACATCCCATCGCCTGTAAGCCGGCGGTGAAGCGCCCGGCTATCTCCTTCAACTGTGAATAAGTTAGTCCAGGTTGGGACTCCACCAGTTGACGCATCATGCCTAGATGTTGCCAGACAAAACTTTCAGGGGAAGTAAAGCCAGGCGAAGGAAGAGGAGCTACTTCAAAAGTTACTTCACTGTCTATATCCGCCCATAGGGTGATATCCGGCTGCGAAGAAGAAGACGGCAGGTCTGCCGAAGCCACCAACTGAGCTCCGCCCATAACCTCTGAGGTGGCCGGGAGATCTTCCACCTCCATCTCCTCGAAGGTGACCATCGGAATACTCTCGGATGCAACTTCAGGCATCTCCTCCTCAGATTCTGAAAATACGGAAGCAGATTCCGTGGCCGTTGTAGGCAATACTCCCAGTTCTGCAACAGATACCTCTCCTTCTTCCATTTCGGTGCCCAGCCCCTGCAATGTCAAGTCTGCGGGGACCACGGTCTGAAGAGGCAAAGGTTCGCTCTCCATGACTGATACTGTGGGAACTATTGATTCTGGAGCGATGGTCATCACTGCAGCTGGTATAAAGGCAGAACCCCTAGCTGGGTCCATTTCAGCTCTGAAATCCAAAGCCTTGATGAGAGCCGGGCCTTCCCCTGCATTCCGCAGGTCCAATGATGCTAAGTCTATGGAGGACTGCACCCTCACCGGCACAGGGCGAATTCTCTCAAGAACGGCTGCCGAAGCGGGAACAATAGCCAAGGTGCCAGATAAAGTGGCTTCAACAGCTGCACTCGTAGCCAGGAGGGCAACGGGGGATTCCTGTGAACGAATCAATGCAGCGTCAAGCAGCAGATAAAGATGGAGAAAATGAAACCATAAAGGGAAAAAGACTCACTTTTAAAGTGATGCCAATATCCTCAAAAGGTTGCAGGGAAGAAGAAAGCTCCGCTGCTGCGACCACAAAAGGGGGAGTTATATCCGCCTCGGTATCCAGAGCGGCGAACTCTTCCGGTAATTCTTCTCTAGAAAATGGCACCGGCAGCTTGGGGGGTGTAAATGATAAGACAATGGCGGTACACACGGATGGGGCCTCTGGTCTGGAGGCATCCTCCGTGTCGCTCCCGCTGAAATCTGTTTCTTCTCCACCTGCCTCAGAAGCGGCCGCAGAGCTACCGGAGGAGATTTCTACTCTGTCCATGGGCGGGGCCGTCAATTCTAACATCTGCCTGGAGGAAGACCGGGTAACTATGTGCCTTCCGGGAGCGGGGCCCCATTTCGCCTGGGTCTTATAACCCTCCCGCGGCTGAGTAATATCACCAGCCGCTCCTGTAATCTCAGTCTCCTCCCCGGCCATCACTATAAAGAAAAGCCTGTGAGAGGGACGATGAAAGATAGTTGAAATGAACATAAAAAGATGAAAAGGCATGCTTACCCTCCGCCTCACTAGCCGGCGTAGGAGAAGGCAATCTGGTCTCCGCCACAGAAGGTGCCATGACTGTCTCTTCAGCTGTGCAAAAAGGAGTGGTCAGATTTAAACACTCCTCTGAAATCCAGCAAGAGAGAATGAAGAATGCAATGGCAGAATATTGATGTTACCCTGAACTGATGCCTGAGCAGCCTCCCTCTGAGTTTTGAACTCATCAAATGAGGGAATGTCAGGGAGAGGGGTCCCGGTGTCCATCGCTATCGAAGCCGATTGTTGAGCATGGGCCTTTTTGGCCTTCCTGGCCTTCCCAACCGCAGCCTTGACTGCAAAAGCCTTCCTCTTCTTGCCTGGAGGCAGGGGAGTAGTAGTCGGTGTTGCTACAGGGACTTCAAAATAAGTGGGCTTCTCGGCCTGCGCAATAATCTTCCTGTAGAGCCCCTGTCGCTTTATGTCGGGCTGGTCTGTTAAGAACGGCAGAAAGATGATGGGATCAATAGATGCAAAATTCAGATGCTAAACAGAAAACACTGCAGTCGGAAAGGAAAAGATTATACCTGCTGGTCCATCATAAAATACAGAGAGCGGCCAGTACAGATAAGCCACTTCTTTGGAGCGGGAAGCAGCCTCCTTGATAAGCCAACAAACATCGCCGAATATCTAGCATTTCTCCACCAAAGCTGCCAGGTCATTATGGCCATGAAAATCCAGGCAGCGAAACAAGTCAAGATGGTCCATGCCCCAGCCATCGACATAATGAAATGATATAAATAGCGGCTTGTTCAAAATGCCAGCTATCAGGCTTTCTATAGATAAGCCATGCAAATTCAGCAGAATGAACAGCCAGGACGTTTGCTTATAGTACGTCTGAGTTCTATCTTCCCGACGTACAAACGTCCTATACGGATGAAATTTATCAACTGGACCCCTCCAATGAGCTACTGCCGGGAGCGGCTCTTCAACAGGAAATGGATACTGTTGTGCCTCCAAGCGATCATCTCCTATATGGCACAAATGTTTCAGGGTCTTCATGAAATTGTCTTCATTAATAGTGGCAAAGACAGGAGCGGGCGGCTCAGAATTCTTTTCCTTCAGAGCTCGACGCTGGGCCAGATAGTTCTCTGCCTCCCTCGGATTCTGCGAATAAAGCTTTCTCAAATGGGCCTCGGGGATTTCAAACACCGGCCTAGGCTGCTGTTTCAGGAAAGAGCGCTCTGCTACATCCCAGAAAGCACCCCTGCCATCCCTGAAAAAGCCGGTCCGAATGTTCCACCATTTGATATATTCTGATGTTACCCGGGGAACACGGTTGGAGACGGTGGGCACCCTGAAAATTGCGTCGTCCTGACGATGATAGAAATCCCACCACAACCGGCCGTCGCCGACAATGGTGGACCCGTGCTTGGCCCTGCTATCCAGGGGAAATTGAACAACTGAAGTAGGGATGTGCTGGTCATAACCAAAGTTCCGCCCAAATCGGAACGGATAGTATGGCTCCAACAGAAGCAGGCCACCCTTTCTGTAAACCAAAACACTAGGCCGAATTGCCATGGCCCATCTCACCAGCTCCGGTTCCAGGATTGGCCGAGCAGTGTTGACCCCTGAGACAGGGTGGATATATGTCTCTATCTCCTCCATCTTGCATTCTCTTTGAGGATCAATCAAAGGAGCTGAACCTGCGGCCAAGCTCCAGAAATGTATGCTGCCAGGGGCATCCACTGGTACTCTTATCAGTCGGCCCCTTATTTTAAATAGCTGATCATAAAAGGGACCAGGCTCAGCACTGGCAAATTCAACCATCCTGGGTAACACTGTATCCGCCTGCAAGGTTCTCGGAGCTCATTCAGGGAATATACTGCAGACCTAGGCATTGAAGAAATGAAAAGGACCCACGTTCCTCAAAGAACGGGGAGTCCGATGCTTGTACAGGTCCCCCAAAGATTTATAGATCAAACACAGGGCCACCGGGCAGAGCGACAGCTTCATCCCCCAGGCCATCTGACAGGCTGGATATATGGCCTCTGGCCGAATGACTGTCTCGTCCCCTTGTGGAAGAGCAAAAGTACACAGCCAGAATGTGAAATAAGCTGCACAGTGTGTGATGGGATCTACCCCTGCCGGGTTGGGACCACCTTTGCCCGCATGGCGCAATGAAGATGGCAGTGCTGATTTATAGCGGGGAGCTCTTATCTGCTTGCTCGCAACAGGACCCATGGAGGGGAAATCTGCATATTTCAGGGGACCATCGAAGAAGTACTGGAGCCACTGCCCGATCCGGACCCTCAGTTTGCTACCTTTCTCTCGGGGATGATAGCCTTTGGAGGATCCTCTACTATATGCCAGACAGATGGAGCGATAGACCTTCATCAGATATCGGTAAGAGAAGCCAAGGGAATACTTGCCTTCTCCATCAGAGCTGTCTTTCTCGGAGTCCGCCAAGCAGACTTCTTCATACGGTTCACCGTCAATAGGCAGACCGGAAAGCCGTGATAAACTCCAGAGGTCTAGGGATGTCTCACCCTCTGCTGTATAAAAAGTGTTGAACAAAGGACAGAACACTTCAAACATCCCACAGCATAACCCTCTGGAGATGGGATATCGAAATCTGGAAGCAAAAACACTGTGGTATACTCCCGCTCTGATCAGCAGAGGGGCATATTCCGTCAGAACAAACTCGGTAAATTCTACTGCCCCTACTCGGAATAGATGGGAGTCAGTGATCTTGCAGTCTCCGAACCAGCCAGCCGACAAATGGTACTTGAACTGAATGGCCGAGCAATTTAGCACGAAGGGCTCTTCGCGATATCCCCACTTTATAGGTGCCAAGAACATACCATAGCCGAGCTTCTCCCTATTAACTCGGCCGCCAGCATTGTCCCACCGAGCAGGTGTAAATTCCGGTGCCCGGGTAAGCATCTTCTTCTCCGGTTCTAGCTCCGATATTCCAAGGACTGCGTCCCAGTCCCGCTTCTCCCCGGGAAGATATATAGCCTTGCTGCGATACACTGATTCCTTCATGCTATCCCGCTCGGCAAGGATGGCAGCTTCAACTACGCGAGCTATCCGACAATCTCGCAAGCCACCCACTGTGAAGGTCCGGATGAACGGCATCAAGTGGCGATCCTTCGGGAAGTCTGGCCGGTAATTATTATCCCGCCTAAAGCATGTCGCGGTCGCCGTGGAGTATACCCGGGCCGTCGACAGTGTGTCAGTTTCAGAATCAGATGATTCGTCAACTGAAGCTATTCTATCATATCCATAATCCAAGCTGTGCACGTTCAACCAATTTACTGTGGCCCGAGATATGTCTGGCTGGGCCGATGAACTAGCTCCAGCAGCTCCAGAAGATGCAGCAGCAGAGCCAGAAGCCATTGCTATATCTGTAAATAAAAGAAGAAATGTGGATTAAAAGTCAGTCTTATAAGGATTGCAACATGAGATTCTATAAAAATTTCGGCAGCATATCCCCTTATTCGGGATCTGCCCAAAAAGAATAGGGAGTCACCAACCAAGAGGGGGTGATCCCGGAAGCAAAGGGATTGAATCCCCAAAAGACGTCACCCAGACGGAAGGACTCGCGGCCACGGCCGAGAGGATGAAGACGGCTCGCGCCGAAGAGAAGAAATGGAGAAAGGATGAAGAAAGAGAAAGAATGGTGAAGAATGAAGAAAAAAAGGCCATCGGCGCCCTAAATAGGGGCCCAGGCGACAGGGATCTCGCCGCGGTGAAACGCGCGCCGAGAAACCCCAGGCCGAGAGCCCCCGGCGGTCGAAAGGCGCGCCGAGAAGGCTCCCAGGCCGAGAAGACCCCAGGCCGAGAAGCCCCCCAGGCCGAGGCCCCTCTGCGGCCAGGGCGCGCCGAGAAGGCCCCCAGGCCGAGAACATCCCAGGCCGAGACCCCCTGCGCCAGGGCGCGCCGAGAAGGTCCAGGCTGAGAGCCTGGCCAACCAGGCTGCGCCGAGAGGCCCCTGCGCCGAGAAGCTTCGCGCCGGGAGGTCCTGCAGGCCGAAAAGCCCCAAATGCTGAAAATAATGACAGAAAATATGAAAAGAAGAAACATCGATGTGCAGAGTACTGTTACAGCGAGATGATCAGGTCTGAGAACTGAATTGAAGACAAATTGAGGAAGATACCCTCGAATAGTAAAAGACACCTGCAACCCCCGTGGCGCTTATTCTGCGCTTACGCCGCCCGCAGGTGGGGGGCATTTGTTGACACCCGAAAAATTAACAAGGGTGAAAGCATATTTGAAAAGAAGATCTGACCAACAGTGAAAGACTAATGATGAAGCTTATCAATCTTTCACCCGGCTAAAGCCCTTGTCGGCCAAAGCTGATGCCCGGTGCCAATGTCACTCAGACGGCAGCACTGATAAAGCGGCAGTCACTCGACTAATGAGATCTTCCAGCCCCTTAAGAAGAGCTATACTACTGCTTCGTCCAAGAAGTCACAGACGATATGTCAGGGTAAGTCAGATGTCGGCTTACTGACGGAAGTAATATGAGATAAAGATGAAGCCAGCACCGGCAGAAGAAGATGATAAAGGCTCCTGAGAAGATAGAGAAGAAGAAGAATCGTCTCCACAGATTATGCACCCGGTCGAGGTCTTCCCAGACTAAGCCTGATGTCCGAGCTCGTCGCCATTCGAGTGACGATATTGATAAGATGAAATCCCTGACTACGGACTGATAAAACCCTGTCTACGGACTGATAAATCCCTATGTACGGACTGATAAATCCCTGTCTACGGACTGATGAAATCCCTATCTACGGACTGATAAAACCCTGTCTACGGACTGATAAAACCCTATCTACGGACTGATGAAACCCTGTCTACGGACTGATAAAACCCTGTCTACGTACTGATGAAACCCTGTCTACGGACTAATAAAACCCTGTCTGCGGACTGATGAAGATTGCGATCGCGATTTCAATACAAGATATTTCATAGATGATAGACCCTCTGGGATGATGATACACTTAAAGAAACCCCAAGTGGGCCTATATGAAGGTGGCGCCGAAAGCCCATGTAGAAGCCCAGATACTGGCATCGAGAGGTCAAATTTGAGCGCGCCGGGAAGCCTACCTCAAGCGCGCCGGGAAGCCTACCTCAAGCGCGCCGTGAAGGTGCCTGCCGAGAAGGAAGAGGAAAGGGGTTATAAAACCCCCTCCCTTCGAAGAAAGAGAAGAGCGGACGACAGAAAAGAGAGAGGCAAAAAAAGGAAGAAGAGCAAAAGCCAGATAGAAAAAGGGGATCGAGAGAAAAAGATAGAGCAATAGAAAGATAGAGAGGGAGTCCCGTTCGGAGAGCAAGAGCCACCCCCCCTTTCAACCAACAGAGAAGAGAAGAAGAAGGAAAGCTCCAGGTGGGCACTGGGGGAGGGAGAGGAGTCAATGCTCCACCCTCCCCTCCTCCGTGTTTTCTTTCTTTTATCTGATGTAATATAGCGAGTCCTCTCTCGATCTATCAACTGTAGCCGGAGAGTTCCGGCCTTTATTTTTAGCTTTCTGCCTTGCATTTTTCTTTCATGATCAGTGTAAGATTTTCTTTATGTAATGCAATGAAATATTGAGATGGCCCGTCTAGGCATCGATGGATTAAGACATCCGATCTCTGTCTGTCTCTCTATGTATATGGCCTTTGTCTGAAAGAAATATAGATTAGACTCTTTGGGTTTCGGAGCCGATCGTATGGGTTTGTTCTTCGAAGAGGGACGAGGATGGGACTCCTACCCCTATCCAATGGGTTATTGACTTTTGTTCTCTTCTTCCCTCTCCGATCTCAATGGATGTTTCCCGATATATATAATCTGAGTTTTTCTAACGAGCCCCCTTATGCGGTTCAGGAACTAGAGATATCTGTCTCTTGGTTTCCTGGGCCGTCCAGCTCTCATAAACGATGATCCGATCTCAGGTCCTCCATTCTAAATATTGAATGCTTAGGGCCTGAAGTTTATACGATGAGAATCCCCCTTCTCCGTTTGTTTTAATGTCACTGGGCTCGTCTGGAGGGGTCGGAGGATAGTCATCTCTTGACTCCCCCAAATGGCCTACAACAGACAGAGAAAACCCTCCACAAGACCAGGTGATGATCTGATTTCTTCCATTTGATTCCCCCGGTCAAATCCCTTGGCATCTTTCTAATAGAAGCCTCCATGAAATTCCCCTTTTCCACTTCTGGCCTGGCATCAATCCGAGCTTGAAATCCCAGAAAACACCCAAACAGAGCATCGTTTTTGAGCTCTGAAACCCCAAAATCATTCTGCATTTCATCTTCTCGGCGTGCGAGTTTCCCCGCCGAGAACCATAAGGCCGAGAGGCCTCCCCCTTCTTTGCTAAACGGCAACCCATTCTGTTACAGACACTTTTCACATGAGCCTATGTGCAAGGCTCCCGGTGGCAGACTCCCGGCGCGGCCAGGAGCGCGCCGGGAAGCCCTCTGCCGAGAGCCCCTCCTCCCAGCCATTCACCCCCCTTTTTGCCAAACCTAATACTGCCCCTCTCGGCGCCCCCCCTTTCCGGCGCGCCCAGGAGCCCGCCGAGAAGCTCCAGGCCGAGAGACCTCCCTCCTTCTTTTGGCCGCCGAGAACCTCCTTGGCCAGCCCAATGACCAGGCCGAGTGCCCCCTCTTCACCAACCAATTGCTCAGGCCGAGAGCCCCCTCTCCACCAACCAATTGCTCAGGCCGAGACCCCCCTTGGCCAGCCCAAGGACCAGGCCGAGAAGCCCCCCTCCATCCACCAAATACCAGGCCGAGAACCCCCTTTGGCCAATCCAAGGACCAGGCCGAGAGCCTCCTTTTGCCCATTAAATGTCCAGGCCGAGAGCTCCTTCTTGCCAATCAAGATCACGCCGAGATCCCTCCTTCAGTCAGATGAAACCCACTCCGAGGCCCATCTCTGCATCGTTCTTCTTCAAACTTCTTTATCCCCCCTACATCTGTTTAAGGGGATACTCACAGACCATCACTTGTGTCTTGATGAGATACAACAATGGGGAAGACCTCCCCTACAGCTCTCGTCTCGAGTCTGGATTTCACCGCTGCCTTATGAACCCAAAGAACCGTGTCATTACATGTGTTATGATGGGTTCCAAGGGAATATTGATCAATAATATGAAGGCAAGAGATGTCCCTGGGCCTGGTGCCCATGTTTGTTCGGTCGTTGTCCCGGCTCTCCGTGGATGATGACCTATCCTTCCTTGGCATAATCCAGGTTGAGGGAACATGGTGCCGAAATTTACATATACCCCACCAATCGAGTGTGGTACTCTCTTCTAACCCCGCTGGCCTACGGAGTTATGCCCTTGCGTGATCTCCGATGGCCCTCCGAAGGGGGATATTAATAAGACACCGCACTCGTACCGGGTGTGTTACATCAGGCCGGTCCCCATCCGGATTCTGGGTTATGTCTATATATACCCGATCCTCTGCGGAGTCTACCCTGCCGCTGCATGGGTGGTTTCCTATTCCCCACTTGGCATCATCCAAGATGGTGGGAATATGCCGGTGGGTCTCTCCCGTAATTAATAAACCCCTGCTCTGTTCAAATACGTCTAACGTCTTGCAAGCAAATGAACTTTGTCTCCTTTGAGCATACGGCTTTACCGCTGTCTTCCTCCTACCTCTAGCATTTAATCAAGGGTTGTCTTCCTTAGGGAGGACGTAATTAACGTCATAGCGTTCAGGGTATGACGGACTTCTAGTCCAGACACGATCACTCACAATTGACTGACCAAGTCAGATCGAGCGCACAATAAGAATCGTCACCACGGTGACTGGCACGCCAATAAATCCATAAACATAAAATAAATAAAATAAATAAACAAATAAACCAGATGGAATAAAAATGTGTTCGAACAACAGGGCTGCTCCTGCTGTGACTGCTTATATAAGGAAGCCTTCTTCCACAGAAGAAGACTGATCGAATGCAGAAGCCTTGAAGGAAAAGCAGAGAGCAGAGAGCCCTTCGATCCAGCAGAAGAGAAAAAGAAAGAGAGAAAAGAAAGAGAGTTGAGAGAGAGAAGTGTTGAGAGTTTTATTTCTCAGATCTTTGGTTCAAAACTATATCTGAGGTTTGCTCACCTGTTTGAGCTATATTCCCTGCAGGGATACATTTTCTTTTCGTTTTTTTTCTGTTTTGTTTTTTGAACTCATTTTTTCAAGATGTTAGTCAGCATTTGCAGAGGTGCTGCCTCTGGACGGGTCAAGCTATAATCCCCAGCGGTTGCAGTGGTGGATTCCACTAGACAGCAAGCTGTGAGGCTCAGCGGATTGTAGGCAAGCTGTGAGGCCCAGCGGTTGAAACTGTGAGTCAGTAGTAATCCACACTCGGGTTGAGTGTGGGGTGGATGTAGGTCTGGTGACCGAACCACCTAAAAACTCTTGTCTACTGTGTGATTGTCTTATGGTTTGCATCGCTCCTTTACTTCTGTACTTTGCACAGTACATGTTTGTTTAAGTGGGTTCTTCAGCAATTCTGGTTGGTCGTTGATTAGTGCATTCTATCTGTTTAGCAGAATTACTCATTCCGCATTTGATTCTGCTGCAGTAGTTTTTATCGGGTGTTTGATCTATTCACCCCCCTCTAGATCACCCTTTAGCGTCCCAACAATTGGTATTAGAGCATAACTCTTTGTGCAGGACTAACATCCTAAAGAGGAACGGCCATGGATGCTACAGGGTTAACAACAGAGGGACAGTCTACTACGAAGCCACCATTCCTCGACGGATCCAACTTCCCATATTGGAAGAACCGGATGCAGGTCTTCCTTAGAGCCAAAGACTACGAGATCTAGAAGATCATAAGCAAAGGTCCCTATGAACTACATGAGAATGAGGAATTGTGGACCAGAGAATAAATCAGGAAATCTACACTGAATTGGAGCGCCATCAACGCCATTCAGTGTGCACTCAATCCCATTGAATTTGATAGAGTGTCATCCTGCAAGACGGTAAAGGAGATGTTGGATACTCTTGAGGTCATTTATAAGGGAACGTCTAAAGTGAGAGAGACACGGGCTAATATGTTAGTGACAAAGTATGAAGCATTTCGAATGAAGCCCGGTGAGACAGTGACCGAAATGTATGCTCGTCTGACCATTATAACAAATGGTCTAAGAAATCTAGGAAAAGGCTATACCGATCATGATGTTGTGAGGAAGATTCTTCGATCGCTGACTCCGATGTGGCATACCAAAGCAACTGTGATTGAGGAGTCAAAAGATCTACAAAAGATGAAACCTAATGAGCTGATAGGCTCTTTGATGGCGTACGAGATGAATCTTCTACAAGCTGAAGAGCTCGAATACAAGAAGCCTATTTCTCTGAAGGCCAAGCATAGCTGTTCAAAATAGTCCAGATGCAATGGATCATCCAGTGATCGGAGCCAATCTGGATCAGATTTTGAAAAGGATGAACTAGCTATGATTACAAGAGAGTTCAGAATATTTCTTAGAACTGAAGGAAAAATGTCTACAGAAAATACCACAGCAGGAAGCAAAATAGGTATAAATTTAACCCTGCTAAAAAATATGACGATAATACTTGTTATCATTGCAGGAAGACTGGCCACATGAAGGCTGATTGTCCAGAGTTACAGAAAATCAAAGGAAGACCATGGAAGAAAGCGCCAAAGGGAAAGCCCATGGTTAGTACATGGAGTGATGAGGAAGAAGGCACACTGAGCACCTCCTCAGATAGTGAAAAATCAGAAAAGGACATCTGCTTGATTACCAGAAATGGAGAAGAAGAAGAAGAATCTGATCAGGTATCATCCCCTTTCGAACATTTTACTATTTCTGATTGGGAAGATGCTTATGGAGATCTGTTAGATAAAGCGAATGATATTAAGAAGGTAAATAGACACTTGAAGAAGAAAATGAATTCTCTGGTTAATGATAAAACACTTACTGATAAAGTTGCATGTTTACAATCAGAGAATGAAAAATTGAAAAGTGCATGTTCTGAGTTTGATGAATTAAAGCATGTTGTGATTGATTGTAGGAAAGAAAATGAGTTGCTGAAAAATGTCATTGATGAGCTGAAATTGTCAATTCAGAAATTTGAAAATCAAGTAAAGATTTCAACTGAAAAATATGAAGCTGTTTTGTCAGTGAATGATGAACTGAAGAAAACTGTTGAAAATTTAGAAAATGAAAATTCTGACAAACAGAAAATCATTGAAAGCATGACCCAAGGAACAGAAAATCTCAATGCCTTGCTAGGGTCAAAAGTCAATTTCAGAAAAGAGAGTCTCGGTTTTAATCCCTCAGCTAAAAAAAGTTTTGAACTGAAAACTATTTCATTTGTGGGAGAAAAGAATACAAGACCGTTCATAAAAATGGTCAATGAAAAATCTGCTTTCAATAATGTAAAATCAAAAGTGTCCAGTTCTAAGGACAAGGGAAAGCAGAAAGTTGTAGAGCCTAGAGCTGCATGCTCTTCTTCCAAGGGTAAGTCTAAGGCTAGGGGTCAGCCAGCTAGCACATCAAAACCCCAGTCCAAGGCTACTAAGTCTCCACCACCATCAACTACTCAGAAAAAGACCCAATATAAGTCTGTTCAGTAACCTAGAGGGTCAAAGGTGGCAGGGAGACCAAGTGCAGCCAGGAACCAGTTTGCTCATCCCTATTTCCCTCGAGCCCAAGTCTATCATCACATTCACTCACAACCACTTAATAGGTTTGGGTGGAATCCTGTGTACATGAGGTCTAGGTATCAGAATTTCCCCACTCAGCCCTATAGATCTCAGCCAGCTAGGAGATGGGATAGTCACTTTAGGACATGGAGTCCTACTCAACAGGTGTGCTATGGTCAGCCTAGGACCAATTTGGGCCACAACTTCCAGTATACTCATTGGCCAAGGCATTGGCAGAAAAACAACAATGCTTTTAATAAAATGAATGCCAGGACTACACAACAACCATCAAAGCACCAGAAAAAGAAAACTAAACATGTTGGTGTTGAGAGAAAGAAAAATAACAAAAAGAACTCTCAAGCTGTAAAATCCACCAAACCTTCCACTTTCACACAAATGTGGATCCCTAAACATCATTTGTCATGTTTTCACTCTCATATGTCTATTTCTATCTTGGGGCCCAAACTATCTTGGGTTCCAAAATCTGCTCCCTAAGTGTGTTTGCAGGTATGCCTGGTAGCCAGGAACAAAATGTTGAAACAGGAATAGCTACTCCAGGCATATGACAAGAGGCAGGGCCAAAAGTTCTAAAAGCTGAAAGAGATTGGAAGCCTTGTCAATAATCTGATGCAACACTAAGGGTAAAAATAAATCAGTCAGGTAAAGCAGGTAAGTGATTTACCTTCAGAATTGAATTGAGAAAGTCATATTGATTCGGTTGCTTAATTTCTGATTTTCTCTTCTTGTCTAGCTGATCAGTCTGCATTCCAGACTCAGCTACTGATTTAATTCTACATAAATTTGATGCTCTTCTTCTGCCAGCTATTGCACTGAGTTTGAATGGTTCATTTAATGCATATAGTTGATGCATATGTCTAATGTCTGCATTTATCATTTGCATCAAGAAAATTGTTCAATGCATATAGGATTGCTTTGCACTGCATATATCATTTGCATAACCTTGGTATATTAAATGGTAAGCTACTAAAAGGCAGGGAAATCTGCCTGGAGGTTCTTACTATGTGTGAGATGGTCCTTGAGACCAGGTTCTTCGCCAAGTACCAAGGGTCAAGTCCTCATGTAGAACAGTGTACTGCATCATATTTGAAAAATCTGAAAAGAAATGATCATTGCATAGCATATTTCTTGCATCATGGTGTCAGGGGGAGCTGAGAGTTCTGTTCTCGACATTGAATCTTTTTCACTCCTTATAGTCCCCACTCAATTCCTTCATAGTCTTTGACATCAGATGCTCTTGGATCTTATTGCTTATTACTATCACTGTTTAACAATTACCATCATTTCCCTAACCTTCACTGAACAACAACATTGCTTCTGGTTTAGTACATTAAGCTGTGACTATTGCAATTGTTCATTTATAAGAATTACACTTGCAAATTTGAAGGAACTAAAGGTTTAACCTTTATAAATTGAAGAGTTAAGTGTCTGTACTTCAGAACTTGAGATAAAAGAAAACTTTTATAGCTCTTAATCTCTGTCTCATGGTTAGAGTAGAAAAAGTTTTTTTATACCTGAATGTGTTAATCTGGAAATGTCTAGAAAAGGTAAATAGAGTGTGTATTTTTTTAAAAACAATCACTCTAAAAGAAATAAGGGCAGCAGTAAATAAGATCATCAATGTAATGAGCTGAACATAGTGACAAAGCAATGGCTGAATTGCATTGAGAAACTGTGATCTCCTCCAAAGAAGCAGGAGAATTCATAAGTCATGAAGTACTTCAGACTACCTCTGTGCATAGGGCCAACTCTATAGGGGAAGTTGTCACCAAGTAACTGGGGGTACTGGCCTCTGATCAAGGTGTACTCTTAATGTCAAAGGTGAAAACTGTTCCTTGTGGGTCTTGATCTGAAATAGATCTAGTAGTTTATGCCTAGTAACTGGGGGTACCTGCCTCTGATCAAGGTGTACACCTAATGTCAACAGCATAAATGCCACTGGTCTATTCACTTAGCTCAGTTTCTGAAAATTAAAAAAAAAAAGAAACAAACTGCTGTAACCCTTTGAAATCAAAAGTCATTGAGTGAAAATTATTTTTCTCAATACATATTCAAGTTGCCTTTCTTGATCTTCCATGTTTAATCACAAAGGGTATTATTTCTGACTTTTCTATTAAAACCATGTGCCTTAGATTCATTGCTATAAATGGAGTCTATAAACTCTTTTTCAGTGGTCAGCTGCTTTACTCTATCTTTATCACTGTTAAACCTGAATTTTTTTTCAAGACTGCATATTGTTGACTCTTATACTTTAACAGTTGTTTATAATCATGCTCACCTTCTGAACCATTGCTTCAGTTGTTGTGTAGTGACCCCTTCCTCATTCATGTTCTTTCACTCCTATCTTCATATTCCTTTCTCAAAGGGGGAGAATCAATTCAGGGGGAGTTATTCATTCAGGGGGAGTTTGAGATGTTCCAAGGGAAATCTGCATGTTGCACTCATGTTTTTCTTTCTTTTTGATCATGTCAAAGGGGGAGAAATTTTTGGTTGGTGACTCACTGTCACTTTGTTGCCATCATCCAAAAGGGGGTGAATGTTGTGCCCCTTAGGCACAAGCTTATGATATTTTGTTTTGATGATAGCAACACAGTGAAAGTTTCACAGTGAGCCATTCATTGTGTTTAGTATACATGCATTACTGCTAGTTACTACATATGCAAACACTTGGTCGATGCATTGCATTCTGTCAGATATCAAGTCTATACACCCATTGCTTCAGTTCAATATCTACTATATGCATACCTTGTTTAAGTGCATTCAGTATAACAGACCAGCATGCATTTAGTATAACAGACGAGCAAGTCTGTACATCGGACTAGTCTGCATCGGTTAAGTCTATACATCCATCGAAGTCAGTCTGCATAAAGTCTGTACATTCTTCAGGTGCATATCTCAGCAAGTCTATACATTGGACTTGAACATATAGGAAGTTTGTACATTGTCTAGGCAGCAAGTCCGTACAGCCCTTGCTTAAGGCAAGTCTATACATTGCATGAGCATAGTCAGAGCACTCATGTCTGTACAGCGTCCATCGTCTCATGCATCGTCTTATGCATTGTCGTCAAGTCTGTACAGAGTCCATCGTCTTATGTATAGGCTAAGTCTACACATTGCAGCATGCATTGTCTTCAAGTATGTACAGCGTCTAGCGTCTCATCCACCGTCTCAGTTGAGAGTTGAAGTCTGTACATCGGGCGCCTCATTCGTAAAGTCTGTACATTGAGCGTCTCATGTTGCGTCTCATTCGTCAAGTCTATACATCGGGCATCTCATGCAAGTCTGTACATTGGGCTATCACTTAAAGTCTATACATCAGCCTGTTCGTGTTCAAGCTTTCAAAGTCTACACATTGTTCTATAGCACACACACGAAGTCTATACAGTGCTGCATAGACTAAGTCTATACATCAGTGTCTTGTGCATGCATCATTCAAGTATGTACAGCCTGTGTTCACAACACAAGGTCTGTACATCGTTCTGCTTGCACAAACGCCAAGTCTATACATTGGCTTTGCTTGCACGAGCTGAAGTCTATACATCGTTCACTTGCAGCATTAGCCAATGTCTGTACAGCCTGTGCATCCTTTTGATTCAAAGTCTACACATTGCATGTTAGCATGCTCGCACACACTAAGTCCACACATCGTGAAGTCTATACATTCGTTGCCTTGTATTGCATCAAGTCTGTACAGCCTTTCTTTTGGCAAGTCCACACATTGAGAAGTCTATACATTCTACATTCATTCTTGATGTTCATACTTCGCTTGATGCATTCTGCATAATACACTGCAAAGTCTATACATTGTCTTCACATTGCAGAGTCTATACATTGCTTCGAACGAAGTCTGTACAAGGTGTCGACATTAAACTGATAAGTTTCTCTCTATCTGACAGGTACTGTTCGTGAAGCTTATGAAGGGCACGTGATCCGAGGCTGGAAGGGCTGACAAGAAGATGACACGTGGCCAAAACTTTTGGGCGGGAAATATGGAAGACACGCGCCCAGGGTTGCTCCTGCTGTGACTACTTATATAAGGAAGCCTTCTTCCACAGAAGAAGACTGATCGAATGCAGAGGCCTTGAAGGAAAAGCAGAGAGCAGAGAGCCCTTCGATCCAGCAGAAGAGAAAAAGAAAGAGAGAAAAGAAAGAGAGTTGAGAGAGAGAAGTGTTGAGAGTTTTATTTCTCAGATCTTTGGTTCAAAACTAGATCTGAGGTTTGCTCACCTGTTTGAGCTATATTCCCTACAGGGATACATTTCCTTTTCGTTTGTTTTCTGTTTTGTTTTTCGAACTCATTTCTTCAAGCTGTTAGTCAGCGTTTGCAGAGGTGCTGCCTCTGGACGGGTCAAGCTTTAATCGCCAGTGGTTGCAGTGGAGGATTCCACTGGACAGCAAGCTGTGAGGCTCAGCGGATTGTAGGCAAGCTTTGAGGCCCAACGGTTCAAGCTGTGAGTCAGCAGTAATCCACACTCGGGTTGAGTGTGGGGTGGATGTAGGTCTGGAGGACCGAACCACCTAAAAACTCTTGTCTACTGTGTGATTGTCTTATGGTTTGCATCGCTCCTTTACTTCTGTACTTTGCGCAGTAGATGTTTGTTTAAGTGGGTTCTTCAGCAATTCTGGTTGGTCGTTGATTAATGCATTCTATCTGTTTAGCAAAATTACTCATTCCGCATTTGATTCTGCTGCAGTAGTTTTTATCGGGTGTTTGATCTATTCACCCCCCTCTAGATCACCCTTTACCGTCCCTACAGGGAGAGAGGAGGGAGCCTCCCTATGTGGGTTCAAACAAATGAGCATTTGTTTGATATATTTTTTTGTTATAAAACCTTTAATTGCAATAAGGCATCAAAAGGAGTGAAATTGCATATATGCCCTATTTAGCTTCTAAAAACTTGTATAAATGGCTAAGCCCATTAGACTAGGCCCATTAAGCCTATTAAAATAGCCTAAACTCATGAAATTGTTTATATTTCAATACCGATAAGAATCTGTTAACTACTGGGTCTTACAGTCCCTCCCTCTTAATAAAAATTTCATCCTCAAAATTTAAAAAGGAAACATTAGGAGAGAACTGAAGAAATATACCTTATTCGAATAAAAATGGAAACTGTTGATGCATTTCGTCCTCACATTCCCAAGTAGCCTCATTACCGGACTGACGCTGCCATACTACCTTTACCAGAGGGATCGCCTTATTTCTTAGTCACTGTTCGCGATGATCTTTAACACGAATAGGATACTCTGGCGTGGATAGATCCGCTGCCACTTCAGGCCACAAAGAGTCCTCTAAAACATGTGATTCATCAGGAACATACTTCTTTAATTGGGAAACATGAAACACATCATGGATTACTTGCATCGCCGATGGCAACTGAAGTCGATAAGCCACTTGGCTTACACGCTCCAAGATAGGAAACGTACCAATGTATCGGGGACTAAGCTTTCCACGCTTCCCAAATCTCATCATGTCTTTCATCGGAGATACTTTCACAAAAATAGAATCTCCAGGCTCAAATTGTAATGGTCTTCTACGCCGATCTGCATAGCTTTTCTGTCGACTTTGAGCTGTCAACATTTTCTACCTGATCAGACGTACCGCCTCAACACATTGCTGTACCATATTCGGTCCTGTCAACAGTCGATCACCAACCTCAAACCAGTTTAACGGTGTATGACAAGGACGCCCATACAATGCTTCATACGGTGCCATATCAATACATGAATGATAGCTATTATTATAAGCAAACTCCACCAATGGCAAGTGTCGATTCCATGAACCCTGCCAATCTAGGCAACATGATCGCAATATATCTTCTAATGTCTGAATGGTCCTCTCAAACTGACCATCAGACTGAGGATGATACGCTGAACTGAATGCTAATTATGTGCCCAACGCCTTTTGAAAACTCCGGCAAAAGCCAGAAGTAAAGCGCGGGTCGCGATCTGACACCATAGTTATTGGGATTCCATGTAATGGCACAATTTTCTCAATATATAGCTTGGCCAATTTCTGGACATTCCACGCCACCTTGATCGGCAACATTCTCGCTATCTTAGTGAGGCGATCAACTAACAGCCAAATGCCATCATAGCCTTGTGAAGTTCGAGGTAAACCCACAATAAAATCAGTAGTGACATGATCCCATTTCCACATTGGAATCTCCAAAGGTTGAAGCATTCCTCTAGGCCTTTGGTGCTCAGCTTTGACATGCTGACATGTTAAACATTTAGACACGAAGGCTACTACATCCCTTTTCATACCTGACCACCAAAATTGCCTTTTCACATTATGATTCATTTTTGTGGCTCCGGGATGAATGGCATAACATGATCCATGTGCTTCATGCAAAATAGCATTCCTCAAAGAATCATCAGCTGGAACATAGAGTCGACCTCTATGTCTGACTACTGAATCATCACAGAACTCCACATATGTCATTAACACAATGCGAGACAACTCAGAATCTGCATGTTGTGCCTCCTTGATCTGCTGATAAATAGCTAGAGTCATCATTAGACTAGCTAAAATAGCTACCATCGGATCTTGGGGAATTTTCAATCTGAAAGTCTCATAAGGAAACTGTTCCAACAACTTCCATTCTTGCATCAACAAATGGTTGATCTGCACTTTTTTACTCAGTGCATTGGCCACCACATTCATCTTGCCATGTTGATATGACAGAGTAAAATCATAGTCTTTCATATACTCCATCCACCTGCACTGATGAAGATTCAAATCTTTTTGAGAAAACACATATTTCAAGTTTTGACGATCTGTGAAGATCTCAAATTTCTTACCATACAGATAGTGTCTCCAGATTTTTAATGCAAAAATCACCGCAACCAGCTCCAAATCATGAGTGGGATAATTTTTCTCTAGCTGCTTTAATTGCCGGGACGCATAGGCCACAACCTTGCCATGTTGCATAAGCATTGCACCCAACCCTACTCGAGAAGCATCCGTACACACCACGAATCCACCAGAGCCAGAAGGTAAGACAAGCACTAGAGAAGTCATGAGCAGCCTTTTCAATTCATTGAAGCTCTATTCACATTTATCCGACCACACAAATGGCACATCTTTGCGAGTCAACTAAGTCATTAGCGCAGTAATCCGTGCAAAATCTTGAATGAATCTTCTATAATAACCAGCAAGACCAAAAAAACTTCTAATCTCTGAGATAGTCTTAGGGCTTTGCCATTGAAGAACAACTTTAATCTTGGCCAGATCAACTGCAACTCCATCGCCAGAAATCACATGGCCTAGAAAATGAACTTCCCGAAGCCAAAACTCACTTTTGTTGAATTTGGCATAAATCTCATGATCTCGCAGAGTCTGCAACACAACGCTCAAATGTTGAACATGTTCTTCCTCAGAAGTAGAATAGACCAAGATGTCATCCACAAAGATCACCATAAATTGGTCCAAATATGGACGAAACACCCTGTGCATCAGGTCCATAAATGCTACTTGAGCATTGGTTAGCCCAAACAGCATGACTAAAAATTCATAGTGACCATATCTCGTGCTAAAGGCAGTCTTCTCCACATCATATTACCTGATTCTCAATTGGTAATAACTAGATCGAAGATCAATTCGAGAAAAGACACAAGCTGACTGAAGTTGGTCAAATAAATCATCAATCCTAGGCAGGGGATACTTATTCTTAATAGTCACCTGATTTAATTGTCGATAATCAATACATAGCCTCAGGCTTCCATCTTTCTTCTTCACAAATAACACAGGAGCACCCCATGGAGAAAAGCTAGGACGGATATAGCCTTTTTCCAGCAACTCTAACAACTGTGCTCTCAATTCTTTCAATTCTGCAGGAGCCATACGGTAAGGTGCCTTTGATAAAGGTGTCGTACCTGGAATTAGTTCAATTACAATCTCAACCTCTCGCTGTGGAGGTAAGCCTGGAAACACATCAGGAAACACATCAGGAAATTCAAAAACCACACGAATATCACTTATCTTCTGTTGTGGTCCCTCAACAGCAACTACGGAAGCAAAGAATCCCTGACAACCATCATTAAGTAATCTACAGGCTCGAATAGTAGAAATAAGTAAGCAAGAAGTACACGACCGAATACCTTGGAAATAAAATGCCTCTTTCCCAGATGGCTAAAAATAAATCCTTTTGGTTCTATAGTCAACCACAACTCCATAAGCTTCTAACCAATCCATGCCCAGAATAACATCATAATCTACCAGCTGCAAAGCATGTAACCTAGCTGGCATCTGATGATTCCCAATCGCTAGAGGAGTCTTATCAAGATAGAAAGGAGTATACATGATCTCCCCAAAAGGCAATTCAACAACTAACTCACAAGACATCTCAGATGTCGGCTCCTCAATACCAGTAATAAAATCTTCAGAAATAAATGAATGAGAAGCACCTGAGTCAAATAAAACACGTGTAGCATGATCATAAATCATAATTGTACCTTCAACAAGATGAGATGCAACTGCTTTAGAACGAGTCATATGTATGACTCTCCCTTTAGGTTTCTTTCCGCTGCTTGCAGTAGATTGTTGTGATGCCGCTGACGTCTGAGAGAACGGCTGTGACTGTGGTGGGGGTGGAGGTCGGAACTGCTGTGGCTGTGAAAACTAAACATGCTACTTAGGCCTCAACAGACAATCACGGACCACGTGTCCCACCTGATCACACCGAAAACACACAACAGGCATCGAACACGCTCTACCCAAATGGCTTTCACCACACCCCGGACATGCTCTCGGCTGACTCCTAACCTATCCCTATCGCTGAACAGAAGAAGGTGTTTATTACTGTACACTATCGGATGAAGCTTGCCGGTCATACCACTTCTTTGATTTCCTGAACATCCGTCTAAATTTAGATTTCATAGAGGAAGTACCACTGGTAGAAGGAACAGAAGATGGTACCCCTGTCACAATCGGCTGACCACTAGCCTGCTGACGCTGTGCACTCTGCTGTATCAGCTCGACTTGGGTCCGCCCATGAGTTCTTGCCATATCAAGTTCTAGAGCTACTGCTGCTTGATAAGCCACATCTAACTCTGCCACCCTAGTTGCAATAAGAGGTTGCCTCAGTTCTGGCTTCAAACCATGCAAAAATTGCTCAATCTTTAGGCCTTCATCAACTAGAATATGATGAGCATATTGACCCAATTCCATAAATTTATTACGATACTACAGAACGATCATATCACCTTGGGCCAACTCCATAAATTGGTACATTTTATC
Source organism: Amorphophallus konjac (assembly GCA_022559845.1). Classification (NCBI taxonomy): domain Eukaryota; kingdom Viridiplantae; phylum Streptophyta; class Magnoliopsida; order Alismatales; family Araceae; genus Amorphophallus; species Amorphophallus konjac. The sequence continues at coordinate 70,784,306 of CM040120.1, forward strand.
TATTCTGAGATAAGCGGGACTGTATGTACGGTCAAACGAAGTGACAAACTCTTTCCATGAAATTAATCGAAGAGAATGAGACTTGAGAGTCACCTCCCACTCCGTGGTCCACCATACAAGCGCCCCCCTTGCAACTGAAATGTAGCTAGCATCAATTTTTCATCCTCGACGCATTCCAGCGAACGAAACACCCGCTCAGTAGCATCCAGCCAAACCCTAGCTGCATCTGAATCATATTGTCCTTCATATGTTGGTGGGTGGAATAAGAGAAATTCCTTTAAAACTCAACCATGACCACCTTGAGGAAATAAATCTTCACTAGCATTAGGATCAGCACGGCCTTGCCCTTGAACATTCGCTGGAGGGATAGAAGAACCACTTTCTTCTCCTGGAACATCTCGGGGCACATTGGCTTGCACTTGAACTCTCCGTCTAGGCACCATTAATTCTAAACTTAAATGAAAACACATAACAAAAGAACCATAAGTAATCACGGGAAAACATCCTAAGCCAGCAATTGTGGTACACCTGGACTTGTTCTGGACTATTGCAATTTCAATTCCTTATACAACACCCCAATCACTGCTCGGATACCAACTGTAACGACCCAGAGATGCGATACCGGTAAACTGCTACCAATAGCTCGGAGATGCCACCCAAGAGGCTGATGAGGCCCCATAAGGGTTAGGATGATTTTTTTAGGAGGTGCATAATGAACTGGAATTACACGCGTATTTTAAAATAATAACTTTAAACGGAAGCAATTTACAATATCAGAGTGATATATTCATATAATAGTCCAGATCCATCCATTACAGGCCCGAACACTGTACAAGAGTCAAAAGAAGACAACTACACGAGGCATACCCCGGTCAAAGAAGCAAGGGAAACCACTGTTGGCATCTAAGACTGCTTGCCAAAAGCATGAGAACAACCAGCGGACTGCTGCTGCTGCGCCTCACCTGAAAATTTAGGGTGAGTCTCATTTCATTGACTCAGTAGTGGTCACGTAGATCCCTACCTCATAGCTAACGTCACAACAAAGAAGTTAATAACGTAATGGCATGGAATATTAACAATTCAAAGAAAGTTGTACAAGAATATGAACACTTAAAGACATCTTAATATAAATGCCATTTAACTCATGCTAATTAAAGCAAATAAATAAGCACAAGAATTCTACATCTACGAATAGAATTTGATTTCAATATTCCAAGTGACCAGAAGAAGGATTGCCCACTAGAAAGAAGATCAGATGCGCCCACTGACGACTTATGCTGCATCTCTGGTGTGTCCACTCGTGTCGAGTCACGGTAACTAGGACACCGTAGTAGTACAAGGTAGTACAAGGAACAACAGCAACGAGTGACTAGTCAGGGTCACGCCTGTCGGCGTAAGTCCAAGCCCCTAACCACGTGTGCACACACCAGCTCAATGCCTTGAGCTAGGCCTCTAGCTAGTTGCCCCCCCAGTAGGACGCTACTGACAAGCAAGGGGGCCCACGGTAACTTGCCTAAAAACCGTCCATCGGGACTGCCCCGCCACCTCTCCCAGGTGGGCCAACACTAAAGGTTGTCAGGCTACATCTAGTGGCTCAATCACAAGGAAAGGGAAAATCACTCTACTGGGATATAAAAATATGCCACAGTTTATAAAAATGTTTAAACATGGTGAATATGCAACATTAAATGCATAATTAAATAAGCATGATTGGATTTATAAACTGCAGGGACTTGGCGGTCTAGACTAGGCCGCAAGGATCAGGTGATGGTCGGACGACTGGCCGCTTCTCTGGCCATAGCGGTCTGCCCATGGCCGCTAAGCTACGAACACTTCATACATACAACAGGGGAGTAGCTATCTGGACAGGGCCGGTCTGATCAAGGGATGGTCTAGCGACTGACCGCTCCATGATAAAAATGGTCCGGTCTAGGCTGCTAGGCTCACACCGCCTCAATAGTACGAAGGAGCAGGGCGATCAGATGCTAGGCCGTTACTGGTCCTTGGCTGTCGGGGATATGACCGTCTTCAGACAGTAGCAGTCGGCCCTAGGCCGCTACGCTTCGCCGCCTCTACCCCAAATAAAAATGGTCTCTAGAAGGATCGCAACTCTTCTAGAGCACCAAAAATGGGGGAAACCAAATGGTAACCCCTCCCAATCTATTCAAATCGATGGGAATACAATTTCTAAGCCTAAAACCTGCCAATACATGTTCATTTCCAGCCACCAACACATCCAAAAACATAAATACAATGGGCATGAGTTGATTTTCATGACTTTAAAACATAATTGACTATGTTCATGCATTTCACTCAAACCAAGCATCTAACCAAGTAAATGAGCATGCAAACGATAGGAAATCAATCCTAAGGCGAGTAGAAAGCCATCCCTCTACTTGTATACGAAAACTACACCGCTCCTCGCCATTCTTCTTGAGGAAGACACGCCCTACACGAGGGATTCTCCACCTCCACGCTCTAAAGGTCACCTCCACGACGACACCTCCGCTCCACCAACGCCTTGGGCTCGCGAAGGCCACCTCCTGCCAAACCTACAAAGCCCCTGGGTGATCACACCACCAAGAGAGCAAGAGAGGGGGAGAGAGAGACATGGGGAGAGAGGAGGGAGCCTCCCGACATGGGTTCAAACAAATGAGCATTTGTTTGATATATATTTTTGTTATAAAATCTTTAATTGCAATAAGGCATCAAAAGGAGTAAAATTGCTTATATGCCCTATCTAGCTTCTAAAAACTTATATAAATGGCTAAGCCCACTAAACTATGCCCATTAAGCCTATTAAAATAACCTAAACTCATGAAATTGTTTACATTTCAATACCGATAAGAATCCATTAACTACCGGGTCTTACAACGCCTACTTTCCCTTTGAAGTCCCTTCGCATCTTTTCGAGGGGAGGGTTAATTAAGGTGAGGTTCCCCCTTTCGGCCTTTAAAAGGCTCCGAAGGGTGCCTCCTCCTCTTCACGCTGCATATGGGCCTTCGCTATTTCCCCATCATCTCCTTCTTTGTTGCTTTCATCTCGTGAAGCATGGAGGCCGACGATGAAGATGAAGGCCTTTACGGTCACTAGGGCGTTCAGGCTACTTTGGCGTAGGAGAATGGAAGAGGACTGGGTGGACGGTGTACGAGAAGGGAAGATGCGTAACGGGGCATTCTTCGTTGACTTTCGTGCTACCGCCCACATAGGGAGGGAGGATGGATCACGAGAGGATGGTTCGAGAGAGGCGTGAGAGGCCTCCCGCTTATCGCCTCCCCTCCCACTCCCTCCTCTACCCCAAGCGAGTGTTCCCTTTTTTTCTCCATCTTATGTTCTTCTTCTTTTTTCCTATTTCTTCTTGCCGGGGCCACCTCCTCTTGATGGAGCCTTTTCTTGTCTTCCCTTACTGGTACCATCTCTTCTTGACCACCCAAGTAGACTAGGTCAGTTGGCTTACTACCCGAGCTTGTTTTCACACCCGGTGGAGTCAGTGGCTCAGTCTGAGGCGGCTAACCCTGTCTGCACTGAGCTTTCAGTCCTTGTTGTACCATTTTTCTCTCTCTCTTTTTTTTATTGTACTTGCTACGGCCTATCTGATGTATATAAAGATTGTTGATGCAATAAAAGTAAGGATTGCTATCTTGATTGACTTCTTACACACGTGGAAGGGCTCAGAAATAGAATTTGCGTAATGTCGTAGCATTCCAAGTTCGGGGAATTGGTTTCCCTTCCATGGTAGATAACTGGTAAGCTCCTTTTTCGAGCGTCTCGACCACTCGGTAAGGGCCTTCCCAATTAGGGGCCAGCTTTCCCGCCACCTCTAATGGTCGAGAGGCTTCGACCTTTCTTAGGACAAGGTCACCAGGTTCGAACTATCTATCTCAAACTCGGGAGCTGTAGTAGTGAGCCATGCGACGCTGGTATTGCATTGCTCGGATTCTCGTAATCTCACGTACTTCGTCGGCCAGGTCCAAGTTTTTTAGTAGCTTATGCTCATTGGGCTCGGGCAGGAAGTTGATAACCCAAAGAGAGGGGCAACCGATCTCTAGTGGAATGACTGCCTTGGTGCCAAACGCTAGTTGGAACGGACTCTCACCTGTGAAGGCCCTCGGAGTGGTTCGATACGATAATAGTAGACTAGGCAATTCCTCAATGGATGTCGTAATTGTATTGTACTCTTCCCGAGGATCGTTTCAACTATTTTTACGTATTTTCCTGAATTAGTCCATTTTCGGGCCAATTATCAAATTTTTGAAAATTAGGAAAATTTCCTAATTTCTTTTTCTTTTTATTCTCCTTCCTCTCTCCTCCCTTCTCATTTCGCCGCCATGACCTCTCTCTCCCCCGTTTTCTGTCTTCTCTCACCCTTCCGGCTCCAGCTGTAGACGGAGGAGGCTCGGGCAGGTAGAGGTGACGCCGTGGGAGTGGTCCGGAGCGCGATGGGGCGAGGATCGGATCGATTTTGGCGCGATCCCGAACGGTGGATTCAAAGCTGACGGTCGAGTTCGCGATGTGGTTTTCGGTGTGGTTTAGTCACTTCGGTGCATGGAATCTTCGGTGGAGGTAGGGAGATGGAAGCTCTACTTCTCCTCTATGTTTTCCTTGTAATTTTGCGTTGTTCAGTGCGAGTTTGAGCGGGTTTCGCTTAGTTTCGGTAAAATCATGCTTTTGGGGTGTTCGTAGGGTTCGTCGGAAAATGGCGATGGTTTTTAGATCAGTTGGTATCAATCAAACCCCTGGAATGTCAGCATTCCAGATCCGCTGATTTCATGTCAATTGGTTGTCATTTGGGGCCGGTACGAGCTCGGGAACCCCGGCCACCCAAATAGGTTAATTCGATGGAATTGCCCGTTTCAATCCGTTTGTGCGTTATTTTGAGCCCTTCCGGAGTGTGGAAGGTCGATATTGTGATTGTGGTTGTTTTCACCTTTGATCGGAATCGAACGGGGTGTGGAATCGGGCGTTAGGGCTCGGTTCTGCCAGTTTTCCGCCGTGACCAGTCCACCGGACCTGATGGGTCGGTCGACCGGTGGTTGCTCGCGGACCGTGTCGGGTCCAGCCGATGGTCCGATCGACCGGACCACCTGGGCCGGTCGACCGACCTTGTCAGGTCGACCGACCCCAGGGGCCAGGTCGACTGGAAATCAATATTTTCGCCTATTTTTAGTCCCGGACGGTCCAGTTGAGACCCAATTACCGACCAATGGCCTCGCGAGTGTCCCGGACACCGTGTGGGTTCCGTGTCCATGTTTCTGGGGTGTCGGGAAGTACTTGTTGACACCCATTTTTTGCCGATAAGTTGAGTCATTCCTCTTACCACCGTTTGTTGATGCCTCAAGTTGTCCATGGCTCAGTGGGCTATTTTCAGGCAGTTTATTGGGCCTATTTTATGGGCACCCCCCTCCCTGACTCGGTCTACTTCAATTCAGGGCTTAATGGGCTATGGTTTTGCTTGATTTATCACGTTTTATTAATTTTCAAGACATCCAGCCATTGCGCGGCCTGTCGCGTGACTGTTCCGTCAATGAGCGGTTGACAATGGACCGTTTGGCTATTTTTCGATATTAAGGTGATTTTTTTGAATTTTCCACCGACGATGCTTTTGCACGGATCATAGATGGCCGTCCAGATACATGCAACGGTATTCTTGTGGCCGTTCTGTTCTCAGAATCCCAGAGTCATTGGTTATTTGGATAATTATCTAATTATCTGGTTTTATCTAATTTACCACCGGCAGGTGTTGGGCGGCTGGTTTCGGACCGTTCAATGAGTTGAGTGGTCCATTGGGAACCGCCCAATGCATGAGAGTCCAACGGCAAAAACTTCGGTCAGTTCAATGGATATTTGGATAATATTTTTCATTTATTTAATTTCCACCGACAGATTGGACGGTCTGGTGACCGACCGCTCAATGGACTGGGCGGTCTATCGCAAGGCTGCGCAATGGTCCGATTGCTGAAAAGCTAAGGGCTTTTCTCTCTCTATTTGTGGTTTTATCCTTAACTTGTTCCAACCATTTCTCCATGGTTTCTCAACCAAATGAGGTGACGTTTCGACCGGTTGAAAGATAATTATATTATCTACGGATTTTCTTTTGATATCTCGAGCTGATATTCATTGGGAACCCTAATTTCGGGGCTGGCTTCTTAGGCTCTATAAATAGACCCTAAGGGCAAGCTTTGACAGGGGGGGGGGAAGATTTCTGGTCGACGGCGAAGCTCTGCCGGATTGTTGAGCAACCAAAGATAGGGAGGGAGGCCTTCTACGTCCGCATAGGCCTCTGGTTCAGGGAGTACACCATTCGTTTGAGTAATTAGTTCACTAGTCCCCCCGTTTATTCTCTCATTGCATGCATCGTTCGCTTTTCTTCCATCTACTTTTCTTCATTCTCTCATCACATTACATACATCCTCCTATGTTTTTGGTGCCCCTAGGGGTTTAAAAACCTCCAGGTATCCCCCGCTTCATTTGGTTATGTTCATTTCTTTCTCTTTCGGCATTTACTATGCATTTTAGTTCTAATATTCGGTCTCTTTTTATGGTCTACACTTTGTTTTGCAGGTCAGTAGAGTCCTAACACGAGGTCCACTCCTCTTGGCCGGCCGGGAAGGGTGGAGGTCGAGATCCCACGTTTTGGAAGTTGGTGGTACGGAGCAGTCTTCATCTGTCCGCTCGAGGGATAGGGCGGCCGTCCATCGACCGTCCAGATCTATTCAGCGGCGGATACCGAACTGTTCTGTCGTCCGACTATTCTTCGTCCCGTGTTCGTCCCAGCGCTGCTGGGCGGTCTGTCGAGCGACCGCGCACCATAAAGGTGGTTCATCAAGAACCGCTTATTGCTGCAGTGCTATTCTAGGCGAGTGTCTCCTCTTTCTTTCCAAGGTACGGTGTACTTACTGGCATTCGGCACCTTGGTGGCTGTTGAACACCGTGCACTTTCATGTATTAAGGAATTTTGATGATGAACTAAATACCATGTGATTGTGCTCCATGTAAAAAAATGCATATGTGATTTGTGGATGAGCAATGATATGCTTTAATTTCTTCATGGCTGAATGAAGCTCATTCCCATATCCTTGCAATTGTTCAATGGGATGCTTTTTAATTCATGAATTATGTGCTGAATTAGATTGACATTGTCTTTGATTGTGCACAGGGAGAGATGAAGACAGGGAGTGATTCAAACCAATTCATGGAATCACCCTACTGTGCTTTAGGTTGATCCAGATTATGGTTGAATCACTTGATTCACTTAACGGTTGTGATGCAGGATCTCAAGTGTGAAATTGAGTGATTAATGAGAGATAGATTTCAATTTCTAGAACTTGAATGATATGGAAGACTAATTTCCAGTATGTAATGTGACAGGTGTATAGAATGGGAATGAACATATAGACCACATTGGATATCTTCCAATTGGATCTTCACATGCATGTGGACCAACAAAATAGTATGTTGTCTTGGTTGAATGGTAGGAGGAGGTTTATTGTGAAAAAAGGATGGACATCTCTCAAGGTAATTCCCTAAAAATATCTAATTGGTATATCTATGATTTGGGGTACTTAATACCTATTTCTTTCTTACATGTAGTTATCTTTGATGTCTCATGATTTTAGAATTACCCCATTGTGTGTTCTCTTATATCATGTTTATGTCAGGAAAAGTGTCGACCCCATGGGTCGACACTTTGTCCAGGGGAATGCTATTTTCAGCCAGCCCTCTTATGTCTTCGAACCTGGGGATAAAAGTCAACCCAAAGGGTCGACCTTTTTATCGCTCGGTTCTGTCTGGGTCTATTTTTCAGAATCCAGGACATAAGTGTCGACCCACAAGGTTGACACTTATTCCGGGTCTTTCTGCCGTGGCCTTCTTTTATTGCCATAGGTGGAAAGTGTCGACCCCATGGGTCGACACTTTCTTTGCTGAATTCTGTTTGTTCCTTTGTTCTATCTTGCCCGAACGCGAGTGTTGACCTTAGGGGTCAACACTTTTCGGTGACCGGATAATATGCCGGTTCACGCGACGGCCGGAGCCCTAGCCCAATCCATTCGTTCGATGCCCTATTGTGATTGGTTCTTGAGGGATATTGTCCTCCACGTGGCCGCCCATTTCCCTTGTGTATAAATCATTGAGATAGGGTTTCCATCAAAGATGAGGAGAGAGAGAGAGAGCATCTAATGCATATACGATTTGGGGTTTTTGTAGGGTGTGTAGCCGCATGGGAAAGAAGCTTTCTCCCATGACGTTCTGAGTCCGATTGAAGGGAAGAGAAGCTTGCAATCAACCTTCCTGCAGTAAGTTTGCTAAAGCACCATGGGGATATCATCTCTCCATCACCCATGGTCTTGATCGTGAGTCAAGAGAAGTGAAAGGGGCTTGAATAATCTGCGTCCATTCTTCCGATCCGAACTAGAGAAGCTTTGTGAAGACATCTCCTCCAGTCCTTTCAGCGCCTGAAGTCACCGAAGAACCAAGTCCCATCATCGACGATCAGGAGTTTGCTCAACTCAATAGTTATCCATGTTTAGATTTATTCATGTTTAGATTATTCTATTGAGCTTACAAATGTATATCCGAGTTCATCTTTTAAACTGAAGAATATTGTGTGTGTGTTCGGAGCGGGGTCTCCGAGTGTGGAATCATTGTTGGGGTGCGTCCCCGTCTTGGTGTGTGTGTGTGGTGCTGAGCACCATGTTGAGGGTTCGCCCTCGTGTGTGTGCTACACTGCAGCTTGTTGAGCGTCGAGCTCGTGTGTGTGTGGTTTGCTGTCGTCGTGCATCGTGTGGTGTATTGGGGTTCGTCCCCATGTGCTACCTCGAGTAGCGTTCTAGTGAAGCCTCACTGAGGTTGTGAGGGGTGGACGTAGGGTACCCGTCCTAGTCCCGAACCACCTAAAAAATCCTTGTGCATGTGTGATTGGTTGTGTGTTTGTTTCTTATTCTCTACCACCATTCACAGGGTGGACTATTAATTATGTTGCACATCGATGCTAAATTTGTCAATGTATACGGCTATTTCAATTTGCTAATTTCTCATGTGTGATCTTACAACTTGCACTATTGGTGAGGTTTGATTAAGAAGCTTTCAAGTCATTTTAATTGGTTAATTTTTAGAGAGGGATCTATTCACCCCCCTCTTGATCCGTGCCACTACACTGTGGGACCCAACAATTGGTATCAGAGCCCGACTCTATTATATTAGATCAAACGATATTCAGAGGGATCCTAGTGTAGTTTTGAATGATGAATGCTTCTTCAGATATTGCTTCTTTGACTTCTTTACATGTTTATAATGGTGATGACTTTAACTCATGGCTGGGAAGAATGTGTAGGACCATAAACTCAATTGATCCAAATTTATGGAAGTTAGTTAATGATGGTCCTCATAAGTTACCTCGGGATGAAACCAAGTGGTCCAACCGAGATAGACTAAAGAGTCATGAAAATGCTACAATTTTGAGGTTGATGAAAAATTCTGTCAATACTAAAAGGTTCACGTTTGTCTCCTCTTGCAGAACCGCCAAAGAACTAAGGGACAAATTGATACTAGCTCAAGAGAAGCAAGGACTAAAGGGATTAATGGCTGATGATATCTATCAAACCTATGATGAGAGTGCTGAGGAGGTAAGCTCTAAATCAGATGAAGATGAATTGTCTTTCGAAGATTTAGTAGATGCCTATGAAGAACTGTCAAAAAAATATCAAAAGGTGAAACATGAAAACAAAGCCCTGAAGAAAAGGTCTAATGAAAATATTCATGATAATTCTTCTTGTGTGAAATGCATTGAACGAATTTCAAAAGTTGATAAACTAGAAAAAGAAAATGAACTTATGACATGCAAATGTTTCATTGCTTAAGAAAAGTGAAGAGAGCTTAAAAAGTAAGTTAGATTTTTTATCAGATGATGATAAACTCTTTGATAAACTTCTTGATTCTGAAATAGATGTCAAGTCCCTTCTGGATAAAAATGAGAAACTAAAAGGGGACAATGATGTTTTGCTCATTCAAATCTCTTTGTTTGAGGGAAGATTGAAGCACCTTGAGAAATCTGAAAAAGAAAATGGTTTATTGAAATATGAAATTGAAAATCTAAAACAATTAAATTCGACCATGTGTGAAAGACTTTTGACATTTGAAAAAGGCAAGTCCATGGTTGCTCAAGAAAGTGAGAATGTAAGTATTCTAGAACAGGAAATAGAATCTTACAAGACGATAAATGCCACTCTAAATGAAAAGGTCACTTCCTGTGAAAATGAAATTATGTATTGTGAACTTCTAATTGCTTCACTTCAAAGTGAAATCGTTGACCTGAACAAATCATTGGGCAAGTTTGTGAGTGGGGAGGAGAATCTAAACAAACTCTTGGGAACTAAGATGAACTTCCAAAGGGAAGGACTAGGATACAATCCTAGTAAAAAGGAAGCATTTAATCTGAAAATAAAAACTTAGTTTGTGCATGCTTCTCGTTCCTCAAGTACACCAAATACTTCTTCATCTGTCAAACAAAAGCCCATTATGCATGCAAAGAAATTTGATGTGAAATCCCAAGCTCCAAAATAAAACATTGCTTCATGTCACTATTGTGGTGAGCTTGGACATTTAATGTATGACTGTAGTGTGATGAAAGAAGATGATTTGAATGCCTCTAAGATGCATAACAATAGATTGCATGTTGGTAAGAAAAGGGAAGTTGAATGCTTTCATTGTGGAAGAATGGGCCACACTATGAAAAATTGTTGGTCATTAAATGTGAAACCAAAATTTCATATTGAATATCATAGAGTCCCCAGACATGCACAAAAGTCCAATGCTTATACTCAACCCAAGAAACTAAAACAACATGTGTATTGTCATTACTGTGGTTATGTGGGACATCTAATGGATGATTGCTCTTTGTTTCACCTTGATGATCTGAATGTAAGGAAAATGTGGAAAGCCACAAATCGTGGTGCACCTAACCCCCAGGGACCCAAGATGGCTTGGGTTCCCAAAACATCAAAGTGAAATCCTTGTTTTGCAGGAATGCCTTGTGATGGAAGAAGCTGTCAATAGAATAAAACTCCTCCAAGGCAAGAAATTGATGAGCCTATGTGGTAAGGCACTCCACTTTTACTTACACATGTGAATAACAATCTTTTGTTATTATTAATAGAGTTTATTGACTTTCACTCATGTTTTATTGTGTGAATAACTAAAATTTTGCAGTTGTTCACAAAGTCTTTTCTAGCTATACTCGTCTCTTTTTGTGGATAAAAGTTGAATTTTACACGTAGAGCACACACATCTTTTTACATACTTGTAAATACAAATAAAAATTTTAATCATCTGTCATCTTGATGCACTGACTCACATACATTTCATATTCATGTGCATGAATGCCATGATTAACCGATATATAAAATGTCATCTTTTCATCATGCGTGAGTGTGATCTTCGGACCTACGTACTCCGCCACGTACCGGTAGTCAAACTGCTTGAATACACCATTTTGACATGCTTGATTGTATATAATATACACGCATTTCTTTTTGAACTCTTCTACGACCGAGTAACCTTGTTAAATAAACTTGCATTGATTCAGGCATGAATACTTCATGACACATTTTAACAAGGTCATTTTGGTTTTCAACCGTGCATACACTTAGGGGGAGACGAAACCTTGAAAAGGCTAATTCATCGACTACTATCTGTTCAATCACTCACTTCATATGGAACCTTGATATAACTGACTTCATTCAATAAGGATCTATGTTATTCCACTCAACACTTTTAAGGATTCTTAAATCCCTACGTTAATGTCTAATGACTCGTGAGGAAAAAGCTGTCAGTCCCTCCAAAAATTGAATAAGTGTGATTTGACATCAAGTACATCGGGAATCTCCCGTGAAATAAAGGAGGAAACTCGCATCGGAAAGTGTCTTATCCACATTATCATAAATGACGATACCGAGTAACTGAGAATTACCCCTGAGACAAAGGGCACGCCTCATGTCAAAAGGTTAGTCATGATGCTATTTAATAAATATAAAATTGTTTGGGACTGTGCGAAGCTACCAAAAGCCGAGCATTTTGTATTGAAATGTAGGGAGGAGAGATTCTTGTTAGTGTTACTTATAACATATGACTATCCATATTACTTTGAAGGTCATTATTCATTGTTCTCATGTTGAATCTGAGCTTGATTGTTTGAATGTACTTCCTGAATTAGTTGATCATCAATGGTCAAGCAGTACGTCTAATTGTAAGCACAACCATGTTAATATGGTTCATGGACATGATTGCTCAAATCTATTGCATTCTTCCTATACCCGTCCCTAAGGGACCTTCATGCTTGATTTTATACCTATGTATGCTTGTTTGTATGCCTGCATGCTTAAAATGCATAATGAGAACTCAATTGTTGAACCCCCCAAAATTGAAGTACATGACTCACTTCGAATCTGCTATCCCACTCATATTCCATGAATTTCCTCTAAGATGGATTTTTGTTGAAGAGAAAACCATGTCTGGATGATTGTTGAATAGAGTTGGTCAGAATTGCTCTCATGTGACCAACTATAAAATGTGATGGCTGAATGGGTATACAAACCTTGACTGAATAACTTTGTGCAATGAGTTACTTTCTGACATTGTGTCAATTACTTGGACCTTGTCTCATATTTCACTGACCATGATTTCTGATACACAGAGTTAACAGATTGCAATTGATGACTCTAACATGCTTTAATCCTGAATTCATTGAAGTGCTCAGAATGAAGGAGATAAGGTAAGCAATCTTTGCTTGAATGATATTCTTGAGAATGGAATGTGCTTAACTCACATCTGGTTTAATTCCCTGCAACATTTAAATCTCAATGAGTTGTAATGGAAATTAGAAATGAAAGCTTGCATGTTTAATTGAATTGATCATCTTAGTGTGGGTATTTGATTTCCCATGTCCAAAATCAACTTCTCTCAGTTGAACTACCCACATTTTGCCCAATTTATGCTTATCACTCAGTGGAAATCATGTTTGGTTCAATAGGATTTCAACTCACTTCATATCTCTTGATTTTTTAAAGTGTAGAAGAAGTGTCGACCCCTAAGGTCGACACTCTTACCATGTGTCCCTCTGTTTCTTGCGAGACAGAATCGTCTCCAAAATGTGTCGACCCACAAGGTCGACACTTTTATCTCGGAACCCGGTTTGTGAACCGGATCGCAGGGTTCACTTCTTACGCCATACTCCTATATGGCTCGAACCAATGGCTTGACTCCCTCACTTGGTCGAACCCCATCGAACCTAAAACCATTTCTCCACCTCTAAAACCCATTCACCACCCATTCCTACTGCCCTAACCTTCCTTCGCGACCTCCCACAGGCGACTGTCCGTGACCTCAACCCCACAGTCGACACTCTTCCTCCACCCCCCATTCCTCTCCGTACACACCACCTCCTTCTTCCACTTGAAGCTATCATGGTGCCCTCTGCAGCTCCTTCAACATCACCCCTTCCAGAAGGCTTCCTCCGGCGAGCGGCGGCGTCGCCCCCTCGTTCTCCTCCGGAAGCAGTTGCAGGGTTCTTCTTGGAAGCTCATTCTCTTGGAAGAAGGTGCTGTTCATGGGGTGAAGACCAGTCATTCAGAGGTATCAAGCTGCATCGAAGTTCTCCTTTTCCTTGCTTTGAAGGTATTCCAGCTGCAACAATGGCACCTAAGAAAAGATCTGTGCTAGAACAGGAAGAATCCCGCATCCAAACTAAGCTAAGGCGTAAAGACAAGGAGGCTCGGGTTGAAAGAAAGAAAAGAGCCTCTGAGACGAAGATGTTGGCTAAAAGGAAAGTGTTGCACCCTCGTGCAGTTGATTTCAGGAGCATAGAAAAGAATCTGCCAAGGTTAGTCGAACTCTTAAGGAAGCAGCCAAATTTGATTTCCTTCATGTCAGATCACCGGAAAGTTTATCATTCCCTAGTTCATCAATTCTATGAAAATATGGTTGTAAAAAATGATGAACTATACACTGAGATAAATGGGCACTCTGTTCCACTAACTGCTCAATTGATTGGAAAGGCCCTGAATTTGCCTTGGGATAGTGGGATGATTTATGGAGAAGCCATTTATTATGAAGAACTTGCATATGAACTCATGACGGATAAGGTAGCAACACCAGGGTGTGTACCGAAGCTCAATGCAAATGAATTCCCACCTCTCCAGAAGATTCTACATCACATGATGACCAATATTCTATTGCCAAGATCAGGGTCACGGGAACAGGTCACTGACAGGCACAAATTCCTATTTGTACAAATCATGAGTGGAGAACCAGTTAACTTCCCAGAGGTGATGATGGAGTACATAACCAGCTGTAGGAAGTCCAAGAATCGGAATTTACCTTATAGAGCTGCTTTAACACCAATTTTTCATTCCTTGCATATTGATCTGAGTAAGCAAGTCAGTCATCCAATTAGGGATGCTGACATCTATACTATTCCATCAATCTACAGCAACATGGGCTATGAATTGAAAAATGGTGTTCTCGTTCGCACACTTCCGTCACAGAAAGGTAAAGCCCCGGCAGCAGGGTCTGAGCAAAGTGAGGGTGAAGATCAAGAACAACCCATCAGCAGAACTGCCAAACCAAGAGAATCACATGCCACATCTTCAACAGCTCCATCAATGACCACCAAATTTGATGAATTAGCTGATGAAGTTTGCAATGTCAAAGAATCAGCGGATGCCCTTACACGGGAAGTCAAGGAGATGAAGCTTCATCGTGATACTTATCTTCAGAAGTTTGCTGCCATGGCCGACTCTATTGATTCTCTACATACAGCTATTGGCATTCAAAACTCCAAGTTTGACGATCTCTCTGATTTTCTCCGGCGTCCTCGCACGCCTCTTGACTCTCCTTGAGGCCTTGATCTATAGTATCCTACCTCTCATGACCAAGCTGACTGATCTTTCCCCTTTCCCACTCCTTTTTGTTGATGACAAAGGGGGAGATGATATGTGGTTGTTATGGTTGCATGTGTCTTGTCTTGTGTTTAACTCTGTGGAGGACTTGGACTTGGTATTTATTTGGTGTTTATTTTGTGGACATGGTTGTCCAAGTATGGATAGTAGTTGTGGTTATTTTGTAAATGTCATATTTTGTGAACTTTGTTTATTTTGTGGGATGATCACTTATGCTTAAAGAACATGGCTTGTTGATGGATGTTATGTTTGTTGGATGATTCATCATAGATGCTCAATGGCATATTAATTCATGGTTAGAATGCATCATATCTTCACTGTGTTATCAAATGGTCTACAGGATGCCTAGTGTGCTCAAAGAATGTAAGCTGCATTTTGACTGCATTTTGAGAATGAGTGTGATTGGAATCATTGGTTTGTTAAGCATGGTTCCTTGTCTAGAATGCTAGATGTGAGTCAAATTCTTTGAAACACTCTTTATCTGTCAACACTATTTTGTCTAATTGCACATAGTATTTGTCATCATCAAAAAGGGGGAGATTGTTGAACCCCGTGCACTTTCATGTATTAAGGAATTTTGATGAGGAACTAAATACCATGTGATTGTGCTCCATGTAAAAAAATGCATATGTGATTTGTGGATGAGGAATGATATGCTTTAATTTCTTCATGGCTGAATGAAGCTCATTCCCATATCCTTGCAATTGTTCAATGGGATGCTTTTTAATTCATGAATTATGTGCTGAATTAGATTGACATTGTCTTGGATTGTGCACAGGGAGAGATGAAGACAGGGAGTGATTCAAACCAATTCATGGAATCACCCTACTATGCTTTAGGTTGATCCAGATTATGGTTGAATCACTTGATTCACTTAACGGTTGTGATGCAGGATCTCAAGTGTGAAATTGAGTGATTAATGAGAGATAGATTTCAATTTCTAGAACTTGAATGATATGGAAGACTAATTTCCAGTATGTAATGTGACATGTGTATAGAATGGGAAGAACATATAGACCACATTGGATATCTTCCAATTGGATCTTCACATGCATGTGGACCAACAAAATAGTAAGTTGTCTTGGTTGAATGGTAGGAGGAGGTTTATTGTGAAAAAAGGATGGACATCTCTCAAGGTAATTCCCTAACAATATCTAATTGGTATATCTATGATTTGGGGTAATTAATACGTACCTATTTCTTTCTTACATGTAGTTATCTTTGATGTCTCATGATTTTAGAATTACCCCATTGTGTGTTCTCTTATATCTTTTTTATGTCAGGAAAAGTGTCGACCCCATGGGTCGACACTTTGTCTAGGGGAATGTCGTTTTCAGCCGGCCCTCTTATGTCTTCAAACCTGGGGATAAAAGTCGACCCAAAGGGTCGACCTTTTTATCACTCGGTTCTGTCTGGGTCTGTTTTTCAGAATCCAAGACATAAGTGTCGAATCACAAGGTCGACACTTATTCCGGGTCTTTCTGCCGAGGCCTTCTTTTGTTGCCACAGGTGGAAAGTGTCGACCCCATGGGTCGACACTTTCTTCGCTGGATTCTGTTTGGGCCTTTGTTCTGTCTTGCCCGAACGCGAGTGTCGACCTTAGGGGTCGACACTTTCTTGCGACCGGATAATACGCCGGTTCACGCGGCGGCCGGAGCCCTAGCCCAATCCATTCGTTCGATGCCCTATTGTGATTGGTTCTTGGGCGATATTGTCCTCCATGTGGCCACCCATTTCCCTTGTGTATAAATCATTGAGATAGGGTTTCCATCAAAGATGAGGAGAGAGAGAGAGCATCTAATGCATATACGATTTGGGGTATTTGCAGGGTGTGCAGCCGTAGGGGAAAGAAGCTTTCTCCCATGACGTTCTGAGTCCGATTGAAGGGAAGAGAAGCTTGCAATCAACCTTCCTACAGTAAGTTTGCTGAAGCACCATGGGGATATCATCTCTCCATCACCCATAGTCTTGATCGTGAGTCAAGAGAAGTGAAAGGGGCTTGAAAAATCTGCGTCCATTCTTCCGATCCGAACCAGAGAAGCTTTGTGAAGACATCTCCTCCAGTCCTTTCAGCGCCTGAAGTCACCGAAGAACCAAGTCCCATCATCGACAATTAGGAGTTTGCTCAACTCAATAGTCATCCATGTTTAGATTTATTCATGTCTAGATTATGCTATTGAGCTTACAAATGTATATCTGAGTTCATATTTTAAACTGAAGAATATTGTGTGTGCGTTTGGAGCGGGGTCTCCAAGTGTAGAATCATTGTTGGGGTGCATCCCCGTCTTGGTGTGTGTGTGTGTGGTGCTGAGCACCGTGTTGAGGGTTCGCCCTCGTGTGTGTGCTGCACTGCAGCTTGTTGAGTGTCGAGCTCGTGTGTGTGTGGTTTGCTGCCGTCGTGCAGCGTGTGGTGTATTGGGGTTCGTCCCCATGTGCTACCTCGAGTAGCGTTCTAGTGAAGCCTCACCGAGGTGGTGAGGGGTGGACATAGGGTACCCATCGTGGTCCCGAACCACCTAAAAAATCCTTGTGCATGTGTGATTGGTTGTGTGTTTGTTCCTTATTCTCTACCACCATTCACAGGATGGACTATTAATTATGTTGCACATCGATGCTAAATTTGTCAATGTATACGGCTATTTCAATTTGCTAATTCCTCGTGTGCGATCTTACAACTTGCACTATTGGTGAGGTTTGATTAAGAAGCTTTCAAGTCATTTTGATTGGTTAATTTTTAGAGAGGGATCTATTCACCCCCCTCTAGATCCGTGCCACTACACTGTGGGACCCAATAGTGGCGATCACATACATTCCACATCCTTCCCCCTGTTATTTTCACATCGTTTAATTCTTTACATTATCATAGTAAAGAAGGGGTTGGAATAGTAATCAAAAGAGGAAGAGAAGGAAAAACATGTCAACACCCTATTTTTTGGCAATCACGGTGGGACACCTAGTGCCCATCGTGTTAGTGTTTTGCGGACCTGTTTGTGTGTCTTGTTAGTTCCTTTCTTTGAGTATTTCAGGTTGCTTGTTGGTCCACCTTGCATTCCTATTCTCTGGTGTTTACGCGGTCTTCTGTTAGTCTCTCTCAGTTTTGAACGACTGGATATTGGCCGCCCCATGATCGTCACAAAGTTACTGTCGGGCCAGCCATCCAGTGGTCCCTCTCCGATCGTTCACAACCTCCTTCGGTCCGATACAGAGCGTTCACCATTGCTGGCCCAAGTACGTTGCAGTTTTTACATCTGTGACTTCTGTTGCTGTTCGGCGGTTATTTCAGGTCTGTCCGAGACTTTGAGCAGTCTGTCGAAGGGCCGCCCTATCCAGGTACGCTTTGGAGTCTCACTCTCCAGTCATTTCAGCATTTCATGTCTTTTCATTATTTTCGGTGTTACTCCCTACTCCTGCACGGTCCACCCCTGACCGTTTCTTTCCCCCCTGAACGGTCTAGTCTAGACCGTATGAAACATTGGGCAGTCTCCATCAGACCATCCTTTTACTGCTACAGTGCACCTGATGCTACATTCTGATCATTGATTTATATCATCACATACCCATTTGGTGCTGTTTGATCTCCCCCTGTTATTATTATAATATTCCATTATTGTGTTCATTTCATTTTCCCATATTTGCTTAATCATTGTTTGCTAGACATAGGCTAGAACTTTGCATGCACTCCGGTGCGCATAGGATCATACATACTCTTCACAGTAGTTGCATTCCTACCGAGGTGGGGTTTCCTCTCGTCTCCATATTCCTTGGAGCTGACTAGGTGACCTTACTGAGGGCCTCCGTAAGCCCCCATGAGCCGTGGATTCCCACACGGACGCCGGGCAGGTTGTACCATACCATCCCTCAGTCTAGGGTTTTGCATCCATAAGAGGGAGAGTCCCTTAGAGTCACCTGGTTTCCCATTCTTACCCTGGTTAGGTATCTTGTGGTTGAGTGAATTCATATATTGATTAACCCACTAAGGTCCTAAAGAGGAACTTATAAAATTTTCGTGCATCATTCATAGCTTGGGTGTTTAGTTGGTTGATTCTTCTCTCATTTCCTCCCTCCCTTGTGCGTTGCCTCCATATCATTTTGTTAATTAGGCCCATAGACTAGTTCATCTTTGTGTCCCTCCATTTAGTTGCATTTGTCCTAGGTTCATTTCTATCCTTGTATTTCTTTGAAATTCACAGTATAAAGTCTCCATTTCTCCCATGGAGCACTTCTCTTATGTCCAGTATTCCTCATCTTCCCTGTCCTCTTACCCCCGCGTGGATTCCTCTTCCCACGCGGGCCCATCACCTAATTCATCTAATGGGCCTTATTCTTTTCACGAGCCTTCTTCTTTGAACGTGCCTACTCCCTTTAACAGGCATTCCTATCCCGCCCGTATTGTTGCTGGCCCAATCAATTCTCATCCCCACATACATGATCCTTCCAGGCCCATATATCCTTCTACTCTCGGAATGGGCTTTCCTTCTTCTCAGGCTGGGTCCCTTTATTCGGCCCATCATCATCCTGGTCTAAAATTTCACTCTCTTGCTCAGGCTGGCCCACATTCTTCTTAGACTCTTCCCACCGAGGAGATGATCGCTCAAGCCCAACGCCAGCTTGATGAATTGTAGCGTCGAATTAATCCCCAAACTTCGTTGGATGTCCCATCTGCCTTTCAAGGTCTTCAACTTCCACCACATTCACAAATTCCGGCTTATCATCGTTATGGTGGAGTCGGTGACCCCTACGTGCATTTGAATGAGTTCCTTTATGAGTCGGCCCAATTCTAACATGACCAACGTTTAATGGTTTATCTGTTTGGTCTGTCGTTAGAAGGCCCGGCTCGGGATTGGTTCTTTTCATTGCCGCAAGAGCAAGTGGTGAATTTTCAAGCCGTCCAAGAGAAATTTATTCAGCAATTTTAAGACCAAGTGAGGCCCAAGTACTCCATGGTAGATCTGGCCCATGAGAAGATGAAGCCCGACGAGGAATTCTCAACCTTCGCTGGCGTTAGCTGGCCGCACAAGTCCCGGGGCATATCCCGGAGGGCGAACAAATCAAGATGGTTATTTCTAATGCCACGCCCGAGCTCAGATGCATCTTAGCCCTGAACGATATCACTTTGTGGCAACAACTCTACAGCCGAGCCCGCTTCATTAGCCAACAACTCTTAGTTTTCCTTGACCCCGAGTCCCCTTCACCTTATACGCCCACGTACACCTCCTATCCATCATCTCCCACATATCCTTCCACGAGTCAGCCCTCCACCACATGTCCTTCCACGAGTCGGCCTTCTACTCTCTCACACCCACATACCCCCGCTACATCTCTCTTCACAAGTAAGCCCTCTGCTGTTTTATTTCCCCACACCTCTCCACTTTTAGTCAAGGAAACGTCACACCCCGAGCGGGTGGATGCCGTCCATTATATTCCCACTCCCTCCACGCCTCCACATCATTCTAGCCCTCCGCCTTCACCTACGCAATTCCCCTTGCCTACGCAACCTCTACTACCATCCCCACTACCTTCTCATACCCCTCGGCATCCACCTTCTCCAAAGCAAGTTCTCCACCTTTCGTTGCCAGAATCTTTCACAGATATTTTCAGGGCTTTGATGGCCACCCATGTGTTGCTACTCCCTCCGGTTATGCCTCGCCAACCCATGGTCGGAAATTTATTCCAGTTCTGTGAGTTTCATCGTCAACAGGGGCATTTGATTGAAGGTTGCCCCGAGTTCCAGGAACTTATTTACAGCTTAGAAGACAAGAGGATAATTGATTGGACTATCATGCATCAGGTTATTTTGGATCTTCGCAAATAGCAGCAGCAGCAGCAAGCGCCACCCAGGTAGCCGTCTTCGTTTCAAGACCAGGAGCACCCCTGTGATTCTTTAGTTGATGAAACACCCGCTCCGTTGTCTATCTCTACTCCTGTCCCATCTCCTTCACCTATCCAAGCCTCTGCTCATGAAAATACCCCTCATTCACCCTCCACTTCCACCACCACTCTTGCTCCCAAGGCCGCTCGACGTATCGTGTCGATATGTCGAAGAGCACCGCCACCTGCCACTTCATCCACTCCACCACCACTTTCACCCTTACCCCTATCGCCATCTCCATTATCCCCATTGCCATCACCATCACCGTCATCACCTCCTATCATGATGATCCCATTTCCGTCGCCGTCACAACCATTCCCGCTACCGATGCCGCCCCCTTCACCGTCATCCTCCGAGCCTGAGCAAGCTACCCCTACACCCATGCCTCTAACTTTGCCTTCCTCTCTTTATACACCCCCACCTCTGTCTTTGCCTCCACTAGAGCCCATCATCGCCGCTATCCCTACACCGCTCACATTGACTCTACCCTCACTTACACCTTCTAAACCTTCGCCCACACCTGCCAAGCCTTCTTCACCCCTTTCTCCACATATTTCCACCCCACAGAGCGGGTGTTCATTCCTTTTAGTGCCCCTCGGGTTTGGTCCCCAGGGAGATGAAAAGCCGAGCCAGGCGTCGATTG
Source organism: Amorphophallus konjac (assembly GCA_022559845.1). Lineage (NCBI taxonomy): Eukaryota > Viridiplantae > Streptophyta > Magnoliopsida > Alismatales > Araceae > Amorphophallus > Amorphophallus konjac. Next base: position 70,805,769 of record CM040120.1, read on the forward strand.
TGCATTACAAACCTCGAGTTTTCATTTGCCGCATGCCAATCCGAGTTCTGGTCCCTGGTTGTTTTGGGGATGATCAGCATGCGCTTCCCACGACGATTGCCAAGAAGAGTTCCTCAGTGCTAGTGCTAGTTTATTCTCGAGCGAGGTCGGTGGCAATCTCTTTGCTCGTCGAAAAATCCACTGTTGATGTTGTTGTTTCTCCTCGCTCGATCGTTGTTCAGTTCACTGGCCAAGAGGGGTTCTCGACCCAGATGGTGCTAACCCACACGGCCGCCAAAAGTTTAATGAATTCAGCATTTAAGGGGCAATTGGCCGTATCTTCGAGATTGGAAAGGGCCATTCTACGTTTTCTATCTCATCTCCCTCGGTTTGTTGGTGAGTCGGCCACATCAACGCCGCGCATCACCCTCCCTCAGTTCCGTCCTGCACTTCTAGCAAGGGAGTTATACTTCATGCCTGATTACCGAGTGGAGATGCCTAATCTCAAGCTATTGGTGCCGAGCAACAAAAGTCCATGTTTTTCTTGAGATTGATGGTGGAGTGGGTCTTACCCCTGGCTAGGGGTGAACTCTCCCACCTTTCCCTAGGTAGGGTTTTTCTTGATTAAAAAAAAATGTTTTTTCGGTCTCCGTCCAGTTGAGGAGTTGTTTATTTAAGAATGTCCATCTACGGTTAGCACTGCATGTCTAGGGGCAGCCACCCCGATAAAGCAGCAGGTTCATAGTCGGGCCAGGCCATCTGCCAGGTGGACCCGTTACTTGAGATAACATGCTAGATCAAGAGCCTCGGAGGCCCGAGTCCGTGCCAGGCGGAGTTATTGCAAGCAGATTTCTGCCAAGAAGAGGCGGTGACGTAAGTATAAGGACCGACAGTTGTTTATACGAGGGCTCACTCCACCTCCTTCTTCTATCCATTCATCATTTCTTTTGCTTAGTTTTTATCCTTCAGTGATGTACTTTCCACCACCTGACCCTATTTCTACCATCTTCTCCTATCCTCAACATTCTAGGTCCCGTCCTATGACCTCCTCTTCCTCTGATCCGAGGGCATCCTCTAGTTTTCTTCCCCAGGTATATCCGAATGCCACTTCTCATCATTTTTCCCCAGCTTTATTGGGGGTTCCTTGTGTTCGTTCCCCGACCTTGTCGGGTAGTTTTTCTGATCCTTCCCCGACTTTGTCGGGCGCCCATCGTTTTGCCTCTCCAACTTGGTCGGATGGTTTCCAATTCTTTTCCCTGACTTTGTCGGGCAATCATGTTGCTTCTTCCCCGCCCTTGGTGGATGACTTTCACTCTCCTTCTCCGACCATGTCGGATGACTATTATCCTCATCTTTCTATTCTTTCTTCCTCACCCTTTCAGGGTTTTTATCTATTTTCTTACTGTTTTCGAGGCTTTAGCCCACCTTGATCTCGACTAATCTGTTTTCTTCTGTAATTGGTTCCTTGTTATCAAGGACTCTGCACCTTAATAAGGGAGTTCTATCCCTCATCTCTCTTCCTTTTTATCCTCCTTCGTCCAGTTTGGTGTCTGTCGCTCCTCCATGTCAAGGAATCTTTCAATCCCTTTACTATCCTCTCCCTTTTGTCCTGTCAAGCAAGGAAAATAAAGCTCGCGCTCCTCAAAGCTCAATGATCAAGATCACTCCACGGATTTACAAAGGTATTTTTATTTTGTGCAAGAATATGTTATCATTGCTATTACTCTTATTACTCCTACACATGCTTATAACGTTGGTTCCTCAACATGGTTGAGTGGCTTTAGTTGAACTTACTTAATTAGTCAAGAAGAGTCGCTTCTATAGCACACCTTAGGCTGGTGACAGCTCCGCGCTGGGAGTATAATTCCTTTCCCCGATCGTTGAGGGTGACCATTGAGCATGGGTTTTCACACACTACACGGCGAGCCGTAGCCTATCTCTCTAAGGCACACCGTTGCTGCTTTGGCCATACTTTGGGTATGCACGAAGGCCTTTTCTCTTCTCTGCTCGGCCAAGTGCAGGGGCAAGAGATTGATGGATAAGATGACTAACCTAGGCGCTCCCTTATACGAGAGAGGTCTCGAATAGGGGCAGTCTTGACCCTCAAAAGTAAGCTTTCATGCTATATCTGGCCAATAAGGGCTACCAAAATGAGAAAATGAATCAATACAAAATTATGAATCAAAGGCATGGCAAGAGTGGCGGTACAGTTCCCCGCGGGACGTCATGAGCCCGGTCGCATGCGTGCCTGATAAATATGGGTCTAAAAATCAAAGACACAAAGCCCCGGCGCAGCAGCCTATCTCTTTAAGGGGTAGTTCCCTGGAAGGAATTCGAGCCTTGATATGTCCCATCTTGCACGAAGTTTGTCTCCAATTTTTCTTCTGCTTCTCCCTCTTAGGCTGGGTTGTATCCTGGGTATGGCCTTAGTGGGGGCACCGTTCTTTAGAAGCGGTTGGTTATGGTAAGCCACCCTCACATGCACGCCCTGCTCACGAGAAGTCTTTAATGAGAGGGGAGGGACGGTGATCCTTGGCCAGTAGTTCGAGCCTGTCTTTGGGTTCTATGGATTGCTATTTCAAAATCTAAAAAAATCAAATATTGTCAAAAATCCAAAAATGAGATATTGTCAAAAAATCCAAAAAAAATGAGATATTGTCAAAAATTCAAAAAAATGAGATTCCAAAACAGGAAATATTGTTCAAAAATAATAATAAAAACAAATATTTCAAAAATCCAAAAAAATCAAGAAAATTGAAAAATCTAAAGATGTTTATCTTTTACATTTTTTTTTGAGGACAGATACGTAATCTATTTGCTAAGTGTGCAGGTTGCAGGTACTCAAGCTTTCCTTGCTCCGTATTTTGTTCTATCTGTCTCCTATTCACATCTTCTGATCTGTTCTCTTCTTCGATCCACTCTCTCGATCTGTTCTAAAGCTCATGTTCTTCTCAGCTTTTGTTTGCAATGATCATATCTTTATGAGAGGGCTTTGCCTCACGATTATGAACCTGACAGTTCTGCTTCATTCTGATCTTGGGTTTTGATGGAATGGCATATTTGTTTATGTCTTTTGTCCCGCCGTGTCCTTGTCACGTGTTTCTATCCCACCGTGTTGTCCCGCACATGTTATTTTGTCCCTCACCGAGTGTTGTTAGTTGTCTTGCACATGTTGTTAGTCACCCATTTTCTTGTCCCAACCGTGTGTTGTCCCACCGCGTTGTTGTCTCGTCACACCATGTTCATGCATGCATATTGTCTATTCATGCCATTGCATATGTGCTCGTTTGCCTTTGTTATGTTATGTTGCATTATCTCCCATTTCATTCGATCGTTATGTTATCCCGTGGTGTTTGTCGTTCAGTTAATCGATATGTTATCTACGCTATGTTTATACTTGCTTGTTTATCATATTTCTCTTATGATGAAAATCCATAAAAATCAGAAAATGAGAATCCAAAAAAAATGCCGTTTCGCCTGCACAGGTAAGTCAGGTATGGATTTCTATCCCTACATCTCTTATTACATTACTATATGGTAATATGCTATATTATCTCGAGAACCAGTTGGTCATCTATGTGTTCCAGGATCTGATGTTCCCCTTTAACAAAAATGATGATGATCCAGGTTCACGTGTTTAATCTCCGGATAGACTGTTAGGTTGGGAAAGCCCGGGGAGGATAGTTCTATCCTGCACGCTGTGGTTGCGGATAGTGTCTTGACTCTGATTCTCCCAACTTAGTAATATTATTCTCGAGTATTTTCTATTTTGATTCTTTCTTTACATTTATTTTAATGATTTCTTCTATTTTAGCCCAGCATCCATCATACGCATCTTTTTGAGCATTCAGGACCCATGGTTTCCCTGCTAATGTCCCATCAGTGATGGTTAGCTATGTGCGTTCAATGTTTGAGTAAAAGGAATAATTCCACTCTAAGTTGGAAGGTTCTCTCTGGTTTGTTCACTTGGTTTGGTTGATTAAGAGTGTTATGATCGGTGCAGAGGATTCAGAGGGGGGGTGAATGAATCCCACCCTTAAAAACTTTTCAGCTCAATAATAAAACTAGAACTCTAACAAAGCAAGACAACCAATCTGAAGAACAGGTAGAATATCCTTTTAAACCAAAGATCAAATACGTAACCTGCGCCCAAATAAACAACTAGCGGAAGCAGCACAGATATAAACGAGAATGCAATGTAACCTGTGAAGTAGATAGGAGATATGGAGCAACCAACCACTGCACAGAGATTTTAAGGTGGTTCGGTCCACGGACCTACATCCACCCCACACTCAAACCGAGTGTGGCTTCACTAACAGCTGGGCAACACAGCTTGGCAACAGATGCTGATGCACAGCTTACCCAGGGGAACAACCTCCCCTCTTCCTCCTACACGGAGGGAACCTCTAGCAACCCACGGTCACTAGAAACCAGAGACTCACGTCTCTCTTCCTCTATACCAAGAGGGAACCCAACTAGTAGCAGCCCCGATACCAGTGAACCAGCCAGTAGCACTCTGCTACCAGCAATCCACCAGAGGCCTAGCCTCTCTTCCTCCTAGCCCGGAGGGAACCCACAAGCAGCCCCCCCTGCTGCTTGCACACTGGAGATCAGATCTCCCTTCTCCTGACCCACTAGGAGGAACCCGACCTCAGTCCAGAGGATCGGAAGAACAATAGCAATAGGAGTATAAAAAAAATAAGAAACATGAAAAGCACAGCAACGAAAGCTGGAAATGAATCACAATAGTTGTTCTGGATTTGATCCACGAACAGATTGAACAGGTCTTCAATAGACTTCTCTCCTCTTCTTCTTTTCTTCCTCTTCTTTCTTCTTCTTAGCTCACGCACTCTTTCTGTTCTGCTCCTTATCTCACTGTCCCGATCAACCCCTTTCTTTTTTCCTCCTTTTTGGCTCTTGCTCTCTCTTGCTCGATGGCTTCTCTTAATACCAGCAGCGGCTAGGGCGTGTGTCTTCTACATTTCCTGCCCAATACTTGGCCCACGTGTCAGCAACTAAAGTCAGGTGGCGTCAACTCACTTGCTCCAAAGGGTTGACGCAGCCTTCAAGGACATTCTACAACAAATCTCAAGTCTATTGCGTTGACTCCATCAGCCTGCTGCGTTGACGCATCGATGATCCAGTGATCAAGTCTTCAACAGATAGACGTGCTGCGTTGACGCTCTCAGCATGCTGCGTTGACGCATTGGTGTGGCAACATCTGAACTTAGATGGCTTCAGCCCTCTCACGTTTCGTGTGGAGTGCGTTGACACATTGTGCAACTGCGTCCACCCTCTGGTCACCTTGTCGATCCATCAACCTGCTGCGTCGACGCCACTTGATGAATGCGTTGACGCACCAGAGTAATCCAGTAAGCCATTGGCTCTTCCTTTATAACTGTTGCGTCGACGCTTCCAACCCGTGGCGTTGACGCATTGATGCGTTCCAATGAGCAGGTCTTTGCTTCGTGGAGTTAACATTGTGGATATCAGTGAAGGCTTCTTCAACTGATGCATGGACGCTTTAAGCTCCCAGTGTCGACCCTGTTCCTTTCTAGCAACAAGAGTGAAATCAAGTGAAAGTATTATTGAATGAAAATTTAATTCATCACTGAATTGAACACATCATTCATATCTCATGGTTGTCATCATCAAAACCAGGGGCACAACAATCTCCCCTTTTTGATGATGGCAACTATGAGGTGAATGCCATTAATGCCATTGCATCTAAACAACCATGGTTATTCATATCAAGCAAGGAGCTTTAGATTAACAGGAAATCTATTCTTTAACTGAATCGAGCTTTAATTTTGTCGTCCATTCAAGTTCAAGACTTTACATCGTTGAACCAGACAAAAAGAAGAAAACATATAGTTAGTCAGCAGGATTGATGCAGATGCAATGAACTCTAGATGCAATGAACTCTAGTTTAGATTCCAGCTTGACTTCATAATTCTCCTCCCCCTTTGACATCATCAGGAAGGGGAGTAGATGTGGGAGAGCTATGGAAAGTAACGATTGAATTTTCTGGCAGAAGAAGGTGTTTGTTGCTGACGAGAGGATTGCCCTTGAGGTGGCTGATGAAACTGCTGTCCTGAGGCAGATTGATCTCTGGCCAGTATATTCTTGATATCCTGAGAGATTTCGCCCAGCTGGTGACTTAGAGTGGTGTGCACACTGTCAATGGCAGAAGAGAGATCAGCTGTGACAGATTCCTTATTGTGAAACTTGTCTCCAAGTGACTGAATTGCTGCAGTCACTTTGTCAATCTTTTCTAACACAACTTTGAGGCATTGGGGAAGTGCATTGACAGGACTCTTGATGGTTTCAACTGCTATCCTCACATCATAGCACAGATCAATAATCTTGGCAAAGGATGAAAAAGTTGTAGCTTATTGGCTGTGCATTTCTGTCATCAAAGTGGCTAGTTTGTCAAGGAGAGATGATATGTGCTGAAGGACTGTCCTTGTAGCTTGGTCAGAAAGCATCTTGGAGAGTAAGAATTTTTGCCACTCAGATAAAACAGAAACTTCGAATTGTATAATCCTAGTAGTCAGTTTGTTGAGATGGTAATTTGTGAATTCCATTAATTTGTCCATCTTGGCATCCTGACGCTGCATCATCATAGTCATGTTCACTAACATTTCTTCAATAGTTGCTGGGGGTGGAGCTACATCAGAAGTTGGAGAAGGTCTCCTATAAACATCAATGGTTCCAGTTTTAAGGGGTTCCATTGTAGGTGCAGAACCACTGGGTTCCCCAGTTTCCAACTGAGGGCTAGATGATCTAGCAAATGTGTCCTCAACCTCTAGTCTTTCTTCTCTCACATCTGATGGAATCTGTATCTCTGTCCTGTTCACTTGACTTTCATCCATAGTGGCTGTTCTTGATGCCTGACCTGTTTCTGATGGAGCTGTTTTCTGACTGGGAAGAATTCTAACTGGCTTACCATCAATGACATTAAATCCCATAAACTTCTGAATGTAAGTAAGGGTGTAAAAATTCCCTTGAGGAATGATTATTTTCTTCTCAGAACCAAAGTCGACACCCACTTTTCTAAAAATGGCAGTTAATGGAGTAGCAAAAGGAAGTGTTCTGGACTGTGTGAGATAAGACCCCATAGTTTGAATCACTACATCAGACAGGGAAATCTGTATTCTCTTCAGCATACAGTAAAGTAGAAACCTTTGCATCTCAGTCACCCTTTCTCTACCACTGCTCTGTGGTGTGATCATTGAAGTGCAAATGTGGTGGAGCAGTCTATTCAATGGAGGGAATTGATTGGCTTTGAGACTGGCTAGATAGGTTTCCCTGACATTGGAATGGTCACTGGGTTTGTCAGTCAGGAGCGCAAAAGCATCGTGCTCATCGTACTCAAAATCATGCAGCTGAACTCCATTTTTGGGGATTTTCCAGGCTCGGGCAAACAGCTTATTTGTTAGTTCGAAACAGACATTCTTGACAGATGATGTAAGTTTTGGAACTTGTGGTTCATATTTCAAATTTTTGTAGAACTCTCTGACCAGGGTAGGATAATAGACCTTATGGTTTGTGACGAACGACCACCAGCCCTGATAGTCTAAGGTCGAAAATAGTTTCGGAAAAACTGCAAGCATCTCATGGTCGGTAGCATCAACATACCGGGAGATGAGAACTTTCAGAGGTTCTTCTGCTGTGACTGGAAGAGATCTGTCCGCACCTTTCTGACCTGTTGCAGAGCCTGAAGATGAACCCTTCTTTTCTTTCCTGACATTAGATGCCTTCCACTTTTTGGTTGGCAGACTAGGATTGCGGGGACGCGTCTCCTTCCTCTACCCTTTATCGTGATCAGCTATGGAGCTGGGCTCCATTATGCCTTCGGCTGATGCTGAACGTCTGGGAGGTTCCTCTGCCCTCTTCTTCCCCTTTGTAGCGGATGTCGGAGGAGCCATGTCAGCAAGGTGAATGGAACAGGGAAAAAGCTGTGAGGGTTTTGGAGAACACGGAAGGTGGAACGACCAAGGGTTTTTGAAAGGAGTGGAGACGAGCAGTGGTCAAGCTACGCTTTTAAAGAAGCTACGAAGACCCTTTTAGTGAACGGTTCAGCCGGTTCAAGTCGGTGAACCGGATTGTGAGGAAGGTTGTATTAGAGGTAATGCGTGGACGCCAAGGGACATTGCGTCTACGCAGTGAGGCAGATATGAACAGAAGAAACAAGATAAGTAGCCAGAAGGACATCCGTTCAAGGAATTTTCTTAAGATACTAAGATAATGAGTTGACATGCTTATATTCAAGAATTTAAGAGTTGCAGATCAAGTTCCCATGAAAGAGATGTATGTAAATAGGCTCCAATTCATTTAATGATAAAGAGAGGAAATAATCTTAAAACATCGAATTAAAAACCATGAACCACTAAAGCCACCTGTCTGGAGAAAAAGTGGAACTCTTTTCACACTAGAACCATTTTCATATCTATCCCTTATATCTGTCAATTTTAAGAAGCCTTTCAGAGAGAGAGAAATTTAACTGGCATTGATGATAGACTCAGTTGAATAAGGAGCTTCAGATCAAACATACTCACAAGTTTTGATTATTTTCACATTTTCAGCATTTTCAACTTATTTTTACATTTTCATTTACAGTCAAGTATAGCTAGCCTTTTGACACGAGTACACATGTTTATCAGACACCCGAGTCCCCGGTTACTCAGCATAGCAAACTATTCTGCATATACGAACCAGAGTTGGCAACTGACGTCATGACATGCCTATCACCACTTCATAGGTGCATGAAGGTAGTTTCTCAGTTAATAGTTACCATTGCTCTGGAATAATTTATTTTTCACTTGAAGACAGAGATAGTAGTGCACCTCATGACTTGCTCTTCAGCACTTCTTTGGTGCATAGGGATAGTTTCTCAGTGAATAACTACCATTGCTCTGCATTTTATTACATGTGTAATATATTGCATCTTCAGCGTTTATAAACAATTTCTGAGTTCATTATCAATACAAATATTAAATTCCCCTGCACACATTGGTTTCTTTACTTTTGAGCAATAAGGTTCGAGAGATGATAAGGTCCTGGTTTTATTAAAATGTTCAGCTTTTGTTCCATACATAGTGCATTATTGGGTTCAAAAGTTCTTAAATTCAAATATCATAAGAATTATAGACCTCCTATCATTAGCATATCATAGAGCTATTCAGAACATATCTCATACTCAACAAGAATTATCACTTTAACTCCCCATGAATTTAAGACATCATCTACATATCTCAGTGCTCTAGAGTTCTTCCCTCATACTAAGATGTCAAGGAGGCTTTATTGTGGGATAAGAATGGAAGGGACGGAATTGATGGACAAAACAAGTTGATGTGAGATAGGGAAGTTTCCAAAAGAAGGATATAACAGAGAGATTTTACCATGGCATAGCTATTTTGACTCAGTTCTAGCTCACAAACCAATCCAGTTTCCAAATTATATTCCTCAGTGCGTTAACTCAACCTCAGTACTGTGTCAACTCATCCAACTAGACAGCACAAACATTTGCTCAAATTCAGAGACCAATTGCCCACAACGTTAACTCAGTTTCATCATTGCGTCAACTCACTCAACCAGAGACACTTCACATCAGGTTCACAAAGAATAAGCTGCCTGGTGCGTTAACTCTATTTCCACACTGCGTTAACTCACTTATCCAACCAGCAGTAACAACTCTGTACTTTATTCATCATTTTGTCACCGAGAAATTAATCTTAAGCTAACTCCCCCTCAGACCTTGTATGAATGAAATTATAACAGCCAATAAAATGCGTATCAAGCTGAAACTGTATTCATGATGAGATGATTGAAGGAAAGATAGACATAACAAGCAAAGATGACTAAGCTCCCCCTGAGAACATGCAGTCCTATATGTAATTCAGAGGTTCAATGAGCTATGCATGCAAGTCACATATATGCACTTCAGATGAGGAAAATTCAGAAACATCAATTCAGACAATGCAGATGAAGAGTGAATAAAAAAACATTTAACATGCTATGCAGTAACACTAAAACCAGGAAGTGCAAGAAATTTACCTGAAAAGTTCGGGAAGGGGTTTTTCTTCTTGAGTGCCTTGGTTTATTACCCCTCTTTATTCTTCAGCTTCCAAGGCACACCTGCAGGTTAGCAAGCTATCTTGCACAAATAGGCACCCAAGAAATCTTGGGTCCTAAATTAACAGTGACATTCCTAGCAGATTTTCTAAACAATCTCCTAGCAGCATGGTCATCAGATTTCATCAAGTAGCAATTATTCATTGAATGACCAAGTGTACAACAATAATGGCAAGATGCAGCAGGTTTCAGATTGGATTTATGCACATTCTTATTAACATGATTTTTATGTGCATATGTATGAAAATTTCTGTTTACAGAATTAAAGTTCTGTTTACCAAAACCAGCATTGCTTTGGTATCCTGCCAGCCAATAGGTTACAGCCCTGTGACCCGGCTTTCCACAGTTAAAATAATGAGAGGAATTTATTCTCTTAAAATTCTCATGAACAGCATGTCTATTTGCAGGGATTTTAGCATGTTTAAAATTCTCTTTTCTACCCTGAGCATGCCAACAATCCTTGACTGTGTGGCCATACTTTCCACAGTGAGAGCATTTGAGAGAATTTCTTTCAAAAGTACTTGACCAGCATTCAGAGGTCTTGTGACCAATTTTGTTGCAGTTAAAACAGATGATGTGCTGGTTCATTGAAATAAACTTGTTTCTATTAAAAGCATGTTGGTTTGCAGGGAATTTAGCATGATATGAATAGAAGATTTTCTTACCACTAGCAAACCAGCACTGAGCAATTGAGTGTCCTAATTTGCCACAATTAGAACATATGACACTCCTTTCCTGAGATGAAGGATTTTTAACATGATATTTCCTAGCACTCAGATCATCCTTTTCCATCAATCTACATTCATGCATTAAATGACCAGGTTTATGATAGTAATGGCATGAGGTTTTTTTTTTAGATACATGTGAGTTTGTGTGAAGACTGTGATCAGCATGCACTGATGGACCCTTTTTATTCACTTTCTGTTTTCCAATCATTTTCTGATTTTTATCCAGTTTTTCTATTTTCTTAGCCTTATACTGAGGTGGAGATGATAAAGTAGAAGGTTTTTCCTGTTCAGAAGATTTAACAAAAATGGTTTTCAAATTGGATCCATCGACCTTCCTCATGATTGGACTGTAGCCCAGTCCCTCTTTCTTAAAATTAGAGCTAGAAACAGAAGATGTCTGAATTTTGTTTTCAATGTTCTTTTTATTTATAGGGTTATAGCCTAACCCCTCCTTCTGGAAGTTGACCTTTGTTCCCAACAATTTGTTCAGATTATCTTGCCCATTAACAATTTTAGACAGGGAACTCTTCAAATCTAGAATTTCATTTTCTAAAGAGGTGATTTGTAACTCATAGCTGACAATTTCTTGCTCACTGCAATTCACACATTCAGTTAACACCTTGTTAGCAGTTTTGTAATTTTCAATTTCTTGTTCCAGATTGCTCAATTTTCAGGAACTTCAACACTAACTATTTTTCCTTTTTCTAAGGTTAGAAGTCTCTCTGACATAGTGGAGTTCAGCATTTTTAACTTCTCATTTTCTTCCTTAAGTTTGTCATTCTGAACCAATTCATTTATTAGAAGTTGATCTTCTGAATTGACTTCTTGCTTTCCTCTGTTTTCAAATTCCTTAAAGTCTTTTTGCTGTTTTTCAAGATCTTTCTGTAATTCTACGTTTACAGATTTTATGGCATTACATTTCTCAGTCAGCAACGTGTTCTCCTTTTTGAGTTTCTCTAACCTTCCTTCATTTTCTTTAACAGATTGTTTTAGAGAGTCATTTTCAGATTTTAGCTTGCTTAGTTCTGAGCTAACACATTCAAATTCCTTCATCAATTTTTCATACTGATTTTTATGCGTGTGAATATCAGATATGCAGGCATTATGAAATTGCTTCATCTTAGAACAGTTTTTACATGGAGAACTTGAACTAACTAACCTAGTACCCTTCTTCAATTTTTTATGCTTTTTCTTTAACAGTTCATGAGATTCAAGTAGCTCAGAACATGCATTTTCCCAATCATCTAAATCATAGTTTTCAAAGGGATTTACCTGATCATCATTGTCCTCTTCATCACTTTGATTGTTGCTGCGATCAGTCCCATTGGCCATCATGCAGGCGTCCTCCTTTGACTGGAAAGCTATCTTTAGTTTGTCCAGGATTTCGGCGGCTGACCTGCAATGATAAAATCACGAGTGTAAGGCCTTGTCAGTGGCAGCCTTCATAATTTCCATAGCCTTCATGTTTTGATCACACATGTATCTATCACTGTCAGTCCATTTGGACGTTTTCTTTGGCAGTATGTGTGGACCATGCGAAATCAACTTCCACAGATCCGGATCAAGTTGTTTAACATAAGTACGTAGACCTCTAAGCCACAACTTAAATCCAGAACCACTAAAGATCGGCGGATGCTTCATTGAAATCAGTTCAGGAGTAAAACCAAGCAATAAAACCCAATCAGAAATGCACCTATCAGACCAGTAGGATCCCCTACAGATCGTTGAATCTAGAAAAATAGGGAACCGCTCTGATACCAATTGTTATGATCGGTGCGGAGGATTCAGAGGGGGGGTGAATGAATCCCACCCTTAAAAACTTTTCGGCTCAATAATAAAACTAGAACTCTAACAAAGCAAGACAACCAATCTGAAGAACAGGTAGAATATCCTTTTAAACCAAAGATCAAATACGTAACCTGCGCCCAAATAAACAACTAGCGGAAGCAGCATAGATATAAACGAGAATGCAATGTAACCTGTGAAGTAGATAGGAGATATGGAGCAACCAACCACTGCACAGAGATTTTTAGGTGGTTCGGTCCACGGACCTACATCCACCCCATACTCAAACCGAGTGTGGCTTCACTAACAGCTGGGCAACACAGCTTGCCAACAGACGCTGATGCACAGCTTACCCAGGGGAACAACCTCCCCTCTTCCTCCTACACGGAGGGAACCTCTACCAACCCATGGTCACTAGAAACCAGAGACTCACGTCTGTCTTCCTCTATACCAAGAGGGAACCCCACTAGTAGCAGCCCCGCTACCAGTGAACTAGCCAGTAGCACTCTGCAACCAGCAATCCACCAGAGGCCTAGCCTCTCTTCCTCCTAGCCCGAAGGGAACCCACAAGCAGCCCCCCTGCTGCTTGCACACCGGAGATCAGATCTCCCTTCTCCTGACCCACCAGGAGAAACCCGACCTCAGTCCAGAGGATCGGAAGAACAATAGCAATAGGAGTATAAAAAAAATAAGAAACATGAAACGCACATCAACGAAAGCTGGAAATGAATCACAATAGTCGTTCTGGATTTGATCCACGAACAGACTGAATAGGTCTTCAATAGACTTCTCTCCTCTTCTTCTTTTCTTCCTCTTCTTTCTTCTTCTTAGCTCACGCACTCTTTCTGTTCTGCTCCTTATCTCACTGTCCCGATCAGCCCCTTTCTTTTTTCCTCCTTTTTGGCTCTTGCTCTCTCTTGCTCGATGGCTTCTCTTTATACCAGCAGCGGCTAGGGCGTGTGTCTTCCACATTTCTTGCCCAATACTTGGCCCACGTGTCAGCAACTAGAGTCAGGTGGCGTCAACTCACTTGCTCCAAAGGGTTGACGCAGCCTTCAAGGACATTCTACAGCAAATCTCAAGTCTGCTACGTTGACTCCATCAGCCTGCTGCGTTGACGCATCGATGATCCAGTGATCAAGTCCTCAACAGATAAATGTGCTGCGTCGATGCTCTCAGCATGCTGCGTTGACTCATTGGTTTTCCAGCATCTGAACTTAGATGGCTTCAGCCCTCTCACGTTTCGTGTGGAGTGCGTTGAAGCATTGTGCAACTACGTCCATCCTCTGGTCACCTTGTCGATCCATCAACCTGCTGCGTTGACGCCACTTGATGAATGCGTTGACGCACCAGAGTAATCCAGTAAGCCATTGGCTCTTCCTTTGTAATTGTTGCGTCGACGCTTCCAACCCATGGCGTTGACGCATTGATGCGTTCCAGTGAGCAGGTCTTTGCTTCGTGGAGTTAACATTGTGGATATCAGTGAAGGCTTCTTCAACTGATGCATGGACGCTTTAAGCTCCCAGCATTGACCCTGTTCCTTTCTAGCAACAAGAGTGAAATCAAGTGAAAGTATTATTGAATGAAAATTTAATTAATCACTGAATTGAACACATCATTCATATCTCATGGTTGTCATCATCAAAACCAGGGGCACAACAAAGAGGTCCCCGTCTAGAGTTTTAGTCTATTTCTTTATTTCTGCTTATTCCGGTCTCCTCATTGGTCCGAGGGATTGTGTCCCCCATGAGGTTGATTGTGTGTTTCCGTTTAGTTCGTTAGTTCCCCCAGACTGGTGTCGCTTTTGGTCTAATCGTTCCTTTTGAATGGTTCAGGGTTTTTTGAAAGATTCCCGTCGCTCGTTGGCAAAATGGGTGTCGTTTTACCTTAACGCCCACTTTTCAGTCAGCTCCGCTTCGTTTCTGCTTCATCTCCATGTTCCATTTTGCTTTCGCTTCGCCTCCGCTCGCTCCCCTACAAAGAGGACGTTAATGAGGGGCATCTGTTGACACCCGTTTTTTACCGATAGGTTGAGTCATTCCTCTTACCACCGTTTGTTGATGCCTCAAGTTGTTCATGGCTCAGTGGGCTATTTTCAGGCAGTGTGTTGGGCCTATTTTATGGGCACACCCCTCCCTGACTCAGTCTACTTCAATTCAGGGCTTAATGGGCCTTGGTTTGCTTGATTTACGATGTTTTATTAATTTTCAAGACATTCAGCCATTGCGCGGCCTGTCGCATGACCGTTCCGTCATTGAGCGGTTGACAATGCACCGTTTGGCTATTTTTGGATATTAAGGTGATTTTGCTGAATTTTCCACCCATGAAGCTTTTGCACGGATCATAGATGGCCGTCCAGATACATGGAACGGTATTCTTGTGACCGTTCAGTTCTCAGAATCCCAGAGTTGTTTGTTATTCGGATAATTATCTAATTATCTGGTTTTATCTGATTTACCACCGGTAGGTGTTGGGCGACTAGTTTCGGACTGTTCAATGAGTTGAGTGGTCCATTGGGAACCGCCCAATGCATGAGAGTCCAATGGCAAAAACTTCGGTCAGTTCGATGGATATTTAGATAATATTTCTCATTTATTTAATTTCCACTGACAGATTGGACGATCTGGTGACCGACCGCTCAATGGACTGGGCGGTCTTTCGCAAGGCCGCACAATGGTCCGATTGCTGAAAAGCTAAGGGCTTTTCTCTCTCTATCCGTGATTTTATCCTTAACTTGTTCCAACCATTTCTCCATGGTTTCTCAACCAAATGAGGTACTGTTTCGACTGGTTGGAAGATAATTATATTATCTACGGGTTTTCATTTGATATCTCAAGCTGATATTCATTGGGAACCCTAATTTCGGGGCTGGCTTCTTAGGCTCTATAAATAGACCCTAAGGGCAAGCTTTGAAAAGGGGGGGAAGATTTCTGGTCGACGGCGAAGCTTTGTCGAATTGTTGAGCGACCCAAGACAGGGAGGGAGGCCTTCTACGTCCGCATAGGCCTCCGATTTAGGGAGTACACCATTCATTTGAGTCATTAGTTCACTAGTCCCCCCATTTGTTCTCTCATTGCATGCATCGTTCTCTTTTCTTCCATTTGCTTTTCTTCATTCTCTCATCACATTACATACATCCTGCTATGTTTTTGGTGCCCCTAGGGGTTTAAAAATCTCCAGGTATCCCCCGCTTCATTTGGTTATGTTCGTTTCTTTCTCTTTCGGCATTTACTACGCATTTTAGTTCTAATATTGGGTATCTTTTTGTGGTCTACACTTTGTTTTGCAGGTCAGCCGCGTCCTAACATGAGGCCCACTCCTCCTGGCCGGCCGAAAAGGGCGGAGGTCGAGATCCCACGTTTTGGAAGTTGGTGGTACGGAGCGGTCTTCATCTGTTCGTTCGAGGGATAGGGTGGCCGTCTATCGACCGTCCAGATCTGTTCAGCGGTGGATACCGAACCGTTCTATCATCCGGCTGTTCTTTGTCCCGCGTTTGTCCTAGCACTGTTGGGCGGTCTGTCGAGCGACCGCGCACCATAAGGGCGGTTCATCAAGAACCGCTTATTGCTGCAGTGCTATTCTAGGCGAGTGTCTCCCCTTTCTTTCCAAGGTACGGTGTACTTGCTTGCATTCGGCACCTTGCTGGCGATCACACACATTCCACATCCTTTCCCCTATTATTTACACATCGTTTAATCTTTTACATTAGCATAGTAAAGAAGGGGTTGGAAGAGTAATCAAAAGGGGAAGAGAAGGAAAAACATGTCAAAAGTACCGAGTTTCTTCGATTAGCATGCCCATATGGATGTGCGTCCCGGGCTTTGTGTTACACTCGATCGAGTCACTGTGTATCGGTGTGTGTGCGGTGGGGTTCCCCCGCATGTGTGTGGCCTCCCTTGAGTTCCCTTTGAGGGAATAGTCTCGGTGGCTTGTGGTCTACCTCGATATTCGTGTTACCATGGTTTTAGACCTAGTCAAGATTTTAAGTCGGTTGGCCTTGGCGGCCCAACCTTCATCTGCTTCTTCGCTGTGGCGTCCCTTTCTTAGGCCGCTACATATCGTTTGTCTTAGGTCTTTATCTTAGGGTGGTTAGTGTGGTAGTTGTCTCTTGGACCGCCTAGTCCCTGTGGCAGATCTATATTCGATCAATTTGGTGGTTTGTCTGAATAGGTCAGTTCAAGGTTGACTGAGTCTAGCGGCCATAGCTTCAACCGCTACAGTCACCTAGCAGCCCATTCTATGACCGCCAGCTTATGTTCCTTCGCCTAATTTCTGAGTGTCGTTTCCTGATGTTTTGACTTCTGATTATCTTGGCTTGACTTTGTGGTTTGTACGCCATCTCGTCGATGTCTTCTGACACCCTATGAGGGCTACGACCATAGTCAGATAGCCAGGAGTGCCTTTGTATCACTTCAGAGTCGTCGTTAGGTTTTGGTCAACCCGGTTAGACCCAGTGGTTGACAAGTAACCTTGTGTGTATCTCGACTATTCTGGATAGCTCGAGACAGTAGTTCTAGATTCCTTGAGGTACTGTCCTACCTCAGTTTATGTGTCCAAGTGCTCTGAGGGTCTTGATGATCCCTCAGGTCTCCGTATGTCATTTTATACAAATGTGTCGTTTCTTCGACTTAGGATTAGACCGATTGGCGCCTTGTACTGCTTTGTACGACGATCTTGACCTGAGTCTTCTGACTCAAAGATCGTTGTGTCTACAGGTCTAGTTGCCCTGTCTTCAGTCTGTTGGCAGTCGTTGTGCTGCCTTCGTAGTACATATGGTAGTGCTTCCTTGCCTGTCAGTACCACATCGCTTGTGTTTCAGAGTTCTGTGTCTAGTGAGCCTCCACTAGTCGTAGCCTGGAGACACGTTACGACATGTCGACCCACCCGGGAGTGGTGGCATGACAGTTCCCGAGATACGGTTTGTAAGGTAATTTTCGTGGGCCCTCGCTGTACAGTGGCATCCTGCTGGGTGGGGAAAACTAGCTAGAGGCCTGGCTCTCCAGCAAGAGTCGGTGTGTGCACACGTGGTCAGGGAGTTGGACTGATGTCGACGGGCGTTACCCTATCTAGTAACTCGTTACTGTAGTTCCTATTCTGTTCAGACAGTGTCCTCATCTCTGTCATCTTGTAGACAGCGTAGACAGACACTTGTAGGTGCAGCATAAGACGTCAGTAGACGCAACTGGCTGTTCTTCTAGTGAGGAAGTGCTTCCGTCACATGACACGTGACTCTCGCGTTTCTCGTGCATCGTGACCTTTCCGTGTTAGCCCTCTCGTGGTCTTGCCCGAGGTCAGCGTTGTGTCGTGTACATGACGTTCCAGTCATGTATGTGATCATGTCTAAAAGAGCATGCACGATAATCGAGTCATGTGTGCTTTAGGTCTATCTTGTCTGTCTAGGTCTTTATTAGGCTTTTGTCTGCTTTAGTAGGCCCTGAGTTTGTCTACGGATCGGTGACGCCCGACTCTGTGAGATCAGGGTTCGCTGTTCTATTGCTTCCTGAAGTAGTTCAGGGAGCCGAGGTTAGTTCGACAGCCGTGTTTTCATTCGGTACGGCTTCTTTTCCCTTTTCTTTTAGCTGCTCTACTCCTTCCGTTCCCGGTTTTTCTTTTACAGCTTTCTAATAGTAGTTTCTTGCTTTTTCCTGCTTTACTACTGCTGTTTTAGTTGTTGCTCCGTGTTACTGCGTTATTTTTCAGTGGGGATCCGCGTGACCCCTACTGGGCTAGTGACACGAGGCTCACCCCTACTTTTCAGGTGTGGTCGTCTCTTCTTCCTGGCGGTTCCTGGTGTTACGAGTTCGTAGTTGCCAACGGTACCTACATCAGGCTTCCCCCGACCTCAGGGTACGCCTTCTTTCTGTTAGACTGTACTTGTCTTTCCTTTGGACTGGACTCTAGTATAATTGTTAATTTGTAACTGTTAATTAAAAAGTAATTTTATTTCTGCTACTTTAGCAAACCGATCTAATGAAATTTAATTACTTACTGTTATATCTCAGTGGCTTCAATGTACTACACGACAATCCTTCTATCCCTTTGGATCTTTACAGCTCTTGGGAGACTTCACGGGTTCCAAGCAGTATCGGGTTTACTCGGTAGTCTTATCGGGTATATCCGAGATCCGGGTCGTCACAGAAAGGGTAAGGCTCGGTCAAGGTCACGAGTTTTGAGGCTGGCTGGTGGATTAGGCGGCCGAACCGCTAGCAACGGTTGCATTTCCAAGTGTACGCCGAGCAATCATGCTGGAGAGTGGGCTACCAGTAGCCTTGGCGTAATAGGATCCTTGCAATCGATCTCCCTCCCTGGTGCACGCCAGCAATTCTTTTGTGTGCTTCCTTGATCGCTCGTCGACCTTTCGGGGCGTCGAGGCACTTGAGGAGGGTCCCGACAAAGGATCATCTATAAAGAGATCTATCAAGTAGGATGAAATGTCGAGCTTGATATTTCGATCTCCTTGCTTCCTGAGGGTCAGTACGCTCCCGGGAGTCGTTCAGCCAAGCCACATATGGAGTCCTCCAATCATCGGGCGATGTTTGTATGATGCCCACGAGCTCGATTTCCACACTTGGTCGCTCTAACTCCTCGAAGGAGGACCGACCGGGTCCCTTCTGAGCTGATAGAAGAGGCCAAGCGGGAGAGGGCATCCGCTTGGGAGTTCTCCTCCCGAGCTATCTGGATTACCTAAAAACTCTCAAAAAGTCAGGCTATCTCTTTTACCAGCCGAATGTATTTGATCATCTGTGGCTCCCGTGCTTCGTAGTCTCCATTGATCTAGCTGGTGACTAACTGCAAGTTGGTGTAGATTCTAACCCGCTCTGCTCCCACGCGTCTCGCCATCCTGGCCCCAGAAATCAGGGCCTCGTACTCGGAGGCGTTGTTGGACGTCAGGAATTTGAACTTGGTATCAGACCCATAACTCTATATTCTTGAGGTCCCACGACCCATAGATAGATCCCGCGGTGAGTTTTCATAAGCATAATGTCTAATACTTGTTTGTCTTCTTTTCCTCCTTATTTTAATGGTTCAAATTTCAATGAATGACTTTTGCACATGAGTCGTTACGTTAAAACCATTGATCCCAAACTCTGGGATTTAGTTGAGCATGATTCATGTGGGTTGCCTAGTGATGAGTCTAAGTGGACTGTCGAGCATGTGAAGAGATACAAAGATAATTCTAAGCTTTTAAATATTTTTAGAAGTTCAATTGATCTTCACAAATTTCCACTTGTTATCTCATCTACGACGGCCAAGGAAATATTGAAATGCTTGATCAAGAACTATAAAGGAAAGAAGGACACTGAATGCTTGATGGCCGACAAGCACGATAAATCTAGTAAGGAAAGCTCAGAGTCAGACTCTGAAGGTGAGGAAATCACTTTCGAAGAACTTATGGATCTTTATGATGAATTGGTTGATAAGTATAAGAAGGTGAAATATGAAAATAGAAAATTACAAAAGAAATCTGAAAACACCTTCCTTGAGAATAGTTCTTGTGATAAATGTTCTAAACTTGAAGAACTTAAAAAGGAAAACAGTGCGATGTTAATTCAGATTTCGTTGTTTGAAAGCTGTTCAAAAAATCTTGAAAATTCTTCATGTGATATATGTTCAGAATTCCAAACTAAAAATGAATCTTTCTTGATTGATATCAAAAAGCATGAAGAAACCATTTCATATATGAAAGAAGAAAATGAAAAATTGAAACAGTTGAACAATGCCATGTTTGAAAAATTGCTCATTCTAGAAAAGGGAAAATCCGTTACTGTCAATGTTGATGAATGTGAAAAAGTGCATGTGCTAGAACAAGAACTTGAAAGTTATAAAACTGCAAATAGAGTATTGAATGAAAGTGTTGTTTACAGTGAACAAGAAATAGTTAGGTATGAATTGCATATTGCATCACTTGAAAATGATAGTCTTGATTTGAATACTGCTTTGTCCAAATTTGTCAAGGGGAAAGACAACCTAGATAAAATTTTGAGAACAAAGGTTAATTTTCAAAAAGAATGGCTAGACTATAATCCGGTGAACAAAAAGAAATTTGAAAATAAATTGTATACATATTTTGTATTAAGTTCGGATGTAGCTAGTACCTCAAATGCTCACCCGGTTCAGCATGCTATCAAGAAAACCAAGAAACATGATGTTTTGCAGAAATTGAATCAAAACTCAAAACTGAAAAATAATTCTGCTTATAAAAATGTTCATGCTAGGAAACATAATGCTAGACACCATGTTTTTAACAAAATTCCTTCTTGTTTTTATTGTGGTAAACGTGGTCACATCATGCATGACTGTTTTGTTTTAAAAAATGATGAATTGAGAGCATGCAAGAAAATGAATGATTCTAAAAAGTCAAGCAAGTCTTCGAACAAAAAGGGAACATCTGAAAATTCTCATGCCTATGAAAGAAATCATGTTGTCAACAAAAAATAAGGTTCATTACTTTCATTGTGGAAAGTTCGGTCACAGGATGAATAATTGTTTTAGTTTGAAAAATGATGAACTAAGGGCAAGTAAAAGGACAAATGCTTGTGTGAAGCCAAAAATGTTTTCAAATATGAAACCTGTTGTGCCCCTGGGGTTTTGATGATTGGTTTTGATGTGAGTTAATCACTGTGAGTCACCATGCGATGTTCAATCATTTTGTCTCATCTTAAAGCATTCATATATATACATCTGTAAGGGTTATGCTTTTTCAGTTGCTGCATGCCACATTGTCGGTGCAACCCTTAGTGAACTGCATCCTTCTTGTGTATTTGGTCATGCCTCATTATGTTTACATCCTTGATGATATAATCCTGATGTTTATGATAAACTGATAGAACAGCCTTTTAGAATGACTTACGGGTCATGAAAAGGAAGTCAATCAAGTCAAAAGTCAACCAGTGACAGGTAAGATCAGTGCACAGTCAGATCAGGTAATGCTCCGTCTACTCTCAGATCTGAGCATCTAGTCAGTGCATGATTAGGTCTCATGCTATATTGCAAAGTCTGTTCATTCCTTGGACGCTGCATAAGCATTCTCAGTGCATAAGTTTTTGTATAAAGTCTGTACATTGTTTCTCAGTTAGCCTTGTGTCTCACATAGCGCTTCATGTCCGTGCATAAAGTCTGTACATCGTTTACACTCCACACGACATGAAGTCGGTGCAGCGTTGTCTGCCCACACACACAAGTCTATACATTGCATATGTTTGTGCATCACTCAAAGTCTATACATTGCATGCACGCAGACACAAAGTCTATACATTGCATGAACGCACACACAAGTCTATACATCCGTTTGCCCTGCTTCAGGCACGCAAAGTCTGTATATCATCTTGGCACAAATAAAGTATGTACAGAGTTTGCATAGTCTGCATCAGTTCAAAGTCTGTACATCGTTTAGTGCATTACATGCATTCATCAAGAGTCTATACACTCGGTGTTTGCATCTCATGAATCTCAAAGTCCATACACTGCCTCGCTGCATTACCCAGCATCTCATGTTGTGTCTCAACATACCTAGCGTCTTTGTACATGCATCTTTTCTCAAGTCTGTACAATGTCTAGCGTCTCACTTAGCGTCTCACTCAGCGTCTCATGTGCATATGCAAAGTCTGTACATCCACCAGTTCATAATTGAACAAGTCTATACATCGTGTGTTCACAGCATACGCAAAGTCTGCACATCGCCGTGTTCATCTTACTTAGCGTCTCACTTAGCGTCTTTGTGCATGGAGCATTCAAGTCTGTACAATGTCATGATCACATGCTTCAAAGTCTGTACAACGTCCTTCACATGCACACAAAGTCTATGCATCATTTCTCAAATTCTGTACAGCCCGTGGTCGCCAGACCAAGTCTGTACATCGTCTTGTGCATGCATCATTACACTAAGTCTATACATCGCTGCATACACTATGCATTTGGGCATCGTTCATTACAGCAAGTCTGTACATCGCCCTGTGTCATGCACTCAAAGTCCACACATGCACACACTTAGCTTGTGCATTGTGCTGTCATGCTTTAACACTAGGCATTGCAAGGTCTGTACATGGCTATGCGCATTAGATACAAAGTCTGTACATTCGTAAAGGCATGTATGTGTATTCAATCTCAATGTACATACTTTGCTTATTCAAACTGAAAATAATTTTAACCTGACAGAGGGCTTATACTTGAGGAGCTAAATGAGGGCACGTGATCGAAGAAGCTAGGATTGTGACGCGTGTCATCCTGCAGGCTGAAATGCTGCCACGCAGCCAAGGTGTTAGGGTGGGAACTGAGGAGGACACACGCCCACATTCCTGTTGCTGCTATATAATGAAGCCTCTTCCTCTAAAGATGACAATGATCGAAGTAGAAGGGGCAGAAGCAGAGAGTGAATTAGAGCATGCACGATCCAGAAGAAGAAAAAGAGTGAAGAAGAGAAAGAGAAAGAAAGAGAGACAGAGAGCTCGTAAAGAAGGAGAAGAAGAAGAGTAGAGAGAAGAGTAGATAGTGAGAAGAAAAAGAAAGAGAAGCAGAGAGGCAGAGTGTGAAAGCAGAAGAAGAACAAGAGAAAGAGAGAGAGAGTTCATGAGAAGAAGAAAGAAGACTTTATTGAAGATCTGTCTACTGGACCGTGGATCAAATCCAGGCCAGTCAGCTCCATGGGAGCCACATCTATGTTATTATCCTTTACAGCTTTCAGTCGCTCTGTATTTTTCATTTCTTTTTTTTCCTTTTAGCTGATCACTTTGTTCTTCCGATTCTTTGGTTTGAGGTCGGTGTTCCCTCTGGGTTTCAGAGGAAGGGAGACTTGGTGTCTCCGGTTGCAAGTGGCTGCTGTCGCTTGTGGTTTCCCTCCTGGGTGGAGGAAGAGAGACTTCGGTCTCTGGTTGCTAGTGACGGGTAGTCATTAGTGGTTTCCCTCCAGTATGGAGGAAGAGGGGAGGTTGTTCCTATGGTCAAGCTGTTAGGCAGCACCTGTTTGCAGACTGAGTCTGCAGTTCTAGCTTTTGCTAGTGGAAGCCTCACTCCGGTTTGGAGTGAGGGGTGGACGTAGGTCTGTGGACCGAACCACCTAAAAAACCTACTGTGCCGTGGTTTGCCTTATGCATTTACCCCTTGTCTTCTACCTCATTCAAAGGTTGTCTAAGCATTCTTGTTTCTATCTGAAGTGACCTTGAGCATTATATGTTTTGCTAAGTGAGTCTGGTTTGCATAGTTCTATCTTCGGCTTAGACTTGATCAGGTACCAGTATTGTTAGCAGTTCAACTGATTGATCAAGTGTTTCTTTGAATTTCTTATTTGGAAGAGATCAATTGATTTCCATTCCTTGACTCTAATTATTTTTAAGTGGGGCAATTTTGAAGAGGGATACATTCACCCCCCTCTATATCCATCGCACCGATCCAACAATTAGTATCAGAGCGGGTCTCTGACTTTCCAGATCCAACGATCTGCAGAGGATCCTGCTGATTTGATTTCGTGCTTTATAGTTCCAGTGCGGTGCTTTCTTCTGATATTGCTCTCTTGCTCATAGATCTGAGTCTATTCCATTGGTTTATGATGGCATCACTCTGATTAATTTTAACCTGAAAGGACTTATACTCGAGGAGCTAAATGAGGGCACGTGATCCAAGAAGCTAGAATCGTGACACGTGTCATCCTGCAAGCTGAAATGCTGCCACGCAGCCAAGGTGTTAGGACGAGAACTGAGGAGGACACACGCCCACCTTCCTGCTGCTGCTATATAATGAAGCCTCTTCCTCTGAAGATGACAATGATCGAAGCAGAAGGGGCAGAAGCAGAGAGTGAATTTGAGCCTGCACGATCCAGAAGAAGAAAAAGAGTGAAGAAGAGAAAGAGAAAGAAAGAGAGACAGAGAGCTCGTGAAGAAGGAGAAGAAGAATAAAAAAAAGTAGAGAGAAGAGTAGACAGTGAGAAGAAAAAGAAAGAGAAGCGGAGAGGCAGAGTGTGAAAGCAGAAGAAGAACAAGAGAAAGAGAGAGAGAGTTCATGAGAAGAAGAAAGAAGACTTTATTGAAAATCTGTCTACTGGACCGTGGATCAAATCCATGCCAGTCAGCTCCATGGGAGCCACATCTATGTTATTATCCTTTACAGCTTTCAGTCGCTCTGTATTTTTCATTTCTTATTTTTCCTTTTAACTGATCACTTTGTTCTTCCGATTATCTGGTTTGAGGTCGGTGTTCCCTCTAGGTTTCAGAGGAAGGGAGACTTGGTGTCTCCGGTTGCAAGTGACTGCTGTCGCTTGTGGTTTCCCTCCTGGGTGTAGGAAGAGAGACTTCGGTCTCTGGTTGCTAGTGACGGGTAGTCACTAGTGGTTTCCCTCCTGGGTGGAGGAAGAGAGACTTCGGTCTCTGGTTGCTAGTGACAGGTAGTCACTAGTGGTTTCCCTCCGATCTGGAGGAAGAGGGGAGGTTGTTCCCTTGGTCAAGCTGTTAGGAAGCACCTGTTTACAGACTGAGTCTGCGGTTCTAGCTTTTACTAGTGGAAGCCTCACTCTGGTTTGGAGTGAGGGGTGGATGTAGGTCTGTGGACCGAACCACCTAAAAAATCTACTGTGCCGTGGTTTGCCTTGTGCGTTTGCCCCTTGTCTTCTACCTCCTTCACAGGTTGTCTGAGCACTCTTGTTTCTATCTGAAGTGACCTTGAGCATTATATGTTTTGCTAAGTGAGTCTGGTTTGCATAGTTCTATCTTCAGCTTAGACTTGATCAGGTACCAGTATTGTTAGCAGTTCAACTGATTGATCAAGTGTTTCTTTGAATTTCTTATTTGGAAGAGATCAATTGATTTCCATTCCTTGACTCTGATTATTTTTAAGTGGGGCAATTTTGAAGTGGGATACATTCACCCCCCTCTATATCCATCGCACCGATCCAACAATTAGTATCAGAGCGGGTCTCTGACTTTCCAGATCCAACGATCTGCAGAGGATCCTGCTGATTTGATTTCGTGCTTTATAGTTCCAGTGCGGTGCTTTCTTCTGATATTGCTCTCTTGCTCATAGATCTGAGTCTATTCCATTGGTTTATGATGGCATCACCTGTAGTTTTTGATGGCTCTAACTTCGAGAAATGGCTACGCAGTCTATGTGGTTTTATAAACTCTATAGATCCAAAACTGTGGAATCTCATTGAATATGGTCCACATGTTTTGCCTCGAGAGAAGAATAAATGGTCCTAAAAGGATAAACAAATGAACATTGAGAATATAAGAGTTTGGGACATCCTGAAGAATGTTGTAGATGCTAATGTCATTTCTTCTATTCTTACATGTAGGACTGCGAAGAAAATCTGGGATTCAGTGATCACATTTCGTGAGAACCAGAAATGTCTAACGGCAATAGGAAGCACTTCAAGCAATGAAGAAGAAAATCAGGTAAATTCTGAATCTGATTCTGACGAAATGACTTTTGATGATTTAAAGGAAATATATGCTGAATTGTATGAAAAATATAGAAAAGTAAAATCTAAAAATAAAAGACTAAAGAAAAAGATTGATCAAAATTGTTGTGATTTATCATGTGAAAATTGCTCAAAATTGAAACAGTCTCATGATGCTTATCTGATTGATATTAGAACTATAAGAAGTAATTGGAAGAAGCTGAAAATACAGGCTCAGAAATGAAACAACTAAAGCTTGAAAATGAAAAGGCTAAAAGGCTTCAACAAGAAAATCAAACTGAACTTGGCAAGCACAAAGAACAAATTTCTGTGATGAAAAACAAAAATAATGAACTTACTGTTAAGATTTCTGAACTAGAGAATGAGCTGAATTCATTAGGAAATGATCAAATCCTAATTGATGAAATAGTTCAGAATGAACAAATAAGAAAGGAGAATGAAGAGCTGAAGCTGTTGAATTCTGCTATGTCTGAGAGGCTTTTAATACTTGAAAAAGGGAAGAGTTCATCTGAAAATGAACATGAGAGAGCAGGTGCATTAATAGAAGAGATTGATAGCTACAAAGCCATTATTGTCATACTTAATGAAAAGATCACAAATTCTGAAATGCTCATTCCTCTCTCAAAAATG
The DNA here is from genome assembly GCA_022559845.1 of Amorphophallus konjac. Taxonomy (NCBI): domain Eukaryota; kingdom Viridiplantae; phylum Streptophyta; class Magnoliopsida; order Alismatales; family Araceae; genus Amorphophallus; species Amorphophallus konjac. The sequence goes on from CM040120.1 coordinate 70,832,433, forward strand.
AAATCACTGAATTGAACAAATCTCTGTCTAAGTCTTCCAAGAATGAAGAAAATCTGAAAGCTGCTAATGGAAGGAGTAAACAGAAAGTAAGAAATGGATTGTACACAACCTTTGTATGAAGCTCTGAGTTAACTAGCACTTTAGCTTCTCCCTCAAATCTGCCTGTTAATCAGAAAGAAAAATAGAAAACAGAAAAAGAAAAGAAAACCAAAAAGAATAAAAACTTTCATGTTAAATAGTCTCAGGCCAATAGATCTCATGCCACGAATATTCATTATTTTTACTGTGGAAAAGTTGGCCATGAAATGACTGATTGCCTTGTCATGATGAAAGATGATGATAGATCTCATCCTAGGACTTCTTATGCTAAAAAGTCCTCCTCTGTTCAGAATAAGAAGTTTAAATATTTTTACTGTCATAAAATAGGTCATCTCATGCATGAATGAAAATTAATGGAACATGATGACCTTTCTGCTAGAAAAATGCATGATGGAGAATTTCATGTTAAAGATCGTGCCATTTCAGAAAAAAGACTAAAAAGTTTTCACTGTGGCAAATTGAACCACATTGCTGCTCAATGTTGGCAGAATAAGAGAAAGAGAATCAATTCTAAATTTGTTAATTTCCATGTTAACAAAAAGGTTTTTGATAGAAATGACCTTGGTTTCAAAGGTAGGCACCCAAGGTGCTTCGAATGTGGAAAGCATGGCCATACAGTCAAGGACTGTTGACATATCCAGGGTAGGAGTGTAAATTTCAATTATACTAGATACCCTGCTAGGAAGAATGTGCTTGATAGAAATAAAAGAAAAAATTTCCATGATAATGCTAATGTGCAGAAAAGAAATTTAAAACCTGTTGTCTCATGTCATTACCGTGGTAAGTCTGGACATCCCATGTCCAATTGCAAGTTGATGGGCTATGATGACAGTGTTGTTTGCAAAAGGTCAAGAACACCTGTTGAGGGTAATACAGGACCCAAGGTTGCTTGGGTTCCTACTGGATCAAAATAACCCATTGTTTTGTAGGTGTGCCTTGGAAGCTATGAATAAAGGGGTTAATAATCCAAGGCACTCAAAGAATGAAACCCCCAGGAGAGCACTATTAAGGTCAGCTCCGAAAACTTGCCTTAAATTCTGCTATCTGAAATTGTTTGCTTTAGATGATTGCATATCATATTAATCTGTTTGTGCTTAATTAAAATCTTTTAAAAATTTGATTGACTTCGCATGATGTCTTGCTGCTCATATAAAGTATGATGCATTGCATATCATCTAAATTGAAAAATCCAAAAAGGGATAAATCATTGCATCTGTTAAAAGGAGTCAGTGCGTTTGCATACTTGTGTTGATCACATTTGAACCATTTTGAAAACTCCAAAAGGATGATTCAGTAGATTTAGGCAGGGGGAGTGTGTTGCCTCTGCACCATAATTGTGTCCATGCATTGTGCTTTAGAAGTGGTCACTGCATATGCATGCATATAGTTAACTGCACTGGATTTATTTTGGAAAATTTAAAAACAAGTGATTTTCTGTGCATATACATAGGGGGAGCAAAATACCTTTGTGATTCCAAATCTGTCTAGTCAACCGAAGCTCTCTAATTAAGATTGTCGTGTCTGGACATCAATGCATTTAGTTAGGGGGAGTCAATGCATTGCATGCAGGTTGTCAAATGCATACACTTATGTCAGAATTCATTGCATATTAACCTTGAAGATCCTGAAGCATGCCTGACCTCCTGATATCTTGCTTGGTGTGCATATCCTTTTTATTGATTCTATTGATAAACCTTGATCATATCTGAAAACACTGGGCTTCAAAATCACTTATTCTTGCTGGATCTCTTCTATCAGTCATTCATGAAGATTTCAATGGGGCATGTCTCGATCATGAATCTGAAAACACTTGAACTAGGAATCTTCTATTATACGATTTTATGAATGTCTGAAATAACTCAGCTGGTTTAAGTTTAATGTATCCACTGAGTTTGTCTTTAAATCTCTTAAAAATATCTGAATCATGTTTTTAATAAACTTTAACCAACTGTTTCAGGCTGTGTCTTGTAAAAACTTCTGAAATCTGCACTATTGAATACATGGCTTTATTTGGTTAAGTACATGAAATTAGTATTGATTTGGAGCAAATGAGCTTTCTGAAATGTCTAAAGGGTAAATAGTTGTCAGAGCAAGGACTTTGGTCATTGAGAAACCATGTCCAAAGGACTGTGTCTTGAGGTGCCATAGTTAACTCTGCTTAAGAATGATTGATAATCTGGTAGAGCAATAGCATATACACTGAGAAATACATCTCACTCATCAAAGAAATGAGTTGAGGTATGTCATGAGGTGTAAATGTTAACTCTGTTAATATAAAGTATGACTGTTAGTCACACTAAGTGCTTAGGGATATTGGCGTCTGATCAACGTATATCCTCTAGTTACAAGGTGTGCACTGAACTAGAGTGCTCGCAAAATTTGTAGCATGAAAATTAGTTGAACAAACTGCAATATTTGAATATTGATGTAAAAATCAAATTGCTATAACCCTAGACAAAATCACATGACTTCATTATTGCTTGATCTCAATACTAGTGAATGTAATTCCGAAAGAAGTCAATAAATTTGATTGTGTAAGAGAAAGGGAGGTTAATCAAGATATAAATATGAGGGCTTGGTTCATTTTTATTAAACCGTGATTTTAGATATAAATACAGAATTTTATTGACTAACTTTGCATACATCATGTTTAAACCATGCTGATCAATAAAATTCATTCATAAGCCCTTATAATGGAAGACTTTAAAAAATTATGTTTTGGATTTATGAGATTGGTATCTCCTTGAAAATATTGTTGAATCACTTGTGTTTGGAGCTTATTTGAAACTCTTTTGCTCACTGTCCTTGATTCATCATGACCAGAACTTATCTTTGATTGCCACTGTGGTCTCCTTCTCATCCATCTCATAAGACTCCATTTATTCAGGGGGAGCTTCCTTGTCATATGAATCATGCTGCATAGATAATTCTTAAATGGGGAGAATTGTGTGCTTGCATTCATATATTTAGGGGGAGATCTTGCATTTCATGTTGCATCTGCATCTCTGCATTCATACCTCCCCATGGTTCATCTTGATAATAACAAGGGGGAGAAATTGGTTTGAGTCATACATATGGTTGTTCTAATTTTTTTTTAAGTCAAAGGGGGAGATTATTGCCAAAGGGGGAGACTTTCATTCAATCATTGCATGTAGGTTTCTTTTTCTATCTCAAACTATTTTCTTTTTGATGAACTCAAAGGGGGAGAATAGTTTGAGCCATCAGAATGACTCACAGTGTTGCCATCATCAAAAAGGGGGAGATTGTTGTGCCCCTGTGATTTTGATGATTGGTTTTGATGTGAGTTAATCACTGTGAGTCACCATGCGATGTTCAGTCATTTTGTCTCATCTTAAAGCATTCATATATATACATCTGTAAGGGTTATGCCTTTTCAGTTGCTGCATGCCACATTGTCAGTGCAACCCTTGGTGAACTGCATCCTTCTTGTGTATTTGGTCATGCCTCATTATGTTTACATCCTTGATGATATAATCTTGATGTTTATGATAAATTGATAGAATAGCCTTTTAGAATGACTTACGGGTCAATAAAAGGAAGTCAATCAAGTCAAAAGTTAACCAGTGACAGGTAAGATCAGTGCACAGTCAGATCAGGTAATGCTCTGTCTACTCTCAGATCTGAGCATCTAGTCAGTGCATGATTAGGTCTCATGCTATATTGCAAAGTCTGTACATTCCTTGGGCGTTGCATAAGCATTCTCAGTGCATAAGTTTTTGTATAAAGTCTGTACATTGTTTCTCAGTTAGCCTTGTGTCTCACATAGCGCTTCATGTCCGTACATAGAGTCTGTACATCGTTTACACTCCACACGACATGAAGTCGGTGCAGCCTTGTCTGCCCACGCACACAAGTCTATACATTGCATATGTTTATGTATCACTCAAAGTCTATACATTGCATGCACGGACACACAAAGTCTATACATTGCATGAACGCACACACAAGTCTATACATCCGTTTGCTCTGCTTCAGGCACGCAAAGTCTGTACATCGTCTTGGCACAAATAAAGTCTGTACAGAGTTTGCCTAGTCTGCATCAGTTCAAAGTCTGTACATCGTTTAGTGCATTACATGCATTCATCAAGAGTCTGTACACTCGGTGTCTGCATCTCATGAATCTCAAAGGCTATACATTGCCTCGCTGCATTACCCAGCGTCTCATGTTGTGTCTCAACATACCTAGCATCTTTGTGCATGCATCGTTTCTCAAGTCTGTACAACGTCTAGCGTCTCACTCAGCGTCTCATGTGCATATGCAAAGTCTGTACATCCACCAGTTGATAATTGAATAAGTCTATACATCGTGTGTTCACAGCATATGCAAAGTCTGCACATCACCGTGTTCATCTCACTTAGCGTCTTTGTGCATGGAGCATTCAAGTCTATACATCGCCATGTTCACATGCTTCAAAGTCTGTACAACGTCCTTCACATGCACACAAAGTCTATGCATCATTTCTCAAAGTCTGTACAGCCCGTGGTCGCAAGACCAAGTCTGTACATCATCTTGTGCATGCATCGTTACACTAAGTCTATACATCGCTGCATACACTATGCATTTGGGCATCGTTCATTACAGCAAGTCTGTACATCGCCCTGTGTCATGCACTCAAAGTCCACACATGCACACACTTAGCTTGTGCATTGTGCTGTCATGCTTTAACACTAGGCATTGCAAAGTCTGTACATGGCTCTGCGCATTAGATACAAAGTCTGTACATTCGTAAAGGCATGTCTGTGTATTCAATCTCAATGTACATACTTTGCTTATTCAAACTGAAAATAATTTTAACCTGACAGAGGGCTTATACTTGAGGAGCTAAATGAGGGCACGTGATCCAAGAAGCTAGGATTGTGACACGTGTCATCCTGCAGGCTGAAATGCTGCCACGCAGCCAAGGTGTTAGGGTGGGAACTGAGGAGGACACACGCCCACATTCCTGTTGCTGCTATATAATGAAGCCTCTTCCTCTAAAGATGACAATGATCGAAGTAGAAGGGGCAGAAGCAGAGAGTGAATTAGAGCATGCACGATCCAGAAGAAGAAAAAGAGTGAAGAAGAGAAAGAGAAAGAAAGAGAGACAGAGAGCTCGTAAAGAAGGAGAAGAAGAAGAAGAAGAGTAGAGAGAAGAGTAGATAGTGAGAAGAAAAAGAAAGAGAAGCAGAGAGGCAGAGTGTGAAAGCAGAAGAAGAACAAGAGAAAGAGAGAGAGAGTTCATGAGAAGAAGAAAGAAGACTTTATTGAAGATCTGTCTACTGGACCGTGGATCAAATCCAGGCCAGTCAGCTCCATGGGAGCCACATCTATGTTATTATCCTTTACAGCTTTCAGTCGCTCTGTATTTTTCATTTCTTTTTTTTCCTTTTAGCTGATCACTTTGTTTTTCCGATTCTTTGGTTTGAGGTCGGTGTTCCCTCTGGGTTTCAGAGGAAGGGAGACTTGGTGTCTCCGGTTGCAAGTGGCTGCTGTCGCTTGTGGTTTCCCTCCTGGGTGGAGGAAGAGAGACTTCGGTCTCTGGTTGCTAGTGACGGGTAGTCATTAGTGGTTTCCCTCCGGTATGGAGGAAGAGGGGAGGTTGTTCCTATGGTCAAGCTGTTAGGCAGCACCTGTTTGCAGACTGAGTCTGTAGTTCTAGCTTTTGCTAGTGGAAGCCTCACTCCGGTTTGGAGTGAGGGGTGGACGTAGGTCTGTGGACCGAACCACCTAAAAAACCTACTGTGCCGTGGTTTGCCTTATGCGTTTACCCCTTGTCTTCTACCTCCTTCAAAGGTTGTCTAAGCATTCTTGTTTCTATCTGAAGTGACCTTGAGCATTATATGTTTTGCTAAGTGAGTCTGGTTTGCATAGTTCTATCTTCGGCTTAGACTTGATCAGGTACCAGTATTGTTAGCAGTTGAACTGATTGATCAAGTGTTTCTTTGAATTTCTTATTTGGAAGAGATCAATTCATTTCCATTCCTTGACTCTGATTGTTTTTAAGTGGGGCAATTTTGAAGAGGGATACATTCACCCCCCTCTGTATCCATCGCACCGATCCAATAAAACCTTTTGTTTGTGATTCATGTGGAAACCTAGGACACCATGTGTCACAATGTTGGAAAGTAAATTGGGCACATTTTCATGCTAAAAATGATAACATTTCTGCAAATCCACAGAAATTCCATGCTCATTTCTACAAGAAGAATCTGAAGTCTTCAATTTGTTGTTATTACTGTGGTGAGTTAGGACATACTATGGATGATTGCCCTTGGATGAAATTTGATGAATTGAATGCCTTTAAGAAATTGAATGCTCATGTTAACCATCCGGGACTCAAGAAGGCTTGGGTACCCAAAACTGTCAAATGAGAACTTTGTTGCAGGGATGCCTTGAGGCCATGTGGAAGGCTTGGAAAATAATGGATGCTCAAGGCACAGGTTTTGAAAAATAAATTTTTGAGTTCTTTTTGAATAATTGAAAATTTGCTTTGACTGAAAAACCATCTATAAAAATCATGAAAAATTTATTTTTGTTATTAGAATGCATAACATCTTTCATGAATCACCATTGCATGATTGTATTTCATAAAATTGAATATTCATCCATCTGTTCATCATCGCATGACATCATAGTATATTAAATGGTGACTTGAGGAAGGGCAGGTCATTCTTGTCTGAAATCTATCACCATGCGTGAGAATGTGCCTCCGCCTAGTACCATGAGTCATTTGGTCATATAAGTCATATGATGTATGATATTCTGTCAAAATGTCAATTGTGTAATTCATGCACATTGTGAGGGGGAGTTGCTAGTTTGTTGATTTGTGCTCAAGGGCAAGGCTCATTCTAAGAAAGTATATCTTGTGATAATGTCTATGCTGAAAACTGCTGGCTCATTTGAAGTTTTTGCTGCACCATTGCTTGGACTATGAAGATTGAGCTTGCTAAAATGTTGACCTTAATGAGTTTAGTGATTTTAGTGCTTGAAGGCATATGGTACTGCCTGCTGAACTAAGATAACTTAACCTTTTGCTATGGAAATGAAATGTCATGCATTAACTTATGGCACTAGGTGGTATTGTTCTTATGACAGGTATTGATTCTAAAAATTTGAACTGTTATTCATCTATTCCACTGTGTTGAATTTGTCAAATGTTTGAATGGATTGAATATTCATCTATTGGATGTGCATGAGCCTGTGAGATTAACTGAGTTTCTGATATTTAAAATGGTGTGATTGTGGAAGAGTGGATTACATCGACTTGGAAGCTCTCACCATGTGTGAGTCGGGCTTTCCGACCTCAAACTCCGCCTTGTACCAGAACTTGGAGAAATCAAATGGGTAACTTGTGATTGGATTGTTTTTCTTCTGAAAAGTCATTGAAAATCTGTTTGGCTTGTGAATGACTTCTAAACTTTTGAAATGTGATTGAAAATCTATTTTTGAACATTTTCTGCAAACAATTGGGTTGCATTACTCATTCCTGATCATTTCTGCACCCTTGTTTATAAATGACATGTGATGAAAAATACTTGTTCTTCATCCTTTAAAACTGAATGCCTTCTTGTGGAATCTGTCATAATGTTCTGAATATCAGATATTTGCATCTTGTATTGCATCCTGTATTGCATTCTTATAATGGTTAAAGGCTGCATGCATTAGAAATCATGCATTAAGTGCATTTAAATCATTCAAATGAAAACTAAACTTTTGCATGTTGCACCCATGATAAATTCTGCAATGCGTCAAGAATTTTTAAATAAAATCTAAAATTTTGTATCACATTGCATTCTACATTGCATTTTGCATGTTTCCTCAATGTGTGCTTGCATGTTATATATGCTATTTACCCTCATCCTTTGAAATTTCTAAGACCTCATACTTCTTGCTAAATAATGTTGCAATTGAGTCATCACTGGAGTGTTTCATGTCATACACTCAGGGGGAGTAAATTTTTGGTAAGTGCATCTAGATAGGGGGAGCAGCACTGTTATGTTTTCATATATTTTCAGTATACGGTTGAATCAAATTCATACATTTCATGCATAAAATGTGAAAACGAGTGTTAGAGATAAGGATATAGGAATTTCTTTTCAACACTCTAGAGATTTTAAACTTGCTGCATGAATATTAAAGAGGTAGTTGAGGAAAAAGCTTCCTGCCTATTTTTGTAGAAATGATCTGAGAAGAAAATGAATGGCAGAGTAATGCTAAGTCTCACTGAGTAAACTGGATACACGTCACCTGAGACGTTATGTGGTTCATGTCTGAAAAGTGTTATACTTAAGTATCTCTGCTCATAATGAGTTAAAACAGTTAATACTCTGAGTAACCGGGGAGTCTGGCATGAGCTCCATGTGTCTCCTCTCGTAAAAAAGAGTTATTTGAACTTGATCACTCTTGAAAAATTCTGAATGTCAATGTGATTTGCTTGAAGTTGAAAATTTTCTAATGAAAAACTCTTTGTGACAGAGCGTAGCCTCCAATACGTTGTTCTCATAAATTGAAGTGCAGTCTGTATAATCTCTCCTTGTGTTGATCTGAAAATCTTAATATCCATATGGCTGTTGTGCCCCTGTGATTTTGATGATAGCAAACACTATAAGTCATCATGTGTTTGCATGAAAGATTTAATGATTGCATCTCTACATTGAAACAAGACATTCTATTGAACACTTGTTGTATATGCATCATAATTATGTTTCATGTGTATATGCATCATAATTGTGTTTCATGCGTCTACACTTGCATCTTAGCCCATACCAGGTCTAAGCATATATTATGTCTGAGTGCGTCTCACGTTCCGTCTAGGCATATATACAAGGTCGGTGCATATGCGCACTCGCTAAGGGAGCACAAATAAGGTCGGTGCAATGTCTTGTCTTAGCAAGGTCAGTGCAATATAGTGGGTGCATGTGTCCGTCTTATCTTGCGTCTCATGTGGCCTAGGTCAGTGCATGTGTGCGTCGGTCGGTGCAATGTCTTGTCTTAGCAAGGTCAGTGCAATATAGTCGGTGCATGTGTTTGTCTTATCTTACGTCTCATGTGGCCTAGGTCAGTGCATGTGTGCATCTTACTTTGCGTCTCAAGTGGCTTATGAGGTCAGTGTACATTCTGCCTCGGTGTATGTTTTTCTAAAGCATATAGGAGGTGCGTCTTACTTTGCGTCTCAAGTGGGTTATGAGGTCAGTGCACCTTCTGCCTCGGTGCATGTTTTTCTAAAGCATATAGGAGGTGCGTCTTACTTTGCGTCTCATATATCTTAGAGTCAGTGCATCTTCTGCCTCGGTGGATGTTTTTCTAAAGCATATAGGAGGTGCGTCTTACTTTGCGTCTCATGTGGCTTAGAGTCAGTGCATGTTTTGCCTCAGTGCATACCACTGTTCCTATGCATATAAAGGTCTGAGCATCTTTTGTCTAAGGCACATACCATAGTCGGTGCATGTTTTACCTCGGTGCATCTTTTATGAAAAGGCAGGTCAAGGTCGTTGCCAGTTTTTCCTCGGTGCATGTTTTTGCCTCGGTGCATGGCTAAAGCCTATTCACAGACGGTGCAGGTTTTTGTCTTAGACATATTAGAGTCGGTGCTAGTTTTTATCTAAGGCATACTGTGGTCCGAGCACATACCAACTCTAAGCTACCTAGGGTCTGAGCATGTGATAAGGTATGTACATGTTTTAAGGTCGGTGCAATATCTTCACTAGCACGAGGACTCGGTCGGTGCAATATTGGTCGGTGCATGTCTGCATAAGCATACAATAGTCTGAGCATTTTGACTTGACTTTGACCTTATAGTATTGACTAAGTGCTTTATTATTTACATAGATTTAATTAATTCATTAAAGCATAAAACCATTGATTGGGCACGTGATCCTGAGATTGGCTGGAAGCTGGCACGTGATCCAAGGCATACATTTCCTGGAGATTCTGACATGTGGCTCCTTGCTCTCATCTGTTCATAGCACGTGGATAGCATACTCTCATAGCCTGACACGTGGACTCTAAAGGAGCGCTGCTTTTCAAATTCATTGGGCGGGAAATGAGGTTTCCACGCGCCCATCTCTCAGAAGCCTCCATATATATATAGACACCTACAGAGAAGAAAAATAACGAATAGTGATAGTCAAAAAGAGTAGCAAGAGAGTAGTGTGAAAGAGAAAGAGGAAGAGGAAGAAAGAGTAAGAGAGAGCGTAGCAGAGAAAAGAATAGAAGGAGAGCAGAGCTGAAGAGGGAGAAAGAAAGAGAAAGAGGAAGAGGAAGAAAGAGTGAGAGAGAGCTCGTGGAAAGGAAGGTGAAGCTGATTGAAGACCTGGTCAACTGGACTTTGGATCAGATCCAAGCCAGTCAGCTCCCGTGAGAGCCATATCTATTTTAAGATTGTTTCCAGCTTTCCTGTGCTGTGATTTTCCATCTCTTGTCTTTTCTTTTAAACCCATGTTTCTTCAAGTTGTGAGTCAGCAGAGGAAGCTGTGTTGCTCAATAGTTGTAGAGGATTGGTTCCTCTGGTCAGCAAGCTATGATTGCTCAGCGGAAGCAAGCTGTGTTGCTCAGCGGTTGTGGCAAGCTGTGATGCCCAGCGGTTTAAGCTGTGTATCAGCGAGAAGCCTCACTCTGGTTTGAGTGGGGGATGGACGTAGGTCTGCGGGCAGCACACTGAACCATCTAAAAATCCCTTGTCCATCATGGTTTGATTGTCTATTTTGTTCCGCTAGATGTATGCTTAGGCTCGTTCATGATAGTCTGATCTTATATCTAGTGAGAGATTGGTTTGCACACCGTGCATTTGATTTCAGTCTTGAGAGAGTCAAGTTGATTAGATGAACTGAGTTAACTCTTTAGCTTATACAAAGTAGATCAGAATTTTAGTTTATTTGATCTTCATTCGTTATTCGAAGAATTGAATCTGAGTTGTTTAAGGCATTTATACGTTTTTAATTCCGCATCATTATTCAATAATGCAATAATTGGGCAAAGCTTTGATGAGGGATTCATTAACCCCCCCTCTGAATCAGGTTTGCACCTTTGCACCTAGTCTTTACATACTAACAATGGCAACAATCTATTTTCATGTTATTCACTTACACCTATGGAAATTTGATTTAATATGTATTCAAAAAATTGATTGACTGCATTGACTATTGCATAACTCTTCTGTGTGATTGCACAATCTCCTAGGTGTTACACTTGAGCATCCTAGTTATTTTGACTCTCATGCACTTCTCTTATACCTATTCCCTTCTTAAATAAGTAAGGGGGAGGTGTGTTGCATGTATTTATATAAATCTGTTTAGTTGCATTGGATGCATTCATAGTGTCATCATATGTATGCATTGAGTTTCATGCATTTCAAAAGAAAATTTAAAAATCTGAAAATCAAAGAAAAGCTTTTGATGTTTCAACTGTAATGTTTTGTTTTGGCAAACATCTTGCCTTTACCTTGCTAGTGCATCCTGCGAGTCTTAAGTCTCCACACCTTCTTGTCTCTATAATCAACTATTGGCATCATAAATAATCCACATGTTTTGATCATCTTATCATTGCTTTGCTATTGTCTCATGTGAATTTTTGAACTGAACTTTTATTGATTCATGAAGCTGCTTTGCTGAAATTTGAACTTCATTACCTTCCTCCCACTTTTTGATCCTGTCAAAGGGGGAGAAAAATATGATATGTCTGTGTCAATCATAAAGTTTGTCATCCTCAAAAAGGGGGAGATTATTGTATGCCTTGCATATGTTTTTGATGATAACTAAACTTTATGTGTGATTGCTTATGCTTTTGTTGATCACTCATGATATTTGCTATACTTGAATGTGTTTCATAATATCAGCATATGTGCTCTTGATGTTCAAATATGGTCGAGATTGTAAATGGTTTAAATGTTCCATATACATGTTGCATGGATAGATTGTAAAGTGTTTGTGATCTAGCTCATGCTTTGATTGAACCTTGAGAAGAATGATCAAATTGTTAAATGTCATTTACATGTATTTCTTTCATGCATTTTGAGGCTTATACATGTTATCTAAATGCATGACTATAGCAAGTTGTTTTTGAATACATGGAGAAAAGAAGATGTTTTTGGTTGAGAAAACTTGGGTTGTCAAAGAGGCTTCAAAATCTTTTATGAATGAACAAAGTCTTTTGTGCAACTCATGATATATTAACTTTGACTATTTGGAATTGTAGGATCAAACCTCATGGTGGTCGCTTGGAAGGTAAAATAAAAGTGTGGATAAGCACCTTACTATCTACAATCTAAAATAACTGGATATGTCATGTCTAATTTGTGAAGAACCATTAGTAAGATTCATGTTTTCTCATAGCATTGACCTCACCATGTGCATATCATGTAGTTTCTCTTAATGTACTTCATTCATGGCTTTTGAGGTTAACAATGTGCTTAAGAATTTCACATAATGTAAGACCCCGAATAAATAATCAAGAATGACTATATTCAAAAATGAAATAATCAAGTTATACGCTATATGATTAAACCCATCACCCATATACACATCAAAAATGAGCCAAATTAAAAGACACCTCCATCAAGGTCGTCATTTAATTGAAGACCCCTAAGAAGGCGCCAATTTATAAAATAACGCCTCTATCCTAGGCGTTAGTTTCAGAAGTGACGCCACTATGTATGGGCGTCAAATTTGATATTTCAGTAACGCAAGAAAATGTAATAGTAAGTAACGCCCCCTTGGCGGGCGCCATTTTATAAATTGAAGACCCTTTGACGGGCGTCATTTTTAATTAACGCCCCAACCTTAGGCGTCATTTTCAAACTAAACCTGTTTATGTTCGGTTCGAACTGGGATGATAACTGGGTAAGTTTAGATTAAGGAAAGGTTCAATACGTGGAATAGTTAAATGCTAATTGGACTCCAAGAAGGAAGTTTCAATTCCCATCGAACTCCAACCCTAGAGTCTCCAGAATCCTATAAATACCCATCCCCTTTCCATCGAACTCACGTTAATACTAATTGCCAAAGACGTCATGCTACTGTTGCTGCTCTTCTGCCTTGAAGTTCCTTTTCGTTCTGCTGCTCCTATTGTGCTGCTGCATAGCAGTTCTTTATCAGCATCTTCCTCTTACTGTCAATACCTTGAAGGGAGGAAGCTGTCTTCTGCTTCTTCTTCTGAAGGTTTTGGTTGTTCGTGGGAAGCTCATGCTGTTCTAATCTGGACCAAAGGAGTTGCTACAATTTACCATCATCTTCCTGCCGGGAACGTAGAAGAATCATCCTCTTCTTCCTTGTTCCCACTGCGTTGTTGAAACTATTATCACTCTCATCATCCTACTACATCTTACGAGGGGTGCTGTTATTGTTTTGGGCAAAAGAGTTGCTGCTATATCGACTTCCAGAAGCTCTGTTTAAAACAGAGTATCGTTCAAAGTTATTTTCTTCACCATTCTTCAGCATCTGTCAACCAAACCACCCAACCAAGGTAGGTTTTCTCAAGACTTAGCAAAATTCTATAGTTATGAAGTTAATACATGCATATAGGTCTATATGTGTCTTCATTAGTTACAGATTTCATTTTCTAGAATGAAGTTTCTCCGTTTACTGCATAAATGAAATTGACGACCCACACCAGGGCGTCATTTTAAACCGACGACCGTGTAACAGTCGTCAATTTGCTAGTTATTTAATAAATACCCCATGTTCAAAATTTAAAAACTGTGAACCTATATATGTAAACTAATGCATAATCATGTCCATAAATTCCTGATATTTTCCTCTATCTGTTCATACCTTTAGAGTCTTAATCAGACATACTCCAAAAAATCATGTGTCTGTGATTGTACCTACCCGGTGCAAATCGTATGACAAAGAAATAGCGACCTTGCTTAGGTCGTCATTTAAATGGACGACCGTATACATGGGCGCGACTTAGTGATAAAACGTGAAATTTTGATATATCTTTCCTGGATATTGGAATTGACGACATGAACCCTGTCATTGTTTTTGATATATGACGCCCCTGACTAGGGCGCTGTTTAATAAATTGAAGACTTGAGCTAAGTCGCCATTTACATAAACAACCAAAATTTAGAATATTTACGAAATTTATTTACAGAAATCTGGTTGAAACGACTAAATGGACAGTCGTCATTTATTGAAATGACGACCCAAATAAGGGCGTCAATTATAAAAATGAAGACTCAAGGCCTGGTGTCAATTGACTGATAGTTCTGACTTTCTGATTTTCATGGTTTTTCAGTAACCCTTGGCAAGGGGTTATGTGTATAGGCACTATGTTCCATTCCGTGAATATAGTCCCATGTTTCACGTTGTTTAATCGATTACACACTATTTCTCGGTGATAGACGAACTCTCCATGGGACATTCCGTTCCTTTGGACTGGTGACTTTATCATAGAGGCCTCCGTAAGACTCCGCTAGCTTTGGATTCCCTCAAAGCAGCCGAGCTGGTTGTACCCTTAAAAACTATGACACTTCTTAATTGCCATGTCACTCTAAACAAACATGGTATATCGGCCCTCACGACATGCTGTTTGTATGTCATAAGAATATTCTTGAAATAATGGGATGGGTAATCCATATCATTCATATCCTTTAAGAATAGTGTGCCGTACTTGTGTACACTAATTCTTTCTACCCTATCATGTACAAGAACGAGCGACCATCGCTATATGAGAGCTTATTCTTATTGTCATGGCACCCAGTTAGGGAGCCGATTCCACCTAGTTTTATCGTTAATCGTGATTGTACCGTTATTGTTGTCCTTACACATTATGTTCAATCCTTGAAATTCTATTCCACAAGATCTACCTTAAAGTCCCTACCAGCTTATTCCATTGAAACTCTATATTGGCTATAACTATAGTGGATGTCGAAAAATACACGATCAATGCCTGCGCATATAGGGCCCGATCTGGTCCTGGGAGGAGCACCCAAAAGTACTTGTGCCCATGGGAGTTGTAATGATCACAGTATGGCATTGTACAGAAGTGTATGACTAGCTTGATTAGACATTCCACAATCTCATACTCGACTTGACATGACATGACTTGCATGACCCGGAAAGGGTATTTATATACTTGCTTGAAACGTGATAGCCAATTCCCGACATGACATGACGAATGTACTTGCTTGAATATCTTGACATTTATTGATATAAGTTCTTGAAAGACATGCTAGTTCACTCAATTATATCTTGTTATACTCTCTCTCTCTTGTCATTTTACGCAACCATGCATAGCTTTATTGCATTCATGTAACATGTAATTTACTTAAAGCAAGCTAGCTCTTGAGATATAATTCCTACTGAGCGTTCGCTCATTTAGTGTTTTCCCATATTTTTCAGGTAAGTCCGATGACGAGACTCAATCGGATGGGGAAGGTCAAGAGTGAAGAGATTAGTGCTAACCGTCTATCCAAGCATCTACTAGTCTTATCTTTCTATATTTTTGAGTCAATCATTGTACTTTTCCCTTTATTGAGTCTTAGCACTTTCATTAAGTGGATTATAATAGAAGTACTTTTGAGGTTGTGATTGAATAAAGGATTGGGTTATCTTTACTTTTGCGCACTCTGTCTTTGTGTTGAATACACTAACGCTCTGATTGACATGATCGATATAAACTTGTCACGCACTCCGGGTTCCTTCCGCGCTCGGGGCGTGACAGTTTTTGTGGTATCAGAGCCTAAGTTATTCAATTCCTAGGAAACCCAAGTCCAAGGATAGGTTTAAACCTTTAATCGGTGAGAATTGGTTAGAACCAAGGGTTAAGTTAACTTAGAATCAAAACCTTCGAACATCATCACATATTAATATAGTTATTGTAATTGTAGGACAATGGCTGCCGAACGTGCCCAGTGGCGCAACATGCAACGCACTTCAACAAGTGGCACAAGGAGGTGCACATCGTGGAGTAGGAAATCTCCACCAAAGCTTCAAGAACATGAACCCTCCTAAGTTCATGGGATCCACTGATCCGGATGATGCGGAGCACTGGATCCAAGAGACAGAACGTGTTTTTAGAGTCATGTAATGTTCGGACCAAGAGAAGGTCCTGTTAGCCACATTTCAACTAGAGAGAGATGCCCGATGCTGGTGGGAGTCGGTTGAAGCTACCTTAGACCAAGACCAGGTTACTTGGGAAGAATTTGTTGAACATTTCAACAATAAATATTTCTCAGATCGAGTTCAAGAGAAGAAAGCCGTTGAATTCACCGCACTTAAGCAACGATCTTTGTCGGTGGCTGAATATGAGGCGCAATTCTCAAGGCTGTCTCGGTATGCTAAACATCTAGTTAGTACCGAGAAGATGAAAGCTAGGAGATTCCTAAATGGGCTCAGACCCTAATATATCACACAACTGGCGCCGATGGACATACAAGTCTATTCGGAGATGGTTCGACGAGCCCAATTACTAGATGATGCCACGGAACTATCAGATATGATCTGTGGGAGAGACAAGAAGGAGCATGTTACTAGCTCCGGCACTTTCAAACCCAATTTCAACAAGAAAAGGCCAAGTAATGGAGGAGAGTCTTCTCAAGAGAGGAAAGTCAAAAAGATTAGCAAGCCGTTCTCCATCACCACCACACCTTCTAAAGTGGTGTGTAAACACTATGACAAGGCCAGACATAAGGCCGAAGAATGTAGGAGGAAACTTGGAGCATGTCTCCGTTGTGGGAGCCGTGATCATCGGATTCCCGACTGTCCCCTACTCAATGATCAAGCTGGTGACGGGAAGCGCTCGATGACAAAGAATGCACGCCGCCAAGCTATTAAGGAGACAAAACAAAATGAAGGCAGACTAGTGGAAGGTACATTGAAAGTTTGTTCCAAGTCTGCATATGTCTTATTTGATACTGGTGCCTCTCATTCTTTTATTTCTAAGAAGTTTGCTAATCCATTACCCATGGAACCGGAATGGATGAAATTAGTTCTTTCAACTCCTCTCGGAAGCGAAGTTGACCTTACTCACCATTATCAAAACTGTGAAGTCTTGGTAAAGGGAAGAAATCTTCCTATCGACCTCATATGTTTAGACCTAAAGGAATATGATGTCATATTGGGAGCATATTAGTTATCTAAGTATCAGGCAACTGTGGATTGCCGTAATGGCAAAGTTACTTTTAAAGACTTTTCGAAACTGGTCTATACTAGCCCTAAGAGTCGGAGCAAGTCACCTCTTATTTCGGCTCTCCGAGCTAGCAAGCTAATAAGGAAAGGATGTGTATCTTTCCTTGCGTTTGTCACCATTAAGGAGACTAATGAGACTAAGCTAGAAGACATCCTTGTAGTGCAAGAATTTCCGGACGTGTTTCCGGAAGATTTACCTGGATTACCCCCACAAAGAGAAGTGGCCTTCACCATTGACTTGATCCCTGGTGCTGGCCCAGTTTCTACGGCACCTTATAGGATGTCCCCTGCCGAACTCAAGGAGTTAAAGGAACAATTGATGGAACTTCTAAAGAAGGGATTTATTAGACCAAGCACTTCCCCGTGGGGAGCACTTGTGCTATTTGTAAAGAAGAAAGATGGATCCATGAGGTTATGCATTGACTATCGACAGTTGAATCATCTCACTATCAAGAACAAGTATCCACTGTCGAGAATCGATGAGTTATTTGATCAAATATCTGGATCCAAGTATTTTTCAAAGATTGATCTCAGGTCGGGATATCACCAACTAAGGATCAAGGATGAGGACATTTATAAGACCACATTTAGAAGCAGGTATGGGCACTATGAATTTGTTGTTATGCCTTTTGGACTAACAAATGCCCCTGTTGCCTTTATGCAGTTGATGAATAGCATATTCATGCCTCATCTAGATCAATTCATAGTGATTTTCATTGATGATATACTGATCTATTCAAAGACCAAGGATGAGCACGAGGATCATTTGAGGATTGCATTACAGATATTGAGGATAAATCAGTTATATGCAAAGCTCAGTAAATGTGAATTCTGGTTAGAAGAAGTATCTTTCTTGGGGCATGTTATATAAAAAGACAATTTATCCGTAGATCCATCGAAGGTTGAAGCTGTAAAGGATTGGGAAAGACCGACCAATGCTAGCGAGATCCGTAGTTTCTTGGGTCTTGCGGGCTACTACCGGCGATTCATCAAGGATTTCTCCAAAATCGTCGTACCACTCACTAGGCTAACTCGCAAGGAGATCCGTTACGAATGGAGTGAGGAATGTGAAAGAAGCTTCCAAGCTCTCAAGGATCACCTAACTACAGCCCCGGTCTTAGCTCTACCAATCGAGGGAGAGAAGTTCGAGGTATACACTGATGCATCTGGCATTGGCCTCGGATGTGTCTTAATGCAACAAGGAAGAGTTATAGCTTACTCTTCTCGCCAATTGAAGAAGCATGAAGAGAACTACCCAGTTCATGACTTGGAGTTGGCCGCGGTAATATTTGCATTAAAAATATGGAGGCATTATCTATACGGAGTGCAGTTTATTGTATACTCTGACCATAAAAGTCTTAAGTATCTCTTCTCTCAAAAGGAATTGAATATGAGGCAAAGACGTTGGATAGAATATCTCAAGGACTTCGACTTCACAATACAATATCATCATGGAAAGGGTAATCCTGTAGCTGATGCCCTCAGTCGAAAGCCGAGAGCACTATTAGCCAATTGTATGATTCAGGAGTGGAAGTTGCTAGAACAATTCTCTAAACTTGATATAAGCCTGGACGAGGAGAACAAGTGTGTTACACTATCCTATATAAGCATACTGCCATATCTACTCTCAAAAATACAAGGACTACAAGATAAGGATCCATTATTAGTGGAAATCAAGGACAAAATTGAAGAACAATCGGAGTTCAAGTTAGCATCAGATGGAAGATTGATGTTCAGGAATAGAACATGTATACCGGATTGTCCTGAGCTAAAGAAGAAAATCTTAGATGAAGCTCACAGATCAAGGTACACGATTCATCCAGGGTCTACCAAAATATACCAAGATTTCAAAAGGACCTTCTGGTGGTCCAATATGAAAAGAGAAGTGGCAGATTTTGTGTCTCGCTGTCTCACATGTCAACAAGTCAAGGCAGAACACCAAAAGTCTGCCAGTAAGCTACATCCTCTAGACATTCCCAAATGGAAGTGGGAGGATATCGGTATGGACTTCATTGTGGGCCTGTCTAAATCATGTTGGGTCCCACGAGGTGCAAACGGATCTAGAAGGGGGGGTTGAATATATCCTTTCACAAGTTTTGGCCTATTTAAAAACTCTTAGCTAGCGGAAGCTTAAACCACTCTTATAAAGTGAATGAACCGCTTAGGCACAATGCACAACGGATGAAATAGCCTTGTAACAAGCGTGTGTGTGTATGCTATGCTGATCACTTAGAGTGCATATGTGTGTGAATGTAGTGGTGATCAACCAAGGTGCAATTATGAGAGCTTGAGTGTATAAAATAAGATAACCAAGTTTGAAAGCACACGAACCTGTGAATGGGGGTAGAAGAGGTAGAGCAATCACACACAAAAAACAACCCACAACATAGAGATTTTTAAGGTGGTTCAGTTGCAACCCCGCAACCTACATCCACCCCTCACTAAAACCCGGGGAGGCTTCCTTGCTGACTCACAGCTTGACCGGGGACACGCCCCAAATCACATAACAGAGAAAACCCTCTTTCTATCTTCCTACACACAAAGCCGGCAGGGACGGCTACACCGCAGATCGGAGAACTCCCGATTGCCTCCTACTAACCACCAGTAGGGACGATCTTCAGTTTCAATAGATTGAATGAAATGGAAAAAGAACAAGATGAAAATGGTCAAACAAGATATGAAGATATGCTGGAATGAACTAGATCTTGTCTGAGATTGTTGGATCTTGAATCTGTTGAGGATTTGATGAAGAGCTTTGATTTTCCTTTGATCCCTTTGAGTTGATGGAGACGATATTGTATGTAGCTTGATCTTTTCTTAAATCTCCTTGAGTTGATGAAGAGGTGTATGGATGTAGTTTTGATCACCGTTGAGAGCCTTGAATGCTTCCTGCTTGCTTGGAGGTTACTTGGCTTTAGATCTGAGCTTGAATTACCTTGGAAGGATGAAGGACCCCAGCCCAAAGTACTGTTCACGCAGGTGCTACAGTACCCTCGAAATGGCCTCCCTTGAGCTCTCTTTGATTCACTTCATCAACTACATCAACTAGGGTTTCTAACCCTCTTGTATTGGTTTTATAGACTTTGAATGGTCTATAGACAAGCCCCAGACCAGATCCACAAATCATGGGTGATTAGGTGACTTTTGGATTAAACAAATCCATGTTGAATGGCCCTTTTCGAAGTAGAAACAAAAGTCAACAATTGATGGCTCGGGGCTGGCGGTCGACCTATAGCTTCTGGCGGTCGACCGCTATTGAGAAATACTGTAGATTGGTGAGCCCTGGGATTTTCGGTCGACCGCTACTGGCTGGCGGTCACCCTGTAGCTGAAAGAACTGCAGACGGGGAGTCTCTGGCTGGGGCGGTCGATCGCCCCTGTGCTGGCGGTCGACCACCAACTGGGCAGACCCCGGTCCGTCCCGGGTCGGTCCGTTAGCCGCTTCAGCTCCGTCGCTTGACTTCTTTAGCAGCCCGTTCATGTCTGTGGCATCACCCTTGATAGTCTAAAAGGTATCAACTGAGTATCTAGCCTTAGATTCTCTTGGCTATACTTCTTTGTGCATTGACCTTGGCTATTGATGGATGTATAGTCTTTGTGTGCATGTATGAACTCTGTACAGACTTAACACCTTGAGCATGCATGAGCCTGTACAGACTTGCTTCATGAATGTATAGACTTGGTAGCTTGATGCACGAACACAACAAAAAGTAATGTATAGACTTGCTACTGAAGGATGTACAGACTTGCTGCTGAAGAATGTAGAGACTTTATGTTTTGCTAGCAGCCAACGTACAGACTTTGTCCAACGTACAGACTTCGTCCAATGTACAGACTTTGAGTTTGTGCTAACAGCCAACGTACAGACTTTATCCAACGTATATACTTTGTCCAACGTACAGACTTCGTCCAATGTACAGACTTTGAGTTTGTGCTAGCAGCCAACGTACAGACTTTGTCCAACGTATAGACTTTGAGTTTGTGCTAGCAGGATCTGTAGACTTGCTGATGTATAGACTTGCTGGCTGTATAGACTTGATGTGTCTGCAATAGTGACGATGTACAGACTTTGAGTTGCAGGATGTATAGACTTTGCATGGCAAGCTATGCAACCAATGTATAGACTTGTTAATGAAGATGCATGGAGAATGTATAGACTTTGCATAGCAAGCTATGCAACCAATGTATAGACTTGTTAATGAAGATGCATGGAGAATGTATAGACTTTGCATGGCAAGCTATGCAACCAATGTATAGACTTTATGTGTAGCAGCATAAGAGATGCACCAACTATATGAATGAACCAATGCAAGATATGAACAATGGTATGCACTGATGCATTGCTCATGCACACAACCTGTTCGATGAAATGACTAACTGTTTAAACAGACGCACAATGACGTAATATGCAAACACATTGTGACTTAGTATTTGCTATCAAAACCATGCACTGCTCATGCACACAACATGTTCGATGAAATGTCTGATTGTTTAAACGGATGCACCACAGTGTGACTTATAGTAGTTGCTATCATCAAAATCATAACAGTAATCATGGTGCACACGTATTCAACATTCTCCCCCTTTTTGATGATGGCAACACTGTGAGTCATTATATGGCAGAAATAGCCAAGAAGGCAAAGTTTATGACATATGTAACATGTGCAGCTCAAGATCCATGATAGTGATGCATGTGAATACAGATATGTATGCATGGATATACGTATTCATGGAGAAGTAAAGTGTATGAATGCTATGCATAAACCGTCATCATAAATGAAGGTTCTCTCCCCCTTGGATTCTCCCATATCCACAATGCACTCTCCCCCTTTGACAACGCTCAAAGTTAACATTAGGCAACATCTCCCCTTTCTCCCAAGTCCACAGCAAGGACTCACAACAAGACATTCTCCCCCTTTGCCAATTGCAAAAACGAGGGATACGGTACAGTGGTTGACACAAGTCCTAGATATCAGAGTGGAATGGTAGTGGAAGAGCAAGCCATTATATGGAAATTGGAAACATGCCGGGAGCAATATATATGGTTCAAAGCTAATAAAAACCAAGATCATCAATAGAGTTCAAAAGGCATCGATATCTATGGTTTAATAGAAATGAACCAGAAGTGCATATCATGACAGTGTTTAACCTTCCCTTGTCTTATACATCCATATTCAAGAACTACAAAGGAAATAGCACAAATACTAGTATTGAAGCTAAACAATCATGATTAGATCATGGAATTTTATGATCGCAGCAAATGTGATTTTTAGTATCTTTTGCATTTGAAGGCACAAGACTCATATTTTACGAGCAGTCTAGTCTAGTACATGCCTCCTAACCGTAAGAATACACGTTGTTTAGACACCAGTATTCCTAGGTATTTGGTAAGACTGACTGTTATGCTTCAAAATAAACAGAGATAGTAACATCACGTCATGACATATCCAAACTCATTTCTTTGATGAGAAGATATATTTCTCAGCAATTATGCCATTGCTCTACCTAGAGTCCAAATGAATTAAGACAGAGATAACAGGGGCACATCATGACATATCATCCGTCATTTGATTTGATGACGTGACATATTTCTCCGTGCAACAATTTCATTGCTCTGTCAAATTGATTTTTCAAGAATTCCAGCTCATCAAGATGTTTAGAAACAATACTAAGCTCTAGAGTATCACCAAAGTTGTCAAGACATTTGGATTTTCAGATTTCAGGATAGTTATTCAAGGCATAACATGCAATCTCTAGTTAAGGTCTATTAAAACCACAAAATATAGATGATTTCAAAAGATATATCAGAACTTCAAGAAAATCATTAAATCTGAACCATTCTCATTGAATGGACAATCATCAGTTCATATAATAGAAAGCTCTTACACCGTAGTGATGTCTATCTCTTGAACATATTATCACACTGGAGGCCATTGAAGTTCAGATGCAAAAAGGGCGAATGAGCCAAGAAAAACAACACGACTCCCCCTAAGAATATGCAATGAATGCACTCAAGGAGTTATGTAGGCAGTCAAATAGAATGACGAATGTCAAGGAGAGGTTTACTTGAACCATGCAGGGGTTATCCTGACCAAACATGAAATGCATGAACCAACATAATGCATGATTTTACACTTACGAAATGTAACATAATGAATATGAAACATATGCACGAATGCCTCAAGAAGACAACTCCCCCTAGCTATATGGACTATATGCGACAGTGGAACATGATACTTGGCGGAGGTTGGTCCTCATGCATATTGAGTGCTTCCAGACAAGCATAGCCTGCCTTTCCATACATCAACATTTGATATACCATGGCCGTGCAAGAGTGAAATGATGTAAAATGATTCAAGCTAGATTGATGTTGACTCCCCCTGAATACATACATGGGTTGGCAATGAATTATGCAGCCTAAGACTTATGTGAATACACAATGCAATGAAGATGCTGTAAAATAATTGTGCATTTTTGTGTCTACTAGGCATGATGTGCATTAAGGTATGTGTGATCACAATATGATGCAAACACAAATCATTCACAATTCAATTTGAACTGAATGCAACATGATGATATCAATTGCTAGACTCCCCCTTTTGAATAATGCTAACATGAATAACGAGTTGAAAATGCAGCCATGACATGCATCATCAAAACCAAAATCCAAGTATTTGATGTGACTGATAGTAAGACTTATGCAACTCATCATCACATTAACTTCATCAGCTGAACAAGTTTTTCATGAGTTAAATAGCTGAAATCAAGCATGGTGTGAACAAGTTATCTAGCTCAAAAGTTCATCTCACACCATGGGGGTTTTGCATTTCAAAGAGCAATTCAGTTTGCAGAATCTAATGACATTGGGCAGACGTATGATGCAATATCTACATGTCAAGACAAAACATGAAAAAAAAATATTTACATACCTGTGCCTTGAGCTTTTATTTACCTGACCATTCATTTCTCAGCTCCAAGGCATCCTACACCCAAAATTCTTATTTGAATTTTTAGGTACCCAAGCTTGCTTGGGTCCTTTTGGTTTAGCAACATGTTTAGCATCTTGGCCCATCTTTTTCAGAGCAATCACATCATCCTCCCTCATTGTGAGGCAATCATATATCTCATGCCCATTTTTCCCACAATAGAAACAACACACAAAAGATTGATTTTTCATTTTATGTTCATGTGTGTGTGCATGTGGACTATGTTTTTGTGGACGAGCATGATTCTTACCTTTTATTGTATGAGGGTGGTGTCTTTCTTTCAGATGCCAGCATTCTTGGTCAGTGTGACCAGTCTTACCATAATGAAGGTAGCAAAGAGAAGCATTTTTGTTGAAGACCATGGGGAGTGTCGACCTGTCTGAATGAGAATGTTGACACTTCTGATTCTCCATGCGATTCTGTGCAAAGTTCTGCTGACCAGGCCCTCTGCCAGTGTTGACCTGTTTCTTTTCTTGTCCTTTCACTTGATCTCCTGCTCTAAGCTCATCATTTCTCAAGATAAAACAATCATGCACAGTGTGACCATGATTACCACAATAATAACAATTGACATTCATTTTGTGGAAGGCATGGTATTTAGCATTGGACATGTTATGGTGCATGTTTGGATAAGCATGCTGAATTTTACTTTTCTTTCGAGCAGTGTGCCCTTTTTGGTGACCACAGGAAGTGGTGGCTTCCGGTGATCCAGAATCTTAGATTTGGGCAAATATTGATAGGAAATCATTCAAACTTTGAATTTTATTTTCAAGTGAGGAAATGTGCTGTTTAGATTCAACAAGGCCCTCTTCGCATGCTGCCAATTGCTCATTGAGCATGGCATTTACTGCTTTAAGATTTTGATTTTGGTGTTCTAAAGCATGCAAGGTTTCAGAGTGATCTTCAATGACATATTTGCCTTTTTCATGTGTAACCAATTTTTCATGCAATTCTTCTTCAACTTTTTCATGTTCAATTTTCTTTTCCAACAACTCTCTATTCTCTTCTTTAAGAGAATCAATCAATTTTTGTTGCCATTCAAGATCATCATGGAGACCAACATTTATGTTTCTCAAGAATGAACATTTTTCACATACAAAATTAGCAGAGAATGAAACAGAATTTTTGTTTCCTTCAATCAACTTCTCAGGATAGATTAGCCTATCGGCCATAGTTTGATCATTAGAGATTGACTTAGGTTGGTTTTGAAGTTTTATTACAATTTCTTCCAACCTAGTGATTTCATCATGAAGATTTTCATTTTCTTCCCTTAGACATGCAATACTTTGTTTATGCATATCTAGATCAACTGAGAGAGTGTCGTTAAGCTCTTTAAAAATAGAACACTTTTTACAAATCGAGCTTTCATTTTGGTTAATTTTCTTGAGATCCTTTTTCAAATTTTTATTTTTTGTTTTTACCTTTTTGTATTGTGTGATCAATTCATCATAGGCTTCCATAAGCTCTTCAAAAGTGAATTCCTCGGAGTCAGAGTTTACCTGTGATGAGGATGTATTGCTGGACTGTTCTGCATGGTCGGCCATGAAGCATTCTTGTTCTTGTTCCTTCCATTCATGGATTTTCACCAACTTGTCCAATACTTGCTTGGCTGTGCTTCAAGAGGACACAAGATGAGTTAGTCTTAGATCAACTGCAGCTGTAATTAAGTTATATGCAAGACGATTATCATTGTGTTTGGTCTCATGTTCGGCTAACCTATCAATTGAATTTGATGGCAGCTCATGAGGACCATTGTATATAAGAGTCCACAATTGTGGATCTATGGAGCTAACATAGATGAACATTCATCCAACCCATGTAGAAAAATCTGAACCATCATAAATGGGCGGAGAAGCCATCGAAGCATGTGTAGCATATGAAGCCATCTAAATAACAAACACCGGGATCTTTCCCTGCAGATCGTTGGATCTGGGAATGACAGAGCCTCGCTCTGATACCACTTGTTGGGTCCCATGAGGTGCAAACGGATCTAGAAGGGGGGGTTGAATAGATCATTTCACAAGTTTTGGCCTATTTAAAAACTCTTAGCTAGCAGAAGCTTAAACCACTCATATAAAGTGAATGAACCACTTAGGCACAATGCACAGCAGATGAAATAGCCTTGTAACAAGCGTGTGTGTGTGTGTATGCTATGTTAATCACTTAGAGTGCATATGTGTGTGAATGTAGTGGTGATCAACCAAGGTGCAATTATGAGAGCTTGAGTGTATAAAATAAGATAACCAAGTTTGAAAGCACACGAACCTGTGAATTGGGGTAGAAGAGATAGAGCAATCACACACGAAGAACAACCCACAACATAGGGATTTTTAAGATGGTTCGGTTGCAACCCCGCAACCTACATCCACCCCTCACCAAAACCCGGTGAGACTTCCTTGCTGACTCACAGCTTGATTGGGGACATGCCCCAAATCACAGAACAGAGAAAACCCTCTTTCTATCCTCCTACACACAAAGCCGGCAGGGACGGCTACACCAAAGATCGGAGAACTCCCGATTGCCTTCCTACTAACCACCGGTAGGGATGGTCTTTAGTTTCAATAGATTGAATGAGATGGAAAAAGAACAAGATGAAAATGCTCAAACAAGATATGAAGATATGCTGGAATGAACTAGATCTTGTCTGAGATTGTTGGATCTTGAATATGTTGAGGATTTCATGAAGAGCTTTGATTTTCCTTTGATCCCTTTGAGTTGATGGAGACGATATTGGATGTAGCTTGATCTTTTATTGAATCTCCTTGAGTTGATTAAGAGGTGTATGGATGTAGCTTTGATCACCTTTGAGAGCCTTGAATGCTTCTTGCTTGCTCGGAGGTTGCTTGGCTTCAGATCTGAGCTTGAATCACCTTGGAAGGATGAAGAACTCCAGCCCAAAGTACTGTTTATGCAGGTGCTACAGTACCCTCGAAATGGCCTCCCTTGAGCTCTCTTTGATTCACTTCATCAACTACATCAACTAGGGTTTCTAACCCTCTTGTATTGGTTTTATAGACTTTGAATGGTCTATAGATAAGCCCCAGACCAGATCCACAAATCATGGGTGATTAGGTGACTTTTGGATTAAACAAATCCATGTTGAATGGCCCTTTTCTAAGTGGAAACAAAAGTCAACAATTGATGGCTCGGGGCTGGCGGTCGACCTACAGCTTCTAGCGGTCGACCGCTACTGAGAAATACTGTAGATTGGTGAGCCCTGGGATTTTCGGTCGACCGCTACTGGCTGGCGGTCGACCTACAGCTAAAAGAACTGCAGATGGGGAGTCTCTGGCTGGGGCGGTCGATCGCCCCTGTGCTGGCGGTCGACTGCCAGCTGGGCAGACCCCGGTCTGTCTCGGGTCGGTCCGTTAGCCGCTTCAGCTCCGCCGCTTGACTTCTTTAGCAGCCCGTTCATGTCTGTGGCATCACCCTTGATAGTCTAAAAGGTATCAACTGAGTCTCTGGCCTTGGATTCTCTTGGCTATACTTCTTTGTGCATTGACCTTGGCTATTGATGGATGTGTAGTCTTTGTGTGCATGTATGAACTCTGTACAGACTTAACACCTTGAGCATGCATGAGCCTGTACAGACTTGCTTCATGAATGTATAGACTTGGTAGCTTGATGCATGAACACAACAGAAAGCAATGTATAGACTTGCTGCTGAAGGATGTACAGACTTGCTGCTGAAGAATGTGCAGACTTTATGTTTTGCTAGCAGCCAACGTACAGACTTTGTCCAATGTACAGACTTCATCCAATGTACAGACTTTGAGTTTGTGCTAGCAGCCAACATACAGACTTTGTCCAACGTATAGACATTGTCCAACGTACAGACTTCGTCCAATGTACAGACTTTGAGTTTGTGCTAGCAGCCAACGTATAGACTTTGTCCAACGTACAGACTTTGAGTTTGTGCAAGCAGGATCTGTAGACTTGCTGATGTATAGACTTGTTGGCTGTATAGACTTGATGTGCCTGCAACAGTGATGATGTACAGACTTTGAGTTGCAGGATGTATAGACTTTGCATGGCAAGCTATGCAACCAATGTATAGACTTGATGCATGGAGAATGTATAGACTTTGCATGGCAAGCTATGCAACCAATGTATAGACTTTTTAATGAAGATGCATGGAGAATGTATAGACTTTGCATGGCAAGCTTTGCAACCAATGTATAGACTTTATGTGTAGCAGCATAAGAGATGCACCAACTATATGAATGAACCAATGCAAGATATGAACAATGGTATGCACTGATGCATTACTCATGCACACAACATGTTCTATAAAATGACTAATTGTTTAAACAGATGCACAATGACGTCATATGCAAACACAGTGTGACTTAGTATTTGCTATCAAAACCATGCACTGCTCATGCACACAACACGTTCGATGAAATGACTGATTGTTTAAACGGATGCACCACAGTGTGACTTATAGTAGTTGCTATCATCAAAACCATAACAGTAATCATGGTGCACACGTATTCAACAAATCAAAAGGAGGACATGATGGAATATGGGTTATCATCGACCGATTGACCAGATCGGCACACTTCTTGCCAATCAAGAGTCGATGGTCAGTTGATGTTCTTGCTGCATTATACATTAAAGAGATAGTCAGGATACATGGAGTACCTGTCTCAATCGTGTCTGGCAGAGACCCCCGTTTTACTTCTCACTTTTGGAAGGGTCTACAACATTCGCTAGGGACGAGACTTAATTTTAGTACTGCTTTTCATCCTCAGACGGATGGTCAGACCGAAAGAACGAATCAGGTGGTAGAAGATATGCTTAGAGCTTGCATCATTGATTTTGGTGGGAGCTGGCATGATCACTTGCCTTTGGTTGAATTTGCATACAATAACAGCTACCAGGCAAGTATACAAATGGCACCTTTTGAAGCCTTATACGGAAGGAGTTGTCGATCACCCTTGTGTTGGAACGAAGTTGGCGAGAAACAACTATTAGGTCCAGACATGGTAAGGGATACCACTGAAAAGATTCAATTGATTAGAGAAAGACTTCAAGTTGCTCAGTATAGACAAAAGGCTTATGATGATACAAGAAGAAGAGATCTTGAATTCCAATTTGGAGATCATGTATTTCTCAAGATATCACCGGGACGTGGAATAAGGAGATTTGGTGTTAAGGGCAAGCTTACACCAAGGTTTATCGGACCTTTTGAGATATTAGAAAGAATTGGCAAGGTTGCTTACCGCGTCGCGTTACCTCCTCAATTGTCTGAAGTTCATAATGTATTCCACATATCAATGTTGAAGAAGTATGTGCACGATCCGTCACATATCATTGATCATGGAGACCGGGTGATTCAAAGGGATCTCACTTATGAACAAAAGCCCATGAAGATCCTCGATCGCGAAGTACGTACATTAAGGAACAAAGTTATTCCCATGGTCAAAGTGCAATGGAGTAAAAGCTCAGAACACGAAGCCACATGGGAAACCGAGGAGTCTATGAGGAAACGATTCACAGAATTAATCTAAAAGGGGTATGTACTCTACACTGGTGAGGACACCTGAGCTAGAGATCGACGCGATGCAGCAGAGCGACATTTCAGATCGTGTGGCATTGTTCGGGACGCGCAGACTTCACTTTGGCTTGAAGAAGACATGGAGAGCTAGCCAGGATCTCAGACTTCTTTGTTTACTTTCACTCTGGACTTGTGTAGGCCAGTTTTGGGCCAGTTGGATTGCATTTGGGTCACATTTGTGCTAATTAGGCTAATAGGAGGTTAGTGGGCCACCTAGGGGTACACTCACCAGGCCCAAATTGGGCTGGCCGCCCCTCCCTCCTTGTGGGCCCACCTTGGGAGGTGCGCCCTCACCCCTCCTAGGGTTTGGTGCGCAACCATCCCCTCCCTCCTCTTGGAGAAGGTGGCAGCCGCCCCCCTTCTCTCCTATCTTTTAGGAGAATCATGCGCCCCTCCCCTATTTTGTAGGATTTGAATTATTTCCCCCTTTTTGTGTATTTCTTTTAGGCAAGTAATTAGGGTTTCTTTTCCATGTACTTAAGGGGTCTTGTAATTCATTTTGGAAGGAAAAAAATTGAAGAATTTTGAGAAAATCTTGTGTTGGCCGCGGCCTCCCTCTCTCCTTGTGGGTGCGACTCCCACTTCTCTCCCTCCCCCTTTTCCTCTTCCTAGGGTGCGACGCCCTAGACCTTTACCCCTGGAGCTGCTGCTGCTGGTTAGGGTGGAGGCGACCTCCCTTCTACATCCAGCAAGACTCGGCTTCCGTTCGTGGTGGTGTGGTGTCGACGGGGTGGACCTTCACCTCTTGCTGTCTTGGGCGTTGGATGAGCATCTGCTAGCAGGATTTGTGCTTGAAAGACAAGGTTGGAACTATTGCGTCCCGACCCCATCTCCCTTCCATCCCTTCTAGACTTTTCTTCATCTTCAAGTCCCCAGAACGCCAGAGAAAACCTCATGTCAAAATTCGTCCGGAAGCGAAAGTTGCCTTTGTAGGCCTTTTCGCTGCTCTGAACGCTCCTGGAATAGACCTGCCTGAACCAGAGCCGCAAAGATCCACCCATAACGCCACCTTCCCCGCATCAAACCATGCGAACCTCTTCATAACATATCTTCTCCTCCCTGTCCCCGAACTAGCTGCGCAGGTCTCATCCCAAAACTCGCCCATAGTAAAAAGTTCCCTTTGGAACCACTTTCATCGCGCGATCTGCGTCTACAGTGTCACCGCAGGACAGAAACACAAACCCTCCAAAGGGGCACCCTTCAAACCTCCAAGAACTGGTCTGGGGTTTTGGAAACCCTTCCTCCATATATTAAACCTTCTCCAGAAATTTTCCTACGCCCAAAAGATCAGTTTCCCCTTGGTGACCATCTCCCCTAACTTGGGTTCCAGCTCTGACTGCACTGAAGTGCAGAGCTGAACCCCCACTTCCACTGCTGCCCACGCCCAAAGTTCCCTCTGCACGCTGCCCCGCCACTGTCATCCCTTCACCCCACGCCCTTCAGCTAAACACCAGAGAAAACCCAGCCACAAAAGACCCTCGGACGTCTTAGTTCCACCCCCACCTTTCCGCCCTTGTCCTGCTGCCAGCGCACAAACCAGACAGCACAGGTCCTGCCAATTAATTCACCTCGGCTCCGACGATGCACATCTGCTGACGCCATTTCAGAGGGGTCCTTGGGACATCCCAGTCGACATCCCCGCCAAGTTTTGTGACCAGAGGACACGCTGAAGGTGGTGCTCTAGGCTCGCCTCCCAGCTGCTTCCCTACGTGCGTGCAGACCGAGCAACAATCTGTCCACCGGGTTGGATTACTTTGGAGTTCCACACCGGTGCCGACGACGTCCCTCTTCCTCCAGGAGGTCCGGAATCCACTACATCATCCCATCAGGACGTCAGTACCTTTCACGCCACTCGTGGTCTGCCGTCCTTGCAGCAGCTCGCAGCAGTACCCGTGGGCAGCAAGCGTCACCAGACCCGTGTCCGTCACCCCTCGTCGCACGACCCCGGATGTTGGTGTAGCCTTTTACCTCCCTGCGAGGAGTGGGCATGGTTATTGTTTGTACTTGTTAGCTTTGTACTGGGGTTGTGTGACCAGGCCGGACTTCTTCCCCACGCCCCGAGCGTGGAGGTACGTTTCCGCTCCCTCCTAGGTCACTTGCTTGTTTAGTATTCTCTCTACACGCCGCTGCTTGAGTGTACGGTAGGGTCCTAGCTCGATATCACTTTATATTCACTACTGCGGTGAGGATGAGAGAGACCGTCCCACGACTCTCCGAGTTGTGAGTGTAGAGTGACCACCCTAGTCCACGCTGGTCGCCTCAGCCGTGCGGACCGTCGAGCTTCCCACTCAAAGGGAGCATCAATGAGCGTAGTTCCTGTTACTTGGCATGTTTTATCTCGTTGGGAATTCTTAGGTGTGAGTTTACGCCATTCTCCCATTGCAACTCGCTAGTCTCAAGTTTGTCCATTTAGCCTAATTCGCATCTAGAGCCCCAGCCCGCATAGCGTCCCGCATCAAATATGGTATCAGAGCTTAGGGAACCAGTTTGTTCTAACAAATTGGGGTCTTAGGTCATTCGAGTCTTTAGGTTGTCTAGGGTGCAATTGAGGCCTTAGAGTTATCTAGGTTGCATTGAGTCTCTTAGTTCATCTAGGTAACCCACCATTGCATTGTAATGTTAGGTTTGTGTCTAGTTAGAGTTTTGTCCTTGTCTCGTTGAGTCTTGCATGTCCAGCTCCGCGCCAATCCCATGGTGGTTCCTCGAGCCCACATGTCAGGTGAGTCATCCCTATTGGTCCGATTCGATGCTCTTATAGTACGACCTCTAAGTGTCGCCCCTACCACTCAGTCGTCGGGAGACCCGACCCCTATACCGATGACCGAGTCATTCCAGCGCCCTGTCATGTCCACTGCCATCCTACCTAATGGGATGCATACGGAGATCGACTTCATCAGTAGGGTGTCGTCTAACTGTGTCTCACAAGACATTGTTGAGTCACTCTCCAAGACTGGGGAGATTGTTCTCCGTGATGGTTTAGCTTTTATCGAGTTCCAACGGTGGTTTGGGCCCGTTAAATATTTCGATGGCGCTTGGTGCAAGATCAACACACTTGCTGGTCCATGCATCATTTTAGGGCGAACTTGGTTGGAGGAAAGAAGTGCGACCATCGACCTGGATAGGAGGACCTGCACCCTACACCCATCTCACCTTCCCGGTGAGTTTGTCTTCCATGACGGCGTTACGCCGACCACCTCCATGTCATCACCTGGGTTTGTTCCAGTGAGTTATGAGGCTGAACAGGAGTTGATGGAGGAGTACCTAACTGAGGTTGAGGAGTTAGGGAGTGACCCCCCCCACATCATAGAGGACTCAGTTTCCACTCCCGAGAGAGAGGCTTCACCCTTAGACCCTCATATAGAGACATTCTTACCTTCCGAGGGTGAACTGGTCATTGGAGAGTCGTTAGCTAGCTGGCTAAGGGAGGGTCCACTTCTAGATGTCTCCATTCCTTGCTATACACCCATGGGACCAGCCCTCCCAATAATACCCCTTAACTCCTTTCACACCACTTTTCGGTCCTTCTGCTTTCTTGAAAATGTGAAGGACTTCCTTAGGAGTTTAGATTATCAATGGGAGTTGACTTATATGTTGACCTTAGGGTCTGACCAACCCTATAGTCATAGCTTTACACTCCCTGCTTTGGGGTCTATTACCTCGGTCTACACCATAGGACATATCACATCCGAGGTCCTTTTATTATTTCCCATACCCGTGGAGGTTGATTTTGTCCCCGCTTATGGTTTCACGGTCCCGAGGGAGGAACCTAGCCTTCCTTGCCTTCCTCATGAGCCTCTTGCCCCATACATGAGAGTGCCTGAAGGTGATTATCTGCACCTGGGCGAATGTCGCACATGGGCAAGTATAGTGAAGGGACCTGTCGGGAGGGGTCATCATTTCTTTGACCCTTTCGATCCCCTCCCTAGTGAGGCTCTCGACCCATATTCTTTTGGAGTACCTAACTGAGGTTGAGGAGTTAGGGAGTGACCCCCCCCACATCATAGAGGACTCAGTTTCCACTCCCGAGAGAGAGGCTTCACCCTTAGACCCTCATATAGAGACATTCTTACCTTCCGAGGGTGAACTGGTCATTGGAGAGTCGTTAGCTAGCTGGCTAAGGGAGGGTCCACTTCTAGATGTCTCCATTCCTTGCTATACACCCATGGGACCAGCCCTCCCAATAATACCCCTTAACTCCTTTCACACCACTTTTCGGTCCTTCTGCTTTCTTGAAAATGTGAAGGACTTCCTTAGGAGTTTAGATTATCAATGGGAGTTGACTTATATGTTGACCTTAGGGTCTGACCAACCCTATAGTCATAGCTTTACACTCCCTGCTTTGGGGTCTATTACCTCGGTCTACACCATAGGACATATCACATCCGAGGTCCTTTTATTATTTCCCATACCCGTGGAGGTTGATTTTGTCCCCGCTTATGGTTTCACGGTCCCGAGGGAGGAACCTAGCCTTCCTTGCCTTCCTCATGAGCCTCTTGCCCCATACATGAGAGTGCCTGAAGGTGATTATCTGCACCTGGGCGAATGTCGCACATGGGCAAGTATAGTGAAGGGACCTGTCGGGAGGGGTCATCATTTCTTTGACCCTTTCGATCCCCTCCCTAGTGAGGCTCTCGACCCATATTCTTTTCCAACCTTGTCTAGGAGGTCCACTATCATACACCACCTAGGCCTTCTAGTCAACACCTCACCTTACCGGCATCCAGATGCCCGAGCTTAGGAGGCCAGGGACACATGTCTCTTCCCCATGTTTCTTCATGTCCACCATCATATAGGGGTTTGTCTCATATAGGGAATGTCATGAGTGAGTTTGGGCAATTTAGTCCCCATGAGTCTACCACATTCCGTAGGACACCCATGCATGATAGATACAACTTTGGTTGTCCTGGTCCTCCCCGTGTTGTCCAATCATGTAGGAGTCATAGGCATGCTAGGTCTGTGTTTGGATGTCCAGGACCACCACTGCATTCACATAGGTATGAGTCAACACAGCTAGTTCGGAGTCTGCATCATCATCACCATATTGAGACTAGCAACACGCGATCTAGAGAATGGGCTGATGCTCATAAACACCCCTGTGAGTTCCAGGAGGGAGATTACGTCATGATCCGAGTTAGACCGGAACGGTTTCCTTCTGGAGCCGTGAAGAAGCAACATGCTCGTGGTGCTGGCCCTTTTAGAGTCGTGAGGCGAGTCGGATCCAATGCATACGTTGTAGACTTGCTAGAGGACTATGGTATTAGCTCCACATTCAACATCTCGGACCTAGTCGCATATAGGGACCCAGCAGTGATCCCCCGTGAGTTATTTGGGCCTTCTCCACCTCTTGTGAGCGAGCCACCCCCTGAGAGTCCACTTCCAGCCTTGTCACCTCTGCAGCGTGAGCGGATAGAGTCTATACTCGATGAGCATGTGACGACCACCAGGAGTGGCGCGTACCATCGCTACTTGGTTCGTTGGAGAGGATGGCCCGCGTCTGAGGACACCTGGATCACCGGGACAGAGCTTGAGAGGATAGATCAAGACTTGCTCGAGTGGTACCTTAGTGACACCGACCCTTACTCGACGGGGTCGAGTTTCTCCCGCCCGGGGAGAATTGGTGAGGACACCTGAGCTAGAGATCGACGCGATGCAGCAGAGCGACATTTCAGATCGTGTGGCATTGTTCGGGACGCGCAGACTTCACTTTGGCTTGAAGAAGACATGGAGAGCTAGCCAGGATCTCAGACTTCTTTGTTTACTTTCACTCTGGACTTGTGTAGGCCAGTTTTGGGCCAGTTGGATTGCATTTGGGTCACATTTGTGCTAATTAGGCTAATAGGAGGTTAGTGGGCCACCTAGGGGTACACTCACCAGGCCCAAATTGGGCTGGCCGCCCCTCCCTCCTTGTGGGCCCACCTTGGGAGGTGCGCCCTCACCCCTCCTAGGGTTTGGTGCGCAACCATCCCCTCCCTCCTCTTGGAGAAGGTGGCAGCCGCCCCCCTTCTCTCCTATCTTTTAGGAGAATCATGCGCCCCTCCCCTATTTTGTAGGATTTGAATTATTTCCCCCTTTTTGTGTATTTCTTTTAGGCAAGTAATTAGGGTTTCTTTTCCATGTACTTAAGGGGTCTTGTAATTCATTTTGGAAGGAAAAAAATTGAAGAATTTTGAGAAAATCTTGTGTTGGCCGCGGCCTCCCTCTCTCCTTGTGGGTGCGACTCCCACTTCTCTCCCTCCCCCTTTTCCTCTTCCTAGGGTGCGACGCCCTAGACCTTTACCCCTGGAGCTGCTGCTGCTGGTTAGGGTGGAGGCGACCTCCCTTCTACATCCAGCAAGACTCGGCTTCCGTTCGTGGTGGTGTGGTGTCGACGGGGTGGACCTTCACCTCTTGCTGTCTTGGGCGTTGGATGAGCATCTGCTAGCAGGATTTGTGCTTGAAAGACAAGGTTGGAACTATTGCGTCCCGACCCCATCTCCCTTCCATCCCTTCTAGACTTTTCTTCATCTTCCAGTCCCCAGAACGCCAGAGAAAACCTCATGTCAAAATTCGTCCGGAAGCGAAAGTTGCCTTTGTAGGCCTTTTCGCTGCTCTGAACGCTCCTGGAATAGACCTGCCTGAACCAGAGCCGCAAAGATCCACCCATAACGCCACCTTCCCCGCATCAAACCGTGCGAACCTCTTCATAACATATCTTCTCCTCCCTGTCCCCGAACTAGCTGCGCAGGTCTCATCCCAAAACTCGCCCATAGTAAAAAGTTCCCTTTGGAACCACTTTCATCGCGCGATCTGCGTCTACAGTGTCACCGCAGGACAGAAACACAAACCCTCCAAAGGGGCACCCTTCAAACCTCCAAGAACTGGTCTGGGGTTTTGGAAACCCTTCCTCCATATATTAAACCTTCTCCAGAAATTTTCCTACGCCCAAAAGATCAGTTTCCCCTTGGTGACCATCTCCCCTAACTTGGGTTCCAGCTCTGACTGCACTGAAGTGCAGAGCTGAACCCCCACTTCCACTGCTGCCCACGCCCAAAGTTCCCTCTGCACGCTGCCCCGCCACTGTCATCCCTTCACCCCACGCCCTTCAGCTAAACACCAGAGAAAACCCAGCCACAAAAGACCCTCGGACGTCTTAGTTCCACCCCCACCTTTCCGCCCTTGTCCTGCTGCCAGCGCACAAACCAGACAGCACAGGTCCTGCCAATTAATTCACCTCGGCTCCGACGATGCACATCTGCTGACGCCATTTCAGAGGGGTCCTTGGGACATCCCAGTCGACATCCCCGCCAAGTTTTGTGACCAGAGGACACGCTGAAGGTGGTGCTCTAGGCTCGCCTCCCAGCTGCTTCCCTACGTGCGTGCAGACCGAGCAACAATCTGTCCACCGGGTTGGATTACTTTGGAGTTCCACACCGGTGCCGACGACGTCCCTCTTCCTCCAGGAGGTCCGGAATCCACTACATCATCCCATCAGGACGTCAGTACCTTTCACGCCACTCGTGGTCTGCCGTCCTTGCAGCAGCTCGCAGCAGTACCCGTGGGCAGCAAGCGTCACCAGACCCGTGTCCGTCACCCCTCGTCGCACGACCCCGGATGTTGGTGTAGCCTTTTACCTCCCTGCGAGGAGTGGGCATGGTTATTGTTTGTACTTGTTAGCTTTGTACTGGGGTTGTGTGACCAGGCCGGACTTCTTCCCCACGCCCCGAGCGTGGAGGTACGTTTCCGCTCCCTCCTAGGTCACTTGCTTGTTTAGTATTCTCTCTACACGCCGCTGCTTTAGTGTACGGTAGGGTCCTAGCTCGATATCACTTTATATTCACTGCTGCGGTGAGGATGAGAGAGACCGTCCCACGACTCTCCGAGTTGTGAGTGTAGAGTGACCACCCTAGTCCACGCTGGTCGCCTCAGCCGTGCGGACCGTCGAGCTTCCCACTCAAAGGGAGCATCAATGAGCGTAGTTCCTGTTACTTGGCATGTTTTATCTCGTTGGGAATTCTTAGGTGTGAGTTTACGCCATTCTCCCATTGCAACTCGCTAGTCTCAAGTTTGTCCATTTAGCCTAATTCGCATCTAGAGCCCCAGCCCGCATAGCGTCCCGCATCATACACTCTCCACGTCTATATACGATTGAATTTGGGGACCAAATTCTTTTAAGTGGGGGAGGGTGTAAGACCCCGAATAAATAATCAAGAATGACTATATTCAAACATAAACTAATCAAGTTATACGCTATATGTTTAAACCCATTACCCATATACACATCAAAAATGAGCCAAATTAAAAGACGCCTCCATCAACGTCGTCATTTAATTGAAGACCCCTAAGAAGGCGCCAATTTATAAAATAACACCCCTATCCTAGGCATCAGTTTCAGAAGTGACGCCACTATGTATGGGCGTCAAGTTTCATATTGCAGTAACGCAAGAAAATGTAATAGTAAGTAACGCCCCCTTGGTGGGCGCCATTTTATAAATTGAAGACCCTTTGACGGGCGTCATTTTTAATTAACGCCCCAACCTTAGGCATCATTTTCAAACTAAACATGTTTGTGTTCGGTTCGAACTGGGATGATAACTGGGTAAGTTTAGATTAAGGAAAGGATCAATACGTGGAATAGTTAAATGCTAATTGGACTCTCAGGAAGTTTCAATTCCCATCGAACTCCAACCCTATAGAGTCTCTAGAATCCTATAAATACCCATCCCCTTTCCATCGAACTCACGTTAATACTAATTGCCAAAGACGTCCTGCTGCTGCTGCTGCTCTTTAGCCTTGAAGTTCCTCTTCGTTCTGCTGCTCCTATTGTGCTGCTGCATAGCAGTTCTTCATCAGCATCTTCCTCTTGCTGTCAATACCTTGAAGGGAGGAAGTTGTCTTCTGCTTCTTCTTCTGAAGGTTTTGGTTGTTCGTGGGAAGCTCATGTTGTTCTAATCTAGACCAAAGGAGTTGCTGCAATTTACCATCATCTTCCTGCCGGGAACGTAGAAGAATCATCCTCTTCTTCCTTGTTCCCACTGCGTTGCTGAAACTATTATCACCCTTATCATCCTACTGCATCTTCCGAGGGGTGCTGTTATTATTTTGGGCAAAAGAGTTGCTGCTATATCGACTTCCAGAAGCTCTGTTTGAAATAGAGTATCGTTCACACTTATTTTCTTCACCGTTCTTCAGCATCTGTCAACCAAACCACCCAACCAAGGTAGGTTTTCTCAAGACTTAGCAAAATTCTATAGTTATCAAGTTAATACATGCATATAGGTCTATATATGTCTTCAGTAGTTACAGATTTCATTTTCCAGAATGAAGTTTCCCCATTTACTGCATAAATGAAATTGACGACCCACACCAGGGCGTCATTTTAAACCGACGATCGTGTAACAGTCGTCAATTTGCTAGTTATTTAATAAATACCCCATGTTTAAATTTTAATAACTATGAACCAATATATGTAAACTAATGCATAATCATGTCCATAAATTCCTGATATTTTTCACCATCTGTTCATACCTTTAGAGTCTTAATCAGACATACTCCAAAAATCATGTGTCTGTGATTGTACCTACCCGGTGCAAATCGTATGACAAAGAAATAGCGACCTTGCTTAGGTCGTCATTTAAATGGACGCCCGTATACATAGGCGCGACTTAGTCATAAAACGTGAAATTTTGATATATCTTTCCTGGATATTGGAATTGACGACGTGAACCCTGCCATTATTTTTGATATATGACGCCCCTGACTAGGGCGCTGTTTAATAAATTGAAGACTTGAGCTAAGTCGCCATTTACATAAACAACCGAAATTTAGAATATTTACAAAATTTATTTACAGAAATCTAGTTGAAACGACTGAATGGACAGTCGTCATTTATTGAAATGACGACCCAAACAAGGGCATCAATTATAAAAATGAAGACTCAAGGTCAGGCATCAATTGACTGATAGTTCTGACTTTCTGATTTTCGTGGTTTTTCAGTAACCCTTGACAAGGGGTTATGTGTATAGGCACTATGTTCCATTCTGTGAATATAGGCCCATGTTTCACGTTGTTTAATCGATTACCCACTATTTCTCGGTGATTGACGAACTCTCCATGGGACATTCCGTTCCTTTGGACCGGTGACTTTATCATAGAGGCCTCCGTAAGACTCCGCTAGCTTTGGATTCCCTCAAAGTAGCCGAGCTGGTTGTACCCTTAAAAACCATGACACTTCTTAATTGCCATGTCACTCTAAAGAAACATGGTATACCGGCTCTCACGACATGCTGTTTGTATGTCATAAGAATATTCTTGAAATAATGGGATGGATAATCCATACCATTCATATCCTTTAAGAATAGTGTGTCGTACTTGTGCACACTAATTCTATCTACCTTATCATGTACAAGAACGAGCGACCATCGCTATATGAGCGCTTATTCTTATTGTCGTGGCACCCAATTAGGGAGCCGATTCCACCTAGTTTTATCGTTAATCGTGATTGTACCGTTATTGTTGTCCTTACACATTATATTCAATCCTTGAAATTCTATTCCACAAGATCTATCTTAAAGTCCCTACCAACTTATTCCATTGAAACTCTATATTGGCTATAACTATAGTGGATGTCGAAAAATACACGATCAATGCCTACGCATATAGGGCCCGATCTGGTCTTGGGAGGAGCACCCAAAAATACTTGTGCCCATGGGAGTTGTAATGATCATGGTATGGCATTGTACCGAAGTGCATGACTAGCTTGATTAGACATTCCACAATCTCATACTCGACTTGACATGACATGACTTGCGTGACCCGGAAAGGGTATTTATATACTTGCTTGAAACGTGATAGCCAATTCTGGACATGACATGATGAATGTACTTGCTTGAATATCTTGACATTTATTGATAAAAGTTCTTGAAAGACATGCTAGTTCACTCAATTATCTCTTGTTATACTCTCTCTCTCTTATCGTTTTACGCAACCATGCATAGCTTTATTGCATTAATGTAACATGTAATTTACTTAAAGCAAGCTAGCTCTTGAGATATAATTCCTACTGAGCGTTCGCTCATTTAGTGTTTTCCCCTATTTTTCAGGTAAGTCCGATGACGAGACTCAATCGGATGGGGAAGGTCAAGAGTGAAGATATTAGTGATAACCGTCTATCCAAGCGTCTACTAGTGTTATCTTTCTATATTTTTGAGTCAATCGTTGTACTTTTCCCTTTATTGAGTCTTAGCACTTTCATTAAGTGGATTGTAATAGAAGTACTTCTGAGGTTGTGATTGAATAAAGGATTGGGTTATCTTTACTTTTGCGCACTCTGTCTTTGTGTTGAATACACTAACGCTCTGATTGACATGATCGATATAAACTTGTCACGCACTCCGGGTTCCTTCCGCGCTCGGGGAGTGACACATAAGCCTTGGTAGAAACCGGTTTGAAAGATGCTCGTTCATTGAAATGGTTGCATGAATGGATAGCCTAATAGATTTGCTTGAGTGCAAGGTTTCTCATTCGAATCCTTAATTATGTGAAATTGAGTAGCATACATCTTGTTGGTTTGTGAATGTAATTCATGCATTTTCAACTTGAAGCTTTTTGGCTTGAATGTGGTTTGCAAATAAAGGTTCTTTTGTGAATGAAGGTTTTATGATTATTTTGTAAAGCTTTGAATGCTTTCTATGCATACTCTTCATGGAGCTTGGTTACATGATGCACTCATATTGGGCAAATACATATCTATTGAACTTGACCTTTAGATGTGGTCAAGTCAATTTTCAAATTGTTCACTTGCATATGTGCATGGCTATATGGCATTGATTTTTGGTTGAGCACGATTTGACAAGTGTTTTCATCATCGAGTTTTCATGAGTGTGTTTCATATATATATTTAACTTGGGGAGTTGGAGTTTAATATTTCACATATTTCATTCATGGAGTTTGAACACTTGACAATAGGGTCTTATCAGTTTTCAGACTAAACTACTGCAGTGTCATAACTTGGCTAGTTCGGTCGGCCGAACTAGCCAGAGATGGCTAGATCATGGTCTGCTATATTTCAGTCGACCAACCCCATCTTCCGGTCAGCCGAATGCGGCGAAAACCTTAACACGAGGATCTGAAGCCCATCCAAACCCAATCCATTTGTGCTCTACATTTACCCATTTGCCCCTAGGGTTATTATACATATCTTAGAGGGGTTTTTCAAGGGTTTTGGGAAGGGTATATGGGACTTTTCATGTCTCATATATATACTCTCATGTGACCTATGAATTTGATACAGAACCCCATTTGTGCTAACTCTATCTATCTTGTAGGAGAAGAAAAGGGGGGAAAGGAAGAAGGAGCTCAAGCCAAGGTGGATTTCATCTACTCCAAGGAGTTTCTGGAGCTCGTGGAAGAAGAAGAAAAGGAGCGAATCGACGAGAGGAGCATGAGGATGCAAGAATCACCATCATCCGATCCAAGAGTCAAGCATCAACATCTATTGGCTTTGGAAATCAAATGGGGAACAACTTATACATCTTATTCATGTCTATGTGTGATGTTTGTCATGGATTTTATTTCCATCTGAGCATATCTTGAGTATTTATGTTTATTTTCTGAACTAGGAAATACACTGTGTGTGTGTGACCGTCTACGTACGGTTGTGTGTCTATTATGCTGCGTTTGTTGCAGCGTATGTGTGTGTGTGCTGCTGGACTTACGATCCAGAGCGTCTAGGGTTCGTTCCCGTGGGTGCTGTGTCTACACCATGAGGAGAGTTCTCCTCATGGGGATTTATCCCCGTGTGTGTGTGCAGGCGTCGTCCTGCGTGTGTTTGGAGTGTTGCTCCATGTTGGGGATTTATCCCCAGTGAAGCCTTACCGATTTGGTAAGGGGTGGACGTAGGGAGCCTGTCGTGGTTCCGAACCACCTTAAAAATTCCCGTGTCTTGTCGTTTGCTTTGTGGATGTGTGCTTAATTGTTTAAATTGTTTGAATGTTCGATTGAGTGCGGCAAGATTGAGAGAACTTATTTATCCTTGCTTAGTTTGTTTCTATCTATCTCGTTAAACTTGTTATTTCCACTGAGTAAGTTTTTAATTTGTCATATCGCGTGAGGGACAATTCAACGCCCACTTCTTGTCCGCTCGCCTACCTCGGGACCAACTGAACTTTAAAGCGTATTGTAGCTCCACACCTTCCGGGGACGTTAGGAAGATGCCGGCACTATTGCTA
This sequence comes from Amorphophallus konjac, assembly GCA_022559845.1. NCBI lineage: Eukaryota > Viridiplantae > Streptophyta > Magnoliopsida > Alismatales > Araceae > Amorphophallus > Amorphophallus konjac. Next base: position 70,875,412 of record CM040120.1, read on the forward strand.
GTCAAGCTTGAAGATCCATCCACAAAACGTTTCCAGGCTGGGTCGACCGTCGGCTGGGGTATTTCTCCGGGCGGGACAACATTCTCTGCAATGAAATCCGCGAGAGCTTGTCCTTTGATGGCTGTGCATGTTTGGTACAAAATGTCGTAGGTTTCGAGCAGGATTGCCCATTTGACGAGACGGCTAGAAGCCTCGGGATGGGCCAGAATCTTCTTTAGGGGTTCGCCGGTTAGCACCACGATGGTGTGCCCTTGGAAGTAAGGCCGAAGGCGCTTAGCCGAGGTCACCAATGGTAGCACGAGCTTCTTTGTTGCGGGGTACCTCCTCTCGGCCTCAAGGAGCACTTTGCTGATGTAATAAACCGGCCTTTACACTCCTTGGTCGTCTCGAACTAAGATAGAGCTTACTGTGGAAGGTGTCACCGAGAGATAGAGATGTTGGGGTGCTAGGCCCAGATTCAGAGGGGGGGTGAATGAATCCCCTTATAAAAAAAATTGCCCAATTAAAAACTGTAACAAGACACAAATGCGGAATTAAAATTAGTCAAGCTCCATAAGATAACATGGACAATGATTCTCTTGATCAAACAGTTGAGCTGTAAGAATGCATACTCCTAAGCAGACCTAAGCTATTGACCGAACCCAATCAAGCAATCAAATGCAACTTAGACGCTCAGATGACTTGAGTGAATTTGACACTCTACAGTAACAATGATCAAGAATTCAAGGAGACTCTCTCAAAACCAGAGTCAAATGTTCGGTGTGCAAACCAAAAAACCCACTAGATGGGAAATAGAGATCGAGCCTTAGCATACATCTAGCGAATCAGACAAGGCAATCAAACCACGATGGACAAGAGATTTTTAGGTGGTTCGATCCTCCAGACCTGCGTCCACCCCACACTCAAACCAGAGTGTGAATTCCCGCTGATACACAGCTTAACTGTTGGGCCTCATAGCTGTTGATATTTATTTGCCTATCTTTGATCTTACTTATGAGGTTTGCTAAGTAATATGGCATGATGACAAACAAGCAATCAAAGATCTGCTCAAACCTATGAACATGTGAACATGAACCTAGGCAATCATAGGTAGCTCTAGCATGGGCATGCTATCTCAATCAAATTACGCTAAGGAAAAGGAAAAACACACGCCGGGGCGTGGAGCAAGGAGTAAATAAAAACACACCACTAGGGGTGGAACAAGCAAGGAAATAAAGATGTGATGAATGAAATAGCTATTGCCCAGCACTAAGGAAAGATGTGATCGCCACCAAAGTAAACACAAGTCAAAGACTCGAATATACCTTGGAAATAGGTGGATGAAGCACCCGCCCACGGGAGAAAAAACCAAGGAAAGCCTGCAGATCAGCTTGGAAGTAACGGCCAGACACCCGTGCGTTGCTTGAAGTAACGGTCTCACCCTAGACCGCCAGACGATAGTGACGCTCCTACACCAGACCGTCAGATAACCTGCAGTAGTAAAGCTTGAATTCTTTTAACTCCAACTCTTCCAGCCGGCTATAAGACTTGGGCCTCGTGCTAATGAACCTGTAAACCTGCCAAAGAAGTAAAAAAGACAAGACAAGAGAACCTCAATCAGCCCTCTTCGCAAGCATAGCATCAATTCTTAAAGAATTTAAGAACATCAAAAGGAGAGGGAATTACTGGGGAGTTTTGGTTTTTTAACCCCTCTGGGCGTTTTTAAAAGTTGGGAGGATGTTTGTATGCTTAAAGAACAGTGAAAAACGTGGAGGAGGAGGAGGGACAATGCTTTGTTTAAAAAGACCAAGGAAGAACTCAAGCATGCAAAGATGAACTTGAAAGATCAAAACAAAAGTACTCCCTTGACTGAAAGATGGATGGACGTGGGAAGCAACTCCTCCTGGATGAAGATGGCTCCTGAGTTCGGCAGCACTTCGTCGTGAATCAAAATCTCCTCCTCCCTTGGCCATGAATTCAAGGGTTCTATTTATAGACCCTCAAAACTCGTAGGTCGAGTAGAGGATAATTCAGCAAGAAAAAAGGGATAAGTCTTAGCAAATCCTTGAGGATAATATCACCAAGAGTCCAAAGAAACAAACGGGAAGTCCCGAGGATCGGATTAGAAAGAGATAAGGTCAATCCAAGTTCTTATCTCAAACACGGAGTAGCAGAGAAAAGGCCTGAACCGCCAGGACTCCCGGAAAGAAGTAACGGCTGCACGATAGACCGCCACTTGGAAGTAACGCATCAAGGAACGACTGCTATTTGCAACCTTATCCAAAGAGATAAGATCAACGGAAAGAAGCCCCAACAAGCTGGACTCTTCAAGGAAATGACGGTCAAGGCATAGGGCGTCATAAGGAAATAACGGCTGCACGATGGACCGTTATTATCAACGTGGATTCAACAGGATAAGCACGGAACACGTGGCCTTAAGCTTTAGGACTCTTCAAAGAGTAACGGTCTAGGATCCATCCGTCAGAAGGAAGTGACGCACCTTTCTGGGACCGTTATTTAGCATTGAGATTCAAAAAAGAAGAGAAGGGCTTTGCTAAGCTTTATCCAACGAAATGCCACCGGGAGCCAATTCTTTATCCAGGAAAAGACTCAAGAAACAGGCTTCAACTGATCAGGAGACTCGATGAAAAGCGAACAACTCGGAGCATCATATTGAATGAATAAGGAGATGACCCGACTTATGGGTATAAAACGGGTGTCAACAGATGCCCCTCCTTAACATCCTCTTTGCAGGGGAACGAGCAGAGGTGAAGCGGAAGTGAAATGGGACATGGAGATGAAGCGGAGATGAAGCAGAGTGTATCAAAAAGAGGGCGTTAAGGTAAACGACACCCGTCTTTACCAACAAGCGACAAGAATTTTCTGGAAAACTTCAAATTGATCACAAGGAAATAGCCAACCAAAGGATGCAAGTCTGGAGGAATTAATTAACTAAGGAAAGGAAACACGGCTAGCCGCCGGAGGCAACGGAAAGGAAAGAGACTAAACTCCAGACAGGAATCTTTAGCAAGCCAGATCAAGCGAGCAAATCGAAGGAAGCCTTCTAATTCAGAATGGAATGATTCTCCTTCTTCGGGATTAAGAACACAGCTGTTCACCATCACTGAGATATCTTGAACAGATGAAACTTCACGAATGCTCAAAGAATGCGTATGATGCATGCTGGGCTAAAGGAAAAGAAATCTTCAAGACAAATACAAAGAAAGAAAAAATAGCAAATACTCGAGAATAATATTGCTAGATTGGAGAAATCAGAGTCAGGACACTATCTGCAACCACGGCGTGCAAGACAGAACCATCGTCCCCAAATTTTTCAATCTAACGACCTATCCAACGATTAAACATATGAACTTAGATCATCATCATTTTTGTTTAAGGGGAACATCAGATCCCAGGACACATGAATGACCAGCCGGTTCTCGAGGTAATATATCACAAGTAACATATAGTAATGCATTAAGGGAATGAGGGAATGATATACAATACCTGACTTACCTGCCTGACGGACGGCCAAGCGTGATTTTTGCTTATAATCCTTCATGAAAGATAGGTTAGCCGGACAATAATCATGATAAGAATTAGGCATAACCATAAGAAGCATCAAATAGGAACATCATATAGACAATAGGGTTTGTTCAAGCATTAATTAGACCTTCCAATTCATCAAGAAACTTGCAAGCATATAACGGTCAGATGTAGGGGCGTCACATAAAGTAACGGATCACACCTAGTCCGTCATAATCAAGGCGGTTCACATTCTTCGATAAAGTAGTTCAACACATATAACGGCCTCAAACAGGAGCGTCAGGAGGATGTGACGGCCGGTCGATAGACCGTCACATTTCCTGAGATTTCAAAAAAACAACCGAACGGTCACGGCCCGTTCATTCCGTTCCAATCAACCAAAAACCCAAAAAAAACCGAGAGCTCCGGCGACCACCGTCCCCACCGTTCCAATGGCCGGCGACGAGGCACCCCAGCCGCCACCAAAGAAGAGAGAGAGAGGGAAAAGGATGGCTATACGGCGGCTTCACCGCCGGATCGAACGGGAGGTGATCCCGCCGGTGGAAGAGGACCAACCGACGAGGGGAGACCAAACGGAAGAAGAAGAAGTTCCCACGACTACGGGGGACGAGGGGGAAGTTCCCTTGGGTGCAGAGGAGCCCAAGGAACCAAAGAAGAAGAAGAAGAGAGCCATGGACCACGAGGTAGGCCCTCCGCCCTAATTTTTCAAATTTTGATTTTTGTGTTTATTTATGGATGCATGTGGGGGATAACGGTAGAAATGGGTCCACGAACCCATTAGGAACAATTGTAGGCCATTTGGCCACAGTGGGAAGCCATGGGGATGTAAGGAAAAAAATTCCCCAAACGCAGAGGATGTGACGGTCCTGCCAGCGACCGTCACTCCCCTGACGCTCCAAGCTGAGGCCGTCAGAGACAAGCGACGCCCCAACCCAGGGCCGTCACTTCTACCAGGGAATTAAACTATTTTTTAGGGTTTTCAATTTTCAAATTTTTGTTTTTGTTTTAAATTATGGATGTTTATGCAATGATTACATGATGCAAATTGACTAACTAATGATCTAATATGCAAATGCAGGGAAAGAGGAGATCACGGATTTCCTAGCTTCAGATCCGGGCGGTATACCAGGCACTGCCCGACTACCAGAGAGAGAGACTCGCCGATATGGGATTCGCCGAGGTGCTTAGCATCGAGGTGATCCGGATGGATACGCCACTGCTATACGCACTGCATGAGAGATGGGACCCGATCAGCCGTGCTTTCATCTTCCCGTGGGGCCACATGATCCCCACATTGGAAGACATAGCGAGGATTACAGGATTGAGAGTCCACGGCTCCGCAGTGACTGGATGGACGTACGGGGACTACCGGGAGATAGCACAGTAGCTGCTCGGGCTAGATCTGATCAGGCCGGGTCAGTCCTCTTCCCAGCTCGCGAGATCGGTGCTGCAGGAGAGTTTGGGGCTGAGAGGAGCGGCAATCACCGTAGGAGAGCTGCCGGAAGAGCATCTGGGCAGAGTGATTGATCAGGTGCGCCCTCACGTGGCGGCAGAGGCAGGAGCAGAGGGAGACAGAGTGCTCAGACGCTTCCTGATGCTACTGTTCGGGAAGCTCCTGTTCGCGACTCGGGCAGATGTCATCAGCTTCAGATTGCTGCCGTTGATAGAGGATCTGAGCAGAGTGAGGAAGTACGCATGGGGGGCAGCCGTACTAGCATTCCTGTTCGACTCCCTGAGCACCACGGACCGGCAGACAATGCTGGGCGGCTTCTCGCCCTTCCTACAGGTAAATGCACTTTAAATGCTTTCTATTATGCCATGATTATGATTATGCAATGATTTATGCAAAATGGCTTATGCAAATGATTCGACTGACTTGATTTCTAAATGTAGGTCTGGAGCTACATGTACCTTCCAGGCATTGGGAGAGGTGCGCTACTCCATCCCGGCCTCATACCAATCGCGAGGCGATGGTCGGTGGCGAGGGACAATGGGATCGATCCTCAGATTGACCCGGACGATCCAGGACGACCTGGACTCCTACCCGCATACATCGGCAAGCCCCAGACTCAAAATGATTTCTATGTGCTTTATATGCTGCAAATGCTGACAAATGAATGAAATGCAACATGCTTTTAGGTGAGATGGACCCCGTACCGCAGCGAGGGCTACACAGGACAGCCGTGGGTGGAGGCGTCCTTATCGTACCGGGGGCGAGACATATGGTTGCATTGCATCCATATCATCGAGCCTCTGCACTACAGGCTGATCCTGCGGACTCGGGGACTACACCAGCCCGAGGTGACCTTTCCGCATCGCAACGATGACCGCCCAGGCAAGTCGGCGAGGGGCATCAGTGGGAGTGTGGATTGGCACGCCCGAAAGGTGAAGTACGTCCTCGACTGGAGGCAGCGAGGCAGGGCCGTGAAGGAGCGGGATGAGAGCGATGAGGCCTACCTGAAGGCCTTCGCTCGACACTACGGCGACCGGGTATACCGAGGTACCCGACGACCGGTATGCAATTCTAAACCTAAAACCTTTCTATATGAACCTGCAAGATGATGGATGCTGACTTATGCTTTCTAAATGCAGCTAGACCCAGAAGGACGGATAGCCGAGCTAGAAGGGCTACTCCACTCCACCATCCAACAGCGGGATGGGTACCGGTCTGCCCTGGAGCTCTTGGTGAGACTAAAACTTAAATGCTTATGATTTATGGAATGATGTTCATGATGCAAATGCAAATGCCAACTAACTTATGACTTCTAAATGCAGCGGGCTGAGGGAGCCCAACGAGCAGGACCAGATGCCCCGTCATCATCCTCACAGCCTGCGGGAGATAGGACCGAGCGGGAGGCTGACTTTGCTCGGGCAATTGCCCGGGCCGAGGAGGCGGAGGCCACCCTCGCGGAGCGGGTAAGAGACTAAAAAACTTATGATTTTGCCTAATTAAATGCTTTATGACTAATGACGTGAACTGCAATCTACAGGCGAGGGATCTAGCGGCAGCAGTAGCCGAAGTAGAGAGAAGCAGGGCCGAGACTGATCGAGCCCGAGCGGAGACGGAGCTGGTACGGGTAGAGATGGCCCGGCAGAGAGCGGAGACCCTGCGACGGCCAGATGATCCAGAGATGGAACAACTCCGGAAGGAGTTAGCGCAGGCGCGAGCTGAGGTGGAGGAGCTTCGGATCGGGACGGCCGACTTGGATCGCTACCGGACCGAGGCACGAGAGACGCGGCGTCAGATCTTTACACTGAAGATCGAGCTGCGGACATTGGAGCGGACGGTGCGGATGATCAGCCGGGGACCGGAGCGAGGTACCTCCCAGAGTGGGATACATAGGAGCGCTGCCCCTAGCGGCTCAGTAGGGGACTTCCTCGTCAGCTCCTCCGCCCAGCGGAGGAATGAGAGGGCAGAGAGAGGACAGTAGGAGGAGAGTGCTTCCATAGCACCGCCACCCAGGAAACCCGAGGGTGGAGAGGATGAGGGTGGCCCGGTAGATAAGTCGGCCGAATGATGCCTTTTTTATGTTTTTTTTATTTGCATATAACTTTTAGCAAAAATGGAATGAAATTATCTTTTTCATTTTTCTGTTTGGTTTTAATTTGATGCGAGCGTGCATGAATGAATGTGAAATGTACAGGATGGATGAAATGTGGATGAATGAATGATATGTATGCCGGCATGCATGTATGAAAATGGGAAGAAGATGAGGTGTACAAATGTGAAAGACCGCCAGGTCTAGTCAAGGATTAAAGGAATAGCTTGAACCCAGCAGCAGAGAAAGTGACGGTCTAAGATCGGACCGTTATAACCAAGTGACGCTCTGGTGAGAGACCGTTCATCATCAGAGGCCCACACGGGCTATGGGGCTTCAGGATAAGCGACGGCCAATTGATGGTGCGTCAGAGACAGATAACGGCCAAGGGTCAGACCGTTGATCATGGCAGAACGTTAGTTGGGCAGGGTAACTAGCAGGAAAATGTGACGGTTTGAAGGGGATGCGTCAGAATCAAGAGACGGTCAGAAGTAAGACCGTCAGGAAGCGTTTTAGCCCAGAAGAGAAAGAACCAAGTGGTTGAGAATGTGACGGCTCAGGGATAGAGCGTTACAGAAAGTGACGGTAGACCCTACGACCGTTACTCTCCACAGAACACGATTCGGGGAATTGAAACCCACAGAAAATGCGACGGTCAAGGGATGGCGCGTCGGAGTGAAGTAACGGCCGCTCGATTGGCCGTTAGAGTCTGGGTCGCAATCCGAATCGGATTGAGCCGAGATAACTTAAAACCCGAGGTTTAGCCACTTAAACCATCGCTAGGACTTATCCTAATCGAAGATAAAGCCTTCTAGCCCGAGTCTTACCCTTTCAAAGTTGAATATAAGCCTTGGCAACTTAAAACCTTAATCAAAATCGCAGCTTTGCTAAAACCTCTGTTCTAGGGTTTGAAGAGCCCTCTCTAAAGAGCAGAAAACATGATGAAGAGGAGTTTCGAGGAGATGGCTATGGAGGAGAAAGCTTACGCCGGCCTAAAGCTGCCAGGAGGGAACATAGAGAGCTTCAACGGCTAACCTCAATTCCCAAGCACTTAAGCTCTAACGTCCAAAGAGTGGTAAGTACTTATAACTTCATCCAAAGTTCAGAATTTTGCTGTACTTATTCTTTTCATGACTTCCTCCTTTCTTTTCTCAAGCCCCTTCCCGGCCCAAGGTGTTATTCCAATCTGAAGTGGGTGGCTCCTATGGTAAAGGCACTTCCCATAGAGGTCACATCCATCCTCAAAGCATGGTACCTCCAACCTCTCTTGGTTTTAGGCAAGAATTTCCAGAAATTGTCTTTCGATTGGCCAAGCCTTTCAACACTTGTGGAACTATGGCATCCACAAACTCATACTTTCATCTTTCCTTCCTTCGAAGCAACTGTCCTATTGGAGGAGGTAGAAACCTACCTAGCCCTTCCTAAGATCAAGGTGGGGGATGAGGATCGGGTTTGTTACACAATAGAGCCTATTGACCCGTCCTTAATTTTAAGTGACTTCATTCATAACCCGAAGGATGTGAGGACCATGATCAGCCCACACCACGTTCACCTGATACCCTTGGCCCAATGGATAGTGTCTCATTGTAGAAATAAGTGGGAGAGACATGAAGCAATAGCCAAGGCGGTAGCGGTTTGCTTGTGTGGAGTCTTTCTTTTTACCACTACCGACCACCTCTTAGATATCCAAAACCTTGGTATTATTAGCGGGCTGTGGCGGGGTATGTCTATCTCTCAAGCGGTCCTCTCATACCTCTATGAAGGACTAAGCTCGGCGTGCCTAGGAGGGCTTTTGTTTGGTTCCATGATACTCCTTGAGTGCTGGATAGGAGTGAGAGTCAAATTCCTTCCTAAGGAAGACATAATCTCAGCAAGCCGGATCTTCGGGAGCCACCCTCTCTTCTTTATTGGAGGGGCGTTTGGATAATCTCCTCAGGTTGAATGCAAGACAGCGGATAAGAAAACTCGGGATGAATGGCGCCTCTTCTTCAACACTTTACCAATGGACAAGTTCATCATGCGACCAAGAGTCCTCCGAAGTGCTCTTCTCAAAATACCGCGGCGCCAAGGCCTCGACCTCCAGCTAGTAGGGAACACTACCATGGCGATCTACAACCCGCACCGATGCCATCTTCAGATCGGATTACCTCGAATCAGCGTTTCTGCACTATCACACTACCCTCCCCTTCTACCTAGGAAGATGGGGACTGAGGAAGATGAAAGAGCGATCCGGAACGCGCTGACCATGTGGGAGATCAGCAAGGTGCGTCCGTGGCAAGCAGAAGTTGAAGAGAGCGACGAAATACGCCGAGATTACTTGAAAGAGTTGAGAAGAATCCGCCCTCTTGCGGATAAGAAGTTGAATGTACCTTGATTTTCTTTTGTTTATGAGAGATATTTATGTTATTGACAATCAAATTTGATTTTATCAAGATTTATATTTCATTAATCTTTGCTTGAGTGAGATAAGATTGCCATAGTTAAATGATCTCGAATTCCATCATGTGGAAGGCTAGAATGATATAAACAGATGGGGCTTCTGGAGGATATGACGGATGTACTCTGGGCCGTTATATGGAAATGACGGTCCTGCGATAGGCCGTCAGAATGGGAGTAATCAAGAGCCCAGTTTCTGAAGGATATGACGGATGGGTCTTGAGCCGTTATTTTCAAGTAACGGTAGGTTCCCAGACCGTCATAATGATGGTTTAATGGAAAGGAAGAAGGCCCACGCCTGAAGGAAGTGACGGTCAAAGATGGGCTTGTTACATGACTGTAACGGTCTGATGCTGGCGCGTTACACACCTGAACCTGCATAGTTGTGAGCTTTTACCTTTGGGCTTGCCCCTGTATTCTGCACACACTTAGACATAAAACAAGTTAGCTCTGTTCTTAGACTCAACCCCTTGTCTTGAAGCAAGTTAGATAATGACCGTTTCTTGATATTTGGTCAAGGGGTGGAGCCTTATTAAATAGGCGAAAAAACATAATGAAAATGCGATGCATGCTATGCATATGATGGTATTTTGGGGGTTTTGGAAAATCTTTAATGTTTTGGATTTTGAAAATATTTGTTGTTTTTGGATTTTGAAAATATTTGATGTTTTTGGATTTTGAAAACATTTGATGTTTTTGGATTTTGAAACATATTTGATGTTTTTTTTGGATTTTGAGAAATATTTGTTATTTTTTGGATTTTGAAAAACCAGTGCCTCTCTAGCAACACGAGACCTCCCTTGTTTTGTCTTGAGTCTCGAGACCGGCGTGCAAATAGTGTGAGAACCCCTGGCCGAGACCTGGTCATTGTGACGGTGTTTTTACCAACGCCATACCTAGGGTACTCGTCTCAGTCCTAAAAGAAAGAAGAACATGGGGGTAAGCTTAGGCCAGATATGGAAGTTTTTAGAACTTGATTCCCTCACCGTGCAACCTTATTAGAGATTTGGTCTGTTGTGCCGGGGCTTTTATGTCCATCATCGAACCTTTGTCCACTTAGGCACGCATGCGACCGGGCTCATAACGTCCCGCGGGGAACTGTACTGCCACTCTTGTCATGCCTAATTTTCTTTTTCCTTTTGGAGCTTTTGAGAATTCATTCACAGACCTTGAGATGATTCTTTTGATTTCATGGTAAAGAGCACTCCTTTTCTTTTCTTTTCTTTCCTTTCTTGTGGAGTCAGGTCATAACGGACTTGCCCCTATTTGAGACCTCTTCTCGTTAGGGAGTTTGGATTGGTTGTCTCCTCCTTATTTAGTCCTTGACCCTGGATGCAGTCGAAGAATGAAACGTACAGGGACTTTGACTTTCCCCTAAAGCATGGCCGAGGAAAAACGGTGTCTTTTTAAACAAGGAACCCGACCAGGGGCGTCGTGTAGTGTGTGTTTGCCTTACTCAAGACTCTCTTTTGAAGATAGGGAGGCATTTCTTATTGCCGGAAAAGCACATGGTTTATATTTTTAAGGAAAGAAATGCTTAAGATACAACCCATTCCACAGGTGAGAGAGCTCCTCACCTTCCGCGTTTACTAAACGATAAGCATTCCCTAGATAAGCTTCTTTTATTACAAACGGCCCTTCCCAGTTAGGTTGCAACTTGGACCTAGGACCTGCAGACCGAATGAATTTGCGTTTCAAAACAATTTCACCCTTACAAAATTTTCGTTCGATTACCTTCTTTTGAAAATAGCGCAAAACCCTCTTTTGATAAACAGAAACGTGATCGGCCGCATTCATCCTCTTCTCATCTAAGAGTTCTAGCTTGACCAGCAACGCCTCTCGACGTTCATCGAGATTAAGTTCCTTATCGAGCTGCACTCTAAGAGAAGGGATTAAGATCTCATATGGGAGCACCGCCTCCATTCCATAAGTTAAAGAGTAGGGAGTTTGTCCCGTAGGGGTGCGGACGGAGGTGCGGTAAGCCCACAGAGCTTCCACCAATCTTTCAGGCCAATCAGAAAATTTATGTGCTTCGCATGTTTTCTTAATGATTTTAAGAAGGGTTTTATTAGTGGCCTCGGCTTGACCGTTGCCTTGAGGGTAATATGGAGATGAATGACGCAGTGCAATATTGAACTTCTTACATAGGTCTTTAAGCTCTTGGGAGACGAACTGGGGTCCGTTGTCGGTGATGATACTGCTTGGTACTCCGAACCGCGAGATGATATTCTTCATGATAAAGCGGCACACCGTTGTAGCTTTGATCTCTGCGTACGCCTCGGCTTCGGCCCATTTGGTGAAGTACTCAGTGGCGGTGAGGATGAAAGATTTCTGCTTGATCTGAGAATTAGGATCACCGAGTGGGCCGACGACGTCGAAAGCCCACATAGAGAACGGCCAAGGAGCAGTCATAGGATGGAGGGATGAAGCTGGAGAGTGAATTTTATCAGCATGGAGTTCGCATTTAAGACACCTCCGGACATAGAGGGAGCAATCTTCCTCTAGAGTGGGCCAATAGTAGCCCTGCCTAAGGATCTTCTTTGCTAGAGCCTGGCCATTGACATGACCTCCACACTCACTTGAATGGGCTACCTCAGCCACTTTCCAAGCTTCTACATCATCTAAGCATCTCATGAGCATTCCATTAGTAGCGCGCCTATATAGTTCTCCTGCAATGATAGTGTACCTTACGGCGGCTCTTCTTATTGCTTTACGCTGCTCAGCCTTTGCCCCTTCTGGGAACGACCCTTCTTTGCAAAATAATTCGATTTCATGATACCAAGGTAACTCCTCTTCGTCCAGAATCTCCTCTAGTTCTGTTAATGAAACTTCCTTGAGATCCTCCTTCTCAACTTTCGCCTCTACAGATTTCCTGAGATTGATGAACCAAGGATCCTGAATGGAGGGTGCGTCCAATCTCTGGACGACGATGGTCTCAGTACTACGACTGAGGGGGAAGGATAAGGAGGAAGCAAGGGATGCCAAAGCATCAGCTAGAATGTTCAAAGAACGAGGAGTATGGATATAGATGAGCTTACGGAATCGCTTAGCGAGGAGCGTGACCAAATCTTGATAAGGTTTGAGCTTAGGGTCACGAGTACGGTAAGTTGATAGAACTTGCCGTAGGACGAGCTGAGAGTCTCCTATAATGTTCAAATAACGCGCGCCTAGGAGATAGACGTGCTTCAAGCTGGCCAGGAGAGCCTCATACTCAGCGATGTTATTGGTAGCAGGGAAGCGAAGTTGATAAGCGAAGGGGATGGTTACTCCCTCTGGAGTAAGCAAGATAGCCCCAATCCCTTGGCCTTGGGAGTTGAGTGCACCGTCGAAGTGCAGAGACCAGAAGGGATGATTAGAAAGGACAGAGAGATGCTCATCAGGGAAATCGTCCTGAATGGAATCGGTATGAGGAATAGGGAGATGTGCAAGATGCTCAGCAATGGCATATCCCTTGACTGCCTTCTGAACGACAAAGATGATGTCAAACTGAGAGAGGAAACTCTGCCAGCGAGCTAACCTACTAGAAAGGATGGGTTTTTCTAGGAGATAACGGATTGGGTCCATTCTAGAGATCAGCCTAACTGGGTGGGCGAGGAAGTAATGTTTAAGCTTTTGAGCTACCCAAACTAAGGCGGCACAAGTCTTCTCCATAGCGGTGTACTTGGATTCAGCTGGATTAAACAACCGAGAGAGGTAGTACGCGGCTCGCTCTTTCCCTTCATCATCCACTTGTGCTAAGACCGCCCCTAGGGAGTCCTCAATAACCGAGATGTATAGGATTAGGGGTTTCCCAGGGACAGGAGGTTGCAAAACCGGGGGATTGGTTAGGTACTCTATGAGGTCATCATAGGCCTTTTGACAATCTTGATTCCATTCGAACTTTACCCCTGCCTTAAGTAATTCATAGAATGGGCGGCATCTCTGAGAATGTTGAGATATGAATCTCCTAATGAATTGCAGCCGACCAATCAGTCCTCGAAGTTCCGTAATGTTCTTCGGCGGAGGCATGTCCATGACGGCCTGTGTTTTATTAGGATCAATCTGGATCCCCCGTTTGCTTACTATGAACCCTAGCAACTTCCCTGAAGGGACTCCGAATACACACTTCTTCGGATTCATTTTAAGCTTATACTCCCTGGCTCTCTGCAGCACCTTAGCCAGAATAGAGGGGTGTTCTTCTTTTGTCCTTGACTTCACCAAGATGTCATCCACATAAGCTTCCATGTATATGTGCATCATGTCGTGGAAGATGGCCATCATCGCCCTTTGATAGGTGGCACCTGCGTTCTTCAACCCAAACGGCATAACCACATAACAATACGTGCCCCAGGGCGTGGTGAAGGAAGTTTTCTCTTGATCTTCCGGGGCGAGACGGATTTGATTGTAGCCCGAGTACCCATCCATGAACGACAGAGCTTCGTACCCGACAGTGTTATCCACTAGGACGTCTATATGAGGTAGTGGGAAATCATCTTTGGGACATGCTTTGTTCAAGTCCCTGAAATCAATGCATATGCGCACTTTTCCATCCTTCTTGAGAACAGGGACTATGTTCGCCACCCACTGGGGATATAAGACTACTCTGACGAACTTGGCCTTGTATAACTTATCGACTTCTTCTTTGATCCTTAAGGCCATGTGGGGGTGAAATCTTCTTGACTTTTGTTTAACAGGTGTTGCGCCTGGTTTAAGTACGAGACGATGTTCCACTAAGGAGGGGTCAAGACCTGGCATGTCCTCATAAGACCAGGCGAAAGAATCGCTGTACTCCCTTAGAACCTTAATTAGATCCTCTTCTACCTGTGAAGGGAGATCAGCTGAAATAATGATAGGCCTTGGGTCTTCTTCTGTTCCCAAGTTGATTTCCTTTGTAGGTTCATCCACTGCCGTCGACGGCTGGTCGAATCTCTTTAATCCTTGTGCATACAAGTCGGCAGTGTCATCTACGTTGCTATCTTCATCTATTGGATCCTTCTCATCCAGAACCTCATAGACGCCTAATCCGTCGTCGCTCCATTCCCCTTCTATTTCCTCTTCATCTTCAATCATAATCGCCGTGGCAACGAATTCCGGACACTTCAGAAGAGCATGACATCGCTGAGCCAAATCTTGCAAGAACCTATCAGGAACAGATCGGGAAGGATGCGCAAGCGAGCGCGGCTCAGAATGGGAAGGGTTGGACGACCTAGAACAAGACCCTACTTCTCTAGACCTAACTGACTCTACTTCCTTAGACTCGCTAGACCCTAACCCTAACCTAGGAGAGAGAAGGCTTAGTGGAAGGGAAGGAGCAGGGGACTCGTGCCCCTGGGAGGAGGAGAATGGAGACAGGACAGCGTAATCTTCCACTAAAATCTCCGTTTTAAAATTGACGTTTTTTTTTGGAGATCAGTAGAGACTATGCAGCAAGACGGAGGAGGTGGGAGCTGCATGGGGAACATCTCGGAAAGGATGCGATTGGAGAAAGGATCAACAGAAGACAACCACATCTCATGGAGCTGAGCATTGTGGGAGAGAGGAGTGAGTAGAGTGGACAGATCAATAAGCGGGCACTTCCCGCGAGCACAAGGGATGAATTGAATCTCTGGTGGATCGATGATGGTTGGATTTATCATGACAGGAGGAAGGCGGGGTATGGGCTCCCTTTGTTGCAAGATAGATTGGAAGCGTGAGGGAGACCAAGAGAAAACAATCAGAGAGCTCCCCACTTTTTGCATTTTAACCGCGGGTTGCTTCTTCGGCCTCCACTGTACGAGCCGAACCTCTCGCTGCTTCTGGTGATCTTCTTCAGAAAAGATCCTTTGCAAGACCTGACTGTAGTCGAGCATGTCACCATTTGACCTTCCTGGAAGGGAAGGTGGACTGGCAATTGGACAAACTATATCCCTTCTTGGCTGCACCGGTTCTGGAGCTAATGTGCCGGGCTGGAGAGGCCCCCTGACAAAGTGCTCACGATAATCCCATGTAAGTGGCCCAGAATCACCCATCATAGATAATGCTGTTTCCTTATAACCAAGGCCTCTTCTGCCCATTTTCTTTCCCTTAGGTATGGGTTTAGTCATTCCTTGCAGTTGCGCCCCGAGGCCTCTCCCCGGTTGATAGCCCAGTTTCAATATGATATTCCACCCTTTTGAATCTCGGATCTGTGGCTTCACTTTGACATTGACTGGAGTAGTGACGGGCTTGGGAGATGTGTAAGCCCAGGGAAAGTTCAAATCAAGCACTGATATGACGGGCCGGCTACTCGGCCATAGTGTGGGAAGAACCTGATCTGAGAGGGCCTTGACTGTCTGTACCGTGGCCAAGCTTTTAACTTTGACGACCCTCCCTTGAAAGGGAAATTTGACGCACTGATGTGCGGTGGAGGGTACGGCGCCGAGTGTGTCAATCCAGGGACGACCCAAGATAGCCTTGAACATAGGGTCGATGTCGAGAACATAAAACTCCACGGCCATAGTGAGGGGACCGAGCTCCGCCTGAATGGTGATCACCCCGTGACATGCTCGCCTTGAGTTGTCATATGCTGCTATAGTAGTGGGGGTAGGCTGTAGTAACTCTTCGGATATGTTGCATGCTCGGAGGGTACTAAGTGGGCAAACATTAATTGAGGCCCCGGTGTCAACCAATGCTGCTTCAATGTCGACTTTGTTCAGGGTAATTGTTATGCAGAGCGGCTTTTGTCGAGCCCCTAGAGGTGCAAGCTCGGTTTCTGAGAATGTAATTGCCGGCCCTTTGGAAATAGTTGCCAATGCCGTTGGCAAACTATCGACTGCCATGTCTTCGCTAACCATTACTTTCTGCAAGAAATCCCTCAGTGCATCCTGATGAAGGGTGGACCTTTTGATTAACTCCAGCATGGATATCTTAGCGGGTACTCTATCCAGGTGATGTAGCAAGTCATATTGAGTACCCGGCAGAGGTTCAGCCTCTTCTTGCTCGGCCGTTGGCTGGGTGGACTGGGGATTGGAAGCAGTAATGTAATTCCGATGGAACATCTTTCCGCTTCTTAAGGCACAGTTTGCCGCAGCATCTGAAGATAGTGTGACGGGTGCCGCAGGGTGGATGAGTGGGATAGGCTGTGTGGGGGAGGTGTTTTGGTGGAGCGTGGGGTTAGCGAGGTTAATGGGGGGTGAGTGGATGATAGGTGAGGGATTGGTGGAACGCAAGGTGGTGACGAATGTCGATGCAGGTGGTGGGAAGGCTAGTGGGTGTTTGAGAACGGGTGAAGGATTAGGGGATGGTGTGACGATGGCGAGGGGGATAAGTGTTGGAGGGTATGATGGGATGGAGAGCGGTAGAGGGTTGGCTGGAGCGGGTGTGGATGGTAGGATGAGCGGAGAAGGTGTTGGTTGCCTGGGGAGGATGAAGGAAGGGTTGCGGAGGTTGTGGTGGAAGGCCATTACTTGCGGTGCGGCGCCATCATCATCAAAAGACCACCCGGCATTGGGAGCCGGTGGTTGAACCATGTTAACTTGTGCGGGTGCCGGCGGCTGCTGCTGAGGAGCGGGTGGATGATTCGGCATCGGATTCTGATGGATGCCTAGGTCTTGCACTTGCTGTGGTTGTTGTTGCTGTGGCGGCTGCTGCGGCTGCGGTGCTTGATGCTGCTGCACTTGTTGCCCCTGCGGCTGCCTCCTCTTCTCTTTAATCTCCACAATGGCCCTATGCATTTCGGCCCAGTCGATTCTCTGCCCTTCATGAAGGTCATATACTAGATCTCGGAATTGATAACATCCATCTATGGTATGGCCTGGCTGCCTATGGAACATGCAATATTTGGTTTGATCAACCGCCGGGTTCCAAACAGGCCGTTCCGGAGGAAGTTGGATTGCATTTACTGACATAAGTGCCGAGAAAATATCCGTAAGTGTCTCGGGCAATGGAGGATATTGGGCTCTCCTGGGAGCCGGGCGCTTGCTGTTTGGATTGTTGTTGCTGTAGCCGCTGGGTGGAGGGACGTTATGGTATTGTGATGGTGGTGATGGTTGTTGTGGTGTGGTGAAGGCGTTTTGTGGAATGGTGAAGGCGGGCGGAGTTTTTTGTGGAGTGGCCTGGAAGTTGTGCGGAGTGGAGTTTTGTGGATTGCGGGGGTTTTGATTGTAGCGGAAAGGTGCGGCCTGATACGGAAAAGCAACGGCTTGTACTTGCTCATTTGTTTAGATCCCCTCAGTAACCGGCCCTTGCGGTTTCTTGTGGTACTTGGGATTTTGGTTTTCGAATAGAGAATGGATAGGGGAGTCCTTGAATTGAGTCTGTATGAAGCGCGCCCGGCTGTAGAGTTGATGCATGTTAGCTATGTCATTCATTGCCAGGATGTTGCGAAAAGTCGGCGTGGCATTGGAGATTAGTAGTTTGACCTTCTCTTCCTCCGGAATATGGCCAGGCACTCTGGCGGCCATCTGCCTCCACCTATCCGCATAGGTGGCGAAGTCTTCCTCCGGCTTCATCTTCTCTGCTACTAGATCTATAAATGAATATTCTGGCTCGACCCGGTCTTGAAATCGCTGAATGAATTTGTCCTTAACTATCTTGAAACTCTCGGCCTCTTCCAGTGGCAGAGAATAAAACCATTCCAGAGCAACTCCATCTAAGGATCGGCGGAACAGGTACGCCATGAGGCGATCATCATACTGGAACTACGTCGACTCATATAGAAAATCCCTCACATGGATAAAGGGATTGCTGTTCCCATCATACTTGCGATAGTTAGGGAGCTCAGATTGCGGAGGGAACCGAATGTTTTGGAAGCTCGGAATAGGAATATCGGCCAAGGATTGTGGGCTAACCCTTTTCTGGAGGAAGTCAAGCTGTTGCTGCATGGCGGCCCACTTGTTAAGCAAGTCCTGCTCTTGGGAGGAAGCAGGGGTAGCGAAGGACACCGATTGTTGAGGAGCGGATGGAATGACGGTGGCAGACGGGGGAGGCCCATAGGCATGAGTAGAAGGATAGACAGTGGAAATAGGGGGACCCGTAAGAAGGATATTGAGCCAGAGATAGACCCGGATGGGAGTGAGTTTGGGCCGCCCCTTGTAAGAAATCAGAAGGGTTCATGAGAAGCTGTGAAGCCACCGAACCAGAATTATGATGATCCACCTGGACAAAAGAAAGGATAGGCGATTTCCCTTTATCCAAAGACTGATGGGCTGAATTGGAAGATTGGCCCATCTCCATGCCGGCAAAAGTGATGGTCCGAGGTTGGACCAGAGTGAGGTCAATCGGATTGGGCTGAACGGACGGCCCGATAATGGAAGGATTAGATTGACCCTGAACAGCGGCTGAGGGAGAAGCGTTGGACCCTTGCATAGCTTGGTATAGGACTTGAAGTTGAGCCGGGTCCAATTGGGCCATCATGTGAAGGATGGAGCCCGCGGAAGGAGTAGCGAGAGAAGGGGTACCTTGACTACCTCCCACAGACGTGGAAGACGGGAGAGGGGCAGTCCCTTCTCCGGAAGGAAAGGTAGCAACCCTAGGGGGGTTTTCATGGAGCCCTTGAGGGAGAGATTCCTCTTGTGAGCGCGGAGGATTGAAGGATGCCATGGTGGATTCGAAGAGGGGATTGGAATAGAAAGTGAAGGAATAAGTGACTGGAGAAGATGACTCAAACGGACGAAAGCAACTCCACATGCAACGGACAACCTTGGAAAATGCAAAAACAACCAACACAAAACACACAATGAGCAATCAAACTTAGGTAATTTTAACAAGATGCAAGTGATAAAAGAATGAAGACACTCAAGAATCAAGCAAGTTGTTTAGAATGATGCGACAATATTCTTATGATTTCTCCTTTGGAACCTTAGTGAATTGATTGATATGTGCTCTCAACAATAGGTCCCTAGTAGGAGATGGATATAGGACTTGGTTTGACTCTAAGTGTAACCACTCAATCACTTATGTAACCGTAGACACGGGGTGGGAAAGGTACAACCAGCCTGGCGTCTGTGTGGGAATCCACGGCTCGCGGGGACTTATGGAGGTCCCTGCTGTGATTTCCTAGTCGGCCCCAAGGAATATGGAGACGAGAGGTCCTCACAACGAGGTAGGAAAATGCAATCTAATGTATGAAGAGATGAATGACCCTATGTGCACCGGAGTGCATGCAAAGTCTAGCCTAACAATCTAACAATCAATAGTGCACACCATGATATGCAGATATGAGCAAAGCAAGAGGAGAGCCAGGTGTCACCCAAGCAAACAAATCACAGCACAAACTGCGGAAATAAATGCACCTCGGATGCGTACCTGCCAGAAGAGTAACGGTCGAAGGCCCCTACGTCAGAGAGAAGTAACGGTCGAAGACCAGACCGCCGGACAATATATAACGCAGGGGGACGAGACCGTCAGATGAGCCAGGGAACCAAAAACCAACAGAAGTAACCGGAAAGCCCGTAAAGCTCACACAGCAAGATGAAAGCGGCGGTCTAATGCCCCTACGTCAGAATTCTGTGACGCGTGGGCACAGGACCGTCAGAAGACTCAGAAAACCAGGATGAACAATGAAAACAACGGAAACAAAAGACCACTGAACAAATGGATGATGGCAGGTTTAAACAAGAATCAGAAGCACGATTGGCACAAGCTGTCCCACCGTGATCGCCAAAAAATTATCTGTTGATATTTATTTGCCTATCTTTGATCTTACTTATGAGGTTTGCTAAGTAATATGGCAAGATGACAAACAAGCAATCAAAGATCTGCTCAAACCTATGAACATGTGAACATGAACCTAGGCAATCATAGCTAGCTCTAGCATGGGCATGCTATCTCAATCAAATTACGCTAAGGAAAAGGAAAAACACACGCCGGGGCGTGGAGCAAGGAGTAAATAAAAACACACCACTAGGGGTGGAACAAGCAAGGAAATAAAGATGTGATGAAGGAAATAGCTATTGCCCAGCACTAAGGAAAGATGTGATCGCCACCAAAGTAAACACAAGTCAAAGACTCGAATATACCTTGGAAATAGGTGGATGAAGCACCCGCCCACGGGAGAAAAAACCAAGGAAAGCCTGCAGATCAGCTTGGAAGTAACGGCCAGACACCCGTGCGTTGCTTGAAGTAACGGTCTCACCCTAGACCGCCAGACGATAGTGACGCTCCTACACCAGACCGTCAGATAACCTGCAGTAGTAAAGCTTGAATTCTTTTAACTCCAACTCTTCCAGCCGGCTAGAAGACTTGGGCCTCGTGCTAATGAACCTGTAAACCTGCCAAAGAAGTAAAAAAGACAAGACAAGACAACCTCAATCAGCCCTCTTCGCAAGCATAGCATCAATTCTTAAAGAATTTAAGAACATCAAAAGGAGAGGGAATTACGGGGGAGTTTTGGTTTTTTAACCCCTCTGGGCGTTTTTAAAAGTTGGGAGGATGTTTGTATGCTTAAAGAACAGTGAAAAACGTGGAGGAGGAGGAGGGACAATGCTTTGTTTAAAAAGACCAAGGAAGAACTCAAGCATGCAAAGATGAACTTGAAAGATCAAAACAAAAGTACTCCCTTGACTGGAAGATGGATGGACGTGGGAAGCAACTCCTCCTGGATGAAGATGGCTCTGAGTTCGGCAGCACTTCGTCGTGAATCAAAATCTCCTCCTCCCTTGGCCATGAATTCAAGGGTTCTATTTATAGACCCTCAAAACTCGTAGGTCGAGTAGAGGATAATTCAGCAAGAAAAAAGGGATAAGTGATGCGAATCGACGCCGAGCATGTACTTTTTATTTTGTATTTATGTCCTTTTAGTTTGTGTTTATATCCTTGGGAAAGTATGTACGCAAATGTAAGGCTTTATAAGCCAAAGAGTCATTCCCATGGATTGTGTGGGTTTTTATGCAAATGTGTAGTAGGTCCAGCTAGGGGGCCCCCTCCCCTTCCCCATTGGTCCACCTCATCCATGTGGGGCTGGTCAACCATCCTAGGTGGCCATCTAGAAGGTTTGAATGCTAATTGACCACATGGGAGACAAAGGGGTTAAAATTTCAAAGGTAGGCCACCTACCTTACCTACCTAGTCAAAGGAGTGCCCATTCATATGTAATTTATTTATTTTGAGTTTTGGCCACAAGGGGGATGAAAATGACATATTTCCCACGAAATTATCAGCCCCCCCACCCCTTGATATTTTCTATATAAGCCTATGTATTGTGTCATTAGAGATTAATGAAGAAATGAAGAGAAAATTGTTGGAAAATCAAGAGTGTTCTTGAGCCCCTCCTCTCTCCCTCTGGTTTATCTCCTCCAACCTCCAGTTCTAGAGTGATTTCATCTTCTATCATCCCCTCTTCACCTCCGGTGATCATCTGTGCCGCCGCCGCCGCCGTTCGTGCCGCCTTCGAGCCGCCACGGGATCGTCTTCGGTGTTCTGTCCTGCTAGACAGAGGTGCAGCTCAAAAATTCCTCAAGCCAGCCACGAGTTCCAATCGACGTGAAATTTTGAGGAGCTACAGTACTTCCAGCCAGATCCCAGATCCGACCTTTCTCCAGTAAACAAATCATAGAAATTCATAGACACATCCAAACGTGTCCAAACAAACTTTGCCATCTGCCCAACTCCAAATCCTACAACTTTCATGAAGAAGTCGAAGTCTGAATCCAAGTTCTTCCTAGCGGTCAACGGCAGTTATCAGAGATCAGCTCTGCAGATCTGAGTGTTTAGTTACTGTACAACAGGAGGTTGTAAATTCCATAAGTCAAGATCAGCGAAGATCCAAGCCAGATATCTAGGCCTACATTGAAGTACTTCGAGTCAGCTTTCCAACGGCGCTAATTTCGTGTCAATCCGACATCGGATCTGATCGCAGCGTCCGTTCCCGTCCGAGCGCGCGCTGAAAATCAGAAAGTGCAGGTCCGTGGCCGGTTTTTCCGACCGGTGCCGAACGGAGCCGCCGGGCCTCCGGCCGGCGTTCCAGCGCGCCGCCATCCCAAGGAGAGACCCTCCAGGCATCCACCACTACAGCGGTGCCACCGGGTCCCACACGGCCCCTCCGGACAGCACGTGGGCCCCACCGTCACGTGTTCGGGTGTTGCCGAAACAGCGCGAGAAGCCGCCCGTCAACCCGAATTCGGTCCTCCCGGACCCCATTGTGTAGCCCTTTACCTCCCTGCGTGGAGTGGGCAGCGGCTTACATTTCTGTAATATTGTGTAATATTGTTCCGGGAGTACGAGTTTCGGCCGGGTCCGTCGTCCCCACGCCGAGCGCGTAGAGGTATCGTCTTCGCTCCTACACTTGGCATTTCGCTTATTTCATATATGCTTGTTTATGCCACTGCTAGAGAGCATGTTTTAGGACTTAGCTTGCTATAATTTCATATCACCGCTACTGCGAGAGAGTGAGCGAGACCGTCCCGTGACCCGATCCGGGCACGAAAGTGCGAGCCGACCACCCTAGCTCTTGCCGGTTTCTCAACCGTGCACGTCCGACGCTTCCCTCATCAAGGGACGATCACGAGCTTGCCGTGTCCGTGTCTCGTCCCGCATCAATTTGGTATCAGAGCGAGTTGAGTCTAGGGTGTCAAAAAAAAAAGAGTGTCATTTACATCGAGTCATTAGTCGGTTTAAGTCGAGTCTAGGATCATCATTGTTTTAAAACACAAAAAGAGTGTCTTTTCGCATTGCATCCCTTTACTCGGTATATAAAAAGGTGTTGTCCGACCGTTAGGTTACGCCTATCGGGAAGGCCGCACACTTGTGCGAGTGACCTTCGGGTCGATTGTCTCCGCCCCGTACCGAGTCTTGGTTTACGTCTAGGGTCCTTAGTGTGCATTAGTTAGTGCATTCCAACTTTGCATTACTTAGTGTCGTGTCTAGCGTTTTGGTCCGAGTGTCGGCATGGCCATCCACTAGTTTTCCCGTGTCCCATGGAGTCCCAAACTCCCGGATGGTGGCGATACTATCTCAAATGGAAGGACCACCCGAACCACCCCACGAGGCCCGAAACCCGGGATTTCTACGGGTCTGATGACCCGAGTGTCTATCTAGAATGGGAAGCCATTATGGATGATTACTTCGAGGTGTACATCATGTACGGGCCCATGCAAGTCGATGTTGCCAAAAGGCGACTTTTTGGTGAAGCCGCTGCAACTTGGAGGGACATCAAATATTGGAGGGAGGATAGGAATCTAAGGCCCATCGAGTCATGGTGGGAAATGAAGAGAGTGCTTAGGAGGGCCTACGTTCCCCGCCCACCTACCTCCAACCACGGAGGTCATTCCACTCACCAACCCCACCAAGTCACCCACAATCAAGTGGGCCACACCGCTACCCAATCCCACCCCTTCACCGCCGTCCAAGCCCAACAAAGCGACCCCAATCTAGTGGCCAGCCCAAGCACCTCCAACCAACCTCCCCTTGGCACCCCCATCCCAACCCCCTCAAGTACCTCCAACCGAGTGGAAGCCCCACTTATAGCCGAGCCTAGGACCACACCTAGGTCGAGGGACGAGGAGCGAGTCCACCCCAAGGTCCCTACTCCAACCCGCTCCTTTGAGGAATGCAAGAAAATGATTTCGGATTTATTGGAGAGGATAAGTGCTTCTTCACCTCTCGTAGGTGCTCCATCACCACCCGCTCCTTCCGAGCTCTATTCGGAACCTTCTTCTTTGGAGCTACCAATGCCCGAGCCACCCATGTTTCTTACGGGAACACTTTACATAGCCGAGCCACTTCTTAGTTGGCTCAAGGATGGCTTGGTCCCACATCCCTTTCCATCCATGGACCCCATCCTACCTATAGTGCCGGTCAACTCATTCCATACCACATTTCGATCCCGTCACCATGTTGATACGTTGGATGATCTTGTCATGGGATTAGATTTACAATGGGAGTTGACGCATCTTTTGGCCCGAGGCTTTGACCAACCCGCTAGTCTTAGCTTCACCCATCCGGCCTTCCGGTCCATTACCTCCGAGTGCACCGTGGGTTGTGTCACCACGGAGGTTCTTCTACTTCTCCCGCTACCGGACGAGCCCGAATTCATACCCTTTTGTCCGAGGGAGGAATCATACTTCTTGCCTATGATCCCCGTCCCACCCGTCACAATTCAAGAAGGTGACTATCCGCACCTTCAAAACTTCTACACGTGAGACCGTGACTTGTGGGAACCCACCATAAGGGGTCATACCTTCTTTGATCCCTTTGACCCACTCCCTAGTGGATCCTTAGACCCTCCACATTCACTTCACTTCTTCGAGGGAATCCGCTACCACACCCCTTCCCCACGGGCCGGGTCGTCTATGCCCACCAAGCCCGTACCCATACAAGATACACCATCATCTAGGGGAGATACTCTTGGCCCTCCCACATCCACATCCCATATGCATGCATGGCCCACCTTAGGAGGTCTAGGATTTCCGTATGATGTCAACCACCGGTTATGTCAGATGCATGCATGGCACACATTCGGGTGTCCTGGTCCGCCGTCACCCATGTACGGGTCGGACTAACATTAGGTGTGTCTAGGGTCATATATGAGTCGGTATGTTTTCCTTGTGTGGTTTGTTTTGTGTGGTTTGTTTGCATGGTTTGTGTGTATTGTATGGTGAGTCTGCATGTGTCTTGTGCAAGCTTGTTGTCGTTCTCTTATGAGTAAGAGGCGAGTGGACTCACTTGATGAGTATGGGATCGGTTCCACATCTATACCCGGATCAGTCACTTATAGGGACTCAGTGGTGATTCCTAGTGAGTCTTCGAGCTGTTTTCTTCCCTTTTGAGAGTGCCCCTTCGGAGTGACCACCTTTAGCCCATAGCAGTTCGCATATCGAGTATATATGGAATGAGCAGGTGACGATCGCTTGGAGTGGAGCGTACCCGCGTTACTTGGCACGGTGACGGATCCGCCGGAGTATTCGAGCATCCTTACCCCTACTCGACGGGGTCGAGTTCCTCCCACCCGGGGAGAGTTGATGGGAATCGACGCCGAGCATGTACTTTTTATTTTGTATTTATGTCCTTTTAGTTTGTGTTTATATCCTTGGGAAAGTATGTACGCAAATGTAAGGCTTTATAAGCCAAAGAGTCATTCCCATGGATTGTGTGGGTTTTTATGCAAATGTGTAGTAGGTCCAGCTAGGGGGCCCCCTCCCCTTCCCCATTGGTCCACCTCATCCATGTGGGGCTGGTCAACCATCCTAGGTGGCCATCTAGAAGGTTTGAATGCTAATTGACCACATGGGAGACAAAGGGGTTAAAATTTCAAAGGTAGGCCACCTACCTTACCTACCTAGTCAAAGGAGTGCCCATTCATATGTAATTTATTTATTTTGAGTTTTGACCACATGGGGGATGAAAATGACATATTTCCCACGAAATTATCAGCCCCCCCACCCCTTGATATTTTCTATATAAGCCTATGTATAGTGTCATTAGAGATTAATGAAGAAATGAAGAGAAAATTGTTGGAAAATCAAGAGTGTTCTTGAGCCCCTCCTCTCTCCCTCTGGTTTATCTCCTCCAACCTCCAGTTCTAGAGTGATTTCATCTTCTATCATCCCCTCTTCACCTCCGGTGATCATCTGTGCCGCCGCCGCCGCCGTTCGTGCCGCCTTCGAGCCGCCACGGGATCGTCTTCGGTGTTCTGTCCTGCTAGACAGAGGTGCAGCTCAAAAATTCCTCAAGCCAGCCACGAGTTCCAATCGACGTGAAATTTTGAGGAGCTACAGTACTTCCAGCCAGATCCCAGATCCGACCTTTCTCCAGTAAACAAATCATAGAAATTCATAGACACATCCAAACGTGTCCAAACAAACTTTGCCATCTGCCCAACTCCAAATCCTACAACTTTCATGAAGAAGTCGAAGTCTGAATCCAAGTTCTTCCTAGCGGTCAACGGCAGTTATCAGAGATCAGCTCTGCAGATCTGAGTGTTTAGTTATTGTACAACAGGAGGTTGTAAATTCCATAAGTCAAGATCAGCGAAGATCCAGGCCAGATATCTAGGCCTACATTGAAGTACTTCGAGTCAGCTTTCCAACGGCGCTAATTTCGTGTCAATCCGACATCGGATCTGATCGCAGCGTCCGTTCCCGTCCGAGCGCGCGCTGAAAATCAGAAAGTGCAGGTCCGTGGCCGGTTTTTCCGACCGGTGCCGAACGGAGCCGCCGGGCCTCCGGCCGGCGTTCCAGCGCGCCGCCATCCCAAGGAGAGACCCTCCAGGCATCCACCACTACAGCGGTGCCACCGGGTCCCACACGGCCCCTCCGGACAGCACGTGGGCCCCACCGTCACGTGTTCGGGTGTTGCCGAAACAGCGCGAGAAGCCGCCCGTCAACCCGAATTCGGTCCTCCCGGACCCCATTGTGTAGCCCTTTACCTCCCTGCGTGGAGTGGGCAGCGGCTTACATTTCTGTAATATTGTGTAATATTGTTCCGGGAGTACGAGTTTCGGCCGGGTCCGTCGTCCCCACGCCGAGCGCGTGGAGGTATCGTCTTCGCTCCTACACTTGGCATTTCGCTTATTTCATATATGCTTATTTATGCCACTGCTAGAGAGCATGTTTTAGGACTTAGCTTGCTATAATTTCATATCACCGCTACTGCGAGAGAGTGAGCGAGACCGTCCCGTGACCCGATCCGGGCACGAAAGTGCGAGCCGACCACCCTAGCTCTTGCCGGTTTCTCAACCGTGCACGTCCGACGCTTCCCTCATCAAGGGACGATCACGAGCTTGCCGTGTCCGTGTCTCGTCCCGCATCAATAAGTCTTAGCAAATCCTTGAGGATAATATCACCAAGAGTCCAAAGAAACAAACGGGAAGTCCCGAGGATCGGATTAGAAAGAGATAAGGTCAATCCAAGTTCTTATCTCAAACACGGAGTAGCAGAGAAAAGGCCTGAACCGCCAGGACTCCCGGAAAGAAGTAACGGCTGCACGATAGACCGCCACTTGGAAGTAACGCATCAAGGAACGACCGCTATTTGCAACCTTATCCAAAGAGATAAGATCAACGGAAAGAAGCCCCAACAAGCTGGACTCTTCAAGGAAATGACGGTCAAGGCATAGGGCGTCATAAGGAAATAACGGCTGCACGACGGACCGTTATTATCAACGTGGATTCAACAGGATAAGCACGGAACACGTGGCCTTAAGCTTTAGGACTCTTCAAAGAGTAACGGTCTAGGATCCATCCGTCAGAAGGAAGTGACGCACCTTTCTGGGACCGTTATTTAGCATTGAGATTCAAAAAAGAAGAGAAGGGCTTTGCTAAGCTTTATCCAACGAAATGCCACCGGGAGCCAATTCTTTATCCAGGAAAAGACTCAAGAAACAGGCTTCAACTGATCAGGAGACTCGATGAAAAGCGAACAACTCGGAGCATCATATTGAATGAATAAGGAGATGACCCGACTTATGGGTATAAAACGGGTGTCAACAATAGCTTGCCAACAATCGCTGACTGACAACTTGACCGCTGGGCAATACAGCTTGGCCGACCAGAGGAACTGATCCCGTGCAATCGCTGAGCGACACAGCTTGCTCTGCTAACTTACAGCTTGAAACAAAGGCATAAAATAAAACAAAAGATGAAGAATCACAACGGCTGAAAGCTGGATGGAATTGAAAAACAACTATGGCTCTCGCAGGAGCTGACTGGATTGGATCTGATCCAAATTCCAGTTGAACAGGTCTTCAAGCAGCTTCACTTTCTTTTCTTCGAACTCTCTCACACTTTCTCTTCCTTCTTCTTCTTCTCACTACACTCGTGCTTCTCTTTTAGACTCTCTCTGATTTCTCTCTATCTTTCTTGTTCTTCATCTCTGCTCTTCTTCTCTTCTCTTCACGATCTCTCTCTCTTTCTTCCTTTTCTTCTTTCTCAAACTCTTACTGCTACTGTCTCTCCAACTCTTCTCACAAGCTCTCTGGCTCTCAGAATCTTCTGCTCTCTTTTTCTTCTTCTTCAGCTCTGCTCTTGTTATGCTCTTCTTCTCTCCTTAGATCTCTACTCATATATCTTTTATTCCAGCATTATTTTTTGTTCGCAGAAGAAGGGTCTTATATATCTTCAGTCAGGGACCCACGAGCTCACGCACTGGGCGTGTGGAGGGAATACTCCTGCCAAATGGTTCCAGAAAGCTCTCAGCCACGTGTCCAATTCTGAGCACTGTAGCTTTTCACGTGGTAGTCCTTTATCAGGGACGGTCTGCCTTGGATCACGTGCCTTTGTTAAGAATCACGAGTAGTTGAGCAGTTAACCTGTCAAAATATACAATAGTCATACAGATATCAAGATTGCACAGACTTGCTAAGAAAGTGTTTAACAGTCCATAAAACACACATGGGCAGACTCAGTATGCACAGACTCAATGCATATAATAGCAGGTTCTGCACAGGCCATCAGTGTGCACAAAGAAGTTTGCACAGACTCATTTTGGCTGTAGGGCAAGGAGATGCACAGACTACGTGTGTGCATACTGCAGGCAATGCACCGACTCTATATGCCAAACCTCAAGTTGCACAGAATTTAATTTCGCTCGCACAGAATGTGCACCGACTATGTATGTAATCGGTTCATGGAATGCACCGACCCTATTTGGACACACCCGGGACTTGCACAAACTTAAGTGTTGCAAGATTCTATATGCACCGATCTTACGCTTGCGTAAATTGACATATGCACAGACCTATTTCCAACTAACATGAAACGATGCACAAACCTCGGAGACATACCAGCAGATATGCACAAGCTAGCATAGTGCACAGAGAAGATGTGCACCAACCATGTGGTGACACATGACAATGATGCACTGACTTATATGCTCGCAGCAACTAGATTTGCACAGACTTTGACTGCGTGCGCTACAGTGCATTGCACCGACTTGCATCTGCCAAGACAGTGTGCACGGACTTGAATGCACAAACCTAGATGCATATGAACAGTGACCTGCACTGACTTTGTTGTGCAGCCTAGTATGATGAACCACAAGAATGCATCGTCATGATGTGCTGATCATAATTGAATGCACTGACCTTGAAGTGCACATTGATAAGGTCTGCACGAACCTTGGTCCCTAAAATGCATATGAGCCAGACAGGACCCTCTGAAAGTGTGTGGCTTACAAACGCAATATGGAGCAAGCAATCCCATTAGTGCAGCATCATTCAATCTTTCATATGTGGACACATGGTGACTGACTCATAGTGTTTGCTATCATCAAAACCACAGGAGTACAACAATCTCCCCCTTTTTGATGATGGCAACACTATGAGTCATACTGACCACTGACCCAAACTATTCTCCCCCTTCGACGTCATCAAAAAGAAAATAGTTTGAGAGAGAAAAATAAGCAGGTATGAAAGGATATAACATCTCCCCCTTTGACCACATGAAGGCACATAAGAGCTATTCTCCCCTAAAGTGAAATATGACACCACACATTCAACATGAAGAACAACCATACATGAAGCTCCCTCTGAATAAAGGAATAAAATCAACAGGCACAGGGGTAGCTAGATAATCAAGCATTAATCCTCCCGCTTTAAGAAGCAATAAATGCAATCTGTACAATAGTCCTTGCTCAGAATAAAGCAAAAGTTTAAAGAGGATGTGTGAGGAGTGTGTCAAAGCAACAAGAAGTAGATTGAGGAAGAATGTCAATGCAACATACAGAGCACAGGATCTTTCAGTAACAGTTCAGCAGAAATGGTGAGCATTTTCAAGTAATGATCAGGAAACAGATGTGCAAGATGATGGAGCAGTTAAAGATGTAACTGATCAGAAGAAATTTTATTCCAGGTACCACTGTTATAAGTCCAATTAAGAATAGACTCTCCTATCATAAGGGGTTATGAATTAAACTGCATGACAAAACAAGTTTAAGCATGATGTATACCAAATTTGACAATTATATTCAATACTCATATCTGAAACTGAGTTTTAATAAAAGTGAACCAATTGTTCATATAACACTCCAGTTCAATTCTCTTCCATCTTACTCAAATAATCTCAATGACTCCTTTAGGATTTATACATTGTAGTATTGAGATTAAACACCTTTAATTGCATTTGAAGTTAACTATTTTACAGAAAAATGTCTGA
Organism: Amorphophallus konjac; assembly: GCA_022559845.1. Classification (NCBI taxonomy): domain Eukaryota; kingdom Viridiplantae; phylum Streptophyta; class Magnoliopsida; order Alismatales; family Araceae; genus Amorphophallus; species Amorphophallus konjac. Next base: position 70,905,934 of record CM040120.1, read on the forward strand.
AGTTTACTTTTTAATCAGCATTTTATTTTTCTTTAGCAATCTTGGTTGATCAACACCTTTTTACATGAGGCACAACACTTCTTAGATGAAGTGACCTAGTTACTCAGTGTGATAACTGCATTGCCTCTCAATTATGAGAATAGAGTTAGCAATTGAAGTGTCTTTTTACATGAGGAGACACCTTGATTAGAGGTCGGAATCCCCAGTTACTCAACACGATCATGCCATTGCTCTGTCAGATTTTTCAATTGTTTTTTACACCAGAGATAACTATGGCACTTCATGATATGGGTTTACTCCATTTCTTTGAAGGAGGACCAAGTTTCTCAGTGACCAAAGTCATTATTCTGACTTTTGGTTTCCTTTTTAGTCAACTTCAAATAGATTTAATGTTTAAGAACAATGCTAACAACATGTATCTCAGCCTAAGTAACCATGATTTCAAATTTTCAGATTTCAGACGATTTTGTCCAGAGATTACATGAAATAGTTGGTTAAAGTTTATTAAAACTTATGATTCAGATACTTTCAAGTCTTTCAGATTCAAATTCATGAATACATTAGACTTATACCAATGTAGAATAGTAGTTATTCTTAAACCTAAATGATAGGAGTTTCTTTTAAGATTTTAGATTTATAACTGAGGTACATAGATTTAAGTCTCTTCAAAATCAGTTCAATCAATATTTTGACAGTAACATCCAGCAATAGAGACATTAACAAGCATGCAAAGAATGTAAGAATAATGGAACTCATACTTGCAACAGATATGATCAATATGCATCAGACAGATTTACAAGAAACCAATAGCAGTGAATTTAAAAATGAAGTAGCAAGAGGTATGCACTTGAGTGCTTCAATTCTGAAACTAATAGCTAAGTCTGGAATACAGACAGATGAACTTGACAATAATGAATTCTAGTTCAATTCTCCATCAGCAACTTTAAGAACAAGCAGACAGAGATTTCAGCTTCAAGAGAATATATGAGTTCAGATAATGGATAATCCAGAAGCCAATCAACACACAGGAGTAGGAGAATGATTTAAGTGACTAGACAGGAAGGGTTCAGATTATGAAAGACTAATGAGTCTAAAATGCTCCCCCTGTCTAGATACAATGAGTCATTTCTTTTTGGATTTTTTTTCAAATCTGATGATATGCAGTGTAATTCACTATATGTATGCATATGCAATGAGTTTCCTAAAAGCATTACATGAATATGAACATGAGTGGCATGAACATAATGCAGGGGCAGCAAACCTCCCCCTGACTATATGTAATACAATCCAGAATTCTAAATGCCACATACGCATGACCAATTATGCATCTACTCCCCTTGACTTAATGCATTATATGCAATGAAGACTGAACACATGATTTTATGATCTATGCTCATGAAGTAGACATGCAATTACAGCCTGAGATGGACTACAATAGACTTATTATGCATTTCATATTTTCAAAGAATTTCAGTTAGAGGATGCACATATGAATTTTGTTATGCAAGAACATATTCAAATCGAGCAGTGCAGATGACAGACAAGAATGCAAGTATGTATGTTAACAAGTTATGCAAACATCTAAATCAGACCTTTCAGATAGCACAATTCAGATTTTCAGAAAATAATATTCAATTCACTCTCAGCTTAAAGTTTGCTCAGACAATTCAGCAAAGCCATTTGATAATCTATGAAAGACAAGTCAAATTTAGATGTGAGCTTGTATACATGAAATGCATCTGATTGATAGAAATTTTCTGAAGTTAGAAGATCGAACCTGTCAAGTGCAAAGATGGGGTTTTACCAAACTTGGGTGTCTTGGCTTATTTAACCCCTTTATTCCTCTCCAAGGCACACCTGTAACAACTGGGTTATTTTGATCTAGCAGGAACCCAAGCAGCCTTGGGTTCTATATTACCCCCAACAGATGTTCTAAACAGTTTCTTCGCTAGATGGTCATCAAATTCCATCAGAGAACAATCAGCCATAGAGTGTCCAAATTTTCCACAATATCTACATGAAACGACAGACTCTTTGTTCTTATTATGCACATCAATATAAGCATGAAGTCTATGTGCATGAGTATGAACCTTTCTGTTGTTTACATGAACATTTTGTCTCTTATTGTCAGTTAGCCAACAGTTTACAGATTTATGACCCGGCTTTCCACAATTAAAATATGAAAAATTCATTCTATTAAGGCTTCTATCAAAACTATGTCTTTTTACATGGATTTTGGCAAATTTGGAATTAAATGTGTTTGCCTGAGCATGCCAATAGCCCTTGACTTTATGACCATGTTTTTCACATTCGAAGCACTAGATGTGCTTACCTCTAGAACCAACATTATTCCAATGAGACCCTGACCCGCATTCAATAGCCTTGTGACCATGCTTGTTACAATTGAAGCATATGATGTGCTGGTTTGAAACAGATCTGTTTCTGTTAAGGCCATGATGATTTACAGGGAATTTAGCATGTAACCTATCATCTTGTTTCATGACAAAGCATTCATTCATGAAGTGACCATACCTACCATAGTAATGACAAGAACCATTAAACTCCTTAGTAGCATGATCTTTGTTAAATGCGTTCTTTGAATGCATTGTTCCACAAATGTGATCATTCTCTTTATTTGCATGTGATTGAGTAAAAGACTTATGAACAACATGCATCAAACTACTAGATGTCACAGAACTAGTAGAGTTAACAGCGCTGGCAGGAGTAGCTTTGACTTTATTCATATGTGCACTCTTTTTTAATTATTTAGTCTTTTTCAAAAATTTTGTTTATTTTTTATTTCTCTGTGCCTTGAATTGAAAGAATGATGATGAAGGTGTTTTAGATGGCTCAGAACAGCTAGCAAAAGAGGCGGATAGCTTATTTTCAGGTTTCTTCTTGTTTATAAAATTGTAACCCAATCCTTCCTTCTGAGCATTAACCTTAGTTTCAAGAATCTTATCAAGGTTGCTTTTTCCTTCAACAAATTTTGACAGAGCATCATTCAAATTATGAATTTTGTTTTGAAGTGAAGTGATGTTCACTTCAGAATTCACTAATTTTTCTTCACATTTTGTTATTTTTTCATTCAACATAGCATTGATGGTTTTGTGACTGTCAATTTCCTGCATCAATGCACTCACTTTTTCAGATTCATTATCAAATGAGCACTTCCCCTTTTCCAAGGTCAAGAGCCTTTCAGATATAGCAGAATTCAGCAACTTCAATTCTTCATTTTCTTTCATTAGCTCTTCATTCTGAATTAGTTCAATTTTTAAAATATGATCTTCAGGAGATAGTTCTTGTTTCTATTTAGATTCAGATTTTTCCAGATTTCTCTGTAGTTCCACATTAACAGCCTTAATAGCGTCAAGTTCCTTCGAGATTACTTCATTTTCTTCTTGCAGTCTTTCAAATTTTTTAATTTTATTTTCTAAGGATACAATGTGTATCTCATAGCTAGCAATCTCTTGTTCACTACAATTAACACATTCACTTAAAACTTTGTTTGCAGTTTTGTGCTTCTCAATTTCTTGCTCTAGTTTCTCATTTTCTTTTCTTAGAGAGTCAATTAATCCTTCTTGGATTTTCAGTTCAGATTGAAGATCAACATTCAAATTCTTTACAGAAGTATATTTATCACAAGAATCTTCAATCTTCTTTATTTCAGCTTTCAAATGTTCATTTTCATCAATCAATTTTTCTTCGGACTGTTCAACTTCAATTTTCGCAACTAACATATTTTTGTTTTCTTCTTTGAGGGAGGCAATCAATTTCCTCTGCCATTCATTTTCAAGGTAGAGATCTTCATTACGTTCCTTTAGGAAAGGGCATTTGTTGCATCCTGCCTTTATAGAACAAGCGTTTGAAGCTTCTTCCTTGATTTCATTTATTCTAGCTACAAAGTTTTCATTATTCTTCTGAAATTCTACATTCTCAAGTTTCAATTTGTCCACTTAAGAATTAATCTTATTTAGCTCTTGCAATTTCATTAGATGTTCATCATTTTTAACATTCAGCTAATTTTCCAATTTAGAAATCTTGTTCAGATATTCTTGATTTTCATCTTTCAAGGATGAAATCTGTTCCTTACTGTTATGAACATCCACAAGGCACCTATCATAAGATTGTTCCAACTTTGGACAATTTTCACAAGATAATTCAGATTTATTCTGTTCAATCTTTTTCTTCAACCTTTTATTTTCAGATTCCATTTTCCTAGACAACTCTAGCACCTCTTCATACATCACTACCAAGTCATCAAATGAAGGTTCATCTGATCCGGGGCTTACCGGAGATGATGAATCCTCATTCAAATGATTATTGCTGTGATCACTCCGGTTGGCCATCAAGCATTGATCATCATTTTCACGGCAGGCAGTCTTCAGTTTATCCACTATATCTCTTACAGATCTGCAATCATGAAAACATGTATGAAATGCCCTGTTAGTAGTGGCCTTCATTATCTTCAAAACTTTCTGTTTTTCAGCACACATAGATCTATGACTATCAGTCCATTTGGACTCATTCTTTGGTAATCTATGTGGATCATGTGAAATTAGTTTCCACAGATCTGGATCAATAGACTTAACAAACATATGCAAGTTATTAAACCATGAATTAAAATCAGTACCGTCAAAAATTGGTGGATGAGCCATGGAGGTAAACCAACAAGCAATCTCAAAATAGTATGCACCGAAAACTAGGAGGATCGTCTGCAGATCGCTAGATCTGGAAGTTCAGAGACCTACCCTGATACCAATTGTTGGGGTGCTAGGCCCGAATTCAGAGGGGGGGTGAATGAATCCCCTTACAAAAAAAATTGCCCAATTAAAAACTGTGACAAGACACAAATGTGAAATTAAAACTAGTCAAGCTCCACAAGATAAGGTGGACAATGATTCTCTTGATCAAACAGTTGAGCTACAAGAATGCATACTCCTAAGCAGACCTAAGCTATTGACCGAACCCAATCAAGCAATCAAATGCAACTTAGATGCTCAGATGACTTGAGTGAATTTGACACTCTCCAGTAACAATGATCAAGAATTCAAAGAGACTCTCTCAAAACCAGAGTCAAATGTTCGGTGTGCAAACCAAAAAACCCACTAGATGGGAAATAGAGATCGAGCCTAAGCATACATCTAGCGAATCAGACAAGGCAATCAAACCACGATGGACAGAAGATTTTTAGGTGGTTTGATCCTCCAGACCTGCGTCCACCCCACACTCAAATCAGAGTGTGAATTCCCACTGATACACAGCTTAACTGCTGGGCCTCATAGCTTGCGAACAACCGCTGACTGACAGCTTGACCGCTGGGCAATACAGCTTGGCCGACCAGAGGAACCGATCCTCTGCAACCGCTGAGCGACACAGCTTGCTCTGTTGACTTACAGCTTGAAACAAAGGTATAAAAGAAAACAAAAGATGAAGAATCACAGTGGCTGAAATTGAAAAACAACTGTGGCTCTTGCAAGAGCTGACTGGATTGGATCTGATCCAAATTCCAGTTGAACAGGTCTTCAAGCAGCTTCACTTTTTTTTCTTCGAACTCCCTCACCCTTTCTCTTCCTTCTTCTTCTTCTCACTGCACCCGTGCTTCTCTTTTAGACTCTCTCTGATTTCTCTCTATCTTTCTTGTTCTTCTTCTCTTCTCTTCACGATCTCTCTCTCTTTCTTCCTTTTCTTCTTTCTCAAACTCTTACTGCTACTGTCTCTCCAACTCTTCTCACAAGCTCTCTGGCTCTCTGAATCTTCTGCTCTCTCTTTTTCTTCTTCTTCAGCTCTGCTCTTGTTCTGCTCTTCTTCTCTCCTCAGATCTCTACTCATATATCGTTTATTCCAACATTATTTTTTGTTCCCAGAAGAAGGGTCTTATATATCTTCAGTCAGGGACCCACGACATCATGCACTGGGCGTGTGGAGGGAATACTCCCGCCAAATGGTTCCAGAAAGCTCTCAGCCACGTGTCCAATTCTGAGCACTGTAGCTTTCCATGTGGCAGTCCTTTATCAGGGACGGTCCGCCTTGGATCACGTTCCTTCGTTAAGGATCACGAGCAGTTGACCTGTTAACCTGTCAAAATATACGATAGTCATACAGATATCAAGATTGCACAGACTTGCTAAGAAAGTGTTTAACGGTCCATAAAGCACACATGGGCAGACTCAGTATGCATAGACTCAATGCATACAATAGCAAGTTCTGCACAGGCCATCGATGTGCACAAAGAAGTATGCACATACTCATTTTGGCTGTAGGGCAAGGAGATGCACAGACTACGTGTGTGCATACTGCAGGCAATGCATCGACTCTATATGCCAAACCTCAAGTTGCATAGACTTTAATTTCACTCGCACAGAATGTGCACCGACTATGTGTGCAATCGGTTCATGGAATGCACCCACCCTATTTGGACACACCCGAGACTTGCACAAACTTAAGTGTTGCAAGATTCTATATGCACCGATCTTATGCTTGCATAAATCGACATATGCACAAACCTATTTCCAACTAACATGAAACGATGCACAAACCTTGGAGACATACCAGCAGATATGCACAAGCTAGCATAGTGCACAGAGAAGATGTGCACCGACCGTGTGGTGACACATGACAATGATGCGCTAACTTATATGCTCGAAGCAACTAGATTTGCACAGACTTCGACTGCGTGTGCTACAGTGCATTGCACCGACTTGCATCTGCCAAGATAGTGTGCACGGACTTGAATGCACAAACCTAGATGCACATGAATAGTGACCTGCACTGACTTTGTTGTGCAGCCTAGTATGATGAACCACGAGAATGCATCGTCATGATGTGCTGATCATAAGTGAATGCACTGACCTTGAAGTGCACATTGATAATGTCTGCACGGACCTTGTTCCCTAAAATGCATATGAGCCATATAGGACCTTCTGAAAGTGTGTGCCTTACAAATGCAATATGGAGCAAGTAATCCCATTAGTGCAGCATCATTCAATCTTTCATATGCGGACACATGGTGACTGACTCATAGTTGTTGACACCCATTTTTGCCGATAAGTTGAGTCATTTCTCTTACTATCATTTGTCGATGCCTCGAGTTGTCCATTGCTCATTGGGCTATTTCTAGGCAGCTTATTGGGCCTGTTTTATGGGTACCTCCCTCCCGGACTTGGTCTGCTTCAATTCTTGACTTAATGGGCCTTGATTTTGCTTGATTTATCACATTTTATCAAATTTTGAGTGCCCAGCCATTGCGTGGTCCATCACTTGACCGTTCAGTTTTGGAGCGGTTGATTATGAACCGTGTGTCTATTTACTTGATGTTAAGGTAATATTCTGAATTTCCACCGATAAGCTTTTGCACGGTCTATATGTAACCGTCCAATACCATTGAGCGAAAGATATATGACCGTCCATATTTCAGAGTCCCAGGTTCGTTGGTTGTTCAGATAATTATCTAATTATATAAGTTATTCTGATTTACCACCGACAGGCATTGGGCGGTCGGCCTATGGCCGTTCAATGGTCTGGGTGGTCCATTTGTAACCGCCCAATTCATGAGAGTCCAACGGTGAAATCATCAGACAGTTCGATGGATATTTGGATAATATTTACTTATTTACTTAATTTCCACCGAAAGGTTGGACGGTCCTGTAATCGACAGTGCAATGGACTGGGCGGTCTATCGAGAGACCGCTCAATTGTCCGATATCTGAAGAATTTAAGGGTTTTTCTCTCTCCACCCGTGGTGTTATCCTTGACTTCTTCCGCCAATTTCTCCACGGATACTCCACCAAATGGGGTGTTGTTTGAACTGGTTGAAGATAATTCTATTATCTATGGATTTTATGTTACTATCTCGAGCTGATTTTCACTAGAAACCCTAGTTTCGGGGCTGGCTTTTTAGGGTCTATAAATAGACCCTAAGGCCAAGCTTTAAAAGGGGGGGAGATTTTTCAAGGTCACGGCAAAGCTCTGTCGAATTCTCAAGTGACCTGCAGACAGGGAGGGAGGCTTTTTACATCCTTCTAAGCCTCCGGTTCAAGGGAGTAGTAATTTGATTTGAGTTTTTAGTCATAACGTTGAGTCATTAGTTCGTTCATTGCATGTTTATTTCTCCACTTCTCTCCACGTTCTTTCACTACATCATATCCTTTTCACACCCTCCCATTTGTTTTGACGCCCTATAGAGGCTTAAAAACCTCCCATGTATCGCCCATTCCATGTTATCGTGCTTGTTTTTCCATTCTTATTTATAGTTGCTACACTCCTTAGGGCTAATTTGGGTATCATTTTCGTGTCTCCTACTTTGTTTTGCAGGTCAGCATCATCCTAACACGAGGCCCATCCCCTCTGGCCGGCCGGAAGGGGTGGAGGACTAGATCCTACACTTTGGAGTTTGGCAGCATCGAATGGTCATCGTCCGTCCGTCCACAGGTATACGCAGCCCACATAGGACCGTGCAACGCCTTATTGCGGTCGTCTACAAACCGTGCTATCGCCAGTCTCATCTTCATCCCGCTTCTTACTTCGGCGCTTTGAGCGGTCTGTCGAGAGACCGTCCTAATCATAGAGCGGATCTTCCAGGACCGTATACACTTGTCAGCGCTGAACATCAGGTGAGTGCTTTCACCCCTTTTTCAAGGGTCGGTTACCCCCTCGGTACTTCGTGTCTTGGTGGCGATCATGATCATACGGCCTTTTTCACCATTTCTTTCTTTCTTCCTTCATCTCGCTTGTCTTTACATTTTGATTATTAGAAAAGGAAGGTAATAAGGAGGAAAGGTGGGGGAAAACATGCCAACATCCCCTTTTTTGGCAATCACGGTGGGACATCTAGTGCCCATCGTGTTAGTGTTTTGCTGACCCGTTTATGTGTTTCGTTAGTTCCTTCTCTGAGTATTTCAGGTTGATCTTTGGCCCATCTTGCGTTCTATCCTCTGGAGTTTACGCGGTCATTTGTGAGCTGCCCACTTTCTTGAACGGATGGAGATTGACCGTCCCGTGATTATCACAGAGCCCCTGTTTCGCCAGCCCGTTACACCCAGCGGTTCTGTATAAACCGTCCATTTCTTCCCGCGGTCTGATACAGACCATTCATCGTTGCTGGCTTAGGTACGTTGTTGTGTTTAGATTTGTGATTTCTGTTGATATTCTGCAGTTGTCTTAGGTCCGTTCTAGACTCTGCGCGGTATGTCGAAAGAACGCTCATCCAGGTACACTTCTGAGTCTCATTCCTTGGTCATTTCGATATTTTGTGGTTTTTTTTCTCTATTTTGGCATTACTCCCTGCTTTAGCACGGTCCATTCTAGACCATTTGCTCTCCCTGAACAGTCCATTACAGACCGTGTACGCACCCTGAGCGGTCTTCATCAGACCGTCCTTTATTGCTACAGTACACCCGAGGCTACATTTTGCTCATTGATCTATATCATTACATATATATTTGGTGCTGTTTGGATCTCCCCCTGCTGTTGTTATATTGTTGCATGATCATGTTCATGTCATTTTCTCATATTCGGTTGATCATTGTCTGCTAGATCTAGGCTAGATTATGCATGCACTCCGGTGCGCATAGGGGCATACATACTCTTCATTAGTAGTTGCATTCCTACAGAGGTAGGGTTTCCTCTCGTCTCCATACTCCTTGGAGCTGACTAGGTGACCTTGCTGAGGACCTCCGTAAGTCCCTGTGAGCCGTGGATTCCCACACGGACGCCGGGCAGGTTGTACAGCACCACCCCCTAGTCCAGGGTTTGCATCCGCGAGAGAGAGTCCCTTTAGAGTCAGCCAGTTCCCCATTTCTCACCCTGATTAGGTACCTTGTGGTTAAGTGAACTCACATCTTAATTAACCCACTAAGGTCCTACAAGGAATGATTCATAAGATCTGTCGCTAATCATCCATAATTTGAGTGTTCACTTGGTTGTCTCTCTTCTCGTCTCTTCTCTCTCTTGTGTATGCATCGCTTCAGTGCTGTTTAGATTTTGGGTAGGATTGTTTGCTTCTTCTTCCCAGGTGGTCGATGTATGTGGAGCTGTCCCACACCCTCAGGATCATCTCCTAAGGGTGGTTCGCCTTCCCATTCTTATTTCAATCCCTTGTTCGATTCACCTCCGATTATGTCGTCTTACAACTTCTCCCATCCCCCTGAGGATTCTCTTCCTCGGGGACTTCTGGAGGACCCACCTAGGGTCGCTCATGTGCAAGGGGGAGAGGGGATTGCCCCTCCTCTCTCGACCGTTGTTGTTGAGGGTGCTCAACCCTCCCTCTCAGATTCATCCACTCGCCGCTCGGCCAGTCAGGTTCTCCATATGATGGCCCAGCTGGATCTTACTCAACTCCACTTGCTGAAACAAGCCTTGCAAGGGGCAGATACCCCACCCTCAGTACTTTCTTCTGGCACGACTGCTGCCGCCACTTCCACACCCCCGATTGTTGGATTAGGGGCCACCTCCGCAGCCCCCATCGATCTTACTCCCATCCGTCCTCAGGCTCTTCGATTCTCCACCATGGAAGCGGGCCAGGTTTCTACCTCGGCCCATCAGTCACTTGATAAGGGGAAGACCCAGATCCCCTCCATTTCTTATGTTGATCCTTACACCGCGTTCCCTCCAACATCGCAGGCCCTCGTGGCCCCGGCTGATTCCGTCTGTCTGCAATCAGGGGCCGCCCAGTTGGCTCATGTGGATATGGGCCCTTCCCTAGCCCATTATCCATCTTATGGGCTGCCCCCTCAGTCAGTCTATCCTTCGGCTCCATACTCTAGTTCGATCCTTCCTGCCGTATCTTACCCTTCCCGGGAACGGGAACTTCTGGACAAATGGGCTGCCATGTAGCAGCAGATTGACCTCCTCCACAAGCGGGTCGGCCCGCAATCTTTAGCTGATGTCCCCATTCCGAACTTCAGGGACATTCATTTCCCACCGCAGTCTTAGGTACCCGTGTACCGAAAATATGACGGGAATGGCAACCCGTTTATTCATGTTAGGGAGTTTCTCTATGAATCGGCGCAGTTCCAGCATGACAACCGCCTGATGGCGTATCTGTTTCGTCGATCCTTGGACGGGGTCACCCTTGAATAGTTCTACACATTGCCTCTAGAGGAGGCGAAAAGTTTCAAGACTGTGAAGGATAAGTTTATCCCGAGATTTCTGGATCGGGTTGGGCCCGAGTATTCTTTTACAGACTTGGTAGCCGAAAAGATGAAGCTGGACGAAGACTTTACCGCATATGCAGATCGATGGAGGCAGATGGCCTTGCATGTGCCTGGGAAGATCTCGGAAGAAGAAAAGGTTAAATTGCTGATTTCTAATGCTACCCCGACATTCCGGAATATATTGGCAATGAATGATATATCCAACATGCACCAGTTGTACAGTCGGGCCCGGTTCATACAAACCCAGTTCAAGGACTCCCCCATTCATTCATTGTTTGAGGCCCAGAAATCCAAAACAACTTGAAAATCTCAAGGCCCAGTTACCGAGGGAGTTCAAATCAATGAGCAGGTCCAGGCTGTTCAATTCCCTAACCATCCCGCTTCACCCCGTTTCCAGCAACCTTAACGCAACCCCCAGTTCTCCGCTCCACAAGCTCCATGACCCACCTTCCAAGCTCCTCAGCACCCACAACAACCACCACCACCTCAACATCCACAATAGACACCCCAGTACCACAACGTTCCTCCTCTTGCTGGTTGTGGGCCTGCTCGACCGGGACCCAAGAGGGTCAACTACCCACCGCTTCTAGAAACCCTCCCCGATATCTTTTCAGCGCTAATGTACACTGGTGACATTCAATTACCTCCGGAGCATCAGAATTGGAATCCGACAGCCGATCAGTCAAGGTATTACATATACCATCGGCAGCCTGGGCACACCATAGAGAGATGCTACCAGTTTAGAGATCTGGTGTATGATTTGCATGAGGGCCAGAGGATTGATTTGGCCCAAATGCACAAGTTGATTGAAGATACCAAGGAAAGAAGAAGACAAGCCAAGCCGCAGCAGGCGGCACCCCAACAGCAGCAGTTCCAGCCACCTCTACAACAACAACAACCCCCACAGCAACAATAGCAACACCAAGACCTCGGGATTCATCATAATCCCATGCCAGAACACCCGCCCGCTCCACTGCAGCAACAACAACAACAGCCACCGGCACCGACTCAAGTGAATGCAGTCCACCGCCCAGCCCCTAATGCTGGGTGGTCTTTTGATGATGAGACCCCCGCTCACCTTTTGGCCTTCCACCACACCAACTTCCACGCATGATGGAGGCATCACCCACGACTCCCTTTGGCTCGGGTCCACTTCTTCACACTCGGGAGCTGGTTGAGTTTGGGCCTCACTCTATAAAGGCCCCTTATCCATTTTGTAGCTTTCCTTTGAGTCATTTTGATGTATTTCCATTTTATTTGAGTCATTTCCCTTGGTCTAGCACTTACTTTCCTATGTTTTTGTATCATCATGCCGTCTAATGTGGCTATTGGGCCCCATTCGTTGGGCTAGGCCCATTAGCACTCCCCCCCCCCTTGGTTATTTGTAGTAGTTTATTTTGTCAGGGACTTATTGTAAAGAGTGGGTTGCCTATATATAGGACCCCACTCCCCTCATTTGAAGTTAATGAATGAATGAATCCTTTTGAGTTAAACTTGCCATTTGAGTTCAAATTGGAGTGATTCCTTTAGTCTTTTGGGTGAGAGACCCTAGGGGAGAGATTCTCCACCCATTCCCCTCTTAATCTCTCTATTTCACCCCTCTTTCTCTCTCCTCCAACCCCAATTCCGAATTTCCTTCTCTCTCCTCCCCTCCCAACCACCTCCACTAGCCACCCACCTCCTTTAATGCCCTCCACTTCCCCATGGCCTCCTTTACTCCACCTCCTAGTTCCTAGGTAGGAATCTCCACATTCCAACACCATTCTCCACCTTCCAACCAAATCTTCCCCATTCCAATACAAGCATCCCACTCTCCCACATAATCCCCCACCTTCCAAGGCCATTTCAAAATTTGAAATCCCTTCCCTCCACTTGCCTTGGCCGCCCCCTTCCTTTACCCTCCCCCAAGCCAAGTTCGCCCCCCTCCACTCCCCATTCCCTCTCTCACATCCTCACCCTCCTCCTCCACCTGCTAGCCCCTGCTCTCAGCCATTCTCCCCTCATTCTCCAACCCCTATAGCTCTCCACTCCACCCCACAAGAACCCCCATTCATCCTTAGGCCACCCCTTCACTTCCCCTTCCACCAAAGAAGCCACCCCTCCCTCTCATTTCTTCTTGCAGATTGGAGCTGTGCAGACCAGCAAGTCAGCCCCGGTTGCAGCGTCGCCCACGGCTTCATCCTGGAGATCCTGAAGGCGTAGCCTACATTGCTGGAAAGGTCCCTCTGTCTTCTTCGCAGGCGAGGTGGAATCAACTCGTTCCGAGGTAAGGGCCAACCGTAGACGCCGTTCTCCCACGACTGCACAGAGAGGTCTTCATCCTGGACCAGAGCCTGAGAGTTCATTCTGCCACGATGAACCCCAGAGGATTCAGGCTGAAGTTCCTTCATCAAAGTTCTCCCTCTGCCAGTCCTCTTCCAAGATCAAGAAACAGAACCTCGTTTGGCTGCCGGATGAAGGAGTTACGAATTTTATACCCCAAGCTCTCTAGTTCTGTCTCCTGCTGTCTACTCCGACCAGTGCCCACTCTTCAGGGTACACCGACCGCCCTCGACTTCTGAATGCATCCCCGTCGACTCCTGTTGAAAGCTACTTCAACCACGAAGACAATGCCACTGGTTCTGTGCTGATCGGAGTTCGGGAGGGCGCACAGTGACCTCTGCAATTTTCTGTTCCAGTCCAGACTGAACCTGCGGCCGGATAGAGGAGTCTCCTTCCTGTCGCTGGTGCGGCCACCTCCGACCCTTGGAGCATCCCCAAAAATTCTGGAGTCTTCCCTCTCAAGTCAGGAAGCTTTAGAAGGTGGTTGCACTCAATTTGGAGTCTGTACGAGTCCGAGGCAGCCGGCACAACGACTTCCTATCCAGGATTCAGACTGCAGCTGCAAGTTCCCTAATTTCCCATTTCTCTTCATTTCGGTCCGATATCCCCACCCCGCTTGGCCGGCTGAAGGCCCCACCCTGCGTGGTGGTAGTTTTTGAATGTAAGACCTTAACCCCTACCCCAAGATCCCCCCTCCTGCGTGAGGTGTAGTTTTGTCATTGGTTTGGACAGGTCAAGCGACACCGCCGCGGCGTGTGGGGAACCACCGCCTCCCCGCTCGCCCTCGTCTCCGACCGGGACCGGTTTTTTCAAACCTGTCGAGTAAGTGCCTCTTCCTTGCTCAATTAGTGTTGCTCTTTCAATATTTAATTCATGCGCCGCTGAATTGGTGAGGAGCGCCCGATCCTCAAGTCCACGACTTAAGAGTGATCACCGTGGGATAGTGTGAACCGGTGCCTTTGTGTACTTTGTCGGCCCCAATTGAATTGGGCATCCACCCTTGGGGAGTCGATCCTTGGCCTTGCTGGCCCTCTACCAGCAAGGGCCCATTCCCATAATTCACTCTTGGCATCGCCAAGTCACTCCGGGTATAGAGTGCGACGGGAGAGCGGTGGCCCATTAAGGCCCATTTGAATGCTTAATTGTGCTTGTTTGCCTAAGTCCAAGGTCGTGTCACATCAAGTGGTATCAGAGCAAGTCCTTGACTTGTCTCTATCAAGTCTAAGTCCTAGGACCTTTGCTTTGTGTGTCCAACCATTTTGGCCGTTTGTCTTGCATGTCCACCCGTAGTGGTGCTAGCTATCAACCCGGTTCATCATCGTCGGTTCCACCAATGGATCCCAATCCTCACCAACTCAACCAAGATGCTCCTAGGGAGGAACCCCAAGATAGGGTAGAGGCTGCCCTCACAACCATCCTTGCTCAACTAGAGTCCCTTACCAACCGAATTGCTCGGTTAGAAGACCAAGGGTTCCACCCAAGGAACAATGAACCTAGAATTCCCCCTCCACATGATGAACCTCATAGGGAAGATCCTCACCCAAGAATCAATGAGCCAAGAGTCCCTCCACCACATGGTGAGTTTCATAGGAATGGTTTTCCCCAAAGGAACCAAGGCCCAAGAGTCCACCCTCCACATGTAGAGCCTCATAGGGATGAGTTCCCCCCAAGGAACAACGGCCTAAGAGCCCATTACCCACATGCTGAACTTTATAGGGAGGAAATGGACCATGACCATTACTATGAGTATGAGAGGCCTCGCCCCCATCAAAACCATGACCGGCGTCCACGGGATGATCCGGATGACCCCCTTTTAAGGATGATCAAGGTAGAGGCCCCAAACTTTGATGGTTCACATGAACCTAGTGTTTACCTAGAATGGGAGACCGCCATGGACCAATACTTTGAATGGTACCCCATGTCCGACCAAAGGAGAGTTAGATTGGCTAAGATGCATCTCACTAAGTTGGCCAAAACCTATTGGCTAAATCAAGAGGGTCTAAGACGGGTTAGGCGGGAAGAGCCTATTGACACTTGGGCGGACATGAAGAACCAACTTAGGAACAAATACCTCCCCCGAACCTACCACCAAATGCTCCTAGATGAATGGCAAAGCCTCACCCAAGAAGGAAAGACCGTGGTAGAGTACATTGAAAAATTTGACTCTTATCTTCTAAAGTGTGGAGTCCATGAGGATCCGGATGTCACCTTATCCCGTTTTAGGAATGGGCTTCAAAGCCACATCAAGAGGGAACTATTCATGAGGGACGTTGATAACCTTGAGCTAGCTTACCAAATAGCTAGAGATGTGGAAAAGTTTTCTAGGAATTCCCGATTTATCCCTCCCCGACCCACCGACCCCAAAAACTTGGGAACACGTCCCCTTCCACCCACTCCCATGAGAGCTCCTAGCCCAAGTGGGAATGCCCCTTTAAGGTCCTACAATCCTCCCCCACCCGTCACTCCAAACAAGTCCGCTCCTTGTCATCCTCTCCCACGGAAGGATGACAACCCCAAAGGACCAAGTGTAGGAGCCACCCCGGGAAGAGGGCGCCAACAATGCTATAGGTGTCAAGGGTTTGGTCATTTTGCGGGACAATGTCCATCTAAGGGGTTATCTAGTTTACTTATTGAGGAAGAAGTTCAACCCCAAAAGGAACAAGAAAATGTCATTGAAGAACATGAAGCCTTAATAGATTGGGAAGAGGAGTATGAAGCCCAATGTCTAGAGTCTGATCTAGATCACTCCACTCCTTCAAACAACTCCCATCTAGGAGTCATTAGGTGCACCCTCACCCAACCTCAAGAAGAGGATTTGCGACGGACCTCAATTTTTCACACCTTTATCAAGATAGAGAACCATGTGAGGAAAGTGATCTTGGATAGTGGTAGTTGTGTTAATGCCGTGTCACCCGACACCGTCAAGCTCCTTGGGCTTACTCTCACTCCCCACCCAAGTCCGTACCGGGTCTCATGGATCAACAACAACTCCATCCCGGTCAACACCCAATGCTTAGTGCCTCTCACTTTCTCTTCCTACCATGGCCAAATATGGTGTGACGTCATACCTATGGAAGTAGGAAGCATCCTTTTAGGAAGACCTTGGCTCTATGATGTGGATGTCACCATTCTAGGAAGAAGCAACATATGCACCTTTGAGCATGAGGGTAAGACTATCCGTCTTAACCCCTCCCCACCTCGACCCATGCCCAAGAGGGACACTCTCCCTCAATGATCACACCCCACCACTCCACAAGTCTCGGGGAACTCCACCCCTCCAACCCCAGCCCTTATCCAAACCCCAAAACAAAGTAGAACCACGGGGTTGACCAAAGGAATTCATCTCATCACTAGGAAAGAGCTTGAATAGGAAATTGCTCAAGGGGTGCCTTTCTGTGCGGTTGTCATATGCTTAGGGGAACCTACCCCTTCTAACCCCCATCCCATAGAGATCCAACAACTTTTGGAAGAATTCCATGATGTGTTCCCGGAAGAGCTCCCGGACTAACTCCCTCCCTTGCGTGATGTGCAACACGCAATCGATCTAGTGCCGGGAGCCACCCTTCCAAACCTTCCTCATTATCGCCTCAATCCCACGGAACATGCCGAACTTAGGAGGCAAATAGAGGAACTCATTAGGAAGGGCTTCATCCGCATTAGTAAGAGTCCATGTGCCGTCCCGGCCCTCCTTACCCCCAAGAAAGATGGATCATGGCGGATGTGTGTGGATAGCCGGGCCATTAACAAGATTACCGTCAAGTATAGGTTCCCCATCCCTAGGCTTGATGACATGTTGGATATGCTAGCCGGAGCCACCATCTTCTCTAAGATTGATCTCAAGAGTGGTTACCACCAAGTTAGGATAAGGCCCGGGGATGAGTGGAAAATGGCCTTCAAGACCAAGGATGGTCTCTTTGAGTGGTTAGTCATGCCATTTGGGCTTTCTAATGCCCCAAGTACTTTCATGCGTCTTATGACGGAAGCACTTAGGCCTTTCATTGGGAACTTTCTAGTGGTATACTTTGATGATATTCTCATCTATAGCCAAACCCATGAGGCCCACCTTGACCACCTTAGGAAAGTTTGCACCGTCCTCCGGCAAGAAAGCTTATTTGCCAACCTAGGGAAGTGTCATTTCATGACCACTACCATCACCTTCCTAGGATATGTGGTGTCAACCAAAGGAGTCTCCATGGACCCCGACAAGGTCCAAGCTATTCTAGATTGGCCGGAGCCCCACACCCTTCATGAGGTTAGGAGTTTCCATGGGTTGGCCACATTCTATAGGAGATTCATTCGAGGGTTTAGCACTATCACCAGCCCAATAACTGATTGTCTCAAGAAAGGGACCTTTGTTTGGACCAAAGCCGCCTCTAAAGCATTCCTTGAGCTTAAGGAAAAGTTGACCCAAGCCCCGGTCCTATGCCTTCCCGATTTCTCCAAAGTCTTTGAGGTCACTTGTGATGCATCCGGGATAGGGATAGGAGGGATTCTTAGTCAAGAGGGACACCCGGTCGCCTACTTTAGTGAGAAGCTATGTGATGCTAGGACTAGATACTCCACCTATGACAAGGAGTTCTATGCCGTGGTCCAATCCCTCCGACATTGGAGACATTACTTGCTTCCCAAAGAGTTTGTCATCTTTTCCGACCATGAGGCCCTCAAATACCTCAACTCCCAACAAAAGTTGAATGCCCGACATGCCCGATGGGTTGAGTTTATCCAATCCTACACCTTTGTCATCAAACACAAGGCCGGGAGTGAGAATAAGGCCGCGGATGCCCTTAGTAGGAAGATGTCCTTGTTATCCACTATCCAAGTGGAAGTGATTGGCTTTGACAAGGTCAAGGATGAGTACCCTAGTTGCCCCGACTTTGGGCAAATCTATGCCAACTTGACCACTCATTCTAGCAAGGAGCATGAGGGATTTATATTAGAGGATGGGTTCCTCTTCAAGGGGCCAAGGCTTTGCATTCCCCAGACCTCTCTTCGAGACTTCTTGATTTGGGAATTACATGCCGGAGGGTTAGCCGGTCATTTTGGGGCCCACAAGACCATTGCCTTAGTTGAGGGTCAATTTTATTGGCCAAGTCTCAAAAGAGATGTAGGCAAAATAGTAGGTCAATGTCGCACATGTGCTTCGGCCAAGCAAGTGAAACAAAACACCGGCCTATACACCCCACTTCCCATTCCCGACCGACCATGGCAAGATTTGAGCATGGACTTTGTCCTAGGCTTACCCAAGACCTCTAGGAAGCATGACTCCATCTATATGGTGGTTGATAGATTTTCCAAAATGGCCCACTTCATCCCATGCTACAAAACATCCGATGCCTCCCATATAGCCCGGTTATTCTTTGATGAGGTAGTCCGCCTCCATGGGCTGCCCAAGACCATAGTCTCCGATAGGGATGTCAAATTCACTAGCTATTTTTGGAAGACTCTTTGGCACATGATGGGTACCCTCCTCAAATTCTCCACTGCCTACCACCCCCAAACGGATGGTCAAACTGAAGTGGTCAACCGGAGTCTAGGGAACCTCCTTAGGTGTCTTGTTGAGGATCGGCCAGGAAATTGGGATCTCATCTTACCACAGGCTGAGTTTGCATACAACAATTCCGTCAATAAGTCAATAGGGATGAGTCCATTTGAAGCCGTGCATGGGTACAAACCAAGAAAGCCATCCGACCTCATTCCCCTTCCCCAGCATGCTAGAGTATCCATGTCTGCCGAGTCTTTTGCACAACATATTAGGGAATTGCATGAGGAAATTTGTAAGCACATTGGCATGAAAAATGAGGCATATAAAAGGTTGGCCGATTCTCACCGGCGTCACTTAGAGTTCCAAGTGGGTGACTTTGTGATGGTAAGGACGGAGAGGCTCTCCCCAAGAGCCCACTCCAAGTTGAGACCACGTGGGACTGGGCCCTTCCAGGTCTTGAGGCGCGTTGGTGCAAATGCTTATGAGTTAGATCTCCCCGAGGATTATGGGGTAAGTCCTACGTTCAATGTCGCCGACTTAGTGTCTTACAAGGGCCCCACGGTGAGACCTAGTGAGGAGATTGAGCCTACTTCTTCCTTTGAGAGAGCACCCACCTGCGAGAAGAGTCCACTAGCCAAGAGAGCTCAGCGCGATCGCATTGAACGAATATTGGATGAGCAGATCACTACCACCCGGAGCAAGGTATATGGGCGCTATCTCGTCAGGTGGAAGTGATGCGGGACGGACACGGGAGACGACACTATACAGTGCCACCCTCGGACTCTAGATGAAGAGGCAACCAGCAATACACACCAGGGAGACACTAAGCCCGACACTACGAGCTCCTAGTGGCAAAACGTCGCTAACAGAAGTACAAGCTCACTCGGCGTCCCATGCGAGGGAAAGCGTGGATCGTGCGCGGTTAAGGAACCGGCAGAGGTCAAGGTAGTCAGACTCACTTCCGGACTCGGATCGAGTCGCGGGACGGGTCACTCTCACGCTCACAGCGGTGACATGGACACACGGGCTAGTACCTACACTCTCGGCAGCGGCAAAAGACCGTATACTAGCTAAGCAATGTAACGCCAAGAAGTTAAGACCTTTACCTCCACGCACCCGGCGTGGCGAAGACACCCCGGCTGACTTACGGACCCCCGGTTAACATAATTCACAGCAATACAAAAGGATTCGACCCACTCCACGCAGGGAGGTAAAAGGTCACATGTGGGCCCCGGGGATCACGCAAATCAGGTTGACAGGCAGCATCTTGATGTCGACTCGACGCGCCGAACTCCGCGTTTTCGTGCTTCCCGAACGGCGGGTTCTGCGGGCCCGTGGGGCCCACGGATGGCGCTGTCCTCCGGATCTGCGGAGGTGGGTCCCACTATGATGGAGACCCCTGGTGGCGCGCCTCCACGGACGGCGGTCGGCCGGAGACACCGATTGGTGGCCGGTCGGGTCCGATCTTCAAGTTGTGGAATAGCTGCCCACGGATTTCAGTTCTGTTTTCCCTGCGCGCGCTCTGGCGAAAACAGCCGCTGCGGTCGATCCCGACGTCGGATCGGGACGCATGAGCTATCGTTGGAAAGCTCTCTTCAAATGCTTCAATCTAGACTCAAAGAGATCTGATGGATCTAGCCGGATCTAGACTTTAATGAATTTACAAATCCCTGTTGTACAGTAACCGAGACATCAGATTTACAGGGTACTTGTCTGAGAACCACCGTTGACCGCCTACTTTCCGTAGGAATCAGACTCCACGCTCT
Source organism: Amorphophallus konjac (assembly GCA_022559845.1). Classification (NCBI taxonomy): domain Eukaryota; kingdom Viridiplantae; phylum Streptophyta; class Magnoliopsida; order Alismatales; family Araceae; genus Amorphophallus; species Amorphophallus konjac. Next base: position 70,926,657 of record CM040120.1, read on the forward strand.
TCTTCAACTTTGTAGATAATCAAACCATAAAGCTGGGACAATTTTTGGAATTGGATTCCGAGGTGTTGGTGATTTGATAGGATTTTTAGAGTGTCTGGTGGTCAGATCTGGGAACTGGCAGAAAGTACTGTAGCTAGGGAAGAACTCGAGTTTTGTAAAATATAAGATGGACTCACAAAAATTCAATAAAATTTGGGGATAGAGGGGATAGTGGAAAGAATGCCCAGTAAAATTGGGAGAACTAAAAAAAATCAAAAAGTGGACCTAAGACTTAAAACTCCGGGCGGGTGGAAATGGAAACAGACAGGAGACAGATCTGGAAACTGGGATTGGAAGAAAATAAAAAAATACCAAATGAGATCTTTATGACCAACCAAAATTCTGAGGACGTGCTGGACACCCCCGGAACATCCAGTAAAATTCCCAGCTCGATCTGAGGCCGTGGCTGAGATTGAAATTTCGTAGAAGCTGCTGTGGTACTGCGCGGACAGAACTCCGGCGGTGGCGATGGCGGCTCGTGGCGGCGGCGGCGGCGGCCGGAACTGATAGGGTGGAGTCACACCACCAAGAGGCAGCCTTCACAGCTGCAAGGGGGAGAGGGAGAGAGGAAGGGGGCGGCCTAGGCCTTGCTCCAACATTAAGTTTGATTCAAATGGCATTAATTCATCAAAATGGGAAAATACAAGCATATATAGGTCACCCATCTAATCCATCCTCCACCGTTGGATCTAGGGGTGTGAGATGGAGGGTTGGGATGGCTTGTGACCATTCCACAAAAATACAATTAAAAAAATAAGGGGGGGACAGCCTATTGACTAGGGGGGGAACAAGCTTGACATGGTAGGTGGGTGTTGGTTGGAAATGTTGACTATTTTGGTCCCTTGTCCCCCATGTGCACAATTGACCATTCAAACTTCTAGATGCCCCATGTGGCATGTTGACTGACCCCACGTGGGACCCTAGGCTGAGGTGGCCCAATGGGGTGGGGCCTGGGGGCCCGTGGGGCCCACGGGGTCCGAATTGCACCTAAGCCCCTATTACAATCAAAATGGCAAACCGAATGCAACGAAATAAACACAAATTAAACACACATAAAGTCTAACTAAATATAATAAATGGGGAGGCTCAAGGCGGAGTCTCCAGGCTGTCTCCAAGCCAGATGGACGCTGAGGTGGCTCGTGTCGTGCTCCGCGTGCGGTACCGGTGGCTCGGCGTATCGTGCCGATCAACTGCTCGGGTGTCCGCACCAATTCTCCCCGGGTGGGAGAAACTCGACCCTATCGAGTAAGGGTCTGCATCGCTCCTGTATCGCTCCAAAAGGTCCGGATCGATCCGCTGCAACTCGTCATGTGTGATCCAAGTGTCCTCAGTAGCGGGCCATCCTCTCCATCGCACTAGGTAGCGCGGGTAAGATCCACTCCTGGTAACTGTCAATTGCTCGTCCAGTATACGATTTATATGCTCACGCTGCCGTGAAAAAGGGGCTAGAGGTGGAAGTGGACACTCAGGTGTGGGATCACTCTCAAGGGGAGGAGATAGCTCAAAAGGCTCACTAGGGATCACCGCTGGGTCCCTATATGCAACAAGATCTGATACATTGAAGGTAGAGCTTATACCATATTCCTCGGGCAGGTCCACAACATACGCATTGGATCCAACGCGTTTCAACACTCTAAAGGGACCGGCTCCGCGAGCTTGCAACTTCTTAACGGTTCCAGAGGGAAGCCGTTCAGGTCTTACCCTGATCATGACATATTCACCCTCTTGGAACTCTCGATGGTGTCGATGGACATCGGCTAACTCCTTGTACCGTGCTTTACTGGCCTCAACTGTGACGACGGACATCGTCATGCAGACTCCTAACATGTTTAGCAAAAGAAAAGAAACACAGGATGCACACACGACCTAACATGCTTACCAAAAGAAAAGAAACACACGGATGCACACACGACCCTAAACAACCCTACAGTTAGTAAAATCCAATCATATGCAAGGTGGTCCAGGACATCCGAATGTGTGCCATGCATGCATTTGACATAACCGGAGGTTAATGTCATGGTGGACTCCTAGACATCCTACAATGCACCAACCATGGACATGGGGTTTGGATGTGGGAAGTCCGGGAGGTTTGGGTGGTTGAGGTGGCCCGGGGAAACCAAAGTCCTCATTACCCCCAAATGACGGTTCGGACCTATTGCCATGTAAAGGTTGCCAGGCCCGAGTAGGAGGGGTGTGATAGTGGACTTCCTTAAAGAGGTGGAATGGAGGTTGTGGGCCAAAGGGCCCATGAAGAAAGGGATCGACGGGATCAAAGAATGTGTGACCCCTCGATATGGATTCCCTCATTTCAAGATCCCATGTGTGAAATTCTAGAAGGTGTTGATGGTCACCTTCATCCGTGAAGGGAGATGAGACGGTAGGGGTATGATGGTGGACTCTCTCGAAAAGGTGATGTAAATATGGTGGGTCACGGAGTCCATAAGAGAATGGGTCGAAGGGATCAAAGAAGGTATGACCCCTCGGACTAGGCTTCCACAAATCACTATCCCACATTTGGAAATCTTGGAGGTGTAAATGACCACCTTCATTCATTGCGAGAGATGGGACGACAGTCATAGGTAGAAAGTAAGATTCCTCCATTGGGCAAAGGGGAATGAAGTTGGACTCGGCCGGCAAAGGGAGGAGTAGAAGAACCTCCGTGGTAACATGACCCACAGTGTACACGGAGGTGATGGACCCTAGGGATGGATGTGTGAAGCTACGACCTGTAGGTCGGTAGAAGCGTGGGGCCAACAAGTGTGTAAATGTCAACTGCCGGTCTAATCCTTTAAGAAGATCATCTAATGTATCCACATGGTGACTAGACCGGAAGGTGGTATGGAATGAGTTGATCGGCACTAATGGTAGGGTAGGGTCCATGGATGGGAGGAGAGATGGGGCCAAGCCGTTCTTGAGCCATCTAAGAAGTGGTTCGGCTATGAAAAGTGTACCCGTTAGAAACACGGGTGGCTCGGGCTTTGGCGGCTCCAAATGAGAGGGCTCCAAAATAAGATCGGGAGGTGAGGTTTCTCCAACCCCTTTATCCCCTAGGGCTAGAGATGTCCGAGTGGGACACTGTCCGGCAAAGTGGCCAAACCCCTGGCAGCGATAACACTGTTGTCGTGATCCTCTACGCTCCTTGATAAGTGGGTCCCTACCCTTATCCCCCTGACGGACAGGGGGTGTAGGCAATGTGGCTCTCGTGGGTGGGGGAAGAGGATCCACCAAGATGGGGAGAGGACCTCGGGATGGCACTCTAGATGACACTGGATTGGGACTACCGGTTGCTACCTCCTTAGGGTCATGCTTGGTTCTATCTCGGCTAGGAGGTAGGCAAGGGGGAAGCAGGGACTCAATATAATCACACTTCCTATCCACCTTATCCAAAATGATTTGGAAGAGTTCGGCAATGGTGGGGTTTGGAGTAGGAGCGATGTGATGGACTCCCCCATATGAAGTCGGCCTAGTCGTGAACCTAGGCTCCTCTACATGCGCGGCGCGTTGCCTCCGATTATGGCCCACTTGGGTGGATGTGATTGGGTGGGGTCGATTAGAGGTGACCGGGTCGGGTAGGTAGACCTTCCTAAGTTCATCCTTCATCTCATGCCACAACTCGATGGGCCTTTGCCTCCTAACCTCTCTCATGCGCTCAATGCTCTCCCATTTCCAGGCGGCTTTGTGGACAAGCCTCTCTCGGGCAAAACTAACTTGCATGGCATCGGACATAGTATAACAATCAAAGTATGTGTCCATGGCGGCTTCCCACTTGAGGTAGTCGCCTGGGTCATTGGAGCCATAAAAGTCCGAGGCTTCGGGCCTACGGAAGTGGAGGGGATGGTTGCCAAGCCCATGGGTGGACCAACGGCCATATTGCCCGGGTGATTGGGAATCCATGGGAAATTGGGGGGGGACTATATGTTGGACATGCCGACACTTGGACACTACACTAGACCGGCTATGCAAGGTTGGAATGCACTAACTAATGCAAACACCGACTAATGCTCCTAGACCTAAACCAATATCCGGTACATGGCGGAGTTAATCGATCCGAAGATCACTCGCGCAAGTGTGCGGTCTTCCCGATAGGCGTAGCCTAACGTTCGGACAACACCTTTTAAGATACCGAATTATCGAGATGAAATGCAATTTTAAAACACTCTTTTTTTGTTTTGAAAATAATGATGGTCCTAGACTTGACTTAGACCATGATGCATGCAAGACTATGCAAGACTACCCTAGACTCAACTCGCTCTGATACCAAACTGATGCGGGACGGACACGGGAGACGACACTATACAGTGCCACCCTCGGACTCTAGATGAAGAGGCAACCAGCAATACACACCAGGGAGACACTAAGCCCGACACTACGAGCTCCTAGTGGCAAAACGTCGCTAACAGAAGTACAAGCTCACTCGGCGTCCCATGCGAGGGAAAGCGTGGATCGTGCGCGGTTAAGGAACCGGCAGAGGTCAAGGTAGTCAGACTCACTTCCGGACTCGGATCGAGTCGCGGGACGGGTCACTCTCACGCTCACAGCGGTGACATGGACACACGGGCTAGTACCTATACTCTCGGCAGCGGCAAAAGACCGTATACTAGCTAAGCAATGTAACGCCAAGAAGTTAAGACCTTTACCTCCACGCACCCGGCGTGGCGAAGACACCCCGGCTGACTTACGGACCCCCGGTTAACATAATTCACAGCAGTACAAAAGGATTCGACCCACTCCACGCAGGGAGGTAAAAGGTCACATGTGGGCCCCGGGGATCACGCAAATCAGGTTGACAGGCAGCATCTTGATGTCGACTCGACGCGCCGAACTCCGCGTTTTCGTGCTTCCCGAACGGCGGGTTCTGCGGGCCCGTGGGGCCCACGGATGGCGCTGTCCTCCGGATCTGCGGAGGTGGGTCCCACTATGATGGAGACCCCTGGTGGCGCGCCTCCACGGACGGCGGTCGGCCGGAGACACCGATTGGTGGCCGGTCGGGTCCGATCTTCAAGTTGTGGAATGGCTGCCCACGGATTTCAGTTCTGTTTTCCCTGCGCGCGCTCCGGCGAAAACAGCCGCTGCGGTCGATCCCGACGTCGGATCGGGATGCATGAGCTATCGTTGGAAAGCTCTCTTCAAATGCTTCAATCTAGACTCAAATAGATCTGATGGATCTAGCCGGATCTAGACTTTAATGAATTTACAAATCCCTGTTGTACAGTAACCGAGACATCAGATTTACAGGGTACTTGTCTGAGAACCACCGTTGACCGCCTACTTTCCGTAGGAATCAGACTCCAAGCTCTTCTTCAACTTTGTAGATAATCAAACCGTAAAGCTGGGACAATTTTTGGAATTGGATTCCGAGGTGTTGGTGATTTGATAGGATTTTTAGAGTGTCTGGTGGTCAGATCTGGGAACTGGCAGAAAGTACTGTAGCTAGGGAAGAACTCGAGTTTTGTAAAATATAAGATGGACTCACAAAAATTCAATAAAATTTGGGATAGAGAGGATAGTGGACAGAATGCCCAGTAAAATTGGGAGAACTAAAAAAAATCAAAAAGTGGACCTAAGACTTAAAACTCCGGGCGGGTGGAAATGGAAACAGACAGGAGACAGATCTGGAAACTGGGATTGGACGAAAATAAAAAAATACCAAATGAGATCTTTATGACCAACCAAAATTCTGAGGACGTGCTGGACACCCCTGGAACATCCAGTAAAATTCCCAGCTCGATCTGAGGCCGTGGCGGAGATTGAAATTTCATAGAAGCTGCTGTGGTACTGCGCGGACAGAACTCCGGCGGTGGCGATGGCGGCTCGTGGCGGCGGCGGCGGCGGCCGGAACTGATAGGGTGGAGTCACACCACCAAGAGGCAGCCTTCACAGCTGCAAGGGGGAGAGGGAGAGAGGAAGGGGGCGGCCTAGGCCTTGCTCCAACATTAAGTTTGATTCAAATGGCATTAATTCATCAAAATGGGAAAATACAAGCATATATAGGTCACCCATCTAATCCATCCTCCACCGTTGGATCTAGGGGTGTGAGATGGAGGGTTGGGATGGCTTGTGACCATTCCACAAAAATACAATTAAAAAAATAAGGGGGGGACAGCCTATTGACTAGGGGGGGAACAAGCTTGACATGGTAGGTGGGTGTTGGTTGGAAATGTTGACTATTTTGGTCCCTTGTCCCCCATGTGGACAATTGACCATTCAAACTTCTAGATGCCCCATGTGGCATGTTGACTGACCCCACGTGGGACCCTAGGCTGAGGTGGCCCAATGGGGTGGGGCCTGGGGGGCCCGTGGGGCCCACGGGGTCCGAATTGCACCTAAGCCCCTATTACAATCAAAATGGCAAACCGAATGCAACGAAATAAACACAAATTAAACACACATAAAGTCTAACTAAATATAATAAATGGGGAGGCTCAAGGCGGAGTCTCCAGGCTGTCTCCAAGCCAGATGGACGCTGAGGTGGCTCGTGTCGTGCTCCGCGTGCGGTACCGGTGGCTCGGCGTATCGTGCCGATCAACTGCTCGGGTGTCCGCACCAGGAAGGATCGGCCTCCGTCGGACGACTCATGGGTGAGTCGGGAGGACCTCCAGCGATTGGATCCAGACCTCCTCAAGCGGTACCTTAGCCGGATGGACCCTTACTCGACGGAGTCGAGCTCTTCGCGGCCCAGGGGATTTGATGGAGGCATCACCCACGACTCCCTTTGGCTCGGGTCCACTTCTTCACACTCGGGAGCTGGTTGAGTTTGGGCCTCACTCTATAAAGGCCCCTTATCCATTTTGTAGCTTTCCTTTGAGTCATTTTGATGTATTTCCATTTTATTTGAGTCATTTCCCTTGGTCTAGCACTTACTTTCCTATGTTTTTGTATCATCATGCCGTCTAATGTGGCTATTGGGCCCCATTCGTTGGGCTAGGCCCATTAGCACTCCCCCCCCCTTGGTTATTTGTAGTAGTTTATTTTGTCAGGGACTTATTGTAAAGAGTGGGTTGCCTATATATAGGACCCCACTCCCCTCATTTGAAGTTAATGAATGAATGAATCCTTTTGAGTTAAATTTGCCATTTGAGTTCAAATTGGAGTGATTCCTCTAGTCTTTTGGGTGAGAGACCCTAGGGGAGAGATTCCCCACCCATTCCCCTCTTAATCTCTCTATTTCACCCCTCTTTCTCTCTCCTCCAACCCCAATTCCGAATTTCCTTCTCTCTCCTCCCCTCCCAACCACCTCCACTAGCCACCCACCTCCTTTAATGCCCTCCACTTCCCCATGGCCTCCTTTACTCCACCTCCTAGTTCCTAGGTAGGAATCTCCACATTCCAACACCATTCTTCACCTTCCAACCAAATCTTCCCCATTCCAATACAAGCATCCCACTCTCCCACATAATCCCCCACCTTCCAAGGCCATTTCAAAATTTGAAATCCCTTCCCTCCACTTGCCTTGGCTGCCCCCTTCCTTTACCCTCCCCCAAGCCAAGTTCGCCCCCCTCCACTCCCCATTCCCTCTCTCACATCCTCACCCTCCTCCTCCACCTGCTAGCCCCTGCTCTCAGCCATTCTCCCCTCATTCTCCAACCCCTATAGCTCTCCACTCCACCCCACAAGAACCCCCATTCATCTTTAGGCCACCCCTTCACTTCCCCTTCCACCAAAGAAGCCACCCCTCCCTCTCATTTCTTCTTGCAGATTGGAGCTGTGCAGACCAGCAAGTCAGCCCCTGTTGCAGTGTCGCCCACAGCTTCATCTTGGAGATCCTGAAGGTGTAGCCTACATTTCTGGAAAGGTCCCTCTGTCTTCTTCGCAGGCGAGGTGGAATCAACTCGTTCCGAGGTTGGGGCCAACCGTAGAAGCCGTTCTCCCACGACTGCGCAGAGAGGTCTTCATCCTGGACCAGAGCCTGAGAGTTCATTCTGCCACGACGAACCCCAGCGGATTCAGGCTGAGGTTCCTTCATCAAAGTTCTCCCTCTGCCAGTCCTCTTCCAAGATCAAGAAATAGAACCTCGTTTGGCTGTCGGAGGAAGGAGTTACGAATTTTCTCCCCCAAGCTCTCCAGTTCTGTCTCCTGCTGTCTACTCCGACCAGTGCCCACTCTTCAGGGTACACCGACCGCCCTCGACTTCTGAATGCAGCCCTGTTGACTCCTGTTGAAATCTACTTTAACCACGAAGACAATGCCGCTGGTTCCGTGCTGATCGGAGTTCGGGAGGGCGCACAGTGACCTCTGCAATTTGCTGTTCCAGTCCAGACTGAACCTGCGGCCGGATAGAGGAGTCTCCTTCCTGTCGCTGGTGCGGCCACCTCCGACCCTCGGAGCATCCCCAAAAATTCTGGACTCTTCCCTCTCAAGTCAGGAAGTTTTAGAAGGTGGTTTCACTCAATTTGGAGTCCGTACGAGTCCGAGGCAGCCGGCACAACGACTTCCTATCCAGGATTCAGACTGCAGCTGCAAGTTCCCTAATTTCCCATTTCTCTTCATTTCGGTCCGATATCCCCACCCCGCTTGGCCGGCTGAAGGCCCCACCCTGCGTGGTGGTAGTTTTTGAATGTAAGACCTTAACCCTTACCCCAAGATCCCCCCTCCTGCGTGAGGTGTATTTTTGTCATTGGTTTGGATAGGTCAAGCGACACCGCCGCGGCGTGTGGGGAACCACCGCCTCCCCGCTCGCCCTCGTCTCCGACCGGGACCGGTTTCTTCAAACCGGTCGAGTAAGTACCTCTTCCTTGCTCAATTAGTGTTGCTCTTTCAATATTTAATTCATGCGCCGCTGAATTGGTGAGGAGCGCCCGATCCTCAAGTCCACGACTTAAGAGTGATCACCGTGGGATAGTGTGAACCGGTGCCTTTGTGCACTTTGTCGGCCCCAATTGAATTGGGCATCCACCCTTGGGGAGTCGATCCTTGGCCTTGCTGGCCCTCTACCAGCAAGGGCCCATTCCCATAATTCACTCTTGGCATCGCCAAGTCACTCCGGGTATAGAGTGCGACGGGAGAGCGGTGGCCCATTAAGGCCCATTTGAATGCTTAATTGTGCTTGTTTGCCTAAGTCCAAGGTCGTGTCACATCAACGCACCTTCGGTTCCTTCGATTCTCCGGCCCACCACCTCGGCCACAGCTCCACCCCCTGTCCTCTCCCAATCACCTATTGCACCCCCCACGTTCCCCACCGTTCCGCCAACCCTTCCACCATTACCCGCCACGCCCTCCATCATCACCCCTCCATTTAACCCTTCACCAATCATCATCCCGCCAGGGCCCATTAGGCCAACCTCCGCCATTCTCACCCCTATTTCTACCCCTTCCACTCACCCTACTGGGCCAATTGGGGGTCCATCTGATGCCGTGCCGGCACGATAATGCGCCCTCCGGAGCGGGTGTCCATTCCACAGAACTTACCCTTCCCCTGGTGCGTCTGCACCCAACCCTCAAGTTCCTTTCTCTACAGTCGAAGCAGAAGAAGTGGACCCCGTGTCGGGCACGAAATATGACTTGCTACAGCATTTGGACCGGATGCCGGCCAAGATATATGTTCTGGAGTTGATTAAAAGGTCCATGCTGCATCAGGGCACCCTCAGGACTTTTCTGCAAAAGGTTATGGTCAATGAGGATGTGGCGGTGGACAGCTTGCCGTCGGTGTTGGCAACTATTACCAGGGGGCCTTCCACTTCATTCTCTGAGTCAGAATTGGCACCCCCAGAGGCACGGCAGATGCCACTCTGCATTATCATTTCTTTGAACAAAGTGGCGGTAGAGTCAGCTCTAGTGGATACATGTGCTTCCATCAATGTGTGTCCACTCAGTACACTACGTGCTTGCAACATTTCGGAAGATATGCTTAGGCCAATACCGACTATAATTGCAGCGTATGACAACTCCAGACGAGTGTGCCATGGGGTCGTGACAATTCAGGCCGAGCTAGGGCCTTTGGTGTGGATGTGGAGTTTTACGTGTTGGACATAGACTCGATGTTCAAGGCAATTCTAGGTCATCCATGGATAGACAGTTTGAATGTTGTGCCTTCAACCGCCCATTAATGCCTTAAATTCCCATTTCAAGGCCGAGTAGTTAAGGTGAAGAGTATCTCCACAGTTCAGTCAGTTGATACGATTACAGATAAAATTCTTCCCACTTTGTGGCCGAGTAACAAGCCAGTTCTTTCTGTAATGGACTTGGATTACCCATGGGCATATGCGTCACGCAAGCCCACCACTGCGCCAGTAAATGTGAAAATTAAGTCCAAGATCAGAGATTCAAAAGGATGGCATATGATTTTAAAGTTAGGCTATCAGCCGGGCTTGGGCCTTGGCACACATCTGCAAGGGTGAACAAAGCCCATTCCTAAAGGTAGAAAGATGGGCCGGAGAGGCCTTGGCTACCGGGAGTCAGCACTATCTATTATGGGAGACTCCGGGCCGCTGACGTGGGATTACCGTCAACACTTTGTGAAAGGCCCGATTGATGTGAGATGAAATCTCCCAATCCGAGATTTTCTTTTATTTTCATTGAATTGTGAGAAGTAACAAAATGATCCGAAGCCCTTGCAAGAGCAGTATCAGAATTTTGGTTCTCTCCATATTTGCAGCAGTCATTTGCTAGCTTTGATACTATTTCCATCTGCTTTGAACTAATAGAAATGAGACCTTCCACTCCCCTTATAATATTCCTTTGAAAACGCTTTGCTTCCTTGGTAGAACTATAAAGTATTTGGAGTTGTTAGTGGCACTCTGCATCAGCTTCATCCGAAAGGCCAGCATCAAAACCAAAACGTCCACTAAATTGCTTCAGAATAGCCTGCTGCTACCTAGCAACCTACTCCCTAAGCTTGATGGCTTGCTTTTTGATTGCCTCCATTTCTGATCAACCTGACCCAAAATAGAGATAAGGAAGGAGATCCTCCCCCTTCCCTTTCAAATCATGATCAACAACTCCACTAAATGAGTACTGCCCATACCAGAAACTGCCAGAAGAGGGCAAGAGTAACAGAAAAGGAGCTCTCTTTCAAAGGCTTCAGACAATCAGACTACAGGGAAATCTCCTTGTCTTTGACACTATCACCCATATCACTTCATTTCACTTTTTTTTTTAACACTTTCGCTGCCTGAACCCCATTCTTTCATTTTTTTCTTCAAAAAAGAACACATCAGTGGGAGGGAGATAAAGAGAGAGTGAGAATAGAGAGAATGAGTGGATGAGAGGGACGATGAGAGAGAAGGTGATGAGAGAGAGAGGTAGAGAGGGATGGTGATTGTAGAGAGAGAAGGGGAGAGGGGGACGTATGGAAGTGGTAGCGATGGGGGGCAACTATGTCCGACATGATTTGGGAGGGAAGAGAGAGAGAGAATAGCGAGGGTGAGGGCGAGGGTGAGAGACAGCCGGTGAGGCCGTGATGGGGAGGTGCGTCGTGATCGCCATGCTTGGAGGGGGGGACGTCGTCATGCTCGGAGGGGACGTCGTGGTGCCCGACCTATTCGATGGTGCTGTGCCAGTCGAGGAGCTCGGAACGGTGATCGGCCGGGGGCTTCGTAGCTGTCGACGGTCTGCATGGCTGTCGCTCGAGGGACGGAGTTGTAGGTGGTGGCCGGTGAAGGGCGGCTTGGCTCTACATGGTGGCCGCTTGTGGTGGCATGACAGCGGCATCGTGGGCACTGGCGTGGGTGCGAAAAGCACTGTGCTTCGATAGTGGGTCACGTCATGCTCGGACCGTTGGTGACGACGGCGGGATGCATGGAGGGGATCGTGCTCGAAGGTGACGACGGCTGGATGGCACGAAGCTTGAGCTGCTTGGAGGGAGGCGGGCGTCGTGGCACCGTCGCGGGTGGCAGGCGAGCACGACGTGGCACCGTCACGAGTGGCAGCAATGGCTACAGTAGCCAATGGTCGGTGAGGAGCTGGGCAGGCTTCTCAACGACAGTGTGCCAGACGTGGTGGATTCCATGATAACATGACACCTTGGGTCTCCGGTGGTGGCACCAGCTACCAGCGACGGCTCTGCATGGCGGTGGCAAGCTAGGAGCGGCGGGGCTAGGAGTGGCCGCTGTGGTCGTGGGTTCTCAGAGGGCAGGATGAGGCCATGGCGGGGAACCAGGTGGCGATCTGGGAGGGTGAAAATGTTGAGAAGAGGGAGAGTGAAGAGTGGCTGGGAGCTGGTTGGGCAGGGGACCGGTGCATGCATGCCGTTGGTGGCGAGGAAGAGAGGGGAGGTAAGGCTTGGAGGTGGTTCACTTGTGGCAAGGGGCATGCGGCTAGTTGGGGTGGGGTAACAAAAGGGTTACGGTGCCCTTGTTTCAAACAGGGCCACCAGAATGGGTTTGCTGCATGTGTGGAAGGGAGAGAGTGGGAGAGACGAGCGATGGGAGAGGGAGACGCTGTGAGTGTGAAGTGTGTGTTTGTGTGTGCTCACGGATGAAAGGGGAACGGGTGGTGGGGTTGTGATGTGAAGATGGGGAGGGAAGTTAGCAGGGAGAGGTGGTGTAGAGTGTGGCAGTGGCAAGAGAAAGGGGGAAGAGGTGGCGAGGTGGTTGATAGGTGACCTACTACGATGGTTGGGGACGTGGTGTAGAAGCCTGCGTCGGCCGTGGCTATCCCGATTGTAGTAGTGGGTGCGATGGAGAAGTTAGAGAGAGAGTCACAGGAGACAATGGACGTGTAGGTGGTTGATGTGGGGCTTCGTTAGCGGTAGTACTGTTGCATGGTGGTGCTCTTACTGTTGCAGGTGAAAGTGGAACGAGGAGGGTAGGAGATGGCTACAGGGCTGGTGGTGGTTGGAGAGAGGGCGGCGATGGTACCAAGGTGGGAGGACGTGGGTGGGGCTTCTCACCCATCTCTGTCACAGAGACAATACAACTACGCTTCTCACCCGAGATCATTGTGGGAGTGGCTGTGGGAAAGAGAAAGAGGAAGGGGCATGCAAAGGTTGGGAAAAGGAGAGTGGTGAGAGGGACGATGATGGAAAGGAGTTGGATGGTGGATAATCGGACATCTCACCCGAAGGGGGGGGGGGGCTTCTCACCCACGTTTCCTTCTCGGAGAAGACAAACAAGGATTCTCACCATTCGAAAGATGGTTTCCAAAAATTCGAATCACTTCATTATCTTAAACAAAGATTACATGACCTTTTATAGACTCCACAAAGAAGACCAAAAGATAACTCACCTAACACCTACTTCCTACCACTCATAACTCCCTTAGGAAGACTAAAAGACACAAATAAAAAAAAGACTCTTACATGATAGTTGGGGACATAATTACTACAAAACATAAAACATGGCCCATTTGGCCCAAACATGCGACCCAATTAACAAGAGACGATTAAACATAGATATATATTTGATACTTTTGTTGAAGTCGATTCCGTCAAACCCCTCCACTTGGAGAAGGTTCGACCTCGAACCTTGATTCTTGAATCTCGAACTGCAGGACCCCGGCTTGTTGGGACAAACCGGACGACTTGCTCTGATACCATTTGATGTGAGACGAAATCTCCCAATCCGAGATTTTCTTTTCTTTTCATTGAATTGTGAGAAGTAACAAAATGATCCGAAGCCCTTGCAAGAGCAGTATCAGAATTTTGGTTCTCTCCATATTTGCAGCAGTCATTTGCTATCTTTTACACTATTTCCATCAGCTTTGAACTAACAGAAATGAGACCTTCCACTCCCCTTATAATATTCCTTTGAAAACGCTTTGCTTCCTTGGTAGAACTATAAAGTATTTGGAGTTGTTGGTGGCACTCTGCATCAACTTCATCCAAAAGGCCAGCATCAAAACCAAAACATCCACTAAATTGGTTCAGAATAGCCTGCTGCTGCCTAGCAACCTGCTCCCTTAGCTTGATGGCTTGCTTTTTGATTGCCTCCATTTCTGATCAACCCGACCCAAAATAGAGATAAGGAAGGAGATCCTCCCCCTTCCCTTTCAAATCTTGATCAACAACTCCACTAAACGAGTCCTGCACATACCAGAAACGGCCAGAGGAGGGCAAGAGTAATAGAAAAGGAGCTCTCTTTCAAAGGCTTCAGACAATCAGACTACAGGGAAATCTCCTTGTCTTTGACACTATCACCCACATCACTTCATTTCGCTTTTTTTTTAACACTTTCGCTGCCTGAACCCCATTCTTTCATTTTTTTTTCTTCAAAAAAGAACACATCAGTGGGAGGGAGATAAAGAGAGAGAGAGAGAGAGAATGAGTGGATGAGAGGGACGATGAGAGAGAAGGTGATGAGAGAGAGAGGTAGAGAGGGATGGTGATTGTAGAGAGAGAAGGGGAGAGGGGGACGTATGGAAGTGGTAGCGATGGGGGGAAACTATGTTCGGCATGATTTGGGAGGGAAGAGAGAGAGAGAATAGCGAGGGTGAGGGCGAGGGTGAGAGACAGTCGGGGAGGCCGTGATGGGGAGGTGCGTCGTGATCGCCATGCTTGGAGGGGGGGGACATCATCATGCTCGGAGGGGACGTCGTGGTGCTTGACCAATTCGATGGTGCTGTACCAGTCGAGGAGCTCGGAACGGTGATCGGCCGGGGGCTTCGTAGCTACCGACGGTCAGCATGGCTGTCGCTCGAGGGACGGAGTTACAGGTGGTGGCCGGTGAAGGGCGGCTTGGCTCTGCATGGCGGCCGCTTGTGATGGCATGACAGCGGCATCATGGGCGCTGGCGTGGGTGCGAAGAGCACCGTGCTTCGACAGTGGGTCACGGCATGCTTGGACCGTTGGTGACGACGGCGGGATGCATGGAGGGGATCGTGCTCGAAGGTGACGACGGCCGGATGGCGTGAAGCTTGAGCTACTTGGAGGGAGGCGGGCGTCGTGGCACCGTCGCGGGTGGCAGGCGAGCACGACGTGGCACCGTCGCGAGTGGCAGCAATGGCTACAGCAGCCAACGGTCGGTGAGGAGCTGGGCAGGCTTCTCAACGATAGTGTGCCAGACATGGTGGATTGCATGATAACATGACACCTTGGGTCTCCGGTGGTGGCACCGGCTACCAGCGACGGCTTTGCATGGCGGTGGCAAGCTGGGAGCGGCGGGGCGAGGAGTGGCCGTTGTGGTCGTGGGTTCTCAGAGGGAAGGATGAGGCCATGGCGGGGAACCAGGTGGCGATCTGGGAGGGTGAAAATGTTGAGAAGAGGGAGAGTGAAGAGTGGCTGGGAGCTGGTTGGGCAGGGGACCGGTGCATGCATGCCGTTGGTGGCGAGGAAGAGAGGGGAGGTGAGGCTTGGAGGTGGTTCACTTGTGTCAAGGGGCCTATGGTGATGGGGTCATCACCATCCGTCCTGACACTCTCGACCATTCTCGTCACCCCGGAGGCGTACATCATGGTCTAGTCATTTATTTTGAGTCCTATGTATGTTTCTTTATTTTATTTGAGTCATATCATTATAATTTCCCTTTTATTTGAGTCATGCCCCTAGGTCTTGTGCTTATTTCCCTAGGTTTGAGTGTCATTAGGTTTATTAGTAAGCTATTGGGCCCAATTCATTGGGCTTGGCCCATGGGCGCCCCTATCTTGTTGGTTATTAGTCAATGTGTCAAAAGTCAGGGTCTTATTGTCAATTGTGGGATCCCTATAAATAGAACCCCACTCTCTCCATTTTGAGGTAATGAATCAATGAATGAAAAACTTGCCATTTTGAGAGTTCAAACTTCTTATCTAGTGGAGAGATTCCATTATTTGGATGAGAGACCCTAGGGGAGAGATTCCCCACCCATCCCTCTCTTAATCTCTCTCTTTCACTCCCCTTTCTCTCTCCTCCACATCCAATTTCAAAGTTTTTCTCTCTCCTCCCTTCCCGACCACCACTCTCCCACCTACCCCCATTAAAGGCCACTCTCCTTCCCCACACATCCCATTACTCCACCTCCTAGTCCCAAGAGAGCTTCCACCAATCCTAGCTCCACCTCCCAACCCCCAACTACCCCACCCACTTCCCCAAGCACCCATCCCACTACCCCAAGCACCCCTTCCCTTCCTCAACACAACCCCTCCCATCCCCAAGACCACCATTGAATACCCTCCATTAAGGAAAATTCAAACTCACCTTCCCTCCACCCACTTGTGCCCCCCCCACCTTCCCCTCTCCCTCCAAGCCCAAATTCGCAGCTCCTCTCTCACCCATAGCAAACACCCCCTTCCAGCCCCCATTCTCCCCTTCCCACACCTTGAAACCCCCCCTCCTAGACCCCCTCACAGCTGGGGGTTTCCCCTACACACAACCACCTCATTTCCCCTCCCATCTACCCCATTCCCCATTACCTATCTCCACCCTCTCAAGTTTAGGTTGCAGGCAGCAGATTGGACGCAGGTTGCAGAGGCCACCCCATCGTCCTTTTGGAGATTCAGGTGGCATACCATATACTGACGGAAGCGTCTGCCTATCTTCTTCGTAACTGTGGTGGTCCCGTCCCATTCCGAGTTCGAGATCGACCAGGAGAGCCATTCTCCCACAACTGCGCAGATCCCCCCTGGCAAGAGACCAGAGCCAGATTGGAAGGTCGACTGCGACGATCGTGTTGGGAATCGGATCAAGAGTTCTTCTTCAAATATCTTCTACTACGAGTCTTCTAACATCTCCACGAAGCAGAGCCCCATTTGGCGACGGGACTAGAAAGTTATCAATTTTCTTCCTTGAGTGCTCAGTTCTACTTCCACTTAGTCTACACCGACCCCTCCTCAGTGTTCAGAGCCTATCGGTCGACCCCGACATAAGCTGGCATCCCTGTTGGTCTTGCTTCGAAGAGAACTCATCAACGGTTCCAACGACTCTAGCGGAACCTGATTCTGAGCTCGGGAGCGACCGTGGCAACCTCTGCTTCCTGCTGTTGGGAACCTGAAGCTGTCTGATCCGAGGGCCTGCCACCCTGTTCAAGCCCCTACCCCGACCAGCAGCGGTGCCCGAAGAAATTTAAAAAATTCAAGCATCATCCAGATCCAGCTATGAAGAATCTCCAAGTGGTTTCATCTGCAAAAAAAATCGGGGCTGACCACAGCTTCCAAATACCTGATGGTCTATCCTGAGACACAGTCAGCGGGCAGATTCAGCTTTGACCCTCTCTACACTTCTAGCTCGAATTCCCCTCCCCGCTTGGCCGGCTGAAGGCCCCTCCTTGCGTGGAGGTCGTATTGAGTGTAATCATTGGCTTCCCTTCCCCGAGATCCCCACCCTTGCATGAGGGTAGTTCATGTATTATTTTCACTCACAGGTTTGAAGCTTCATCGACGCGGCGTGCGGGTGCTTCCCCTCGCCTCCCCGCTCGCCCCCGTCTCCGACCGGAGTCGGTTTCTTCAAACCGGCTAGGTGAGAACTCGTCCCTTGCTCTCAATTATTCTTGTTCATTTAATATTCTCCAATTGCGCCGTCGGTAAGGAAGAGAGCGCCCGATCTTAAGGCTCCACCGCACTTCTGCGACCCCCGTGGGTGTGAGTGAGTGATCCGCGTCCCTCGGCCAAGGCCAACACATTGAGTTGAATATCCGCACCTCAAGGGGAGGTTTGACTTAGACTTTGCTGGCCCTCTACCAGCAAGGGGCTTGTCCCATTTCCTCGACTTGGCATCCCCGAGTTACCCCCGGGTTAAGTGTGTGCGCCATACGAAGGTCCGCTTGCGTAGGCTTCATAGCCTTGTGGTTGTGCTTGTTAAATTAGGTCCGAGGTTGTGTCACATCAAGTGGTATCAGAGCAAGTTTTAGACTTATCTCTACTAAGTCTAGTCCTTGGGCACATTTGCATTCATCAACATGGCTACCTCTCTTTGGTCACATTCATCCCACTCGACCCCCCACAAGGGACCGATCAACCCTCCATTTGACATAATCTTTTTTGAGGATCTCCTCTTTGATGGATCATGCTATAGTGCCTACCTAAAGTGGGAGGTCACCATGGAAAAATACTTTGAGAGAACTATGGTTTATGGACCCGCAAGAGTCCGCGTTGCCATAGGGCAACTTCGGGGTCAAGCCAAGAAAAAATGGAGGAACATAGTGGGCTTAAGGGGCGTTAGGAAACAAGAACCCATTTTCTCATGGGATGATATGAATAAAGAACTTAGAAAAATCTACATCCCCAAACATTCCCACCCCTCCTATTCAAGCACCCCTAAACCGAGGAGCACTACCACTCCTCCATCCCCACCCGGCCAACTTGGGGCCGACCTTTGGTCTCCATCTCCACCAACCCCAATAAGTCACCTCTCAACCATCATAACTACACTTCGCAACCAAGTCCTCTCCCTTAAGGCCCAAATAAACCAAGCATCCACCTCTCCACCAAATCCCCTAAGGGTCACCACACTCCAACCAAAACCCCCTTCCGCAAACCTCACTATCCAAACTCAATTGGCCCCCACCTCCCCCCCTCCACAACCGGCCGATCCCAAGGGGAAGAGACCCCTAACCGACCCTGTTTCCCCAATAAAGACCACCACTCACCCTATTCTCACCATTCAAACCTAAGAGGACCCCGTGTCCATCCCTCCACCTAGAACCATGACGGCCACCACCACCCAACCCAAATCCCATCACCCAACCCACCTTCCACTTCCAACCCCAATCCTACCCCAACCTAGGCCTCCAATACTTCCACTCCCAAACCCCACCCTACCTATCCCAAACCAAGTTTCCCTTTACCCTCCACCTCGGGAGCACCACACACCAACCCTCATCACCCCAAAAGACCCTCTCACCTCCTTGGTAGAAAAACTCATATCCAATCCAATAGTTGTGAACACTCCAAATCCACTCTCCACCTCGGAGGAAACACAAGTCCAAGTTGAAGAGGAAACATCACACGATGGTCTTCACCTTACATCACCCTCTCTAGTTGGGGCCAAGCTCATCTTAGGAGAACCCCTTGTTAGTTGGCTAAAGGAGAGCCCAATAAGAGAGATCCCGGCCCATGTTTTCCCTCCCATAGAACAAGACCTTCCCATAGTGCCCTTCTTCTCCTATCGCACCACAATCCAAGCATCCTATCAAGTGGAGACCTTAGAGGACCTTCTCGAGGGCATAGCATGGCAATTAGAGATGACTAGCATGTTGACCCCTATGGTCGAACAACCTAGGAGCCTTAGCCTCCTACACCTATGCATAGGATCTATAACCTCAGTTTGCACCATTGGTTGCTACACTAGTGACCTCCTTCTATTCCTCCCTACACCCGATGAGCCCAACCTTCTCCTCGATTTAGAGCTTCTTATCTCGGGTAGAAAGCCAAGCCCTCCACTCATGGCCGACCCACTTGCCAAGAACATTGGCCCAACTATCATGGAGAAGGATGACTTAGCACCTTTTGAGGATCTTGAGGACATGGAGTTCCTCCCCTTAGGTAACCCATTTTATGATCCATATGATCCATTCCAATGGGAGTCAAGAGACTCGTGTGACCCAAACACTTTATCCACTACCCACCTTTCCCTACACCAACTCACCATGTTTGACCCAATTCACTCCATCTTAGACCCGGGTTACACCTTGGGAGCCATGACCTTGGGCCACATATCCCTAGGTAATGAGGTTGTGCTCCACCCCATGATGACCACCTTCTTAGATCCATTCGACCCTTTCCAATGGGAGTTCAAAGGTTGTCCCACACCTATACACATGGAAGTCACCCATAGGAAAAATATGCATGTGTCTGGGCTTACCACACCACATGGCATGAACATTATGTTGGGTCCATTCATTCATATCACCCACATGTCAAGTAGAAAGTATGAGTGGTCCATATTCGGATGTATTGGTCCACCCTCATTCATCATGGGTCTTAAGCATGTCAAAAGCATCTACGGATGTCCGGGTCCCCCGACATTCATCACCACTTTGCATGATAGGTTCATATATGGTTGCCCCCGCCCACCTAGGCCCACCAAAGTCTACATGACAACATTGCATGATAAGTCCACATATGGTTGCCCCGGCCCACCAAGGTTCATCAAGGTCCATATGGCATCATGGCATGATAGGTCTATCTATGGTTGTCCTGGTCCACCCATAACCACTAAAAGGACAGCATTCACAAAATTGCATGATAACCTTGCAAGCGCATCAATATGAGTCATGAAATCTACAAAAGGCCGACCGACTCAATGGCGTCACCAAGAAATCTAAATGGGTGATTCCGGGATGGTGAGGAATGAGAGGCTCTCACATAGAGACAACTCAAGATTGAGGTTTTGTGGGATCAGCCCCTTCCAGGTTTTGAGGTGCATTAGCCCCACTACTAAGTTAGGCCTCCTCAAGGGATACAGAGTTAACTTTAGTTTCAATGTGAAAAGTCTTGTGCCACACAAGGGACCCACGGTGGCACCAAGTGAGAATTTCAAGCCCCCTTCCTCCCTTGAGAGAGCACCCACCCCTCCCCATGTGAGCACCATCTGCCCAGAGAGCCCGACGTAAGCAACTTGAGAGAATATTGGATGAACAGGTAATCATCACTCGGGGCAAGGTGAGCGGGCTCTACCTCGCTAGGTGGAAGAATCGGCTTCTTTCGGAAGACATGTGAGCGGTACCACCTCTTACTCGACGGAGTCGAGTTCTACGCACCCCGGGAGTATGATGGGATCATCACCATCCGTCCTGACACTCTCGACCATTCTCATCACCCCGGAGGTGTACATCATGGTCTAGTCATTTATTTTGAGTCCTATGTATGTTTCTATATTTTATTTGAGTCATATCATTATAATTTCCCTTTTATTTGAGTCATGCCCCTAGGTCTTGTGCTTATTTCCCTAGGTTTGAGTGTCATTAGGTTTATTAGTTAGCTATTGGGCCCAATTCATTGGGCTTGGCCCGTGGGCGCCCCTATCTTGTTGGTTATTAGTCAATGTGTCAAAAGTCAGGGTCTTATTGTCAATCGTGGGATCCCTATAAATAGAACCCCACTCTCTCCATTTTGAGGTAATGAATCAATGAATGAAAAACTTGCCATTTTGAGAGTTCAAACTTCTTATCTAGTGGAGAGATTCCATTATTTGGGTGAGAGACCCTAGGGGAGAGATTCCCCACCCATCCCTCTCTTAATCTCTCTCTTTCTCTCTCCTCCACACCCAATTTCAAAAATTTTCTCTCTCCTCCCTTCCCGACCACCACTCTCCCACCTACCCCTATTAAAGGCCACTCCCCTTCCCCACACATCCCATTACTCCACCTCCTAGTCCCAAGAGAGCTTCCACCAATCCTAGCTCCACCTCACAACCCCCAACTACCCCACCCACTTCCCCAAGCACCCTTCCCACTACCCCAAGCACCCCTTCCCTTCCCCAACACAACCCCTCCCATCCCCAAGACCACCATTGAATACCCTCCATTAAGAAAAATTCAAACTCACCTTCCCTCCACCCACTTGTGCCCCCCCACCTTTCCCTCTCCCTCCAAGCCCAAATTCACGGCTCCTCTCTCACCCATAGCAAACACCCCATTCCAGCCCCCATTCTCCCCTTCCCACACCTTGAAACCCCCCCTCCTAGACCCCCTCACAGCTGGGGGTTGCCGCTACACACAACCACCTCATTTCCCCTCCCATCTACCCCATTCCCCATTACCTATCTCCACCCTCTCAAGTTCAGGTTGCAGGCAGTAGATTGGCCACAGGTTGCAGAGGCCACCCCGTCGTCCTCTGGGAGCTTCAGGTGGTATACCATATACCGACGGAAGCGTCTGCCTGTCTTCTTCGTAACGATGGTGGTCCCGTCCCATTCCGAGTTCGAGATCGACCAAGAGAGCCATTCTCCCACAACTGCGCAGATCCCCCCTGGCCAGAGACCAGAGCCATATTGGAAGCTCGACTGTGACGATCGTGTTGCGAATCGGATCGAGAGTTCTTCTTCAAATATCTTCTACTACGAGTCTTCTAACATCTCCAAGAAGCAGAGTCCCATTTGGCGACCGGACCTGAAAGTTATCAATTTTCTCCCTCGAGTGCCCGGTTCTGCTTCCACTTAGTCTACACCGACCCCTCCTAAGTGTTCAGAGCCTATCGGTCGACCCCCACATCAGCTGTCATCCCCGTGGGTCTTGCTTCGAAGAGAACTCGTCAACGGTTCCAACGACTCTGGTGGAACCTGATTCTGAGCTCTGGAGCGACCGTGGCAACCTCTGCTTCCTGCTGTTGGGAACCTGAAGCTGTCTGATCCGAGGGTCTGCCACCCTGTTCAAGCCCCTACCCCGACCAGCAGCGGTGCCCGAAGAAATTTAAAAAATTCAAGCATCATCCAGATCCAGCTATGAAGAATCTCCAAGTGGTTTCATCTGCAAAAAAAATCGGGGCTGACCACAGCTTCCAAATACCTGATGGTCTATCCTGAGACACAGTCAGCGGGCAGATTCAGCTTTGACCCTCTCTACACTTCTAGCTCGAATTCCCCTCCCCGCTTGGCCGGCTGAAGGCCCCTCCTTGCGTGGAGGTCGTATTGAGTGTAATCATTGGCTTCCCTTCCCCGAGATCCCCACCCTTGCATGAGGGTAGTTCATGTATTATTTTCACTCACAGGTTTGAAGCTTCATCGACGCGGCGTGCGGGTGCTTCCCCTCGCCTCCCCGCTCGCCCCCGTCTCCGACCGGAGTCGGTTTCTTCAAATCGGCTAGGTGAGAACTTGTCCCTTGCTCTCAATTATTCTTGTTCATTTAATATTCTCCAATTGCGCCGTCGGTAAGGAAGAGAGTGCCCGATCTTAAGGCTCCACCGCACTTGTGCGACCCCCATGGGTGTGAGTGAGTGATCCGCGTCCCTCGGCCAAGGCCAACACATTGAGTTGAATATCCGCACCTCAAGGGGAGGTTTGACTTAGACTTTGCTGGCCCTCTACCAGCAAGGGGCTTGTCCCATTTCCTCGACTCGGCATCCCCGAGTTACCCCCGGGTTAAGTGTGTGCGCCATACGAAGGTCCGCTTGCGTAGGCTTCATAGCCTTGTGGTTGTGCTTGTTAAATTAGGTCTGAGGTTGTGTCACATCATGCGGCTAGTTGGGGTGGGGTAACAAAGGGGTTACGGTGCCCCTGTTTCAAACAGGGCCACCGGAATGGGTTTGCGGCATGTGTGGAAGGGAGAGAGTGGGAGAGACGAGCGATGGGAGAGGGAGACGCTGTGAGTGTGAAGTGTGTGTTTGTGTGTGCTCACGGATGAAAGGGGAACGGGTGGTGGGGTTGTGATGTGAAGATGGGGAGGGAAGTTAGCAGGGAGAGGTGGTGTAGAGTGTGGCAGTTGCAAGAGAAAGGGGGAAGAGGTGGCGAGGTGGTTGATAGGTGACCTGCTACGATGGTTGGGGACGTGGTGTAGAAGCATGCGTCGGCCGTGGCTATCCCGATTGCAGTAGTGGGTGCGAGGGAGAAGTTAGAGAGAGAGTCACAGGAGACAATGGACGTGTAGGTGGTTGATGTGGGGCTTCGTCAGCGACAGTACTGTTGCATGGTGGTGCTCTTACTGTTGTAGGTGAAAGTGGAACGAGGAGGGTAGGAGATGGCTACAGGGTTGGCGGTGGTTGGAGAGAGGGCGGCGATGGTACCAAGGTGGGAGGACGTGGGTGGGGCTTCTCACCCGTCTCTGTCACAGGGACAATACAACCACGCTTCTCACCTGAGATCATTGTGGGAGTGGCTATGGGAAAGAGAAAGAGGAAGGGGCATGCAAAGGTTGGGAAAAGGAGAGTGGTGAGAGGGATGATGATGGAAAGGAGTTTGATGGTGGATAGTCGGACATCTCACCCGAAGGGGGGGGCTTCTCACCCACGTTTCCTTCTCGGATAACACAAAGAAGGATTCTCACCTTTCGAAAGATGGTTTCCAAAAATTCTAATCACTTCATTGTCTTAAACAAAGATTACATGACCTTTTATAGACTCCACAAAGAAGACCAAAAGATAACTCACCTAACACCTACTTCCTACCACTCATAACTCCCTTAGGAAGACTAAAAGACACAAATAAAAAAAAAGACTCTTACATGATAGTTGGGGACATAATTACTACAAAACATAAAACATGGCCCATTTGGCCCAAACATGCGACCCAATTAACAAGAGACGATTACACATAGATATATATTTGATACTTTTGTTGAAGTCGATTCCGTCACCGATGCAGCCCGGTACCTTGAAGAAGCCGCCGCCATGTCCTGATGAGAAGATTGTGTCACCCATGCTGTTCCTGACCCACCGCCGCCGCTGAAGGGGCTAGTGGGTGATATGGAAGATTTTTGCAGCTGTTTTGAGAAGCTGTTCCAAGAAGAATAAGTTTGCCCGAAGAAGAGGGAGATGCAGCTGGTAAAGTATTCTCCGACTGAGCTAGCTCACTGGAGGCTGCGGGAAGTGGGGAGCTCCATCACTACTTTTTCTTTGTCCCCGTCCCGTCTTGCCTCCTTGTTTCAACAATTGGGGTTTGTTCCCCGTTCCCCTCCGATCATGGTCGACCCGTACTTCACGGAAAGACCGCCAGAAATCCTATTTGTGCCATGTGCATGTGGGCGCTGCCCACCTATTGATTTATCAACCATGTTTACTCCTCTTTCCCCCAATGCCCAACTCCACGAAATGTGGTTTTCATCTTCTGACCCGTTCTTTGATTGCATCTTCCCCGATCTGTTTCCCATGCAACTCCCTCCACCCCCGTCTTCTTCTTCCTGTTGCATGATCACCTCCGACCTCCAAAAAAAATGTCAATTTTAAAACGGAGGTGTCAATGGAGGATTACGTCGTGTTCTGCTCGTCTTCCCAGGGGCATGAGACCCATGCTCCTTTCCCTGTAGACTTCCTGTCTCCTAGGGTAGATGTACATTCTACAGAGCCTCCTAGGCTGGTAGAGTCAGTTGGGGTAGAACCTACTTCTAGTTTAGTCAGCCCATCCACGTCTGCGGCACTCCCTGTGATACATCATCATAAATCTGTTCCAGATAGGTTTCTGCAGGACTTGGCTCAGAGATGCCATGCCCTTCTTAAGTGCCCTGAGTTTGTAGAAACCGCCATAGTTTTAGAAGATGATGAGGAGTTAGAAGGGGTATGGAGCAATGACGGGTTAGGTGTATATGAAGTTGTAGATGAGAAGGACCCAGCCGATGATGAGGAAAGTGTTGTGGATGACACTGTCGATCTGTACATGCAAGGTTTGAAGAGGTTTGATGAACCGTCGTCGGCAGTGGATGAACCCACTAAAGAGATCAACCTTGGAATGGAAGAGGACCCCAGGCCCATAATTATTTCTGCTAATCTCCCTTCTCAGGTTGAAGAGGAGATGATCAAGGTTTTGAGGGAGTACAGCGATTCTTTTGCCTGGTCCTATGAGGACATGCCGGGTCTTGACCCCACGTTGGTTGAACACCGACTCATTCTTAAACCAGGGGCAACACCCGTTAAGCAAAAGGCGAGAAGGTTCCACCCGCAAATGGCCTTAAGGATAAAGGAAGAAGTCGATAAATTGCACAAGGCCAGGTTTATCAGAGTGGTTTTATATCCGTAATGGGTCGCGAAAATAGTCTCGGTAATGAAGAAAGATGGAAAAATTTGGATTTGTATCAATTTCAGGGACTTAAATAAAGTATGTCCGAAGGATGATTTCCCACTTCCTCACATTGATGTACTGGTGGACAACACGGCTAGGTACGAGGCCCTCTCATTTATGGATGGGTATTCTGGTTATAATCAAATTCGTCTTGCTCCTGAGGAGCAAGAGAAGACCTTTTCACCATGCCCTGGGGCATGTACTGCTATGTCGTTATGCCATTCGGATTAAAGAATGCAAGTGCCACATATCAACGGGCAATGATGGCTATCTTCCACGACATGATACATGTGTACTTAGAAGCTTACGTGGATGATATCCTGGTAAAGTTGAGGTCCAAAGAAGAGCACCCCGCTATTTGTGCCAAGGTGTTGCAAAGGGCTTGGGAGTACAAATTGAAGATGAATCCAAAGAAATGTGTGTTCGGAGTCGCATCAGGGAAATTGCCGGGGTTTATAGTTAGCAAACGGGGGATTCAGATTGATCCGAATAAAGGTAAGACCGTTATGGAGATGCCGCCGCCTAAGAACATCACGGAACTCAGAGGTCTGATTGGGTGCTTGCAATTCATTAGAAGATTCATATCACAACATTCGTAAAGGTGCCGCCCATTCTATGAATTGTTAAAGGCGGGAGCTAAGTTTGAATGGAACGAACAATGTCAGAAGGCCTATGAGGATCTTAAGGTTTATCTTTCCAATCCCCCAATTCTACAACCACCCATCCCTGGGAAACCCCTGATCCTATACATTTATGTGATTGAGGACTCCCTAGGAGCTGTTCTGGCTCAGGTGAATGATGAAGGAAGGGAAAGGGCAGCATACTACCTTTTGAGGTTGTTCAATCCTACTGAATCTAGGTATACTGCCATGGAGAAGACCTGTGCAGCGCTAGTGTGGGTAGCTCAGAAGCTCAAACACTATTTCCTTCTCTGCGAGGTTAAGCTGATCTCTAGAATGGACCCCATTCGTTACCTGTTAGAAAAACCTGTCCTTTCTAGCCGGTTAGCTCGCTGGCAGAGCTTCCTTTCCCAATTTTATATCACCTTCGTTGTTCAGAAAGTGATCAAGAGATACGCGATTCCTGAACACCTTGCTCATTCTCCTATCCCCCACACTGATTCGATTCAGGATGAGTTTCCTGATGAACACTTGGCCGTAATCACTCATCTTCTTTTTGGTCTCTTCACTTCGACAGTGCTCTCAAATCTCAGGGCCGTGGAATCGGCGCTGTTCTCCTCACTCCGGAAGGGGTGACCATCCTTATCGCTTATCAACTCTCTTTTCTTGTCACTAATAACATAGCCGAGTATGAGACTCTTTTTGTCGGTCTGAAGCACGCCTACCTCATGGGCACGCGATACCTAAACATCATAGGAGACTCTTAATTGGTGTCGCGTCAAGTTTTGTCAACTTACCACACCCGTGACCCCAAACTCAAGCCTTATCAAGATTTGGTCACGCTCTTGGCTAGGCAATTTCGGAAGCTCATGTACATTCATACTCCTCGCTATCAGAACATCTTGGCTGATGCACTTGCATCGCTCGCTTCTTCTCTTTCATTCCCCCTTAGTCACGCCACTGAGACCATTATGGTCCAGCAGTTTGATGCTCCTTCCCTTCAGAATCCCTAGTTTGACAACCTTACGAAATCTGTAGAAAGGAAGGCGGAGAAGGAAGATGTGAAACAAGTATCATTAACTGAGCTCGAGGAAATCATAGAAGAAGAAGAATTGCCGTGGTATTACGAGATAGAGCAGTATTACAGGGATGGTTCCTTTCCCGAGACGGCGAATGCCGAGCAACGCAAGGCCATTAGAAGAGTCGCCTCCAAATACACGATTATTGCTGGAGAGTTGTATAGGCGGGCTCTCAATGGAGTTCTAATGAGGTGTTTGGATGACGACGAGGCTTGGAAGATAGTAGAAGCCGCTCACTCCAGTGAGTGTGGAGGGCACGTAAATGGGCAGGCGTTGGCGAAGAAGATTCTTAGGCAGGGCTATTACTTGCCAACCCTAGAAGAAGACTGTTCCACCTATATCCGTAGGTGTCTTCAATGCCAGCTTCATGCCGACAAAATCCATGCTCCTGCTCCTGCTTCTTCCCTCCATCCTCTTTCTGCTCTCTGGCCATTCTCGATGTGGGCCTTTGATATCGTTGGACCACTTGGTGACCCCAATGCTCAGGTTAAACAGAAGTCCTTCATTCTGACAGCTACAGAGTACTTCACCAAGTGGGCGAAAGCTGAAGCTTATGCAAAAATCAAAGCCACTACAGTATGCCGCTTCATCCTCAAGAATATCATCTCGCAGTTTGGAGTGCCAAGTGATATCGTCACCGACAATGGGCCTCAATTTGTTTCTCAAGAACTTCGGGACCTTTGTAAGAAATTTAATATTTCATTACATCACTCATCGCCATACTACCCTCAAGGTAATTGCCACGCTGAGGCCACAAACACAACCCTTCTTAAAATCATTAAGAAAACATGCGAGTCGCACAAATTCGCTGATGGGGCCGACAACTGATAGAGGCTCTATGGGCTTACCGCACCTCCGTCCGTACTCCCACGGGGCAAACTCCTTTTGCTCTCACCTATGGGATGGAGGCAGTTTCCCATACGAGATCCTGATCCCTTCTCTAAGAGTGCAGCTAGACAAAGAACTTAATCTCGACGAGCATCGAGAGGCGTTGCTAGTCCAACTAGAACTCTTAGACGAGAAGAGGCTAAATGCGGCCAATCATGTCTCAGTTTATCAAAAACGTGTCTCGCGATATTTTCAAAAGAAGGTAATTGAAAGAAAATTCCAAGTGGCTAACATGGTTTTGAAATGCAAATTTATCAAAGCAACAGGTCTCAAGTCTAAGCTGCAACCCAACTGGGAAGGGCCGTTTGTAGTTAAGGAAGTCTATCCGGGTAACACGTATCGCCTAGTTAACGCGGAGGGTGAGGAATTGCTGAATCCATGGAATGGGCTATATTTAAAACGTTTTTATCCATAGAGTCAAGCCAGCAACGACCCGGCGGCCGGGTGTGCCTTCACTTGATCACAAAGGGGGATCCCCGATCCAACATTTCACACACTACACGACCCTCCCCCCCCCCGTGGTTCGGTTTGCCATTCTTTGCGCAACACTGTTTCTCCCTTGGCCATGCTTAGGAGGAAGTGAAAATCCTTGTTTTTCTCCTCTCTCAGCTGAAAATAGGGGCAAGTGGTGAATAAGGGGACGAGAACTGATCTAGACCCCCCGATAAAAGAGGTCTCAAATAGGGGCAGTCCGTTATGACCTTATTCCGCAGGTTAAAAGAGCAAGAAAAAAGAAATAGAGAAAAAAGGGGCAAAAATCAAAGATCAAAGCTAAAAGCTCACCAAAAGCTTGAAGCTCGAAAGTCTGAAAGTCCCCAAAATAATGAAACTAGGCATGACAAGAGTGGCAGTACAGTTTCCCCGCGGGACGTTATGAGCCCGATCGTATGCGTGCCTAGAGCGGATGTAGGTTCGATGACGGACACAAAGCACCGGCGCAACAGAGCAAATCCTTGAAAAGGGGTGTCATGAGAGGAACTCAAGCCCTAGAAACCTCTATACCTATCACCAGCTTGTCTATGAAATTCTCTTTTATTTTCCAAGGAATAGATCCCACCCCGGGTATGGCCTCGGTAGTGGCACCTTTAAGCGAAATCGGCCCCAGCCACGGGCGGTCCTTTATAACGCACATTGAACCCAGGAGACCCCAAGTGAGATATGAGGTTCCCCATCATCAGGTTTGAGCTGGTTTCAAAATCTAAAAAAATCAAATATTTCAAAATCTAAAAAAATTAAATATTTCAAAATCCAAAAAAAAATCAAATATTTCAAAATCACAAAAAAGGTTTTCATCGTCATGATTTGCATTCCATAGCATGCATTGCATTCATTTCCATTTTGTTACTTGCCTATTTAATAAGGCTTACCCCCTTGACCAAAAATCAAGAGCTGGTCATTTCCTAACTTGCTACAGGTAAGGGGTTAAGCCTAAAACAGATTTAATTTATTTTCATTGGTTATGTGTGTGCAGGGGTAGGTTGAAGTTGAAGGTTCAGTCAGTCCGTGACCGTGTGCATTTCGAAGTCATATCCCAATTCACTCAATCACACAAAGTAAAGCCCAAACTCAAACCAATCAAATCATCAACTTTATCCATTCATATATCAAACTCTCTAAGCATAAGTCTCTATGTCAACATCATGAAAGAAAAGAAAAATCACTCAGTCCTCCGCTGGGCATCCTCGCGGGGACGTATCTCTCTCAGCTCTCTAACGTAGGCCTGGCATGTCGTCGGAATCTCTGCAACCTCCGCTGCAAGGGTAAGCACCCTGCTTACCTCCCACATGATCAGGGCACTCCTGACCGCCTGCTCGTCCTCCTATGTACCGATCCTCCTCGTCTATAGTGCGGGAAGGTAGGGTAGTGATAGTAGAACGGTCCGGGATAGTCCAGCATGTAGGTAGCACCGGTGCGGGCTGTACATCGCCAGTGCGGTGTCGCTCACGAGCCTCAGATCCAAGCCTGGCCTCCTAGGGACTCTGACAGTGGTGTCGCGGAGGAAGTCAGGTCGCATCACGAACCAATCCAGGGGCAGCTTGTTGAGGTGCAATCGCCACTCGTCCCTGGTTTTCTTTTCTGCTGTCATGCACTCTACCTGCGGAGAGAACTCGAAGGCGCCACCTATGAAGAAGAGGGGGTGGCTCCCGAAGATCCTGCTAGCTGAAGTGACATCCTCCTTATGATTGATTTTCATCCTGACACCTATCCAGTACTCTAAAAGCATTATACAACCAAAGAGGGACTTCGTAGGGCTACAGAAGTAAGACCCTCGTACAAGTAGGCAAGGACGGCCTGGGAGATAGAAAGACCCTGCCACAGGCCACTAATGGTGCTAAGAATAGGAATCTCTAGAACGTGGTCAACTGAGGGGAACAAGATAGCCCCGCACAAGCAAATAGACGCAGCCTTGGCTATGGCCTCATCCCACCCACACTTATTCCTACAATGTTCAACTACCCATTGGCTAAGAGGAAGAAGGTGGATCTGGCGTGGGCCTATGAAGGTATGGATATCCCTACTATCTGGTACAAACCCTCCCAAAATGAGCCTAGGGTCCACAGGGGCAACAATATGACACACTGAGTCCTCTTCTCCCACCTGGGACCTAGGAAAGGAAAGGTAGGTCTCTACCTCCTCTAGTAGGATAGTGGCCTCGAATGATGGGAAAATAAAGGTATGGGTCTGAGGGTGCCAAAACTCTACTAAGGCTGAGATGTTGTGCCAATCAAGGGAAAGCTTTGGGTAATTTTGGCCTAATACCAAGAGCGGATGTAGGTGCCAAGATCTCAGGATGGATGTCACTCCTAGGGGCAATGCACAGACCATGGGAGCCATCCACTTCAAGGCGGAATAGCACCTGGAGCCAGGGAGAAGCTGAGATGGAGGGAGAAAGAGAGAGTATACGTATAAGTTAATGAATGAACAACTGGTTTGAATGAAATCATGCTAACATACCTCTCTCAAAGGGCTCGAGCTGAGATGACGAGGGATTGTAATCAGCCGTTACAGCACTTCCCGCTCCTTCCTGGCCGGCTTTGGCCCTTCATAAGGTGCCCCCTCCATAGAACTCCCCTCAAAGGACCTTTTCATGATGATTAGATGAAGAATAGCAAACGTGTGAGGCCTAGAAAGAGGGGTGGGGTGTGAATTGCGAATTTAGAACCCCCTCCTACTTATAGGGCTTAGATAGAGGCCTAAACCCACCAGAAGTGAGATAGGATAGGCCTAAATCAAGTTGGGATAGAGTGGAGGTCGGTTTGGGACGTCCATCTTCGGGTTGGGACTCTCCAAGAGAGTCTCGTTCGAACTCTTAGGTCATGCCATTGAGCGGTCTAGCGATAGACCGCCCTAACACTTGGACGGTCTTCTTGAGACCGTTTGTAAATTCGAATCCTGGAGGTTGGGCGGTCTAGAACTGACCTTTCTGACCATGAAACGGTCACCATGGAACCGTCCTATTCCTGGAGCGGCTAATATTAAACCGTTCGCTCACCTTAACCAAGAGACACTGAAGGGTCTAAGAGAAGACCGTGTGGATGTTTGAGCGGTTTCTTTTCGACCGTTTGGGCATCTGAACCCCCATTTCAACCTGTTCTCACCTGTATCACTCGAGTT
This sequence comes from Amorphophallus konjac, assembly GCA_022559845.1. Taxonomy (NCBI): domain Eukaryota; kingdom Viridiplantae; phylum Streptophyta; class Magnoliopsida; order Alismatales; family Araceae; genus Amorphophallus; species Amorphophallus konjac. Next base: position 70,958,387 of record CM040120.1, read on the forward strand.
GTGGCCTTGTCTCTCTCTTACTCTCAGTTTGGCGTTTCTTTCTCACTCTCAGTTTGGCGTCTCTCTCTCACTCTCAGTTTGGCGTCTCTTTCTCACTCTCAGTTTGGCATCTCTCACTCTCTCTCAGTTTGGCGTCTCTCTCTCACTCAGTCGGCGTCTCTCATCTCACTCATAGTTGACATCTATCTTTCATTCTGTCATGTCTCTCACCTCCTCACTAGCTCACTCGTACCATCCCTCTCTCGCACGCGTCCGTCTCACTCGAATTAGGGGTCGTAGTCAGTAAGTCAGTGTCTATCATTTGCATTCATTCATACATCCACAAAATCAAAACAAAAAGCATGTCGTATCACTATCATATCATGTACAAAGTCGAGTCCCAAGTACAAAGAGTCAGGCCTGCCCCTCTCCCGGGCCCCCGTCGCTGTCTCCACCGCCCTCATGCCTCTTTGGTTGAGGCATCACTGAAGTCGCCTCGTCACGCTGACGTCACCGGCACTGCTCGTCCTCCTCGTTCCTCCGGTGACCGGAGGAACCCGTGAAGTAACTCCTCATAGAGCCGTGAGTGTCGTGGCTGCCACTTGGAGTCCCGCTGCGCCCTGACCGCCGGCTCATCTCCTTGTAGGCTCGCAGCTCCCCACTCAGCCCAGATGCCTCGATTAGAGCCCGGTCCTGCTTCGCTCGGACCCGCACCAACTCCTCCGCCCCAGCCCGGAGTCACTCCAGCTCAGCCCGAAGAAGCGCAGTCTCCAGTGCATCCACCGACCGACTCTGCGCTGCCTCCTCTCGTAAGCGGGCCGCCTCCTCCCGAGCCGCTGCCCGGCTCTGCTCAAGCTCGGCCCTCAGTCGGGTCAGCTCGGTCGTCTGCATAGGCATCGTCATGGTTATTTCATACATTTTATAATCAGAAGCATAATCAACAGGGAAAGTGCAGTAGTTGCGTACCCTCTCGGTGAGCGCCACCTCGGCCGCCTTGGCCCGCGCCACCATCCGTGAGAAGTCGGCATCCCGCTCGGCTCGGTCTGCAGGAGTCTAGGCGGAGGAAGAAGAAGGAGAGTTTGTCCCCTGGCGCTGGGTCCCCTCGGCTCGCTGCATCCACAACTCTAGGTCAGTCACAGGCATAATCAAAATCATAAGCATTTGCATAATTTAAAGAGTTTATGGTTTAGAAAACTCACTAGTAGGGCTAGGGCCTGGCGGGCCTCGTCATGCTCGCGGATCGTCGCTTGGATGAGCCCTTGTAGCTCCGCGATCCATCCCTCAGGGTCGATCTGCATTTAGAAAGTTCAAACATCAGTGCATAGGCATATAGGAAGCACAATAGGAAGAGCATTTAAGGTTTAGAAGTCGTACCGATCGGCGGGTACCACAGAACACCTGGTCCCAATAGTGCCAAGCGTACTCTATGTAGTACGCCGCATCACTCTCTGCACGGGCGGTCACCACTCGCTCATGTGCTACCCAGTCTTTAATCTACTCCGCGGCTCGTTCTCTCCAGTCCACCACCGTCGCTGCTCCCCACGGGTGCCAGCTGACGCGCTCTCCTGGTGCTGGAAGCTCCACTGCTGGCTGTGGGATGCCGGTCATCCTCATCACCAATCTGTATTGTAGCGGATCCACCACGTTCATGCGGTGCAACCATACATCAAGTCCTGAGAAGGCAAGGGCCCCTGCTACCCAGGGCTGACCCTCGTGCCCCTCCCATGCATAAGGAGTCCACCGTACCTGTCAAGTGAAAGAGTCACATCAGCATCATAATCATATAGAATTGCATTTAATTAAAGGGTTTAAGTTTAGAAACGTACCGTGGTGTACGGTAGAGTGTCCATGTCATCTTGGAGCTCCCGGACCTGTCTCCGGAGACCTCTGCTCTCCCGAGGTGCGGTCCACCTCCTCGCAATAGGTACCCAATCTGGGTGGGTCTCCTCCCTCGCCCGAGCCAACGTAGGTACACGTAGGCCCACACCTGCATTCCACCAAGAGTCAGTATGTAGTAGTCATAGGAGTCCTATAACTAGATGCATAGTAAGAGTCAGAGTCGTACCTGGAGTAGAGGGGAGAAGCCCCCAAGCATCGTCCGTCGGGACGTCGAGCTCAGAGTCTCGAAGAGGAAGGCAAGGACGGTAGCTCCCCATGCATAGTCGCCAACATGGTAAAGGCCCCGAAGCAGCGGCAGGAAATGGCAGCTGATGACGTCCCCTCGTGTAGCAAACAGTAGTCGGCCGAATAGCAAAGTTAGGAACCGCCGCAGTACTCTGTCCGCCTCTGGTCCCACTGCAGCTGCTACTCTCGGTCGCGCCAGATCTATCAGCCTCTCTAAATGTTGCTGGGGCAGCTCTCCGGTTGCGATCCCCGCTCATCAAAGCCCCAGGATGTCCTGCAGCGCCGCCCGAGTCAGGGTGGTGGACTGCCGCTCAGGGTGCAGCAAGTCTAGTCCCAAGAGCTCCTGGGCCATCTCCCGGTAGTCAGGATAGGTGCTCCCACTGACCGGAGACCCATGCACGTAAAGGCTAGTAAGTCGGGCCACGTCCTCGAGCGTGGGGACCATGTGTCCCCACGGAAAGAGAAACGTGTGACTCACTGGGTCCCAGCGGTCGTGTAGAGCATAGAGTAGCGGTGTGTCAAATCGGCTGACCTCCACGCTTAGGAACTCTGAGAATCCCATGACTCTCAGCCTCTCACGCTGGAAGTCGGGCAGCGCGAGGTACACTACCCGAACCTGCAGCCATGAGATCCGGGTCCTACGCTTTCCCTACATACATTTAGATTAATTGCATCTTAGTTTAGAATTTTGGCATTTAATTTAATAATTCACTCTCAAACGGTCCCTTATGGGCCGTTTTCCCATCCAACGGTTGAGCTTTAACCGTCTAAATAAGTCCCACGGCTCACCTTAGGCCGTCTTTCTAGCTAATGTTTGCCCTAAGACGGACCACATTTGGTCGTTCAGTAATCACACGGTCCCCATCTGACCGTGTCCCGTCCCTTTCAAGTTGTTAATCATTTGGGGTGGCTCGGTCTGTCGACCGACTATTCTGTATTTCACGGTTTAAATCCAGCCGTTCTAATCCTAAGCATTCCAGGTTTTGAGCAGACCAGGTAGGTCTGTCCTCGGTTCCATGGTCTAATAGAGACCGCTCTGTTTTCAACGTCTCATATTCTAAGCGGACCAAACTCGGCCGCCCTATCCTTAGACGGTTTACATGGAGCCGCTCTGTAATGTCGGTTCGTATTATTTGAATGGCCACCCACGGGCCGTGTTTTCTTTGAACGGTTCTACGAGAACCGTGTTGTTCTGTTAGGCGGTTACTGTTAAACCGCGCTATTACCATCGTCTCCGACGACGAGAAACCCTCTCCCCACCTCCGTTCATGGCCCAAATGGCCTTTCATGGTGTTTCTAAGGGGTCGTGTGCCCCTATTATCCCCCTAAAGCTAACATGCATGAAATAAATGATGAAATGGAGTGGGTTTTAGTGCACCTACCTCGATCGGACGACGTCCTTTCGCCGACTTCTCTGTCGGTGCCCCCTCATCGACGTTTCCATCCCTGGGTATAATGGCTCCAGCTTCTTCCCCGACCTCGAACGACGGCGGGGGAGCCTCTCCCTCGGCCGACGGCGGTGTCGGCATCTCCTCCATCGGTGGTACCTCCGCCGCGGCGGCGGTCATCAGCAGTGGCACGTCCCAGTTAGTCATCGGGGGCTGTTGGTTTTAATGTGTCCCTTCTTTTGCAAGATGGATGTGATACCAACTATGATGAAGATATGAGTCAAATGATGAAATCACTCAACCTATGGACATGTAAATCATGAACCTAGGCAACCAGCACAAGCTCTAACATGGGCATGCTATCTCAATCAAGACTAAGCTAAGCAAAGAAAGAAAAACACACGCCGGGGCGTGGAATAAAGAAAAAAACACACCGTATTGGTGGAACGAGCAAAATAAAGAGGAGATATGATGAAAGAGAAAGCTACTGCCCAAACTAAGAAAGATGTGATCGCCACTAAGGTAAAAACAAGCCAAAGACCTGATAAATACCTTAGAATAGGAGGATGATGCACCCGCCCATGGGAGAGAGAAAATAACCATGAAACTACAGCTCCGTGGAATGTAACGGCTGAAGACTGATGCGCCACAGGACTGTGACGGCCCCACGATAGACCGCTACAAGACTCTAACGCACCTTGATAGACCGTTAGAGGTTCTGCAGAATAGATGTTGGGAATCTTTGATCTCCAAGCTTTCCAGCCGACCGGGAAGCTTGGGCCTCGTGCTAAGAGCTCTGTAAACCTGCAAAAGAGTGTAGAACACAAGAAAAATAACCCAGATTAACCCTTGGACAAAGTAGTATCTATAAACCAAAGAAACTTAAGAACGTGCAAAAGGAAAGGGAAATACCGGGGAGGTTGGTTTTTTAACCCCTCTGGGGCATTTTAAAAGATGGGAAGATGTTTTAATGGATGCAGAAGATGCAAGACCGTGGTAAAAGAGGAGGGACAATGCTTATGATGCTTGGAAGAGGGAAAAGACACTAAGATGACAACTTTGATGAACTAAACCCTTGGAATCAATACTCCCTGGATTTTGAAAGCAGATGGATGTGGGAAGCAGCTCTCCTTGGTTGGTTCTAGCTCCAGGATGCGGCAGCACTTCGACGCGAACTCCAGATGTCTCCTCTTCAAGCCATGAAGTCAAGGGTTCTATTTATAGACCCTCCAACTTTCTGGTCGTGTAGAGGATAATCCAGACAGAAAGTAGGACGTTTCGTAGCAAACTCTTGGAGATAATACTCCCAAGAGTCCATAGAAATAAACAGAAGGTTCTGAGGATCAGATTTGGAAGAGAAATCAAGGAATCAAACTCTTAATTCGGCCACGGAGTAGCAGAGAAAGAGCAGTTCTGCTAGAACTCTCTGTTTGATGTAACGGCTGCACGATAGACCGCCACATGAATGTAACGCTCCATGCCTGGACCATCACACAACCTTTTCCATTAAAAGATAAGACCAATAGGCGTGATTTTCGAAGCAAGGACTCTGGAGAATTTAACGGTCAAGGATATATGCATCACAATGCATGTAACGGCCTCACGATAAACTGTCACACCCAACGGATAGGCTAAAAGATAAGCTTGAAAGAAGCCTTAAGCTTAAGGACTCTGGCATGATGTAACGGACCAAGGTAGATGCGTTAGAGGATTGTAACGCGCTAGTGAAGGACCGTTGGAGACAATAGAGTGCAAATGAAATGAGAGTTTGCTAAGCTTCGTCCAGCGGAAAGAGGTAAGAAACCAGACCCAACCAAGGAGACATGACCCGTGAAAAAAACCTCAAATAATCAAGACATCCCCATAAGGGTGAACAACTAGGAGCATCATATAAAATGAATAAGGAGATGACCCAACTTATTGGTCATAAAATGGGTGTCAACAGATGCCCCTCCTTAACGTCCTCTTTGTAGGGGAGCGAGCGGAGGTGAAGCGAAAGTGAGATGGAACATGGAGATGAAGTGGAGATGAAGCGAAGCGGACTGAAAAGCGGGTATTAAGGTAAACGACACCCGTTCTCCAACCAACAAGCGAGAAGACTCTTCCGGAAAACTTCGGATCAATGACAAGGAACCAAATGATGCATGTCTGGAGGAACTAACAACTAAGGAAAGGAAAACACGGCCAGCGACCGGAGCAATGGAAAGGAAAGAGACAAGTAATTAAACTCCAGACAGGAATCTTCAGCTAACCAGATCAAGCGAGTAGACCAAAGGAAACCTTTTAACCCAGAATGGAATGATTCTCCTTATTCGAGATCATTGTGTTGTGTCCCCTGTGGTTCTGGGGTTTTGATGATGACAATTTTATGTCTCATTATGTTTACATGTACATCCTTGATGACATAATCCTGATGTATTATGAGAAACTGTTAGAATAGGTTTAAAGATATCTCACAGGTCATGAAGTCAACTCAAGTCAAAAGTCAACCAGTGACAGGTAAGATCAGTGCACAATCAGATCAGGTAATGCTCTGTCTACTCTCAAATCATTAAGGTCTATGCATCATTTGCTTTAAGTGTTCATCTGTCATATGTCCTCGGTGCATTAACAGTAGTTGCATGCCATAGCACAATTGCATTGAGCATACAGTCAGTGCACTGCATGCAGAGTCTGCACACTTGTTGATAGCATGTTCGTGAATTCATTCTCATTGTGCACACTTTGTTCTAGTGCATTCTGCATTACAAACCATCAAGTCTATACAACTTCTGGTGGCAAGTCTGTACAACGTCCTTTGCATGCATTACTTAAAGTCTATACATTGTCGCCTGCTCGTGCATCTCTTGCTCGCAAAGTCTATACATTCATGAGCTATGGATGTGCATCATTTGCATATTGCACACTAAGTCCATACATCACTGCATAAGCAAGTCTGTACATTCTAGCGTCTCACTTAGCATCTTTATGCATGGAGCATTCAAGTCTGTACATTGGCAAAGTCTGTACATCGTTGGCTTGTGCATGCATCGTCTTTCAAAGTCTGTACATTGGCAAAGTATGTACATCGTTGGCTTGTGTATGCATCATCTTTCAAAGTATGTACATCGGTCAGTCTCACTCAACGTCTCATGCTATCAAGTCTATACATCGCATGGATTACACACAGCAAGTCTGTACATCCATCGTCTAACTCAGCGTCTCACTCAAAGTCTATACATTGCAGCCTGTTCGTGTTTAAGCTTTCAAAGTCTATACATTGTCTGCATTGCACACTAAGTCTATACATCGCTGCATACACTATGCATTTGGGCATTGTTCATTACAGCAAGTCTGTACATTATTTTCTCATGCACGTAAACGGTCAAGTCTGTACATCAATGCATGCTATCAAGTATGTACAACCTGTGTGCTTCATAATGCCAAGTCTATACATTGGCTAGCTGCACAAACACTAAGTCTACACATTGTTACATGCAGAGTCTGTTCATTCATTTGGCATGTCAGTGCATCCATTTGTAATGTATATACCTTGCTATCTGCATTTGTGCACTCCTTCACTCTAAGTCTATACATTGCTTCATGCATTGCACGAAGTCTGCACATTGTGTGTTGCTGTGCTCATACATCATTTTAGTAAGTCTACACAATGGTGCACGTTGAGTTTACAATGGTGCACGTTGAGTCTGCACATTCATTTGGCATGTTAGTGCATCCAATTGTAATGTTCATACCTTGCTTAGATGCACTCTACACTACACACACTAAGTCCATACATTTGTTGACGGCACGACTGTGCATCCACTTTCAATGTACATACTTCATTGCATGCACACTGCATTACACACGTTCAAAGTCTGTACATGCCATAGCCTTGCATATGTGAAGTCTGTACATGCTTTAGCTTTGCATTCACAAAGTTTGTACATGCCATAGTCTTGCATCGTTCAAAACAAAGTCTGTACATTGCTTTCTGAATTAACTCAGTGCATCCTCGTCTGTTCTAACAGGACTGTTGGTGGAGGAGCTAAATGAGGGCACATGATCCAAGAAGCTAGGATCGTGACACATGTCATCCTGTAGGCTGAAATGCTGCCACGCAGCCAAGGTGTTAGGGCGGGAACTGAGGAGGACACACGCCCACCCTACCTGCTGCTACTATATATACTAAGCTTCTTCCTCAGAAGAAGGCTGATCGAAGCAGAAGCAGAGACAGAGTCTGCACGATCCAGAAGAAGAAAGAGAGTGATCGAAGAAGCAGACAGAAGCAGAAAGAGCTAGCAGAAGAAGAAAAAGAGAGAACAGAAGAGAAAGAGGAGAAAGAGAGAAGAAGAAGAAGAAAGAGAGAGAGATCCTTTAAGAGCAGAGATCGAGAGAAGAAGAGAAGTGCAGTAGAGAAGAAGAGAGATAGAGAGAGAGATAGAGAGTTAGAGGAGAAGAAGGGAAGTTGCTTGAAGATCTGCTCCTGCTGGACCTTGGATCAAATCCAGGCCAGTCAGCTTCGTTGAGAGCCACATTTGTGCTATCATCTTTTACAGCTTTCTGATTACTGTATTTTTCGTTTCTTGTTTTTTACTTTACACTTCCTTGGTTTTTGTTTTTCCGATACTCTGTAGAGTGGTCGGGGTTCCTCTTGTTGGTTCAGGAGAAGGGAGATTTTAATCTCCGGTTGCAAGTGACTGGTGTCGCTTGTGGGTTCCCTCCTGGGTGGAGGAAGAGAGACCTCGGTCTCTGGTTGCTAGTGACGGGTAGTCACTAGTGGTTTCCCTCCGGTCTGGAGGAAGAGGGGAGGTTTTTCCCCTTGTCAAGCTGTTAGGCAACATTTGTTTACAGACTGAGTCTGCGGTTCTAGCTGTTGCTAGTGGAAGCCTCACTCCGGTTTGGAGTGAGGGGTGGACGTAGGTCTGTGGACCGAACCACCTAAAAATCTCTTGTGCAGTGGTTTGTCTATTTGATCGATCCCGCTAGATGCATGCTAGGACCGTGATCTAATTGGTTGTCCATGTCCTAGTGATTGATGGGGAATGCATCTTTGATGTTTGAGCATTTGTCCATTGAACTTGTGATTATCATCTCATACGGATTTTAAATTGGTTAAAATTCATTAGAAGATCCATTCACCCCCCTCTGGATCTGTGTTTATCTATCGCACCAAACTATCAATTGGTATCAGAGCAGTTCTCTGACTCATCAGATCCAACGATCTGTAGAGGATCCTGCATTTGTGGTGTGGTTCTTGGTCCGTAGGTTATCGGTTTACATTCATTGTTTTTGAATTTGGTTTTATCTGTTTCAATGGCTCATCTACCCGTCTTTGGTGGTTCTGATTTCAACCAGTGGCACAGTGCTTTCCGTGCTCATGTTAAATCTGTTGATCCAGACCTGTGGAAAGTGATTTCACATGGTCCTCATAGACTACCAAAAGATCAGTCCAAATGGACTAATAAGCATCGATCTATGTGTGCAGAAAATCAGAAAGCACTGGAGTTAATGAAGGCCGTGACAAATCGAGATCTTCATTCATGTTTCGTTGATTGCAGATCTGCAAGGGATATATTGAAGATGATAAAGAGAGCCGAGAAAGAAAATCAAACGAGCTGCATGATGGCTCGAGGAAGTGAACAAAGCAGAAATCAGGAAGAAGAACAGGATGATGGTGAGGTAAACATTTTTGATAATTATACCCTAGACGATTGGATTGCTGCTTATGATGAATTGCAAGAGTCTTATGATCAGTTAAGAAAATAATACAAAAAATTGAAGAAGAGTAGTAGATTAGACAGTTTGAATTCTGATTGCAAAAATTATGCTGAACTGAAAAATGTTCATGATGCCTGTTTGTCTGATATCCATATGTATAAAAATCAGAATGAAAAATTGATGAAGGAACTTGAATGTGTTTGCTCTGAACTAAATAAGCTGAAGTCTGAAAAAGATTCTCTTAGAAAATTCTCCAAAGAAAATGAAGAAAAATTAGAGAAACTTAAACGAGAGAATGATTTGCTGATTGAAAAATTTGACGCCATCAAATCTGTAAACATGGAATTACAGAAAAATATTGAAAAATAGGAAAAAGATTTAAAGGAATTTGAGGCTGGAAGAAAACTTGGAATTAACTCTGACGATCAGATTTTGATAAACGAATTAATTCAGAGTGACAAACTAAAGGAAGAAATTGACAAACTAAAACAGTTGAACACCACCATGTCAAAGAGATTACTGACATTTGAAAAAGGTAAATGTGTGGTGTCCAATAATTCAGAAGAAGTGGAAAAGCTCAAAGCTGAAATAGAAAATCTTAAAAATGTCAATGCCACTTTAAGCGAAACACTCAACAGGAGTGAGGAGGAAAATGCTAACTCTGAATTGCTCATCGTTACTCTTGAAAATGAAATCAAGGATCTGAAAGAATCCTTGTCAAAATTCGTAAGTGGGCAGAAAAACCTAGACAAGCTACTAGGTGTAAAAATCAACCCTAGGAAGGAAGGGCTGGGCTACAATAATGTTAACAAGAAAGAGCTTCAGAGCAAGTTGATGACTTCATTTGTAAAAGCTTCAAGTGTAGCTACCACATCACAGAACAAGTAGCCCATTGTGCAGAAATCCCATAAACAAATTAAGAAATCCAAAGGGGTTGAAAACATCAAGAAAAAGACTGATTTTAAGTATGTTGAGAAAGTACAATATGTGCCTGACACGAATACACATACACATGCACATAAAAACAAGGATTCATGTCATTACTGTGGTAGGGTTGGCCACATTATGAATAATTGTTTTATTCTGAAACAAGACAACAAAAAGCATGCTAGGAAACCTGTTTCTGCTCAGAACAAAAAGATTCAATATTTTTATTGTGGGAAATTGGGCCATCTAGCTTTGAATTGCTGGTTCAGGAAGGGATCTAGAGGCAGTCAGATTACATGTTTTCATTGTGGAAAGCATGGCCACATAGTCAAGGACTGTTGGCATGCTCAAGGGAAAAGTTTCATTTCTGAAGGGTTTAAATTCCCTGCAAATACAAATGCTCTCAGAAAGAACAAAGTTGTTTTGAAAAAGAAAAACTGTGAATGTTTTGATTATGGAAAATAGTTTGGTCATGCAAATAACAAAAATTTCCATGCCAATGCATATAAAATCCATGTTCATAATGATGTGCATAAAAAGAACCTAAAATCTGATTCTTCATGCTACTATTGTGGAATATTTGGGCAGTCCATGAATCATTGTGCTTTAATGATGAATGATGATAAACAGGCCCAAAGGTTGAGGAAAGCACCAATTGAAGGTGCTACTAACATTATAGGACCCAAGGAGTCTTGGGTACCTAAAAACACAAAATGAGAGTTATGTTTTATAGGCATGCCTTGGGGATGAGGAATAAAAGGGGGTCAAATAAACCAAGGCATCCAAAGTTTGGTAAAACCCCACCTCTGCTGGTAGACATTTAATAACGTTGTTTAAATAGTTGCATATCATGTTTGATTTTTTAATCAAAATTTCATGCATATAGCTTCTCAATTGCATCTATGTTTGGCATTAAAATCTCTCAATGAATATGATGTGTTATCTGCGCATCAGTTCAACTGAAATTGGTGTTTGAATACTGAAAAGCTGAATTGAATGAATCTGTTGCTTGGACGATGTCTCATGCTTTAAAATGTACACCTGCACATTTGACATGCACATGCATTCACGATTGCATATAAGTAACATATTGTCAGCTTAAGATGCATATAGAACTGCATCTGCATTGGATTATCATGCATGAGTCTTGGTATATAAATAGTGAGATACTAAAGGGCAGATGAGTTCTGTCTAGAAGTGCTTACTATGTGTGAGGTGGTCTTTAGACCAAGTCCTCCGCCTGGTACCATAAGTCAGAGTTGTACGAAGAGCAGTCTAAATGTTCATGAGCACAGGTCATAAAAATTTTGTACATAAATTTCATTGCATCCATTGTTCTTAGACTTCAGTCATACAGTGCATAGTGTGAGGGGGGAGTTGTATACCAAGGAAATAATGTGATCATTGCATATATTACATGTTGTCAGCTCACTGCACTTGCATTTACTGGTTAGAAGTGTAGACACCTTGAATGCTAGCTCACGCATACATTTAGGGGGAGCATTATTCATATTCTTGAAATCATCTGACCCATGCATCACATAACTGTTTATCTAGCTCATTTCTATCAACTGAACTTCCCATCTTCAGTCTGAACTGCTATCTTTCTTAAATCCCTGTGGTGAATGTGAAATGCAACACATTTCAGCTTCATGCTTCAACTGTTGAATTGGCTACTCCTTAAAATGATTCGGCCTTCCCTGAAAATTCAGAAAGACTTCTCTGAGCATATCCTGATCATAAATCTAAAAACAACTTAAAGTGGAATCTTCTATTATATAGGACTATGAATGTCTGATACTTTCAGCCGGTTGAAGTTTCATGTATGTCTTGTGTTTGTTTATGAACACATCTTGAAAATATCTGAGTTAGTTTTAATAAACTTTAACCAACATTTTCACGTTGTGTCTTTTAAACTCTTCTGAATTCTAAAAATTCTGAAATCATGGTATTCCTTGATTGACATGTATGAAATTAGTATTGTTTTTAAACATCTGAGAATCAGGAATATGTCTAAGGGTAAATATTGTGAGAATAATGACTTTGGTCACTAAGAAATCATGTCCAAAGGACTGTGTCATGAGGTGCCATAGTTAACTCTACTTCAGAAGATTGATAATCTGGCAGAGCAATGGCATGCACACTGAGAAATACATCTCACTCATCAAAGAAATGATTTGTAGTGTGTCATGAAGTGTAAATGCTATCTCTGTTCTTATGAAGCATGACAGTTAGTCCTTCCAAATGCTTAGGGATACTGGCGTCCAAACAACGTGTATCCTCTAGTTACAAGGGTGTACTAAACTCAAGTGCTCATGAAGATTGTTATGAAAATTGTTGCTGATCTAGTGTATCATTTGAAAATGTGTGCAAAAGAAATATTCTATTGGAACCCTTGACAGAAACAAATGTTTTCTTATGTGTTTAACTTCATTACTATTGACTGCATCTCTTAAAGGAATCTTTGAAATTGAGTGAGTAAGAAAGAAGAAGGTTAAACAAGACTTTCAATATGAAAGCAAGGTTCTTTTTTATTAAAACTGATTTCAGATATGAGTACAGAAAGCTTATGAACAAGCCTAGCATACATCATATTCTGATCTGACTTGTCATTGAAGATCATTCATAAATCTCTATAATAGAAGAGTCTGAAATACCTGTTCAATCAGATTTATGAAATTGATATCCCATTGAAAACCTTTCTCATTCATTCTGAATGTTTACTTTCTCTCATTGGACTCCATTATTTCAGACCTAACTGTTGACTTCTTTAAGTCTTGTGCTTCATTCCAATCACTGTCCATCTAAGGGGGAGAATTTTTTCTTGTCCCTATGGTTCAATTATCATTCCATTCTTTTTGATGTTGTCAAAGGGGGAGAATTTTTGTGAGTCATCATTTGCATCAAATCATCACTTGCATCACATGGTGTTTTACATGCTCATTTTTTGACTGAGCTATTCTGTAATGCATGTTCATGAACTGTCATATGGTATTTCATAATCATCATGATGATTCTATTGCAATGACTCATAATATTGCCCATCATCAAAAAGGGGGAGATTGTTGTGTCCCCTGTGGTTCTTGGGTTTTGATGATGACAATTTTATGTCTCATTATGTTTACATGTACATCCTTGATGACATAATCCTGATGTATTATGAGAAACTGCCAGAACAGGTTTAAAGATGACTCACAGGTCATGAAGTCAACTCAAGTCAAAAGTCAACCAGTGACAGGTAAGATCAATGCACAGTCAGATCAGGTAATGCTCTGTCTGCTCTTAAATCTTTAAGGTCTATGCATCATTTGCTTTCAGTGTTCATCTGTCATATGTCCTCGGTGCATTAACAGTAACTGCATGCCATAGCACAATTGCATTGAGCATACAGTCAGTGCACTGCATGCAGAGTCTACACACTTGTTGATAGCATGTTCGTGAATTCATTCTCATTGTGCACACTTTGTTCTAGTGCATTCTGCATTACAAACCATCAAGTCTATACAACTCCTGGTGGCAAGTCTGTGCAACGTCCTTTGCATGCATTACTTAAAGTCTATACATTGTCGCCTGCTCGTGCATCTCTTGCTCGCAAAGTCTATACATTCATGAGCTATGGCTGTGCATCATTTGCATATTGCACACTAAGTCCATACATCACTGCACAAGCAAGTATGTACATTCTGGCGTCTCACTTAGCGTCTTTGTGCATGGAGCATTCAAGTCTGTACATTGGCAAAGTCTGTACATCGTTGGCTTGTGCATGCATCATCTTTCAAAGTCTGTACATTGGCAAAGTCTGTACATCGTTGGCTTGTGCATGCATCGTCTTTCAAAGTATGTACATCGGTCAGTCTCACTCAGCGTCTCATGCTATCAAGTTGTCACGCCCCGAGCGCGGAAGATACCCGGAGATGCGCGACGAGTTTATATCAATCATGTCAATCAGAGTGGTCGTGTATTCGACACAAAGACAGAGATGCGCAAAATAACAAGATAACCCAATCCTTTATTTCATAATGGATAGACTATTACAAATCCAATACTCTGTTTTAATAAAAGAGGAAAAGAATACATAGTTGACTCAAGAAAACTATAGAGAAGACTAGACGACACTTGTAGAAGCTCTATCACTTTCACTCTTGATCATTCCCATCCGATTGACTTCCATCGTCATCGGACTTACCTGAAAAAGTACAAAGGGACAAACGGAATGAGCGAACGCTCAGTAGGAAATTATATCTCAAGTACTAGCAAGGGGTTTAAGTAATTACATCTTTCATGAATACAATAAAGCTATGCATGCTCGCATAAAACGACAAGATAGAGAGAATGTAATATCAAAGAAATAAGATGAACTTAATCATGAACTTCCAACAAGATAACAAGTGTATTTAAGATATTCAAGCAAGTACGTTTAACAAGTCATGTCAAGAACTTTGGCTATCATGTATCAAGCAAGTAAATTACCCTTTTTCGGGCCACGTATTTCATGTAAAGTCAAGTACGATTCAAGTACAAGATGTGTGTGGAATGTCCAATCAAGCAAGTTAAGTACTCGGTATAATGCCAGATACCTTATCATTTTAACTCCCATGGGCACAAGTACTTTCGGGTGCTCCTCCCAGGACCAGATCGGGCCTTATATGCGCAGACATTTATCATGTATTTTTGACATCCACTCTTGTTTATATAGCCAATATAGAATTTTAATATTCAAGCTTGTAGACATGTATGACAACTTTGACAGAATAGAGTCCAAAAATATGACAAAGGACAGAGATTGGTGATAATAACGGTAAAATCACGATATCAATAAAACTAGGTAGAATATGGTTCCCTTAACTTGGTCCCATGACAAATCAATATGGACATTCTTTATATAGAATTGAGTCCACATGAACATTATATCAAGCAAGATACCCTCATTCTTTTCATAGAATTTGAGGTTTACAATAACGACATGATATGGCATGATATCATCATCCCATTAAGAATTTCTTATGATATACTCTTTGTATAATCATAAGGGCCGGTATACCATGTTTCTTTAGATTGACATGGCAAAGATCGTGTAATGGGTTTTTAGGGTACAACCAGCTCAGTCGGCCTTGAGGGAATCCAAGGCTACGAGGAGTCTTACGGAGGTCTCTATGACTAACTTGCTAGTCCAAAGGAACGGAATGTCCAATGGAGAGCTTGTATGTCAATGAGAGTTGAGTGTGATCGATGAAACAACGTGAAACGTGGGACTATACTCACGGAGTGGAGAATAGTGCCGATATATATATTATATATTATATAACATATGAAACCATCGGTTAACAAAAACAGGGAAAAATCAGTTTTACAGTAAAATAACGACTTAGGTCAAGTCGTTTCTCAAGTAATTAACGCCTAACAGAAGGGCGTCTACATATGTTTCCGTTTTACAGAATTTTTAATAATTCAGTAATTTATCTAAAACGTGCCCTGGTCAGGGGCGTTTCTTCAAGAGTTGACGACTTCACCAGAAGACGTCTTATTATTTACATATCTGTCAGAATATAATTTGTTTTCAGGATTTATATAAAACACGCCCTTGAAAGGGGCGTTACTGTTTAATTCTATTTTACAGAGTATATATTTTTCAGGATTTATAGAGAAAGCGCCCTAGAAAGGGGCGTTTCTTTTCAATTTTACGCCCTGTGGTGGGGCGTTAACATATATAAAACGACGTTGTCCAGGTCGTGAATTCAAGGAATTTACAATATTTCAACAAATACATTTTCAAGACAGGAGACATGGTCATGACAAGAAAATTAGCAGGAATTTACAGGTAGAGTCATGCATTAGATATCAGGATTTAATATATATCATTTTTATAATGTGGGTATTTAATATTTTCATGAAAGTAACGCCTGTATATAGGGCGTTTATTATGAATTAACGACCATAGTAATGGTCGTTTCTTTTAAAGTAGCGCCCTATTCAAGGGCGTTTCTTTCAATAATATTCCAACGTCCGAGAAACTAAAATAAAACTAATACATGATATGCATGATACTTCTTGTTTATATAAATTTAGTTTGGGCTACAAGACTTGAGAAGATCCTACCTTGATGAAGATAATCTGATGAATGGTGAAGAATTTAGAAGAACAGAGTCTCCACAAAGTCTCCTGGCGATGGAACTTGCTAACAGCAGTATGCACAGAAGAGGATGCAAATGATCGTCGATGAAGAATCCACGTTCTTCAGTAGGTTAGAAGAATTTTCCTACAGAGAAAATTGAAGAAATTACTATTTCTTCATGAGTGTAATCGTAGGTATAGGAGAAGAGGAATAACCTTACCGGTCTTTAGTCTTGACAGGCAATTCCTATACAACCAAAGAAGATGAAGAAACAGTCAGTGTTCTTTATATGAGCATATGCAGAGAAAGAATTTAAGGAATAACTGTTAGTTATTCACCTACCGCGACAGGGACGATCGACCAAATAGCTTTCTAGGGTTCGACTGTCAAGGGTATTTATAGGATTTTTGGGTGTCCTATTAGAGTTAGTGTTTGTGTGAGGGTAATATATCCCTAATAGTGTCCTTACTCTAATAGACACTTACTAGATTAGGTTAATCTTTCCTTGGATAAGCTCTGGGTTCGAACGGTTCACGAACTGAATTAACGCCTTGGGTCAGGGCGTCGATTCTTTAATTAACGACCTTGTTCAGGTCGTTTATTAATAAACGTCTTGGATAAGGGCGTTCCTTGTTTTTGAAACACGCCCAAGATATGGGCGTTTCTTTTACTTACCTATTTGGTCGCGTGAGAGTTGACGACCGCACGTGTGGGCGTCCTTTCTTTAGTCACGCCGTTTGTAGAGGCGTGTCTTTTTAAATTAACGCCTTACTCAGAGGCGTTATTTGTAATTTGTTTTATTTTGTCTAATTAACCATATTCTTATTATCTGTATTACTTTTGTAATATATATGTTTTTAATTCATTTCAAATATTCATTTATCAGGGTTGCTACACCCTCCCCTACTTAAAAAGAATTTGGTCCCCAAATTCACTTGTATATTATGTATATACGCGGAGAGTGTAGAGCATATACCTCTTAGAATAACTCAGGAAATCGTTTCTTCATAGATTCCTCGATCTCCCATGTCGCTTCGTGTTCGGAATTCTTATTCCATTGCACCTTGAGCATGGGAATAACCTTATTCCTTAGAGCTCGTATTTCACGATTTAAGATCTTCATAGGCTTCTGTTCATATGTGAGATCTTTCTGGATCACCAGATCTCCATGTTCAATAATATGCGAGGGATCGTGAACATACTTCTTCAACATGGATATGTGAAATACATTATGTACCTCGGACAATTGAGGAGGCAATGCGATGCGATAAGCAACCTCGCCAACTCTTTCGAGTATCTCAAATGGTCCGATGAATCTTGGCGTAAGCTTTCCCTTAACACCAATTCTTCGTATGTCACGTCCAGGCGATATCTTAAGAAATACATGATCTCCGATTTGGAATTCAAGATCTCTTCTTCTTATATCTGCATAAGTCTTTTGTCTGGTCTGAGCAACTTGCAATCTTTCTCTGATTACTTGTATCTTCTCAGTTGTATCCCTTACCATGTCTGGACCTAATAGTTGTTTTTCTCCAACTTCGTTCCAGCATATGGGTGATCTGCAACTTCTTCCGTATAAGGCTTCGAAAGGTGC
The DNA here is from genome assembly GCA_022559845.1 of Amorphophallus konjac. Lineage (NCBI taxonomy): Eukaryota > Viridiplantae > Streptophyta > Magnoliopsida > Alismatales > Araceae > Amorphophallus > Amorphophallus konjac. The sequence continues at coordinate 70,976,211 of CM040120.1, forward strand.
CATTTGGATACTAGCTTGGTAGCTATTATTATATGCAAATTCAAATAATGGCAAGTGGTCATGCCAGCTTCCTCCAAAGTCAATGATGCATGCTCTAAGCATATCTTCAACAACTTGATTAGCTCTCTCGGTCTGACCATCCGTTTGTGGGTGAAAAGCAGTACTAAAGTTGAGCCTTATTCCCAACGAATGTTGTAATCCCTTCCAGAAATGAGAAGTGAAACGGGGATCTCTATCAGACACGATTGAGACAGGAATTCCATGTAACATGACTATTTCCTTGATGTATAGTGCAGCTAGCACATCAATTGACCATCGGCTTTTTATTGGCAAGAAATGCGCCGATTTAGTTAATCGGTCAATGATAACCCATATTCCATCATGTCCTCCTTTAGATTTAGACAAACCCATGATGAAGTCCATACCAATATCCTCCCACTTCCACTTAGGAATATCTAGAGGATGTAGTTTTCCAACAGGCTTTTGGTGTTCCGCCTTGACCTGTTGGCATGTGAGACAGCGTGATACATAGTCCGCCATTTCTCTTTTCATATTGGGCCACCAAAAGTTCCTATTTACATCTTGGTACATTTTAGTTGATCCAGGATGAATAGTGTACCTTGATCTGTGAGCTTCATCTAAGATCTTCTTCTTTAATTCCGGACAATCAGGTATACAAGTTCTACCTTTGAATAATAATCTTCCATCAGAAGTTAGTTGGAAATCAGATTGTCCTTCTAATCTGCCCTTGATTTCCACTAATATAGGATCATCATCCTGAAGTGTTTGTATCTCAGATAATAAGTCTGACTGTATGCTTACATGAGATAATGTAACAAATTTGGATTCCGTGTCCAAGCTTATATTGAGCTCGGAGAATTGTTCAAGTAACCTCCATTCTTGTATCATACAATTGGCTATCATTGCTCTCGGCTTTCGACTAAGGGCATCAGCAACATGATTACCCTTTCCGGGATGGTATTGTATATTGAAGTCGAAGTCCTTGAGATATTCTAGCCAGCGTCTTTGTCTCATGTTTAACTCCTTTTGTGAAAATAGATATTTGAGACTTTTGTGATCGGAGTATACAGTAAACTGCACTCCATATAAGTAGTGTCTCCATATCTTTAGGGCAAATACCACCGCGGCCAGTTCTAAGTCATGGACGGGGTAATTCTCCTCATGCTTCTTCAGTTGACGTGAAGAGTATGCTATGACCTTTCCTTGTTGCATTAGGACACATCCGAGGCCAATGCCAGAAGCATCCGTGTAGACCTCGAATTTCTCTCCTTCTATTGGTAGAGCTAACACCGGAGCTGTAGTGAGATGATCTTTGAGAGTTTGGAAACTTCTTTCACATTCCTCACTCCATTCATATCGGATCTCCTTACGAGTTAATCTTGTAAGTGGTACGGCGATCTTAGAGAAATCTTTGATGAATCGCCGATAATAGCCTGCAAGACCTAAGAACTTCTGATCTCGCTAGCATTGGTTGGCCTTCCCCAGTTTCTAACAGCTTCAACCTTTGATGGATCAACAGATAGACCATCCTTGGATATCACATGTCCGAGGAAAGTCACTTCTTCAAGCCAGAATTCACATTTGCTGAGCTTTGCATATAATTGATTTTCCCTCAATACTTGCAATACGATCCTTAAATGCTCTTCATGTTCTTCCTTAGTCTTGGAATATATCAATATATCATCAATGAAGACTACTATGAATTGATCCAAGTAAGGCCTGAATATGCTATTCATTAACTGCATAAAGGCAGCAGGGGCATTTATTAGTCCAAAAGGCATAACAACAAATTCATAATGGCCATACCTGCTTCTGAATGCGGTCTTATGAATGTCATCATCTTTGATCCTTAACTGATGATATCCCGACCTGAGATCAATCTTGGAAAAATATTTGCATCCTAAAATCTGATCAAATAACTCATCGATTCTCGGCAGTGGATACTTGTTCTTGATAGTAAGATGATTCAACTGTCGATAGTCGATACACAATCTCATGGATCCATCCTTTTTCTTTACAAATAAGACTGGTGCTCCCCACGGGGAAGTACTTGGTCTAATAAACCCTTTTCGGATTAGTTCCATCAACTGCTCATTCAACTCCTTGAGTTCAGCAGGGGACATTCTATATGGTGCCTTTGAAACAGGACTAGCACCAGGGACTAAGTCAATGGTGAAGGCCACTTCTCTTTGAGGGGGTAATCCCGGCAAATCTTCCGAAAATACGTCTGGAAATTCTCGCACTACCTGAATGTCTTCTATCTTGGTTTCCTTAGCTTCTTTAACAGTGACAAAAGCAAGGAAGGATACACATCCTTTCCTGACGAGCTTGCTTGCTCGAAGAGCCAAAATAAGAGGGGATTTGCTCCGACTCTTGGGGCGAGTAAAGACTAATTCTGGAAAATCTTTGAAAGCAATTCGACTATTGCGGCAATCAACCGTTGCCTGGTATTTGGATAACCAGTCCGCTCCCAGTATAACATCATACTCCTTTAGATCGAGGCATATGAGATCTATAGGTAAATTCCTACCTTGAACCATTACCTCACAGTTTTGGTAGTGATGAGTAATATCATTCTCACTTCCAAGAGGAGTAGTTAGAACTATTTTTATCCATTCCGGTTCTAATGGTAACGGGTCGGCAAACTTCTTAGAAATAAAGGAATGCGATGCACCTGTATCAAATAAGACATAAGCACTTTTGGAACAAATTTTCAATGTACCTTCCACTAATCCACCTTCTTCTTCAGGTTCGGTCTCCTGTATTGCATGAAGACGAGCATTCTTTGTCACCGGGCGTTTACCATCGCCGGCTTGGTCATTCATTAATGGACACTCGGGAATCCGATGCTCACGGCTTCCACAACGGAGACAAGCTCCTAATTTCCTCCAGCATTCTTCTGTCTTGTGACCAGCCTTGTCACAATGCTTGCATACTGTATTAGAAGGGGTAGTTGTGATAGAGAAAGGCTTGGTCCTTTTGAACTTATGATCTTGAGAGGAAGAACCTCCATTATTGGGCCTCTTCTTGAAATTGGGTTTGAAAGAACCCGAACCCGTGACTTGTTCCTTCTTGTCTTTCCCTCGGATCCTATCAGATAGTTCCGTGGCATCTTCCAGTAGTTGAGCTCGGCGCACTATCTCAGAATAAACTTGGATGTCCATAGGCGCCAGTTGAGTAATATAGTGGGGCCTAAGCCCATTAAGAAATCTACGGGCTTTCATCTTCTCCGTGCTAATAAGATGCTTAGCATATCTAGACAACCTGGAGAACTGAGCTTCATAATCTGCTAATGATAAGGATCGTTGCTTTAATGCAGCGAATTCGGCAGCCTTCTTTTCTTGGACTCGGTCCGAGAAATATTTAGCATTGAAGTATTCCACAAATTCTTCCCATGTTACTTGAGTAGGATCGATGGTTGCTTCAATAGACTCCCACCAGCATCTAGCATCTTTCTCTAACTGGAATGTAGCTAATAGAACTTTGTCCTAGTCCGTGCATTGCATGACACGGAATATGTGTTCGGTTTCCCGAACCCAATGCTCGGCATCGTCTGGATCGGTCGATCCCATAAACTTCGGGGGATTCATGTTCTTAAAGGCTTGGTGTAAGCTTCCAGCTTGTGGAGCACCACCTTGTGCTACCTGTTGTAGCACTTGGGTCATCCCTTGAAGGGTACGCTGCATGTTGCGCCATTGAGCACGTTCGGCAGCCATTATCCTACAATTACAATAACTATATTAGTACGTGATCGTATTTTAAAGACTCGTACACTATGTTAAATCTAACCCTTGGTTCTACCCAATCTCACTGGTTTAAAGGTTCAACTTATCCTTGGACTTGGGTTTTTTCCTAGGAATTGAATACCTTAGGCTCTGATACCACAAAGACTGTCACACCCCGAGCGCGGAAGATACCCGGAGATGCGCGACGAGTTTATATCAATCATGTCAATCAGAGTGGTCGTGTATTACACAAAGACAGAGATGCGCAAAATAGCAAGATAACCCAATCCTTTATTTCATAATGGATAGACTATTACAAATCCAATACTCTGTTTTAATAAAAGAGGAAAAGAATACATAGTTGACTCAAGAAAACTATAGAGAAGACTAGACGACACTTGTAGAAGCTCTATCACTTTCACTCTTGATCATTCCCATCCGATTGACTTCCATCGTCGTCGGACTTACCTGAAAAAGTACAAAGGGACAAACGGAATGAGCGAACGCTCAGTAGGAAATTATATCTCAAGTACTAGCAAGGGATTTAAGTAATTACATCTTTCATGAATGCAATAAAGCTATGCATGCTCGCATAAAACGACAAGATAGAGAGAATGTAATATCAAAGAAATAAGATGAACTTAATCATGAACTTCTAACAAGATAACAAGTGTATTTAAGATATTCAAGCAAGTACGTTTAACAAGTCATGTCAAGAACTTTGGCTATCATGTATCAAGCAAGTAAATTACCCTTTTTCGGGCCACGTATTTCATGTAAAGTCAAGTACGATTCAAGTACAAGATGTGTGTGGAATGTCCAATCAAGAAAGTCAAGTACTCGGTATAATGCCAGATACCTTATCATTTTAACTCCCATGGGCACAAGTACTTTCGGGTGCTCCTCCCAAGACCAGATCGGGCCCTATATGCACAGGCATTTATCATGTATTTTTGACATCCACTCTTGTTTATATAGCCAATATAGAATTTCAATATTCAAGCTTGTAGACATGTATGACAACTTTGACAGAATAGAGTCCAAAAATATGACAAAGGACAGAGATTGGTGATAATAACGGTAAAATCACGATATCAATAAAACTAGGTAGAATATGGTTCCCTTAACTTGGTCCCATGACAAATCAATATGGACATTCTTTATATAGAATTGAGTCCACATGAACATTATATCAAGCAAGATACCCTCATTCTTTTCATAGAATTTGAGGTTTACAATAACGACATGATATGGCATGATATCATCATCCCATTAAGAATTTCTTATGATATACTCTTTGTATAATCATAAGGGCCGGTATACCATGTTTCTTTAGATTGACATGGCAAAGATCGTGTAATGGGTTTTTAGGGTACAACCAGCTCAGTCGGCCTTGAGGGAATCCAAGGCTACGAGGAGTCTTACGGAGGTCTCTATGACTAACTTGCTAGTCCAAAGGAACGGAATGTCCAATGGAGAGCTTGTATGTCAATGAGAGTTGAGTGTGATCGATGAAACAACGTGAAACGTGGGACTATACTCACGGAGTGGAGAATAGTGCCGATATATATATTATATATTATATAACATATGAAACCATCGGTTAACAAAAACAGGGAAAAATCAGTTTTACAGTAAAATAACGACTTAGGTCAAGTCGTTTCTCAAGTAATTAACGCCTAACAGAAGGGCGTCTACATATGTTTCCGTTTTGCAGAATTTTTAATAATTCAGTAATTTATCTAAAACGCGCCCTGGTCAGGGGCGTTTCTTCAAGAGTTGACGACTTCACCAGAAGACGTCTTATTATTTACATATCTGTCAGAATATAATTCGTTTTCAGGATTTATATAAAACATGCCCTTGAAAGGGGCGTTACTGTTTAATTCTATTTTACAGAGTATATATTTTTCAGGATTTATAGAGAAAGCGCCCTAGAAAGGGGCGTTTCTTTTCAATTTTACGCCCTGTGGTGGGGCGTTAACATATATAAAACGACGTTGTCCAGGTCGTGAATTCAAGGAATTTACAATATTTCAACAAATACATTTCCAAGACAGGAGACATGGTCATGACAAGAAAATTAGCAGGAATTTACAGGTAGAGTCATGCATTAGATATCAGGATTTCATATATATCATTTTTATAACGTGGGTATTTAATATTTTCATGAAAGTAACGCCTGTATATAGGGCGTTTATTATGAATTAACGACCATAGTAATGGTCGTTTCTTTTAAAGTAGCGCCCTATTCAAGGGTGTTTCTTTCAATAATATTCCAACGTCCGAGAAACTAAAATAAAACTAATACATGATATGCATGATACTTCTTGTTTATATAAATTTAGTTTGGGCTACAAGACTTGAGAAGATCCTACCTTGATGAAGATAATCTGATGAACGGTGAAGAATTTAGAAGAACAGAGTCTCCACAAAGTCTCCTGGCGATGGAACTTGCTAACAGCAGTATGCACAGAAGAGGATGCAAATGATCGTCGATGAAGAATCCACGTTCTTCAGTAGGTTAGAAGAATTTTCCTACAGAGAAAATTGAAGAAATTACTATTTCTTCATGAGTGTAATCGTAGGTATAGGAGAAGAGGAATAACCTTACCGGTCTTTAGTCTTGACAGGCAATTCCTATAAAACCAAAGAAGATGAAGAAACAGTCAGTGTTCTTCATATGAGCATATGCAAAGAAAGAATTTAAGGAATAACTGTTAGTTATTCACCTACCGCGACAGGGACGATCGACCAAATAGCTTTCTAGGGTTCGACTGTCAAGGGTATTTATAGGATTTTTGGGTGTCCTATTAGAGTTAGTGTTTGTGTGAGGGTAATATATCCCTAATAGAGTCCTTACTCTAATAGACACTTACTAGATTAGGTTAATCTTTCCCTGGATAAGCTCTGGGTTCGAACGGTTCACGAACTGAATTAACGCCTTGGGTCAGGGCGTCGATTCTTTAATTAACGACCATGTTCAGGTCGTTTATTAATAAACGTCTTGGATAAGGGCGTTCCTTGTTTTTGAAACACGCCCAAGATATGGGCGTTTCTTTTACTTGCCTATTTGGTCGCGTGAGAGTTGACGACCGCACGTGTGGGCGTCCTTTCTTTAGTCACGCCGTTTGTAGAGGCGTGTCTTTTTAAATTAACGCCTTACTCAGAGGCGTTATTTGTAATTTGTTTTATTTTGTCTAATTAACCCTATTCTTATTATCTGTATTACTTTTGTAATATATATGTTTTTAATTCATTTCAAATATTCATTTATCAGGGTTGCTACACAAGTCTATACATCACATGCATTACACACAGCAAGTTTGTACATCCATCGTCTCACTCAGCGTCTCACTCAAAGTCTATACATTGCATCCTGTTCGTGTTTAAGCTTTCAAAGTCTATACATTGTCTGCATTGCACACTAAGTCTATACATCACTGCATACACTATGCATTTGGGCATTGTTCATTACAACAAGTCTGTACATTGTTTTCTCATGCACGTAAACAGTCAAGTCTGTACATCAATGCATGCTATCAAGTATGTACAGCCTGTGTGCTTCATAACACCAAGTCTATACATTGGCTAGCTGCACAAACACTAAGTCTACACATTGTTACATGCAGAGTCTGTACATTCATTTGGCATGTCAGTGCATCCATTTGTAATGTATATACCTTGCTATCTGCATTTGTGCACTCCTTCGCTCTAAGTCTATACATTGCTTCATGCATTGCATGAAGTCTGCACATTGTGTGTTGCTGTGCTCATACATCATTTTAGTAACTCTGCACAATGGTGCACGTTGAGTCTACAATGGTGCACGTTGAGTCTGCACATTCATTTGGCATGTTAGTGCATCCAATTGTAATGTTCATACCCTGCTTAGATGCACTCTACACTACACACACTAAGTCCATACATTTGTTGACAGCACGACTGTGCATCCACTTTCAATGTACATACTTCACTGCATGCACACTGCATTACACACGCTCAAAGTCTGTACATGCTATAGCCTTGCATACGTGAAGTCTGTACATGCTTTAGCTTTGCATTCACAAAGTCTATAGATGTCATAGTCTTGCATCATTCAAAACAAAGTATGTACATTGCTTTCTGAATTAACTCAGTGCATCCTCGTCTGTTCTAACAGGACTGTTGGTCGAGGAGCTAAATGAGGGCACGTGATCCAAGAAGCTAGGATCGTGACACGTGTCATCCTGTAGGCTGAAATGCTGCCACACAGCCAAGGTGTTAGGGCGGGAACTGAGGAGGACACACGCCCACCCTACCTGCTGCTGCTATATATACTAAGCTTCTTCCTCAGAAGAAGGCTGATCGAAGCAGAAGCAGAGAAAGAGTCTGCACGATCCAGAAGAAGAAAGAGAGTGATCGAAGAAGCAGACAGAAGCAGAAAGAGCTAGCAGAAGAAGAAAAAGAGATAACAGAGGAGAAAGAGAGAAGAAGAAGAAGAAAGAGAGAGAGATCCTTTGAGAGCAGAGATCGAGAGAAGAAGAGAAGTGCAGCAGAGAAGAAGAAAGATAGAGAGAGAGATAGAGAGTTAGAGGAGAAGAAGGGAAGTTGCTTGAAGATCTGCTCCTACTGGACCGTGGATCAAATCCAGGCCAGTCAGCTCCGTTGAGAGCCACATTTGTGCTATCATCTTTTACAACTTTCTGATTACTGTATTTTTCGTTTCTTGTTTTTTACTTTACACTTCCTTGTTTTTTATTTTTTCGATACTCTATAGAGAGGTCAGGGTTCCTCCTGTTGGTTCAGGAGAAGGGAGATTTTAATCTCCGGTTGCAAGTGATTGGTGTCGCTTGTGGGTTCCCTCCTGGGTGGAGGAAGATAGACCTCAGTCTCTGGTTGCTAGTGACGGGTAGTCACTAGTGGTTTCCCTCCGGTCTGGAGGAAGAGGGGAGGTTGTTCCCCTGGTCAAGCTGTTAGGCAGCATTTGTTTGAAGACTGAGTCTGCGGTTCTAGTTGTTGCTAGTGGAAGCCTCACTCCAGTTTGGAGTGAGGGGTGGACGTAGGTCTGTGGACCGAACCACCTAAAAATCCCTTGTGCAGTGGTTTGTCTGTTTGATCGATCCCGCTAGATGCATGCTAGGACCATGTTCTAATTGGTTGTCCATGTACTAGTGATTGATGGGGTATGCATCTTTGATGTTTGAGCATTTGTCCATTAAACTTGTGATTATCATCTCATACGGATTTTAAATTGGTTAAAATTCATTAGAAGATCCATTTACCCCCCTCTGGATCTGTGTTTATCTATCGCACCAAACTATCAATGAACATAACTATCCACCATTACCGAGACAACCTGGACAAATGAGGCTCATGAATGCTCAAAAGATGCGCATGATGCATGCTGGGCTAAAATAAAGAAATCGTCAAAACAAATGCAAAGAAAGGATAAAATAATAAGATAATCGAGAATAATATTTCTATATCGAAGAAACTAGGGTCAGGACACCGTCCGCAACCACGGCGTGCGAGACAGAAACATCGTCCCCAAAGTTTTTCAACCTAACGGCCTATCCAACGATTAAATATGTGCACTTAGATCATCATCATTTTTATTTAAGGGGAACATCAGATTCCGGAACACATGAATGACCAGCCGCTTCTCGAGATAATATATCATACATAACATATAGTAATGCATTAAGGGATAAAGGGATCGAGATACTGTACCTGACTTACCTGTGCGGCGGACGGCGAAGCATGATGACTAATGATGTTCATGACTTTCATCTATAGAAAGAGAGGTTAGCCAACAACATTTATTCATAAGCATAAAAACGAGGCATAACCATTCAAAAGCATGAATTCCATTAATAAGATATGGCATTGGAAGCATAATGATCATCTAATCACAAAATAGGGCTTTATCAGTTCATCAAATGTTTCAAAGACTCTGACGGTCCATGGAAGGTGCGTTACAAACTTGTAACGGTCTTAGGCAAACGCATCACACAACGTCGGTTCACATTTTTCAAAAATAGATAACTATCACCTGACGGTCTAATGGAGACGCGTCAGAGACTGTTGCGGTCTTACGATAGACCGTTACATTTTTTGAGCGTTCAAAAAAAACAAATCGAACGGTCATTCCCCCTTCATTCGTTCAAATGCCAAAAACGCCAAAACACCACCAAGCCAAAACACACCACCGTCCATCCCTACCGATGAGCGATGATCGGCGACGAGCTCCCCCGGCCGCCAATGGAGAGGGAGAAAGGGAAAAAGAGGAAGGCAATCAAGAGCAAGGCCCTAAGGAGATTTAGGGCACGGGTGGACCAAGAGAAGGTCCTACCGGCAGCGACCGAGCAACCGGCAGCGACGGTGGAGCGTACGGCAGTGGAAAACCCTCCCACGGCCGAGGAAGAAGGGGCAGAGACCATTGGCGGAGAAGAAGAAGCCATGGCTCCAGAGAAGAGAAAACGAGGGCAAGCTCATGAGGTAGGTTCCTCCCCCCAAATTCAATTTTTAATTTTTTTATGTGTGTGCATGTGGGATTGAGGGAAAAAAAATGGGTCTAGGGACCCTTTCAAATGAGATGTAGGCCATTTGGGCCACTTCCATGGGCTGAAGAAACAAAGAGGATGATGCCCACTCGCTGGCAGCGTAACGGTCCTTGCCGTGACCGTTACAGCACCTGACGCGCCAACCTTGGTGCATCAGGGAACTCTGACGTGCCAGGGCACGACCGTCAGAGGAACCAGAGCCAGAATTGATTTTTTTTTAGGTTTTTGCTTATTCAATTTTTTTGTTTTTTTTAAAATGCAATGAATTTAACTTGATGAGATGACTAACTTATGTTCTACGTGTGTGTAGGGTAAAAGAAGAACTAGAATCTCTTGGCCCTATCAGGCATTGCCTGATTACCAGCGAGAGAGGTTGGCAGCTATGGGCTCCGGGGAAGTCCTTAGGATAGAGGTAATACGGATGGATACCCCGCTACTGTACGCACTACATGAGAGATGGGACCCGATCAGTCGAGCATTTGTCTTCCCCTGGGGTCATATGATCCCAACATTAGAAGATATGGCCAGGATTACGGGTTTGAGAGTACACGGAGCAGCAGTGACCGGCTGGACTTATTGAGATTATAGAGAGATAGCACAGGAGCTGTTAGGGCTAGACTTGGTGAGACCGGGGCATCCATCGTCCCAGTTATCACGATCGAGACTCCAGGAGTGCCTGGGTCTACGGGGAGCAACTATAGCAGTCGGGGAGCTCTCGGAGCAGCACTTAGATCGAGTGATTGATCAGGTCCGCCCGAGGGTAGCAGCGGAGGCGGGACCAGAGAGAGACAGTGTTTTGAGGCGATTCCTGATTTTACTGTTCGGGAAGCTGCTATTCCCGACTCGAGCGGATGTGATCAACTGCAAGCTCCTACCGTTGTTGGAGGATTTGGGCAGAGTGGGAAAATATGCCTAGGGAGCGGCAGCACTGGCCTTCCTTTTCGAGTCCCTGAGCACGACCGACGGGCAGACGATGCTGGGTGGCTTCTCGCCTTTTCTACAGGTAAATGTTGAAGTTCAAATGCTTTTCATATGCTTATGAATATGAATGCAATTTACTGACACTTGACTTCCTAAAATGCAGATCTGGAGCTTTGTCTATCACCCGGGGATTGGGCGAGGTATGCAGATGTACCCTGGACGGATCCCCATTACGAGGCGATGGATGGTTTCGAGGGACACGGGGTCGATCAACAGGCTGACCCGGGCCATCCAGGATGATCTTGACTCATTCTCACACACAGCGGTAAACTCCGAACTTAAACTTTCTAAAATGCTCTTAGATGCTTTCTAATTGTTTCTAAATGCTAACATGGACTCAATTGTTATTTTCAGGTGCGCAGCACACCGTACCGGGATGAGGGCTACGAGGGACAGCCATGGGTCAAGGCGTCCCTGGCATACAGCGGGCGAGATGTTTGGCTACAGTGCATCAATGTGATCGAGCCGCTGCACTATCGCCTGATCCTGAGGACACGAGGACTTCATCAGCCAGAGGTGACATTCCCCCCAAGAGATGATGAGCGCCCGGGCAAATCTTCAAAGGGCATCAGCGGAAATGTTGATTGGTGCACCAGGAAGGCAAAGTACGTTCATGATTGGAACAAGAGAGGTCGGGCTATAAAGGATCGAGCAGACAACGATGAGGCCTACCTCAAGGCCTACTCGCAGAGATACGGTGACCAGGTGTTTCGAGGAACCCGACGACCGTCATGAACTTCTAAACTCAAACCCTAGTCTATTTCAATTAAATTCCTGTATGCATTGACATTGTTTTCTAAATACAGCTAGACCCACAGGGCCGCATAGCCAAGCTCGAGGCACTCCTCCATGCCACCATCCAGCAGTGGGACGAGTACCGGACTGCTTTGGAGCTCTTGGTGAGTTTTCTAAAACCTTAGACTTAAATGCTTATGCAAATTCAACTGACCTTGACTTCTAAATGTAGCGGGCCAAGGGAGCCCAGAGAGCAAGACCAGATGCTCTGCCCTCATCATCACAGCCTGCGGGTGGCCGTGCTGAGTGGGACGCAAATTTTGCTCGAGCGGTAGCCCGGGTCGAGGAGGCGGAGGCCACCCTCGTGGAGCTGGTAAGAATCTAAACCAAAATGCTTCTTAGGCTTAAATGCTTATGCAAGCACTAAATGCTTAATGGACTGACAATGCAAAATGCAGGGGAGAGAGCTGACCGCAATGGTGACCGAGGCTGAGCGGGCTCGAGCGGAGGCAGAGCGAGGACTATCGGAGGCAGAGAGACTCCAGACAGAGCTGGCTCAGGCACGGGCCGAGGTGGAGAGACTCTGTACCGGGACAGCGGACTTAGAGCGATATCGGACCGAGGCCCGTGAGACACGGCGTCAGATCTTCGAGTTGAAGATCGAGCTTCGGACAATGGAGCGGACGGTGCGGGTGATGGGCCGCGGACGAGAGCGGAGTGCCTCCCAGAGTGGTGCACGTAGGAGCGTCGCCCCGAGCGGATCAGTTGCAGATTTTCTTGCCAGCTCCTCTGGCCAGCGAAGAAATGAAGAGGCAGAGCAGAGGCAGCAGCGAGAGGAGGGGAGCGTCTCCATGGCCCCAACAGTGAGGAGACCTGAGGGTGCTGGTGATAGCGAAGGCCTGGGAGACAAGCCGGCCGAGTGACTTTTGTGTTTTGTTCTCTCTTTTCACACCCACACTTGTACATGACTTATGTGAATGAAATGGAATGATAAAAATGAAAAATCTTTTTGTGTTTTTGTTTATATGGATGAATGAATGAATGTGAATGAAACAGATGTGAATGAGTGGATGAATGTGAATGAAACGGATGTGAATGAGTGGATGAATGGATGAATGAATGTGTGAATGAATAGATTAAGCAGAGGCAGGGGAAAAATGTAAGACTGGCAAGTTAGACCAGAGAATAATGGAAAGAACAAAAACCTGTAGCAGCGGATGTGACGGTATAGTGGTGGAGCATCAGATTCATGTAACGCATCAAGCTTAGGCCGTCAGAGATGACAGAGCGAAAGTGGACTGAAAACTGTGTAGTAGGAAACGTGACGGTCCACTAATGGAGCGCCAGGACCAAGTAATGGTCATAGATTAGACCATCAGACATGACAGTGAATTTCAACTTAAAAATGTGTAGCAGAAAATGTGACGGTCCAATGATGGAGCGTCGGGGATATGTGGTGGTCCTATAATGAACTGCCAGAGAACAAACTACAATCCGAGACGGATTTTGCCGTGAGAGCCTGAACTCGAGGCAAGGAGACCTTAATTCACACTAGAACCCTCCTAGGCTTGGGATAAGGCTTTCTAACCCCAGTCTTATCATTCTAGCACCAAAATTAAGCCTTTATAAGATAGGATTAAGCCAAAAAAGTGTAGCTTTCATCAATCCTCCGCTACAAGGGTTGAAAACTTCATTCAAAAGGCAAGGAACACCATGAAGAGAAGCTCCAGAGAGATGGGCATGGAAGAGAGAGTCTACAATGGTCCCAAGACAGCCAAGAAAGAGCATGGGGAGCCGCAAAGATTGACATCCATCCCCAAGCATCTGAGCTCAAGTGTTCAAAGAGTGGTAAGTTCCAATTGAATTCAAAAGTTCATAAATTTCTGCACTTTCCATGCTTCTTATGATTCTTCTTTCTCTTTCTCCTCTTCCTTTTCTCTCTAGCCTTTGCCTGGCCCAAGGTGTTATTCCAACTTAAAGTGGGTGGCTCTCATGGTCAAAGAACTCCCATTAGAAGTCTTGTCGATCCTTAGGGCATGGCACCTCCAACCTTTGTTAGTTTTGGCCAAGAATTTCCAGAAATTGTCCTTAGATTGGGCAAGCATTTCAGCCCTCATAGAACTATGGCATCCACAAACACACACCTTCCTCTTCCCTTCGTTTGAAGCTACAATCCTATTGGAGGAGGTAGAGACCTACCTAGCCCTTGCTAAGACTAAGGTGGGGGATGAAGATCTAGTGTGCCATACGGTTGAACCTATTGACCCATCTTTGATTCTAAGTGATTTCATACACAACTCGAAGGACGTGAGGACCATGATCAGCCCATGCCATATTCACTTGATACCCATGGCTCAATGGATAGTCTCCCATTGTAAGAATAAGTGGGAAAGATATGAGGCTATTGCTAAAGCGGTGTCGGTTTGCTTATACGGGGTCTTCCTTTTCACCACCACCGACCACCTCCTTGATATCCAAAACCTTAGCATCATCAGCAGGTTGTGGCGGGGTTTATCCATTTCTCAAGTAGTTCTTTCATACATTTATGAAGGACTTAGCTCAGCTTGCTTAGGAGGACCTCTATTTGGCTCAATGATACTCCTTGAGTGTTGGATGGGAGTGAGAATCAAGTTCCAACCCAAAGAGGACATACCTTCAGCTAGCCGGATCTTCGGGAGCCACCCTTTGTTCTTTATTGGAGGCACCTTTGGATTCTCTTCATAGGTCGAATGCCGAACGGCAGACAAGAAAACACGGGACGATTGGCATCTCTTCCTCAACACCTTGCCAATAGAGAAGTTCATGATGCGTCCAAGAGTTCTTCGAAATACCATGCTCAAGGTACCACGGCGACCAGGCCTTGACCTTCAGCTAGTGGAGAATACTACCATGGCGATCTACAACCCACACCGGTGTCATCTTCAGATCGAGCTACCCCGCACCATAGTTCCTGCACTTGCACACTACCCTCCCCTTCTAGCTAGAAAGGTGGGGACCAAGGAGGACGAGAGAGCAGTCCGGAGCGCCCTGACCATGTGGGAGATCATCAAAACTCGATCGTGGCAAGAAGAAGTGGAAGAAGACGACGAGAGACGTCGTGGCTATGTGAAGGAATTACGCAAGATCCGCCCTCTTGCGGATAAAAAGTTGAATGTAGATTGAATTTTCTTATGATGTATTTGGACTTGAAGTTTATCAATCAGTTTCATGTTTTATTGAGTTTAATGAAATGACATGGAAGTGCCTAAGTTGAATGGATTTTGAGTTTGTCACTTGATTGGGTTCAAACGTTCTAGAAGATAGAGCTTCTGGTGGATGTAACGGTCCTACATAGGGCCGCCACAACCCTCTGACGGTCTCACGACAAGCCGTCAGAATGGATGAACTAGGAAAACTAAATTTTCTGTCCTCGGGAAGGTATAACGGTCTAATGTAGACGCATTAGAAAGGGGTGACGGTCCAGTGTAGATGCGTCAGGGATAGTTTACTGAGAATAGATGAGTCTTTTAATCTTCAGGAGAAGGTAATGGTCAAACGATGAACCGTCACAGTCTTGTGGTGGTCTGATGCTAGAGCGTTACAGTTGTCATGAGTTTGTAAGCTTACAATCTGAACCTTGGTCTTGAACTTGCGTTCTGCACACACTTAGATAAGAAACAAGTTAGATATGTTCTTAGACTCAACCCCTTGCCTAAAGCAAGTTAGAGAATGACCATTTCTTGATAATTGGTCAAGGGGTGGAGCCTTTATCAAATAGGCGGAAAATATAATGAAAAGGATGCAATGCATGCGATGCACATGATGGTTCTTTTTTGGTATTTTTGTAAATACTCAAACTTTTCGTGAGATTTTGAAAATATCTGATATTTTTGGATTTTGGAATAATGATTTTTGGATTTTGAAGTATATGATTTTTTGGATTTTGAAATATATGATTTTTTTTAGATTCTGAAATATATGATTTTTTAGATTTTGAAATATATGAATTTTTTGGATTTTGAAATATATGATTTTTTTGGATTTTGAAATATATGATTTTTTTTTTGGTTTTGAATACCAGTGCCTCCCCTAGCAACATGGGTCCTCCTTATTCCGTTGAGAGTTCCCAAGGTCGGCGTGTAATAGAGGTGACAACCCTTGGCCAGGGCCTACTTACGTGATGGTGGTTCTACCAAGGCCACACCCAGGGTACTTGTCTTAGTCCTAAAAAGAAAAATGGAATGCGGGGGTAAGCTTAGGCCAGATATAGAAGTTCTTAGGGTTTGAGTTCCTCTCCAGACAACCCATTCAGAGACTTGGTCTCTTGTGCCGAAGCTTTGTGTCCATCATTGAACCTTTGTCCATTCTAGGCACGCATACAACCGGGCTCATGTGTCCCGTGGGGAAACTGTACTGCCACACTTATCATGCCTAGCTTTTTCTTTTTCTTGGAGCTTTGGAACTTATAATTGATGGACTTTCGAGATAAATTTTTGCTTTTGTTATGACGAATGCTCCTTTTCTTTGCCTTTTTTTTCTTTTCTTGTGGCGTCAGGTCATAACGGACTGCTCCTATTTGAGACCTCCTCCCGTCAGGGTGTCTAGATTGGTCGTCGCCTCCTTTTTTACTTCTTGCCCCTGGATTCAACCGAAGAAAGAAACGGATAGGGACTTCGACTTTCCCCCAAGCATGGCCAAGGAGAAATGGTGTCTATAAAGTGGGAAACCCGACCGGGGACGTCATTTAGTGTGTGATTGCCGTGCTCGGGGTCCTCTTTCTTGGTGAGGGGAAAGAACACATTGCTACCGAGGAGGCACTGGTTTAGACTCTAAGAAAAGAAACGCTTAAGATACAACCCATTCCAAGCGTGAGCGAGCTCCTCACCTTCTGCATTCACAAAGCGGTAAGCATTCCCTGGATAAGCCTCTTTTACAACGAACGACCATTCCCAATTATGTTGCAATTTAGACTGAGGACCTGCAGACCGTATGAATTTATGTTTCAAAACCATATCACCTTTTTGAAATTTGCGCTCAATTACCTTCTTTTGGAAATAACGCAAAACCCTCTTTTGATAAACGGATATGTGATCGGCCGCATTCATCCTCTTCTTGTCTAAGAGTTCCAGTTGGACGAGCAATGGCTCTCGACGTTCATCGAGATTAAGTTCCTTATCGAGTTGTACCCTTAGGGAAGGGATCAGGATTTCATATGGGAGCACTACCTCCATTCCATAGGTAAGAGCATAGGGGGTTTGCCCTGTGGGAGTACGGAGGGAGGTGTGGTAAGCCCATAGAGCCTCCACTAATCTTTCTGGCCAATCAGAAAATTTGTAAGATTCGCATGTTTTCTTTATGATTTTGAGAAGGGTTTTATTAGTAGCTTTGGCCTGACCATTACCTTGTGGGTAATATGGAGATGAATGATGCAATGCAATATTGAACTTCTTACATAGGTCCTTAAGCTCCTGAGAAATGAACTGGGGTCCGTTGTCGGTGACGATGCTGCTTGGCACTCCGAACCGCGAGATGATATTCTTCATGATGAAGCGGCACACCGTGGTAGCTTTAATCTTTGCGTACGCTTCAACTTCAGCCCACTTGGTGAAATACTCAGTGGCGGTAAAGATGACGGATTTTTGCTTGATCTGAGAATTAGGATCACCGAGCGGGCCGAAAACATCGAACACCCACATAGAGAATGGCCAAGGGGCAAATAAAGGATGAAGAGATGAAGCTGGAGCATGGATCTTATCAGCATGGAGTTGGCACTTAAGACACCTCCGGACATAGAGGGAGCAATCTTCCTCTAGAGTGGGCTAATAGTAGCCCTGCCTAAGGATTTTCTTTGCTAGAGCTTGGCCATTAACATGACCTCCACACTCACTAGAATGGGCTACTTCGGCCACCTTCCAGGCTTCATCATCATCTAAGCATCTCATGATCATCCCATTGGTAGCGCGCCTGATGTGACACCACTCCTTGGACCTAGATTTGCAAGCAACCGGACCGAACATCGATCTCTCACAAGCGGTTCACCCGTGTCGCGCACACCCGGTTCCATAGGTGGACCGGCGATGGTGGTGAGGGTCCGAGGTTTGACCTCGAGGTTCTAAGGATATGGCCAGCTAGGGATGGACCCCAATGGGCCAGGGATGCCCAATTTCAAGGGCGGCCGGCACGCCGAGGGCGTGGGATGTAATGACACTCTCACAACTCACCCGCGGTGGCACTCGATTAGACGGAATGTTGGGACGAGCACTCTCTCACTGTCGACGGCGCAACTAGAGATAATACTAAGCTAAGAAATAGTGAAACCAACAGAGGATGGGGGCTCAAAGCTCACCTGATCTGTGTGAAGACACCGATCCCGGTCGGAGACGAGGGCGAGCGGGGAAGCGTGGGCTACACGCACGCCGCGCCGATGACGCTTCAGCCGAAGACCTGCTAGTACAAAACTACGCCCCATGCAGGAGGGTGGATCTGGGGGTGGGGGAATGGGCTTACACCAAACACTACCTCCACACAGGGAGGGGCGCTAAGCCGGCCAGGCGGGGAGGGGAGGTTAACTAAGCTAGCGCCGAACGATCTGCCTGTTCTGGAGTAACCGGACAGGAAGTCGATGTAGATGACGCCACGCACTCCACCAAACTCAGAATTTGACGAAACTGGCGCTGAAACGTCGCTGACAGACCCAAGAATGCCTGTGAATGTTTGTGGGTGGTCCCGACGTTGTCACCGGCTGGGGCGAGCTCTGGAAGAGGATCCCAGCGCTCTGGTTCGGACTGGTCCCAGGGTGCAGCAGCAGGTGGAAGTAGTCACCACGCCCGCTCCCGATGTCGAAACGCAGCGGGGCTAAGACGAGTATGACCGTGGATGAGTCTTCTTTGAGCAGCAGCCAGGGGGGATACCAGACGATGTCGGGGCAGAGAGGGCGAGCCCGTTGAGTGACGAGGGGTCTGGACAGGTCCTGAGTGGCCTGTTCAGCGCACCTGGGGGAGAAAATTCGGAACGGGCAGTCCCGGACTCCGAATGAGGTCCCGCTTGCTGTGTTGGACAGAGGACTGGTTGATCTTCAACCCGGCCAAGCAGCGCGCCTTGGAACGGAAGGATGAGACCGTGGAAGCTTCTGCACTGCAGCTCTGGTCTTGGTTCAGGTCCGGGTTGGGCAGTCGGACGAGAATGAACCCTCCGGACAGCAGGGATGTCGGATGCCGGCGAGACCACCTCAGCTGTGAAGCTATCTTGACGACCTTTCCGTCAATGTATAGTACGCCTCCAGACGGTACCGAATGACCTCGGGGTAGGTTCTGCAAGTCGGGCTCCAACTGCTGCCTGCGAACTGAGATGGATAGGGTGATGGAAGGTGATGGGAGACGGAGTAGATGGGGTGGGAAATGGGGTGGATGGGTGTGGGGGTGACACCTGACTATGTGGGGGTCTGTTAGGGGGGGATAGAAGGTGTCAGAGGGGCAGAAAGGGGGCTGGGAGGTGGTCTAGCAAGTGGAGGAAGGGGGAGCTGCGAATTTGGGTTGGGAAGGAGAGAGGGAAAGGGAGATCTCTCCCAAGGTTGGAATGTGACTTAATGGGGGTTGTTAATGGGGGTCTTGGGGATGGGAAGGGGTGTGTTGGGAGATGGAGAGGTGTTTTGGGGAAGGGAAGGGGTGGCTTGGGGAAAGGAATGGTTGCTTGGGGAAGAGGAAGGGTTGCTTGGGAGAATGGAGAGGTGCCTAGGAGAAGGGGATTCCACCTAGGGGTTGGAGGGGAATTAAATGGGAGGTATGGGGAAGGGGGAGGGATGTTAATGAGAGGTGAATGGGGAGGAGAGAGAGTGAATTTCGAAATTGGGGGTGGGGAGGAGAGAGAATGGGGTTCGCCCCCTTTAGAGAGAGAGAGAGAGAAATAGAGAGAGAGCTAGAGAGAGGGAGAGAGGGGAAACTCACAAACTTTATGGAAACTCAACTCAATATCATTCATTCATTAGCTTCAAATGGTGGGATTGGGGTCCTATTTATAGGAATCCCACAATTTAACATAAGACCCTGAGTTTTAGACTAGTGACAATAAACTAAGGGAGAAGGGGGGTACCCATGGGCCTAGCCCACTTAATTGGGCCCAACTAACTCATTAACCACTCTAATGCCAATTAACCTAGGTAGATGACACCATAACCTAGGGACTTTGACTCCAATAAAAGGAAAATTACATAATAAGAAAATAAAAAATACATCATATGACTCGGAATAAAGTGGCGAACAAGATGTAGCACTGCTGGCGAGTATCAGGATCCTCGAACAAATGAGATCGCCGGTGATGTCCCCATCATACCCTCGGGGTGTGGAGAACTCAACTACGTCGAGTATGGGTCCTCCGGGGAAGTGGTCCTCTAAAGCAGCTCGGGGTGAACCTCAACCTCCAAACTCAACCCTACATCCGCAACCAGGGGACGGTCCTTCATCCTCTCACGGTGGCTTGGGCACACCCTCTTGCTGGCGATGGTACCCTGCTTACCCAGTATTGCCCCTATGTTCACACGTCGGGCTCTCAAGGCTATTTTGTGGTGGCTCTCCGGGGTGTCCCTCTTAAAGGAAGGTGTAGGCTCAAAGCACTCACTAGGATCCACCGCGGTGCCCATATAGGGTGCCGGGTCTGCCACGAGAGAAGTGGGGTATATCCCATAACCCATTGGTAAGTTCAATCCATAAGCTGTGTTGTCAAAGCCACTTGGGACATGGAAAGGTCCAAGTCCTCGTGCCCTCAAGTTGGAGGTGACCCTAGGGTAGAGTCACTCCAATGCCACCATCGATAGGTTGTCTACTTAGATTTCCAAGTGGCGCTCGCGAGCCTTTTCTCGCTCTTTGTGAACCTCACCGCTCGTTGTGATTTGCTTGCGTGTATGCTCATGCCATGCATTATGATGCGGTGAGTGGTTGTGAAAGTGGGTAGTGTGAAAAGGTGGACCGGGGCAACCATAAATTGACCTATCATGCTTTGATGCCATGTGGACCTTGATGAACTTAGGTGGACCGGGGCAGCCACAAGTGGCCCTATCATGCATGGACTTCATAACAATGGTTGGAGGGTTGGGGCATCCGTAGGGTAATCTTTTGCGCATGGGTATAGCAAATGCCGGGGGTCCCGAACATCTGTGAATGCTCCTACTATGCTTAAGACCCATGATGAATGAAGGTGGACCATTACATCCGAATATGGACCACCTATACTTCCTACTTGGCATGTGGGTGATATGAATGAATGGACCCAACATAGTGTTCATGCCGAGTGGTGTTGTATGCGAAGACTTATGCACTTTTGTAGCAAAGATGTCTCCTATGTGTGGGCTTTTGGACTTCCATTGGAATGGATCAAAGGGGTCTAGGAAGGTGGATATCATGAAGTGGGGCACTTCCTCGATCCCTAAGTGTATATTGCCCAAAGTCATGGCTCCCATGGTGTAACCTGAGTCTTGGGAGAGATGGGCTTGGTCCAACATAGCGGGTGAGGGTAGGAAAAGGTGGGTGATAAGTGATGTGGGTGGACCACATGGGTTCTCGGGTTCTCATTGGGAGGGGTCAAAAGGATCGACATAAGTGTACCCGGGGGAAAGGAGCTCTATGTTTATCTCAACATCCTCAAGGTCCTTACAATATGGTGGTGGATCCTCCTCCTCTAGTAGAATGATTGGGCCAAAGTTTTTGGTGGGCGGGTTTAGGAAGGGATCGTAGGGGTCATAGTAAGGGTCACCTAGGGAGAGTAACTCTAGGTCCTCATGGTCCTCACATAGTGGTGAGTCATCCTCAAGGTCCTCACAGTATGGTGGTGGATCCTCCTCCTCTAGTAGAATGATTGGGCCAAAGTTTTTGGGAGATGGGTTGAGGATGTCCTCTATGGTGGGAGGTGGATCCGGATTGGCATCCATCTCTGCTTGGGTATGTGTGTGGGCCACAACTTCCAAGGATAATGGGGTAGGAAAGTCTATGGTGGGTGGAGTGATAATGGTCGGTGCATGGTACTCTCGGGGTGGTGAACATGGGTGGATTTGGGTTGGGCTTGGTCGGGGAAGTTCTTGGGTTGGAGTTGGGGTCGGGGGTGGAAGATCGGTTGGTTGAAGAGGTTTGGATTGTAGTGCGTAGATCTTTCTAAGATCGGCCCTCATTTCATCCCAAGATTCAATGGGTGCTTCCCCTTTGGCTTCTCTCAAACCTACAATGTTCTCCCATTCTTTCCTAACTTGGCGCCAGAGCAAACTCTTGGCATAGTTGACTTGGACAAGCCCTGACAGGGTAAACCTCCCAAAGTGTTGGTCTATGGACTTCTCCCATTATAGATATATGCTAGGGCGGGATCCATCAAACACAAATGCTTCTAATGGGCCTAAGAGTGGCGAATATGCCAAGTATGAGGTAGTCATGATAGTGGACAAGGGTGATGCATGCAATGGCCCTAGGACAAAACTTAGTAGAGACAAGTCTAGAACTTGCTCTGATACCAAATTGATGTGACACCACTCCTTGGACCTAGATTTGCAAGCAACCGGACCGAACAGCGATCTCTCACAAGCGGTTCACCCGTGTCGCGCACACCCGGTTCCGTAGGTGGACCGGCGATGGTGGTGAGGGTCCGAGGTTTGACCTCGAGGTTCCAAGGATATGGCCATCTAGAGATGGACCCCAATGGGCCAGGGATGCCCAATTTCAAGGGCGGCCGGCACGCCGAGGGCGTGGGATGTAATGACACTCTCACAACTCACCCGCGGTGGCACTCGATTAGACGGAATGTTGGGACGAGCACTCTCTCACTGCCGACGGCGCAACTAGAGATAATACTAAGCTAAGTAATAGTGAAACCAGCAGAGGATGGGGGCTCAAAGCTCACCTGATCGGTGTGAAGACACCGATCCCGGTCGGAGACGAGGGCGAGCGGGGAAGTGTGGGCTACCCGCACGCCGCGCCGATGACGCTTCAGCCGAAGACCTGCTAGTACAAAACTACGCCCCATGCAGGAGGGTGGATCTGGGGGTGGGGGAATGGGCTTACACCAAACACTACCTCCACACAGGGAGGGGCGCTAAGCCGGCCAGGCGGGGAGGGGAGGTTAACTAAGCTAGCGCCGAACGATCTGCCCATTCTGGAGTAACCAGATAGGAAGTCGATGTAGATGACGCCACGCACTCCACCGAACTCAAAATTTGACGAAACTGGCGCTGAAACATCGCTGACAGACCCGAGAATTCCTGTGAATTTTTGTGGGTGGTCCCGACATTGTCACCGGCTGGGGCGGGCTCTGGAACAGGATCCCAGTGCTCTTGTTCGGACTGTTCCCAGGGTGCAGCAGCAGGTGGAAGTAGTCACCACGCCCGCTCCCGATGTCGAAACGCAGCGGGGCAAAGACGAGTATGACCGTGGACGAGTCTTCTTCGAGCAGCAGCCAGGGGGGACACCAGAAGATGTCGGGGCAGAGAGGGGGAGCCCGTTGAGTGATGAGGGGTCTGCACAGGTCCTGAGTGGCGTGTTCAGCGCACCTGGGGGAGAAAATTCGGAACGGGCAGTCCCGGACTCCGAACGAGGTCCCGCTTGCTGTTTTGGATGGAGGACTGGTGGATCTTTGACTCGGCCAAGTAGTGTGCCTTGGAACGTAAGGATGAGACCGTGGAAGCTTCTGCACTGCAGCTCTAGTCCTGGTTCAGGTCCCGGTTGCGCAGTCAGACGAGAATGAACCCTCCGTACAGTAGGGATGTCGGATGCCGGCGAGAGCACCTCGGCTACGAAGCTATTTTGACGACCTTTCCGTCGATGTATGGTACGCCTCCAGACGACGCCGAATGACCTCGGGGTAGGTTATGCAAGTCGGGCTCCAACTGCTGCCTGCGAACTGAGATGGATAGGGTGATGGAAGGTGATGGGAGACAGAGTAGATGGGGTGGGAAATGAGGTGGATGGGTGTGGGGGTGACACCTGACTATGTGGGGGTCTTTTAGGGGGTGATTCAAGGTGTCGGAGGGGCAGAAAGGGGGCTGGGAGGTGGTCTAGCAAGTGGAGGAAGGGGGAGCTGAGAATTTGGGTTGGGAAGGAGAGAGGGGGGAGAGAACTCTCCTTTGGTTTGAATGTGGAGTTAATGGAGGGGTTAATGGGGGCCTAGGGAATGGGAAGGGTTGCCTTGGGGAGGGGAAGGGGTGCTTGGGAGAAGGGATTCTCCCTTGGGAAAATGAAAAGTTGTATGGGGAAGGGGAAATGTTGCTTGGGAGGAGGGAGAGGTGCCTAGGAGAAGGGGATTCCACCTAGGGGTTGGAGGGGAATTAAATGGGAGGTATGGGGAAGGGGGAGGGGTCTTAATGAGAGGTGAATGGGGAGGAGAGAGAGTGAATTTTGAAATTAGGGGTGGGGAGGAGAGAGAATGGGGTTCGCCCCCTTTAGAGAGAGAGAGAGAGAGAAATAGAGAGAGAGGGAGAGAGGGGAAACTCACAAATTTTATGGAAACTCAACTCAATATCATTCATTCATTAGCTTCAAATGGTGGGATTGGGGTCCTATTTGTAGGAATCCCACAATTTAACATAAGACCCTGAGTTTTAGACTAGTAACAATAAACTAAGGGAGAAGGGGGTGCCCATGGGCCTAGCCCACTTAATTGGGCCCAACTGACTCATTAACCACTCTAATGCCAATTAACATAGGTAGATGACACCTTAATCTAGGGACTTTGACTCAAATAAAAGAAAAATTACATAATAATAAAATAAAAAATACATCATATGACTCGGAATAAAGTGGCGAACAAGATGTAGCACTGCTGGCGAGCATCAAGATCCTCGAACAAATGAGATCGCCGGTGATGTCCCCATCAGCGCCTGTATAATTCACCTGCAATGACAGTATACCTTGAGGCGGCTCTTCTTATTGACTTACGATGCTCGGCATTTGCCCCTTCCGGGAACGATCTATCCTGGCAATACAACTCGATTTCATGATACCAAAGTAATTCTTCTTCCTCCAGGATCTCTTCTAACTCTATCAAAGATACTTCCTTCAACTCTTCCTTCTCAGCCCTCGCCTCTACAGTCTTCCTAAGGTTGACATACCAAGGATCTTGAAGAGAGGGTGCAGCCAATCTCTGGATGATGATAGTCTCAGTAGTTCGACTGAGAGGGAAAGATAGAGAGGAAGAGAGGGATGTTAGGGCATCGGCTAGAATGTTCTGAGATCGAGGAGTATGGATATAGATGAGTTTCTGGAATTGCCTAGCAATGAGCATGACCAGATCTTGATATGGCTTAAGCTTTGGGTCACGGGTGCGGTAAGTGGACAGAACTTGCCGCAAGATGAGCTGAGAGTCCCCTATGATATTCAAGTAACGCGCACCTAGGAGGTAGGCATGTTTTAATCCAGCGAGGAGAGCTTCATACTCGGTGATGTTGTTGGTAGTAGGAAATCAGAGTTGATAAGCAAAGGGAATGGTCACTCCTTCCGGAGTGAGCAGAACGGCGCCTATCCCTCGGCCCTGAGATTTAAGTGCACCATCGAAGTGCAGAGACCAGAAGGGATGATGAGTAAGGACAGAGAGATGCTCATCATGGAAATTATCATGAATAGAATCAGTGTGAGGGACGGGGAGATGGGCAAGATGCTTAGTGATGGCGTATCCTTTGACCGCCTTCTGAACGATAAACGTGATATTGAACTAAGGGAGGAAGCTCTGCCAGCGAGCTAACCTACTAGAAAGGATAGGCTTTTCTAAGAGATAACGGATCGGGTCCATTCTAGAGATCAACCTAACCGGGTGGGCTAGGAAATCATGTTTAAGCTTCTGAGCTACCCACACTAAGGTGGCACAAGTCTTCTCCATAGCGGTGTATTTGGTCTCAACTGGTTTAAACAACCTGGAGAGGTAATAAGTTGCCCGCTCTTTCCCTTCATCGTCTACTTGTGCTAAGACCGCCCCTAGGGAGTCCTCAATGACCGAGATGTATAGGATTAGGGGTTTCCTAGGGATAGAAAGTTGCAAAATCGGGGGATTGAATAAATATTCCTTTAGGTCCTCATAGGCCTTTTGACACTCTTGATTCCATTCAAATTTGACCCCCGCCTTTAGCAATTCATAAAACGGCCGGCACCTCTGAGAATGTTAGGATATGAATCTTCTGATGAATTGCAATATACCAATCAGTCCTCGAAGTTCCGTAATATTCTTTGGCGGAGGCATGTCCATGACGGCCTTTGCTTTATTAGGATCAATCTGGATCTCCCGTTTGCTAACTATAAAGCCTAGCAGCTTCCCTGAAGAGACTCCGAAAACACACTTCTTCGGATTCATTTTGAGCTTGTACTCCCTAACTCTCTGCAGCACCTTAGCCAGAATAGCGGGGTGTTCCTCTTTAGTTCTCGACTTCACCAAGATGTCATCCACGTATGCTTCTAAGTACATATGCATCATGTCGTGGAAGATGGCCATCATCGCCCTTTGGTAGGTAGCACCCGCGTTCTTCAGACCAAACGGCATAACCACGTAGCAGTACATGCCCCAGGGCGTGGTGAAAGAGGTCTTCTCTTGATCCTCGGGAGCGAGACGGATTTGATTGTAGCCAGAATAACCATCCACGAATGATAAAGCTTCGTACCAGGAGTGTTCTCGACCAAGACGTCTATGTGAGGTAGCGAGAAATCATCTTTGGGACATGCCTGGTTAAGATCCCTGAAATCAATGCAAATATGCACCTTTCCATCCTTCTTGATGAAAGGGACTATGTTTGCCACCCACTGGGGATATAACATGACTCTAATGAATCTGGCCTTGTACAATTTATCGACCTCTTCCTTAATCTTCAAGGCCATGTGGGGGTGAAATCTTCTTGACCTTTATTTTACGGGTGTTGCCCCTGGTTTAAGCACTAGTCGGTGTTCCACTATGTTGTGCCCCTGTGTGGTTTTGATGATGGCTGACACACCATGAGTCACACTCAGGTGTGCTAATTAATTTAGATGACTGTTTGAATGCTTAAATATCTGATTGGTTGCTTCAATAGCTAATTCATGAATATGGCTAGATTGGGTTAACGTAGTGGCTAATTGTTCATGCAGTGCGTTGACGCAGTTGGAGATTGGGTTGACGCATTAGCAAGTCTGTTCACTAGCTGCGTTGACGCTACAAGGACACTGTGTTGATGCAGTAGTTGCTGATTTACTTGCTGCGTTGACGCAGTGGAACAGCTGGGTTGACGCCATGCTGCTTTGTCCACTTTTTGTTGCTCATTAAGTCTTAAAGTCTTTTGCCAAGTGTATACATCAGTCAGCATTGCATCTTGTTCATGGAGTCTATACATCCACCGTCTATGTTAAGCTTCAAAGTCTGTTCATCCGATCTTCTCATTTGTGTTGAAGTCCATACATTGGTGGCTAAGTATATACACTGTCTCTTTTGTTAAGGTGCTAGGCCCGGATACAGAGGGGGGTGAATGTATCCTGTTATGAATAATACCCAAATAAAAACTCAGATGCTAGACGTAATCACAGATTAAAACTAATTCAATTAAACTTATGAGCAAGCAAATGGAGCGCGCCTATCCAGGCATCTAGCGGAAGCAAACACACAAAGCAAACCACTGCTCAATAGATTTTTAGGTGGTTCGGTCCTCCAGACCTACATCCACCCCTCACTCCCAACCGGAGTGAGGCTTCACTAGCAAACGCTAGAACCAAGCAGACTCAGTCTGCAAATAGTTGCTGCCACACAGCTTGACCAGGGAAACAGACTTCCCTCTTCCTCCCAACCGGAGGGACACCCAAGTGACTCCCAGCCACTTGGGAACTAGAGGTCGAAGACCTCTCTTCCTCCAGACCAGGAGGGACACCTGGACTTGCAACCACAAGCCCAGACCCGGAGGACTAGCCTCCCTTCCTCTAACCAGAGGGAACCCACAAGTGACAACCTGTCACTTGCAACCCGGAGATCAGATCTCCCTTCTCCTGAACCAACAGGAGGAACCCGATCCCCAACAGGGCAATCGGAAGACCAAAGATAATCAGAAAAATAAAGGAAAAATAATAAACGAAAATGACACAGCAATCAGAAGGCTGTAAAAGATGAAAACATAGATGTGGCTCTCAACGGAGCTGACTGGCCTGGATTTGATCCACGGTCCAGTAGACAGATCTTCAGTAGCTTCGTCCTTCTTCTCCATGAACTCTCTCTCTCTCTTTCTATCTCTCTTTCTTTCTCCTCTGCTCTCTTCCTCTTTCACTCTCTGCTGCACTTCTTCTTCATCACTCTTTCTTCTCTCTTCACACGAGCACTATCTCTCTCTCTTTTTCTTTCTCTGCTCTCACTCTCACTCTCTTCTCCGCTCTCTTCTTTTCTTTCTTTTCTTCTTTTTCTGGATCGAAGGGCTTTCTACTCCTCCGGCTTTCTGCTTCGATAATATTTCTTCTGTGGAAGAAGGCTGCCTTATATAGTAGCAACAGCAGGTGGATAGGGCACAAAACGCGTGTGCCTCCCAGGCTCGATCCAGAACCTTCCTGCCACGTGTCTTTATCGAATTGGTTCCTCTTGTCTCGGATCACGTGCAGCCCAGGTGTGTGGAATGTTCTTCCTCGGTCCTATAATGAGATTGACACCATTAATCATTCAGAGTTCGCTGTATGCTCATTTAAAGCCAAGACTGCATGAGGTCTGTAATAGCAACATAAGGTGACTACTACACGAGGTAGGAAATGAACGAAACGAGATACAATGAACAAGGCTAACACAACAAAGAAGATGACACGAGATCAGATAAGTCCAGCACGAGGTAAGAAGAAAAACGACACGAGGTAACAAGGCTAATATAACAAAGAAGGTGACACGGGGTCAGATAAGAACGGCACGAGGTAAGAGGATGAAACACAGAGTGAAACAATAGAAGAACTTGCGATTTAGAAGAAACCTGGATGAGGTTAGAACGAAACAACACGAGCTAACAAACGGCAACAAAGGACGACACGAAGTGAAGCAACACTTGAAATCATAAGGAAAACAACTCGAGCACAAAATAGCTCGAATGAGCGACTCGAAGACGAGGCGACACGGGCTGACCACGACACGAAGACAATAACAGAAACCGTCACGAGTTGAAGACAACACGAAGATAAAACACAGGAATTGACACGGAGTGTGGTCAAGGCGAGAAGGACACGAAGTCTAAAGAGAAAAACCAACACGAAGACACAAACATAAAGATAACACGAAGACACAAAAACAAAACTAACACGAAGACACAAATACAAAAGCAACACGGAGACACGAGTACAAGGGTAACACGAAGACACGAGTCCATGGGTAACACGAAGACAACTCGAGTACAACGCTGTTCGAACATTCGAACGACTCGAAGACGAGGACGACACGGGCCGACGATAACTCGAAGAAGGCAATAGAAATGACACGAAGTGGTTGCAAATCAGGAAAGACACGAGGTCTAGGAAACACGACACGAAGACATGAGATAGACACGTCTTCAACAACACGTGATGAACCGTGGAAGCAGAGGAACAACTTGAGGAACTACAGTAATTGTCACGAAGACACAAGAACAAACACGGAGAGGATGACACGGGATGAGCAACTAGTTACTGAATAAACGACACGAGGTTCACAGGAAAAGCGACTCGAAGTACATCAGAACAAATCGAGCTGCTTCAGAAAGCAGCACGAAGACAATCAACAAACAAAGTTGGAACAACACGACGCACACAAGGACAACACGAGGTGTAGTAAACACAAACAACACGAAGTATGACAGAAACAGTACGGACATACAATGTACTACCTCATAGTAGATTTCCTGTTAATCAATATGCATTAGACGACTGTGTATGGACTTGAAGACCCTTAGCCAATGTATAGATTTCAAGTAGAGACCAATGTGTAGACTCTACGTGAAAGCCCAATGTGCAGACATGTCGACTGGCTCAGCAGTGAATAGACTTGGAGAACCACGGTCCAATGCATAGACTTAGCCTAAAATGCTTAAGACGCAGAGAGAGAGACGGTGAAGTCTGTAGAGAATTGCTGTAACAGTCCGATGTACAGACTTTGTCTTAGACTCTAAGTGAGACTGACAGTGTATACACTTAGCCAATGCAATGCACTGTATGGACTTCCAAGAGACGCTCAATGTACAGACTTACTGCCAATCAATGTATAGACTCTGTAAATGCATATGAATACTTTATGCAGCAGATAAAACAGTCTGAACTTCAATTGCAATGACTCACAGTGTAAGCAGATAAACTGACTGAACATATGAAAGATAATGACTCATTTCAACAAGATGACTCACACGGCAGGATGACTCACAGAGAATAACACACATCAAGGATCAACTATTAAAATCACATCAAAGCCATCAGCAAAGACACCATTGAAACCATCATCAAAACCACAGGGCAACCATCATCAAAACCACAGGGCACAACATCTTTGATCAAGCATCACTTCGAGAAGTCTGTACAGCGTTCAAGTCTACATCGGTTGTTCTGAGTTTGGATGATCAAGTCTGCACATTGGGGGCTTTTCCTACGTTTGGCCAAGTCTATACATTCATAACTATTCCTACATTTGGCCAAGTCTATACACTGCTAAAGTCTGAACATTGCAGTGTTCATGTCTCTCAAAGTCTGTACATTGGCTTCGCTTTTGCAAGTCTGTACATTGGTGTCTAATCACCAAGTCTGTACATCGGCTTCACTCATTCAAGTCTGTACATCCACAGTGGATCATCAAGTCCATACATCCACAGTGGAACTTCCAAGTCTGTACAACGCTGAAGCCTTCACAAGTCTGTACACTTCTTGAACCACCAAGTCTGTACACCGCTTCAAGCGCTTCAAGTCTATACAGCCTGCCTTCACGTTCAGACTCTATACATCATTCCTCAAAGGCTAAGTGTATACATCCGTCAAACGCCTCGAAGTCTATACACTGGTCTTCACTTGATGTCTATGCATTGGCTCAGACTTACCAAGTCTGTACACTGCCTTTGGGTTCCAAGCCTATACACTCCCTCAGTGTACATACTTATTCATTTGCTGTTTCAAAGTCCATACACTCGTTTCTAAGGCAAAGTCTATACAATCGTCTTTGAGCATCAAAGTCTGTACAGCATGTCTGTCTTCATGCGTTCTGTGCTTTTAGTGCGTTGACGCACTTGGCTGACTGCGTAGACGCAATTGTGCGTCTTTCGCTTTCTGTCTTGTTCACTGCGTCGACGCTGACACTGGATGCGTTGATGCATTGGCCAGCTGTCAAGGGCGTGAGCATCTCGCTTGAGGAGCTGAGGCGACGCTGCACGATGGAAGCGTTGACGCCTTGGGTTGATGTCCAAAGGTCTTTTGATCAACATCAATTCTGTACAGCATGAAGTCTGTACACTGGTTTCTCTGGCACGTTAATACTAAAGTCTGTACACTCACACTTTCACTAAGTCTATACACTCTATACTTCACACGAAGTCTGTACACACTTTGTTAAACAGCCTGAACCAAGTCTATACATCATCTGATATCTTCTTATGACTGTGTGACAGGTACTGCTCGTGAAGCCTGTGAAATACACGTGATCCGAGGTTGCCACCTGGCACGTGATCCGATGATAACGCCCTAAATGCTGCAGCTATAAATATTAAGCTGCCTCCATCTGAAGAAGAATGAAAAAAGAGAAGATAAGAAAGGAAGATCGAAATGTAGAGAGTGCCTCCACGATACAGAGAATAGAGAAGAAGAAGAAAAGAAGTGAGAAGAAGAAGAAGAAAGAAAGAAGAAGAAGAAAGAAGAGACAAAGAGAGAGCCTGCGAAAGAGAAGAAAAAGAAGAATGAGAAGAAGAGAGAGCTAGAGTGATAGAAGCTTCAACTGAAGATCTGTTCCTACTGGACCGTGGATCAAATCCAGGCCAGCCAGCTCCTGCGAGAGCCACAATATGATTTCTTATTTCTCCATCTTTCTGTTGCTGTGGTTTTTGTTTTTCCTTTTTAAACAGTCACTTGTTGTTCTTCCGATTGCCCTGTTGGGGATCGGGTTCCTCCTGTGGACTCAGGAGAAGGGAGATCTTGTGTCTTCAGTTTGCAAGTAGCTGGGTGCTACTTGTGGTTGGTTCCCTCCGATTGGGAGGAAGAAAGGTCCGAGACCTCTAGTTTGCAAGTGACTTGGTGTCACTTGTGTTTCCCTCTGGGGTTCAGAGGAAGAGAGACTTGGGTCTCTAGGTTCCCCTCCGGTTTGGAGGAAGGGAGGTTTGGTCCTCCGGTTCTGGGCTTGTGGGTAGCAAGTCTAGGGGTTCCCTCCGGGTGTGGAGGAAGAGAGACCGTGTGTCTCTGGTTTCCAAGTGGCTGGGAGTCACTTGGGGTGTCCCTCCGGTTGGGAGGAAGAGGGGAGGTTGTTCCCCTGGTCAAGCTGTTTGGCAGCATTTGTTGTAGACTGAGTCTGCTATGCTAGTGTTACTAGTGGAAGCCTCACTCCGGTTGGGAGTGAGGGGTGGACGTAGGTCTTTGGACCGAACCACCTAAAAATCTCTTGAGCAGTGGTTTATTTGTGTGTTTGCTTCCGCTAGATGATTTATTAGGAGCGCTCCAAGTGCTTCTCTTCATTTGTTCAATTGAATTAGTTTCTATTCTGGTATTGTGTTTAGCTTCCGAGGTTTTAATTGGGTGATATTGCTAGCAGGATACATTCACCCCCCTCTGTATCCAGGGCTTGCACCCTAACAATTGGTATCAGAGCGGTTACTGCTTCAAGATCCAATGATCT
This sequence comes from Amorphophallus konjac, assembly GCA_022559845.1. Taxonomy (NCBI): domain Eukaryota; kingdom Viridiplantae; phylum Streptophyta; class Magnoliopsida; order Alismatales; family Araceae; genus Amorphophallus; species Amorphophallus konjac. The sequence goes on from CM040120.1 coordinate 71,008,966, forward strand.
GCAGTGATCCCCGTGCTTATTCCGGTTTGCTGCTCCTTGATCTTTGTCTAATTGATCATAGCCTACAAATGGCTCTTCCACTGGTTTTTAATGGGTCTAACTTTGATTCATGGTTCAATAGTTTGCGTAACTACGTCAATCTAGATAATCCCGATTTGTGGAAGTTAATTACTCATGGTCCTCATAGGTTACCACGAAAAGAGTCCAAATGGACTGATCGTCATAGATCAATGCATAGAGAAAATCAGAAAGCTATAAATCTGATAAAAGCATCCATCAACAAGGTCTTACACTTTTGCCTTCATGATTGCAGGTCTGCTAGGGATATTCTGAACAAGATGAAACTAACTTGCGAAACAGGGAAGGAAAACTGCATGATGGCTGATGGGAGCGACCATAGCAGCAGCCACAGTGATAAAGAAGAGAACGAAGTTCAGGTAAATCCCTTTGCGGACTATACCTTAGATGATTGGGTAGATGCTTATTCCAAGCTGTTAAGTTCTAGCAATAAATTTAGCAAGAAAAACAGATCTATGAAAAAACGGCTAGATAGGTTTGAGAATTCTAAACTTACTGGTGAGGACAGTGATACTTTGAAAACTGAAAATCAGATATTTATAAGACAGCTGACTGATCTTGATTCTATTACTTCAGATCTGGAATATCTGAAATCTGAAATCTGAAAATGCTAGACTCAAAAAACAAAATGAGGAATCTGGATCTAAATCAGTGAGCCTTGAAAATGAAAATAGATTGATTTCTGAAACTTTGGAGACTGTCAGAATAGAAAAGTCAGAACTTCAGAAAAGGCTTGAAAATCCTCAATCTGAAGATGAACAAGAAGTGTTTAGTGAATGTCAGACCTCCTTAAGTGTTTTGAAATTTGATGATGAATTCTTGGAACAAAATGGTAAAATGAGACAAGAGATATGCAAGCTAAAACAGTTAAATACAGCTATGTCTGAGAGACTTATCACTCTTGAAAAAGGGAAGAGTGTTAGCCTGGATAGCCCCTGATGAGCTAATGAAAGCTGAACAGGAAATTGAAAGTCTTAGGACTGTTAATCAAATGTTGAAAGAAGATGTTGTGTGCTATAAAAAGAAAGCTGATGAATATGAAATCCATGTATCAAAGCTTGGATCAGAAGTTATAGAATTGAGGAAATCTCTTGAGAAATGTGTCAGTGGAAAAGAAAATCTTGATAAAATTCTTGGATATAAAGTGAATCTCCGAAGAGAGGGTTTGGGCTACAAACCAATAAATAAAAAGAGCTTTGAAAGTAAGCTTCAAACTTCATTCGTGAATAGCTCTAAGTATGGCAACACATCGAATGTGCCTATTTTTGAATTTAGTGCTAAGAAGAATCAAAATTCCACTGACAGCCCTAAGTCTGAGAAACAAGTTCAAAAACAGAAAAAGACTGTTCATGTTCATAACAAAGATTCAAGGAACTCTCATGATAAAACTGAGAATGCTGTGCCTAAATTGAACAAACACATTCATGCAAATAAAAATAAAATTTCATGCCATTACTGTCATAGGTTTGGTCACTTGATGCATGAATGTAAATTGATGGAACAGGATGATAGAATGCATGCTAGGAAGTACAATAACAAAAACAGTCCTGTTGAACAGAAGAGAAAATATTATTGTTATCATTGTGGAAAAACAGGTCATGTTAGTGAACAATGTTGGTTTGCCAAAGGTAAAGGCAAATTTTTCAAATTCTAATCATGTCAATTTGTATGAAAATCAGCATGTCTTTAAAAGAAACAAAAATGGGTCCAGGGGCCAACACATGGTGTGTTCCACCTGCAGTAATTCAGGCCATAGGGCGGTTGACTGCTGGCTTAATGTTGGTAGAAGAAATTTCATCTTCTGCTATCACTGTGAGAAACCTGGCCATACAGTCAAAGACTGCTGGCATTCTCAGAGTTTTTATAATAAAGAAGGTCAACTCTAAATTTGTTAAACAAAGTGTGTTTGGTAGGAACAAATCTGTTCAAACAAGAAAATCCCTCACATGCTTTGATTGTAGAAAGCAAGGTCACAAGGTGACTGATTGCTGGTTTTCTGACCATCTGAAACAAAGTGGTGGTAAAAATAGAAACATTCATGCTCATGAATTTAGCACACCTGCTTACATGCATTGTAAGAAATTCAGACCGAGTGGTTCATGTGATTATTGTGGTCTGTCTGGACATTCCATGTCTAGTTGCTATATGAAAAAGCATGATGATATGATGGTTCAGAAGCTTTGGAAAACATCCCATCAAAATGCCACTAACCCTGCAGGACCCAAGGAAACTTGGGTACCAAAATGTGCCAAGTGAGAAACTTTTTGCAGGTGTGTCTTGGGAACGAGAAATAAAAGGGGCAAATAAACCAAGACACCCTAAAAAGGTAAACCCCACTCATGCACTTCTCAGGTAAGTCTCTTGACTCTTCAATGAGTCTGCTTAGATGGCATTAGATATATAGATAGATTTGTTAATTAGTGGTTTAAACATGCATATTTGCATTTCCATGCAATAGTTGTTGTGTCTAGATATGCTCATTCTGTGACTGCATACATCTAGAATTCATGACTCATGAATGATTTTCAAATGTTTTGAATGCATACCGTCAGGGGGAGCTGTACTGCATATCATGCACATTTGACTAGTCTAATACCCTTCAGGGTCTTCATGCCTTTCATGGGTAGTTAATGCATCTAATTGCATCTTAGAGTGGCATCATTTAATCATGAAATTTTTCAAAAGAAAAGGGAGGGTTTCAGTTTATGCATTCAGTGAGGGGGAGCATTTCTCATTATTCATTCATGTAAGTGCATGTGACCATCAGACCTCTCATCAAAGCTCATGTCTGATGACTAATACTCACCTTCCTGTTTGAACTACAATCTTGATAAACTCCTTGGTGATTGTGAAATGCATTGTATTTCAGCCTCTTGCTTCAATTCTTGTCAGCCATTGTCACTCATACTATCAATTGGTATCCATTGGCATTTGTTGACGTGGCTGTACCTGAAAAATGCTCTTGTCTTCCTTGAAGTCCCAGAAAGATTTCTCTGCGCATATCTTGATCATAAATCCGAAAACATTGTTTTTAAGGAAATTTCTATCATATAGGACTATGAATGTCTGAAGATTTCAGCCGGATGAAGTTTCATGTATTTCTTGTGTTTGCTTATGAATTCTTCTTGGAAATATCTGAGTTAGTCTTAATAAACTTTAACCAACCCTTTCATGTTGTGTCTTTTAAACTCTTCTGAAATCTGAAATTCTGAAATCATGATTTTCCTTGACTAATTTGTATGAAAATATGTATTGTTTTTAAACATCAGGGAATATGGATTATGTCAAATACCAAATCTTGTCAGAGCAATGTCTTTGGTCACTGAGAAACACATCTCATTCATCAAAGAAATGAATTGAGATATGTCATGAAGTGTCATAGTTAACTCTGCTTAAATATGTTGATTAAAAATCTGGCAGAGCAATGGCAGGCACACTGAGAAATACATGTCCCTCATCAAAGAAATGAGTTTCAGTGTGTCATGAGGTGTAAATACTATCTCTGTTCTTAAGAAGCATGACAGTTAGTCCTTCCAAGCGCTTAGGGATACTGGTGTCTAAACAACGTGTATCCTCCAGTTGTAAGGATGTACTTAACTTAATTGCTCCTGAATATTGTTGTTAAAAATTCGTTGCCTATCTAGCATATCATCTGAGATTGTTTGGAAAAGAATCTTCTTTCAATAGAAACTTTGACAGAAATAAATGGTTTCTTATTTGTTTATCCTCAATACTATCGATTGCATTTCTTGAGGAAATCCTTGAAATTAAGTGAGTAAGAATGAAGAAGGTTAAAAAGGTCTCTCAATATGAAAACTTGGTTCACTTGTTATTAAGAAAACTGATTTCAGATATGAGTAGAAAAAGCTCATGTTCAAACCTTGCATACATAAAATTCTGATCTAGTTTGTCAACATAGGTTCATTCATAGGTTTCTATGATGGAAAAGTCTGTAATCATCTGTTTAAATCAGATTTATGAAATTTGATATTTCATTGAAAATCTTTCTCATTATTTCTGAATTCCTTTTTACTCTCTCATATTGGACTCCAGTCGTTCAGACCAAACTGACTGCTTCATTTGCACTCAGTTATATCAATTGGTTCCAACTGTTGACTTCCACTCATGTCTTGGGCCTGCATAAGCATGGTGGATGCATAAGGGTTGTATGACTAAGGGGGAGCTAGTCAAACTAATTGCATAACATGCCTTTCAGGTTTTGACTCATGCATAGTTCTCATATCCTACATGAATTGTCAATGACTGTGCACTCATATAATTAATTGCACTGCATTCATAACATCTTTCTAGTTGACGATGGGGGAGACTTGATTCATGCATTTTATTGAGCTCCTAACTCTTTACATGATTGAGTTCTTCATACTTCAGTGCTCTTGTGTGATTGAAAATATGACATATCTATAGGGGGAGAAGCTCTTGAAAGGATACATTTGGAAGATAGATGTCACACTCCAAAGGGAAGTATAACATTCATGTGCTTTACTGAATTGTTTCCCTATTTCATTTTTTTTTTGATGAAGGCAAAGGGGGAGAAGAATCTAATCTGAGTCAGTGTAACTCATAGTGTTGTCATCATCAAAAAGGGGGAGATTGTTGTGCCCCTGTGTGGTTTTGATGATGGCTGACACACCATGAGTCACACTGAGGTGTGCTAATTAATTTAGATGACTGTTTGAATGCTTAAATATCTGATTGGTTGCTTCAATAGCTAATTCATGAATATGGCTAGATTGGGTTAACGTAGTGGATAATTGTTCATGCAGTGCGTTGACGCAGTTGGAGATTGGGTTGACGCATTAGCAAGTATGTTCACTAGCTGCGTTGACGCTACAAGGACACTGCGTTGAAGCAGTAGTTGCTGATTTACTTGCTACGTTGACGCAGTGGAATAGCTGGGTTGACGCCATGCTGCTTTGTCCACTTTTTGTTGCTCATTAAGTCTTAAAGTCTTTTGCCAAGTGTATACATCAATCAGCATTGCATCTTGTTCATGGAGTCTATACATCCACCGTCTATGTTAAGCTTCAAAGTCTATTCATATGATCTTCTCATTTGTGTTGAAGTCCATACATTGGTGGCTAAGTATATACACTGTCTCTTTGATCAAGCATCACTTCGAGAAGTCTGTACAGCGTTCAAGTCTACATCGGTTGTTCTGAGTTTGGATGATCAAGTCTGCACATTGGGGGCTTTTCCTATGTTTGGCCAAGTCTATACATTCATAACTATTCCTACGTTTGGCCAAGTCTATACACTGCTAAAGTCTGAACATCACAGTGTTCATGTCTCTCAAAGTCTGTACATTGGCTTCGCTTTTGCAAGTTTGTACATTAGTGTCTCATCACCAAGTCTGTACATCGGCTTCACTCATTCAAGTCTGTACATCCACAGTGGATCATCAAGTCCATACATCCACAGTGGAACTTCCAAGTCTGTACAACGCTGAAGCCTTCACAAGTCTGTACACTACTTGAACCACCAAGTCTGTACACCGCTTCAAGCGCTTCAAGTCTATACAGCCTGCCTTCACGTTCAGACTCTATACATCATTCCTCAAAGGCTAAGTGTATACATCCGTCAAACACCTCGAAGTCTATACACTGGTCTTCACTTGATGGCTGTACATTGGCTCAGACTTACCAAGTCTGTACACTGCCTTTGGGTTCCAAGCCTATACACTCCCTCAGTGTACATACTTATTCATTTGCTGTTTCAAAGTCCATACACTCGTTTCTAAGGCAAAGTCTATACAATCATCTTTGAGCATCAAAGTCTGTACAGCCTATCTGTCTTCATGCGTTCTGTGCTTTTAGTGCGTTGACGCACTTGGCTGACTACGTAGACGCAATTGTGCGTCTTTTGCTTTCTGTCTTGTTCACTGCGTCGACGCTGACACTGGATGCGTTGACGCATTGGCCAGCTGTCAAGGGCGTGAGCATCTCGCTTGAGGAGCTGAGGCGACGCTGCACGATGGAAGCGTTGACGCCTTGGGCTGATGTCCAAAGGTCTTTTGATCAACATCAATTCTGTACAGCATGAAGTCTCTACACTGGTTTCTCTGGCACGTTAATACTAAAGTCTGTACACTCACTCTTTCACTAAGTCTATACACTCTATACTTCACACGAAGTCTGTACACACTTTGTTAAACAGCCTGAACAAAGTCTATACATCATTTGATATCTTCTTATGACTGTGTGACAGGTACTGCTCGTGAAGCCTATGAAATACACGTGATCCGAGGTTGCCACCTGGCACGTGATCCGGTGATAACGCCCTAAATGCTGCAGCTATAAATATTAAGCCGCCTCCATCTGAAGACGAATGAAAAAAGAGAAGATAAGAAAGGAAGATCGAAATGCAGAGAGTGCCTCCACGATACAGAGAATAGAGAAGAAGAAGAAAAGAAGTGAGAAGAAGAAGAAGAAAGAAAGAAGAAGAAGAAGAAAGAAGAGACAGAGAGAGAGCCTGCGAAAGAGAAGAAAACGAAGAATGAGAAGAAGAGAGAGCTAGAGTGATAGAAGCTTCAACTGAAGATCTGTTCCTGCTGGACCATGGATCAAATCCAGGCCAGCCAGCTCCTGCGAGAGCCACAGTCTGATTTCTTATTTCTCCAGCTTTCTGTTGCTACGATTTTTGTTTTTCCTTTTTAAATAGTCACTTGTTGTTCTTCCGATTGCCCTGTTGGGGATCGGGTTCCTCCTGTGGACTCAGGAGAAGGGAGATCTTGTGTCTTCGGTTTGCAAGTAGCTGGGTGCTACTTGTGGTTGGTTCCCTCTGATTGGGAGGAAGAGAGGTCCGAGACCTCTAGTTTGCAAGTGACTTGGTGTCACTTGTGTTTCCCTCTAGGGTTCAGAGGAAGAGAGACTTGGGTCTCTAGGTTCCCCTCCGGTTTGGAGGAAGGGAGGTTTGGTCCTCCGGTTCTAGGCTTGTGGGTAGCAAGTCCAGGGGTTCCCTCCGGGTGTGGAGGAAGAGAGACTGTGTGTCTCGGGTTTCCAAGTGGCTGGGAGTCACTTGGGGTGTCCCTCCGGTTGGGAGGAAGAGGGGAGGTTGTTCCCCTGGTCCAGCTGTTTGGCAGCATTTGTTGCAGACTGAGTCTGCTGTGCTAGTGTTACTAGTGGAAGCATCACTTCGGTTGAGAGTGAGGGGTGGACGTAGGTCTTTGGACCGAACCACCTAAAAATCTCTTGAGCAGTGGTTTATTTGTGTGTTTGCTTCCGCTAGATGATTGATTAGGAGCGATCCAAGTGCTTCTCTTCATTTGTTCAATTGAATTAGTTTCTATTCTGGTATTGTGTTTAGCTTCCGAGGTTTTAATTGGGTGATATTGCTAGCAGGATACATTCACCCCCCTCTGTATCCAGGGCTTGCAGCCTAACACACTAAAGAGGGGTCAAGACTCAACATGTCCTCATAAGACTAGGCGAAAGAATCACTATACTCCCTTAGAACCTTGAATAAATCTTCTTCTACTTGCGGAGGGAGGTTAGCGGCAATAATAATGGGCCTTGGGTCTTCTTCAGTTCCCAAATTTATTTCCTTTGTAGGTTCATCCACTGCCGATGATGGTTTTTTAATCTCTTTAATCCTTGCGCATACTGATCGACAGAGTCATCTATGTTGCTGTCCTCATCATCGATCGGGTCTTTTTCATCCAGGACTTCATATACACCTAGTTTGTCATCGCTCCACACCCCTTCTTGTTCTTCTTCATCGTCTTCTATCACAATCGCTGTAGCGAAAAATTCCGGGCACTTCAAAAGAGCATGACATCGCCGAACCAGATCCTACAAGAACCTATCAGGAATGGATTTGGAATGACGCGCAAGCGGGCGCGGCTCAGAAGAGGAAGGGTTGGACGACCTAGAATAGGACCCTACTTCTCTAGACCTAACCGACCCTACTTCCCTAGACTCGATGGACCCTACGCCTAACCTAGGAGAAAGAAAATCTAGTGGAAAGGAAGGAGCAGGGGACTCGTGCCTCTGGGAGGATGATGAAGATAAGATAGCGTAATCTTCCACCGAAATCTCCATTTCAAATTTGATGTTTTTTTTGGAGATCAGTGGAGATCACATAGCAAGATGGAAGAAATGGTGGAGGGGGAAGTTGGAGAGGAAAGAGAGAGGAATAGAGAAGGTTGAGGGGAGAATCAGATGAGGAAAAGATTGAAGAGAGGGAATTAAGAGGTGGGGAATATTCACAAGGAGAGTGACTTATTGAGAATTCCGTCGGCAGGTCGTACCGGAATGGAGATATTAGACAAAATGGATTAATCATAATTCAAGGAGGACGGGGAATAAAGTCCAGTGTATGGAACAATGTGCGCAGGCGGGAAAGAGATGAAGAAATAATAATTAGAGAGCTCACTGTCTCCCGCGGATGGCATGCTGGCTTCGGTTTCCACTGAACAAGCCGTACCTCTTGCTTCTTCTTCTGACCATAACTATCTAGCTCGCTGAACATTCTGGCAAATGACTGACTGAAATCTGGCATATCTTCAACAGGTCCCTTTGGTAGCAGAGGCGGATCAGCAATTGTGCAAGATGTATCTTTCTTCTCTGACGGTGCTGGCTGTGGCTGAAGTGTTACTGGCTTGAGAGGGCCTTTAACAAAGTGTTGGCTGTAGTCCCATGTAAGCGGTCATGAGTCTTCCATCATTGAAAGTGCAAACTCTCAGTAGCCGAGACCCCATCGACTCATTTTTCTACCTTTGGGAATGGGCTTAGTTCGCCCTTGTAATTGTGCACCGAGGTCTCTCCCCGGTTGGTAGCCCAATTTCAATATAATATCTCAGTCCTTGGAATCTCGGATCTGGGGTTTTGCTTTGATATTAACATGTGTAGTGGCGGGCCCGCGAGGTGCGTAAGCCCAAGGAAAGTCTAGATCCAATATCGAGATAACAGGCCGACTGCTGGGCCATAGTGTAGGCAAGATTTTCTCTGAGATAGCTTTAACAGACTGGACCGTGGATAAGCTTTTGACTTTCACCACCCTTTCTTGAAAAGGGAATTTAGGACATTGATGCGCGGTGGATGACACGGCACTGAGAGTATCGATCCACGGACGATCCAAGATAGCCTTAAACATAGGGTCAATGTCTAGCACATAAAATTCAATGGGCATAGTGAGAGGCCCGAGCTCAGCTTGAATAGTAACAATCCCGTGACATGCTCTTCGTGAGTTATCATATGCAGCTATAGTAGTAGGGGTTGGGCGTAAAAGTTCTTCTGACAAGTTACAGGCCCTGAGAGTGCTGAGTGAACATACATTGATAGATGCCCCTATGTCAACTAATGCCACGTCGATGCTAACTTTGTTCAAAATTATTGTGATGCAAAGCGGCATTTGTCGAGCTTCCGGTGGTGCAAGCTCGTTTTCAGAGAAGGTGATCACTGGTCCTTTAGAGATAGTTGCCAGTGCTGTGGGTAAACTATCAGCTGCCACATCTTCACTAACCATCACCTTCTGAAGAAAGTTCCTGAGAGCATCTTGGTGAAGGGTATATCTTTTGATAAGCTCCAGCACGGATATCTTGGCGGGGATCCGATCCAAATGATGTAACAGATCATATTGGGTTCCCGGCAGTGGCTCTGCTTATTCCTATTCGGCAGCCAGTTGCGAAGACTGGGGATTTGAAATAGAAGGGTAATTCCAATGAAACATGCGCCTGCTCCGTAAGGCACAATTATAGGCTGTCACGGCCTCGGATGGGCTCAAAATAAGTGACTTAATAGGCCCGGTGGGGTGAATGAACGGTACAGAGGAGGGTGTGGAGGTAATAATGGGAGTGGGAATGGAGGTAACGGGTTGTGATGACAGAATAATGGGTGGAGGGTTAGTTATGGGTATGGTGGTAGCGGAGGGGAGCGGAAGTGGGGTGGAGTAGGCTAGCGGACGTGTAATGAGCGGAGGGTTAGCTAGAGGTGTGGTGATAGCGGGGGTGAGTAACGGGTGAGAGACGGATGGTGGGGTAGAAACGGGTGAAAGGATGAGTGGTCTAGCAGGCGGAGGAGGGTTTTGGTGTGTGGGTGTAAGGATGGTGGAAGTGGAAGGAGTGTGGTAGTTGTGATGGAGGGCCATGACTGGTGGTGCGGAGCCGTCATCGTCAAAGGACCACCCGGCGTCAGGGGCCGGGGGTTGAAGTACATTGACCTGGGCCGATGCCGGCGGCTGAGGTTGTGGAGCGAGAGGATGGTTCGGCATTGGGTTCTAGTGGATCCCCAAATCTTGAACCGACTACTGTTGCTGTTGCGGCTGCTGCTGTGGCTGCGGTGCCTGTTGTTGCTGTACTTGCTGCCTCGGCGGCTACCTTCTTTTCTCTTTAATTTCTGTAATGGCCCTATGCATTTTGGCCCAATCAATCTTTTGTCCTTCATGGAGATCATAGACCAAATCCCTGAACTGAAAACACCCTTCAATAGTATGTCCCGGTTGCCTGTGGAACATATAATACTTTTTCTGATCAACAGCCAGGTTCCAATTGGGCCGTTCCGGAGGGAGTTGTATAGCATTAATGGACATAAGAGCTGAGAAGATGTCCGTGAGGGTTTCTGGCAGAGGTGGGTACTGTGCTCTCTTCGGAGCCGGGCGCTTACTGTTGTTATTGTAGCCATTTGGTGGAGGGACATTATGGTATGGAGGAGGCTGTGGAGGTTGTTGCAGAGCGGCAAAGGGGTTTTGCGGAGGGTTTTGTGGGGTGGAGTAGGCTAGCGGAGGGTTCTGTGGAGCGGGGTTTTGAGGAGCACGAGGGTTTTGCACAAAGCGGAAAGGTGCGGCTTGGAAAGGGAAGGTAACGGCTTGAACATACTCGTTGGTCTGGACCCCCTCGGTGACCGGCCCTTGTGGTTTCTTGTGGTATTTAGGCTTTTGATTCTAGAAGAGCGAGTGTATGGGGGAGTCCTTGAATTGTGTTTGAATAAACCGTGCCCGGCTATAAAGTTGGTGCATGTTAGCTATATCATTCATGGCCAGAATGTTACGGAAGGTCGGCGTAGCATTAGAGATGAGTAGCTTGACCTTCTCTTCCTCCGAAATGTGGCCTGGCACCCTGGCGGCCATCTGCCTCCATCTATCTGCATAAGTTGCAAACTCCTCATCGGGCTTCATTTTCTCGGCCACTAAGTCTGTGAATGAATATTCCGGGCCGACCCTGTCTTTAAACCGTTGAATGAACTTGTCTTTTACAACATTGAAGCTCTCGGCATCCTCTAGCGGCAGACAATAGAACCATTCCAGTGCAACACCATCCAATGATTGGCATAATAGATATGCCATGAGGCGATCATCGTATTGAAACTGAGCCGATTCATATAAGAAGTCCCTCACATGGATGAAGGAATTGCCGTTCCCGTCGTACTTGCGATAATTGGGAAGCTCGAATTGCAGAGGGAATCGGATATTTTGAAAGCTTGGGACTGGAACGTCTGCCAAGGATTGTGGGCTAACCCGCTTCTGGAGGAAGTCAAGTTGTTGTTGCATAGTGGCCCATTTATCGAGTAATTCCTACTCTCTAGACGGAGTAGGGGTAGTGAAAGATGGAATCTGAAGAGTAGAGGGGTAAGCAGATGGAGGGAGCGACCCATAAGAAGGATATTGGGTCGAAGGAAGACCCATGTTGGTGTGAACTTGGGCTGCCCCTTGCTGAGGGTGCATGAAATCATTCGGGCCAATAAGTACCTGCGGCATAGATGGGCCGGACATATGATGATCTGCTGAAAAAGAAGGAGGGACAACGGTCTTTCGCTTATCCAAAAATTGCTGGGCTGAACCAGAAGACTGGCCCATCTCCAGATTAAAGAATCTGAGGGTCCTAGGTTTGACCGGAGTGAGGTCAATGGGAATGGGTTGGACGGCAGACCCATCGGCCCTAGGCTGAGCAATGGAAGGATTGGTCCGACCTTGCATAATTGGGGAAGGTGGGGTGTTGGACCCCTGCATGGCCTGATAAATCGCCTGAAGTTGGGTCGGGTCTAATTGGGCCATCATCTGAAGAATAGAATTAGCGGAAGGAGGAAGGAGAGTTTGAGTGGACGGGGCGCCCTCCATCGGGATGGAGGATGAAGGAGGGATGGGCCCCTCTCTGGGTTGGAATGAGATAACCCTAGAGGGATCTTCCAGAAGCCCTTGAAGAAGAGACTCCTCTTGGGAACGGGGAAGATCGAAAGAAGCCATGGTGGATTCAAAGAGTGGATTGAAGTAGGATGAGGAAAAGGAATCGCCCCCAGGTGATGATGCTTCTAGAGGATGGAAGCAACTCCACATGCAACGAAAGACCTTAGAACAATGCAAACAACACACAACAAAGACACAATGAGTGACTAAACTAGATGACTTAAACAACGATGTAAGTGAAAAAGAGATAACAACACTCAAGGTCAACCAAGTTATTTAGATGATGCAACTAGATTTTTATAGTTTTCTCCTTTGGAACCTTAGTGATTTGATTAAAATGTGCTCTCAACAATAGGTTCCTAATAGGGGAAAGATATATGGCTTGGTTGACTCTAAGGGTAATCACACCTTCACTTATGCAATCCTAGACACGGTGTGGGAAAGATACAACTGGCCCGGTGTCCGTGTGAGAATCCACGGCTCACGGGGACTTATGGAGGTCCCTGATGTGCTTTCCTGGTCGGCCCCAAGGAATATGGAGACGAGAGGTCCACACACCAAGGTAGGAAAATGCAATCTAAAGTATGAACATATGAATGGCCCTATGTGCACCGGGGTGCATGCAAATTCTAGCCTAAAATCTAGCAATCAAGTATGCACGCAATAAGATAAATATGCACGCAATAAGATAAACTGACTGAACATATGAAAGATAATGACTCATTTCAACAAGATGACTCACACGGCAGGATGACTCACAGAGAATAACACACATCAAGGATCAACTATTAAAATCACATCAAAGCCATCAGCAAAGACACCATTGAAACCATCATCAAAACCACAGGGCAACCATCATCAAAACCACAGGGCACAACATCTTTGATCAAGCATCACTTCGAGAAGTCTGTACAGCGTTCAAGTCTACATCGGTTGTTCTGAGTTTGGATGATCAAGTCTGCACATTGGGGGCTTTTCCTACGTTTGGCCAAGTCTATACATTCATAACTATTCCTACATTTGGCCAAGTCTATACACTGCTAAAGTCTGAACATCGCAGTGTTCATGTCTCTCAAAGTCTGTACATTGGCTTCGCTTTTGCAAGTCTGTACATTGGTGTCTAATCACCAAGTCTGTACATCGGCTTCACTCATTCAAGTCTGTACATCCACAGTGGATCATCAAGTCCATACATCCACAGTGGAACTTCCAAGTCTGTACAACGCTGAAGCCTTCACAAGTCTGTACACTTCTTGAACCACCAAGTCTGTACACCGCTTCAAGCGCTTCAAGTCTATACAGCCTGCCTTCACGTTCAGACTCTATACATCATTCCTCAAAGGCTAAGTGTATACATCCGTCAAACGCCTCGAAGTCTATACACTGGTCTTCACTTGATGTCTATGCATTGGCTCAGACTTACCAAGTCTGTACACTGCCTTTGGGTTCCAAGCCTATACACTCCCTCAGTGTACATACTTATTCATTTGCTGTTTCAAAGTCCATACACTCGTTTCTAAGGCAAAGTCTATACAATCGTCTTTGAGCATCAAAGTCTGTACAGCATGTCTGTCTTCATGCGTTCTGTGCTTTTAGTGCGTTGACGCACTTGGCTGACTGCGTAGACGCAATTGTGCGTCTTTCGCTTTCTGTCTTGTTCACTGCGTCGACGCTGACACTGGATGCGTTGATGCATTGGCCAGCTGTCAAGGGCGTGAGCATCTCGCTTGAGGAGCTGAGGCGACGCTGCACGATGGAAGCGTTGACGCCTTGGGTTGATGTCCAAAGGTCTTTTGATCAACATCAATTCTGTACAGCATGAAGTCTGTACACTGGTTTCTCTGGCACGTTAATACTAAAGTCTGTACACTCACACTTTCACTAAGTCTATACACTCTATACTTCACACGAAGTCTGTACACACTTTGTTAAACAGCCTGAACCAAGTCTATACATCATCTGATATCTTCTTATGACTGTGTGACAGGTACTGCTCGTGAAGCCTGTGAAATACACGTGATCCGAGGTTGCCACCTGGCACGTGATCCGATGATAACGCCCTAAATGCTGCAGCTATAAATATTAAGCTGCCTCCATCTGAAGAAGAATGAAAAAAGAGAAGATAAGAAAGGAAGATCGAAATGTAGAGAGTGCCTCCACGATACAGAGAATAGAGAAGAAGAAGAAAAGAAGTGAGAAGAAGAAGAAGAAAGAAAGAAGAAGAAGAAAGAAGAGACAAAGAGAGAGCCTGCGAAAGAGAAGAAAAAGAAGAATGAGAAGAAGAGAGAGCTAGAGTGATAGAAGCTTCAACTGAAGATCTGTTCCTGCTGGACCGTGGATCAAATCCAGGCCAGCCAGCTCCTGCGAGAGCCACAATATGATTTCTTATTTCTCCATCTTTCTGTTGCTGTGGTTTTTGTTTTTCCTTTTTAAACAGTCACTTGTTGTTCTTCCGATTGCCCTGTTGGGGATCGGGTTCCTCCTGTGGACTCAGGAGAAGGGAGATCTTGTGTCTTCATTTTGCAAGTAGCTGGGTGCTACTTGTGGTTGGTTCCCTCCGATTGGGAGGAAGAAAGGTCCGAGACCTCTAGTTTGCAAGTGACTTGGTGTCACTTGTGTTTCCCTCTGGGGTTCAGAGGAAGAGAGACTTGGGTCTCTAGGTTCCCCTCCGGTTTGGAGGAAGGGAGGTTTGGTCCTCCGGTTCTGGGCTTGTGGGTAGCAAGTCTAGGGGTTCCCTCCGGGTGTGGAGGAAGAGAGACCGTGTGTCTCTGGTTTCCAAGTGGCTGGGAGTCACTTGGGGTGTCCCTCCGGTTGGGAGGAAGAGGGGAGGTTGTTCCCCTGGTCAAGCTGTTTGGCAGCATTTGTTGTAGACTGAGTCTGCTATGCTAGTGTTACTAGTGGAAGCCTCACTCCGGTTGGGAGTGAGGGGTGGACGTAGGTCTTTGGACCGAACCACCTAAAAATCTCTTGAGCAGTGGTTTATTTGTGTGTTTGCTTCCGCTAGATGATTTATTAGGAGCGCTCCAAGTGCTTCTCTTCATTTGTTCAATTGAATTAGTTTCTATTCTGGTATTGTGTTTAGCTTCCGAGGTTTTAATTGGGTGATATTGCTAGCAGGATACATTCACCCCCCTCTGTATCCAGGGCTTGCACCCTAACAATTGGTATCAGAGCGGTTACTGCTTCAAGATCCAATGATCTGCAGTGATCCCCGTGCTTATTCCGGTTTGCTGCTCCTTGATCTTTGTCTAATTGATCATAGCCTACAAATGGCTCTTCCACTGGTTTTTAATGGGTCTAACTTTGTTTCATGGTTCAGTAGTTTGCGTAACTACGTCAATCTAGACAATCCCGATTTGTGGAAGTTAATTACTCATGGTCCTCATAGGTTACCACGAAAAGAGTCCAAATGGACTGATCGTCATAGATCAATGCATAGAGAAAATCAGAAAGCTATAAATCTGATAAAAGCATCCATCAACAAGGTCTTACACTTTTGCCTTCATGATTGCAGGTCTGCTAGGGATATTCTAAACAAGATGAAACTAACTTGCGAAACAGGGAAGGAAAACTGCATGATGGCTGATGGGAGCGACCATAGCAGCAGCCACAGTGATAAAGAAGAGAACGAAGTTCAGGTAAATCCCTTTGCGGACTATACCTTAGATGATTGGGTAGATGCTTATTCCAAGCTGTTAAGTTCTAGCAATAAATTTAGCAAGAAAAACAGATCTATGAAAAAACGGCTAGATAGGTTTGAGAATTCTAAACTTACTGGTGAGGACAGTGATACTTTGAAAACTGAAAATCAGATATTTATAAGACAGCTGACTGATCTTGATTCTATTACTTCAGATCTGGAATATCTGAAATCTGAAAATGCTAGACTCAAAAAACAAAATGAGGAATCTGGATCTAAATCAGTGAGCCTTGAAAATGAAAATAGATTGATTTCTGAAACTTTGGAGACTGTCAGAATAGAAAAGTCAGAACTTCAGAAAAGGCTTGAAAATCTTCAATCTGAAGATGAACAAGAAGTGTTTAGTGAATGTCAGACCTCCTTAAGTGTTTTGAAATTTGATGATGAAATCTTGGAACAAAATGGTAAAATGAGACAAGAGATATGCAAGCTAAAACAGTTAAATACAGCTATGTCTGAGAGACTTATCACTCTTGAAAAAGGGAAGAGTGTTAGCCTGGATAGCCCCTGATGAGCTAATGAAAGCTGAACAGGAAATTGAAAGTCTTAGGACTGTTAATCAAATGTTGAAAGAAGATGTTGTGTGCTATAAAAAGAAAGCTGATGAATATGAAATCCATGTATCAAAGCTTGGATCAGAAGTTATAGAATTGAGGAAATCTCTTGAGAAATGTGTCAGTGGAAAAGAAAATCTTGATAAAATTCTTGGATATAAAGTGAATCTCCGAAGAGAGGGTTTGGGCTACAAACCAATAAATAAAAAGAGCTTTGAAAGTAAGCTTCAAACTTCATTCGTGAATAGCTCTAAGTATGGCAGCACATCGAATGTGCCTATTTTTGAATTTAGTGCTAAGAAGAATCAAAATTCCACTGACAGCCCTAAGTCTGAGAAACAAGTTCAAAAACAGAAAAAGACTGTTCATGTTCATAACAAAGATTCAAGGAACTCTCATGATAAAACTGAGAATGCTGTGCCTAAATTGAACAAACACATTCATGCAAATAAAAATAAAATTTCATGCCATTACTGTCATAGGTTTGGTCACTTGATGCATGAATGTAAATTGATGGAACAGGATGATAGAATGCATGCTAGGAAGTACAATAACAAAAACAGTCCTGTTGAACAGAAGAGAAAATATTATTGTTATCATTGTGGAAAAACAGGTCATGTTAGTGAACAATGTTGGTTTGCCAAAGGTAAAGGCAAATTTTTCAAATTCTAATCATGTCAATTTGTATGAAAATCAGCATGTCTTTAAAAGAAACAAAAATGGGTCCAGGGGCCAACACATGGTGTGTTCCACCTGCAGTAATTCAGGCCATAGGGCGGTTGACTGCTGGCTTAATGTTGGTAGAAGAAATTTCATCTTCTGCTATCACTGTGAGAAACCTGGCCATACAGTCAAAGACTGCTGGCATTCTCAGAGTTTTTATAATAAAGAAGGTCAACTCTAAATTTGTTAAACAAAGTGTGTTTGGTAGGAACAAATCTGTTCAAACAAGAAAATCCCTCACATGCTTTGATTGTAGAAAGCAAGGTCACAAGGTGACTGATTGCTGGTTTTCTGACCATCTGAAACAAAGTGGTGGTAAAAATAGAAACATTCATGCTCATGAATTTAGCACACCTGCTTACATGCATTGTAAGAAATTCAGACCGAGTGGTTCATGTGATTATTGTGGTCTGTCTGGACATTCCATGTCTAGTTGCTATATGAAAAAGCATGATGATATGATGGTTCAGAAGCTTTGGAAAACATCCCATCAAAATGCCACTAACCCTGCAGGACCCAAGGAAACTTGGGTACCAAAATGTGCCAAGTGAGAAACTTTTTGCAGGTGTGTCTTGGGAACGAGAAATAAAAGGGGCAAATAAACCAAGACACCCTAAAAAGGTAAACCCCACTCATGCACTTCTCAAGTAAGTCTCTTGACTCTTCAATGAGTCTACTTAGATGGCATTAGATATATAGATAGATTTGTTAATTAGTGGTTTAAACATGCATATTTGCATTTCCATGCAATAGTTGTTGTGTCTGGATATGCTCATTCTGTGACTGCATACATCTAGAATTCATGACTCATGAATGATTTTCAAATGTTTTGAATGCATACCGTCAGGGGGAGCTGTACTGCATATCATGCACATTTGACTAGTCTAATACCCTTCAGGGTCTTCATGCCTTTCATGGGTAGTTAATGCATCTAATTGCATCTTAGAGTGGCATCATTTAATCATGAAATTTTTCAAAAGAAAAGGGAGGGTTTCAGTTTATGCATTCAGTGAGGGGGAGCATTTCTCATTATTCATTCATGTAAGTGCATGTGACCATCAGACCTCTCATCAAAGCTCATGTCTGATGACTAATACTCACCTTCCTGTTTGAACTACAATCTTGATAAACTCCTTGGTGATTGTGAAATGCATTGTATTTCAGCCTCTTGCTTCAATTCTTGTCAGCCATTGTCACTCATACTATCAATTGGTATCCATTGGCATTTGTTGACGTGGCTGTACCTGAAAAATACTCTTGTCTTCCTTGAAGTCCCAGAAAGATTTCTCTGCGCATATCTTGATCATAAATCCGAAAACATTGTTTTTAAGGAAATTTCTATCATATAGGACTATGAATGTCTGAAGATTTCAGCCGGATGAAGTTTCATGTATTTCTTGTGTTTGCTTATGAATTCTTCTTGGAAATATCTGAGTTAGTCTTAATAAACTTTAACCAACCCTTTCATGTTGTGTCTTTTAAACTCTTCTGAAATCTGAAATTCTGAAATCATGATTTTCCTTGACTAATTTGTATGAAAATATGTATTGTTTTTAAACATCAGGGAATATGGATTATGTCAAATACCAAATCTTGTCAGAGCAATGTCTTTGGTCACTGAGAAACACATCTCATTCATCAAAGAAATGAATTGAGATATGTCATGAAGTGTCATAGTTAACTCTGCTTAAATATGTTGATTAAAAATCTGGCAGAGCAATGGCAGGCACACTGAGAAATACATGTCCCTCATCAAAGAAATGAGTTTCAGTGTGTCATGAGGTGTAAATACTATCTCTGTTCTTAAGAAGCATGACAGTTAGTCCTTCCAAGCGCTTAGGGATACTGGTGTCTAAACAACGTGTATCCTCCAGTTGTAAGGATGTACTTAACTTAATTGCTCCTGAATATTGTTGTTAAAAATTCGTTGCCTATCTAGCATATCATCTGAGATTGTTTGGAAAAGAATCTTCTTTCAATAGAAACTTTGACAGAAATAAATGGTTTCTTGTTTGTTTATCCTCAATACTATCGATTGCATTTCTTGAGGAAATCCTTGAAATTAAGTGAGTAAGAATGAAGAAGGTTAAAAAGGTCTCTCAATATGAAAACTTGGTTCACTTGTTATTAAGAAAACTGATTTCAGATATGAGTAGAAAAAGCTCATGTTCAAACCTTGCATACATAAAATTCTGATCTAGTTTGTCAACATAGGTTCATTCATAGGTTTCTATGATGGAAAAGTCTGTAATCATCTGTTTAAATCAGATTTATGAAATTTGATATTTCATTGAAAATCTTTCTCATTATTTCTGAATTCCTTTTTACTCTCTCATATTGGACTCCAGTCGTTCAGACCAAACTGACTGCTTCATTTGCACTCAGTTATATCAATTGGTTCCAACTGTTGACTTCCACTCATGTCTTGGGCCTGCATAAGCATGGTGGATGCATAAGGGTTGTATGACTAAGGGGGAGCTAGTCAAACTAATTGCATAACATGCCTTTCAGGTTTTGACTCATGCATAGTTCTCATATCCTACATGAATTGTCAATGACTGTGCACTCATATAATTAATTGCACTGCATTCATAACATCTTTCTAGTTGACGATGGGGGAGACTTGATTCATGTATTTTATTGAGCTCCTAACTCTTTACATGATTGAGTTCTTCATACTTCAGTGCTCTTGTGTGATTGAAAATATGACATATCTATAGGGGGAGAAGCTCTTGAAAGGATACATTTGGAAGATAGATGTCACACTCCAAAGGGAAGTATAACATTCATGTGCTTTACTGAATTGTTTCCCTATTTCATTTTTTTTTTGATGAAGGCAAAGGGGGAGAAGAATCTAATCTGAGTCAGTGTAACTCATAGTGTTGTCATCATCAAAAAGGGGGAGATTGTTGTGCCCCTGTGTGGTTTTGATGATGGCTGACACACCATGAGTCACACTGAGGTGTGCTAATTAATTTAGATGACTGTTTGAATGCTTAAATATCTGATTGGTTGCTTCAATAGCTAATTCATGAATATGGCTAGATTGGGTTAACGTAGTGGATAATTGTTCATGCAGTGCGTTGACGCAGTTGGAGATTGGGTTGACGCATTAGCAAGTATGTTCACTAGCTGCGTTGACGCTACAAGGACACTGCGTTGAAGCAGTAGTTGCTGATTTACTTGCTACGTTGACGCAGTGGAATAGCTGGGTTGACGCCATGCTGCTTTGTCCACTTTTTGTTGCTCATTAAGTCTTAAAGTCTTTTGCCAAGTGTATACATCAATCAGCATTGCACTTGTTCATGGAGTCTATACATCCACCGTCTATGTTAAGCTTCAAAGTCTATTCATATGATCTTCTCATTTGTGTTGAAGTCCATACATTGGTGGCTAAGTATATACACTGTCTCTTTAATCAAGCATCACTTCGAGAAGTCTGTACAGCGTTCAAGTCTACATCGGTTGTTCTGAGTTTGGATGATCAAGTCTGCACATTGGGGGCTTTTCCTATGTTTGGCCAAGTCTATACATTCATAACTATTCCTACGTTTGGCCAAGTCTATACACTGCTAAAGTCTGAACATCACAGTGTTCATGTCTCTCAAAGTCTGTACATTGGCTTCGCTTTTGCAAGTTTGTACATTAGTGTCTCATCACCAAGTCTGTACATCGGCTTCACTCATTCAAGTCTGTACATCCACAGTGGATCATCAAGTCCATACATCCACAGTGGAACTTCCAAGTCTGTACAACGCTGAAGCCTTCACAAGTCTGTACACTGCTTGAACCACCAAGTCTGTACACCGCTTCAAGCGCTTCAAGTCTATACAGCCTGCCTTCACGTTCAGACTCTATACATCATTCCTCAAAGGCTAAGTGTATACATCCGTCAAACACCTCGAACTCTATACACTGGTCTTCACTTGATGGCTGTACATTGGCTCAGACTTACCAAGTCTGTACACTGCCTTTGGGTTCCAAGCCTATACACTCCCTCAGTGTACATACTTATTCATTTGCTGTTTCAAAGTCCATACACTCGTTTCTAAGGCAAAGTCTATACAATCATCTTTGAGCATCAAAGTCTGTACAGCCTATCTGTCTTCATGCGTTCTGTGCTTTTAGTGCGTTGACGCACTTGGCTGACTACGTAGACGCAATTGTGCGTCTTTTGCTTTCTGTCTTGTTCACTGCGTCGACGCTGACACTGGATGCGTTGACGCATTGGCCAGCTGTCAAGGGCGTGAGCATCTCGCTTGAGGAGCTGAGGCGACGCTGCACGATGGAAGCGTTGACGCCTTGGGCTGATGTCCAAAGGTCTTTTGATCAACATCAATTCTGTACAGCATGAAGTCTCTACACTGGTTTCTCTGGCACGTTAATACTAAAGTCTGTACACTCACTCTTTCACTAAGTCTATACACTCTATACTTCACACGAAGTCTGTACACACTTTGTTAAACAGCCTGAACAAAGTCTATACATCATTTGATATCTTCTTATGACTGTGTGACAGGTACTGCTCGTGAAGCCTATGAAATACACGTGATCCGAGGTTGCCACCTGGCACGTGATCCGGTGATAACGCCCTAAATGCTGCAGCTATAAATATTAAGCCGCCTCCATCTGAAGACGAATGAAAAAAGAGAAGATAAGAAAGGAAGATCGAAATGCAGAGAGTGCCTCCACGATACAGAGAATAGAGAAGAAGAAGAAAAGAAGTGAGAAGAAGAAGAAGAAAGAAAGAAGAAGAAGAAGAAAGAAGAGACAGAGAGAGAGCCTGCGAAAGAGAAGAAAAAGAAGAATGAGAAGAAGAGAGAGCTAGAGTGATAGAAGCTTCAACTGAAGATCTGTTCCTGCTGGACCATGGATCAAATCCAGGCCAGCCAGCTCCTGCGAGAGCCACAGTCTGATTTCTTATTTCTCCAGCTTTCTGTTGCTACGTTTTTTGTTTTTCCTTTTTAAATAGTCACTTGTTGTTCTTCCGATTGCCCTGTTGGGGATCGGGTTCCTCCTGTGGACTCAGGAGAAGGGAGATCTTGTGTCTTCGGTTTGCAAGTAGCTGGGTGCTACTTGTGGTTGGTTCCCTCTGATTGGGAGGAAGAGAGGTCCGAGACCTCTAGTTTGCAAGTGACTTGGTGTCACTTGTGTTTCCCTCTAGGGTTCAGAGGAAGAGAGACTTGGGTCTCTAGGTTCCCCTCCGGTTTGGAGGAAGGGAGGTTTGGTCCTCCGATTCTGGGCTTGTGGGTAGCAAGTCCAGGGGTTCCCTCCGGGTGTGGAGGAAGAGAGACCGTGTGTCTCGGGTTTCCAAGTGGCTGGGAGTCACTTGGGGTGTCCCTCCGGTTGGGAGGAAGAGGGGAGGTTGTTCCCCTGGTCCAGCTGTTTGGCAGCATTTGTTGCAGACTGAGTCTGCTGTGCTAGTGTTACTAGTGGAAGCATCACTTCGGTTGAGAGTGAGGGGTGGACGTAGGTCTTTGGACCGAACCACCTAAAAATCTCTTGAGCAGTGGTTTATTTGTGTGTTTGCTTCCGCTAGATGATTGATTAGGAGCGATCCAAGTGCTTCTCTTCATTTGTTCAATTGAATTAGTTTCTATTCTGGTATTGTGTTTAGCTTCCGAGGTTTTAATTGGGTGATATTGCTAGCAGGATACATTCACCCCCCTCTGTATCCAGGGCTTGCAGCCTAACACACTAAAGAGGGGTCAAGACTCAACATGTCCTCATAAGACTAGGCGAAAGAATCACTATACTCCCTTAGAACCTTGAATAAATCTTCTTCTACTTGCGGAGGGAGGTTAGCGGCAATAATAATGGGCCTTGGGTCTTCTTCAGTTCCCAAATTTATTTCCTTTGTAGGTTCATCCACTGCCGATGATGGTTTTTTAATCTCTTTAATCCTTGCGCATACTGATCGACAGAGTCATCTATGTTGCTGTCCTCATCATCGATCGGGTCTTTTTCATCCAGGACTTCATATACACCTAGTTTGTCATCGCTCCACACCCCTTCTTGTTCTTCTTCATCGTCTTCTATCACAATCGCTGTAGCGAAAAATTCCGGGCACTTCAAAAGAGCATGACATCGCCGAACCAGATCCTACAAGAACCTATCAGGAATGGATTTGGAATGACGCGCAAGCGGGCGCGGCTCAGAAGAGGAAGGGTTGGACGACCTAGAATAGGACCCTACTTCTCTAGACCTAACCGACCCTACTTCCCTAGACTCGATGGACCCTACGCCTAACCTAGGAGAAAGAAAATCTAGTGGAAAGGAAGGAGCAGGGGACTCGTGCCCCTGGGAGGATGATGAAGATAAGATAGCGTAATCTTCCACCGAAATCTCCATTTCAAATTTGATGTTTTTTTTGGAGATCAGTGGAGATCACATAGCAAGATGGAAGAAATGGTGGAGGGGGAAGTTGGAGAGGAAAGAGAGAGGAATAGAGAAGGTTGAGGGGAGAATCAGATGAGGAAAAGATTGAAGAGAGGGAATTAAGAGGTGGGGAATATTCACAAGGAGAGTGACTTATTGAGAATTCCGTCGGCAGGTCGTACCGGAATGGAGATATTAGACAAAATGGATTAATCATAATTCAATGAGGACGGGGAATAAAGTCCAGTGTATGGAACAATGTGCGCAGGCGGGAAAGAGATGAAGAAATAATAATTAGAGAGCTCACTGTCTCCCGCGGATGGCATGCTGGCTTCGGTTTCCACTGAACAAGCCGTACCTCTTGCTTCTTCTTCTGACCATAACTATCTAGCTCGCTGAACATTCTGGCAAATGACTGACTGAAATCTGGCATATCATCAACAGGTCCCTTTGGTAGCAGAGGCGGATCAGCAATTGTGCAAGATGTATCTTTCTTCTCTGACGGTGCTGGCTGTGGCTGAAGTGTTACTGGCTTGAGAGGGCCTTTAACAAAGTGTTGGCGGTAGTCCCATGTAAGCGGTCATGAGTCTTCCATCATTGAAAGTGCAAACTCTCAGTAGCCGAGACCCCATCGACTCATTTTTCTACCTTTGGGAATGGGCTTAGTTCGCCCTTGTAATTGTGCACCGAGGTCTCTCCCCGGTTGGTAGCCCAATTTCAATATAATATCTCAGTCCTTGGAATCTCGGATCTGGGGTTTTGCTTTGATATTAACATGTGTAGTGGCGGGCCCGCGAGGTGCGTAAGCCCAAGGAAAGTCTAGATCCAATATCGAGATAACAGGCCGACTGTTGGGCCATAGTGTAGGCAAGATTTTCTCTGAGATAGCTTTAACAGACTGGACCGTGGATAAGCTTTTGACTTTCACCACCCTTTCTTGAAAAGGGAATTTAGGACATTGATGCGCGGTGGATGACACGGCACTGAGAGTATCGATCCACGGACGATCCAAGATAGCCTTAAACATAGGGTCAATGTCTAGCACATAAAATTCAATGGGCATAGTGAGAGGCCCGAGCTCAGCTTGAATAGTAACAATCCCGTGACATGCTCTTCGTGAGTTATCATATGCAGCTATAGTAGTAGGGGTTGGGCGTAAAAGTTCTTCTGACAAGTTACAGGCCCTGAGAGTGCTGAGTGAACATACATTGATAGATGCCCCTATGTCAACTAATGCCACGTCGATGCTAACTTTGTTCAAAATTATTGTGATGCAAAGCGGCATTTGTCGAGCTTCCGGTGGTGCAAGCTCGTTTTCAGAGAAGGTGATCACTGGTCCTTTAGAGATAGTTGCCAGTGCTGTGGGTAAACTATTAGCTGCCACATCTTCACTAACCATCACCTTCTGAAGAAAGTTCCTGAGAGCATCTTGGTGAAGGGTATATCTTTTGATAAGCTCCAGCACGGATATCTTGGCGGGGATCCGATCCAAATGATGTAACAGATCATATTGGGTTCCCGGCAGTGGCTCTGCTTATTCCTATTCGGCAGCCAGTTGCGAAGATTGGGGATTTGAAATAGAAGGGTAATTCCAATGAAACATGCGCCCGCTCCGTAAGGCACAATTATAGGCTGTCACGGCCTCGGATGGGCTCAAAATAAGTGACTTAATAGGCCCGGTGGGGTGAATGAACGGTACAGAGGAGGGTGTGGAGGTAATAATGGGAGTGGGAATGGAGGTAACGGGTTGTGATGACAGAATAATGGGTGGAGGGTTAGTTATGGGTATGGTGGTAGCGGAGGGGAGCGGAAGTGGGGTGGAGTAGGCTAGCGGACGTGTAATGAGCGGAGGGTTAGCTAGAGGTGTGGTGATAGCGGGGGTGAGTAACGGGTGAGAGACGGATGGTGGGGTAGAAACGGGTGAAAGGATGAGTGGTCTAGCAGGCGGAGGAGGGTTTTGGTGTGTGGGTGTAAGGATGGTGGAAGTGGAAGGAGTGTGGTAGTTGTGATGGAGGGCCATGACTGGTGGTGCGGAGCCGTCATCGTCAAAGGACCACCCGGCGTCAGGGGCCGGGGGTTGAAGTACATTGACCTGGGCCGATGCCGGCGGCTGAGGTTGTGGAGCGAGAGGATGGTTCGGCATTGGGTTCTAGTGGATCCCCAAATCTTGAACCGACTACTGTTGCTGTTGCGGCTGCTGCTGTGGCTGCGGTGCCTGTTGTTGCTGTACTTGCTGCCTCGGCGGCTGCCTTCTTTTCTCTTTAATTTCTGTAATGGCCCTATGCATTTTGGCCCAATTAATCTTTTGTCCTTCATGGAGATCATAGACCAAATCCCTGAACTGAAAACACCCTTCAATAGTATGTCCCGGTTGCCTGTGGAACATATAATACTTTTTCTGATCAACAGCCAGGTTCCAATTGGGCCGTTCCGGAGGGAGTTGTATAGCATTAATGGACATAAGAGCTGAGAAGATGTCCGTGAGGGTTTCTGGCAGAGGTGGGTACTGTGCTCTCTTCGGAGCCGGGCGCTTACTGTTGTTATTGTAGCCATTTGGTGGAGGGACATTATGGTATGGAGGAGGCTGTGGAGGTTGTTGCGGAGCGGCAAAGGGGTTTTGCGGAGGGTTTTGTGGGGTGGAGTAGGCTAGCGGAGGGTTCTGTGGAGCGGGGTTTTGAGGAGCACGAGGGTTTTGCACAAAGCGGAAAGGTGCGGCTTGGAAAGGGAAGGTAACGGCTTGAACATACTCGTTGGTCTGGACCCCCTCGGTGACCGGCCCTTGTGGTTTCTTGTGGTATTTAGGCTTTTGATTCTAGAAGAGCGAGTGTATGGGGGAGTCCTTGAATTGTGTTTGAATAAACCGTGCCCGGCTATAAAGTTGGTGCATGTTAGCTATATCATTCATGGCCAGAATGTTACGGAAGGTCGGCGTAGCATTAGAGATGAGTAGCTTGACCTTCTCTTCCTCCGAAATGTGGCCTGGCACCCTGGCGGCCATCTGCCTCCATCTATCAGCATAAGTTGCAAACTCCTCATCGGGCTTCATTTTCTCGGCCACTAAGTCTGTGAATGAATATTCCGGGCCGACCCTGTCTTGAAACCGTTGAATGAACTTGTCTTTTACAACATTGAAGCTCTCGGCATCCTCTAGCGGCAGACAATAGAACCATTCCAGTGCAACACCATCCAATGATTGGCATAATAGATATGCCATGAGGCGATCATCGTATTGAAACTGAGCCGATTCATATAAGAAGTCCCTCACATGGATGAAGGAATTGCCGTTCCCGTCGTACTTGCGATAATTGGGAAGCTCGAATTGCAGAGGGAATCGGATATTTTGAAAGCTTGGGACTGGAACGTCTGCCAAGGATTGTGGGCTAACCCGCTTCTGGAGGAAGTCAAGTTGTTGTTGCATAGTGGCCCATTTATCGAGTAATTCCTACTCTCTAGACGGAGTAGGGGTAGTGAAAGATGGAATCTGAAGAGTAGAGGGGTAAGCAGATGGAGGGAGCGACCCATAAGAAGGATATTGGGTCGAAGGAAGACCCATGTTGGTGTGAACTTGGGCTGCCCCTTGCTGAGGGTGCATGAAATCATTCGGGCCAATAAGTACCTGCGGCATAGATGGGCCGGACATATGATGATCTGCTGAAAAAGAAGGAGGGACAACGGTCTTTCGCTTATCCAAAAATTGCTGGGCTGAACCAGAAGACTGGCCCATCTCCAGATTAAAGAATCTGAGGGTCCTAGGTTTGACCGGAGTGAGGTCAATGGGAATGGGTTGGACGGCAGACCCATCGGCCCTAGGCTGAGCAATGGAAGGATTGGTCCGACCTTGCATAATCGGGGAAGGTGGGGTGTTGGACCCCTGCATGGCCTGATAAATCGCCTGAAGTTGGGTCGGGTCTAATTGGGCCATCATCTGAAGAATAGAATTAGCGGAAGGAGGAAGGAGAGTTTGAGTGGATGGGGCGCCCTCCATCGGGATGGAGGATGAAGGAGGGATGGGCCCCTCTTTGGGTTGGAATGAGATAACCCTAGAGGGATCTTCCAGAAGCCCTTGAAGAAGAGACTCCTCTTGGGAACGGGGAAGATCGAAAGAAGCCATGGTGGATTCAAAGAGTGGATTGAAGTAGGATGAGGAAAAGGAATCGCCCCCAGGTGATGATGCTTCTAGAGGATGGAAGCAACTCCACATGCAACGAAAGACCTTAGAACAATGCAAACAACACACAACAAAGACACAATGAGTGACTAAACTAGATGACTTAAACAACGATGTAAGTGAAAAAGAGATAACAACACTCAAGGTCAACCAAGTTATTTAGATGATGCAACTAGATTTTTATAGTTTTCTCCTTTGGAACCTTAGTGATTTGATTAAAATGTGCTCTCAACAATAGGTTCCTAATAGGGGAAAGATATATGGCTTGGTTGACTCTAAGGGTAATCACACCTTCACTTATGCAATCCTAGACACGGTGTGGGAAAGATACAACTGGCCCGGTGTCCGTGTGAGAATCCACGGCTCACGGGGACTTATGGAGGTCCCTGATGTGCTTTCCTGGTCGGCCCCAAGGAATATGGAGACGAGAGGTCCACACACCAAGGTAGGAAAATGCAATCTAAAGTATGAACATATGAATGGCCCTATGTGCACCGGGGTGCATGCAAATTCTAGCCTAAAATCTAGCAATCAAGTATGCACGCAATAAGATAAATATGCAAAACAACTAAGGAGACAATCAGATAGCACCCAAGTATGAAAATCACAACAGAAACCACGGAACTAAACTGCACTTCGGGATGCGTACCTATCTGGAGTGTGTGACGGTCGAAGATACCCGCGTCAGAAATCCCTGACGGTCTAATGGTAGACCGCTATAATACTGTGACACGGGAAAGCACGACCGCCAGAATAGCCAAGGACCAGAATCAACAGGAAATAAACGGGAAATCCATGGAAAACAAGTAGGGCAATCGGGTGAAAGATGAATAGCAGGTCAAACAAGATCAAGCACGATTGGCACTAGTTGTCCCACCGTGATCGCCAAAAAATTCTATTGGTTTTAATGTGTCCCTTCTTTTGCAAGATGGATGTGATACCGACTATGATGAAGATATGAGTCAAATGATGAAATCACTCAACCTATGGACATGTAAATCATGAACCTAGGCAACCAGCACAAGCTCTAGCATGGGCATGCTATCTCAATCAAGACTAAGCTAAGCAAAGAAAGAAAAACACACGCCGGAGCGTGGAATAAAGAAAAAAACACACCGTATAGGTGGAACGAGCAAAATAAAGAGGAGATATGATGAAAGAGAAAGCTACTACCCAAACTAAGAAATATGTCATCACCACTAAGGTAAAAACAAGCCAAAGACCTGATAAATACCTTAGAATAGGAGGATGATGCACCCGCCCACGGGAGAGAGAAAACAATTAGGAAACTGCAGCTCCGTGGAATGTAACAGCTGAAGACTGATGCGCCATAGGACTGTGACGGCCCTACGATAGACCGCTACAAGACTCTAACGCGCCTCTGATAGACCGTCAGAGGTTCTATAGAATAGAAGTTGGGAATCTTTGATCTCCAAGCTTTCCAGCTGGCCAGGAAGCTTGGGCCTCGTGCTAAGAGCTCTGTAAACCTGCAAAAGAGTGTAGAACACAAGAAAAATAACCCAGATTAGCCCTTGGACAAAGTAGTATCTATAAACCAAAGAAACTTAACAACATGCAAAAGGAAAGGGAAATACCGGGGAGGTTGGTTTTTTAACACCTCTGGGGCGTTTTAAAAGATGGGAAGATGTTTTAATGGATGCAGAAGATGCAAGAACGTGGTAAAAGAGGAGGGACAATACTTATGATGTTTGGAAGAGGGAAAAGACACTAAGATGACAACTTTGACTGAACTAAACCCATGGAATCAATACTCCCTGAATTTTGAAAGTAGATGGACGTGGGAAGCAGCTCTCCTTGGTTGGTTCTAGCTCCAGGATGCGGCAGCACTTCGACGCGAACTCCAGATGTCTCCTCTTCAAGCCATGAAGTCAAGGGTTCTATTTATAGACCCTCCAACTTTCTGGTCGAGTAGAGGATAATCCATCTTGAAAGTAGGACGTTTCTTAGCAAAGTCCTAGAGATAATACTCCCAAGAGTCCATAGAAATAAATAGAAGGTTCTGAGGATCAGATTTGGAAGAGAAATCAAGGAATCAAACTCTTAATTCAGCCACGGAGTAGCAGAGAAAGAGCAGTTCCGCTAGAACTCTCTGTTTGATGTAACGGCTGTACGATAGACTGCCACACGAATGTAACACTCCATTCCTGGACCGTCACACAAGCTTATCCATTAAAAGATGACACCAACGGGCGTGATTTTCGAAGCAAGGACTCTCTGGAGAATGTAACGGTCAAGGATAGATGCGTCACAATGCATGTAACGGCCTCACGATAAACCGTCACACCCAACGAATAGGCTAAAAGATAAGCTTGAAAGAAGCCTTAAGCTTAAGGACTCTGGCATGATGTAACGGACCAAGGTAGATGCGTTAGAGGATTGTAACGTGCCAGTGAAGGACTGTTAGAGACAATAGAGTGCAAATGAAATGAGAGTTTGCTAAGCTTCGTCCAGCGGAAAGAGGTAAGAAATCAGACCCAACCAAGGAGACATGACCCATGAAATAAACCTCAAAGAACCAAGACATCCCCATAAGGGTGAACAACTCGGAGGATCATATAAAATGAACAAGGAGATGACCCGACTTATTGGTCATAAAACGGGTGTCAACAGGGGCCGCCTAGCTTGGTGCTTCGAACACATACAGGGGGGGGGGATGGAGAGAATGTGATGTTGGGAAATGAGAAGAGTGGAGGAAGAAGGGAATGGAGAAAGGTGTAGTTCTCCTTCCCTCCCGCCGTCGGTTACGGTGGGGAGGGAGGGAGATGACAGGTTTTTTGTTCAAACGTCGCCAGTATTGCACGGTCTATCGACAGACCGTCCGAACATTGAGCGGTCCACATCTAACCGTTTATAAACCAACGGCACTTTGCATTGCGCGGCTAAAATCTGGCCGTTCACTATTTAGCACGGTCTACATATGGGTCGCGTCTTATCTCGTTCATGTTCAAATGGCTGATGATTGAACGGTCTCGTGTGAGCCGTTCTGTGGTCTGGGCGGTCTATTTTTGACCGTTTGTGTGCTTAAATGATGTGGTTTGGCCCCTTTAGTGCTGCATTATGTGATTCACTGATAAATTTAATGATATATATTACGAATTGTAACCATCTTTACAGCATCACTTTCGTTTATCGTTTTGCCTGCACATGTAAGTCAGGTATGGCTTTCTATC
The DNA here is from genome assembly GCA_022559845.1 of Amorphophallus konjac. Lineage (NCBI taxonomy): Eukaryota > Viridiplantae > Streptophyta > Magnoliopsida > Alismatales > Araceae > Amorphophallus > Amorphophallus konjac. The sequence goes on from CM040120.1 coordinate 71,039,893, forward strand.
CCTACATCCCTTATTGCATTACTATATGGTACTATGCTATATTATCTCGAGAACCAGTTAGTTGCTCACGTGTTCCAGGATCTGATGTTCCCCTTAACAAAAATAATGATGATCCAGGTTCATGTGTTTAATCATCGGATAGGCCGTTAGGTTGGGAAAACATGGGGAGGATGGTTCTATCCTGCACACTGTGGTTGCGGATAGTGTCTTGACTCTGATTCACCCAGTCTAGCAATACTATTATCGAGTATTTTATGTTTTATCCTTTCTTTGCATTCGTTTTAATGGTTTCTTTTATTTTAGCCCAGCATGCATCATACGCATCTTTTGAGCATTCATGACCCATGGTTTGCCTGATAGTGTCCCACCAACAATGGATAGCTGCGTGTTCAGTGTTTGAGTAAGAGGAACAATTCCACTCTAAGTTGGAAGATTCTCTCTGGTTTGTTCACTTGATTTGGTTGATTGAGAGGTCCCCGTCTGGAGTTTTAGTCCGTTTCATTGCTTTTGCTTATTCTCCTCATTGGTCCGTGGGATTGTGTCCCCCATGAGGTTGATCGTGTGTTTCCTTTTAGTTAGTTAATCCCTCCAGATTGGTCTCACTTTTGGTCAAACTATTCCTTGTGAGAGATTCAGAGTTTCCAGAAGATTGCTATTACTTGTTGGCGAGAAAACGGCTATCGCTTTACCTTAACACCCGCTTTTCAGTCTACTCCACTTCACTTCCGCTTCATATCCATGTTCCACTTCGCTTTCGCTTCACCTCCGCTCGCTCCCCTACAAAGAGGACGTTAAGGAGGGGCATCTGTTGACACCAGTTTTTGTCGATAAGTTGAGTCATTTCTCTTACTATCATTTGTCGATGCCTCGAGTTGTCCATTGCTCATTGAGCTATTTCCAAGCAGCTTATTGGGCCTGTTTTATGGGTACCTCCCTCCCGGACTTGGTCTACTTCAATTCGGGACTTAATGGTCCTTGATTTTGCTTGATTTATCACATTTTATCAAATTTCGAGTGCCCAGCCATTGCGCGGTCCATCGCTTGACCGTTCAATTTTGGAGCGGTTGATCATGAACTGTGTGTCTATTTACTGGATGTTAAGGTAATATTCTGAATTTCCACTGACAAGCTTTTGCACGGTCTATATGTAACCGTCCAATGCCATTGAGCGGCAGATATATGATCGTCCATATCTCAGAGTCCCAGGTTCGTTGGTTGTCCAGATAATTATCTAATTATCTAAGTTATTCTGATTTACCACCGACAGGCATTGGGCGGTCGGCCTATGGCCGTTCAATGGTCTGGGTGGTCCATTTGTAACAGCCCAATTCATGAGAGTCTAACGGCGAAATCATCGGGCAGTTCAATGGATATTTGGATAATATTTACTTATTTACTTAATTTCCACCGACAGGTTGGACGGTCCTGTAACCGACCGCGCAATGGACTTGGCAGTCTATCGAGAGACCGCTCAATTGTCCGATATCTGAAGAATTTAAGGGTTTTTCTCTCTCCACCCGTGGTGTTATCCTTGACTTCTTCCACCCATTTCTCCGCGGATACTCCACCAAATGGGGTGCTGTTTGAACTGGTTGGAAGATAATTCTATTATCTAAGGATTTTATGTTATTATCTCGAGCTGATTTTCACTAGAAACCCTAGTTTCGGGGCTGACTTTTTAGGCTCTATAAATAGACCCTAAGGCCAAGCTTTGAAAGGGGAGGAGATTTTTCAAGGTCACAGCGAAGCTCTATCGAATTCTCAAGAGACCTGCAGACAGGGAGGGAGGCTTTTTACATCCTTCTAAACCTCCGGTTCAAGGGAGTAGTCATTTGATTTGAGTTTTTAGTCATAATGTTGAGTCATTAGTTCATTCATTGCATGTTTATTTCTCCACTTCTCTCCACGTTCTTTCACTACATCATATCATTTTCACACCGTCCCATTTGTTCTGACGCCCTATAGGGGTTTAAAAACCTCCCAGGTATCGCCCATTCCATGGTATCGCGCTTGTTTTTCCATTCTTCTTTATAGTTGCTACACTCCTTAGGGCTAATTTGGGTATCTTTTTCATGTCTCCTACTTTTTTTTGCAGGTCAGCATCATCCTAGCACGAGGCCCATCCCCTCTGGCCGGCCGGAAGGGATGGAGGATTGGATCCTACGCTTTAGAGTTTGGCAGCATCGAACGGTCGTCGTCCGTCTGTCCACAGGTATACGCGGCCCACATAGGACCGTGCAACGCCTTATTGCGGTCGTCTGTGAACTGTGCTATAACCAGGCTCATCTTCATCCCGCTTCTTACTTCGGCGCTTTGAGCGGTCTGTCGAGAGACCATCGTAATCACAGAGCGGATCTTCCAGGACCGTCTACACCTGTCATCGCTGAACATCAGGCGAGTGCTTTCTCCCCTTTTCTAAGGTACGGTTACCCCCTCGGTACTTCGTGTCTTGGTGGTGATCACGATCATACGCCCTTTTTCACCCTTTCCTTCTTCCTTCCTTCATCTCGCTTGTCTTTACATTTTGATTATTAGAAAAGGAAGGTAAGAAGGAGGAAAGGTGGGGGAAAACATGTCAACAATAGTGTTTGCTATCATCAAAACCACAGGGGTACAAGCCCCTACCGTTGTGCTAAAAGCTCGAGCTGGTAGCGAAGGCAGAACCGTATTTCCTTATGGCCACGCAGAGCCCCACACTATCATGCTGTGGGCGGACATGAGGGGCTTCACACATGGACCCCATAATCCATGCGGTAGGTAGGGCTACCAAGCGCCGTTGGTCCACGTGGGTCCCATACCCCACGTGGTACACACCAAATGCCTAAGGGAGACGTTGGCATAAACCAACAATCTTCCCCCTAGCGGCACCTGGGGGATTTAAACCCACGACCTCACTCTGATACCAGTTTATAGGATCAAGCCCCTACCATTGCGCTAAAAGCTCAAGCTGGTAGCGAAGGCAAAACCATATTTTCTTATGGCAGCGCAGAGCCCTACACTATCGTGCTGTGGGCGGACATGAGGGGCTTCGCACATGGACTCCATAATCCATGCGGCCAGTTGGGCTGCCAAGCGCCGATAGTCCACGTGGATCCCATACCCCACGTGGTACACACCAAATCCCTAAGGGAGACGCTGGCATAAACCAACAAGAGATATAGAGTCTCTCCTGGAACAGGCTTCGACAACACTAGGGGCGATGCAAGGAATTCCTTTAGCTCAGTAAATGCCTTCTCGCACTCACCGTCCTAAGCAATTGCAGGGCATGCCAATTTTGGTCCTCTCAACAATTTGAAGAAAGGTAGGCATCGCTCTGCCGCTCGGGACAGGAAGCGGTTGAGCGTAGCAATCCTTCCCGTCAGGCGTTGAACATCCTTGATGCACGGGGGTGGCTGCATATCCAGAATGGCCTGGATCTTCTCGGGGTTGGCTACAATCCCTCACTGGGTCACCAGAAAACCCAAGAACTTCCCAGATTTGACTCCAAAGGCACATTTGGCAGGGTTCAGCTTCATATTGTACCTCTGGAGGGTGTTGAAGGTCTCGGCCAGGTCGATGAAATGGTCCTCGGCCTTAGGTGACTTGACAAGCATGTCATCGATGTAGGCCTCAATGTTCTGCCCGATCTGATTTTCGAAGATCTGATTGACCAGCCTTTGATAGGTCGCTCCAGTATTCTTTAACCCGAATGGCATTCGGGTGTAGAAGTACACACCAAAGTCAGTAATGAAGGCTGTCTTCTTGGCATCTTCGGGGTTCATCCAAATCTGGTGATACCCAAAATATGCATCTAGAAAATTGAGAAGTTCGTTACCCAAGGTTGAATCGACTAATTGATCGATGCTCGATAACGGATAGCAGTTCTTCGGAGTGGCTTTGTTTGTTGAGTTTCTCAAGGTGATTTTGATGATAACAAAACCCCAGACGTGTGTTCTATCTCATGCCATGCATATTTGCTCAAGAGCGAACACAAGAATGTAATTGAGGCCAATTTCCATTATGATTCAATGCTCAAAATAATCATGCTTCCAAAATGCCCAGAATAAGTCCAATGAACTCAAAATGAATGAACCAAGATGGACTTACAATGCCTATATGATATGGATATGTTTTATTAGGCTAACACATTTGTTCTGGAGAGAAAATGGAGTTCAGTCGACCAAAGAAGCTAGATCGGGCGACCGAATTTCCCAGGTTTCAGAACTCTGGAAAGTTACAGAGTTCGGTCGACCGACGGTTCAAGATCGGTCGACCGAATCTCCCAGCGTTGAAAGTTTCAGGAATTCTCAGCGTTCGGTCGACCGAACCCTTCGAGGTAGCCATTGTTGACTTCCATTTCCACAATGTGGGCTGCCATCTCTTTTGGACTTTTGAGTCCTAAAGCCCCCTAATCTGCCAAGAAACGTGGATCTATGTCTTGGCATGTCCCTTGACCAACAGTGTTATAAAAACACATCTTTTGGGCAAGGAACCCTAATCATCTAAGAGGATTCAAGGGAGGCTATCAAGAGAGAAATAAGGCTGATGCAAGACTTGCATGAACAGTACTTTGTCCAGCCATTCTTCATCAAACCTCATGCATATAAAGATCAATCTAAAGCCAATCAAGTGGAAATCAAGTGGAGAATCAAACTTTGCCACAAGATCTGCAACTTTCATCAAAGGGGGAACCTAGATCTGAGCTCTTCCATCTTATATTCTTCTTCAGTTTTTGTCTTGAGCTTCAAGTGTCACGCCCGGAACCGATAGCAGCGGAACGTGTTCGTTTGCTCGGAACATGGCAGTTAAACAGTCGTGAATGATCAGGAGCAATCGCACAAGACCAAATGATTTGGAATAACAATAACAATTTTATTTCAAATATAAGTCTCTTACAAATTCAAATTCCAAACTTGAAGACTCAACTACATCATAATGGAAAGAAAAGGATTGGAGACGCACTGACGAACTTAGACAAGACAAACTAACAGAAAACACCAACTAGACTCAAGAAAGATAAAAGACACGGGTCATCTAGTTTCCAGAGCTCTCTTGCACACTTATCCCTCTCGTTTGAGTCACGGCCACGCTAGCCACTTGATTACCTGAAAAACATTAAAATAGGTTGGATGAGCAAAACGCTCAATAAGAATTATATCTCAAGAACAAGCAATTTGTTTAATTAATTACATTTTCACATGTAAATGCAGGTAAGACTATGCATGTAGAATTAACCGAGCAAGTAAAATAAAACTAGCAGGAGATTAACAACGGTATGCAAAACTTCCAAGCGAGTCTTAAACAAGAGATATTCATGAGAGAATTTATAGATTATTGGCTATTTCACGCAAGTACTTTCCCATTCCGGGCCACGCTAGTCGAGTCACGCAAGTCAAGTCACGCACGCAAGTAATATCAAGTAACGTCACGAAAAGAGAGAGTGAGTATGGAATGGCAAAGATCAACTAGTCATGCACTTCAGTGCAATGCCAGACATCGTGATCAATTTAGCTCCCATGGGCATAAGTACTTTCGGGTGCTCCTCCCAGGACCAGATCGGGCCCTATATGCACATCATTTAAAGATAGATCTAGTCATCCACTATAGTTCATAGCCAATAAAGAGTTTCAAGAACAAGCTTTAATAGAACGATAAGGTATGATTTATGGAATTCAAGGGCAAGGCCCTTGAGTAGGGATAGAGTTGCGATAAAATCCACGCTAAAGCATAGAAAACCATGACATGTCGATAAACTTGGTGAAGATTGGCACCTAGGTAGGTAGCCATGATAACTTTGAAATATATGACTAACAAGATAGTCACCATCCAATGGGCATGAGACAAGCTGAAAAATTGGTACCAAACAATAGGATACCCAATTCAATGTCACCTAGTGGAATGATCACTCATTCCACCGGCTACGAGAATTCTCTCATGGGCCAACAATAGCACCATGAAAGAGTCGGGTTACCACGTTTCTTTAGAGTGACGTGGCATTAAAAATGGTACAAGGTGTTTAAGGTACAACAAGCTCAGTCGACCTTGAGGGAATCCAAGGCTACGAGGAGACTTACAGAGGTCTCTATGATAAAATCACCAGTCCGAAAGAATGAATATCTCGCGGAGGGCTCATCTATCACCGAAAAATAGTAGGGTAATCGATAAAACATCGAGAAATGTGGGACTATACTCACGGACTGGAATATAGTGCCATATATATGAACCCACGAAAAAGAGGTTACTAGAAAACTACAGAAATCAAAAGATAGAAAATGGCGCCTTAGACAGTGCCAATATTTCATTGTATAAACTATTCATTAAATTCAAAAATTTCACATTATATATTTGTAACAGTTTAATTTAAAAAATTTCACATTATATCTATATAACAGTTACTGGAATATTTCTACACATGGTAAATGGCGCCCTGGGCTAAGTCACTATTTCAGGATATATCGCCCAGGTCAGGGGTGCTATTTATTGAATAGCGACAGGGTCTCAGGCGTTGTTTCAATTATATATATATATTAATTTCAGGAAAATCTCTACATAAAGGAAATGGCGCCTGTGTGAAGAGTCTTCAATTCTAGGATATAGCGCCCTAGATAGGGGTGCTATTTAAATAGAGACTTAGGCTCTGCCGTCATTTACTTTCTCATGAAATATGACATGAACAGTAGTACTTTCTTAATAAAGAGAATTTTGCAACAGTGAATATATGGACAGAAAGAGAAAAATAGCAGGATTCCAACACTATGTGTTGGGTTCGGTGCTAGCATTCAGAGGGGTGGTGAATGAATATGGCCTATAAAAACTTTCACCCAATATAAAATTTCGCTCAAAAAGGAACTATGATGCTAACTAGACAGATTTACCAAATCTGAAAGCTAATTAACTATTCTATTATACCAGTTAGCAGACACATGGAGCGCCCCTATGCATTCATCTAGCGGAAGCACAAATGAACAAATCAAACCACAATGCACAAGGGCTTTTAGGTGGTTCGGTCCAGCAGACCTACATCCACCCCACACTCAACCCGAGTGTGGCTTCCTGCTGACTCACAGCTTGAACAGCTGGGCATCACAGCTTGCCATACATCCGCTGGGCAACATAGCTTGCCAACCGCTGAGCATCACAGCTTGCTTCCGCTGGGCAATACAGCTTAGCCATCGCTGACTCACAGCTTGAACCCGCTGGGGAATACAGCTTAACCCGTCCGAGACCAAGTCTCGCCAGTTGAGGATTACAGCTTTACCTGTCCAGTGGAAACCTCCACTACCCGCTGAGCTACACAGCTTGCTGTCCAGAGGCAGCACCTCTGCAAATCGCTGACAAACAGCTTGAAGAAATGTATAAAGGAAAATGAAAATAGAACAAGACAGCAACGGAAAGCTGAAGCAATAAAGCACAAAATATAGCTCAATAATGAGCAACTTCAGATCTGGTTTTGAACCAAAGATCTGAGGAACGAACTCCTTCTCTCTCTCTCTCTTCTACTTCTTCTCTTCACACTCTTCTCGAGCTCTCTGCCTCTCTTCTTCTCCTTCTGCTCTTCTTCTTTCTCTTTTCTTTTTCTATATGGATCGTGGCTCTCTGTATGAGCTTTTCTTCTTGCCAATTCGATCAACCTTCTTCTGTGGAAGGAGGCTCATATATATAGCAGCAGCCAGCAGGAGGGCAGCACTGGGCGTGTGTGTCCTCCGCATTTCCCGCCCAGATATTTGGCCGCGTGTCAGCATTCTGTCAGTCCTTCAGCCTCGGATCACGTGCTGCCCAGTCACGTGGAAATGTTCTTCCTCGGACCTGCAAGGAGATACAACCCATTAAAACTGAGGGCCACAGGAACTAAAGCTGCATGAGGTATGTAATAGTAATACTAGATGCAATGAGAACGACACGAGATACACAGGGTGACTACAGTACGAAGTAAGGAAAGAATGACACGAGATACACTGTGACAGAACAGACACAACGAAGAGAACGACACGAAGTGAGGTTATAAAACAACACGAGGTAAAAAGAAGAACGACACGAGATACATACGATGACTATAGCACGAAGTAAAAATGACATGATATAATAACAAGTAATGAGACGGCACGAGAACAACATGGAGACAAAACAGAAACCAACACGAAGTGTGGTTTCAACATACGAACGACACGAGGTCTAGGAAGAACAACACGAAGACATAATACGGAAATGACACGAAGTGAAACAAGAACGACACGAAGTGCAGTAGTGACAGAAACACACACTACGCAGAGAACGACACGAAGTGGCACAGAAAGCAACACGAGGTGCTGCGATGTCCTGCACGCAATAGAACAAAAATGACACGAAGACGATGAAAACGACACGAGGTGAAGTCACAAAGCGACAAAGACACGAGGTGTAGGAAACACGACACGAAGACATGAAACAACACGGAGACGAAATAGTAACCGACACGAGTTGAAAACAACACGAAGATGAAAATTGAAATCGACACGGAGTGTGGTCAAAGCGAGAAAGACACGAAGTCTAAAGCGAAAAACCAACACGAAGACAGAATACAAAGAAACGACTCGAAGTTAGGACAACACTAGGAGAAGACTACACGAAGTGAAAACAACACAAAGACAGAAGATGCCACGGCTATCACGACACGTGATGAAGCAGTGGGACCAGAAAGAAACGACACGAGGAACAACAGTAAATGACACGAAGACACAATAAAGGGAATTACACGAAGACGAAAGGAACAATGCAATGTATAGACATGAAATTCAAAGCAAACGGCTGTACAGACTTGAAGATGTGAAGCCAGTGTACAGACTTTGAAATCGAAGACCAATGTGCAGACTTGACAGTGAAGACTAGTGTGCAGACTTCAAGGAGGTTGGCATGTCAATGTACAGACTTGATGAAGACTGATACATGAACAGTAATGCATAGACTTAGGAGCATATGACACGGCTGTACAGACTTCACGAGTTGACACTGTACACACTTCCAATGAAGTGCGTTGACGCTGTACAGACTTTGCCTAAGACGCTGTACACACTTAGCCTAAGACAATGCATGAACTGACGTTGTATAGACTTTGTCTTAACAATGAATGTGTAGACTTGATCAAGAGTCCAATGTGCAGACTTCATGAGTGTGCAAACTTGTCAACGAAATGCACAATGTATAGACTATGCACATGCATGAAGAGTGTATAGACTAATGAAATGCTTTACCCTGCAGTGTATAGACTTGCTAGTCATCAAACTACATGCAGATAGAAAAGCAACGCACAGATCAGAAATCAAGCACTATATCAGTCATACACATGCATTCTCCACAAAACAAGTTATGTTGCTATCATCAAAACACAATCTCATAAAGCACTCACTGTGTTGCAATCATCAAAACAAAACAGCATTGCTATCATCAAATCAACATAGCACATGCTTGTGCCTAAGGGGCACAACATTCTCCCCCTTTTTGATGATGGCAACATACTGTGACAGTGAGTCACGCACAAATTTCTTCTCCCCCTTTGACATGATCAAAAAGAGAAAAACAGTAAAAAATATGAGTGCAAAGTGCAATATGCATGCAAATTCCTCTAGAACATTCTCCCCCTGAATGTAAGACACCCCTGGATTATTTCTCCCCCTAAATAAAAGCTCCCCCTTTGAGAAGGAATATGAACAGATAACCAAGGTAGAAAAGGTAGGAGGGTCACTAGACAACAGCTGAATCATTGGTTCAGAGAATAAGCCTGATTATAAACAATAGTTAAAGTATAAGAATCATCAACATACAATTTTCAAAAATTCAGGTTTAACAGTGATAAATCTATAGTAAAACACCTGACCCCTGAAAAAGAGTTTTAGATTCCATTTATAGCAATGAATCTAGGGCACATGGTATTAATAGATAAGTCTGAAATAATACCCTTTTGTGTCTAAACATGGAAGTTCAAGAAAGGCAACTTGAATATGTATTGAGAAAAACAATTTTCACTCAATGACTTTTGATTTCAAGGGGTTACAGCAGTTTGATTTTCATTTTTCAAATTCCAGAGCCTGAACTAAGTAAATAGATCAGTGGCATTTATGCTGTTGACATTAGGTGTACACCTTGATCAGAGGCAGGTACCCCCAGTTACTAGGCATAAACTACTAGATCTATTTCAGATCAAGACCTACAAGGAATAGTCTTCACTTTTGACATTAAGGGTACACCTTGATTAGAGGCCAGTACTCTCAATTACTTGATGAGGACTCCCCCTATAGATTTGACCCTATGAACAGAGTTAGCTTGAGGCACTTCATGACATGTGAATTTTCCTGCTTCATTGGAGGAGTTCACAGTTTCTCAGTGCAATTAACCATTGCTCTGTCACAATGTTCAGTTCTTTACATTTATGATCTTATTTACTGCTGCCCTTAATTCTTTTAGAGTGATTGTTTGAAAAACATTACACACTCTTGTTCACCTGTTCTAGACATTTCCAGATTAACACATTTAGGCATTACAAAAAACTTTTTCTATTTTAGCTATGAGACAAAGATTAAGAGCTATAAAAGTTTACCTTTTATCTCAGATTCTGAAGGCAGACATTTGACTCTTCAATTTATAAAAGTTAAACCTTTAGTTCTTTTCAATTTGTGAGAGAGATTCTTATAAAATAACAATTGAAATAATCACAACTCAACGTACTGAACCAGAACCAGAACTGCTGTTCAGTGAAAAAGATGGGGAAAGGATAGCAATTGGCAATATGGTTCAATGAGCAACTGATGTCAAAGAATATGAATCATTTGAATGAGAACACTGAGAAGTGAATAGGATTTAATGAATTGAATAGAACTCTCAGCTCCCCCTGACACCATGATGCAAAAATATGCTATGCATTAGACTGTTCTACATGCAGACTATGCAACATTAGTCAAACTCCCCCTGACCAAGTGCATGAAATAGAATTAATGAACTGCTCATACTTTTAGAATATGCTCAAGAAGAATTCATGCTTTGTTCAATCAGAGAGAGAATTTATCAAATGCATCATCTTCATTTTAAATTTTCAGATTTTTTCAACATATGATGCAGTACACTGTTCTACATGAAAACTAGACCCATGGTACTAGGCGGAGGACCTGGTCTCAAAGACCATCTCACACATGGTAGGAACCTCCGGGCAGATTTCCCTGCCTTTTAGTAACATACCATTTGATATACCAGGGTTAACAAGGACAATGCAACATAAAGCAGTCCTTCATGCATTGAACATCATCATTGACACATGCAATGACAATCAGTCTATACACAATCAGTCCGAGTATGCATTCAATAACAAGCATGCAATGCATTAACACAAAACACATGCATGGACACAGAGTCTATATAGTGCATCAACTGTATACACTAAAGAAGCATTCAAATTCAGTTCAACATATAGCAAGAGAAGAGCATCAGATATGCAGAATTGAATTCAATAGCTGAGTCTGGAATGCAGACTGATCAGCTAGACATGAGGAGTTCATTAAAAAAAATCAACCAAGCAAATCAACATGAAACTCACAATTTTCATGCTCACAATTTCAGATAATGGAATTTAAAACAGATTTCAGAACTGACCTGAATTGAATCATGGGGTTTTCTTTTTGAGTGCCTTGGTTGACCCCTTTTATTTCTCCTTCCAAGGCACACCTGCAGCAAGTCAATCAAGTTGATCCTGCAGAGACCCAAGCAGTCTTGGGTCCTGCACTACCCCTATCAGGTGTTCTAAACAGTTTCTTAGCAACATGGTCATCAAATTTCATCAGAAAACAATTGTCCATAGAGTGACCAAGTTTACCACAATATCTACATGAAACAGCAGATTTTCTGGTCCTATGATGCATATCAACAGCAGCATGAGACCTATGATAATGAGCATGAATTGTTCTGTTGTAAGCATGAATTTTTGATTTACCATTACCTGCCCACCAGCATTCAAAAGCTCGGTGGCCAGGTTTTCCACATTCATAACAAACAAGAGTCTTTTCTTTAAGAGCAGCTTTATTTCTGCCCAAGAAATTTTTGTTTGGAGGGAATCTTACAAATTTGGAATTAAAATGATTTCCCTGAACAAACCAGCAGTCCTTGACTGCATGCCCATACTTGCCACATTCAATGCACCTAGGGTGCTTACCTCTTGAGCCAATAAATCCCCATGAAGGCCTAAACCAACACTCAACAGCTTTATGACCACGTCTGTTACAATTGTAACAAATGATATGTTGGTTTGAGGAAGACATGTTTCTTTTGGGGTGGTGATGATTATTTGGAAATGTTTTATCATGCATCATATCATCACTTATCATCACTCTGCAGTCATCCATATAATGACCATGCCTACCACAGTAGTAACAAGAGGCATCAGATTTCTTAGGAACATGGTTTCTATCATATGAGTTCCTAGATGTATGTGAATGAGTATAGGAAGCATGAACAGTGTGTACACCATCAGGCTCAACCGAGCTAGTAGCTTTCTGTTCATGAGCAGGAATAGTCTTTACCTTCTTTATTTGACTCTTTCTTTTCAATTTCTGATTATCCTTAACAGGTTCTGTTTGTTTTTCTATTTTCTGGGCTCTGAACTGGAAAACGGGTTTTGAAGGTGATTTCTGATTTTCATTTTGTTTTGGGGATTGCCTTGAAGTACTAGCTACATCTGAACCTTGCACAAAGGTGTTGTATAGCTGGCTTTTAGTGATGTTCTTGACATCAGAATTACAGTTTATCCTCCTTTTAGAGTTCTTATTCTCACTTTTCATAACATCTTTCATTTTTCCTTCACTCTTAGCAGACTCAATTGCTAAAGTTTCCAGATTATGAATTTTATCTTCCAAGCTAGCAATGTGAAGTTCATAACTGGCTATTTCCTGTTCACTGCAATTAACACATTCGCTTAGAACTTGGTTTGCAGTTTTATACTTCTCAATTTCTTGTTTTAGGCTGTTCAAAATTTCTGAATTTTCATCATAGACAGCCTTTCCTTTTTCTGTAGTGAGAAGTCTTTCAGACAAGCCAGTATTCAACAACTTCAGTTTTTCAACTTCAGCTTTTAATTCAGTGTTTTCTTCCTCAAGATTTTTATCCTGAATTTCATTGTTAGCACATCTCTCTCTTCCAGACATGTGCTTCAATTTTTTAATCAGTTCATCTTCTCTTTCTTCTGCTTTAATTTTCTCAGCGAGCAGATTTTTGTGATCATCTTTAAGTGAGGCAATTTGTTTATTTAGCCGTTCATTCTCACTAACGAGATCTTCATTTCGTTCTCTTAAAGCAGAGCATATTTTACAATCTGATTTAGCAGAAGAGGACTGTGAAACCTCATTGATTTCATTCATTTTGATAATAAGAGTTTTATTCTTCTTTTGAAGATCCTCATTCTCCAATTTCATTTTGTCCAATTCAGAATTAACTTCAGTTAGTTCTTGCATGCCTTTTAGATGCTCATTTTTATTATCATTCAGTTGATTCTCAAGTTCAGACATTTTATCTAAGCATGTTTGTTTTTCAATTTTTAGAGAATCATTTTGTTTCTTAAGATTCTGAACATCTAGCATGCATGCATCATAAGACTTTTTCATATTTGGACAGTTTTCACAGGAATCTTTCAGATTTATTCTATCACATTTCTTTTTCAACTTTTTGTTCTCAGATTTCAATTTCTTGGATACTTCTAACAAATTTTCATACATCTCTATTAATTCATCGAAAGAGTATCCTTCTGATTCAGAACTTACCTGAGATGAGATCTCATCTTCATCATCCCGGTTGGCCATCAAGCAGCTATCACCTTGCTGATTATGCGCAGAGACGACTCTGTCATATATCTCCTTTCCAGAAGTGCACCTGAGAGCAAAAGAATATACATCAGTATTAACAGCAGCTCTCAAGATATTAAGAATTATGACATTATCACGGTTCTTAAACGTGTCCTCACTAGACCACTTGGTCTGGTCTTTGGGTAGTCGATGTGGGCCTTTGGATAGTAAACTCCATAGTTTGGGATCAATGGAATCTACATATACAACTAGGCCTCCTAGCCAATTTTCAAAGTTAGAACCATCATAAATTGGAGGACGATCCATTTGGACAGATGGCAAACAGAATCAACTTACTAAAACAACCGACAGGAAATGCAACAAAATCAAATGGGCAAGGTAAAGCACTAAACCGGTGAAACAAGACAACGAGCACAATGCATCCACTCTGAAAACGCACTAAACAGTTAGCAGGATCCTCTGCAGATTGTTAGATCTGTTAGATCAGAGACCCGCTCTGATACCAATTGTTGGGTTCGGTGCTAGTATTCAGAGGGGGGTGAATGAATATGGCCTATAAAAACTTTCACCCAATATAAAATTTCGCTCAAAAAGGAACTATGATGCTAACTAGACAGATTTACCAAATCTGAAAGCTAATTAACTATTCTGTTCTACCAGTTAGCAGACGCATGGAGTGCCCCTATGCATTCATCTAGCGGAAGCACAAATGAACAAATCAAACCACAATGCACAAGGGTTTTTAGGTGGTTCGGTCCAGCAGACCTACATCCACCCCACACTCAACCCGAGTGTGGCTTCCTGCTGACTCACAGCTTGAACAGCTGGGCATCACAGCTTGCCATACATCCGCTGGGCAACACAGCTTGCCAACCGCTGAGCATCACAGCTTACTTCCGCTGGGCAATACAGCTTAGCCATCGCTGACTCACAGCTTGAACCCGCTCGGGAATACAGCTTAACTCGTCCGAGACCAAGTCTCGCCAGCTGAGGATTACAGCTTTACCTGTCCAGTGGAAACCTCCACTGCCCGCTGAGCTACACAGCTTGCTGTCCAGAGACAGCACCTCTGCAAACCGCTGACAAACAGCTTGAAGAAATGTATAAAGGAAAATGAAAATAGAATAAGACAGCAACGGAAAGCTGAAGCAATAAAGCACAAAATATAGCTCAACAATGAGCAACTTCAGATCTGGTTTTGAACCAAAGATCTGAGGAACGAACTCCTTCTCTCTCTCTCTCTTCTTCTTTTTCTCTTCACACTCTTCTCGAGCTCTCTGCCTCTCTTCTTCTCCTTCTGCTCTTCTTCTTTCTCTTTTCTTTTTCTATCTGGATCGTGGCTCTCTGTATGAGCTTTTCTTCTTGCCAATTCGATCAACCTTCTTTTGTGGAAGGAGGCTCATATATATAGCAGCAGCCAGCAAGAGGGCAGCACTGGGCGTGTGTGTCCTCCGCATTTCCCGCCCAGATATTTGGCCACGTGTCAGCATTCTGTCAGTCCTTCAGCCTCGGATCACGTGCTGCCCAGTCACGTGGAAATGTTCTTCCTCGGACCTGCAAGGAGATACAACCCATTAAAACTGAGGGCCACAGGAACTAAAGCTGCATAAGGTATGTAATAGTAATAGTAGATGCACTGAGAACGACACGAGATACACAGGGTGACTACAGCACGAAGTAAGGAAAGAATGACACGAGATACACTGTGACAGAACAGACACAACAAAGAGAACGACACGAAGTGAGGTTATAAAACAACACGAGGTAAAAAGAAGAACGACACGAGATACATACGATGACTACAGCACGAAGTAAAAATGACATGATATAATAACCAGTAATGAGAACGGCACGAGAACAACATGGAGACAAAACAGAAACCAACACGAAGTGTGGTTTCAACATACGAATGACACGAGGTCTAGGAAGAACAACACGAAGACATAATATGGAAACGACACGAAGTGAAACAAGAACGACACGAAGTGCAGTAGTGACAGAAACACACACTACACAGAGAACGACACGAAGTGGCACAGAAAGCAACACGAGGTGCTGCGATGTCCTGCACGCAATAGAACAAAAACGACACGAAGACGATGAAAACGACACGAGGTGAAGTCACAAAGCGACAAAGACACGAGGTGTAGAAAACACGACACGAAGACATGAAACAACACGGAGATGAAACAGTAACCGACACGAGTTGAAAACAACACGAAGATGAAAATTGAAATCGACACGGAGTGTGGTCAAAGCGAGAAAGACACGAAGTCTAAAGCGAAAAAGCAACACGAAGATAGAATACAAAGAAACGACTCGAAGTTAGGACAACACTAGGAGAAGACTGCACGAAGTGACAACAACACGAAGACAGAAGATGCCACGGCTATCACGACACGTGATGAAGCAATGGGACCAGAAAGAAACGACACGAGGAACAACAGTAAATGACACGAAGACACAATAAAGGGAATTACACGAAGACGAAAGGAACAGTGCAATGTATAGACATGAAATTCAAAGCAAACGGCTGTACAGACTTGAAGATGTGAAGCCAGTGTACAGACTTTGAAATCGAAGACCAATGTGCAGACTTGACAGTGAAGACTAGTGTGCAGACTTCAAGGAGGTTGGCGTGTCAATGTACAGACTTGATGAAGACTGATACATGAACAGTAATGCATAGACTTAGGAGCATATGACACGGCTGTACAAACTTCACGAGTTGACGCTGTACACACTTCCAATGAAGTGCGTTGACGCTGTACAGACTTTGCCTAAGACGCTGTACACACTTAGCCTATGACAATGCATGAACTGACGTTGTATAGACTTTTTCTTAACAATGAATGTGTAGACTTGATCAAGAGTCCAATGTGCAGACTTCATGAGTGTGCAAACTTGTCAACGAAATGCACAATGTATAGACTATGCACATGCATGAAGAGTGTATAGACTAATGAAATGCTTTACCCTGCAGTGTATAGACTTGCTAGTCATCAAACTACATGCAGATAGAAAAGCAACGCACAGATCAGAAATCAAGCACTATATCAGTCATACACATGCATTCTCCACAAAACAAGTTATGTTGCTATCATCAAAACACAATCTCATAAAGCACTCACTGTGTTGCAATCATCAAAACAAAATAGCATTGCTATCATCAAATCAACATAGCACATGCTTGTGCCTAAGGGGCACAACACTATGATCATGCATTAACTTAGACATCAGGTTATATAGTTATTAAATTTTAAACATGGGTAGTTATTAATTAGCAAAGGAATTAACGACTGTTCAAATAGTCGTTGAATTTTTAAATAGCGCCCAAGGTTGGGTCGCTATTCACTGTTCATGCCGAAAAAAACTCTTATGCAGAAAAAATTGCAAACCACTCTTGATATATATGCATGCTCATGATCTGAAGCTAATTAGATTGGGCTTGGTACTTGAGAACACCTACCTTAAATGAAGATTAACGAGGGTCGAAGATTGAAGATGATGCAGAACGAAGGAAGATCACACTGCAGTAGTAAGAAGAACGGCAGTAGCGGGTAGCAGACGTAGGGAAGAAGAATATGCTGCAGAGGTTGAGGGATCCTCACATAGCCACCATAGGAAGAGGATTGGGATGTAGGAAGCCGCAGTAGAGGAAAAAGACGACCACGCAGCAGCAGCAAGGGAAGGAAAGGAGCGGAGGGAGACGCGGCACAGGGACGATGATACCACTGTTGACGCAACAGTAGGGCTTCCCTTCGACGCAGAGGTAGTAGCCTGTGCTCGACGGTAGAGTGGTTTATTTATATAATTTTTGGGTCTAAAGTCCTAATGGAACCGATATTTCTTATCTACGATTCCTAGTTAATATTAAGTTCCCATACCCTTATGTTCCTTCCCGATTCGTAGCCGCCTGCCGTGTTTGTCATCCAACCCCTAAACTAACCATGCAAACATTGTCGAAGGCCATCCTGGGTTGGGTTGTGAGCAATAATAGCCCATGTTATAGATGGTTGGATTTAAGACTTCATGGCTATACTTGTTTATCTGTGGGTGTTTTCCGGTTGCTATATAGGCCCATGTTAATGTGTTTAAAACCCACGTTCGATAGTTAATGGTGACGTTGTACGCGCATAGGTGAAAACCCCAGTTTTATATATATATATATATATATATATATATATATATATATATATATATATTGCATTATATGCACAAATATGTGGATGAGTGGGTTTACTCATTGTAATATATATATATATCTTATTGTATTATAAATACACACACACATATATATGTGGGTAGTTTCTTCACAATGGCTTAAGGATTGGCATGCATGATATAATATATGTATATAGTTTTTAAGCTTGTACAATGGGTTTTGGATTAAGACTCGTTAACCTTTACCTAAATTTACCTACGTGAAACTCATACTTGGAAGTAAAGGTCTCTTAACTCCTAATTGGTTATTGAGTCCATTAGGTATGGTTCTTGTTCTCTCTACATTGGTTTAGAGCCCCTTAAGGCTAGAGTTGAGGTTTGGGATGACCATTTACTCCTTAATGGGTTGTACTTAATGGTTTATTACCAATCCCATATTTGGATCGAATCTTTGTATCTTATCGTTATCATTACTCTTAATTATCTATCTACCTTATGGGTATCAGAGACAGGTTCGATCCTAGTCTCTTTTTGATATCATTAACGTTTAAGGTCCTTTAAATTTTTATTGGCTATCTCCATTTGATATTTATTAGTATGGTATAGTTATTATCATATAATTTCCATTTACGTTTTCGGGGTGCTACATCAAGTGTGTTCTTGTTCTAAACTTGTGAACATCCAGTGTGTGTGTGTGGAATGTTTCAGATCTACAGGTATGTGTGCGTGTGGATTTATCCAGATCCGTGTGTTTGTGTGTGGGAATCTTTTTAGATCCATAGTTTGTGCGAGTGAGCTGGTGGATTTCAGATCCACAGTGTGTGTGTGCTGCTAGATTTAGGATCTAGAGTGTTAGTCCCTATTGCTGCTGTGTCAACAGTGTGAGGAGAGTTCTCCTCGTGGGGAGTTTGTTCCCCGTGTGTGTGCAGGCATCGACCTATGTGTTGTTGAAGCTTGGTTCCATGTTGGGGATTTATCCCCGTGCTGATTTTCTAGCAGTGAATCCTCATGGATCGTGAGGGGTGGACGTAGGTTGCCGTCGTTGCATCTGAACCACCTAAAAATCATTGTCTATTGTGTGGTTTAGTCCATCTCTTCTACCCTCATTCTATGTGATTGTTGATGCGTATTAATTCTTCCACATTCGTTCATTCAGATCTAGCATAATTGATCTTTTCTGTAATAGATCTTTGCTATATCGAAAGGTGGGTTTGAATTGACAAGGCCAATCTTGTCAGGACGATAACACCTTGCGTAAGTAGGATCTTTGGATTCATACCTCCGCCTAGTATCGAATAACTATCGTGGTGATAGATTTTGATAGATCTAATCTGTGACTTAACAGATCCGAGTTTCCAAGTTGCTATTTCATCATTTCTGTTTAAATCGGGTATATGTTCTTTAAAAACTATAATCACCTAAGTCACACCCCTCTTGGGTGTCATTGATCTCAGGACTTGAATTGGTATCAGAGCCAAGGCTCTGCTTTTTACAGATCTAACGATCTAGAGTAAGATCTAGATCAATGGCTAACACCATGTTCTCCATGAATTCTCCACCTGTGTTTGATGGCTGTAATTTTGATATATGGTTGAGAAGAATGTGCAGTCTAGTCAACTCATACGACCCTAAGCTGTGGAAGCTTATTTCTCATGGTCCTTATGAGTTGCCTGAAGAAGAATCAGTTTGGACTGCAGATTATGAGTCGAAACATGACAAAAAAATGTTTGTTTCTAAACCCGTTTATGGTTGTAGTTAATTCTAACAGTTTTCCATTTGTCTCCAGCTACAGCTCCGCAAAGGACCTACTAGATGGCTTGGCTGGCTTCCATGAAGAGAAGGAGGATAGATGTCTCATGGCCAGCATGAGTGATCGCAGCAATGATCAGCAGAGTGGATCATCATTAGAGGCAAGATCGGATTCTGATAATATATCTTTTGATGAGTTATTGGATGCATTCAATGAGCTTGTAGGTAAATATAAGAACTTAAAATCTGAGACTAATAAATTGAAAAAGAAATCTGAGTCTTGTTTACATGAGTTAGATCTTCATAAGGAACAAGCTGCATGCATCCAATCCGAAAATGAAAGCCTTCTTGCTAGAATCTCTGAATGTGAGGAAATTGAAAAGGAGCTAAAAATGAAACTGAACTCTGATCATGATGATCAAAAATTCCTGGATGAACTAATACTAAATAATGGACTGGTTAAGTAAAATGGAAAGCTTCTAAAAGAAAATGAGAACTTGAAGGAACTAAACACAGTCATATCGGAAAGATTGTTGGCTCTAGAAAAAGGAAAATTTGTGGCTATAGATGAGTCTGAAAATATGAATGGACTGAAACAAGAAGTAGAATGCCTTAAGAATATCAATGCGGTGTTGAATTTCAGCCTTGCTACTTGTGAAGAAAAACTTGCTGGTGCTAAATTTCAAATCACATCTTTAGAGAGTGAAATCCAGGACTTAAATAATTCACTATCTAAATTCGTGGATGGAAAAGATAATATGGATAAACTTTTGGGCATGAAAGTTTGTTTTGAAAGGGAAGGATTTGGCTATAATCTTGTTAAGAAGAAGTCCTTTGAGAACAAGGTATATACTTCTTTTGTTCAAAGTTCAAATATAGCCAGTACCTCAATTTCACCCCCAAAGTAGTCTTCTGTCCAAAAGATTCAAAAACAAAATAAAATTCAGAAAACCAATCTACAACAAAACCCCAAAAATACTGCTAGCACCACTATGCATGTTAAACATACTCCTGCTACACACACACATGCACCCAGGAAGAAAATCTCAAACTTTTACTGTGGAAAATATGGACATGCGATGTATGATTGTTTTATCATGAAAAATGATGATTTAAAAGCATGTAGGAACAGATCTGGTTTTAAAAATGTAAAGCAGTCGTTTACCACAAAACCTTCCATGCATTGTAATCACTGTGGTAAAAGAGGTCATACAATTTCACATTGTTGGCTGGTGAAGAAGAAAATGAATTTTCGGGCTAACAAAGATAAGTTTTCTCCATTTACATGGAAGCATGCTAATAACCTGAATAACAATTCTGTCAGATCATATGTGAATTGTCATGTCCTGAGCGCGGAAGGAACTTGGTATGCGTGACGAGTTATATCATTCATGTCAATCAGAGCATAAGTGTATTCGACACACAGATAGAGCGTGTAAAAGTAGAGATAAACTAAATCCTTTATTCATAATAACCATCAAGGTAATTCTATTACATAATCCCAATAAAAGTACTCAGGATAATCCTAACTCGATAAAAGAAAATTACAACAATTGACTCAAGAAAATAGGAAATAGACACGGATAGATAGATGCTTCTATGACTGGATGGCTCTACGCTCTTTTACTCATTCTCGATCCCATCTGATTGAATCTCGTCAACGGAGTTACCTGAAAAATAGGGGAAAACACTAGGTGAGCGAACAGTCAGTAGGAATTATATCTCAAGTACAAGCTTGGTTTAAATAATTACATGTTACATGAATGCAAGTTTAGCTATGCATGTACGCATGATGATGACAAGAGAAAGTAGAGTATCAAGAGTTAACGAACTAGCAAGATTTCAAGATATTCATATAGAATGTATCAAGGTGGTCAAGCATGTAAACATATCAAGTCATGTCACGTAAATTGGCTATCATAATATCAAGTAAGTAATAGCCATTCCGGGCCACGCAAGTCATGTCAAGTCAAGTCAAGCACGAATCGTGGAATGCCATAAATCAAGCTAGTCATGCACTTCAGTGCAATGCCACATCGTGATCAATATAGCTCCTATTGGCACAAGTACTTTCAGATGCTCCTCCTTGGACCAGATCGGGCCCTATATGCGGAAGCGTTGAGTCATGTATATTTTAGACATCCACTATAGTTATACCTAATATAGAGGTCCAAAGGAATAACCATTGTAAGATGATAAGGTAGATTTCACGAATGAAGGAGTTCTGGGACTAAACTTTGAACAAGTATGACACATCGTTAATCCTCACGAAAACCAAGACATGGCGTGAAACTGGGTAATTGGCGCCCACTCAATCGCCGCCAATTATAGAAATAGTGCCCACATGAGTGGTCGCCCATTCCTGTGAACAGTACAGGCTCGACAAAATAATGCCTAGGCTCAGGTCGCTATATCAGGGAAATAACAGCACTGGACCAGTCGCTAATTCCTTATGGCACCCAAGTCAATGTCGTCAATTACTGACAGAGAACAGACTTCTCAAAGTGGCTAGAAACAGTGCTCTAAGAGGGCAAAAGCATCACGTTTCTTCAGAGTGACGTGACAAGACATAGTGTCATGGGTTTTTAGGGTACAACCAGCTCGGCTGCCTTGAGAGAATCTAAGGCTAGCGTAGACTTACAGAGGTCTCTATGATGTAATCACCTGTCTGATGGAAGGAATATCACGCGGAGGGCTCAAACATCACCGAGAGTTGAGTGTGTAATTGATGAAATAAAAATAGAAACCACATCTACGGATGTGAGATGAGAGTGTCAATAGACCCGCGATATGGGCCAGAAAACACGATAAAACTATGACAAAGGAAATCTGCACCTGTACAGAAGTCGCTATTTCGGGCCAGAAAATGTGATAAAATTGTGAGACAGGAAATCTGCGCCTGTACAGAAGTCGCTTTTTAATGAAATAGCGACCTTCTGAAATGTCATTCAATAAGAATTTATATCATAATTTTCATGAATATAATGGAAATTAACGACACTGTATATGGGCGTTAATTCTAGGATTTTCTAAAAATTAATTTTTATGATTTCAAATAGCGATGGTCTACAGTGGCATTCATTCTTTAAATGACGCCCTGACCTCGGTTGTGTATTCATAATTTTTAATATATTCTACTTTTACTGGTTATTTACCAGTTAGCGCCCTTGCGTGAGGGCGTTCATTATTTAAATAGCAGTTGAGGGAATGTCGTCCATTCTTTGTCTGATGATACGCATCGGGCAGATACGATCATAGACACATTTTACTATTCACAGACAGGAAGTTTACAAAATCAGGAAATTACAGACATGAGTAGACATAGAAAAATATCATGAATCCAGAATCACATTCATGCATTAATTTTCACATCAGGTTACATAGTTATTAATTTTTAACATGTCATGTTTATTTAATTACAATAACGAATTAGTGATTGTTTGCGTGGGCGTTTATTGAATAGGCGCCTAGGCCATGGTCGCTATTTACAAAAAACTCAAAAACTAAACAGAACTTGTGATTTCCATGATATAAGACCTATATGCATGATATTACTGTTATCAACTAGTTGGGCTTCGTAACTTTAGAACACCTATCTTTTTGGGTTGATCTGGACGACGAACGGAAGAATATAAGTGGAGAATAAGCTGCAGCAGCAAATCTGCAACTGAACAGGAGTAGCAGTAGCAACTATGACAGTGGGAGCAGACGAGGAAGAAGAACTTCTTTGCTTCAGCAGGAGGAAGAAGAAGTGTGCAGCCTCTTCACGGCAGCAACTCGACCACGAAGGAGTAGTGGCAATGGGAGAAAGAGGATACAAGCTCCTCTCGTCTTCACACACCGACGCCAGCAGTAGCTATTGAAAGAAGTGGCAGACTTCTTTCATGGCAATTGTAGTGGCAGGAATACACCAACGGCCGTAGCAGAAGAGCAACAGTAGGAGGAGAGGAAAGACGACGAGGGCAATGCCGACGTAGATTAATCAGGACAAGCAGTAGCAGTAGCCGGGGCTCGTTCAAGAGGGGTTTATATTTATAGGGAAGGAAAACCTTATGGGGTTGTAGAATCCTAATGGGATTTAATTCCCATGTAAAGAATCATAATAGATCTAAAGTTTCCCATGCTTATTCATTTCTATCCATATCTGCAGCCGCTTTCCTAATTGAATCAAAAACCCTAATCCTCTTCGCATGCAAGCTTCGAACGTGGGTTTTGGGTTTGGAATAATATATCTATATCCATATATACATTCCCATAATTCCTTTGGACGTACTGAAGGCTATGTGCCTTCTTTGCCATTTTTAAGCCCATATATATATATTCAATTAAGACTTTGTATAAAGGCTGAGGCATTTGTGGTTTGAGTTTAAGCCCAATAGTGATGATTATGGTTTGGGCTTTTATCATTGATTTCGGTTCTTTGACTATTTAGTTTATTTTGGAGGATTTTGCTATTTAGGAAATTTTATTCCCATAATTTTATCCGAGTCGCTACACCCTCCCCCACTTAAAAGAATTTGGTCCCCAAATTCAATTGTATATAAACATGGAGGGTGCAGAATACTTGCGATGTTGAAATAAATCGGGGAATCTTTTGTTCATAGATTATTCAGTCTCCCACGTGACTTCTTGTTCTGAGCACATGCTCCATTGAACCTTGACCATGGGAATCATCTTGTTCCTCAATGCACGAACCTCGCGATCAAGGATCTTCAAAGGCTTTTGTTCATTGTGAGATCCTTTTGTATCACCAGGTTGCCATGATCTATGACGTGGGTCGGATCGTGAACATATTTCTTCAACATAGAAATCTGGAACACATTGTGAACCTCGGACAGTTGAGGAGGCAAGGCGATGCGATAGGCAACCTCACCAACTCTTCTTAACACATTGAAGGGGCCGATATATCTTGGTGTAAGCTTGCCCTTAACACCAAATCTTCAAATACCTCATCCTGGAGAAACCTTAAGAAAGACGTGATCTCCGACTTGAAATAAGAGATCTCTCCTTCTAGTATCGGCGTAAGTCTTTTGCCTAGACTGAGCCGTCTTAAGTCTTTCTCTAATTAGTTGAATCTTTTCTGTGGTGTCTCTCACCATGTCTGGGCCTAGTAGTTGTTTTTCGCCAACTTCGTCCCAGCACAAGGGTGATCGGCAACTCCTTCCGTATAATGCTTCGAAAGGTGCCATTTGAATACTTGCCTGGTAGCTGTTGTTATATGCAAACTCGACCATGGGCAAGTGATCATGCCAGCTTCCACCGAAATCAATGATATAAGCTCGTAGCATGTCTTCTACAACTTGATTTGTTCTTTCGGTCTGACCATCCGTTTGAGTAAAAGCTGTACGAAAGTTGAGACTTGTCCCCAACGAATGTTGTAGACCCTTCCAGAAATGAGAAGTGAATCACGATGTCAGTCAGAAACGATCGAAACAAGAACTCCATGCAGTCTGATGACTTCTTTGATGTACAAGGCAGCAAGAACATCAATTGACCATCAGCTCTTTATTGGCAGGAAGTGAGCTGACTTGGTCAATCGATCTATGATGACCCATATTCCATCATGTCCACCTTTAGATTTAGACAAACCCATAATGAAGTCCATGCCAATATCCTCCCACTTCTACTTAGGAATATCCAGAGGATGTAGCTTACCGGCAGGTTTTTGGTATTCTACCTTGACTTGTTGGCAGGCGAGACAGCGAGATACAAAGTCCGCTACCTCCCTTTTCATGTTGGGCCACCAAAAGGTCCGTTTCAAGTCTTGGTACATCTTGGTAGATCCAGGATGAATTATGTACCTTGATCGGTGAGCTTCTTCTAAAGTTTTCTTCTTCAATTCCAGGCAATCCGGTACACAAGTCCTTTCCTTGAATAATAATCTTCCATCTGATGGTACCTTGAATTCTGGTCATTCTTCTAGCTTATCCTTGATCTCTACTAACACCGGGTCACTGTCTTGAAGCTCCTTCATCTCGGTGAGCAGATCCAGTTGTATCCTCATGTATGATAGAGTAATACACCTTTTCTCCTGGTCTGTACTTATGTCAAGTTTAGGGAATTGCTCTAGCATCTTCCACTCTTGGATCATATAGTTGGCTAATAACGCTCTCGACTTTCAGCTAAGGGCATCAGCTACAGGATTACCTTTTCTAGGATGGCATTGTATTGCGAAGTCGAAGTCCTTGAGGTACTCTAGCCAACGTCTCTGTCTCATATTTAATTCCTTCTGAGAAAATAGATATTTGAGACTCTTGTCATCGGAGTACACGGTGAATTATTCTCCATAGGGATAGTGTCTCCAGATCTTTAAAGTAAATACCACCACGGCCAACTCTAAGTCGTGCACCGGGTAGTTCTCTTCAAGCTTCTTTAATTGTCGGGATGAGTAGGCAATGACTCTCCCTTGTTGCATTAACACACATCCGAGGCCAATGCCAGACGCATCGGTATATACCTTGAATTTCTCCCCTTTAGTTGGTAATGCCAATACCAGGGCGATTGTTAGATGATCCTTCAAGACTTGAAAGCCCTTCTCGCATTCTTCATCCCACTTATAAGGAATCTCCTTAGGGTCAGCCTAGTAAGAGGAACGGCGATCTAGGAGAAGTCCTTGATGAATCACCTGTAATAGCCAGCTAGACCGAAGAAACTATGGATCTTGGTAGCATTGGTCGGCCTTTCCCAACTCTTCACGGCCTCGACTTTCGACGGGTCAATCGAAATCCCATCCTTCGAGATCACATGTCCTAGGAAGGACACTTCTTGGAGCCAAAAGTCGCACTTGCTGAGTTTGGCATCGAGTTTATTATTCCTCAATATTTCTAATGCAATCCTTAAGTGTTCTTCATGATCTTCTTCGGTCTTTGAATAAATCAATATGTCAACAATGAAGACCACTACAAATTGATCTAGATGAGGCCTAAATATGTCATGCATCAACTGCATAAAGGCTGTAGGGGCATTCGTTAGTCCAAAAGGCATAACAACAAATTTATAGTGCCCATACCTGCTATGGAATGCGGTCTTATGAATGTCCTCATCCTTGATCCTCAATTGGTCATATCCTGACCGGAGATCAATCTTTGAAAAATATTTGGATCCGGATATCTGATCAAATAGCTCATCGATCCTCGGTAGTGGATACTTATTCTTGATAGTAAGATGGTTCAACTGCCGATAGTCGATGCAGAGTCTCATCGATCCATCCTTCTTATTTACAAATAACATAGGCGCTCCCCACGGGGAAGTGCTTGGTCTGATAAATCCTTTCTTCAAAAGCTCCATCAGCTGCTCTTTTAACTCTTTGAGCTCGGCGAGGGACATCCTATAAGGTGCCTTAGAAACTGGGCCAGCACCAGGGACAAGGTCGATGGTGAAGGCCACCTCCCTTTGTGGGGGTAATCCGGGTAAATCTTCACATCGGGAAACTCCCGAACTACTCGGATGTCTTCTATCTTGGGCTCCTTAACTTCCATGGTAGTCACAAAAGCTAGGAAAGCCATGGAGTCTTTCCATAAGAGCTTACTAGCTCGGAGAGCTGAAATAAGGGGTGACTTGTTCCGACCCTTAAGGCTAGTGTAGACAAGTTCCGGGAACTCCTTAAAAGTTACTTTGTCATTCCGGCAATCTATAACCACCTTGTGTGTGGATAGTCAATCAGCTCCTAGTATGACATCATACTCCTTCATATCTAGGCATATCAAATTGGTAGGTAGATTCTTCCCTTTTACCATAACTTCACAATTCAGATAATGGTGTGTGATCTCAGATTTATTTCCCATTGCCCCCATCTCCTTCCTTATTGGTCCACCTAAGTCTTAGGGTCCATGTGGGGCCAATCAAAGGTCCAAGGTGGGCTTCTAGAAGCTTGACCATTCAAAGGGGACAATGGGCTTAAAATGTCCAAGATGCCATCCCCATTTTTCAACCCCCCCTCTTAATGTTTTTTTATTTTGTTCCAAACCACATGGGGAATTAAATATGTTCTATCCCCTAAGTGCCCCTTCCCTAACCTAGATCTGAGGTTAGTTTAGGTCATTTTGTATTTCATACAAATACCATGTAATTCCCATTTTACAAGAATTAATGAGAAGAAAATTAGAATTTACCTCCAAGAGCCCAAGGACACCCCTCTCCCTCTCCCAACCCCTAGCTGATGTGAAAGCTACGAATTTCTGAGGTGTGAAGCCTCCTCCCCTCCCCCTCCCTGAGTGTGAAGCTCAGCACCGCCGCCGCCGCCGCCGCCGCCATCGAGCCGCCATCGCACCGCCACCGCCGCTACGTCGGAGTTCTGTCCAAATCAGGATAGAACCTCAGCTCCAGAATTTTATCATTTTTTATTGCTATCTTATCGATCCCCAATTTTGAGGTTTGTTCCCCCTGTCTTCCTTAATGTCCAGTTCAAATTTCGTGTTATTTGGCTTTCGTTTGGTATTGTTTCCATATTTTTGTTCTTCCCCTCAGTAATCTGCCTGTTTGCAAATCTGTAGGACAATGTCCCCTTGTCATAATTTTTACACCCCCTTATCAATTTTTAGAAAATCCATAAAAATTCTTAAGTGTTCCTAACATCCACCCCTTCCACCAGTAATTTACTAGCACCCATCAAATTCTCTTACTCTCCGGTCAAAAATCATCTTTAGGCAGATCCCTTTCTGTCCTGATAGTTTGTAACCAGATCCACAGGAAAACCCATAGTTTGCAGATATTCTCATTTCTAATCCCTTCTCTGGATCAATAAGAAAACAATATATGTTCTAGATCTAGAAGTCATATTTCCAACGCTACTAGTCTCACCTCAATCTGATTCCGAATATGAGAGAATTAATTCTTGCCACCGAGGTGCGCAAATCTGTTCCCTGTGCAGGTCTGAAATAGTAGTCCGAGAGAAATTCACAAACAAATACCAAAAGTCAGCTTCTGGAACCGCCCCTTCAGGGAGTCGTTCAGGGATGTCCTGCCAACGTTTCAGCCGAGCGGCTCCTTCATAAGATCTCAGGAAGACGACATTCCTTTGGAGGCAACAGCTTGCTGTCCAGCGAGTCAGAACTGAGTCGGCGCAGCACCGAGTCGGCACAGGACCGAGTCGGACCAGGAGGCCGAGTTCACCCGAACTCACCTCCAGCTTGCTTCCCGTCAACCCAGGGTCGGTCCTCCCGGGCCCCACTTGTAGCCCTTTACCTCCCTGCGTGGAGTGGGGAAAAAAATTCACTGTTGTAATTAAGTTTTTACCATTGTACCGGGAGTTACCGTAACTGACCGGGGTCGTCTTCCCCACGCCCGAAGCGTGGAGGTATCATGTCCACTCCTCTCTCGAAATTTTCTTTATTTCGTATATTTCCATATGCTACTGCTAGAGAGCTTGTGATAGGTTAATTTAGCTCGATATCTATTTTATCACTGTTGCGAGAGAGAGAGCGAGACCCGTCCCGTGACTCGATCCGAGCACGGAAGAGCCGACTACCCGACTCATTGTCGGTTTCTCAATCGTTCACGGTCCCACGCATCCCTCGCTAGGGACACCTGCGAGCTAGAGTCCCAGGTCGCGTGTCCGTCCCGCATCAATTTGGTATTAGTGCGCCAGTTGAGTCTAGGGTAGTATTTGGTTCAAACCAAAAATACAAAGAAAGAGTCATTTAAGTCTAGGAGTCTATGTCTAAGTCGGTCGTTGCATTTGCATACCATTGTTCGGTATATAAAAAGGTGTCGCCCGACTGTTAGGTTACGCCTATCGGAGAGGTGATTCACTCGCGTGAGAGGATCTTTGGATCCCCGGACTCCGCCAGGTACCGGATCTTGGTTTAAGTCTAGGGTCCTTAGTGTGCATTAGTTAGTGCATTCCAACCTTGCATAGTCGCGTCTAGTGTCTTGTCCAAGTGTCAGCTTGTCCATCGTATAGTCCCCAGTCTCTAATGGACTCCTGATCGCCTAGGCAATATGACCGTTGGCACACCCATGGGTTGGGCAACCATCCTCTCCACTTCCATAGGCCCGAAGCCTCAGATTTTTATGGCTCCAATGACCTGAGCGACTACCTCAAATGGGAGGCCACCATGGACACATACTTTGATTGTTATACCATGTCCGAAGCCGGGCAATTCTATTTTGCCAAGGAGAGGCTTCTCCAGGGGGCTGCCGAAAAAT
The DNA here is from genome assembly GCA_022559845.1 of Amorphophallus konjac. Classification (NCBI taxonomy): domain Eukaryota; kingdom Viridiplantae; phylum Streptophyta; class Magnoliopsida; order Alismatales; family Araceae; genus Amorphophallus; species Amorphophallus konjac. The sequence continues at coordinate 71,069,745 of CM040120.1, forward strand.
GGAGAGACATCGAAGGCTTGAGAGAGGTTAGGAGGCAATGGCCCATCGAATCATGGTGGGACATGAAGAGAGAGCTTAGGAGGGTTTACCTACCCGGCCCGGTCACCCCCAACCGACCCCACCTAATCACCTCCAACCAAGTGGGTCATAGTCGGAGGCAAGGAGCCCCGCACTTAGATGAGCCCTAACCCAAGCCTAGGCCAGTTGATTACGGGCGAGTCCACCGTGATACCCCTACTCCAACCCATACCATTGTCGAACTTGTGCAAATGATTTCGGAAAGGGTGGATAGGAGGTGTGCTTATTTTGAGTCGCTGGTCTCCCCTTGCCCACCTCCGAGGCAGGAGGTAGCCATACTCGAGCCTAGGGAGGCCATAGCCCGTAGCCCCAACCCGGCCCCACCTACGGGGTCCCAAGGACCACTTCCCCTCCGGGAGGACATGCCTTCCTCAACCATGAGAGCTCCTCTGCCACCACCCTCACATCTTTATTCAGAGCCATCTTAGCCCGAGCCACCCGTGTTTCTAACGGTAACGCTTTTCATCGCCGAGCCACTGCTTAGCTGGCTCAAGAATGGCTTGGTCCCACCTCCCTTCCCATCCATGGACCCCACCCTACCATTAGTGCCGGTCAACTCATTCCATACCACTTTTCGATCTAGTCATTATGTGGATACCTTGGATGACCTTCTTAAAGGATTAAATCGGCAGTTGACATTTACGCACTTGTTGGCCCCAGGCTTCGACCGACCTACAGGTCATAGCTTCACACATCCATCCGTAGGGTCTATCACCTCCGAGTGCACCGTGGGTCATGTCACCACGGAGGTTCTCCTATTCCTTCCCTTGCCGACCGAGCCAACCTTCGTACCCTTTTGCCCGAAGGAGGAACCATACCTCTTATATAAGATCACCGTTCCCTATACCCTCATGCATGAAGGTGGCCACCTACACCTTCAAGATTTCCAAATGTGTGACTGTGACTTGTGGGAGCCCAGTTTGAGGGGTCATACCTTCTTTGATCCCTTCGACCCCTTCTCTTGTGGAGCTCTTGACCCACTATATTTACTCCACCATTACGAGGGGGTCAACTATCACACCCCTTCTCCACGGGTCGGTCCATTTGCACCCTCCAAGCCCGTTCACGATACACCTACATATCGGGATGATGTAGAAGATGGCCCACCTAAACCTCCCAAATCTAAAAGGCCGTCCGTGCATGAATGGATCACTTTAGGATACCTTCCCCATTCTGCCAACCACAGGTTGCATCTAGTGTATGCATGGCACACCTTCGGGTGTCCCGATCCGCCATTGCATATGTATGAGTCGGACTAACCGTAGGTTTATTTAGGGTCATGTGTGAGTCCGTGTCTTTCTTTCTTGTCGAGTGCATAGTGAGTTTTCATGCATCGTGTCTAGTCGGTCTTTTGTACGCTCGCATTGTCAGTCCCTTTCGAGTGCGAGACTTGTCGGCATGTGGGATCGGCTCGACCATTCTCTATCTCAGATCTAGTCACATATAGGGACCCAGCGGTGACTCCTAGTGAGTCTTTGAGCCGCCTCCCTCATTTGAGAGTGACCCCACCCCGGAGTGTCCACCTCGAGCCTCATTCCCCAGCAGCGAGTGCAAATCAAATCTATACGGCATGAGCAGGTGTCGAATACTTGGAGTGGAGCGTACTCCGCTCTTCTTGGTCGATGATGGATCTACTGGAACTACTCGAGCAGCCGCACCCCTTACTCGACGGGGTCGAGTTCTTCCCACCCGTGGAGAATTGATGGGGACATCAGAGCAAGACCACTAACTTTTTATTTTGCATTTGAGTCCTTTTATTTGCATTTATATCCTTGGGAAACATGTATGCAATTGTAAGGCTTTATAAGCCAATTTGTCATTGCTCAAGGATCCGTGGGTTTTTGTGTAAAAGTCCAGTAGGACCAGCAACGGGCCCCCATCTCCTTCCCTATTGGTCCACCTAAGCCTTAGGGCCCATGTGGGGCCAGTCAAAGGTCCAAGGTGGGCTTCTAGAAGCTTGACCATTCAAAGGGGACAATGGGCTTAAATTGTCCAAGGTGCCATCCCCATTTTTCAAAGCCCCCCCTCTTAATATTTTTTTATTTTGTTCCAAATCACATGGGGAATTAAATATGTTCTATCCCCTAAGTGCCCCTCCCCTAACCTAGATCTGAGGTTAGTTTAGGTCATTTTGTATTTCATACAAATACCATGTAATTCCCATTTTACTAGAATTAATGAGAAGAAAATCAGAATTTACCTCCAAGAGCCCAAGGACACCCCTCTCCCTCTCCCAACCCCTAGCTGATGTGAAAGCTACGAATTTCTGAGGTGTGAAGCCTCCTCCCCTCCCCCTCCCTGAGTGTGAAGCTCAGCACCGCCACCGCCGCCGCCATCGAGCCGCCATCGCACCGCCACCGCCGTAACGTCGGAGTTCTGTCCAAATCAGGATAGAACCTCAGCTCCAGAATTTTATCTTTTTTTATTGTTATCTTATCGATCCCCAATTTTGAGGTTTGTTCCCCCTGTCTTCCTTAATCTCCAGTTCAAATTTCGTGTTATTTGGCTTTCGTTTGGTATTGTTTCCATATTTTTGTTCTTCTCCTCAGTAATCTGCCTGTTTGCAAATCTGTAGGATAGTGTCCCCTTGTCATAATTTTTACACCCCCTTATCAATTTTTAGAAAATCCATAAAAATTCTTAAGTGTTCCTAACATCCACCCCTTCCACCAGTAATTTACTAGCACCCATCAAATTCTCTTACTCTCCGGTCAAAAATCATCTTTAGGCAGATCCCCTTTCTGTCCTGATAATCTGTAACCAGATCCACAGGAAAACCCATAGTTTGCAGATATTCTCATTTCTAATCCCTTCTCTGGATCAATAAGAAAACAATATATGTTCTAGATCTGGAAGTCATCTTTCCAACGCTACTAGTCTCACCTCAATCTGATTCCGAATATGAGAGAATTAATTCTTGCCACCGAGGTGCGCAAATCTGTTCCCTGTGCAGGTCTGAAATAGTAGTCCGAGAGAAATTCACAAACAAATACCAAAAGTCAGCTTCTGGAACCGCCCCTTCAGGGAGTCGTTCAGGGATGTCCTGCCAACGTTTCAGCAGAGCGGCTCCTTCATAAGATCTCAAGAAGATGACATTCCTTTGGAGGCAACAGCTTGCTATCCAGCGAGTCAGAACTGAGTCGGCGCAGCACCGAGTCGGCACAGGACCGAGTCGGACCAGGAGGCCGAGTTCACCCGAACTCACCTCCAGCTTGCTGCCCGTCAGCCCAGGGTCGGTCCTCCCGGGCCCCACTTGTAGCCCTTTACCTCCCTGCGTGGAGTGGGGAAAAAAATTCACTATTGTAATTAAGTTTTTACCATTGTACCGGGAGTTACCGTAACTGACCGGGGTCGTCTTCCCCACGCCCGAAGCGTGGAGGTATCATGTCCACTCCTCTCTCGGAATTTGCTTTATTTCATATATTTCCATATGCTACTGCTAGAGAGCTTGTGATAGGTTAATTTAGCTCGATATCTATTTTATCACCGTTGCGAGAGAGAGAGAGCGAGACCCATCCCGTGACTCGATCCGAGCACGGAAGAGCCGACTACCCGACTCATTGTCGGTTTCTCAATCGTGCACGGTCCCACGCATCCCTCGCTAGGGACACCTGCGAGCTAGAGTCCCAGGTCGCGTGTCCGTCCCGCATCAATTTGGTATTAGTGCGCCAGTTGAGTCTAGGGTAGTATTTGGTTCAAACCAAAAATACAAAAAAAGAGTCATTTAAGTCTAGGAGTCTATGTCTAAGTCAGTCGTTGCATTTGCATACCATTGTTCGGTATATAAAAAGGTGTTGCCCGACTGTTAGGTTACGCCTATCGGAGAGGTGATTCACTCGCGTGAGAGGATCTTTGGATCCTCGGACTCCGCCAGGTACCGGATCTTGGTTTAAGTCTAGGGTCCTTAGTGTGCATTAGTTAGTGCATTCCAACCTTGCATAGTCGCGTCTAGTGTCTTGTCCAAGTGTCAGCTTGTCCATCGTATAGTCCCCAGTCTCTAATGGACTCCTGATCGCCCAGGCAATATGACCGTTGGCACACCCATGGGTTGGGCAACCATCCTCTCCACTTCCATAGGCCCGAAGCCTCGGATTTTTATGGCTCCAATGACCTGAGCGACTACCTCAAATGGGAGGCCACCATGGACACATACTTTGATTGTTATACCATGTCCGAAGCCGGGCAATTCTATTTTGCCAAGGAGAGGCTTCTCCATGGGGCTGCCGAAAAATGGAGAGACATCGAAGGCTTGAGAGAGGTTAGGAGGCAATGGCCCATCGAATCATGGTGGGACATGAAGAGAGAGCTTAGGAGGGTTTACCGACCCGGCCCGGTCACCCCCAACCGACCCCACCTAATCACCTCCAACCAAGTGGGTCATAGTCGGAGGCAAGGAGCCCCGCACTTAGATGAGCCCCGACCCAAGCCTAGGCCAGTTGATTACGGGCGAGTCCACCATGATACCCCTACTCCAACCCATACCATTGTCGAACTTGTGCAAATGATTTCGGAAAGGGTGGATAGGAGGTGTGCTTATTTTCAGTCGCTGGTCTCCCCTTGCCCACCTCCGAGGCAGGAGGTAGCCATACTCGAGCCTAGGGAGGCCATAGCCCGTAGCCCCAACCAGGCCCCACCTACGGGGTCCCAAGGACCACTTCCCCTCCGGGAGGACATGCCTTCCTCACCCATGAGAGCTCCTCTGCCACCACCCTCACAGCTTTATTCAGAGCCATCTTAGCCCGAGCCACCCGTGTTTTTAACGGTAACGCTTTTCATCGCCGAGCCACTGCTTAGCTGGCTCAAGAATGGCTTGGTCCCACCTCCCTTCCCATCCATGGACCCCACCCTACCATTAGTGTCGGTCAACTCATTCCATACCACTTTTCGATCTAGTCATTATGTGGATACCTTGGATGACCTTCTTAAAGGATTAAATCGGCAGTTGACATTTACGCACTTGTTGTCCCCAGGCTTCGACCGACCTACAGGTCATAGCTTCACACATCCATCCGTAGGGTCTATCACCTCCGTGTGCACCGTGGGTCATGTCACCACGGAGGTTCTCCTATTCCTTCCCTTGCCGACCGAGCCAACCTTCGTACCCTTTTGCCCGAAGGAGGAACCATACCTCTTATATAAGATCACCGTTCCCTATACCCCCATGCATGAAGGTGGCCACCTACACCTTCAAGATTTCCAAATGTGGGACCGTGACTTGTGGGAGCCCAGTTTGAGGGGTCATACCTTCTTTGATCCCTTCGACCCCTTCTCTTGTGGAGCTCTTGACCCACCATATTTACTCCACCATTGCGAGGGGGTCAACTATCACACCCCTTCTCCACGGGTCGGTCCATTTGCACCCTCCAAGCCCGTTCACGATACACCTACATATCGGGATGATGTAGAAGATGGCCCACCTAAACCTCCCAAATCTAAAAGGCCGTCCGTGCATGAATGGATCACTTTAGGATACCTTCCCCATTCTGCCAACCACAGGTTGCATCTAGTGTATGCATGGCACACCTTCGGGTGTCCCGATCCGCCATTGCATATGTATGAGTCGGACTAACTGTAGGTTTGTTTAGGGTCATGTGTGAGTCCGTGTCTTTCTTTCTTGTCGAGTGCATAGTGAGTTTTCATGCATCGTGTCTTGTCGGTCTTTTGTACGCTCGCATTGTCAGTCCCTTTCGAGTGCGAGACTTGTCGGCAAGTGGGATCGGCTCGACCATTCTCTATCTCAGATCTAGTCACATATAGGGACCCAGCGGTGATTCCTAGTGAGTCTTTGAGCCGCCTCCCTCATTTGAGAGTGACCCCACCCCGGAGTGTCCACCTCGAGCCTCATTCCCCAGCAGCGAGTGCATATCAAATCTATACGGCATGAGCAGGTGTCGAATACTTGGAGTGGAGCGTACTCTGCGCTTCTTGGTCGATGATGGATCTACTGGAACTACTCGAGCAGCCGCACCCCTTACTCGACGGGGTCGAGTTCTTCCCACCCGGGGAGAATTGATGGGGACATCAGAGCAAGACCACTAACTTTTTATTTTGCATTTGAGTCCTTTTATTTGCATTTATATCCTTGGGAAACATGTGTTAGGATCGGTGCAAGTATTCAGAGGGGGGGTGAATGAATATTTCCTCTTAAAAACCTTTTCGCCTAGTTAAAATTTCGCTTACTAAAAATGCTCGTTCGCAAACCAAATATACTTGAAGGCAGAATGGCAGTAGTGAAACAACCAAACACAAAGTGAGGTCACAAGGGGGCTAACCAGACAGATCTAGTCAATCTGAAAACTAATTAACTCTTCTGCTCAACCAGAAGGCAAACACAAGGAGCGCCCCTGTACAATCACCTAGCGGAAGCACAAAAAGACAATCACACCACTGCACAATATATTTTTAGGTGGTTCGGTCCAGCAGACCTACATCCACCCCACACTCAACCCGAGTGTGACTTCCACTAGCTCACGCTAGAAACTGCAGACTCAGTCTGCAACAGGTGCTGCCACACAGCTTGACCAGGGGAACAACCTCCCCTCTTCCTCCCAACCGGAGGGAACCACTAGTGACACGAGTCACTAGCAAACCAGAGACGCAAGTCTCTCTTCCTCCAGACCGGAGGGAACACCTAGTCTTGCAACCCACAAGACTAGAACCGGAGGACCAATCCTCCCTTCCTCCAAAGCCGGAGGGAACCAACCGGTGACTTCCAGTCACCAGCAAACCAGAGGTCGAAGACCTCTCTTCCTCCAGACCAGGAGGGACCCCTGGACTTGCAATCCACAAGCCCAGAACCGGAGATCAGATCTCCCTTCCTCCAAACCGGAGGGAACCCACAAGTAGCACCCAGCTATTTGCAACCGGAGATATCAATCTCCCTTCTCCTGAACAAACAGGAGGAAACCCGACCTCTCTACAGAGTATCGGAAACACAACAAGTAAATAGATCAAAAGAGAAACAAAACCAACAATAGAAAGCTGAAAAGATAAAACCAAATGTGGCTCTCGCAGGAGCTGGCTGGCCTGGATTTGATCCACGGTCCAGTAGACAGATCTTCAGGTAAGTTTTTCTTCCTCTTCTCTTCTCTCCTTCTTCTCCTCTTTCGCTCTCTCGATCTCTGCTCCCCTATTCTCTTCGGCTCACACTTCTATCTCTCTCTTTCTCTTCCTCTCCTTCTGCTCTTCTTCTTCTTCTTCACTCTTTCTTCTCTTTTCACACGAGCACTATCTCTCTCTCTTTTTCTTCTTCTGCTCTCACTCTCACTCTCTTCTCTGCTCTCTTCTTTTCTTTCTTCTCTTCCTTTTTCTGGATCGGGGCTCTCTGTATGAGATTTTCTTCTTGCCAACTTGATCACCTTCATCTGAGGACGAAGGGTTCTATTTATAGTAGCAACAGCAGGTGGATAGGGCACAAAACGCGTGTGCCTCCCACATTTCCAGAATCTTCCTGCCACGTGTCTTTATCAGATTGGTTCCTCTTGTCTCGGATCACGTGCAGCTCAGGAGTGTGGAATGTTCTTCCTCGGACCTGTAATAAGATTACAACCCATTAAAACTGAGGGCTACAGGAACTAAAGCTGCATGAGGTATGGACTGTACTGGGAATGACACGAGATAGATACGGTGACTACAACACGAAACAAGGAAAGAACAACACGAGATACACTGTGACAGAACAGACACAAGGAAGAGAACGACACGAAATATAGCGGTGACAAAAGTAAACATTACAAGAGAGCAACACGAGGTTCATATGAGAACAGTACGAAGTTAGAAGGAAACAACACGCGGACATAAACACAAGAGAAACACGAAGACATGAATACAAATGAAAGCAAAGACCTAAGGGTAACACGGGGTGGTACAAAAAACAGCACGAGATAGAAAATAGAACGATACGAGGTACCAAGGCTAATACAACAAGGAAGATGACACGAGGTCAGATAAGAACGGCACGAGGTGAGTAGAAAACGACACGAGGTAGAAAGAAAACAACACGAAGACACGAAGACAAAAACAACACGGAGACACGAAGACAGAGTATCGGAAACACAGCAAGTAAATAGATCAAAAGAGAAACGAAACCAGCAATAGAAAGCTGAAAAGATAAAACCAAATGTGGCTCTCGCAGGAGCTGGCTGGCCTGGATTTGATCCACGGTCCAGTAGACAGATCTTCAGGTAAGTTTTTCGTCCTCTTCTCTTCTCTCCTTCTTCTTCTCTTTCACTCTCTCGATCTCTACTCCCCTATTCTCTTCGGCTCACACTTCTATCTCTCTCTTTCTCTTCCTCTCCTTCTGCTCTTCTTCTTCTTCACTCTTTCTTCTCTTTTCACACGAGCACTATCTCTCTCTCTTTTTCTTCTTCTGCTCTCACTCTCACTCTCTTCTCTGCTCTCTTCTTTTCTTTCTTCTCTTCCTTTTTCTGGATCGGGGCTCTCTGTATGAGCTTTTCTTCTTGCCAACTCGATCACCTTCATCTGAGGATGAAAGGTTCTATTTATAGTAGCAACAGCAGGTGGATAGGGCACAAAACGCGTGTGCCTCCCACATTTCCAGAATTTTCCTGCCACGTGTCTTTATCAGATTGGTTCCTCTTGTCTCGGATCACGTGCAGCTCAGGAGTGTGGAATGTTCTTCCTCGGACCTGTAATAAGATTACAACCCATTAAAACTGAGGGCTACAGGAACTAAAGCTGCATGAGGTATGGACTGTACTGGGAATGACACGAGATAGATACGGTGACTACAACACGAAACAAGGAAAGAACAACACGAGATACACTGTGACAGAACAGACACAAGGAAGAGAACGACACGAAATATAGCGGTGACAAAAGTAAACATTACAAGAGAGCAACACGAGGTTCATATGAGAACAGTACGAAGTTAGAAGGAAACAACACGCGGACATAAACACAAGAGAAACACGAAGACATGAATACAAATGAAAGCAAAGACCTAAGGGTAACACGGGGTGGTACAAAAAACAGCACGAGATAGAAAATAGAACGATACGAGGTACCAAGGCTAATACAACAAGGAAGATGACACGAGGTCAGATAAGAACGGCACGAGGTGAGTAGAAAACGACACGAGGTAGAAAGAAAACAACACGAAGACACGAAGACAAAAACAACACGGAGACACGAAGACAGAGTATCGGAAACACAGCAAGTAAATAGATCAAAAGAGAAACGAAACCAGCAATAGAAAGCTGAAAAGATAAAACCAAATGTGGCTCTCGCAGGAGCTGGCTGGCCTGGATTTGATCCACGGTCCAGTAGACAGATCTTCAGGTAAGTTTTTCGTCCTCTTCTCTTCTCTCCTTCTTCTTCTCTTTCACTCTCTCGATCTCTACTCCCCTATTCTCTTCGGCTCACACTTCTATCTCTCTCTTTCTCTTCCTCTCCTTCTGCTCTTCTTCTTCTTCACTCTTTCTTCTCTTTTCACACGAGCACTATCTCTCTCTCTTTTTCTTCTTCTGCTCTCACTCTCACTCTCTTCTCTGCTCTCTTCTTTTCTTTCTTCTCTTCCTTTTTCTGGATCGGGGCTCTCTGTATGAGCTTTTCTTCTTGCCAACTCGATCACCTTCATCTGAGGATGAAAGGTTCTATTTATAGTAGCAACAGCAGGTGGATAGGGCACAAAACGCGTGTGCCTCCCACATTTCCAGAATTTTCCTGCCACGTGTCTTTATCAGATTGGTTCCTCTTGTCTCGGATCACGTGCAGCTCAGGAGTGTGGAATGTTCTTCCTCGGACCTGTAATAAGATTACAACCCATTAAAACTGAGGGCTACAGGAACTAAAGCTGCATGAGGTATGGACTGTACTGGGAATGACACGAGATAGATACGGTGACTACAACACGAAACAAGGAAAGAACAACACGAGATACACTGTGACAGAACAGACAGAAGGAAGAGAACGACACGAAATACAGCGGTGACAAAAGTAAACATTACAAGAGAGCAACACGAGGTTCATATGAGAACAGTACGAAGTTAGAAGGAAACAACACGCGGACATAAACACAAGAGAAACACGAAGACATGAATACAAATGAAAGCAAAGACCTAAGGGTAACACGGGGTGGTACAGAAAACAGCACGAGATAGAAAATAGAACGATACGAGGTACCAAGGCTAATACAACAAGGAAGATGACACGAGGTCAGATAAGAACGGCACGAGGTGAGTAGAAAACGACACGAGGTAGAAAGAAAACAACACGAAGACACGAAGACAAAAACAACACGGAGACACGAAGACACAAATAGAAACCAACACGAAGTGGCACAGAAAGCAACATGAGGTGCTGTAATGTTCTGCACGCAGTGGAACAAAAACGACACGAGGACACAGAAACAACAGTAACCAACACGAAGTGTGGTTACTAAACAGGAACGACACGAGGTCTACAGGGAAACGACTCGAAGTTCATCAGAACTATTCGAGCTGTTTCAGAAACACGACATGAAGTTAAGTGAGAACAGCACGAGGTGAAAAACGACACGAGCTGACAGCAACTCAAGGATGAAAAATAGAAACCGACACGAAGTTCATAAACTCAACACGAAGACATAACTACTGAAATAATACGAAAGACACGGACACATCACGAAGATCAACACAGAAACCGACACGAGGTGTGGTTTCAAAACAAACAAAATCGACACGAGATGAACAACTAAAAAACAAAGGAGACGACATGAAATATAGTAGAAACAACACGGACACACGACCTGAAGGACAGTAAACATAAACAACACGAAGTATGACAGAAACAGTACGGACATACAATGTACTACCTCATAGCAGATTTCCTGTTAGGCATAGAACTCAACACAAAGTGTTGTAAGCTGAGACGACACGAGATCTTTTCGTGTTAGTGAGGGGAAACAACACGAAGACTCAAATATAGAAACAACACGAAGATGATGTGCAGTCTGATGTACAGACTTTGAAGAACAGTCCAATGTATGGACTTTGAAATCGAAGACCAATGTGCAGACTTGACAGTGAAGACTAGTGTGCAGACTTCAAGTTTAACTGTGGATGTACAGACTTCACGCGTTGACGCAACAAGCTATGCAATGTACACACTTCACTGAACAGGATGTGCAGACTTTGTGAGCGCCAAGTGATGTACAGACTTGGATGACCAACGCCAATGTATAGACTTCCAACGTGAGTAATGCGCTGTACAGACTTTGTCTTCAGACGCTAAATGAGACTGACAGTGTATACACTTAGCCAATGCAATGCACTGTATGGACTTCTAAGAGACGCTCAATGTACAGACTTACTGCCAATCAGTGTATAGACTCTGTAAATGCATATGAATGCTTTATGCAGCAGATAACAGTCTGAACTTCAAATGCAATGACTTACACAACAAAATGACTCACAGTGATTAACAACAAACACCAATCATCAAAACCAAATCAATCATCAAAACCACAGCAATGAATGCTTTATGCATCAGTTTAACATGTAGCATGACTGAACATCAAATATGTTCATCTAAACTGAGCAGCAAGATGACTGAACATTTGATTAACTCACATCAACAACCAATCATCAAAACCATCATCAAAACCATAGGGGCACAACAATCTCCCCCTTTTTGATGATGGCAACACTTTCAATATATTGAGTCATTCTGATGATGTGAGGCAATCTGCTGAAGACTCAAATTATTCTCCCCCTTTGACTTCATGAAAAAGAAAATAATTTGAGAAATTAAAGCAGGTGTAAAAGTTCAGTCAATTCCTCCCCCTTGCAAGAACATGATACAGCCTTTTTGGCAAACAATCTCCCCTTTGGTATAATCTAGATAAACCATGGTAGATGCAGATGCAGCAAGAAATGCAATACTTTCCCCTGAGTATATGAGTGCAAGGTCACAAATGATATGAACATGATTCAGTGTGACAAGGAATGCTCCCCCTGATATGAAATTGATGCAAATTGATATGAAATTGATGCAAGACATGGAATCTCCCCCTCAATAAGTGGAATCTTATGAGATGAATGAGAAGGAGACCACAGGGGCAAACACGGAGAAGTTCAGTTCAGTGAATCAATAACATGAGCAGAAGAAAATCAGCCAGACAGATTTTTCAAGGATGCTCCAAACACAAGAAATTTAGTCAGATTTTCAAAGAGATATCAATCTCATAAATCTAAAGCATAAGTTTTCAAAGTCTTCTATCATAAGGGCTTATGAATGACATTTATTTGAACAGCATGGTTTAAACATGATGTATGCAGAGTTTATCAATAAAATTCTGTATTGATATCTAAAGCCATATTTTAATAAACATGAACCAAGCCCTCATATTTATCTTGATTATCCTCCCTTTGTCTTACACAATCAAATCTATTGACTTCTTTCAGAATTACATGCACTAGTATTGAAATCAAGCAATTATGAAGTCATATTATTTTGTCTAGGGTTGTAGCAATTTGATTTTAGCATCAATATTCAGATATTTCAATCTTTTGAATAATTTTCTTGCTACAATTTTACGAGCACTCTAGTTCAGTTCACACCTTGTAGCTAGAGGATATACCTTGATTAGAGGCCAATATCCCTAAGCACTTAGTGTGACTAACTGTCATGCTATATATATGAACAGAGATAGCATTTACACATCATGATGCACTCCAAATCATTTCTTGATGAGTGAGTTGTATTTCTCAGTGTGCATGCCATTGCTCTGCCTGAATTTTCAATAAACTTTATTCTACAGAGTTGACTAAGACACCTCATGACATGGTCCTTTGGACATGGTTTCTCAGTGATCAAAGTCATTGCTCTGACAACAATTACCCTTTAGATAAAACAGACAAATTCCTTTGCTTCAAGTCAATAATAATTTCATGTACTTAACCAATTGAAGCCATGAATTCAATAATGCAGATTTCAGAAGTTTTCAAGATACAGCATGAAACAGATGGTTAAGGTTTATTAAACATGCTTCAGATATTTTTTAAGAGATTTTAAAGTCAAACTCATTGAATACATTAAACTTAAACCACATGAGTTATTTTAGTCATTCATAAAAATGTATAATAGAAGATTTCTAGTTCAAAATTTTCAGATTTATGATCGAGATAGCCCATTGAAATCTTCATGAAAGACTGATAGAATTCTGAAGCCAAGCGATACCAATTGTTACCAATTGATAGGAGAGATTTTGAAGCTTAGTGTTTTCAAATTATGATCAAGGCTTGTCAACAAAATCAGTAAGAGAGGATATGCAATGAGTTCTGACCCATGTATGCATTTGACAACCTTTATGCAATAGCAATGACTCCCCCTCACAATATGCATTCAAACTCTCTTTTTGGCATTTCCAATATAGGGAGATGGAATGCACTATATGTATGCAGGGAGATGCAAGCACTCAACATTGAATGCTATGCTAGGATATGCAACTTACTCCCCCTGAAAACATGCAATGTTTGCACTGAAAACTGAACATATGAGACCAAATGATTCATGCACATTCAGGTTTTCAATGAATTATGCAACAGATAGTTTTCAAACAGCATTCATATTCAGTTCAGATTTTTTTTTGAAAATTTCAGAGTGCATGATCAGAAAATAATGCACATGGCGAATGATGAATGCAAATGCAAAAACAGATTTAACTTGCTATGTATTAAAACTAAAAACAAGAAGAGCAGGAAGTTTACCTGAAAAGTTCAGTATGGGGTTTTCTTCTTGAGTGCCTTGGATCATTACCCCCCCCCCTTTTTTTTATTTCAGTCCCAAGGCACACCTGCATAGCAATGTTATTTTGCACAAACAGGTACCCAAGAAGTCTTGGGTCCTGACAAAACATTATTACTTCTAGCAGGTTTTCTCAACAGATTTTTAACTTGATAGCAAGGAGCAGCAGTTTTCAGATCTAATTTATGCATATTCTTGTTAGCATGACTTCTATGTGCATACACATGAGATTTTCTGTTAACAGAATAAAAATTCTGTTTACCAAAACCGGTTTGGTTTTGATATCCTGCCAGCCAACAGGTTTCAGCCCTGTGACCTGGCTTCCCACAATGATGACATGTAAATTTCGCAACATGGAGTTTAGCAGGGTTATTTTGAACATGCCAACAATTTCCAGCTCTGTGGCCTGGCTTTCCACAGTTATAACATGAAGGTTTTGCAAATTGTCTTACAGGGAATTTAGCATGTTTGAGATTCACACTTCTACCCTGAATATGCCAACAGTCCTTGACTGTATGGCCATGCTTTCTACAGTGAGAGTAATAAAAGGCATTCTTTTTAAAATTGAGTTCATTATTGCCATATCCCCCTTGGGCGTGCCAACAGTCCTTGACTGTGTGGCCATACTTCCCACAGTGATAGCATGCAGAAGACTTTCTATTAATGGCAGGGAATTTAACAATTTTAGAATTGAATTTTCTATCCTGAGCATGCCAACAATCAATGGCCCTGTGGCCATGCTTTCCACATTCAAAGCATGAAGTAGAATTTCTTTTAAAAGAACTTGACCAGCATTCAGAGGCCTTGTGACCAATTTTGTTGCAATTAAAACATATAATGTGCTGGTTCTTGTTAAAGACATGCTGATTTGCAAGGTGTTTTGTATGATATGAACATGATTTTTCCTTACTACTTGCAAACCAACAGTGAGCAATAGTGTGTCCTACTTTATCATAATTAGAACATGTGACATTCTTTTTCTGACCAGACACAGATTTTCTAGCATGCTTGTTGTCATCTTTTTCCATCACAAAACAGTTACTCATAAGATGTCCATGCTTACCACAATAATGACATGAGCCATTTGATTTCTTTAAAACATGGCATTTATCTGATGAGTTTTTAGCATGCAGATTGTTCCTTTGAATTTTTGATGTTTTATGATTTTTATTTTGTTTTTCTATTTTCTTAGCCTTGTACTGAGATGGAGATGAGATAGAAGGCTTTTCCTGTTCAGAAGATTTGACAAAGACAGTTTTCAGGTTGGCTCCATCAACCTTCCTCATGACTGGACTATAACCCAGTCCTTCCTTGTTAAAGTTAATCTTTGTTCCCAGTATTTTCTGAACAATGGGCTGTTTGTCTTTTGATGTAGTGGCTACATTTGAAATATTTACAAAGGATGTCATTACTTTATTCTGCAAAGCCTTCTTATTTAGATTATTGTAGCCCAAACCTTCCTTTTTGACATTGACTTTTACACCTAGCAGCTTGTCTAGGTTTTTCTGCCCATCAACAAATTTAGACAAGGAAACTTTCAAATCCTGAATTTCATTTTCAAGAGATGCAATGTGTATTTCATAACTAGCGATCTCTTGTTCACTATAATTGACAGCTTCATTCAAAACCTTGTTAGCTGTTTTGTATTCTTCAATTTCCTTTCTCAGCTCATCTACCTCTTCAGTCTCGTTTGTACAGATAGCTTTTCCTTTTTCCAATGTGAGAAGTCTTTCAGACATGGCACTGTTTAACAGTTTTAATTTTTCAACTTCTTCTTTAAGCTTATCATTTTGAATTAACTCATTTATTAGAAGCTGATCTTCTGAGTTAACCATGCTTTCTCTCCTAGCTTCAAACTCCCTCAATTCCTTTTGTTGTTTTTCAAAATCTCTCTGTAAATCTATGTTTACAGATTCTATGGCATTAAAATTTTCAATCAGCAAATCATTCTCTCGTTTAAGTTTCTCTAATTATTCTTCATTTTCTTTAGAGAACTTTCTGAGAGAGTCATCTTCAGATTTTAGATTGTTCAGTTCAGAGTAAACACATTCAAGTTCCTTCTTCAGTTCTGCATTCTGGTTTTTATATATATGATTATCAGACAGACATGCATCATGAGATTGCTTCGTACTTGAACAATTTTTACATGGAGAGCTAGAACTATCTACCCGAGTACTCTTCTTCAACTTTTTATACTATTTTCTTAACAGTTCATGAGATTCAAATAATTCAGCATATGCATTCTCCCAATCTTCTAGAGAGAAATTCTCGAAGAGATTTACCTCATCATCATCATCTTCTTCAGTTTGATTGCTGCCTTGATCGCTGGCACTTTGATTTCTTCTGTTGGCCATCATGCAGCTATCCACTTCTATCTCCTGAGTTCGCTTCAGTGTATCCAGAATATCTTTAGCAGAACTGCAGTCAAAGAAACATGAATGAAAAGTTCTATCAGTAGCTGCCTTCATTAGATTTATTGCTATCTGATTTTCTTCATGCATGGATTTGTGACTGTCAGTCCATTTGGACTTTTTCCTTGGTAGTTCATGAGGACCATGTGAAATTACTTTCCACAGGTCTGGATTCACAGATTTAACATAATTCTTCAAACCAGCGAACCATGCATCAAAATGCGTACCACTGAAGATCGGTGGATGGGCCATGAGAACACACAGATTAACGCAACAAGAATATTGATGCACAAAAAAACAACTTAGCACCTAAGATTGCAAGATCGATCTGCAGGTCGCTGGACCTTGTAAGCAGAAACCTACTCTGATACCAACTGTTAGGATCGGTGCAAGTATTCAGAGGGGGGGTGAATGAATATTTCCTCTTAAAAACCTTTTCGCCCAGTTAAAATTTCGCTTACTAAAAATGCTCGTTCGCAAACCAAATATACTTGAAGGCAGAATGGCAGTAGTGAAACAACCAAACACGAAGTGAGGTCACAAGGGGGCTAACCAGACAGATCTAGTCAATCTGAAAACTAATTAACTCTTCTGCTCAACCAGAAGGCAAACACAAGGAGCGCCCCTATATAATCACCTAGCGGAAGCACAAAAAGACAATCACACCACTGCATAATATATTTTTAGGTGGTTCGGTCCAGCAGACCTACATCCACCCCACACTCAACCCGAGTGTGGCTTCCACTAGCTCACGCTAGAAACCGCAGACTCAGTCTGCAACAGGTGCTGCCACACAGCTTGACCAGGGGAACAACCTCCCCTCTTCCTCCCAACCGGAGGGAACCACTAGTGACACCAGTCACTAGCAAACCAGAGACGCAAGTCTCTCTTCCTCCAGACCGGAGGGAACACCTAGTCTTGCAACCCACAAGACTAGAACCGGAGGACCAATCCTCCCTTCCTCCAAAACGGAGGGAACCAACCGGTGACTTCCAGTCACCAGCAAACCAGAGGTCGAAGACCTCTCTTCCTCCAGACCAGGAGGGACCCCTGGACTTGCAATCCACAAGCCCAGAACCGGAGATCAGATCTCCCTTCCTCCAAACCGGAGGGAACCCACAAGTAGCACCCAGCTATTTGCAACCGGAGATATCAATCTCCCTTCTCCTGAACAAACAGGAGGAAACCCGACCTCTCTACAGAGTATCGGAAAAACAGCAAGTAAATAGATCAAAAGAAAACGAAACCAGCAACAGAAAGCTGAAAAGATAAAACCAAATGTGGCTCTCGCAGGAGCTGGCTGGCCTGGATTTGATCCACGGTCCAGTAGACAGATCTTCAGGTAAGTTTTTCTTCCTCTTCTCTTCTCTCCTTCTTCTTCTCTTTCACTCTCTCGATCTCTACTCCCCTATTCTCTTCGGCTCACACTTCTATCTCTCTCTTTCTCTTCCTCTCCTTCTGCTCTTCTTCTTCTTCACTCTTTCTTCTCTTTTCACACGAGCACTATCTCTCTCTCTTTTTCTTCTTCTGCTCTCACTCTCTTCTCGGCTCTCTTCTTTTCTTTCTTCTCTTCCTTTTTCTGGATCGGGGCTCTCTGTATGAGCTTTTCTTCTTGCCAACTCGATCACCTTCATCTGAGGACGAAGGGTTCTATTTATAGTAGCAACAGCAGGTGGATAGGGCACAAAACGCGTGTGCCTCCCACATTTCCAGAATTTTCCTGCCACGTGTCTTTATCAGATTGGTTCCTCTTGTCTCGGATCACGTGCAGCTCAGGAGTGTGGAATGTTCTTCCTCGGACCTGTAATAAGATTACAACCCATTAAAACTGAGGGCTACAGGAACTAAAGCTGCATGAGGTATGGACTGTACTGGGAATGACACGAGATAGATACGGTGACTACAACACGAAACAAGGAAAGAACAACACGAGATACACTGTGACAGAACAGACACAACGAAGAGAACGACACGAAATACAGCGGTGACAAAAGTAAACATTACAAGAGAACAACACGAGGTTCATATGAGAACAGTACGAAGTTAGAAGGAAACAACACGCGGACATAAACACAAGAGAAACACGAAGACATGAATACAAATGAAAACAAAGACCTAAGGGTAACACGGGGTGGTACAGAAAACAGCACGAGATAGAAAATAGAACGATACGAGGTACCAAGGCTAATACAACAAGGAAGATGACACGAGGTCAGATAAGAACGGCACGAGGTGAGTAGAAAACGACACGAGGTAGAAAGAAAACAACACGAAGACACGAAGACAAAAACAACACGGAGACACGAAGACACAAACAGAAACCAACACGAAGTGGCACAGAAAGCAACACGAGGTGCTGTAATGTTCTGCACGCAGTGGAACAAAAACGACACGAGGACACAGAAACAACAGTAACCGACACGAAGTGTGGTTACTAAACAGGAACGACACGAGGTCTACAGGGAAACGACTCGAAGTTCATCAGAAATATTCGAGCTGTTTCAGAAACACGACACGAAGTTAAGTGAGAACAGCACGAGGTGAAAAACGACACGAGCTGATAGCAACTCAAGGATGAAAAATAGAAACTGACACGAAGTTCATAAACTCAACACGAAGACATAACTACTGAAATAATACGAAAGACACGGACACATCACGAAGATCAACACAGAAACCGACACGAGGTGTGGTTTCAAAACAAACGAAATCGACACGAGATGAACAACTAAAAAACAAAGGAGACGACACGAAATATAGTAGAAACAACACGGACACACGACCTGAAGGACAGTAAACATAAACAACACGAAGTATGACAGAAACAGTACGGACATACAATATACTACCTCATAGCAGATTTCCTGTTAGGCATAGAACTCAACACGAAGTGTTGTAAGCTGAGACGACACGAGATCTTTTCGTGTTAGTGAGGGGAAACAACACGAAGACTCAAATATAGAAACAACACGAAGATGATGTGCAGTCTGATGTACAGACTTTGAAGAACAGTCCAATGTATGGACTTTGAAATCGAAGACCAATGTGCAGACTTGACAGTGAAGACTAGTGTGCAGACTTCAAGTTTAACTGTGGATGTACAGACTTCACGCGTTGACGCAACAAGCTATGCAATGTACACACTTCACTGAACAGGATGTGCAGACTTTGTGAGCGCCAAGTGATGTACAGACTTGGATGACCAACGCCAATGTATAGACTTCCAACGTGAGTGATGTGCTGTATAGACTTTGTCTTCAGACGCTAAATGAGACTGACAGTGTATACACTTAGCCAATGCAATACACTGTATGGACTTCTAAGAGACGCTCAATGTACAGACTTACTGCCAATCAGTGTATAGACTCTGTAAATGCATATGAATGCTTTATGCAGCAGATAACAGTCTGAACTTCAAATGCAATGACTTACACAACAAAATGACTCACAGTGATTAACAACAAACACCAATCATCAAAACCAAATCAATCATCAAAACCACAGCAATGAATGCTTTATGCATCAGTTTAACATGTAGCATGACTGAACATCAAATATGTTCATCTAAACTGAGCAGCAAGATGACTGAACATTTGATTAACTCACATCAACAACCAATCATCAAAACCATCATCAAAACCACAGGGGCACAACAACATGTATGCAATTGTAAGGCATTATAAGCCAATTTGTCATTGCTCAAGGATCCGTGGGTTTTTGTGTAAAAGTCCAGTAGGACCAGCAACGGGCCCCCATCTCCTTCCTTATTGGTCCACCTAAGCCTTAGGGCCCATGTGGGGCCAGTCAAAGGTCCAAGGTGGGCTTCTAGAAGCTTGACCTTTCAAAGGGGACAATGGGCTTAAATTGTCCAAGGTGCCATCCCCATTTTTCAAAGCCCCCCCTCTTAATATTTTTTTATTTTGTTCCAAATCACATGGGGAATTAAATATGTTCTATCCCCTAAGTGCCCCTCCCCTAACCTAGATCTGAGGTTAGTTTAGGTCATTTTGTATTTCATACAAATACCATGTAATTCCCATTTTACTAGAATTAATGAGAAGAAAATCAGAATTTACCTCCAAGAGCCCAAGGGCACCCCTCTCTCTCTCCCAACCCCTAGCTGCTGTGAAAGCTACAAATTTCTGAGGTGTGAAGCCTCCTCCCCTCCCCCTCCCTGAGTGTGAAGCTCAGCACCGCCGCTGCCATCGCACCGCCACCGCCGCTACGTCGGAGTTCTGTCCAAATCAGGACAAAACCTCAACTCCGGAATTTTATCTTTTTTTATTGTTGTCTGATAGAGCCCCAATTTTGAGGATTTGTTCCTCCTGTCTTCCCTAATCTCCAGTTCAAATTTCGTGCCATTTGGCTTTCGTTTGGTATTGTTTCCATATTTTTGTTCTTCCCCTCAGTAATCTGCCTGTTTGTAGATCTGCGGTTATTGTCATAATTTTTACACCCCCTTATCAATTTTTAGAAAATCCATACAAATTCCCAAGTGTTCCTATCATCCACCCCTTCCACCAATAATTTTATTAGCACCCATAAAATTCTCTTACCCTCCGGTCAAAATATCATCTTTAGGCAGATCCCTTTATGTCCTGATAGTCTGTAACCAGATCCACAGGAAAACCCATAGTTTGCAGAGATTCTCATTTCTAATCCCTTCTCTGGATCGATGGGAAAAAAATATATGTTGTAGATCTGGGAGTCCTCTTTCCAACGCTACTGGTCTCACCTCAATCTGATTCCGGATCTGAGGGAATTAATTCTTTCAGCAGAGGTGCACAAATATGTTCTCTGTGCATGTCTGAAATAGCAGTCCGGGAGAAATTCACAAACAAATACCAAAAGTCAACTTCTGGAACAGCCCCTTCAGGGAGTCGTTCAGGGACGTCCTGACAACGTTCCAGCCAAGTTGTGCCTTCAGAAGATCTCAGAAAGACAACATTCTTTGGAGGCAACGGCTTGCTATCCAGTGAGTTAGAACTGAGTCGGCACAACAACGAGTCGGCGCAGCACCGAGTCGGTGCAGGACCGAGTTGGACCAGCATGCCGAGTTCGCCCGAACGCACCTCCAGCTTGCTGCATGTCAACCCAGGGTTGGTCCTCCCGGGCCTCACTTGTAGCCCTTTACCTCCCTGCGTGGAGTGGGCAATAAAATTCATTGTTGTAATTAAGTTTTTACCATTGTACTGGGAGTTACCGTAACTGGCCGGGGTCGTCTTCCCCACA
The DNA here is from genome assembly GCA_022559845.1 of Amorphophallus konjac. Classification (NCBI taxonomy): domain Eukaryota; kingdom Viridiplantae; phylum Streptophyta; class Magnoliopsida; order Alismatales; family Araceae; genus Amorphophallus; species Amorphophallus konjac. The sequence continues at coordinate 71,091,212 of CM040120.1, forward strand.
CCCAAAGCGTGGAGGTATCGTGTCCACTCCTCTCTCGGCATTTGCTTTATTTCATATATTTTTGTATGTCGTTGTTAGAGAGCATGTGATAGGTTAATTTAGCTCCATATCTATTTTATCACCGCTGCGAGAGAGAGAGCGAGACCCATCCCGTGACTCGATCAGAGCACGAAAAAGTCATCTACCCGACTCATTGCCGGTTTCTCAATCACGCACGGTCCCACACATCCCTCGCTAGGGACACCCACGAGCTAGAGTCCCAGGTCGCGTGTCTGTCCTGCATCATAAACCCATGATAAAATCCACCCCTATACTCTCCCACTTCCATTCGGGAATATTTAAGAGTTGTAATTTCCCAACAGGTCTTAAATGTTTTGCGTTTACCTGTTGACAAGTGAGACATCGGGATACAAAATCCACTACTTCTCTTTTCATATTGGACCACCAAAAGTTTCTTTTCAAGTCTTGAAAGATCTTGGTAGCACTAGGGTGAATAGCATACCATTTATGTGCTTCCTCCATGATCAATTTCTTAGTGTCATCATGATTCGGCACACAAATTCGATCCTTAAATAATAATCTTCCATCATGTGAGATAGAGAATTCCGGTCTCTGATTAATACTACCCTTAATCTCCATCAATAAGGGATCATTTTCTTGCAATTGGACTAAGTCCTCGATCAATGTAGGTTGAGAACTTATGTTGGCAATCATACCTCCTTCTCCTTCTCTGTCAATATCAAGATTTAAATGAGAAAAATCTTCAATAAGACATGTTATACCTTTTCGGAGGCTTGCTAGAGTTGCCATTGGTTTTCTGCTAAGAGCGTCAGCTACAGCATTTGCTTTCCCTGGATGATATTGAATTGTAAAGTCGAAGTCCTTAAGATACTCCAACCATTTGCGTTGTTGCATATTTAACTCTTTCTGGGTGAAAAGATACTTAAGACTTTTATGATCTAAAAATATTGTGAATTTCTCCCGATAGAGGTAATGTCGCCAAATCTTCAATGCAAATATAACCGCAGCTAATTCCAGATCATGCACATGGTAATTTTCTTCATGACGCTTTAACTGCCTTGATGAATAACAAATCACCTTTCCATTTTACATAAGGACACATCCTAGGCCAATGCCAGACGCATTTGTATAGATTTGAAAGCCACCACCCTCTATCGGTAGGGTTAATATTGGTGTAGTGGTAAGGTGTTCTTTAAGAGTTTGAAAACTCTTCTCGCAATCCTTCGACCATATAAAAGGATTTTCCTTTCTGGTGAGTCCAGTCAAAGAACGGCGATTTTGGAGAAATCTTTGATAAATCTCCTATAGTAACCAGCCAGACCCAGAAAACTTCTGACTTCAGACACAGTCATCGGTCGGCTCCAGTTATTAACTCCTTCTATTTTTGAAGGATCGACATCAATACCTTACTTTGAAATAATATGGCCAAGGAAAGACACCTCCGTTAGCCAGAACTCGCACTTACTAAGCTTTGCATAGAGTTTGTGCTCTCTTAGTGTTTGCAAGGCTATCCATAAGTGATCTTCATGTTCTTCCCTTGTTTTGGAGTAAATAAGGATATCGCCAATGAAGACGACTATAAACTGGTCAAGATAAGGCCTGAAGACATTATTCATAAGTTGCATAAAAGTTACCGGGGCATTGGTTAACCCGAACGGCATTACCATAAATTCATAGAGCCATATCTGCTCTGAAAAGTAGTTTTTTAAATGTCTTCATCTTTAATCCTGAGCTGATGGTAACCTGACTTGAGGTCTATCTTGGAAAAATATTCTTCTCCTGAAAGCTGATCAAAGAGTTCATCGATACACGACAACGGATACTTGCTCTTGATAGTAAGCTGATTCAGTCACCGGTAATCGATACACAGTCTGCGAGATCCATCTTTCTTCTTGACAAATAGAACTGGCGCACCCCAAGGAGATGTGCTAGGTCGAATGAAACCCTTGTCTAATAATTCCTGAAGCTGTTTCTTCAATTCTTTGAGTTCTGTGGGGGACATCATGTAGGGAGCTATTGAAACAGGTGCTGCTCCGGGAACAAGTTCAATGAAGAAGTTTACTTCCATTTCAGGTGGTAAACCGGGCAAATCTGATGGAAATACATCGGGAAACTTATTGACAATAGGAATAGCATCTAAGATGATCTCCTTGGATTCGATGAGGATTACGGAAGCAAGAAAGTTACACATCCTTGCAAAATTAATTTACAAGCATGTAGAGATGAAATTATGGTAGGATGCTTCCTATATTTCATACCAAGGAGGGAAGACCTTGGAAGACCAGGTTTCCGAAAAGAGATAATCCAGTTGCGGTAATCTATATAGGCATCATGGTCTATAAGCCAATCTACGCCTCGAATAGCATCGTAGCCTTTCATATCAAGGCATAAGAGATTTGCAGGAAGATTGTGACCTTCTACCATTATCTCACTATTAGGATAATAGTTTTTAAGTTTGGTTCCGGGACCTAATGATGGGGGCATCACTTACCCCTCCACATTTTGCGAAGCTCTAAAGGATCGTCAGTTTGCGGCATTGTGTTCTCCACATTTTTCTGAGTCAATCCATGTAATTTTCGTATTTTATTTGAGTCATAACTATGTAATTTTTCCTTTATTTTACTCTGGTACCTAGGTATAAGGGTCATTTACCTAAGTCTTGAGTCATGTGGTTAATTAAGTAGTCTAATGGGCACAACTAATGGGCGAGGCCCAAGGGTGCCCCTCCCTGGTCTGTTCGGTCATTGTGTCAATTGTCTAGGGACAGTATGGTCATGTGAAAAGTCTAGTCCCTATAAATACCCCCCTTCACTCCCTCATTTGTAATCTTTTGGTCAATCAAAAAAATTGAGTGCATTTTAGTGTAATTGGAGTGAATTCTCCATCTCTCTCTCCCTCTCTCTAAGGGGTGGATTCCCCTCTCTCTCATATATATCTCTCTCTAAGGGGGGCGCCCCCTTTCTCTCTCCTCCCCTCCCAACCACTTTCTCTCTCCCTTCCCCCTCCATTAAAGTCATTCCAACTCCCCACAACCCCTCTCTTTACTCTACCCCATCTCCAAGGTAGCCTCCACCTATCCTCACTCCACCCTCCAACCACCAACCACCCACCCCCCTTCCCCAAGCACCTCTCTCATCTCCCAAGGGAGAATTCCCCACTCCCCCAAGCATCCTTTTCCCTTCCCCACACACCTCTTCCCATCCCCAAGACCAGAAATTAATCCCACCCTTAAAACCATTTTCAAATACCCTTTCCCTTTCTCCCTTCCAACCAAATTCGCAGCTCTCCCTCCCTCCACCTGTAGACCTCTTTCCAACCCCCATTCTGCCACTCCCACACCTTCGAACACCCCCTCCTAGACCCCCTCACAGCAAGGGGTTGCCCCTACACACATCCACCTCATTTCCCCTCCCATCTACCCCAATTTCTCCTCACCTATCACCACTCTGCACAGGCCAGTTCGTAGGTATTAGTGTACCAGCAACTTGCAGTAGCGGCCACGACGTCATCTTCAAGCTTCAAGAGGCATACCATATACCGTTGGAATCATCGTCTAGTCAGCATCGCAGATGAGGTGGTTTCGTCTTCATCCAAGCACCGAGCTACCCGTGAGAGCGATTCTTCCTCGACTGCGTAGAACCACTCAGGCAGAGAACCAGAGCTCCAGATCAAGTTTGACCACGGCCATCCTCTTGAGGATCTGTTGGCAGTGCTTGGCTGAGATCTTCTATGACAAGTCTACTTCTAGGATCAAGAAGCGGAACCCCGTTCGGCATCCGGAGCTAAGAGTTCTCATTTTTCTTCCTCGGGTGCACAGTTCTATTCATCCTGGGACTGAACAAACACCCTATCATTGTTCAGGCTGTCTCTGTCTACTCGAACCTCCTCCGGCACCCCCGTGGGTCTCCGTTCGAAGAAGGCTTGACAACGAATCCAGCAACTCTGGCCAAGCCTGACTCGGAGCTGAGAAGCGCCCGTGGTTGCCTCGTCTTCCAGCTATAGGGGTGCAGAAGCTACCAAAACCAGCAAGCAGAGCCCCTGTTCGCGCCTCTGCCCCGACCAGCACCGCCTTCCAGAAATTCCCCCAAAAAAATGGACGTCGTCTTGGGTCAACTACAAAGGATCTCCAATTGGTTTTGTCGACAATGGAGTTCGGGAGAGGCCGCAGCGGTGCCGACTTCGACCGCCTATCCTCTATTCCAGAGGACAGATAGAACCATTATTTTTCTTTCATTAAGTTCCTAGGTTGATTCTCCCCTTCCCGCCTGGCCGGCTTACCACCCCTCCCTGTGTGGAGGTAGTGTTTGACTGTATCACATTATCCCCAACCCCTTGTCCAACCCTCCTGCGCGAGGAGTAGTGGTGTACTATATAAATTTTTAGGTCAAGCGACATCGACGCGGCGTACGGGTGCGTACCCACTCCTCCCCGCTCGCCCTCATCTTCGGCTCGGGTCAGCATCTTCACGCCGACAAGGTGAGCTACTGAACACTTCTCTTTGCTGGTTTTCATTTGCTTTATTAGTATTGCATCTTAGTGCCGTCGGCCGTGAGAGAGTGCCCGATCCCAAATTTGCTTAAATTTGAGCGACTACCGCGGGCGAGTTGCGAGAGAGCCATTATATCCCACGCCCTCGACGTGCTGGCCGCCTACGAGAGTGGGCATCCCGGGAACCTTGGGGGTTCAATCTTAAGCTAGCCAACCCCCTGGAATCTCAAGGTGATGCAGGACGGACATGCAACTCGAATCCAATTGGATATGCGACCCTTGGACTCTAAGCAAGCTCGCGATCGTCCCTAACGAGGGAAGCGTACGGACGTGCACGGTTGAGAAATTGGCAGTTAGATTCGGTGGTCAACTCACAATTTCGTGCCCGGATCGGGTCACGGGACGGGTTCACTCTCTCGCTCGCAGCGGTGAATAACAATATATAGCGAGCTAATTACCCTATCATGCTCTCTAGCAGCGGCATAAACAAGTATATACGAATAAAGTAAACGTCGAGTAAAGGAGTGAACATGATACCTCCATGCGCCGGGCGTGGGGAAGATGATCCCGGCCGATCTCGTACTCCCGGAACAATAAATTATATAAATTACAGTAATGACTTTACTGCCACTCCACGCAGGGAGGTAAGGGGCTACAAAGTGGGACCCATGAGTAGTGGGTTCGGGTTGACGGGCAGCTTCTTGTGTAGCTTCGGTGGCACACGTACTCACGAACGTGGGACCCACGTACTGGTCAGTGGGGCCGTGTGGGCCCGGAGCAGCACCGCTGTGATGGGGACCTCCGGAGGGGCGCTCCCTGGGAAGGCGGCGCGCCGGTTCGCCTCGTGGAAGGTGATTCGGCTCCGACCTCCTCGTGTGGAACTTGCTGTCCACAGATCTGAATTATGTTTCAGACCTGCGCGTCCCGAGGAAAACTATTGCTACGATCGGCCCCGACGTTGGATCGACGCAAAACTGGCGCCATTGGAACGCTGACTCGAAATCCTTCGACCCTCTATGGATCTAAGAATTTCTTCAGGGCTGTAATTTTGATGGCCGAATTTTGAACCTGACTGATATCTGCCTTAGATCTGGTCGGGCAGAAGTGAACTTTCCTGAGAGTTGGCGTTGACCGCGATGTAGACCTCCGATTCAGCTATTGAGCTCTGCATGAAAGTTGTAGAGGGAGAAGAGAGGAAAACGGGGATACATTTTATGAAAGATTTGGTGGAGATTGGAATGGGTAAAAGGATTTTCTAGTACTGGGTGGTCGGATCTGGACAGTAGAGACAGATCTGAGTTTTGGATTTGATAGTGATTTTTAAAAAATGGTAGAAGACTCTAGAAATTCCACAAAAATTCTTGGATGAAGGAATATGTGGACAGAACCTCGAATAAAAATATCAAGTCATTCAGATCAAGGAAAGATGGATTCATGAACGTTCTACTGGGTTTAAGGAAATATGGACAGACTATAGGCAGATCTGAGAGGAGGTGGAGGACGAAAATAAAAAAAATAGAAAATAAAAGCTAGAAGCTCCACCAATTTTTCTAGGACGTGGTGATGACCCCTGGAACTCACCCTGAAAGTGTGGGCTCCAGAAGATCTCGGTGTTGGGAGAAAGAATTCCCAGAGTGAGACTCTATCCAGTAGAACAGAGATCTGGGTAGCACTTCGGAAGCAGCTTCGCGGCGGCTCAATGGCGGCAAGAACGGCGGCGGCGGCGGCAGTAGGGATAGAATCTAGAGGGGCTAAGGAGAAGAGGGAGGGGCGCACCAAGCTCGTTGGAGGAAGAAGAGAGAAACCAGAGGGAGAGAGGGAGGGGCGCACCAAGCTCCATAGAATTACACAAATTTTCTTCTCATTAATTCTAACAAATGAAAAATACATGGTATTTGTATGGAATTGACCAAATTGGCAAATGACCTCCCATACCCTCAGATCTAGGGTGGGTGAAGGCCATCTTGGGGATGTCAAACCCAATTTATCCCATGTGGTCAAAGCATTCACAATATTCTAATCAAACTCACCTAACTAGCCTAATAGGACAAAAGAGGGGGCGCCCCCTTCATGGGCCATTCTTGGGCCAAGTTGGTCTAAGGCCATCCAACACAAGTCCAAGAACCCATGCATAGCCTATGGGCCTTCCAAACTTAGGTGGCCCATGAGAGGGAGAAGTTCACTTTGGGCCTTAAGTCACTTTAAGGTCCATTATGAGGCCTTAAGGTCCAATATGATATAACCCCCTTAATGGACCTAACAAATGAAAGCCACTAATGGATTCTACATGGAATGTGGCCCAATGGCTTATTAAAAGCCTTACAAAGGAGCCCAAATAAAAAAAAAAGCAAACAAACACACTAATACAAGTCAATACAAGCCAATACACAAATACATTCCATACGTATGATGAAGTAGCCCTTGATGCCCCATCAATTCTCCCCGGGTGGGAGGAACTCGACCCCGTCGAGTAAGGGGTGCTGCTGCTCGAGTAGCTCTGGCGAATCCGTCACCGTACCAAGTAGTGCGGGTACGCTCCACTCCAAGTGATCGTCACCTGCTCATTCCGTATATACTCGATATGCGCATGCTGCTACGGGAAGGGGCTAGTGGTGGAAGACTCCGGGGTGGGGTCACTCTCAAGGGGAGGAGGCGGCTCGAAGACTCACTAGGAATCACCACTGGGTCCCTGTAGGTGACTAGATCCGGGGCATAGATGTAGAACCGATCCCATACTTCTCGAGCGAGTCCACTCGCCTCTCACTCATAAGGGACTGACATCAACGAGCTTGCACAAGACGCATGCAGACTCCTAACAAGCTGAACAAACAACGAAACACAGACTCACACACATGACCCTAGGCAAACTTGGACACTCTTAGTACTACTATGACTGACGACAAAGAGACACAAACACAAGGGATACACGAAGGAAGACTCGGTAAGGATGACGGTCACCGTCTACATACACTACGTGTAAAGAGAGACTAACCCACAACTTAATGCCATGAGTTCCATCCCTCGTCAACCGTCTCCGGTTCGAGAAGACTCGTCCTCGGGTATGAAAGTGTGGGAGGATTAGGGGGCGGGTTACAGGAATGTGATCCGGACGTCTAGTGTAAAGCACGAAAAAAATGAAGTCCGGATATTGTTTCTCATATGCATGGCAGAAATCAAACCATACCGTGTCAACATAGGGTGTCGACAGTGGTACGGTAGTCACTAGTGGCTACGCTACCATAGGAGAGACGGGTAGAAGTGGGATGGTGGGATCCACCGAGGACAAAGTGGGCGAGATAGACAGGTCTGGGATGACCGATGGGAGTGGGGTGACTGACAGTCCCTGTCCCTCTATTGGCTCACTCTCTCACCCAAAAACATCAGCGAGGTACTCCTCGGCCAACTCTTGGTCAGCCTCATAATTCACTAGAATAAGCATGGGTGGGACATCCTCGGTATGTGTGTCCTCTAGGGTAGGGGAATGTGAAGGACATGGATCAGAGAAGTGGCTAGGGACCACATGGTTGGGCTCCGGGGGAGGTAGTGGGCAGGAGTCCGTAGGCGGAGCGGACTGATAGGGGTGGGTGGTTGGTGACACAGAGGTGGTCGGCTGAATGCCGTCGTGGAAGATGAACTCGCCGGGAAGGTGAGGTGGATATAAGGTGCAGGTCCTCCTATCCCAGTCAAAGGTCGCTCTTCTCTCTTCCAACCAAGGTCACCCTAATATAATGCATGGTCTTGCTAGCGTACCAATATTGCACCATGCACCATCGAAGTAAAGATCGGAGCCGATCTTCCTTTGGAACTCGACACAAGCAAAATCACCCTCGCGGATAATCTCGCCCGTCTTGGAGAGGGACTCCACGATATCAAGAGAAACCCAATTATCTGACTCCCTATGAGTGAAATGGAGTTCCGTTGTGGACCCATTCGGTAGAGTGACTTTAGAAATGATATGGGTGAAACCCAAGGGTCGGGTCATGAAGGCATTGAATTGGGCAACCAAGGATGACCACTCGGATACATGGTCTTGGGGAACGGCCATGGGGGTGGCGGGTAGTGGACATGCAGGCAAACGGTGACAAGATTGGACTCTCGTGGACTAGACACGACCCTACTATGCGATGCAAAGTTGGAATGCAGACTCGACAACACACCTAGACTTTCCAATATCCGGTACATGGCGGAGGTTTGATCCGAAGATCTCCTCGACGCGAGTGTGTGGTCTTCCCGATAGGCATAACCTAACGTTCGGGTGGCACCTTTTAATATATCGGGTTATTAGGATGAAATGCAACCCAAAAAATATTCTTTTTTTTCTTTTAAAATAACGATGATCCTAGACTCGACTTAGACCGTGACTACACGTAAATGACACTTTTTTTTGTTTTTAAACACCCTAGACTCAACTGGCGCTCTGATACCATATTGATGCGAGATGGACACGCGACTCGACTCCAATGGGATATGCGACCCTTGGACTTTAAGCAAGCTCGCGATCGTCCCTAAAGAGGGAAGCGCACGGATGTGCACGGTTGAGAAACTGACAGTGAGCTAGGGTGGTCAACTCACAATTTCGTGCCCGGATCGAGTCACGGGACGGGTTCACTCTCTCGCTCGCAGCGATGAATAACAATATATAGTGAGCTAATTACCCTATCATGCTCTCTAACAGCGGCATAAATAAGTATATATGAATAAAGCAAACGCTGAGTAAAGGAGTGAACACGATACCTCCACGCGCCGAGCGTGGGGAAGACGATCTCGGCCGATCTCGTACTCCCGAAATAATAAATTATATAAAGTATAGCAATGACTTTACTGCCCACTCCACGCAGGGAGGTAAGGGGCTACAAAGTGGGACCCAAGAGTAGCGGGTTCAGGTTGACGGGCAGCTTCTTGTGTAGCTTCGGCGGCACGTGTACTCACGAACGTGGGACCCACATACTGGTCAGTGGGGCTGTGTGGGCCCGGAGCGGCACCGCTATGATGGGGACGTCCGAAGGGGCGCTCCCTGGGAAGGCGGCACGCTCGTTCGCCTTGTGGAAGGTGAATCGGCTCCAACCTCCTTGTGTGGAACTTGCTGTCCACGGATCTGAATTCTGTTTCAGACCTGCGCGTCCCGACAAAACTGTTGCTGCGATCGGCCCCAAAGTCGGATCAACGCGGAACTGGTGCCGTTGGAACGCTGACTCGAAATCCTTCGACCCTCGGTGGATCTAAGAATTTCCTCAGGGCTGTAATTTTGATGGCAGAATTTTGAACCTAACAGATCTCTGCCTCAGATCTAGTCGGGCAGAAGTGAACTTTCTTGAGAGTTGGCATTGACCGTGATGTAGACCTCCGATTCAGCTGTTGAGCTCTTCATGAAAGTTGTATAAGGCGAAGAGAGGAAAACGAGGATACTTTTTACGAAAGGTTTGGTGGAGATTTGAATAGGTAAAAGGATTTTCTAGTACCAGGTGGTCGGATCTGGACAGCAGAGATAGATTTGAGTTTTGGATCTGACAATGATTTTTAAAAAATGGTAGAACACTCTAGAAATTCCACGAAAATTCGTGCATGAAGGAATATGTGGACAGAACGTCCAATAAAAATATCAAGTCATTTAGATCAAGGAAAGATGGATTCATGAACGTTCTACTGGGTTTATGGAAATATGGACAGACTGTAGGCAGATCTGAGTGGAGGTGGAGGACGAAAATAAAAAAATAGAAAATAAAAGCTAGAAGCCCCACCAATTTTTTTAGGATGTGGTGATGACCCCTAGAACTCACCCTGAAAGTGTGGGCTCCAGAAGATCTCGGGTTTGGGAGAAAGAATTCCCGGAGTGAGACTCTATACAGCAGAATAGAGATCTGGGCAGCACTTCGGAAGCGGCTTCGCGGCGGCTCGATGGCGGCACGAACAGCGGCGGCGGCAGCAGGGATAGAATGTAGAGGGGCTAAGGAGAATATAGAAGGGTTCTATACCCTGGAGATTGGAGGAAGAAGAGAGAAACCAGAGGGAGAGAGGGAGGGGCGCACCAAGCTCCAAGCAATTACACAAGTTTTCTTCTCATTAATTCTAACAAATGAAAAATGCATGGTATTTGTATGGAATTGACCAAATTGGCAAATGACCTCCCATACCCTCAGATCTAGGGTGGGTGAAGGCCATCTTGGGGATGTCAAACCCAATTTATCCCATGTGGTCAAAGCATTCACCATATTCTAATCAAACTCACCTAACTAGCCTAATAGGACAAAAGAGGGGGCGCCCCCTTCATGGGCCATTCTTGGGCCAAGTTGGTCCAAGGCCATCCAACACAAGTCCAAGAACCCATGCATAGCCTATGGGCCTTCCAAAGTTAGGTGGCCCATGAGAGGGAGAAGTCCACTTTGGGCCTTAAGTTACTTAAAGTCCATTATGATGCCTTAAGGTCCAATATGATATAACCCCCTTAATGGACCAAACAAATGAAAGCCACTAATGGATTCTACATGGAATGTGGCCCAATGGCTTATTAAAAGTCTTACAAAGGAGTCCAAATGAAAAAAAAGGAAACAAACACACTAATACAAGCCAATACAAGCCAATACACAAATACATTCCATATGTATGATGAAGTAGCCCTTGACGCCCCATCACAAGGTCCAACCTCGGACCCTCATCCCCATCGCCGGTCCACCTACGGACCCGGGTGCGCACTACGTGGGTGTGTCCGCTCTAGGGAAGTTGCCGGTCCGTTGCATCGCTTACTTGCTAGGTCCGAGGGGTCTTCGGTCTTGTGATTATCACCCCCAAGGTGGTGTCACATCAAGTGATATCAGAGCAAGTTCTAGACTTGTCTCTACTAAGTCTTATCCTAGGGCCATTGCATTCTTCACCCGTTCATCATGACCACTTCCTACTTAGCCTATTCGCCATCCTTAGACCCATTAGCGGCTTTTGTGTTTGATGGATCCCACCCTAGTATATATCTAGAATGGTAGAGCTCCATAGACCGACATTTTGTGAGGTTCACTCTGTCAGGGCCGATGCAAGTCAACTATGCCAAGAGTTTGCTTTGGCGCCAAGCTAGGAAAGAATGGGAGAACATTGTAGATTTGAGAGAAGAAAAAGGGGAAGCACCCATCGAATCTTGGGACGAAATGAGGGCCAATCTTAGAAAGATCTACGCACCCCAATCCAAACCTCTTCAACCAACCGATCTTCCACCCCGACACCAACTCCAACCCAGGAACTTCCCCTACCAAGCCCAACCCAAGTCCATCATTGTTCACCACCCCGGGTGCACCATATGCTGACCATTACCACCCCACCCACCATAGGCCTTCCTACCCCATTATCCATTGAAGTTGTGGCCCACACACACACCCAAGTGGATATGGATGCCAATCCGGATCCACCTCCCATCATAGAGAAAATCCTAGACCCCCCACTTCCACCCACCTCTCCTAGCCCGGGTCCTCATGAGCCACACACCCTCACCATGAATGAGTCCATATTCCAATGGCTCAAGTGAGGCCCCACCATTCCTAGCTCACCACCCTACCTCTCACCCTTGGGATATCAAGCCCAAATTGTGCCCACCTGGCCTCCACATCTCACTTATCAAAACTTCTACTTTGTGGAAGACTTGGGAGACCTTGTGGATTGCCTACATTGGCAAACCCACTTAACCGACCTACTAGCCATGGGACCATTGGAGCCTAGCACCGTCAACTTTGTCCACTCCTCCATCGGTTCCATCACCTCCCATTGCACAACTGGGCATTGTACTAGTGAGATCCTCCTATTTCTTCCCTTGGAGGGAGAACCCATCCCGGTCTACTCCCCACCTCTTGAGATCCCAAGTACCTTTAACGGTCAACCCACTAGAGACCTTGGACCAACTACTTGGGAGGAGGATGACTCACCAGCTTGTGAGAACCTTGAGGACATGAAGTACCTCTCTCTAGGTGACCCTTATCTTGATTCCTTCGATCCCTTCCAATGGGAGTCAAGGAACCCATGTGACCCAACCATGTTACTCACCACGCACCTTTACCTACCCCAACCCACCACGTTTGACCCAATCCACCCCTTCCTAGACTCGGGTTACACCATGGGAGCCATGACTTTAGACAAAATATGCATAAGGATTAAGGAGGAGCCTCTCTCCAATATGTCCACCTTCCTAGATCCCTTTGATCCTTTCACATGGAAGTTCAAAAGTCATCCCGCCACCCCACACATGAAAGTCATCCTTGGAGTAGGAATGCATATGTCTTGGCACCTCCCACCACTTGGTATGATTAGTAAGTCGGGTCCTTTCATTCATGACACCCACATGTCAAGTCGGAAACATGAGTGGTCCATATTCGGGTGTAACGGCCCTCCCCTATTCGTCATTAGTCTTGTGTATAAAGGATACACATTTGGTTACCCTGGGCCCCCAACACTTGCCACATTCAAGCATATTAGTTTCACCTACGGATGTCCCTGTCCTACTAGGTCCCTCAAGGTTTACATAGCCGCATTGCATGATAGATCCACTTATGGTTGCCTCGGTCCACCTTTGCATACCATACACTTCCCACCCGCACCACACCGTAACTCATGGCATAAGCATTCAAGCAAGCATCCAACAACGGGCGGTGAGGTTCATATTGAGCGGGCAAAAGCTCGCAAGTGCCACTTGGGATTCCAAGTAGGCAACCTAGCGATGGTGACATTGGAGTGGCTCAACCTTAGGGTCACCTGCAAATCGAGGGCACGAGGACTTGGACCTTCCCAACTTCTGAGTAGCTTTGGCAAATCAACTTACGGGTTGGACTTACCGATGGGTTTTGGGATTCACCCCATTTCCCACGTGACAGATCTGGCACCCAATATGGGCACCACAGTGGATCCTAGTGAGTGCTTTGAGCCTATACCTTCCTGTAAGAGGGACACCCTCGGAGGGCCACCATAAATCAACCTGAGAGCCCGACGTGTGCACACGGAGGCAATACTAGACAAGCAAGGTATCATTGCCTGCATGCCGGTGTGTCCGTGCCACTTTGTGAAGCTGAAGGGCCATCCCCCGGCCATGGACGCAGGGTTGAGTTTGGAGATCGTGGCTCGCCCGGAGCTGCATTTGGTGTACCACTTCCCCGGTGGACCCATATTCGACGGGGTCCAGTTCTCCCCACCCCGGGGGTATGATGGGGGCATCACTTACCCCTCCACATTTTACGAAGCTCTGAAGGATCGTCAGTTTGCGCCATTGTGTTCTCCACATTTTTCTGAGTCAATCCATGTAATTTTCATATTTTATTTGAGTCATAACTATGTAATTTTTCCTTTATTTTACTTCGGTACCTAGGTATAAGGGTCATTTACCTAAGTCTTGAGTCATGTGGTTAATTAAGTAGTCTAATGGGCCCAACTAATGGGCGGGGCCCAAGGGTGCCCCTCCCTGGTCTGTTCGGTCATTGTGTCAATTATCTAGGGACAGTATGGTCATGTGAAAAGTCTAGTCCCTATAAATACCCCCCTTCACCCCCTCATTTGTAATCTTTTGGTCAATCAAAAAAATTGAGTGCATTTTAGTGTAATTGGAGTGAATTCTCCATCTCTCTCTCCCTCTCTCTAAGGGGTGGATTCCCCTCTCTCTCATATATATCTCTCTCTAAGGGGGGCGCCCCCTTTCTCTCTCCTCCCCTCCCAACCACTTTCTCTCTCCCTTCCCCCTCTATTAAAGTCATTCCAACTCCCCACAACCCCTCTCTTTACTCCACCCCATCTCCAAGGTAGCCTCCACCTATCCTCACTCCACCCTCCAACCACCAACCACCCACCCCCTTCCCCAAGCACCTCTCTTATCTCCCAAGGAAGAATTCCCCACTCCCCCAAGCATCCTTTTCCCTTCCCTACACACCTCTTCCCATCCCCAAGACCAAAAATTAATCCCACCCTTAAAACTATTTTCAAATACTCTCTCCCTCTCTCCATTCCAACCAAATTCGTAGCTCTCACTCCCTCAACCTGCTAGACCTCCCTCCAGCCCCCATTCTGCCACTCCCACACCCTGGAACACCCCCTCCCAGACCCCCTCATAGCCAGGGGTTGCCCCCACACACATTCACCTCATTTCCCGTCCCATCTACCCCCATTTCCCCTCACCTATCACCACTCTGCACAGACCAGTTCGCAGGCAATAGTGTACCAAAAATTTGCAGCAGCGGCCACGGTGTCATCGTGAATCTTCAGGAGGCATACCATATACCATTGGAATTGTCATCCAGTCAGCATCGCATCCAAGGTGGTTTCGTCTTCGTCCAAGCACCGAGCTTCCCGTGAGAGCGATTCTTCCTCGACTGCGCAGAACCACTCAGGCAGAGAACCAGATCTCCAGATCAAGTTTGACCATGGCCATCCTCTTGAGGATCTATTGGCAGCGCTTGGCTGAGATCTTCTATGACAAGTCTACTTCCAGGATCAAGAAGCTGAACCCCGTTCGGCATCCGGAGCTAAGAGTTCTCATTTTTCTTCCCCGGGTGCACAGTTCTGTTCCTCCGGGGACTAAAAAGACACCCGATCACTGTTCGAGCTATCTCTGTCTACTCCGACCTCCTCCGGCACCCCCGTTGGTCTTCGTTCAAAGAGGACTTGACAACAAATCTAGCAACTCTCCCTCCCTCCACCTGTAGACCTCTTTTCAAATACCCTTTAAAACCATTTTCAAATACCCTTTCCCTTTCTCCCTTCCAACCAAATTCGTAGCTCTCCCTCCCTCCACCTGTAGACCTCTTTCCAACCCCCATTCTGCCACTCCCACACCTTCGAACACCCCCTCCTAGACCCCCTCACAGCAAGGGGTTGCCCCTACACACATCCACCTCATTTCCCCTCCCATCTACCCCAATTTCTCCTCACCTATCACCACTCTGCACAGGCCAGTTCGTAGGTAGTAGTGTACCAGCAACTTGCAGTAGCGGCCACGACGTCATCTTCAAGCTTCAGGAGGCATACCATATACCGTTGGAATCATCGTCTAGTCAGCATCGCAGATGAGGTGGTTTCGTCTTCATCCAAGCACCGAGCTACCCGTGAGAGCGATTCTTCCTCGACTGCGTAGAACCACTCAGGCAGAGAACCAGAGCTCCAGATCAAGTTTGACCACGGCCATCCTCTTGAGGATCTGTTGGCAGTGCTTGGCTGAGATCTTCTATGACAAGTCTACTTCTAGGATCAAGAAGCGGAACCCCGTTCGGCATCCGGAGCTAAGAGTTCTCATTTTTCTTCCTCGGGTGCACAGTTCTATTCATCCTGGGACTGAACAGACACCCTATCATTGTTCAGGCTGTCTCTGTCTACTCGAACCTCCTCTGGCACCCCCGTGGGTCTCCGTTCGAAGAAGGCTTGACAACGAATCCAGCAACTCTGGCCAAGCCTGACTCGGAGCTGAGAAGCGCCCGTGGTTGCCTCGTCTTCCAGCTATAGGGTTGCTGAAGCTACCAAAACCAGCAAGCAGAGCCCCTGTTCGCGCCTCTGCCCCGACCAGCACCGCCTTCCAGAAATTCCCCCAAAAAATTGGACGTCGTCTTGGGTCAACTACAAAGGATCTCCAATTGGTTTTGTCGACAATGGAGTTCGGGAGAGGCCGCAGCGGTGCCGACTTCGACCGCCTATCCTCTATTCCAGAGGACAGATAGAACCATTATTTTTCTTTCATTAAGTTCCTAGGTTGATTCTCCCCTTCCCGCCTGGCCGGCTTACCGCCCCTCCCTGCGTGGAGGTAGTGTTTGACCATATCACATTATGTCACGCCCCGAGCCTTTATTTCAGCAGAAGACTAACTCGGGGAGCGCTAACAGCCGGCATGGTAAGCCTCTTGCAAGCAAGAATGATCAGAGTGCAAGACAATCACACAAAATGAATGCAATTGCACAATATTTACTAAAAATCTAACTTCATTCCGTTATCAATCAAATATTCAAAATACAATAACTTTTTCCACCATCTTTCACTCTACTAGACTCAAGAAATAAGAAAATTACATTGACTCCATCTAAACAATATAAACTTCCTAAGTCTTCGCTCATCTTTATTCACTCTCGGATCCGCTACTTGAACATTCTGAACCCGAATCAGACTCACTTTCATTTTCTAAAAAAGATTGGAAATAGGTAATGAGCACACTTGCCCAGTAGGTATCTTCGCATCAACATGAAGGCACTATTAAAGTAATTAAAAATTTAGCTCTAAAGAAGCAAGGTAAAATCATGCGAATGCGAATATCATGCAATCAAACCAAGGTAACACGATAATCATATAAGATAGAGTGAACAAGAATGAACAAGGATGAATGTAACAAGAACATGATATTTGGCCTTTCATGAACAAGAATGTATCGAGAATGCACTTTCACTTTCACCTTCATAACCATAAAGGTTATGCACGAGAATGTCAATCATGTAGCAATTCACTAGATTTTCACGAGTGCTCATGGATTTCACTTATTTATAAAGAAAGTACTCCCAACGCAATGCAACGCCAGTAGCATCATACCCCATGGTTTATAAAATAGTATGTTTCCGACAATTAGCTGTGGGGACTAGCATAGAGCCCTTGGACACAATCAGCGCCCGAACTGCATCTTCACGTATAAATCAAGCTACTTCCATGAGTGTAACAATAAAGTATGGCATTGAAAAAAGATTTCCTAGTCCATTGGAAGGAATATCCAATAGAGAGGTCCTCATGTTCAAGAATAATGTTCCTATAGTGCAGAGTGAACTAATGGACAACATACCGAATATGTGCCATGTACTTATAGAAATGACTCTATTGATAAAGAGTGAAGGTATAATGATGTGAAACCATGATAAAACTCCATTAATACAATTTTGGAAAATCATGATTTAAATACAAACTATAGAATTTTTGGTACATGAAACTAGCATAACTTAAAATAACATGCAATACCTATCATGAACAATTAGATAACAGAAGAGTAACATAACAGGTTAAAACTTAGCTATCTAGGGTTAATTATAAGTAAACTTAATTGGTAACTATTCTGTCATGAGCTGACAGAACACAGAGTCTAACGGTCGAACAGGGGTGCGTCACAGTGTCTGTGACGGTCTATCGAGGGACCGTTACAGTAATGTAACGCTTCTGTCTTGGTGGGTTAGTGACAACAGTGAAATGAAAACATAACAGAGTGTGTGATGGTCTGTCGTAAGGCCGTTACATGTATGTGACGGTCCTACCATGATGCGTCAGAGCATCTGCTGACAGAAACTGATATGAAACCTAAGAGATCAACACACATCATGTCTGTAAATCAAATACCATGTCTATCCTAGGCATGATAACAAAGTATAGGCTATCTACATGCATGGGTTTTAGTGAATAGACAAGATAACATCTTTTAATTTTCTACTTAGGGCTAAGAGATGTATGAATACATAGAACTATTAAAACATGAAATTCATGATCTATCATGCATGGAATTCAATCAAACCAGAGGGCTTTTAGTCCTATCAAGAGGTTTTTGCCGATCATGAGATAACCTACCTCTTAACTAGGCTTCAAACTCCCAATTTGGGTCTGAAAAACCGGCCGTAGTTCTCCTCTTCCTGTGACTTTTCAGCAACTTCTTGGGCTCTAACTCCACGACCTCTTGACCTAAGGACGTGAAATTTGGAGAGGAGTTAGTCTTAAGTATTGTAAACAAATTCTTCTAAAGATCTTACCCAAGATTATGACTCCTTACCTTGATTCCATGCGAGCAAAAGTAAGGGTCGCATAGTTCAGAACTAGGTCCTATTTATAGAGATCTAGCTAGGGTTTGAGGATTAGATCGATTCTAGAGTCCTTATTCTGCAAAAACCTGATCTCTAAGAGTCCCTAGTGACTTAACATATCGTTCTAATTAGGTCTCTTGTAGATAAGAATCCAAAGTTTCAATCTTTTCACGAGTTCTTTAACTTACGGAACTCGCAGAGTGTAACGGTCCATGGTAGGCGCGTTACACGGCTGTGGCGGTCACTCGATAGACCGCTACATCCAACGCATTCAGAATTTTAATTTTAAATAAAACTCTTTTATCCATTTATCCTCCAATTATCTTATTAAGTGGTAATTATCCTTAAAATCCATGAATAAGCTAAATAACCTTCTAGAATATGGGTCAAACTAAATGGGCTTGGTCCTAAAACCTTTTGGACTTTATTTAAATGGATTTGGTTAGTTATTTAACATAAATGGGCCTTATAATGACTTATTAATCTAATTACCCATTTATTAATACATTTAGGCCTTTATAAATTCTAAAAAAATATTTATAAATTCAAAAATTATTTACAGAAATTCTGGGGTCTTACACATTATCCCAAACCACTTGTCCAACCCTCCTGCACGAGGAGTAGTGGTGTACTCTATAAATTTTCAGGTCAAGCGACATCGACGCGGCGTGCGGGTGCGTACCCACGCCTCCCCGCTCGGCCTCGTCTTCGACTGGGGTCGACGTCTTCACGCCGACCAGGTGAGCTACTGAACACTTCTCTTTGCTGGTTTTCATTTGATTAATTAGTATTGCATCTTAGTGCCATCGGCGGTGAGAGTGTGCCCGATCCCGAATTTACTTAAATTTGAGCGACTACTGCGGGCGAGTTGCGAGAGAGCCATTATATCCCACGCCCTCGACGTGCTGGCCGCCTACGAGAGTGGGCATCCTGGAACCCTTGGGGGTTCAATCTTAAGCTAGCCAGCCCCCTGGAATCTCAAGGTCCAACCTCGGACCCTCATCCCCATCGTCGGTCCACCTACGGACCCGGGTGCGCGCTATGCGGGTGAGTCCGCTAGAGGGTAGTTGCCGGTCCGTTGCATCGCTTGCTTGCTAGGTCCGAGGGTTCTTCGATCTTGTGATTATCACCCCCAAGGTGGTGTCACATCACCTAAAGGTGTAGTAATAGCAAGGTCCGAAGGTGGAGGAACTGATGAAATATGTAAGGTTTTCGTGAAATAATTAGATATAAAGGAATTAGAAGCACCAGTATCGAAATGTACGAATGCAGGATGGGAATAGATTGGGATAGTACCTTCCATTAGCCCATCATCTTTGGGTGCTTCCTCCTCTTCCAGAATAGCATTTAAACGGGCATGTCGCTTGCGTCCACCACCGGAAGATAGTTCTTTCATAAGCGGGCAATCCGGCATGCGGTGTTCCCGGCTGCCACAACGTAAACAAGCGCCGAGGCGCTTCAAGCATTCTTCGGATGAATGCCCGAACTTCTCACAAAAAGTGCAGGCTGCCATAACTGCTTCTCTTCTTCTTTGACTTTCTTGTTTTTATGGTTACTACTATCACTCCTATTCCGAGATCTTTTCTTGCTATCACGGGAGTTGTAGGGTTCCGTGATACTGAACTTCTTCTTATCATGCCGATCTGACCTTCGTCTCGGCTCCTCGCTCTTGCCTTTTAATTTCTCGACCTTCTCTAAGGTCCTTTAAAATAGATGCGCCCGTTGGACCATCTCGGCATAAGTACGGATATTTTGAGTCCCCAATTGTAGAATATAGCCGGGCCTCAAACCGTCTATAAATCGATTGGCCTTCAATAAGTCGGTGCTAATCAAATGAGGAGCATATGGTGCTAGCCTGGAAAACTGAAGTTCATACTTTGCTACCGTCATCATGCCTTGACGTAACGAAGCAAACTCCATCACCTTTCTCTCCTTAACATGCTCGGAGAAATACTTGGCTCGGAAAAGTGTAAGAAAACCTTCCCATGTATGAGGTGATTTAGCTGGTGGTGCAGGAACAGACTTCCACCATGTATGGGCATCTTTATTTAGTTGAAATGTAGCAAGGCGAACCTTCTCTTGATCCGTACATTGCATAACTTCAAAGATGCGGTTCATCTCATCTATCCAATTCTCAGCTTCATCTGGGTTAGAGGAACCCAAAAACCGTGGAGGATTTAAGCTCTGGAAGTTGCGATATAAGTCTCCCGCTCTTGTCCCTGCGCCGGCTTGAGCCATAGTTTGTAATGCCTGAGTAAGACCCGCAACGGTCTCTTGCATACCGGTCCAGTCCATGCGATGAGCCATCGTAAGAATGAGGTACCTGATAAGAGCAATGAATTTGTTAATTCTAATGGAATGGGTGATGTTAGTCCTTAGAAATAATTCTAATTTCTATCTCATCCTGGGTCCTACCCAATTCCTCTCATAGGTTAGAAATTTCTTTCCTAGTTTCATAGGTATGGGTCCTTAAACCTTGGACTTAACCTATGACATGACTTTTCCCTAGGACTTCTAGTCATAGTGCTCTGATACCACTTTCACTGTCACGTCCCGAGATTATGCAGCGGAAACAATCGGGAATGTGAACAGTCGGCTAGTATGCCTCAAGCAAACAATATAATCAATGCGCAAGACAATCACATAAGAGTAATTGCACAATGTAATTCACCAAAAACCTTTAACTTTATTTCTTCATAAAATAATCACAAATTACATAATAACTTTGATTCTCATTACTAGACTCAAGAAAATAAAAATTACATTCTGACTCGACTAGACATGAATAACTAAGGCTTCTCTCGAGTCTTTATCCTTCAATTGCTCTCGGATCCATCACTCGAGTAATCTGAATCTGACCCACTAGAATTTCCTGAAAAAGATTGGAAAGTAGGGTAATGAGCACACTTGCCCAGTAGGTATCTTCGTATCAACATGATCGGCAAATTTAAGTAATTAGCATCTTAGCTCTAAAGAATAAGATAAATCATGCAAATAAGATGAAACATTCGAATAATGCCAAAGTAACGTGATATGATCAAGCTAGAGATATGAGAATATAATTTGATCAAGTATATAACAAGAATGTAAATTTGGCAGTTTAAAGAACAAGAATGTACTTTTCATAACCATGAAGGCTATGCACTAGAATGTCATGTAACAAGCAAGAATGTACTCTTCACTTAGTAACAAGTACTTCATGAATTTATGTGGATCACCCCATAGATATTTCACTTAATTATAAAGAAAGTACTCCCAGCGCAATGCGACGCCAGTAGCATCATACCCCATGGTTTACAGTATGTTTCCGACAATCAGCCGAGGGGACAAGCATAGAGCCCTTGAGCACAATCAGTGGTCGAACTGCATCTTCAAGTATAAATCAAGCTACTTCCACGTTATAATAATAATGTGGCCAAGAATGTACAATTTCAACTATAGTTCCATGATAAAGTAACCAAAAATATGAGAGTGCATCTATTGAGAATAAGGGATTTCAATAAATGTATTTAATAACTAGGTTATGCCATGGAAATAAATCGGCAGCATAACGGTACATTCCTTAACTCTCAAAATTTCTTAGGTATCTTTACAATAATGTGACAGGTTCTAGATAATCAATTGGACCATCTAGGAACATAGGAAAATCAACCCTTGAGTCAAATCTCGGGTTAATCAAACTCATGACATTAACGATCATTTACCGGAACATTTCTTGATCATGGTGGTCTAGTTCAGGACCGTTAATTAAGACATTTGGATATTTTGAAAATAAGACATCTGGAGTCTTTAGCGGTGTAGTGGAGAACCATTTAGGATCCATTAGCAGTCTAGTAAATGGCCGCTAGCAGACTCTGGCGGTCAACCAGATGGCCGCTAAGGGTCCAGAATATAAAACCCCGGTATAAGTGCCTTCTAGACAATTGGGCTTTAATGGTACAATCAGCTCGGCGTCCTAGTGAGAATCCCAAGCTCGCGGAGTCTTACGGAGGCCTTGAAACAAGATTTTCTAGTCCGTTGGAAGGAATATCCAAAGGAGAGGTCATCATGTCCAAGATTGTGTTTCTAATGTGCAAAAGTGTAACTAATGACAACATACCGGGATATGTGTCATGTACTTAAGAAAATGACTCCTAGAAGAGAGATAAAATGTGATAAAATAGTGATCAAGTTAAATCATGAATCATCTATCATTTGAACATATATTTATTACAAGAATATATGATTTTGGTCACAAATGAACATAAGTTAAAATAATACCAAGGTACATGAAAACATAAAATCTATCAAGATGAATAGTAATATAACTAAGTATATTAAACCAGTACTTAAATCAGGCTTAAAACTTAGTTAACTAGGCTTATTCTATAATAATTATGGGTAACTCTGCAATATGGCTCGGTTTACCAATATTACAAAATCTGAAACATAAAACGATCTAATACAGGACTGTCGCTTGCGGTTAGCGGTCTATCGTACGACCGCTAGATTCCCTTGCGGTTTACAGGAAGACAGTTTCTTCCTATGTAAATCCGAGTTCAAAAGATAATAAATAATAAAACCAAATGCTATACTAATGCATATCATGCCTGGAAATCAACATATTATAACTTCCATAATCACGATAGAATAAATATGGGCCAACAATATGCATAGGTTTGTATGAACAACAAGGAATTCCATTTTTCCCTTCGTCAGGCTAAGTATTATGCATGAAGACCAAATTAAATGCATAGTCCTAAGTAAAACATGAAATTCTCAAAGTACAATGCATGAAAACGAATGAAATCAGAGGGCTTTCATTCCTGACTTCAAATTTGAGCCTTTCATGATATAGAGTTGGGGCGTGACAACCTACCTCAATTAATCCTTCTAGATAGTCAATTTCGGATTGGAAGTCAGTCCTAATTCTGCCCGTTCTTATACTAAATCAGCAACTTCACGTCCCTCTATCTCCTGATTCCCTTGACCTATGGACGTGAAATTTTGAGAGTAGATAGAAGATATGAAAGGGAACATAAAGTTCTAAAGACACTTCTACTAAATACCTCGTTTAGGGCTCCGAATCCCTTGATCTTCTTGGGTCGGATGCACTAATTCCTGAGTTCTTAATGTATAATCAGCAACTTTGGAAAACTCTAACTTTCTGTAGGCTTGATCTCCTAGAACGAAATCGGAGGGTAGTTAGTTCTATGTATAATAAACAAATTCCCAGAAGAAAATTACCTCTAATTCGTCCTCCTTACATGAGTTTCACGCGTGCCAAAAGTAAGGGTCGCACACGTCAAATCTGGGATCTATTTATAGGGTTAGCTAGGGTTTTGAAGATTAGAACGAACTTAGAGTCCAAACTAGACTTTCAATTCGAGCTACTATCCTTCTAGACTGATCTAATTAGTAGATAGAGTCAATCCCATGTGATTTAGATGCTAAAAATCCCACCTTTCCACGCTATTTTCCATTCACGGAACTACAGTGCCTTAGCAGTCTAGGACTGGACCGCCAACAGTCTATTAGTGGTCTCGCGATAGACCGTTTTTCACTCCAAGCATTGAATTTGAAATACTTCAAACTCTTTTGATATTATCCCCAATATAATCCTTTTATTTATATCCCAAGGAGTAATTATCTCCTTAATTCTGTGATTTCACCCATTCCAAGCTTCTAGAATATGGGCTAAAGTCCAAAACAATCTCTTCGGCCTATTGGGTTTGTTATGTGGGCCTAATCCTCTTGGATCAGTGTAGGGCTCAGATTTTAGTTAAATAAAATTCATTTATAGTCCATTAATTACTTTTTAAATCTGAAAAATTCTTAGAAAAATTCTCGGACGTTACAGCAGTAGTGATTGAGAAGGACTTGTTATTCTTCTTGAATTTCTTCTCTTGGGAGGAATCTCCTCTGTTGCTTGACCTCTTCTTATTGAAGGTTGGCTTGAAAGTGCCATAGCTCGTAACATGCTCCTTCTTATCTTTTCCACGGATCCGGTCGAACAGCTCCGTGGCATCTTCTAACAAATGGGCTCTTTGCACCATCTCCGAATAGACTTGAATGTCCATCGGTGCTAGTTGGGTAATGTATTGGGGTCAAAGCCCATTGAGAAATCTTCTCACCTTCATTTTCTCGGAACACACTAAATGCGGTGCATACCGTGATAGATGAGAGAACTGGGCCTCATACTCAGCCACGGACAATGTCCTTTGCTTTAATGCGGCGAACTCTGCAGCCTTTTTCTCTTAGATACGGTCTGAAAAGTATTTATTGTTGAAATAGCCAACAAAGTCACCCCACGTGACTTGTTCCTAGGGCAAGGTAGCTTCTATTGACTCCCACTAAAAATGAGCATCCCGCTCTAATTGGAAGGTTGCTAATAAAACTTTCTCTTCATCCGTGCATTGCATGACACCGAATATACGTTCGATCTCCCTAATCCAGTGCTCAGCATCATCGGGGTCAGTCGAACCAATGAACTTTTGTGGGTTCATGTTGCGAAAACTCCGGTGGAGATCTCCTGCTCCACGGTTGGCTCCGCCCTGCGCCACTTGTTGTAGCGCCTGAGTGAGGCCTTAGACAATACGTTGCATGTCGAGCCATTGAGCACGTTCAGCGGCCATGATCCTACAAGATTTTAAGTAACTATATTAATATATGATTAACCAAGAGTCTAAGTCCCTAAGTTAGCTTAACCCACAGTTCTACCCAATCTCACTGGGTAAAGGTATAAACCTATCCTTGGACTTGGTTTCCTAGGAATTGAATATCCTAGGCTCTGATACCCCAAAAATTATCACGCCCCGAGCGCGGAAGGAACCCGGTATGCATGATGAGTTATATCATTCATGTCAATCAGAGCGTAAGTGTATTCGACACGTTGACAGAGCGCGCAAAAGTAGAGATAAACCAAATCTTTTATTCATAATAACCATCAAGGTAATTCTATTACATAATCCCAATAAAAGTACTATGGATAATCCTGACTCGATAAAAGAAAATTACAATGATTGACTTAAGAAAATAGGAAAAAGACACAGATAGATAGATGCTTCTATGACTGGATGGCTCTACGCTCTTTTACTCGTTCCCGATCCCATCCGATTGAATCTCGTCATCGGAGTTACCTGAAAAATAGGAGAAAATACTAGGTGAGCGAACACTCAGTAGGAATTATGTCTCAAGTACATGCTTGCTTTAAATAATTACATGTTACATGAATGCAAGTCTAGCTACGTATGTACGCATGACGACGACAAAAGAAAGTAGAGTATCAAGATTTAACGAACTAACAAGATTTCAATATATTCATATAGAATGTATCAAGGTGGTCAAGCATGTAAACATATGAAGTCATGTCACGTGAATTGGCTATCATAATATCAAGCAAGTAATACCCATTTCGGGCCACGCAAGTCATGTCAAGTCAAGTCAAGCACGAATCGTGGAATGCCATAAATCAAGCTAGTCATGCACTTCGGTACAATGCCACATCGTGATCAATATAGCTCCCATGGGCACAAGTACTTTCGGGTGCTCCTCCTAAGACCAGATCGGGCCCTATATGCGCAAGCATTGAGTCATAAATATTTTAGACATCCACTATAGTTATAGCTATGTTGTACCCGGACTACTTCCCGGCAAAATAACAAGGAATAAGGGTTTGGGCATTTCCCCAAACACCTTCAAGGCACGTGCTATCTAGCTCTTTCTACAACCCTGCGGGTTCCTACAAAGGCCCTGACCAGCTTGCCGTGACACATGGTGACATAAGCAACTGCCCGGGGTCAACCCCGGCCACTGACATACGGGTTTTGCCCATATCCTACATGGCCGCCCGGGACCACCCGAGGGCTCCCTGATGTTAAGCCACGCCGTGTGGCACCCAGTGAAAGGGCCGAGGGCCCACCCCGAGACACTTCCTTCAACCCTCCAAGGTCAAGGGGAGACCTAAGTAAGTCAACCATAGGCTTTGGAGACCCGCAGCACGTGCATACGGCTCACACACGTGTGTTCGGGATTTTTCCGAACACCTTGTGGGCGCATATGTTCCAGCCCTTCTACACAAAACCACGGACCACCCCGTGGTTCCAGCACACTAATTGGGTCCTACAACGACCCCCCAGTAAGACGGGGCCTCCTTCGACCCTCAGATACGTGGTGACGAGCCACTTAACTCTAGCACTCGGGCCGACCCAAGGCTACCCTGCCAACCCGCCGTGCAACGCGGCATGCAGCTTGGGGCACGACTCATCTCCCTAAGGTGCCTCTCCTAAGCTCCCATGAGCTTCCCTCTTCAACCCAAGGCCCACCTTGGGGCCCCCCGGTCATCTACCAAAATCGTTTGGCCATCCAGGGTGTGTCGGGTATTTACCCGAACACCTTGCGAGTGACTATGACAACTCGAAGAACGACGGCCCCCACGGGCCCATCCCAGTTTCCCGGAGCTTAACGTCCTCCAAAGGATGTTTGTAGAAGAAACAACGAGACCCGGGGGCCATCCCTTGGGGTCACAACCAGCCCCGGGGCCAGTTCACCCCGGGAGGGGCCGCCTGCCCCCAGGGAGGGTGAACTCCCCAGGGGTCGCGCCCTCTCTCCAGCCCGGTGGTCCCACGACCCCACTCAGCCTCAGTTCGTCCAGTTTGTGGTCCTACGATGCGGTTCGTGTGCTGTACCAGTTCGAGAAGTTGACGCGGGGACGCGGGAGCGCAAAGTGACAGCATGCGGGAATTCCGCAAGTCGACGAGCACACAAGCCTCCGCAAGCCTCCATGTATTCTCCCAGTACAACCGTGTTGACACGTAAAATATATCAGAATAGATCATAGCAGATTCACAGTTCTGAAGATCAGTCGAGGGCACAGCTCACGTACCCTCCCTGGGAGATCTGGAAGTCTGAATAGAAGAAACCCACTACCCCTATCATGTTATTCGACTAAAGCCGTCTTTGGCTAGGTCGCTGTCCAGTACTGCTGTCATTCAGATAGTCAGGCTGATAAAACTATACCAACATTCAGGCAACCATATGCCTGCTGAAATAGATGTTCAGACATCTCTGATACTCCTGAAGCGGGATGTACAGTGCCTCGCACACGTTTGTGAATGCAAGGTGTAAACAGTCCCATGGGGTCTTAACATATATATATCAAGAATCCCATTGTCGAAAGGAGTCCACCAAATGGATCCTGGGTCGAATGGGCCGAATGACAAGAAAATGGGCCAAGCCCAAATATGAGATGGGACGCGCCGATGACGGCCGCGCCGGGAGGACGATCCCGGCGCGCCGAGAAGTTCATGCCGAAAGGATGAGGGTCTGGCCTCTATAAGAGGCCTGCCCTTCGAACAAAAAGAGAAGAGGAGGAGGGAGGCGGCCCTTCGAACGAAGAAGAAAAGAAGAAAAGCAGAGCGGGGGGTCGGAGAGAAAAGAAAAAAAAGAAGAGTGAAAAGGGAGTGCCTAGCCACCGAAGAGAAGGAGGGAGCTCGAGAGCCCTTGAAAGAAGCTGAAGAAAGGAAAAAGGGAGAGAGGCAGAGGCTCAAAGAGGGATCCAGGTGGGAGTGCCGGGCAGCTGCAGCTCCTTCTCTTTCCCCTCCCTATCTGTCTGAATATTTCTCTCTGTACTTTTAATTTCTAGCATCTTTGCTTCAATAGCATCGAATGCCAATGTAACCCCGCTTTCAGGGATTAAGCCTAGATTTCTTTCTCTGTTGAGTCAGATTTCTTTCTCTTAAGTAGCATGCGTGTAAGTCATTTGGATGAATTAAAGAATGAGAGAATGGGTTGAATTCCGCCCTTTCATTACCTTCTTCTTTCTGTCTCTGCATCTGAAGTTCGCTATATGCTAAGGATACTGATAACTAGGCGTGTTTTATCGTTTGGTTTTCTAATTCTGCTGAAGCATCTTCGCTACCATTATTTATCACCCCCCCTCCAGTCACATTTCGAGGGCCTGAGACAGTCTATCTCATGGCTCCTCGTATATGAAATAAAGGGGGACGTGGTTCAGGGATTTCCGTCTGTGGTTCTGCTCTCGATGAGGCCCAAAGGAAAGGTGTTCCCCCAAAGTCTTCCCCCCTCCGATCATCCAAAACAGTCGGGATTAAACCTCTCTCTGAACAACTCTCCAAACCCTGTTCGAAGACCTCCTTAAAACCCCTGCTGAAAGCCTCCCGGCGCCGGTGTCTCCCGGCGTGAGTTTCGCGCCGAGAGCTCCCCACTCCGGTTGGACCTCCCTATCGTTCCGAGCCTACCTAGCTTCCGTGCCGAAACCACCCCTCTTCTCTGCATCGATACCCTTACGTCGTCTGGCCATCCTGATGCCTTCGTCACCACGGCGAGCCATACAGACCTCATCCATTATATCCTCCCCTCGTGGGCGTGCATTGCCCTTCCCTTTGGCCTTACGGGAGCTATATCAAAGGGGTTAATTCTCCCCCTACATTCTGTAGCCCATTAAACCACGGAGTCCTGCCATTGCAGGCTTTCCGATGGATTGCATTGGGGATATTGCAACACAGGGGGTGAGGTCTTATATGATTCAGACCCTCGAATCACGGGCTATGCCCGGCTCTCATTTAAGGTTTCTACTCCGGCACTCGTGAGTGGATAGCCCATAATATTCTCTTGGCATACTCCCAAAATAAGGGGAGATGCTGCCAAAATTTGCCCGAAGCTTTACTCCATAATATGGCACTATGTTTCATCGAAATCACGTATTTAATCCCCCGATATGGCGAGGGCCCGAGCTGTGTAATCTCATGGAATCTCGACATCACAGGGAATATATCCTGTAATTGGTGATCTCCTTGGAACCCCCCTCGTGAGTGGAGTCACTCTCACCCTCTGTTCCTATCCGTTCATCACCCTGAAATTCCCACTGGGCGAGGAAAACCTCACAATACCTTTAGCAAAATCAACAAAACACTGCCTCTCCGCGTCACTATTCCCCGGCGCCATCTACTCCCGACGCCACTGCCTCCCGGCGCCAAACCCGCGCGGGTGGGGGGGGGGCACCGAATGCCCCTGCCTTGGCGTGCCGATCTCCTTCCATGCCGATTACTCCCAATCCTCCCATCGCGCCGGGAGCATGCCGTGCCATTTGGCCTTCACGCCGACTCCATCGCTGTGCCATCTCACCTCGGCATTGGTTGTCATCTGAATATCCGATGTCTTCCCCACTTCACCAAACCCAAACGTAGCCTGAATTCAATATTTTGTCACTATCAGCTGCCATGACAACCCCCGTTACCTCGCGAGGGGACTAGGTTTCTTCACCCAGGTCCATGGGAGATACATTAATGAGGAGGGTTTCACCCTTACATCACACCGAATACGACGTTTCTTATATCACCCCACTGACCCTCGGAGTTCTGCCACCGCATGTCCTCCAATGGTTCTTCGAGGGAAATATTAATGAATGGCGCAATGGTGCACATCGTCCCGTCATATTTGGATCCTTCTCAGACCCAGGGCTACGCCCGACTCTCTTTTGGTTTCCATTCCGGCTCTCTGTGGATGGATGTCCTATATCCCCATTTGGCATAGTCTAAATGGAGGGGACATGCTGCCGAATTTGTGCTATAACATCGTTATTACACCTCGCATATCACGGTTCCTCGTGTATGTCTGCATCGACCCTTGGGTATATTAAATGGTGTTGACAGAAGGTCGGGTTATGCCCAACCGGAAGTCTCCTCTATGCGCGATGGTGGTCTTCAGACCCACGTCCTCCGCCACGTACCAAGGGTCCATAATTCGATGAACTATGCATCCCCTGTATGATAAATAAATGCATCATGCATGCCTCTGTCATGGTCACCATGTAGCTCTTTTCATTCTGGCTTTGACAGCCCGCTATCTCGGCAACTAATCAAAGGTGTTCCCTCCTCGTGGAGGATGTAATTAACGCCATAGCCTTTATGGTATGGCGGACTGCTGGTCCCGACCGAACCTCACACTCGCCCAGTAGGGGTTAGCATGAGCGCATAATAAGATCTTCACTCATGTGACTGGCACGCCCACGTCGTCAACCGGTCAGTTGACTACCAGTTAGTCAAATGGTTGATCGATACGTGAAATAAGACATGTATATATGTACATATACACATATATATACACGAAATAAAAACAACAAGACGGTCGGATAAAAAACCCGTCGTAAACAGTCTGGCACGCCCGGTGGGACCGGTGTCACCTTTCATCTCTTTGCCGAGATATTCGGGCTTCGAAGCCCTCTCAAAGGCTACTGATTATTTCCCTATTTGTCTTTGCAGGCGGACAATGATGATCAACGGGATAACTGGCGTCGACTTCAATCATTCGATCGTTGCTAGACACGCGCAAGGGTACCTGGCGGTACCCATGGAATTCGGAAGCTTCCCTGCCGCTGTGGGCTTCCCCAATTTTTTGGGGTTAGCCTTCGTCGACATCCTGGAGGTCGAAGCCCCAGTGCCTGCCAAGGAAGTCGCAGAGAAAATGGAGCTTCTGAAGGTTCCCTGCTGCGAAGACTTGCTTGAAAGTTCGGCCCCGGCCGCTAGCTGTTTGGTGCACCACATCATACGTGGGACCCACCCCAACGTCATCAACAAACACCCTAGAGGACGCCAGCATCGCCAGGTCCGCAAGAATGCTGCTGTGGTTACCGGAACCCTATCTCAGTCCGGGAAGTCTATGCTAGTTGGAGGCATGCGCGTCTTCCTCGACGGACGCACGGCCTGGGTGACCCCAGACCGAGTCATCCCCAACATTCCTGTCCACAATACCTATCAAGCTCTCGCTGGAAGGAGGGCAGAAAGAGAAGAAACCGGCCCCTATGGCCAGGGAAGCTCGGCACTAAGGCCGAAGAAGTTCAAACAGGTGTGGGTTCCCAAGCGGACCCGACCTGCCCACCATCTAACACCCATCCGCCGCCGTCCTATGAACGACGAGACGGAGGTGAGAAGAGAAAGGGGCTTGCCCTCGAAGAATGAAGAAGAAGTGGTTGCGGATCCTCCGCACCGCAGAAGTTTTCGGGCTGCTGCCCGCCAAGCCAACGTCCCAGTCACGGGACAAAGATTCCAACAGCCGGCCGACAGAGCTCGGTTGGCCTATATCCCTCCTGCTGGAGGTAGACAACTATCCCCCGTACTCTACCAAGAGCGGGGTCAAGAGGAGGTAACCTGTCTGATCAGGAACTACTTTCGAGGGTTGGGCAACCCCTCGCTGGGTTAGCAGCGACTAATGCAGACAGTCGCCACTGACGAAGACTACTTCCCATCAGCAGCGGATGAAGAAGATATGGAAGATAGAAAGATGGTGTCGTCAGTCGACGACAACGGATACAACGATGGTTTCAAGATCAAAGCCGATGAAGCCTTCCCCGAGCGGGAAGAAAAAAGAAGAGTTTCTGTGTTTGAGAGGCTGACCTTTCCGCAACAAGCCAGACGGAGGGTCCATCGACAGAGAAGAAGGATGCAGGTCTTTACTTGCAACATGGCTTGTATATCCATCCGATATGGGGAGCTTCCTGAAGATCCCCAAGAACTGGCTCAATTGGCCGTACGGCCCGGGCCAACTACCCACAGAACAGAAGTAGCAAGAGAGCTTCTGATGATCATGAGAGGGAAACAACCCCAGGTCTATCCCCGCTGGGATGATAAGGCCCCCGTCTTGACCGCTAATGTGGTGACGACGGAAGAAGAAGACGACGTCCTCCTCGACATCCTGCCTGAGGGTACGTCCGGGGAAACGACAAAGGGTATCCCCACCACTATTGATCCATCAGTTCTAATGCTACTACAAAAATATCAACGGGAGATAGACTCTCTGAAGAAACAGCTGATGGAAAAGACTGAGCATTCATCGGCTTCTAAACCACCCGAAGTCTAGGGTGAATCATCCCGGGGAGCGGTTCGTCGTGACGACCCTCCACCGCTCTATACACTGTCCCAGCCGTCAGAGCCAAGCATGGCGACAGCACAACAGCGGCCGCCACAGCCTCAGCCGCTGCTACCTCCGGTGCCCCCCCAGGTGCATCCGACACCCCCGCTGCTACGTCCTCCACAGGCGACCACCCTGGTCACCCCATACCTTCAGCTAGCACACTTCTATCCGGAGCCGGTCGACCCCACGGTCGTGAACCGGATGATGGTGGAAAGGATGATCGAGCTGAAGCTCGCAGAGAAAAGTGAAGGCGACTACGTCGCATTCGATGCCTATCGGGTGCCCTACCCGCAACACCATGCGGCTAAACGACTTCCCCCGGGGGTCAACAAGCCGCCCAAATTCGACAAATTCAACGGGAAGGGGTCCCCTAAAGAGCATATTGCATATTATATGACCGTTATGGGTGATCTGGCCACCGACGAGTCATATCTACTGAAGTTCTTCGGGTCCTCGCTGACGGGGCTCGCATTTGAATGGTACTCTAGCCTCTCGACCGGGTCAATCAGTGATTGGTCGGATATGCAGAGAAAATTCAGAGAAAGATTCCATGTCACAGAGAGGGAGGTCACAGTGGCCGAACTCTACTCAACTAAACAAAGGGCAGATGAGACAGCCCTTGATTACATCAAGAGGGGGAGGAACCTCGGAATGAGGTGCAAGCGGTCCCCGCATCAGGAGGACGCTGTGCAAATATGCAAACAAAATCTCAGGAGGGAGGTCCTGGAAAAGATGATTGGTATGGAAGTACGGTCGTTCGACCTGCTGAATAATGTGGTGGCCGAGGTGGAGGCTTTTCAAGCCAAGCCTGTCCCGGCGTCAATTGCCAGCACAGCCCAGAAAGGCAAGGCTGCAGAACGGCACCCCACACCTAAAGAAGCGAATGTGCTTGATATCAAGGCGTTCGAACAACAGAAGGAGAAAGGCAAGAAAGCGGCTCCCCCGCAACCTGCGAAAGCTCCATATGATAAAGAAGGTCCTTCGCTGAGGGACAAAATGAAGAAAGCTTATTCCTTTCCAAAAGACAAGACCCGAGTCCTATTCGACTGGGTAATAGAATATAGCATGGTCACTCTGCCTTAACCAAGGAGACCGGAGGACCTGAAAAGAAAAGACAGTCCGAGATTCTGCTCCTACCACTAGATGTTGGGACATCCAATCGAAGACTATTATGTTTTCAAAGACGTCATCGAAGGAATGGTAAAGAAGAATGAAATAGAGCTGGGAGAGTACAAAGTGGACCCTCCTCTGCCACATGAAGCCCCTCTTAGGAGAGCAGCGGTCAACATGATTTCCCTCTACCAGGCATTACCTGAGGAGATCTCTGAAGCGAGCACACGGAGCACCTACGAAATCCATTTCCTGGAGCCCGTGAAAGAACAACAGGGGTGGCGGCAGATCCCTGTGAAGCACAAGAAGAAGAGGGCACCCCGCCTGAAAGAGGGGGCACACATCCATGGCATTATACCCCGGCCTGCTCCGTCAGTGGTAGCACCCGTATGGGTCACCCCACCTACAGCCATCAGAATACATACACCTAACAGGAGGAGACAGACTCCGCTGCCAGTAATCAAGGAAACCAATCCTAGGATCCTTCGGCTACAGCACCGGATTGAAGGGCTAGATGAATATGTGCAGCCTGAATTGAAACCTCTGCTGGTACGGGACCACATCCTGTGGCAAGAACTAGAACAACTCTCACTCAAACAGGTGGAGGAAGCTGAAGCAGCACCCCCTGAAGAGGGTAGCCTGTTCTGGGGGCAGGCACCCGCAGAAACCAAAAAGAAGAAAAAGTAAAAGAAGAAGAAAAGAAAGGCCGCTGGGGTCAATAAAACACAGGTTGTCTCCTGCAATACCCTGTCAGCACTCTACACCCTATCCGGAGGAGAGGAAGAAGAAGAAATTTGCTTCACACCCCATGCTGGGGGAGGCAAAGCCGAGGCCGCAACTGCTGCGCATGCCACTCGGTCGGGCCGAAAATGGGGGCGCCAGCCACCACCCAATCACAACATCATGTTCAGAGGGGAGCAACCCTACAAGACACCTCTACCGGAGGTTAAGGGTGTCCAAATCCCTCCTCCGTCAGGCCTATACAACAAGAGTGGGGGCAAGACAACCCCTTCATTCCTTGAATTTATGAAGATGTCAAAAGGGAAGCAGCCATGTCAAGAGGCTAACCCTACATCCGGGGCCATTCACCCGCAGCCAGCGCAATCTACTGAGGATGCGAATGTAGATGGAGCTTGCCCTACGGTAACTAATAAAGAAGACCCGACAGCCGGTGCCAGTCAAGAGGGTGCCGGGTCCGAGGAAGAGGAAGCAGGTCCGTCTGGGCCCACAAATCACAACCTCCCCAAGCCCAGATGGGCTGAAGAAATGAAGCTCTCCAATGTCCGGGCTGGGAGTCGAATAATGAAGTTGCTCAAAAAGCTCCCCGCTCGATTTACGATCTGGGAAATTCTCTCTTTGAGTGAAGAAACTCGACAGGCGATCATCATTGCTTTGCAGACGCCTGCTCATTTTGAAGCCTGCATAGCTGAGGCTATACCAGAAGCCAGTATGACCTTCTCTCCAGAAGACATGCTACTGCCTACTGCCAGCCACAACAGGCCGCTATATATGAAAGGGCATCTGAATGGAAGAGAACTGAACCGGATTCTGGTCTATCCTGGTGCAGCAGTCAACATCCTGCCATACAGAATATACCAGAGGTACCACTTTAATGTGCATCTCGAGAAAGTCGGGGATATACGTATCGCTGGCTTCAACCAAAAATGTGAAGTATCTATGGGAGTGGCGGAGTTCACGCTGACCTTGGCAGATTTCACTACAACGGTGCAGTTTCATGTCATTGACTCTCGCACCTCTTACAAGGCACTGCTCGGCTGCCCATGGCTACATGAAAATATGGTGGTGCCCTCCACGCTCCACTAATGCATCAAATACAGCCTCCAGGGGAAGGAGGAGAGGATATTTGCTGATATCCACCCATTCGAGGTGTTTGAATGTCATTTGGCGGACGCCAACCTATATACGGGGCCTCCCCGGAAGGTTTCTGAAGCTGAGGCCCCCGTAGGGGCCTCGAAGAATAAATCGGGTGACGGTTGGTATCCACCACCGTCGCGCGGATATGTCAAGCCGAAGGTGGTCTCCCACATCACAGCCTCTGGAGATGTCGGCAGGGTAACACCCCCAGCATTATACCCCAAAGCTAAGGAAGTGCAGGTCGATCGACAGCACGACCGCATCGGAGTCCCTGCCGGCCTCACCAAGCCAGTCCCTGGCCTCAATGATCCCACTGTCAAACCTTTCAAAGCTTTGGAGGTGACACAGGAAGATGGGCCCAGCAGCTTGTTCTATACAGCTGAGGAGCATCCCACTCGGGAAGATACAGATTGCAGCCTCCCTGAAGATCTAGGCAACCCGCAGGTTCCTGTCCAAGGTTTGCCATTTACAACTGATCGGATGGCTAAGATGTTTCAGAAGCAACACATCCTCCCGATCAGTCTCAAAGGCTCAAAGAAGCTTTCAAGAAGATGTGGCATCCTGCAAATCTGGATAAGGAAATGAGACGTGTCTCTCAACATCCGGGGTTGGGCTTCACCCTGGAAGAATATTATACAGTGGGTGGTACGAGGTGGATACTATCTCCGCCTTCTATCCTACTGAAGATGGCCCTTTTAGGGCAACCTTTGATGAGTATCTGGTGGAAGCCGAATATTCTGAACTGGCTCGGTCCGGGAATCAAGAAGCAGAAACCTCGGCCCCTTGCCGATGCTGGGAGCAGGTTCATCCCGAAGAAGCGGCCCTTCAAGCCGAATTTGACACGGCTAGCAGCATCGAAGCCGAAGATAGTCAAGGAGCAGGAGTCTCTCCCCGCATAGAGGTCCTACTGATGACAACTTCAACACCCTTTCTGCCCATCAGGGAAGCCTTGGTCAACTCCAATCAAGGGGAGCCAGCTACTAGGAAAGAAAAAGCCACTTCTGCGGAAGATACAACTGTCCCAGAAGGTGAAACTCCCTCAACTTCTGCTGCAAAATCAACATGCTGTCCAAGCCTGGCAGTGAACAGTTACCAGCCCATCATGGCTGCAATCTCATCTGCAAACACCAAGGCTGCTCTCTCATCCTTGGAAGCTGCGACGATAATGGATCTGCTAATAGAACAATCCACTCAGCCGCTGGCACAAGAGATCAAGAAACCTCAGGAAGCTCTGACGGTGTCTGACGAGGAAGTCGAAGTGCTCGACCCTCAAGATGGCATTCCAGACTTCGTTGACCTCCAACCGGCACCTCCGGAGATAGAGGACGGAGGCCAAGCCACAGTCGATGAACTGATAGAAGTCAACTTAGAAAATGAGAAGGACCCTAGGCCTACCTTCCTCAGTGCCCAACTATCCCCAGAACAATGGGAGCTGTACATTCAACTACTGCTAGAATACCGGGATTGCTTTGCCTGTACTTACAAAGAGATGCCAGGTCTAAGCCCCGATGTCTCATAACATGAGCTGGCAATCAACCCTGAAGCCGAGCCGGTGAAGCAACCACCGCGACGCATGAGGCCAGAGCTCATCACCCAAATTTGTGCTGAAGTCGACAAGCTCATTGACATGGGATTCGTTGAAGAAAACCAGTACACCACATGGCTGGTGAATATCGTCCCCATGAAAAAGAAGAATGGACAGATCCGGATATGTGTCGACTTTCGGGATCTAAATAAAGCCTGCCCCAAAGATGACTTCCCGGTGCCGATAACCGAGGTCATGATTGATGCTACAACCGGCCATGAGGCCCTATCATTCATGGATGGGTCTTCCAGCTACAATTAGATTTGGATTGCGGAGCCTGACTGAGTCCATACTGCTTTCCGAACTCCTAAGGGCATTTATCATTACAAGAGAATGCCGTTCGGATTAAAGAATGCTGGCGCAACCTATCAGCGCGCAATGACCAAAATCTTTGATGAACTGCTCTACCACAAGGTCGAGTGCTACATAGATGACCTGGTGGTCAAAACCAGAAGAAAAGAAGATCATCTGCAAGACCTCCGGATTGTTTTTCAGAGGCTGAGGCAGCATGAGCTAAAAATGAACCCTATGAAATGTGCGTTCGGAGTGTCGAGTGGATAATTCTTGGGCTTCATCGTCCGATATCGGGGAATCGAGATAGACCCCGCAAAGATCAAGGCGATTCAGGGGTTACCTCCGCCAAGGAACATCTCCGAGCTGAGATCACTATAGGGCCGTCTGGCTTATATCTCATTTCCAATTTTTCAGGGTGATGCCAGCCTTTTCACAAGTTGATGATGAAAGATGTCCCCTTTTATTGGGATGAAGATTGCCAGGCAGCCTTCGACAAGCTAAAAGACTACCTGAAAACTCCTCCAGTGTTGGGCGCACCGGTGAAAGGATGACCATTGATACTGTATATAGCAGCTACACATAATTCTCTGGGGGCAATGCTGGCCCAGAATAATGAAGAAGGGAAAGAACAAGCCCTCTATTACCTCAGTCGGAGACTAGTCAGAACTGAAGAGAAATATACTTATATTGAGAAGATCTGTCTGGCGCTGGTCTTCGCAGTTAAAAAGCTCCGACACTATATGTTGTCGCATGAAATCAGCTTGGTATCCAAGGAGGATCCCCTGAAGTACATTATGTCTCAACCGGCACTCAAAGGCCGCCTGGGCAAATGGGCGGTAATCCTTATGGAGTTTGATATCTCCTACGTGCCGCGCAAGGCCGTCAAGGGCCAAGCTATTGCAAACTTCTTCGCTGAGCACCCAGTGCCCGGGGATTGCCCGTTGGAGCCAGAGCTTCGTGAAGATGAAACTTTAGAAGCCGTGCAAGTACAGCCCTCCTTATGGCAACTATACTTTGATGGCGCTTCCAGAATTGACACCTCTGCCACCGGGTCAGCCAGGGTCAGAGCAGGAGCGGGCATAGTCCTGAAATCCCCAGAAGGAGAAGTGGTGCATACATCCTGTTCCATAAACAAGCAATGCACAAACAATGAAGCGGAATATGAAGCCCTCATAATCGGGTTGCAAATTGCTCTGTCCATGGGAATTCAGATGCTAGAAGCATTCGGAGACTCCATGCTAGTTATAAAACAGCTGGAAGGAGAGTTCGATGTACGAAAGCAAGAGCTCCTCCCCTATCACCAGTTGGCAACTCGCCTGATGTCAAGATTTTACTTCATCAGCATCAAGCACATCAATCGAGGCCGGAATGCTCAGGCAGACGCCCTCGCTAAGCTGGCCAGTTCATTGGCGGTCCCGCCAGACACAAGCCTGAATATAACAGTGATCAACCGTCGATAGGTCCCCAGCGTGACAGAGGTCCTGACCGACGAACAGGAGATGGAAGTAGCAGTCATCGAAGGGGTTCAGTAGCCTGATTGGCGAGAGCATCTCCTACGCTGGTTTCAACACCAACAACTTCCAAAAGAAAAGGAACAGAGAATGAAGCTCCTGAGGATCAAGGATTCTTACGATATGAGAAGCGGGACCTTGTTCCGAATTATGGCAGATGCCCGAAGGAAAGTCCTACTCCGTTGCTTGTCTTCAGCAGAAGCAGGACAGGTGATGCAGGAGGTCCATGCAGGATCAGCTGGAGCACACCAGGCTGGCCCGAAGATGAAAATTGAGATAAAGAAATTGGGTTATTATTGGCCCACTATATTTGACGATTGCTGCAGGTTTGCCAAGGCTTGTCAAAAGTGTCAAGAACATGCTAATGTGGCAAGGAGACCTCCAGTGCCACTGCATCCCACCCTACCAAGCTGGCCGTTTGCTCAGTGGGGCACGGACGTAGTAGGGCCGCTACCAGCATCTTCATCAGGGTGCAGATACATCTTAGCAGCTACAGACTACTTCTCCAGATGGGCGGAGGCAGTAGCACTAAGAGATGTGACGGGAGAACTAGTTGCAAGATTCTTCCGGCAGAATGTAATATTTCGGTTCGGGATCCCCAGTCGAATCATCTCTGATAATGGCAGTCATTTTAGGAACCAGAAGGTTTATCGGCTAGCCGACAAATACAAAATAGACTGGAGGACATCATCCCCCTACAACCCTCAAGCCAATGGACTCGCAGAAGCCTTTAACAAGACACTGTGCACGCTGCTGGCAAAGATTGTTAAGTCTAATAAAAAAGATTGGGAAGAAAGGATGTACGAAGCACTTTGGGCCTATCGTACTGTCTACAAGACCCCAACCGGCTGTTCACCTTTCTCCCTTGTCTACGGGTCAGAAGCTGTTGTGCCAATTGAACTTGAAGTTCCTTCATTGCGAGTTGCCATCCAGCACGGACTAGTCAGTGGTGAGCAGACCAATGCAGAAAGAAGATTGGAAGAGCTCGCTGAGCTCGAAGGAAAACGCCTCCAGGCGCAGCAAAACATCCAGCTCTACCAAGCTCGCATGGCCCGTGCTTTTGACAAGCTGGTCAAGGGTCGAGAATTCAAGAAAGGAGACCTGGTAATGGTCAAAAGAAGAGAAGTAATGGCCTCTAACCCCAAAGGGAAGCTGGTCGAAAATTGGGTCGGGCCATATATCGTCCGCCGAGTATATGAAGGAGGCACCTACGTCCTGGTAGACCACAAAGGGGTTATCCAGTTCTCTCCCCTCAACGGAAAGCATATTAAGCTGTATCATGCAGCGCAGCCAGCATTCCCCGAGTGATCGATCGGAATACATTTTCCTTGGTTTAATGGCATTCCGCCCTAACCAAGCTACCTCCCTTTGTTAATGGCATCCTGCCTTAACCGAACTACCCTTTCCTTGGTCTAATGGCATTCCGCCCTAACCGAGCTACCATTTCCTTGGTTAATGGCATTCCGTCCTAACCGAGCTACCCTTTCCTTGGTTAATGGCATTCCGCCCTAACCATGCTACCTTCCCTTGGTCCAGTGGCACTCCGCCCTAACCGAGCTACATTTCCCTTGGTTTAGTGGCATTCTGCCCTAACCGAGCTACCATTTCCTTGGTTAATGGCATTCCGTCCTAACCGAGCTACCCTTTCCTTGGTTAATGGCATTCCGCCCTAACCGAGCTACCTTTTCCTTGGTTTAGTGGCATTCCGCCCTAACCAAGCTACCTTCCCTTGGTCCGGTGGCATTCCGCCCTGATCAAGCTACCTTGCCTTGGTTAATGGCATTCCGCCCTGACCAAGCTACCTTGCCTTGGTTAATGGCATTCCGCCCTGACCAAGCTACCTCCCCTTTGTTAATGGCATCCTGCCTTAACCGAACTACCCTTTCCTCGGTCTAGTGGCACTTCGCCCTGACCGAGCTCCCGAAAGAATACACCACGCAGTTGCCATTACCGGCCTTACGCCCGAATCGGCGAGAGATTACTCCTTTGCGTTAGCCTTCAGCCCTTGCTAACGAATGAACTGTTCTGCCCAGCGCAAGGTCTGATGCTCCGGCCGACAGCCATCTACTATCAACCAAGGGTCGAACGTCGCACTTCGACCTGCCACCCTACACAAACACAAAAAAAGAAAGGAAAATGGGGTTGAAAATAGAGATACCCCACCAGACTTGCTCCCATATCGGGACAAGTGCAAAAATGGCCGTAACCCAGCTGTGGCGAAAACCCGAAAGGGCGTCGCAGGTAAAATCGGGTACCCCGCCGCGTGAAAACCCGAAAGGGCGCGCGGGCAAAAACAAGAGGGGGCTGGCTTCGGCGAAAACCCGAAAGGGCGCTTGAGTCAGTAAAGTGGTAATTTCCAAATGCCTCTCCTATTCTCCACCTAATGAAACTCCGGAAGGGACAATCATCAAAGTCTCACCGGAAATCCTTTAACAAACCCTTTTCGACCCTCGTCATCATTGGCGAGATCGTTCGATCCCTGCCCCTAAACTTGGACCTTCCGTCCTTGCTGATAAACCCGCCTTTGTTTCGGTAGTAACCTATGCAGATTAATAAACCCATTTTCGATCCTCGTCATCGTCGATGAGATTGGTCGATCTTT
The DNA here is from genome assembly GCA_022559845.1 of Amorphophallus konjac. Taxonomy (NCBI): domain Eukaryota; kingdom Viridiplantae; phylum Streptophyta; class Magnoliopsida; order Alismatales; family Araceae; genus Amorphophallus; species Amorphophallus konjac. Next base: position 71,132,369 of record CM040120.1, read on the forward strand.
GCCCTTCACACGGATCTTACATCCTTGTTAATAGACAATGTCCTTTGCTTCAACGTCTAACCAATGTCGACGAATCGAAACAAGATTCGATCCTTGTCATCATTGACAAGGCCAGTCAATATTTTCGCGGTCCAGTTCTTCCGCATCCCGAATCAAAAAAAAAAGAAAGAAAGAAAAATGGGGTTAAAAATAGAGATACCTCGCCAGACTTGCTCCTATGATCAGGACAAGTACAAAAATGGCTATAACCCAGCTGTGGCGAAAACCCGAAAGGGCGTCGCAGGTAAAATCGGGTACCCCACCGCGTGAAAACCCGAAAAGGCGCGCGGGTAAAAGCAAGAGGGGGCTGCCTTCGGCGAAAACCCGAAAGGGCGCTTGGGTCAGTAATATGAATAAAAAAAATGATCATGAATGATAAATAGTGATGAACCATCCTCCGTCCAGAAGGCCATTTACAGGGTCGAGGCGGAGTCTTCATCCGATATCCCACTTACATACATCTATCCTTACCCAGTTTTTGTCATCATCGCCAAGACCGTCTACCCATTTCGACCCTTGTCACCATCGGCAAGATCGGTCGCTACCCTTCCGGTTCTTGTCATCATCGGCAAGACCGTCTACCCTTTCGACCCTTGTCACCATCGGCAAGATCGGTCGCTACCCTCCCGATTTTTGTCATCATCGGTAAGACCGTCTACCTTTTCGACCCTTGTCACCATCGGCAAGATCGGTCGCCACCCTCCCAGTTTCTGTCATCATCGACAAGACCGTCTACCCTTTTCGACCCTTGTCACCATCGGCAAGATCGGTCGCTACCCTCCCGGTTCTTGTCACCATCGGCAAGACCGTCTACCCTTTTCGACCCTTGTCACCATCGGCAAGATCGGTCGCTACCCTTCCGGTTCTTGTCACCATCGGCAAGACCGTCTACCCTTTTCGACCCTTGTCACCATCGACAAGATCGGTCGCTACCCTTACCTGGTTTTTATCACCATCGGTAAGACCGTCTACCCTTTCGACCCTTGTCACCATCGGCAAGATCGGTCGCTACCCTTACCCGGTTTTTGTCACCATCGGCAAGACCGTCTACCCTTTCGACCCTTGTCACCATCGGCAAGATCGGTCGCTACCCCTTCCGGTTTTTGTCATCATTGGCAAGACCGTCTGCCTTTTCGACCCTTGTCACCATCGGCAAGATCGGTCGCTACTCTCCCGGTTCTTGTCACCATCGGCAAGACCGTCTACCTTTTTCGACCCGTGTCACCATCGACAAGGTCGGTCAACATCTCCCCCAATCAGGGTCAATAATGGAATTACCATGAGCAGCCAGCAGTCACGGTTTCGACGCCTCTTGTCAGCAAGACCTACGTCTGCGCCAACCTGGTAACCTCTGGAACCCCATCCCGCGGTGGAGCGAGGCCCCCATCCTTTCCTTGAGAGGGTGGACGCTCTCCTGCGACACGGACATGGAGGTACTTCCAAGCAGGTCGCCAGAATTGCCACAAGGCACAACAAAATGCTAGTGTGGATGTGAACACAAAAAAAATAGTGAAGGAAACTTCTATCTTCATTACAAAAAGGGGAAGTGAATACAAAAGGAGCCCTTCTGAGGGGACAGATTACAAAGGCAGATCAGCTAAGGCCGCCTGAAGATATCAGCAAAGTCAATAAGCCCAACATGAGGAGCCGCCCCCAGTTCATGGAGCTGCGCTTCCTCTTCCTGAACTCGAGTCACCTCAGTCTCTAGAGACACGACTCGGCCCTCCAGCAAAGAAGTTCTTTCGATGCCTTGGACTTCCGCAGCCTCTAGCCGCAGTATCTCGGCTTCTATAGTAGCCAATTCAGCGCGGAGTTCTTCCCGTCGGCTACGTAGAATGTGCGCCTGGGTTACGGAAGCTTCAACCTGAGCCCTGCTCTCCTGAAGATCAGAGATCAGAGACGTCAGCTCCGCCTGACGGTCAACTCTCTGCAGTTTGAGGGCCGCCAGCCGGTCACCCATCATCTTCTCGAGAAAGTCCCGACGATTCATAAACTTCAACAAGAAAAGCACCCGCTGGGTCCAGATATCTAAAGGGCAGCCCAGTGCCTGCAGCCCGATCGTCAGTCGCGCAGCCACTTCCTTCAACTGGGATTAAGACAGCGCTGGCTGAGATTCCACAACCTAACACAGCATCTCTAGATGCTGCCAGACAAACTCCTCCGATGAGGTAATGCCCAGGGAAGCCGCCGGAGACACCTCGAAGGTCACTTCCCTGTCTATGGAGGCCCATAAGCCGGTGTCCGGCTCGGAAGAGGAAGATGGAACGGTCGTCAAAGCTGAAGAAGCAGATACCACGGCAACATCTTCCTGCTCCGTCAGACTCTTGTTAGGGCTTCCTTCAACAAAGCCTAAGAGGGACGGAGGTCATGACTCTGGCTCCGGCACAAATGGAATTACAGAATCAGGCGCGATCGTCATTATGGCCGCCGGTACAAAAGCAGACCCCCTCTGCGGGTCAACCTCAGCCCTCAACTCTGTCGTCGACGCCAGGGCGAGACTCTCCCTGATGTAAAACTAACCTTGTACCTATTTTGCAAGCATTCAAGTTTGAGCAGCGGACTCACACTAGCGAGCTCACCCGTATGGCACACACTAGGGCCCGAAGGCAACTAGGCGATGTTGGAGAGGGTCCGAGGTGGGACCATGAGGCTCCAAGGGTTGGCAAGCTTGGGGAGAACCCAAAATGGGCCTAGGATGACCAAATCATGGGCGGCCAACACACCAAGGGTGTGGGTTAAGTGGATTCACTCTCAACTCGCCCGCGGTGGTCACTCAATTTGGTGGCAATGTAAAATCGGACACTCTCTTACCGCCGACGGAGTAACTATAGCAATACTAAGCTAAGCAAGTCCAATACAGCAATGAGGGATGTTCAGGAGCTCACCTAGCCGGCGTGAAGACGCCGACTCCGGCCGGAGACGGGGGCGAGCGGGGAGGCGAGGGTATGCACCCGCACGCCGCGTCGGTGTCGCTTCAACCTGAAAGTGTAAAGAGTACAACACTACGCCTCTCGCAGGAGGGATGATCTTGGGGTGGGGATTAAGTTAATTACATCCAAAACTAACTCCACGCAGGGAGGGGCCTTCAGCCGGCCAAGCGGGTTGGGGATTACGCAATGAAACTTGACCTCCCGAGCTCCACCGGTTCTGCCCTGCTTCAGTTTCACTGGACAGACAGTCGGAGACGGTGCTGCCACGGGTTCCACGGAACTCGGATCTTGACGAGACCAGCGCCAAAAGTTTCCCAACTGACATAGGATGAAGCTTAAATTTTTGGGGAAGCTTTGATACTCGGGGCTGACCGCGCCGGCGACTGGAATAGGACAGCAGCGTCTGGTCTCTGGCGGGTACCGAACTGATGCAGCAGGTTGCAAAAGTCACTGTGGGCTCTCCTGGACTCCGATTGGAATGAAACTGGCGCTGATGCGATCGTGGTCGGGGTAGCTTCGAGGCGGAGTTGACGGGGATGCGATCTGATGTCGGTGGAGAGAGGGGTAACTGGAGGAGTGAGGACTGGTCTAACCTGGGACCACAGGGGGCAGTCTGCCGTCTCTGACGAAGAAAATTGGAGCAGAGGGTTCCGGTGGCCGATTGAGTCCCTTCTTCTTGGAGGTGGCAGCTAGCTTGAACTAGTTTCTTCCCTCCAAAAATGGCACTCAGAGCCTTCACAAGCTGGCGGTGGCAGAGTCTGGGACCGGACTGATTGATTCTGCCTCTGTCTGGTGCAGATCAATGTGGCTGGTTGCAGAGGGTGCCACGATCTCTAACGAGCTCTGATTGAGGTGATACCTTAACCGTTGGAACTGTAGCCAAGTCTTCTTTCTGTCGGCACTGACGGCGACGTCGGCAGATGTCGGAGAAGACCGGGACGATCAGATGAGTAGAGGGGTGTCGGTTCTGGCTCCTGTAAACTGACCTGACACACTTGGAGTAAAAAATTTGTAACTTGAGATTCCGATGTCCAAATGCAGATCTTCTTTTTTAGGATGAAAGAGGACTTGAGAGGGAAGAACTTTGCTGAAGAACGCTTGATCTGAATCCCAAAAGGTTCGTCGTGGTGGGGCTTCCAATCTCGCTCTGGTTCTCTGCCTGGGGTCTTCTGCGCAGTCGTGGGAGATCAGCTCCTGCGGACAGCTCCGACCTCGGAAGCCGGCGAGACCACCACCGTTGGAAAGCTATCTCGATGACGATTCCAGCAATGTAGGCCTTGCCACCTGAATCTTTGAGAGACGGTTGTGGCTGCCTCTGCAAGTTGCTGCAACTCTACTGTCTGAAATAGAGGCTGAATGAGAAGAAGATGAGGGGGTGGGGAAGGGGATGGCCAAGAGAGTAAGAGGTGGAGGGTGAACTTGGCTGGTATGGGGAAGGGGGGCTGCGACTTTGGGTGGTTTGGGAGGTGGGGAGATGGAAGGGCACTGCCCTAGGGAGAGGAAAATTTGAATTTGGGCTTAGGGAAGAGCCCCTTCAACCTTGGGGAGAGGAAGGGGTGCTTAGGAAGTGGTGTTGGGTAGTTGGGGGTTGGGAGGTGGGGTGTGGATTGGAGGATGCCACCTTGGGTTGGGGGGGAGTTAAATGGGTGTATGGGGAAGGGGAGAGGTCTTAATGAGGGGTGAATGGGGAGGAGAGAGAAAATTCCGAAAATTGGGTGGAGGGAGAGAGAGAGAGAGAGAGAGATAATGGGTGAGAGAGGGAAGAGAGATTTGGTAGAGAGGAGTAAGACTAGAGAATTTTTTCTATTCAAATGATTCTTCAAAAGTTGTTACATATGAGGAGTGGGGTGGCCTATTTATAGGCACATGACTTTTTTCACAAAGGACCCTAACAAAAGACACAATGACTAATAACCGAAGGGAAGGGAGGGCATCCATGGGCCTAGCCCAATGAGATTGGCCCAATAACCTATCAAACCAACATAATGACTCAATACTTAGGAAAATGACTCAACAACCTAGGTACATGACTCAAATAAAGGGAAAATTACATGATATTGACTCAAAGAAAATGTGAAGATTACATGACTAGACTCAAAAATACATGACTAACATAATGGCGCTTGCCGACGAATAATCCGAGTCCGGAGAAAATGTGGAGGGGCAAGGGATGCCCTCATCATACCCCCGAGGTGGGGAAAACTCGACCCCGTCGAGTATGGGTCCACCAGGGAAGTAGTACATCGAACTGCGGCTCTGGGTGATCCTCGATCTCCATACTCAACCCGCGACCATAGTCGGGGAACGGCGCTTCAGCTCGACAAAGTGACTCGGTCATACCCTCATGCTGGCGATGGGATCTTGCTTGCCAAGTATTGCCGCTGTGTGCTCACGTCGGGCTCTCATGCTATTTATGGTGACACTCCGAGGGTGTCTCTCACAAGGGTAGGTGTAAGCTGGAGGCACTCACTAGGATCCACCGCGGTGCCCTTATAAGGTGCTAGATCCGCCACATGAGAAATGGGGAGAATCCCAAAACCCTTTTTGAAAGTTCAACCCATAAGCCGGGTTGCCAAAGCCACTCGAAACTTGGCAAGGTCCAAGTCCTCGTGCCCTCAATTTGGAGGTGACCTTGGGGTAGAGCCACTCCAAAGTCATCATCGTCAAGTTACCAACTTGGAATTCCAAGTGGCGCTCATGAGTTTTTGCTCGCTTGTTGTGAATATCACCGCTTGTTGCTTGATATGTGTTTGGATGCATATGCCATGCTTGATGATGCGATGTGAGTGGGCAATGTTTGGTATGCAAAGGTGGTCCGGGGCAGCCACATGTAGATCGATCATGCTTTGATGCTATGAAGATTGTGACAGACTCAGGGGGGCCGGGACATCCATAGATGAACCTTTTATGCATGGGTATGACAAATGTCGGGGGACCCGGACATCCATGTATGCTCCTTTCATACTTAAGACTCATGATGAATGAGGGTGGGCTAATACAACCAAATACGGTCCACTTATGCTTCCTACTTGACATGTGGGTGATGTAAATGAATGTACCCGACTTATGAATCATGACAAGTGGTGTTGTATGCCAAGACTTATGCACTCTTGTGACAAAGATGTCTCCTATGTGTGGGCCTTTGGACTTCCATTGGAATGGGTCGAAGGGGTCTAGAAAGGTGGATATCATGAGATGGGGCACTTCCTCGATCCCTAGGTGTATACCACCAAAAGTCATGGTTCCCATGGTGTAACCCGGGTCTGGGATGGGGTGGATTGGATCAAAGATGGTGGGTTGGGGTAGGGAAAGGTAGGTGGTAGTTAAGGTGGTTGGGTTACTCGGGTTCCTTGACTCCCATTGGAATGGATCATAGGGATCATAAAGTGGGTTACCAAGGGGCTCCATGTCCTCAAGGTCCTCAAAAGGTGATGAGTCGTCTTCTTCTAGTGAAATGGTTGGGCCGGTGTATGGGGTGGGCTGGTTGGTCAAGGTTTTAGGAATCACAATGATAGGGGAGTGGACCAGGATGGGCTCTTCCACTATGGGGAGAAGGAAAATGATATCACTAGTGTAGCAACCAATAGTGCAAACCGAGGAGATAGACCCAATGCATGGGTGGATGAGGTTAAGGCTCTTGGGTTGGTCAGCTCCTAGGGCCAATAAAGAAGTCAAGTCTGATTGCCACTTTAGACCTTTGAGGAGATCATCCCAATCTTCTACCTCATAGTAGGATTGGATTGTGGTGTGATAGGAGTGGAGGGGAACAATTTGGGATGGATATCCCAAATGTGAGAGAGGTGGGGGTGAGCTAGGAAGGGTGGGTCCTTGCTTGAGCCATTGGAGTATATGCTCATTCATGGTGAAGGTGGGTGACTCTTGAGGATCCGGGCTATTTGAAGTGGTAAAGGGTTGAGGCTTTTCCTTACCATTGGTGTGATCTTGGGCTTCCTTATGGGTGGGAATGGGTTCCGGACTAGCATCTACTCCCATGTGGAGGGTTGTGGAGGTTTCAATTCCTAGTGTTAATGGGTTGGGTAGGTCTAATGCGGGAGAATTGGTGATAGCTGGAGCATGGTGCACTTGGGGTGGTAGGCAAGGGTTGACTTGGATCGGAAGGGGAAGTAGAGGAGGCCTAGGTTGGGGAAAGATTGGTGTAGGAAGCGGGAGGTGAGTTGGGTGAGGGGTTTTGGGTTTGGGGATGGTGGCCATTATGGGCCTTGGTGGAGGGGTGGACACGGTGTCCACATGGTTTTTAATGGTGAGGGTTGGATGAGTGGTGGTCACCATGGAGGGAATTGGGTCGGTTAGGGGTCTCTTGCCCTTGGGATCATTTGGGGTGGAAGTGGGGGCTAAAGAGGCTTGACTAGTGTAGGTTAGTGAAGGGGGTTTTGGTTGGTGTCTGGGGGCCCTCATGGGATTAGGTGGGGAGGTGGAGGCCTTGGAGACTTGGGTTCTAGTGGTAAGGGTTTGGACGGGTGGGTTTGGAGGAGTGAGAGTGCTCCTCGAGTTTTGGTAACCCGGGTAGGAAGGGGACATATATTTTGCTCTAAGTTGCTCCTTCATGTCCTTCCAAGTGGTGATGGGAGTTTCCCTTCTAAGTATCTTTAGCCCGACAATTTGCATCCAATAAGTTTCCGCCCGTTTGATAAGTTGCATTTTGGCAACCAATGCCTTTTCATCCTCAGATATATGATACCAAGTGAAGTATTGGTCCATTGTAGCTTCCCAATCTAAATATTCTCTAGGAGAGGTTCCATCAAAGGTGGGAGTGGGAAAGGGACCATTCTATCGTCTGTCTATGGGGCGGGCCTATTTTCTCCAAGTTGGTTGAGTCGGTCCGATATGTTATCAAGCCGCTCATTGGCATAGGTCAAGGCTTTCATGAAGTAGTTGACATGGCCAGGGAAGTTATGGGTGTTAGTGGTAGGCATCTCTTGGTGGCTTGGACTTATGGAGTGGGCCGATTGGTAAGGTTGATATGAGGTGGCCATACTAGGGGACAAGAGTGATGCACTTGAAGACTCTAAATGCATAGACATGCCCTAGGACCAACTTGATAGAGACAAGTTGTGAACTTGCTCTGATACCACTTGATGTAAAACCAACCTTGGACCTATTTTGCAAGCATTCAAGTTTGAGCAGCGGACTCACACTAGCGAGCTCACCCGTATGGCACACACTAGGGCCCGAAGGCAACTAGGCGATGTTGGAGAGGGTCCGAGGTGGGACCATGAGGCTCCAAGGGTTGGCAAGCTTGGGGAGAACCCAAAATGGGCCTAGGATGACCAAATCATGGGCGGCCAACACACCAAGGGTGTGGGTTAAGTGGATTCACTCTCAACTCGCCCGCGGTGGTCACTCAATTTGGTGGCAATGTAAAATCGGACACTCTCTTACCGCCGACGGAGTAACTATAGCAATACTAAGCTAAGCAAGTCCAATACAGCAATGAGGGATGTTCAGGAGCTCACCTAGCCGGCGTGAAGACGCCGACTCCGGCCGGAGACGGGGGCGAGCGGGGAGGCGAGGGTATGCACCCGCACGCCACGTCGGTGTCGCTTCAACCTGAAAGTGTAAAGAGTACAACACTACGCCTCTCGCAGGAGGGATGATATTGGGGTGGGGATTAAGTTAATTACATCCAAAACTACCTCCACGCAGGGAGGGGCCTTCAGCCGGCCAAGCGGGTTGGGGATTACGCAATGAAACTTGACCTCACGAGCTCCACCGGTTCTGCCCTGCTTCAGGTTCACTGGACAGACAGTCGGAGACGGTGCTGCCACGGGTTCCACGGAACTCGGATCTTGACGAGACCAGCGCAAAAAGTTTCCCAACTGACAGAGGATGAAGCGTGAATTTTTGGGGAAGCCTTGATACTCGGGGCTGACCGTGCCGGCGACTGGAACAGGACAGCAGCGTCTGGTCTCTGGCGGGTACCGAACTGATGCAGCAAGTTGCAGAAGTCACTGTGGGCTCTCCCGGACTCCGATTGGAATGAAACTGTCGGTGATGCGATCGTGGTCGGGGTAGCTTCGAGCCGGAGCTGACGGGGATGCGATCTGATGTCGGTGGAGAGAGGGGTAACCGGAGGAGTGAGGACTGGTCTAACCTGGGACCACAGGGGGCAGTCTGCCGTCTCCGACGAAGAAAATTGGAGCAGAGGGTTCCGGTGGCCGATTGAGTCCCTTCTTCTTGGAGGTGGCAGCTAGCTTGAATTAGTTTCTTCCCTCCAAAAAAGGCACTCAGAGCCTTCACAAGCTGGCCGTGGCAGAGTCTGGGACCGGACTGATTGATTCTACCTCTGTCTGGTGCAGATCAATGTGGCTGGTTGCAGAGGGTGCCACGATCTCTAACGAGCTCTGATTGAGGCGATACATTAACCGTTGGAACTGTAGCCAAGTCTACTTTCTGTCGGCACTGACGGCGACGTCGGCAGATGTCGGAGAAGACCGGGACGATCAGATGAGTAGAGGGGTGTCGGTTCTGGCTCCTGTAAACTGACCTGACACACTTGGAGTAAAAAATTTGTAACTTGAGATTCCGATGTCCAAATGCAGATCTTCTTTTTTAGGATGAAAGAGGACTTGAGAGGGAAGAACGTTGCTGAAGAACGCTTGATCTGAATCCCAAAAGGTTCGTCGTGGTGGGGCTTCCAATCTCGCTCTGGTTCTCTGCCTGGGGTCTTCTGCGCAGTCGTGGGAGATCAGCTCCTGCAGACAGCTCTGACCTCGGAAGCCGGCGAGACCACCACCGTTGGAAAGCTATCTCGATGACGATTCCAGCAATGTAGGCCTTGCCACCTGAATCTTTGAGAGACGGTTGTGGCTACCTCTGCAAGTTGCTGCAACTCTACTGTCTGAAACAGAGGCTGAATGAGAAGAAGATGAGGGGGTGGGGAAGGGGATGGCCAAGAGAGTAAGAGGTGGAGGGTGAACTTGGCTGGTATGGGGAAGGGGGGCTGCGACTTTGGGTGGTTTGGGAGGTGGGGATATGGAAGGGCACTGCCCTAGGGAGAGGGAAATTCGAATTTGGGCTTAGGGAAGAGCCCCTTCAACCTTGGGGAGAGGAAGGGGTGCTTAGGAAGTGGTGTTGGGTAGTTGGGGGTTGGGAGGTGGGGTGTGGATTGGAGGATGCCACCTTGGGTTGGGGGGGAGTTAAATGGGTGTATAGGGAAGGGGAGAGGTCTTAATGAGGGGTGAATGGGGAGGAGAGAGAAAATTCCGAAAATTGGGTGGAGGGAGAGAGAGAGAGAGAGATAATGGGTGAGAGACGGAAGAGAGATTTGGTAGAGAGGAGTAAGACTAGAGAGTTTTTTCTATTCAAATGATTCTTCAAAAGTTGTTACATATGAGGAGTGGGGTGGCCTATTTAATGGCACATGACTTTTTTCACAAAGGACCCTAACAAAAGACACAATGACTAATAACCGAAGGGAAGGGAGGGCATCCATGGGCCTAGCCCAATGAGATGGGCCCAATAACCTATCAAACCAACATAATGACTCAATACTTAGGAAAATGACTCAACAACCTAGGTACATGACTCAAATAAAGGAAAAATTACATGATATTGACTCAAAGAAAATGTGAAGATTACATGACTAGACTCAAAAATACATGACTAACATAATGGCGCTTGCCGACGAACAATCCGAGTCCGGAGAAAATGTGGAGGGGCAAGGGATGCCCTCATCACTCCCCCGACTGGCCCGGCTCCGAGGGTAATCCCCCAGCAGCCGCATGTATCCTCACCGGCATGGGGCAGAGTAGGGTGATTGTCCCTGAAGGAGATGCGGTGGCCAGCGGTAGCAGATCCGAGGCCTCTGATGAGACCACAACAGTACCAGCAGTCGATGCCAGGGAATGAATAGCGGCTTCGGGTTCCTGCAATGAAAGTTCATGTAAACACCAAGGTGGCAAAAAAGAAAGAGAGGGGGATATGCGGCTCTTTAAAGGGGCGAATAGAGTTTACTATGATGACGGCATCCATCCCTTCAAGCCCCTGAATAGAAGATTCCAACCCTGCAGACGAAGTAGCAAAAGGAGGGGTTATCTACACCTCCACATCCAATCCAGCAAATTCCTCCTGTAACACTCCCTCGGATGGTGCCCTCGGCAGCCTCGGGGGGCTGAAAATCAAAGCATCGCTTGACAGTATGAAGGGAGCCATTGCCCCTTTGCTGTCTGCTGTAGACACTTGTTCATCACCTTCTGAAGAATGATGGTCAGTCTCTTCGTCAGAAGGGGTGGCAGAGCTACTCGAAGAAATATCTATGCTGATCTCGGGTTGGCCCGCCTCCTCCGTCGCCTGACGGGACGCTGAGCGGGTGAGCACATGCCGCAATGGGATAGCACCCTTCTTCAGCACAGTCTTATGTCCCGCGGGCTGTGAAGGAGCTTCCACAACAGGCGCCTTAACCGCCGTGCTGACCACTCCTGCCATCACAACAAAACAAGTGCATAAGGCAGGACGGAAAGCTCAATAAAAAGGGGAACCTAAAGAACCACAATTGTTCAGCTCACCCTCAGCCTCGCTGGCAGGCGTAGGAGAAGGAAGTCTGACATCCTCCTCAACAGCGGGGAGACTCTCCCCTGCAGCTCCAGCTGTCTCAGTCACCCCTACCGGGGCTACGATGGAAGGCCCTATCTCTCCGGCCTCTAGGGCGGCTTCTTCAGCACATGTGGTGTCAGCCGCTCCTTGAGCTGAGGTCACGCAAAGAAGACGTCAAAAGAATGGAAACGTCATGAAAAGAGCACTCTTTTATACCGTATAGGGAAAATGATGTCACCTTCAGCTGCTTGCTGAGTGGCTTCTTTCCGAGCGGCAAACTGTTCAAATGATGGCACCTCGGGCAGGGGAGTCTCAGCCGCGTCAGTCGAAGGCCACTTGGAAGAAGTTTTTTGAGCTTTCCTCGCTCGGCCTATTGCAACTTTCATTGCAGAAGCCGCTCTCTTTTTGCCAGGCGACAGTGGAGTAGTAGTCGGCGCTGGTGCAGGGACCTCAAAATATTCTAGCTTCTGTGCCTGGGAGATGATTTTTCTATAAAGCCCTTGCTGCTTGATATCCGGACGGTCTGTCAAGTGAAGCACATGCCTTTATGAAGGAGCGAAGCAACAAACTAATCTACATGTCAACGGAGGAACACTTACCTGCCCGGCCGTTGTAAAAAGACGAGAGTGGCCAATACTGATAAGCCACCTCCTTGCTTCGGGATGCAGCCTCCCGAACGAGCCAGCAGACGTCGCCAATCTTCTTACACTTGTCGACCAGGTCGGCCAGGTCCGCATGTCCGTGGGAAGCTACACAATGATATAAGCCGAGGTGGTCAAAGCCCCAAACATCGGCATAATGAAAAGATACGAATAGAGGCTTGTCCAGAATACTAGCTGCGGGACTCTCAAGGGTCAGTCCGTGGATGCTCATCAGGATGAACAACCAAGATGTATGCTGATAGTATGTCGGGGTTCTGTCCTCTCTATTAACAAACGCCCGACACTGGCAAAAGCGATCCACCTCGCACTTCCATGAAAATGCTTTGGAGAGCGGCTCCTCGATAGGGAACGGATACTGCTGAAGCTCCAGGCGGGAACCACCAATCTGGCACAGGTGTTCTAAATTCTGCGTAAAAGCATCTTCACTTATGTCAGCAAGCACGTGTATCAGTGGTTCAGCCGCTCCCTCCTTGATGGCTTTTCTGCTCGCTATGTATGTCTCTGCCTCCTTTGGGTGGTGGGAAAATAACCTCTTCAGATGGGCTTCGTCAATGTCAAAAACGGGCCCAGGCTGCTGACTCAGAAAGGTGCGCTCAGCCACATCCCAGCATGTCATCTGGGCATTGCGGTAGAAGCTCGTGCGAGCATTCCACCATTTTACATACTCTGGAGTGACCCGGGGGACTCGGTTCGGCATCGGCACTCTGAAAGTATTGGCGTCCCGGCGGTGAAAATAGTCCCACCAGGAGCGACCTTCGGCCACAACGGTCGAGCCATGCTTTGACCTGCTGTCTAAAGGGAATAGGGCGACCGAAGGCGGAATATGCTGATCGTAGCCGAAATTCCGACCGAACCTGAAGGGATAGTAGGGTTCTAAATAAACTGTGCCCCCCTTTCTAAATACTAAAACACTGGGGCGAATTGATAAAACCCAGTCAATGAGTTCAGGCTCCAAGACTGGTCGGGTCACGGTGTTGCCCGAAATGAAGTGTGTGAAAGTCTCCACTGCCTCGAGCTTACACTCACGCTGACGGTTCACTAATGGAGAGGAATGTGCAGCCATATTCCAAAAGTGAATAGTCCCCGCTGAATCCATCGAAACCCTTGTCAGTCGGCCACGGATGGAGAAGAGTTGCTAGGACACTGGACCCGGTTCAACACTTGCAAACTCCAGCATTCTGGGATACAATGTCATTGTCTGCAAAGTCCGGGGAGCTAGCTCCGAAAATAAGTTGCACGCCCAGGCATTAAAAAAATGAAACGGCCCCACCGTTCGGAAAGAGCGGGGGATCCGATGCCTATGAATATCTCCAATGGATTTGTAAATCAGGCATAGTGCGGTTGGACATATTGCAAGCCGTATGCCCCAAGCCATCTGACAAGCCGGGTATATTGCCTCCGGCCGAATAAATGTCTCATCCCCCTGCGGGAGGGCAAAAGTACATAGCCAGAAGGTAAGGTAGGCGGCACAATGGGTAAGGGGATCCACCCCCATCGGATTCGGCCCCCAGCGGCTTATCCCCTGAAGGGAAGCAGGCAGCTCTGACTTGAACTTAGGTGGTCTGCTGGGCTTACCCGCAACAGAAGCTACGTGAGGGAACTCACTATACTTCAAAGGGCCCCCGAAGAAATACTGAATCTAATGTCCTGCTCGGACTCTCAATTTACTGCTCTTCTCCCGGGGCTGGTATCCCTTTGAGGATCCCCTATTCAGCGTCAGGCAGAGGGAGCGGTATGCCTTCATCAAGTACCGGTATGAATAGCCGAAGTAATATTCAACTTCGCCGTCTGTTTCATCCTTGATGAAGTCATGAATGCAGACCTCCTCATAGGGCTCTCCGTTAATCGGCAGGCCCGATAACTGTGATAGGCTCCAAAGATCCAGAGAGGTCTCACCTTCTGCTGTATAAAAAGTGTTGAACTGCGGGCAAAATACTTCGAACATGCCGCAGCACAGCCCCTTTGAAATGGGATACCTGAAGCGGGATGCATACACACTGTGGTACACCCCGGCCCTGACCAGCAGCAGTGCATACTCTTTCAGAACATATTCTGTGAATTCCACTGCCCCTACACGAAAGAGATGAGCATCTGTCACCTTCGTGTCTGCAAACCACCCAGCAGCCAATTGAAATTTGAACTGAACAGCCAAGCAGTTCAGCACAAACGGTTCCTCTCTGTAGCCCCACTTGATGGGCGCCAAGAATAAACCGTAACTGGGTTTCTCCCTGTTAACCCGACCTATGGTGTTGTCCCACCTGGCTGGTGTGAACTCCGGGGCCCGTGTTAGCATCTTCAGCTCTGCCTCCAGCTCTGTTACCCCTAAGACGGCGTCCCACTTGCCCCGCTCCCCCGGAAGGTAGATGGTATTGCCACGATACACAGAACCTTTTAAGCTGTCCCGGTCTAGCAACATGGCCCGCTCCACCATCCGTGCCAGCATGACGTCCCTCTTCCCAGAGACGTTGAAGGTACAAATGAAGGGCGCGAGGTGACGATCCTTCGGGAAGTCCGCACGGTAGTCATCATCACGATTGAAGTCCAGTCCTCCCTCGACAGTCACAATGCGAGAGGCAGATACTGTATCTGTTTCGGAGCCAGAAGATTCATCGACTATGGCAATCCTCCCAAGTCCCCGATCCAACTGTCCAACATTCCTCCAAGTCACAACGGGACCAGAAGCCCTGCCTTGAGGAGAAGAGTCAACATCAGCACTGTCGGAGGCAACGTAGCTAGAAGATGAAGCCATTTCCAGCGAGCTGCAGACACAAAACCAAGAAAAGGAAATAATAAGATGATATGAAGATGAAAATAGAAAGGAGAATTTCAATAAAAATTTTGACAGCATCTCCCCTTATCCGGGGTATGCCTAGAAGTCAAATGGGAGAACACCCACCAGGAGGGGGTGACTCCGAAATGAAAAGGGACGGAGTCCCGAACAAAAATTCCCCGAAGGGAAGGATTCCACGCCGGCTGCTCTGAGGCGACAGAAGGGGAAAGGGGAGGAAGAGGGAGAAAGCTCAAGGAGAAATGAGCTTCTCCCTCCCCCTCTCGGCGCCTATATCGGCCCCGCCAAAAGGCGCGCCAAGAGGGAGGTCGCGCCGACGACCGGAAGCGCCAAAAGGCGCGCCGAGACGGCCTCCGCGCCAAAAAGCAAAAGCGCCACCACCGCGCCGAGAAGATCACCGCGCTGAGAAGAGCGTCGCGCCGGGAATTCCATGCCGAGCCCACCTCCTCGCCGAGAAGATAGTGCCGGGAGTGTCCATGGAGCCGTTTAGCCCACCAGGGGCGATGTAACCAACAGATCAAGCCAAAAATGCTGGTGTTCATCCAAATTTGCTTGTAGAGCATGAAGTCACGCAAAGCATAATGAAGACTCAGAGTCAAAAGAATAGCCAATGCACAGGAGCAAACCTGAAGAGACCACGAAGCGCAGTGTGTGAACGTGATGTACACCTGCATGTCCCGTGTCACTCATGCTTCGCTCACGCCACCTACGGGTGGGGGGCATTTGTTGACACCTAAAATATGTCAGAAGAGATCATAGCAGATTCACAGTTCTGAAGATCAGTCGAGGTAACAGCTCACGTACCCTCCCTGGGAGATCTGAGAGTCTGAATAGAAGAAACCCACTACCCCTATCATGTTATTCGACTAAAGCTGTCTTTGGCTAGGTCACTGTCTAGTAGTGCTGTCATTCAGATAGTCAGGCTGATAAAACTATACCAACATTCAGGAAATCATCTACCTACTGAAACAGATGTTCAGACATCTCTGATACTTCTGAAGCGGGATGTACAGTGCCTCGCACACGTTTCTTAATGCAAGGTGTAAATAGTCCCATGGGGTCTTAACATATATATATCAAGAATCCCATTGTCGAAAGGAGTCCACCAAATGGAATCTGGGTCGAATGGGCCGAATGACAAGAAAATGGGCCAAGCCCAAATATGAGATGGGACGCGCCGATGACGGCCGCGCCGGGAGGACGATCCCAGTGCGCCAGGAAGTTCATGCTGAAAGGATGAGGGTCTGGCCTCTATAAGAGGCCTGCCCTTCGAACAAAAAAGAGAAGAGGAGGAGGGAGGCGGCCCTTCGAACGAAGAAGAAAAGAAGAAAAGCAGAGCGGGGGGTCGGAGAGAAAAGAAAAAAAAAGAAGAGTGAAAAGGGAGTGCCTAGCCACCGAAGAGAAGGAGGGAGCTCGAGAGCCCTTGAAAGAAGCTGAAGAAAGGAAAAAGGGAGAGAGGCAGAGGCTCGAAGAGGGATCCAGGTGGGAGTGCCGGGCAGCTGCAGCTCCTTCTCTTTCCCCTCCCTATCTGTCTGAATATTTCTCTCTGTACTTTTAATTTCTAGCATCTTTGCTTCAATATCATCGAATGCCAATGTAACCCCGCTTTCAGGGATTAAGCCTAGATTTCTTTCTCTGTTGAGTCAGATTTCTTTCTCTTAAGTAGCATGCGTGTAAGTCATTTGAATGAATTAAAGAATGAGAGAATGGGTTGAATTCCGCCCTTTCATTACCTTCTTCTTTCTGTCTCTGCATCTGAAGTTCGCTATATGCTAAGGATACTGATAACTAGGCATGTTTTATCGTTTGGTTTTCTAATTCTGCTGAAGCATCTTCGCTACCATTATTTATCACCCCCCCTCCTGTCACATTTCGAGGGCCTGAGACAGTCTATCTCATGGCTCCTCGTATGTGAAATAAAGGGGGACGTGGTTCAGGGATTTCCGTCCGTGGTTCTGCTCCCGATGAGGCCCAGAGGAAAGGTGTTCCCCCAAAGTCTTCCCCCCTCCGATCATCCAAAATAGTCGGGATTAAACCTCTCTCTGAACAACTCTCGAAACCCTGTTTGAAGACCTCCTTAAAACCCCTGCTGAAAGCCTCCCGGCGCCGGTGTCTCCCGGCGTGAGTTTCGCGCCGAGAGCTCCCCACGCCGGTTGGACCTCCCTATCGTGCCGAGCCTACCTAGCTTCCGTGCCGAAACCACCCCTCTTCTCTGCATCGATACCCTTACGTCGTCTGGTCATCCTAATGCCTTCGTCACCACGGCGAGCCATACAGACCTCGTCCATTATATCCTTCCCTCGTGGGCGTGCATTGCCCTTCCCTTTGGCCTTACGGGAGCTATATCAAAGGGGTTAATTCTCCCCCTACATTCTGTAGCCCATTAAACCACGGAGTCCTGCCATTGCAGGCTTTCCGATGGATTGCATTGGGGATATTGCAACACAGGGGGTGAGGTCTTATATGATTCAGACCCTCGAATCACGGGCTATGCCCGGCTCTCGTTTAAGGTTTCTACTCCGGCACTCGTGAGTGGATAGCCCATAATATTCTCTTGGCATACTCCCAAAATAAGGGGAGATGCTGCCAAAATTTGCCCGAAGCTTTACTCCATAATATGGCATGATGTTTCATCGAAATCACGTATTTAATCCCCCGATATGGCGAGGGCCCGAGCTGTGTAATCTCATGGCATCTCGACATCACAGGGAATATATCCCGTAACTGGTGATCTCCTTGGAACCCCCCTCGTGAGTGGAGTCACTCTCACCCTCCGTTCCTATCCGTTCATCACCCTGAAATTCCCACTGGGCGAGGAAAACCTCACAATACCTTTGGCAAAATCAACAAAACACTGCCTCTCCGCGCCACTATTCCCCGGCGCCATCTACTCCCGGCGCCACTGCCTCCCGGCGCCAAACCCGCACTGGGTGGGGGGGGCGCCGAATGCCCCTGCCTTGGCATGCCGAACTCCTTCCGTGCCGATTACTCCCAATCCTCCCATCGCGCCGGGAGCATGCCGTGCCGTTTGGCCTTCGCGCCGACTCCATCGCTGTGCCATCTCACCTCGGCATTGGTTGTCATCTGAATATCTGATGTCTTCCCCACTTCATAAAACCCAAACGTAGCCTGAATTCAATATTTTGTCACTATCATCTGCCATGACAACCCCCGTTACCTCGCGAGGGGACTAGGTTTCTTCACCCAGGTCCATGGGAGATACATTAATGAGGAGGGTTTCACCCTTACATCACACCGAATACGACGTTTCTTATATCACCCCGCTGACCCTCGGAGTTTTGCCACCGCATGTCCTCCAATGGTTCTTCGAGGGAAATATTAATGAACGGCGCAATGGTGCACACCGTCCCGTCATATTTGGATCCTTCTCGGACCCAGGGCTACGCCCGACTCTCTTTTGGTTTCCATTCCGGCTCTCCGTGGATGGATGTCCTATATCCCCATTTGGCATAGTCTAAATGGAGGGGACATGCTGCTGAATTTGTGCTATAACATCGTTATTACACCTCGCATATCACGGTTCCTCATGTAGGTCTGCATCGACCCTCAGGTATATTAAATGGTGTTGACAGAAGGTCGGGTTATGCCCAACCGGAAGTCTCCGCTATGCGCGATGGTGGTCTTCAGACCCACGTCCTCCGCCACGTACCAAGGGTCCATAATTCGATGAACTATGCATCCCCTATATGATAAATAAATGCATCCTGCATGCCTCATCATGGTCACCGTGTAGCTATTTTCATTCTGGCTTTGACAGCCAGTTATCTCGGTAACTAATCAAAGGTGTTCCCTCCTCGTGGGGGATGTAATTAACGCCATAGCCTTTATGGTATGGCGGACTGTTGGTCCCGACCGAACCTCACACTCGCCCAGTAGGGGTTAGCATGAGCGCATAATAAGATCGTCACTCATGTGACTAGCACGCCCGCGTCGTCAATCGGTCAGTTGACTACCAATTAGTCAAATGGTTAATCGATACGTGAAATAAGACATGTATATATGTACATAAACACATATATATACACGAAATAAAAACAACAAGACGGTCGGATAAAAAACCCGTCGCAAACAAACCGTCCTTTTCTTCTTAGTCAATTTAGGAAGAAAATAGGCCAAAATTTTGATTTTATAGGGTGTGGACCGCCCCCTCTCTCTCCATGAGCCAACCCACCTGAACCCCCTGGGGGGGTTTACGAGGACCAGCCTTGCCCCCTGGGCTGGCCCACGTAAACCACTTCCATTCAATTAAAAAATTTAGTTTTTTTAAATAAAAAAAAGGCCAAACCCAGCCCGCCTAAACCCCCTGGGGTGGGGTTTAGGCGGACCTGGTTGGACCCCCCTGGCTAGTCCGCCTAAACCCCCAGGGTAGGGGGTGAGGCTGGTCCGCCTAAACACTTCCCATCCCACTCTTTTTACGAAAAATAGCCTCTGTGAGGGGTTTACGCGGGCTGTCTTGACCCTATCAACCTAGCCCCCCTAAACTTACACTATTCACGGGGTTTACGCAGGTTGGCTTAACCCTATCAACCCAACACTCCTAAATCCCTTACACCCCTTCAACTTCTCTATAAAAACCCCTTAGAAGCTCAAGGGGTGGACATACATACAGATAGACACCAATACAACATACGGAAGGCACATAGAAGCCCCGGGACATCTGGCCTTCTTCAAGTGGCTCCGGACAACGAGCTAAGGAGAATTGTGTATGGGTGACTTGTTCGTCGGCTTAGTACGCCAGGGGTATGTCATTTGCACTTCCCTCACGCCGTATTTAGCCGTAACATATAAGTCGACACCCACCATGTGCAAGACGTTATGACAAGGGAGAACGTCCCCTCATGTCGGGATTCCCCCTCACGTGCCCGTCGGTTCCAACCACGCAAGTACCATGACGTCACGCTCTCCCGCAGTCACGAGGCCACGTTCGACCGCTCTAGTCGAGTCGTGATCGGCCCTCGCCCAGACACCAGATCGATGCGTCCCTCCAGTCACCCAGTCATAAGCCCCCTCGTTCGGCGCCGCCACCATGGCCCACGCCACGAGAGGGGTCCTCTGTAAAACACATATGAGTTTGTCTATCACGCACTGACCCGGGGACCGATCATCACATCGGAATTGTCCCGTGGCGTGCGCCAGTTGTATCCTGGCCACTACGGCCCACCTGTAAAGACATGTATATCTCAAAGATTACACTGCCAATTGGAAGAATGCTCTCGCATCGACGTTCAGGCCCCCAGCTTTCAATCTACACCACTCGGCATCCGTGCCTTACATCCAAGCCCCAGTAAACCTCCCTCAGTCGAAAGCGCACCCACATCTACAGAATCCTCCCGACCCTCTACCCATGGCTTCAGACATATATGCGGACTTTTCTTCAACTTAGAACGAAGGTATTCGAATTCAGTCTGATGTAAATAAACACTGGTTGCTTGCGGTCGGTGGGGAAAGACTTCTAATACATGATTCCCGTAATCGCCTATGCACTCGTACCCATGGAACCCCGTCTCTCCACGTGTCACGCGATCGCCCGAGCCCACGTGCCGCGTCCTGGTGACGCTTCCCTGGTCAACCCTTGGTTCCATGGGTGATTGTCGAGAAATCGACTGGCACACCCGCACCCTGTCCGGTTAACCCTTATCCTGACACTTCCATGCCATTCGACCCTTTTTGACATTCCGTGAAAGGAGAGTGCCTGATACCACTGTGAGAGGCATGCAACCGTAAGGAGGATACCCAAGATACATCAAACTCTCGTATCTTCCTTCCCCGCTGTATCCCTTCCTTTACCCCGGTTATTCAGCATACAAAAAAATGCGTGCAACAGAGAGGATGGCACGCCCGGTGGGATGTCTCTCGCCTTCCTTCTTTTTACTGAAGAAAAGTCTGTGCCAGCCTTGAAGCCCTGGTGCCCTTTCCCTGTCCTTGCAAGAGAGGCATAGGAGCGTACTCGTGCGCGCATTCTCTAGCAACTTTCGGTTCGCGTTCTGACCGTCGGACTACACTCAGTGACTGTCAGCAACCACCGCCTCCGCAGCACCCAGCTCTCCAGCAACCATGGCGGCCATCACCTACGGCCCCAACGGCATTGCCACCCACGCCCGGGTGGGCTACTTGGCGACGCCGATCGCTTTCGACAGTTTCGCCCCTGTTATCGGATCGCCCTACTTCTTGGGTGTGATGCCTGTGGCTGCTCCTCAGCCGACCCCGGTGCCTTCGTTGGCTCCCGTGGCCAATGCGCCATGCACACTTCCAGCACTGGTGTCCCACCTGAGCGCTAGGCATCGAACCGCCTCCACTGGCCCCTACAGGGTCCCCAGATCAACGCTGGCCCGGGTAAGCGTTAGCTCCCGAGGCCAGCCTCATCCGATCTCCAGCACGGGCCCTGTGCCCTGGACTTCGGTCACTATCTCAGTATCTTCCTCTATTCTGCAAGCCCGAGCTCCAGCAAAGTCAGCACCCAACACGGGCTCCCAGCCCCGGGTCTACGGCTTCCCAACCTCCTCCTCGGGTCTCCAACCACGAGCCACAGCCAAGCTGGCACCCAACACGGGCTCCCAGCCCCGGGTCAACGGCTTCCCAGCATCTTCCTCGGGTCTCCAACCCTGAGCTCCAGCAAAGACAGCACCCAACACGGGCTCCCAACCCCGGGTCTACGGCTTCTCAGCCTCTTCCTCGGGTCTCCAACCCCGAGCTCCAGCCAAGCCGGCACCCAACACGGGCTCCCAGCCCCGGGTCCATGGCTTCCCAGCATCTTCCTTGGGTCTCTAGTCCCGAGCCGCAGCCAATCCAGTACCCGACACGAGCACCCATCCCCGGGTCCACGGCTCCTCAACACCTTCCTCGGGTTTCCGACCCCGAACCCTGGTAAAGCCGACTCTCGATATGGGCTCCCCGCCCCGACTTCGGGACTCTTTGATATTGCACTCGGGACCCCGATTCTGAGCTCTAGTTGAACCAGTTCTCCACGCGGGCCTTCTACCCAGGGGGCAAGGTTCCTCAGCGCCCTCCTCGGGTCCTCCGACCTGAGCTCAGACTACACCAGCACCTACTGCGGGTCCTTGACCCAGGGGCATCGGTACCTCAGCACTTCTGAGGGCATCACTTTTCGGTGCAAGAGTGTCATCTCGAGCATCGGAAACGCTCCTATCGGCACGGGCAAAGGCTTATACTCGGGGGCGGTCCCAGTACCTCCAACTGAGAACTCCATGCTACCGGTCGCTCCAGGCTGGGTTTTCTCGGTCTACCATCTCGGGGCAGAGTCTTCCTCAGCTCCTCAGAAGAAGCGCCGCCATGGCAGCAGAGGCAGACGGCTCACCGCTATGACTAGCAACTCTGGCAGGACGGTTCTTTTCTGTGACTTGCGGATCCGTCTCGACGGGGGTGAACCAATCATACCCCAGGAACGGACCGTTCCCACCATCCCCACCTCCAATCATTTTGACCTTTTGCGGCAAACACGAGAGGATGGGGTGAAGCTCTAAGGAGCGGGTTCCTTGGCGGGGGCCCGGGGGCACTCACCACAGCCTGACACACGGCCTCTCAAGAGAACTCGTCGGAAAGGCAGTCACAAGGGAGACCAGAAATCTGACTTGAGGAGAATCTGGGTTACCCCGGAAGAAGCTCAAGCCGTTCGAAGGGTGCGTATCAGAAACCCCTTGCGAGCACTTAGATGCGGCATCAGACGGGATGCCGTTGGCTTCACAGTAGCATCATCTGACGACACCCAGTCGTCTAATGTCCCCCGCACAAGCAAGTGGAGGCAAAGGCAAGCCCGCTCCCGGGCCCACCAGCAACCCGTTCAGGGTTCTCCTCCGACTGACATCGGGAGTGAGCCCCCTTTGCAACGCACCTCGACCATTGACAGACTAGGGGCGCCTGTCTACCCACGAGCGGTACCCGCGCGGGAAACGGACGGCCCGATTTATCAATGACGCGGTCCGAGTGTTTGCGTGCTACACCATCGGACACCAGCAAGACACCCAGACTGATGATTTGAACCAACCTCTGTCCCAGTTCAAGAGGCTGTGCCATCAGGCTCCACCGCCTCCCCCAACAGGTCACATCGACACTTCTGCTGGACCGCAGGCATCGGAACGCGCCGAAGAAGTCCCGATGGAAGACCGCGACCCTCCTATTAACGCAGAGCCGGTCAACAACAACCCTCCTGTGAATGAGGCTCAAGAAGTGACCCTCGATACTCTCATGAAGGAGAACTAGCATCTGAAGGCCCTCCTGCAAGACCTTCTCTAGGAACGGGACCTTCATCCTCAGCAACCTGCTAGGCCCCAGGCCGGGGCACCAGCACCCCCGGTGGCTCATGAGGCTGCCAACACATTAGCAGCGATTGCCCGAACCCCGTCGAGAACTGGGTTTGGCACGCCCCCGATTGAGGCCCAGCCACGAGCCTCTAACACGCTAGTGCCAAAGAATCTCCTGGCGCAACGCCAGATGATCAAGCGCGTTGTCGAGACAAAGCTCGCCCCGTAGGGTGAAGGGGTTGCCACAGTGGACCTCTACAGTGTACCTTACCCACTTCACCACCAGCTAAAAAAGCTTCCCCCAGAGTACTCCAAGCCCCTGAAGCTGTAAAAGTTCGACGGGCAGGGGTCCCCACATGAACACTT
This sequence comes from Amorphophallus konjac, assembly GCA_022559845.1. NCBI lineage: Eukaryota > Viridiplantae > Streptophyta > Magnoliopsida > Alismatales > Araceae > Amorphophallus > Amorphophallus konjac. The sequence goes on from CM040120.1 coordinate 71,155,986, forward strand.
GGCCTACTATGTTATGGCCTTGGGTGAGTTAGCGTTGCACGAATCATATCTCCTCCGTTACTTCGCTACTTCGCTCACGGGAACGGCCTTTCAATGGTACTCCCGTCTGAAGCCTAACTCAGTGATCGACTGGGCGGATCTCCAGAAGAAATTCCTCGACTACTTTCAAACGGCCGAGCAAAAGGTCTCCCTAGTCGAACTCTATTCTCTTCGGCAGAAAAAGGGCGAGGGCACCCTCAACTTCATCAAAAAATGGCGAGATCTTAGCATGAGGTGTGTCAATCCACCCGCTCAGGAGGACGCCATCACCATATGTCGTCAAGGTCTGGCGGCCGAGGTCAGCGAAAAGCTTCTTGGCACCAATATCAAAGGCTTCGACCAACTTAATTCGGTAGTCACCGAAATAGAGATGTTCTTCACCGATAACCCGAGCTATACTGCAGCAAAGGGTAAGCAAGCACAAGAACGCCAGCCCAGCAAGGAGGTGAATATCATAGAGTTCTCCCCTACAGCCAAAGCCAGTAAGGAGGCTGAATTCTGTGGCTTTCACAAAAAGCCAGCGGACAAGCCGGCTACTGCCTTCTTCTCGGAGGGCATGAAGACACCCTTATCCTTTAAGAAGGAACATACGAAGATGCTCTTCGACCTCTGTATGGCCCAGAAGATTATCGAGCTTCCAGAAATCCGCAAGCCAGACGAGGCCCTGAGGACCGACGATCCCAGTTATTGCCTGTATCATCGCATGCTGGGTCACTCAATTGAAGATTGCTACGTCTTCAAGACTCAAGCGCAAAAGTTGATCCGAGACGACCTCACCAAAATGAAGAGTGGTCTCGTCGATCCTCCACAACCACATACGTGGGCCTGGCCAGCTAACACAGCACGCGTGGTTCACCACTCAGCCAATGTCATCCACATGATGGCCACATTTTCTTTTTCTGATGATGAGTCAGAGGAGTCCAGCGCAAGGCGAAGGGGACGTTCGATCTAGTATCCAGGGTGGAGGCCCTGGCATGATCAGAGACCTCTCTCTTTCCCAGAAAGAGAACCCGACGACTCTCCGATATCCTCATCGAGAGGGGAAAAATCATGCCCCGCGACTCGCCGGCTGACTACATTCGTTGGGACCACAGTCACCCTCAATAGTACCCCTTCCACGCTAGAATTGGCCATCCGATTGAGTCCTGTGAGGAAGTTCAACACCTCATCTAGGAACAGATCCAGTGGGAGCAGATCGATGCGAAAGGGAACTCCATGTCACTCGGCAGGCTTCGGCAAGCTGTCGAAGAGACCCTAAGCACCGCCAGGAGTGCACCAGAGCTGCCAGACTCCCCTCAGGAAAATGGGCACGGCTTGCCTTACCAGCATCCTCCATAATGGGTCGAGTTCCATACTGACAACCAAGAAGCGCTTGAGCGATTGCGGAGGCGTAGAGAGCAGGATGCCAGTCAAGATACGGAGCTGACCAAAATCTCGGTCAACGTCATCCATTCACTTCCGCCTCTGGCCCCTTCGGGCTCTCAGACATCAGCACCTAGCCAGCCAACCCCAGCAACTTCGGTCGTGCGGTGGCGATCCTGGTGGGAGCTAAAGTCTCTCCCTTTCCCTGAAGAAGATACCGCCAGGCTCCTCCGGGTTCTTCTCGGCCGAGAGGATGTTCTGGTGGGTGAGACGACGACGAGCTCTGTAGCTCTCTCTCATCATCTCCCCGTCCTATCTCCATCTCCGACATCCGTGGATAGGAAGGGAAAGCAAAAGCAGGGTGAGCCCCTACCTCAGCCTCGTTACACCCCCTCAGCGGATGGGCCGTCGGGTCCTCCCCACCTACCCGTTGACACAATCCGGAGTACAAAGAAGACATCTTCGGAGTCTTCAGCGGCTTCGACTCAAGCGGCGGGCCCACCGCCACAAGGTTCAGCCAGTCCGCAGAGTCAGGATAATTGTGCAGAGTGACAATATCTTGTGATGCCGTCAGTTATCGCTAGGCCCAGCCCTCAGCATTATCACAATGGCAAGGCTAAGGAGCAGGACAACAAGCATACCTCTCGGTCCGCTTCTCAACAAAAGTCGTCACCACCGCGGCTAAGGCATCAAACCGCGCATACGTCTTCGGATGCCAGCACCAGCCTGTCGACTCCTCGTAGGATCCTGTCGCCACCGCGGGTAAGGCACCAAACCACACACACATCTTCGGACGCCAGTCCCAACATTCCGGCATACCAGGAATTGCCACTCAAGGTAATCGAGCAAGCAATCAACGCCACCTTCCAGATACAACTGGCGGAAGGCGCCAGGATCAAAATTTGGGTGAGGAAGAGTCATCGACCTCGCCCTGCAAAGGCACCAGCTCGGAGATATCCTAATGAGGATTCATCAACTCCGACTCTAGCACCTCTCCCTCCTACTCCCTTGGAGACGGCTATTGCCAAGAGACAAGAGAAAAATAGGAGGAAGAACCTCAGAAGGTGGCTCAAGAAACAAGCTGAACAAGCAACCGCCCTGCAATCCCCGGTCGAGCCGATGCCTCTCCAAAGGCTCCAGTGGCTCATTGATGACCTGGAGGAATACGTTCCTCCTCGTCCTACTGGAGCTCTCCCACTCGACAGCTACATCCCGTGGGAGGAAATGCAGAAACGAGCCCGCCTTAAGAATTGGGTCCAATAAATGATCCAAAAGCTCAAGAACGGAGAAAGACTCGTGATCCCGGACGAGCTCTCCTTGTGTTTTAAAGACAAGGAGATCACCACAAAGCAGCTGGATGAAATGTTTCGGCACTGCACCTGCAACATAGTGGCCATTCCCCCTCCTGACAACATCAACGCTTCTCGGCGAGGCGAAACAGTAGCCTCCTGGACAAGCCAAAGAACTATTGCCCCTCTTAGGCTACAGCCAGCTCCTGAGCACACAGGCCACGGCCGAGGTCATGGCTGGGGATGCGGTAGAGGCCATGGGAGAACTCCCGAGCTACCCCTCTCTCTGTCCACTTTCGACCCGGGGCGAATCATCCTCTTTTGAGGAGAGGAACCGGCTCCTATTCCAGAAGTAGAATTCGGAAGGGACCCGATATTTTTGATCCTGCCAGCGTTCAAGATGCTACTACCAACCTCCCAGCCCCTGCGCCAGTACCGACAACTGCAGCAGAGCAAGCAGGACTGTCCGGCAATGATGAGCTAGCCCGCTAGCCACCCCCAGAAGAGCCATCATTGGCATCCCTATTCCAGGAGCCCGTTGTCGATCAAAGTCAGTCTGATCCTAGTGGTAAGGGCAAGGTAGTGCAACTTCCCGATGGGGAATAGCACGGCAGCTCGCAGAAGGCTCAGCCTGATATACTGGAGGATGCTCGAGCCCAAGCTGACCGGAAAGTCCTCCACCAGATGAAGCGTTTCCCTGCCAGTATTTCAATTTGCCATGCCATTGCTTGGAGTAAAGATTTAAGAGAAACTCTTATCAAAATACTCCAAGAGCCGGAAGTCTATGAAGCACATGCCATGGAAATGAAGGTGGCTGCCAATGGAGCCTTCACGGCCGCCATCTCCTTCACGGAGAAAGACATGATGCTTTCCCCTCCGTGCCACAACCGTCCTCTCTACATGAGGGGGAAGGTCAACGGGCATGATGTGAACTGGATCCTGGTGGACACTGGTGCCGCTGTTAACATCATGCCGCTCAAGACATTCGAGACTCTATATCTGACCCCATACATTCAAAAGGTTCAAGCGGTCAAGATATCTGGCTTTAACCAAAACACCGAGGATGTCCTCGGCCGGATGGATGTCGACCTAGTGCTGTGGACGCACTTTTTATTTAAAATCGTCATTTATTTGTTCATTGGGTTTATTAAGTGCGTGGGCGTGCCAGTCACAAAGTGACGATCTATTGTATGCTCGATCTAACTAATCAGACGATTGTGTGGTTCGTGTCAGGACCGGAACCTGCCGTGCCATAAAGGTCACGGCATTATTTACATCCCCTCGGAGAGGGGAACACCCTTGATTAATCGCCGAGAATCAGGGCCTCATGGCCAGGAAACTATATCGAGAGAAACAAGCCGATAACGGTCTCGAATCAGTCGGAAAGCCCTATGTCTAGGGAAGCAAGCATTCGAAATATGTCGGTCACTCAAGAGACCATTTTCATATTCGGACGAGCGTCCGACTTTAGAAAATCATGATCATCACGGGAAAAATCGGAGCATATGTATGCCGGGGTACGAAAAATTTATTGTTCAAAGGGACGGGAAATGTCTAGTTAAATCCCGGTTAGAGCAGTCGGAAACTGATAAGTTTGTCAGCCTAGTGCAAGATCAAGCTACGACCATACTGCGGTGGGCCACCCGCGGTCGAAGTCGGGCTCGCGTGGGCGTCGTCAATATTTTCGGTGCCAAGGGGGCAACGGGAGGATGTCCTGGGACCAGATCTGAGAACCAATGTGCGTTCAAAGGGAGCGGGCTATAGGCCGAGGATATGGGTCAGGCAATGACCATGATCGGGGCGGACCCGAGGTCTAAGCATGGCCCACAGATGCCTTATTGATATTCCCATGCAAAGGGTCCGGGGATGACGAGAGCCGTCTCGTTCCATTCATATTTTGTTGATCATTCATGGACCATTTTATGTTCGGACAAAGATCCGTATTGAAGGCAAGACATAAATGGAAATAAACCCGTACAAACATCTACCGTGAGTACGGCAAGTTTAATGCAAGCGTGGGATTAGATCCTGGTATGTATGTCGGTCACTAACGGACTATTCATCGTTTGAACGAGAGTCCGCATTTGAAGCGTCGAAGACAACAACAAAACCACACGGGTGTCTGCCATAGGTACGGCAAGTTTGATGTGGGTGCGGGATTAGATCCCGGCATATATGTCGGTCACTAACGGACCATTCATTATTCGGACGGAAGTCCATATTAGTAGCGTCGAGGATGACGATAAAATCGTACGGATGTCTGCCGTAGGCGCGGCAAGTTTATTGTAGGTGCGGGATCAGATCCCGATAAAGATGGGTCGAGCTAACGAACTATCGGCCCGGGACATGTTCGGATCATGACCATGTCGGGGGTTCCGAGGTCCACGTCTGATACCACAATGCATCATTGATTTTCTCTTTGCACCCAGTCCGGGGGAGTGAATTGTTAAGTGTGAAGCCCAAACTCGCCAACGTGCAGCCTCCCACGCGGATCGACCTGCGCGGTTGACCCTTATATTAAGGCACGGATGATGGAGTCTCTTTTATTAACATGATTGACCCTTTTATTATTATTTTTGCTTGTTTATTCCCCTTTTGTATTAAGCAGGCGCGCCGTTTTAAGGGTCTAAAGGAGGGCGCCGGATAAGGGACCCAAGAGAGGGGGCGCGCCGAATTAAGGACAAGAAGAGGGGCGCGCCGGATTGAGGCTCAAAGAGGAGGGCGCGCCGGTTAAGGCCACACCGGATTAGGATGCCAATGGAGGGCGCGCCGGATTAAGGATGGATAGGGGGCGCGCCGGGTATGGGATGAACAAGTGGGGGGCATTTTGAGATGTATAGAGGAGAGGGGCGCGCCGGATTAGGAAGATATGCAGTGGAAATGGGCGCGCCGTTTATCATCCAGAGAAGGAGTTGGGGCTATTATGAGGAGGGTTAAAACAGCGCGGTGTAACAGTGGCCGCGCCGGATTAGCCTCTCCCAAGGGTTTATTACTTTGACTGTGTGTTTTCTTTTCTTTCACCTACAGGTTGGGTTAATGATCCGTTTGTTCATTCGTTTGGTGAATTAAGTTGGTGAAGAGGGGGCTTAATCGTTTTAGTTGTTTATCAAGAGGAATTAGCATGAATGCTTAAGTGTTCGTTCGAGGGGTTTGATTCACATAGCTTACTGCGTGTTATTCTTATTCTCGGAGGTGGTTTGTTCGTTTATTCTCAGGCGCTCTTAGCCCTGGCGAAAATCCAGCAGCACCGCCCCCAGATCGGGACTTGCTAGAGGTAAAGGAAAGTCACCACTCGGATTGCTCTGGGGTAGACTCTCAAAAATCGGAGTGGCCTCACGGCGGTCCGAACCCATGTGTGAGTGTGGAGCGCTCGAGGGCTAGCCTTCAAGAGTGACCACGACTCACGGGCGATGAATCTTCGGCGCGGGACAGATGTTTGCCACGAGGGCCATGAATGTTCATCCGATGACGAACTCCTTCGAAGGCCGTGCTATGGAGAAGCAAGCTTCGAAGGGTCTTGGATGAGGAGGAGGAGGAGGAGAGAAGAAGAAGGAACCGGGGATTAAAGCAGAGGATACTAAGATTGCAAAAGGCCCTTTTTCATTTTTATTCATCCACATAACCGGGGAAGATTTTAAAACTGAAGGGATTCATCTCTTGATAAAGAAGAAATACATCACGAGGGGGGAGAGAATACATTGGCAAGGGAGAGAGAGAGAGCACATGCTCTTCCCTCTCCGACTCAACTCTCTTCTCTCACGCTCACTCTCTTCTTCTTCTTCACCTTGCCGGCGCCGGGGGACCAAACTCCTTCTCTCTTCTTCTCTTCACTACACACAGCCGAGAGCCTTCCCTCTCAAAAAAATGGCCAGTCGGGTTCGGAGTCTCCAGCCTCTCCTTATATATATCCCAGAAGAGGTTCTCTCTATTCGAAGAAGAGCATGCCCTGCCGCTTGCCCACGTCACGACCGTGTTGCTGTCGAGCTCCTTCGCGTGCCACGTTGCTTTCGTCACTTGCAGGAGAATGGGCGGTTGGCCGATGGAATGAGCACAAGGCAGGACGGGGCTCGAGAACTTCCATTCACGGCATATGCTCGGTTGCCTGCCAGATCGAAGTGGGAGTTTTAACCACTTCAGGCTTGTTCGTTGTCATGCCGTTCCCAGGAAACAGGGGACCGCATTGATGACGGGATGGGTTGATTACGCGCCGGGAAAAGGCTTCAGAGAATAGTCTACCGTGGGCTTTGAGAATGAGGGGTTAAAATGGCGCCGTTTTAGTGCATTCAAAGGGGCGGCCCTCCAACTGGAGCGTGCCGTTTTAGCATAAAGAGGAGTGGCGCCGTTTTAATGAAAGCAAGGTGGGCTCGTATTAGAGCATAAGGTGGGGCGCGCCATTTAAGCAAAGGGGTGCGCCGTTTTAAGGCGCGCCGCTTTAAGGCCCTTCCGTGCCGTTTTAAGCACCGAACGGATTCTTCTCAAAGTCGCGGCCGTTTATATGAATGTTGACATTCCCAGAATGTTCCGGTTGCGATACATGGCATCCATGATGTTTCATTCGCAGTCTTTGGACTACGGTTCAAGACTTTGCGTGCCTTCCGGTGCATGCCGAGACTCTGTCGGAGTTCCTGGCTCTTCTTTGATTCAGCTCTCGGCATGGCTGGTTGGAGAATTGTGGTGGTATCTTCCGCTCGAAGGGGATCCCTAGATCGGTAGTGGGCCACCGGGTGAGTTCTCGTCCTGACCGGGTGAGGTATAGGTTTGTTCGGCCTTCCCATCTTCGACTCGCACATAGACGCGAATGCTGTATGATCGTCATCGTCATTTTTTTGACATCCACAAGTCCTCGATGATTTCACCTCCAAGGTGACATTCTACATCATCGACTCCAACACATCATATAAAATGCTACTGGGCAGACCCTAGCTCCATGAAAATTGGGTCGTCCCATCAACTCTCCACCAATGCATCAAGTATGCCAAGGACGGGGAACAACATACGACCTTTGCAGACCTATCGCCATTCACACCAACAGAATGCAACATGGCCGACGCTATACTTCAAGGGGATTAGTGATGGAGACATCACCTCCATTGCCCACGTTCACAGCTCGTCTCCTCGCCCCGGTTGCATCCGGAATGTTCTAGTCATTTAATTTTGAGTCCTATGTAATTTTTATTTGAGTCATTTGATGTATTTTCCCTTTTATTTGAGTCATGTTCCTAGGTCTTATGTTCATTTCCCTAAGTTTGAGTGTCATCAGGTTGTCTAGTTAGCTATTGGGCTCAATTCATTGGGCTTGGCCCAAGGGCTCTCCCCTACCCCCTCGGTTATTTGTCATTGAGTCAATTGTCAGGGACTTTTGTAGAAATGTGGGTTTCCTATATATAGGACCCCATTCCCCCCATTCCAATTTAATGAATCAATGAATGAAAAAACTTACCATTTTGAGAGTTTACACTTCTTATCTAGTGGAGAGATTTCATTTTTTGGGTGAGAAACCCTAGGGGAGAGATTCCCCACCCTTCCCTCTCTTAATCTCTCTTTTTCACTCCACTTTCTCTCTCCTCAACACCCAAATTCTAATTTTCTTCTCTCTCCTCCCTTCCCAACCACCTCCACTCCCCACCTACCCCATTTAAGCCTCTTCCCATTCCCCACAACCCTCATCAATACTCCACCCCTTCCCAAGACCCCCTCCACCAATCCTCTCCTCACCATCCAACCCCCAACTACCCATCCCACTTTCCCAAGCACCCTTCCCACTACCCCAAGCACCCCTTCCCTTCCCCAACACAACCCCCCCATTCCCAAGACAAAAAATTAACCCCACCCTTAAACCTATTTTCGAATATCCTTTCCCTCTCTCCATTCCAACCAAATTCGCAGCCCCCACTACCACCATCTATTGGACCCTCTTCCAGACCTTATTCTCCATCTCCCACACCTTAGAACACCCCCTCCAAGACCCCCTTATAACCAGGGGTCACTCCCACACTCATCTACCCCCTTCCCCTTCTTCTTTCTTGGTCATTGGAAGCTACTTCGAAGTTGTAGTTTGCTGTCCAGAGGTTGCAGATGAACCAACAACTTGTAGCGGCCACCACGACTTCCTCCGGACGAGTTTGAAGACCCAAGAGCCATCGTCGGAAGCGTCTACTAGTCTCCTTCGCAACAGAAGTGGTTTCATCTTCTTCCGATCTCCGAGCCATCTAGGAGGTTCATTCTTCCACAACTGCGCAGTTCTGCCTTGGCTAAGGACCTGAGCCAGATTAGAAGCTCTGCCACAACAAACCCCAAAGGAATCAGGCCACGAGCTCTTCTGTAAAGTTCTTCCTCTCCCTGTCTACTTTAGAAACAAGAAGCGGAACTCATTTGGCATCTTTCAGCAGATGTTACCAATTTTCTTCCTCAGGCGTTCAACTCTGCTTCCCACTATTTGCATAGACCACTCCTCACTTTTCTGAGTCCTCTGATGTTCACAGGCATCTTTTGGTATCCCCGTTTGTTCTTTTGTAAAGAGGACTCAACCTCGGTTCCAACGGTTCTAACGGCGATGGATTCGGAGTTCGGGAACAGTCGGGGCAGCTGCGTCTTCCTGCTGTTGATAGTCTATTGCAGACAGTCCGAGACTCAGCAACCCTGTTCGTACTCCCGCCCAGGCCGCCAGCGACCCCTGAAGAAATTGGCAAAATTCAGACGCACTCCTGTTCCAGAGAGGAAGAGATCCCCACTAGTCTCACCCTCAGCGAAATTCCATAGAGAGTTCTGCGGCCTCCACACCCTCTGTCTGTCAGCTATTACAGAGAGAAGGCTGATTCGGTGTCATCACTTCTTCATCACTCTTAGCACTAGTTTCCCCTCCCCGCTTGGCCGGCTGAAGGCCCCTCCCTGTGTGGAGGTAGTGTTTGGATGTAACTATCATCTTCCCTTCCCCACGATCCCCCCCTTGCATGGGGTGTAGTGTTGTAATAGCTTAAATAGGTCAAGCTACCCCGGCACGGCGTGTGGGGAACCCACGCTTCCCCGCTCGCCCTCGTCTCCGAGCGGGACCGGTTTCTTCAAACCGGTCGAGTGAGTGCTCCAAAACTTTGTTATAATTCATGCTTGTTCTTTCAATATTAGTTCATGAACTCCGCTGGCCGTGACGAGAGCCCGATCCATAAGCTCATTTGCTATAAGTGATCATCGTGGGAAGAGTGTGGAACCCGTGCCCTTTGGCACTTCGTCGGACCCTTGATTTGGGCAGCCGTACCCTTGGGGAATCAAACCTTGGCCTTGCTGGCCCTCTACCATCAAGGGCCTAGCCCACACAACCTCCCCTTGGCATTGCCAAGTTACCCCGGGTCTTAGTGAGCATCGGGTGAGCGGTTGGTATTATCGGTCCGTTTTTGAATGCTTAATTGTGCTTGCTTGTTGAGTCCTAGGTTGTGTCACATCAATTGGTATTAGAGCAAGTCATTGACTTGTCTCTATCAAGTCAAGTCCTAAGGCATGCTTGCATTGGTGTCATCATCAATCCGACCCTTGCATTGATCCCCCCCGATCATCATGGCCTCCTACTTAGCCTACTCGCCACCCATGGACTTCATCCTAGATAGGGATCTTACCTTTGACGGATCACATTCTAGTGACTATCTTAGGTGGGAGGATACGATAGAAAAGTACTTTGAAAAAACTTGGGTATATGGACCGACGAGAGTCCGAAAGGCCAAGGGACGACTTCGGGGTCAAGCCAAAAGTAAGTGGGAACACATAGAGGGCTTAAGGAGGGTTAGAAGAGAAGAACCTATTCACTCATAGGAAGAGATGAAGGTAGAACTTAGAAAGATCTACATCCCCAAACATTCCCACCCCTCCTACTCAAGCACCCCTAACCCGAGGAGCACTACCACTCCTCCATCCCCACCCGGCCAACTTGAGACCGACCTTTGGTCTCCACCCCCACCACCCCCAACAATTCATCTCTCAACCATCATAACAACACTTCGCGACCAAGTCCTCTCCCTTAAGACCCAAATAAACCAAACAACCACCTCTCCACAAAATCCCATGAGGATCCCCACACTCCAACCAAAACCTCCTTCCGCAAACTTATCTATCCAAACTCAATTGGCCCCCACTACCACCCCTCCACAACCAGCCGATCCCAAGGGGAAGAGACCCCTAACCGACCCGGTTTCCCCAAAAAGGACCACCACTCACCCTATTCTCACCATTCAAACCCAAGTAGACCCTGTGTCCATCCCTCCACCTAGAACCATGACGGCCACCACCACCCAACCCAAATCCTATCACCCAACCCACCTTCCACTTCCAAACCCAACCCTACCCCAACCTAAGCCACCACTACTTCCACTCCCAACCCAAGTTCGACCTCACTCACCACCCCGGGTGCACCATGCCCCAACCATCATCACCCCATCTCCAAAAGACCCTCCCATTCCCTTAAGAAAAGAGGCCACACCCACTCACATAGGAATAGTTGCTAGCCCAGACCCTCTCCCCACCCATGAGGAAACCCAAGTTCACACCAATGGTGAGGAAGAGCTTCAACCCTTTACCACTTCAAATTGTCCGAGTCTTCAAGAGCCACAAACCTTCACAAATGGCACCATAATCATAGATGGGCCCCTAGCTAGATGGCTAAAGGAGAAACCAATTCACCCCATCACGTCCAATGTCTACCCTCTCATGGAGCTAAACCTCCCCATAGTACCCTTCTCCACCTATCACACCACCATCCAATCATCCTACCAAGTGGAAACTTTAGGGGATCTTCTTAAGGGCCTAGCCTGGCAAATTGAGTTCACTAGCATGTTGACCCCTATGGCCGAACAACCTAGGAGCCTTGGCCTCCTACACCTATGCATCGGGTCTATCACCTCGGTTTGCACCATTGGTTGCTACACTAGTGACCTCCTTCTATTCCTCCCCACACCCGATGAGCCCGACCTTCTCCTCCAATTGGAGCTTTTTATATCGGGTAGAGAGCCAAGCCCTCCCCTCATGGCCAACCCACTCACCAAGAACATTGACCCAATTATCATTGAGAGGGATGACTTAGCACCTTTTGAGGACCTTGAGGACATGGAGCTCCTTCCCCTTAGTAACCCATTTTATGATCCCTATGATCCATTACAATGGGAGTCAAGGAACCCGGGTGACCCAACTACCTTAACTACCACCTACCTTTCCCTATCCCAACCCACCATGTTTGACCCAATCCACCCCATCCTAGACCCGGGTTACACCTTGGGAGCCATGACCTTGAGCCACATATCCCTAGGTAATAAGGTTGTGCCCCACCCCATGATGACCACCTTCTTAGATCCATTCGATCCTTTCCAATGGGAGTTCAAAGGTTGTCCCACACCTATACACATGGAAGTCACCTTTGGGAAAAACATGCATGTGTCTAGGCTTACCATATCCCTTGGCATGAACACTATGTTGGGTCCATTCATTCATATCACCCACATGTCAAGTAGAAAGTATGAGTGGTCCATATTCGGATGTCATGGTCCACCTTCATTCATCATGGGTCTTAAGCATGTCAAAGGCATCTACAGATGTCCGGGTCCCCCAATATTTATCACTAATTTGCATGATAGGGCCACCTACGGGTGCCCCGGCCCACCTAGGCTAACCAAAGTCTACACTGCATCATTACACGATAGGTCTACTGTTGGTTGCCCAGGTCCACCCATCACCCCCAGAATGTCTGCATACACAACATTACATAAAGAGATCCGCAAGCACATTAGCAAGAAGAATGTGACTTATAAAAGGTAAGCCGACTCTCATCGACGTCACCAAGAATTCCATAAGGGTGACTTTGTGATGGTAAGGACGGAGAGGCTCTCCCCGGGAGCCATCTCCAAATTGAGGCCACGTGGGGCTGGTCCCTTCCAGGTCCTGAGGCGCATTGGTGCAAATGCCTATGAGTTAGATCTCCCTAAGGAATATGGGGTAAGTCCCACATTCAATGTCGCCGACCTAGTGCCATACAAGGGACCCACGGTGGTACCTAGTGAGGATATTGAGCCTATTCCCTCTGTTGAGAGAGCACCCACCCGTGAGGAGAGTCCACCAGCCAAGAGAGCCCAGCGTGAGCACATTGAACGAACATTGGATGAACATGTCACTACCACCAGGAGCAAGGTATACGAGCGCTATCTCGGCAGGTGGATAGATCGGTCTCGTCCGGAAGACTTGAGGGAAGTACCACTTCTACACCCTCCGAGGAGGGAAGGACACTTACTCGACGGAGTCGAGTTCTCTGCACCCCGAGAGTATGATGGGGACATCACCTCCCATGCCCACGTTCATAGCTCGTCTCCTCGCCCCGGTTGCATCCGGAATGTTCTAGTCATTTAATTTTGAGTCCTATGTAATTTTTATTTGAGTCATTTGATGTATTTTCCCTTTTATTTGAGTCATGTTCCTAGGTCTTGTGTTCATTTCCCTAAGTTTGAGTGTCATCAGGTTGTCTAGTTAGCTATTGGGCCCAATTCATTGGGCTTGGCCCAAGGGCTCTCCCCTACCCCCTCGGTTATTTGTCATTGAGTCAATTGTCAGGGACTTTTGTAGAAATGTGGGTTTCCTATATATAGGACCCCATTCCCCCCATTCCATCTTAATGAATCAATGAATGAAAAAACTTACCATTTTGAGAGTTTACACTTCTTATCTAGTGGAGAGATTTCATTTTTTGGGTGAGAAACCCTAGGGGAGAGATTCCCCACCCTTCCCTCTCTTAATCTCTCTTTTTCACTCCACTTTCTCTCTCCTCAACACCCAAATTCTAATTTTCTTCTCTCTCCTCCCTTCCCAACCACCTCCACTCCCCACCTACCCCATTTAAGCCTCTTCCCATTCCCCACAACCCTCATCAATACTCCACCCCTTCCCAAGACCCCCTCCACCAATCCTCTCCTCACCATCCAACCCCCAACTACCCCTCCCACTTTCCCAAGCACCCTGCCCACTACCCCAAGCACCCCTTCCCTTCCCCAACACAACCCCCCCATTCCCAAGACAAAAAATTAACCCCACCCTTAAACCTATTTTCGAATATCCTTTCCCTCTCTCCATTCCAACCAAATTCGCAGCCCCCACTACCACCATCTATTGGACCCTCTTCCAGACCTTATTCTCCACCTCCCACACCTTAGAACACCCCCTCCAAGACCCCCTTACAACCAGGGGTCACTCTCACACTCATCTACCCCCTTCCCCATCTTCTTTCTTGGTCATTGGAAGCTACTTCGAAGTTGCAGTTTGCTGTCCAGAGGTTGCAAATGAACCAGCAACTTGCAGTGGCCACCAAGACTTCCTCCGGACGTGTTTGAAGACCCAATAGCCATCGTCGGAAGCGTCTACCAATCTCCTTCGCAACAGAAGTAGTTTCATTTTCTTCCGATCTCCGAGCCGTCCATGAGGTCCATTCTCCCACAACTGCGCAGTTCTGCCTTGGCTAAGGACCTGAGCCAGATTAGAAGCTCTGCCACAACAAACCCCAAAGGAATCAGGCCACGAGCTCTTCTGCAAAGTTCTTCCTCTCCCTGTCTACTTTCAGAACCAAGAAGCGGAACTCCATTCGGCATCGTTCAGCAGAAGTTACCAATTTTCTTCCTCAGGCGTTCAACTCTGCTTCCCACTGTCTGCATAAACCACTCCTCACTTTTCTGAGTCCTCTGATCTTCACCGGCATCTTTTGGCATCCTCGTTTGTTCTGATGTAAATAGCACTCAACCACGGTTCCAACGGTTCTAACTGAGACTGATTCGGAGTTCGAGAACGGTTGGGGCAACCGCGTCTTCCTGCTGTTGATAGTCTATTGCAGACAGTCCGAGATTCAGCAACCCTGTTCGTACTCCCACCCAGGCAGCCAGCGACCCCTGAAGAAATTGGAAAAATTCAGAGGTACTCCTGTTCCAGAGACGAAGAGATCCCCACTAGTCTCACCCTCAGCGAAAGTCTAGAGAGAGTTCTGCGGCCTCCACACCCTCTGTCTGTCAGCTATTACAGAGAGAAGGCTGATTCGGTGTCATCACTCTTAGCACTAGTTTCCCCTCCCCGCTTGGCCGGCTGAAGGCCCCTCCCTGTGTGGAGGTAGTGTTTGGATGTAACTATCATCTTCCCTTCCCCACGATCCCCCCCTTGCATGGGGTGTAGTGTTGTAATAGCTTAAACAGGTCAAGCTACCCCGGCGCGGCGTGTGGGGAACCCACGCTTCCCCGCTCGCCCTCGTCTCCGAGCGGGACCGGTTTCTTCAAACCGGTCGAGTGAGTGCTCCAAAACTTTGCTCTAATTCATGCTTGTTCTTTCAATATTAGTTCATAAACTCCGCTGGCCCTGACGAGAGCCTGATCCTTAAGCTCATTTGCTATAAGTGATCATCATGGGAAGAGAGTGGAACCCGTGCCCTTTGGCACTTCATCGGACCCTTGATTTGGGCAGCCATACCCTTGGGGAATCAAACCTTGGCCTTGCTGGCCCTCTATTAGCAAGGGCCTAGACCACACAACCTCCCCTTGGCATTGCCAAGTTACCCCGGGTCTTAGTGAGCATCGGGTGAGCGGTTGCTATTATCGGTCCGTTTTTGAATGCTTAATTGTGCTTGCTTGTTGAGTCCTAGGTTGTGTCACATCAATTAGTCCCTACCCTGTGATTAAGAGCAAAAGCAACGGTTGGCTCTCAGAGTAAGATGATGATGATCTCTTCTCTATTGACGAGGAAAAGGCTAAGCTTCATTGGCTGTGTCTCGGCTCCAAGTCAACCCCAGATCGCCCCGAGAGCCACCAGATCAACTTTGAGGCTAATCTTATTAGCCGAGCTATCGGCAAGAGTATATGCTTGCCGCCAGACTACATCCAGCTTCCACGTGCGTCCGAGAAGCACGGTGTTGAGTCGTTGATGACATTCATTGTCACCTTCAAGCGATAATGCCAAAACAAGAAGAACGCTAACATGGACAAACCTATTGTCCTCTATAAGGGAGACATGGCCCCTCAAGCCCCGCCAGATGATGACTTCGGCTGGTCCAGGCAAGCTGACAATACCCCTGAAGCAGTTCAGGTGTGGGGTGATCTATCGCCGCATATTAAAGAAATGTGTCTGAAGCAACACATTCCTCTGTGGCAAACTTCTACACAACAAATATACTTCAGTCAATTATGGACCCCTTCCCAGGTCCGGGGGCAGCCCCCGTCCTTCCATAAGGATACCATGGAACTTGGCTATGACCAGGACCTGGACTTCCGCATTCACTACGCAGTCAACATCATAGGCTTGGCACAACCAGCTAAGGACCGAGCTAGAGTCGAAGCCAACTTTGATAGTTCCGGGGATGAGGAAGAGGAAATTCTGATCCCAATCTCCGTTAAAGCCAGAACTCCGGCTCAAGCCATCGAGGAACCTTCCTCGGCTTCTTGCCAAGACAAGGGGGCAGAAGAGGCTCCCCTGGTCTCTCAGCCAGTCGGAGGACCCAGCTCAGCAAACCCTCCTGAAGAGAGGGATATCTCTGGTCCAAGCTGCGAAGGATTCTCAGCTTCACCAAGCAACCACGGGGAGACCTCAGCAGCCCCAGTTGACAACTGCTGGCCAGGAGCCGATGCCCCAGATCAATCCTCAATGGATCCCAGCGACAACCACTCTCCAGTCCCTTCAACATCAACCTGTGGCTTCGAGAATCAACAAATGCTCGAAGCTGACACCGATGATGAGGATTTCATCGACTTCCAACCCGCTCCTCCCGAGCTGGAGGACGGCGGCCAAGCGACCATGGATGATCTCGTTGAAATCAACCTGGGCAAAGATAAAGCCCCTCAGCCTACATTCGTCAGTGCTCTCCTCACCCAGGCAGAGAAGCAGGACTATAAGTAACTCCTGCTTGAATACAAAGACTGCTTCACCTGGACATACAAGGAGATGCCAGGGCTAGACCCCTCCATAGCGGAGCATGATCTAGCCATTTCTCCCTCAGTCGCTCCGGTCAAGCAACCACAGCGGTGCATGAGCCATGAGTTGGAGCTCCAGGTTTCGGTCGAGGTCCATAAAATGGCAGAGGTCAATTTCATCGAGCCATGTATCTACCCGATCTGGCTCGTCAACATAGTCCCAGTCAAGAAGAAGAGTGGTCAAGTCCGCATCTACGTCGACTTTTGGGACCTCAACAAAGCCTGTCCGAAGGACTACTTTCCAGTCCCAATTATAGAAATAATGGTCGACATGACCACCGAGCATGAGGCCTTTTCTTTCATAGACGGGTCATCCGATTATAATCAAATCCGTATGTCCCTTAAAGACAAGAACCACACAGCCTTCAGGTCCCCCAAGGGGATTTTCAACTACAAGCACATGCCCTTCGATTTGAAGAATGCCGGCGCTACTTACAAAAGAGCCATGACCAAAATATTCGACGAGATGCTGCACAACACCATCGAATGCTATGTCGACGACCTCGTCATCAAGACTAAGAGGCGCGAAGACCATTTGCGTGACCTCCGCCAAGTCTTCGAGCGTCTCCGGCAATACGGGCTCAAGATGAACCCCATGAAGTGCGCCTTTGGCGTATCCAATGGTAAATTTCTCGACTTCGTCGTCAGGTACCGAGGAATCGAGGTGGATCCCAGCAAGATCAAAGCAATCCGAGAGCTTCCACCACCCGGCAACATCATCGAGCTCAGGTCCTTCCAAGGGAGGCTGACTTATATTCGGAGGTTTATAGCTAACATCTCCGGTTGATGCGCGCCTTTCAGCAAGCTGATGAAGAAAGACGCCCCATTTACATAGGACTCGGAATGCCAGGCGGCTTCCAAGCAAATTAAGGAGTACCTCCTTACTCCCCCAGTCCTGGGGGCACCAATCAAGGGTAAACCCCTCATCCTTTATATTGTTGCCGTGGATGCTTCGCTCGGAGCTCTACTGGCGCAAGTCAATGAGGAAGGTAAAGAGGAGCCCCTCTATTACCTCAGCCGGAAGCTAAGCGGTGCCGAGTACCACTACTCCTCTATAGAGAAGGTTTGCTTGGCATTGGTGTTCGCAGTTAAGAAGTTGCGGCATTACCTCCTGTCCCATCAAGTCGAGCTTATATCCAAGCATGACCCCCTGAAGTATCTCCTTCGGCAACCTGTCCTCTCAGGTAGACTGGGGAGGTGGGCTCTCCTGCTGATGGAGTACGACATTACTTATGTCCCCAGAAAAGCAATCAAGGGACAGAGCATGGCTGAATTTTTGGCAGCCCATCCAGTGTCGGACGACTCACCTTTCAGCTCGGAGCTCTCGGACGAGGAGTCCCTTGCTGCTCAATCACAACAACCGGTTGAACAGAGCGGAGATGTCTTGCATTAATGGCAGCAAAGCGCTTTCACAACCAGCGTACCTTGCTGGGAGCTCTACTTCGATTGCGCTTCCCGAGGGATTACCTGGAGCAACCAGGATCCGACCACCACGGCAGGTGCCGGCATTGTTTTCCTAACTCCTCAGGGCGGAGTTTTATACAACTTTTGTGCCCTCATGAAATCCCTGACCAAAAATGAAGCTGAGTATGAAGCTCTACTCATTAGGCTCCAGATGGCTCTCCACATGGGCGTTAAATGTCTCAAAACCTAAGGGGACTCTCAGCTGATAGTCCGACAGGTCCTCGACATCTATGACGTGCGGAAGCCATAGTTGGTCCCGTACCATACCACCGTCACCAGATTAACCCAGAAGTTCTATTTCTTCAAAATAGATCATATCCCCAGAAGCAGAAACGCTCAGGCGGATGCCCTAGCCAAATTGGCCGCGGCCATCAAGCTCCCGCCCGAGGGCAAGGTCGACATCATCATCAAACACAGAAGGCTGATGTCGATCTCACTCGAAGGCGACACCGGTCTCACCATTTATGAGGTCCACGACCTTGACCAGAACACGCCTCCAAAAGAGGTTGATTGGCGTGCGCCCATCATCAAATTCAAGAAAGGGTGGCTCCCCCCTGACCGAGCTCAAAGGGTCCAGCTACTCCACTGAGTAACCTCTTACGAGTTGATTAGCGACTCCCTGTATAGGCTCGTCCATGAGAAGGACAAGTCAATTTTCCTGAGATGTGTCTCCCTTGCCGAGGCTCGAGCCGTCATGCAGGATGTCCACTCCGGGTTGTACGGCACGCACCAGGCCGAAGATCGAATGATGCACAACATCAAGCGCAAAGGCTTCTACTGGCCAACCATGTACGTGGATTGCATCCAGTATGCCCGTACATTCCACCAATGCCAAGCCTTTGGCCCAGTACCTAGAAGACCTTCTAACCCATTGCGGCCTACAGCCCCCACCTGGCCATTGGCAGAGTGGGGCATGGACATTGCGGGGCCTTTCCCGCCATCTTCTAAGGGCCATAAAGACATCTTGGCCGCCACTGATTATTTCTCTCGCTGGGCAGAGGCTCTCTCTTTGCGAGAAGTCACCGACGAGATCGTTGCTAGATTCATCCGACACAACATCATATACCGATTCGGTACTCCCTCTCACATAGTGTCTGAAAATGGGACACCATTCAAGAATAAGGCCGTGTAGCAGCTAGCGGCCAAATTCCACATCGACTGGAGAACCTCTTCGGTCTACAACCCCCAGGCTAATGGTTTGATAGAAGCCTTCAAGAAGACTCTCTGCAAACTCCTAGCTAAGATGGTTAGCCATCGAAAATGCGATTGGGGTGAGAAGGTCTTCGAAGCGTTATGGGCCTATCGGATGGTCTACAAAACCCCCATGGGGTGCTCGCCATTCTCCCTTGCTTACGGGATAGAAGCGGTTATCCCCATCGAAGTCTAGTTACCCTCTTATCGCGTGGCAGTCCACACCGGCCTTGCCGGCCCTGATGAAAATGAGCACCATGGAAGGCTAGAAGAGCTCACCGATCTAGAAGGCAAGCGGCTCGGAGCCTACAAACACCTGCAAGTACACCAGGCCCGCATGGCCCAGGCCTACGATAAGCTCGTCAAGCAGTGAGCTTTCAAGCAAGGCGACCTCGTTATGATCAAGGAAAAGGAAGTCATGGCAGGGTGCTCCAGTGGAAAATTATAGCCGAATTGGCGAGGTCCATACATTATCCAGAATGTCTATGAGGGTGGGGCCTACACGGTTGTCGATCACAAAGGTCATAGACCATTCTTGCCTCTCAATGGCAAACATATGAAGCTATATTATGCACCGGAGCATGAGTTCGCACGCCAGCCAGACTAAGGCGCACGTCCTAGCTACTACCAGGAAGGTCGGTCCTTCCCCGTGAAGGATCTAACCGGCCAGTCCTCCCAGTCTTCAATTCCCAGTCAACCAGTCCAACCCAGCTCCCCAGAACCGCCACCAGGCATCCTCGGGGACTAATCTCCTGCCCTCGTTCCCGTCATCACGAGAGCACGGGCACTTGTGCACCCGCACCAGTCTAGCCGTCAGGCTCCAAGGTAAGTCAAAAAAAACAACAACAAAAAATGGGGTTAAAAATAGAGATGCCCCGGCAGACCTAGTCATCCTCACCACAAGGGGGCGATTGGGGGCAAAAAGGCCAATAACCCGACTGAGGTGGAAACCCGAAAGGGCACCTCAGGCAAAAGTGGGAAACCCCTCGACGTGAAAACCCGCAAGGGCACGTTGGAAAAAGCTAAAGGGGGTTGGCTCTAGCTAAAACCCGAAAGGGTGGTAGAGCCGATAACGAGAAAAACTTCCTCTCCCCACCAGTCAGAACGGCCTTCTACCCACTCCTCTGTGGGCCGTTAGCCTCACCCAGAACCAGTCTTCAATCAACTTACACTACTAGGGCACGAACCCTATAATTCCCAATTGGCCTTGCACAACACCTACTATATTCGGCCAACCTTAGGCCCTTGCTTTGACAACACATGTCAACCAGTCCCTATGATAGTCAAGCTCCCAGTCACCATCCCGGTAGACTTATGTCCTGGCACATTCCCAGACACTCATCATTCTATGCCCCTAAATCCTACATCCCTAATCAACTAGCTATAACTCTAGTCATATCTGGCCATAACCAAGTGACCCTTCTCCACCATGCCATCAGGGTATATAAAAAAACCCTTATTAATGGTGGAACAATATTCGACCACCCAAACTTTCCAGTTTCAGGTCACGTCCCCTGACGGCAACACGCTATGGACGGTAGTCTCAAAAAACAAACAACAAAAAATGGGGTTAAAAATAGAGATACCCCGGCGGCCTCAGTTGATTCCTTTCATAGGACTACTGAGGGCAAAAATTGCCACTAACCCAACTGAGGGGAAAACCTGAAAGGGCGTCTCAGGCAAAATCAGGTAACCCCTCGGTGTGAAAACCCACAAGGGCGCACCGGAAAAAGTAAAAGGGGGCCAGCTCTGGCGAAAAACCACAAGGGTGGTAGGGCTGGTAAAGAGAAAAGAAAAAAAAACTCTCTCTCCCTCTCTACTCTTTACTAATGAAAGTCGTCAACTGTGACACCTCGCTGACGGCGACCTTCGCATCACTCCACAACGATGGTGGCCACTACACCCCCGAGGGTCGGTCATCCCCAATTCCAGCTCCAGTCTCGGCTACACACTGATAGGTTCGGTGCAAGTATTCAGAGGGGGGGTGAATGAATATAGCCCGTTTGATCAACCTTCACCCAATTAAAAACCTAGAATAAAACAAGACAGATTCGACAATCTGAAACTCAATTGGAATTTCGCTCTCTTGACAGATTAAGATATTCTAAGAAGACCAATCAACACTTCTGCTCAAACAGAAGCCAAACGCTTAGAGCTCCCCTATGCAATCATCTAGCGGAAGCAAAAGCAGATAAACCAAACCACAATGCACAAGGGGTTTTTTAGGTGGTTCGGTCCTTCAGACCTACATCCACCCCACACTCAACCCGAGTGTGGCTTCCACTAGCTCACGCTAGAAACAGCAGACTCAGTCTGCAACAAATGCTGCCAAAGAGCTTGACCAGGGGAACAGCCTCCCCTCTTCCTCCCAACCGGAGGGAACCACTAGTGACACCAATCACTAGCAAACCAGAGACACACGGTCTCTCTTCCTCCAGACCTGGAGGGAACCCCTGGACTTGAATCCACAAGCCCAGAACCGGAGACAAGTCTCCCTTCCTCCAAACCGGAGGGAACCCACAAGTAGCTCCCAACTACTTGCAACTGGAGATCAGATCTCCCTTCCTTCAAACCGGAGGGAACCCACAAGTAGCACCTAGCTACTTGCACCCGGAGATGTCAATCTCCCTTCTCCTGAACTAACAGGAGGAACCCTGACCACTCTACAGAGTATCGGAAACACAGCAAACCAGAAAACAAAGGAAAGAATAATAAACGAAAAATGACTTCAGCAAAACAGAAAGCTGAAAAATGAAATGCACAATGTGGCTCTCAACGGAGCTGACTGGCCTAGATTTGATCCACGGTCCAGTAGACGGATCTTCAGGTAAGATCTTCCTTCTTCTCCACGAGCTCTCTCGCTCACTCTCTATCTTTCTTTCTCTTTCTTCTGCTCTTCTCTCACTCTCTGCTTCTTCTTCTCTTCACACTCTTCTCGAGCTCTCTACCTCTCTTCTTCTCCTTCTGCTCTTCTTCTTTCTGTTTTCTTT
This sequence comes from Amorphophallus konjac, assembly GCA_022559845.1. Taxonomy (NCBI): domain Eukaryota; kingdom Viridiplantae; phylum Streptophyta; class Magnoliopsida; order Alismatales; family Araceae; genus Amorphophallus; species Amorphophallus konjac. The sequence goes on from CM040120.1 coordinate 71,178,282, forward strand.
TTCTATCTGGATCGTGGCTCTCTGTATGAGATTTTCTTCTCGCCAACTCGATCAACCTTCATCTGTGGACGAAGGCTACCTTATATAGCATCAGCAGCAGGTGAATAGGGCACAAGACGCGTGTGCCTCCCACGCTTGATCCAGAACTTTCTTGCCACGTGCCTTCATTGCATTTTGTTCCTCTTGTCTTGGATCACGTGCAGCCCAGGTGTGTGAAATGTTCTTCCTCGGACCTGTAATGAGATTAACACCATTAGTCAATCAGAGTTCGCTGCATGCTTATTTAAAGCTAAGGCGCACGAGGTATGTAATGTCAACACAGGGTGACTACTTCACGAGGTTGGAAGTGAACGAACTGTGATACAATGAACAAGGCTAACACAACAAGGAAGATGACACGAGATGCAACTAGAGGACAGAGAGAAGCGACACAAGGTTCACACAGAAAACGACACGAGGTATGCTGTGACAGAACAGACCTAATGAAGAGAACGACACGAGATACACACTATGACAGAGATAATACTTCAAAGAGAACTATACAAAGTGTGGTCAAAGCAAGAACGATACGAGGTCTAGTGAGAAGGACCAACACGAAGACGGTAAGAACAGCACGAAGTGAAGAACAATCGACACGAAGTATAGTGGTGACAAAACCACACACTACACAGAGAACGACACAAGGTGGTGGCACAGAAAGCAACACGAAGTGCTGCAATGTTCTGCACGCAGTGAAACAAAAACGACACGGAGTGAAAAACGACACGAAGACGTATCAACACGAATACGTGGACAAACAGTGACCGACACTAAGTGTGGTTACTAAGTAGGAACGACTCGAGGTCTACAGGAAAACTACTCGAAGTTCATCAGAACTTTTAGAGCAGCTTCAGGAACACGACACGAAGACCTGAGAAGGAAAAAATGACACGAAGAGCAACAGTAAATGACACGCGATGAAAACAACAATGACTGACAACGACACGAACTGAACAGACCTAACACGTGTTGAAGACAAAACAAAGATAGAAACAGTCATTGATACGGAGTCAAAACGACACGGGGTTTACTGGGAAATGACTCGAGGACAGGACTGCTCGAACTTACGAACGACTCGAGGAACTACAGTAAGTGATACGAGATATAGTGGAGACAAAACGGACACACGACATGAAGACAAGCAGTACAACACTGGGTGTTATACTCAAACAAGACGAAGTGCCAACCAACAGGAAGACAGTAACAGTACAGACACACAATGTACTACCTCTTAGCAGATTTCTTGGTAATAGACAAGATCAACACGAAGTGTTATAAATTTAAACGACACGAAGTCTTTTCGTGTTTGTGAGGAGAGACAACACGTAGAACAGATACACAATGTGCTATGAAGACACAATTGTGAAAACACCACGAGGTGGACAGACTGTGCACGGACATTGTTCAAAGCAAGAAATGCACGAACTTTACGGCAACCAAAAATGTGCACGGGGTTAAGTATGCACGAATCAGCCTAAGCCAGAGCCTGCACGAGCTTCTATAGCTCTCTTACCTGAAGACTTGCCAAGCCTACTTGTGCACGAACCTGTGATTGATGAAACGTGCACGAACTATGAGGCATGCAAGCTTAACAAAACTTACATTGACCCATTCATTTCAATGCATAGACTGTAAATGCATATGAAAGCTTTATGTAGCAGATAACAGTCTGAAACCTCAATTGCAATGACTCACAGTGTAAGCAGATAAACTGACTGAGCATATGAAGGACAATGACTCATTTCAGCAAGATGACTCACAGTGACTCACATCAAACAGCAATCATCAAAACCAAATCAATCATCAAAACCACAGCAATGAATGTTTTATTGCATCAGTTTAGCATGTAACATGACTGAGCATCAAATATGTTAATCTAATCTGAGCAGCAAGATGACTGAACATTTGATTGACTCATATCAACACCCAATCATCAAAACCACAGCAATGAATGTTTTATTGCATCAGTTTAGCATGTAACATGACTGAGCATCAGCAGCAAGATGACTGAACATTTGATTGACTCATATCAACACCCAATCATCAAAACCATCATCAAAACCACAGGGGCACAACAATCTCCCCCTTTTTGATGATGGCAACACTCTCAATACATTGAGTCATTCTGATGATGTGAGTCATTCTAAAGACTCAAATTATTCTCCCCCTTTGACTTCATCAAAAAGAAAAATAATTTGAGAAATTATAGCATGTATAAAAGTTCAGTCAAAATCTCCCCCTTGCAAGAACATGATTCTCCCCCTTTAATAGTTTCAGCAAAAGCATGAGTTAGAGAAGATCAAAGTGATGGGAAGGGTTAAATGCAAAAATGCAGATGCAACAAGAAATTCAATACTCCCCCCTGAGTATATGAATGCAAGGTCACAAATGATATGAACATGATTCAGCATGACAAGGAATGCTCCCCCTGAGGAGATGCCAATTGATATGCAAGTGATGCATGACATGGAAGCTCCCCCTCAATAAGTGGACTCTTATGAGAAGGAGACCACAGGGGCAAATAGATTTTTCAATTAACAGATTTTTCAAGGATGTTCCAAACACAAGAAGTTCAGCCTGATTTCAAAGAGATATCAATCTCATAAATCTAAAGCATAAGTTTTCAAAGTCTTCTATCATAAGGGCTTATGAATGACATTTATTGAACAGCATGGTTTAAACATGATGTATGTAGAGTTTATCAATAAAATTCTGTATTGATATCTGAAACCATGGTTGAATAAAAATGAACCAGGCCCTCATATTTATCTTGATAAGACTCCCTTTCTCTTACACAATCAAATTTATTGACTTCTTTCGGAATTACATGCATCAATATTGAAATCAAGCAATTATGAAGTCATATGACTTTGTCTAGGGTTGTAGCAATTTGATTTTAGCATCAATATTCAGATATTTCAATTCGTTCAACAATTTTTTCATGCTACAAATTTTACGAGCACTCTAGTTCAGTGCACACCTTGTAACTAGAGGATATACCTTGATCAGAGGCCAATATCCCTAAGCACTTAGTGTGACTAACTGTCATGCAATATATGAACGGAGATAGCATTTACACATCATGACACACTCCAAATCATTTCCTGATGAGTGAGTTATATTTCTCAGTGTGCATGCCATTGCTCTACCTGATTTTCAATGAATTCTTATTTTTCAGAGTTAACTAAGGCACCTCATGACACAGTCCTTTTGACTTGTGTTTCTCAGTGACCAATGTCATTGCTCTGACAATAACCCAAAAAAAAAACATTCATTTGCTTCAAATCAATAATAGTTTCATGTACTTAACCAGTTGAAGTCATGTATTCAAAAGTGCAGATTTCAGAAGTTTTTGCAAGACTTAGTATGAACCAGTTGGTTAAGATTTATTAAGCATGATTCAGATATGTTAAGAGATAAGTTAAGCTCCATGAATACATTAAGCTTAAACCACATGAGTTATTTCAGATATTCATAAGAATGTATAATAGAAGATTTCTAGTTCAAGAGTTTTTTTTTTCAGATTTACGATCGAGATAGTCCATTGAAATCTTCATGAAAGACTGATAGAATTCTGAAGCCAAATGATACCAATTGTTACCAATTGATAGGAGAGATTTTGAAGCTTAGTGTTTTCAAATTATGATCAAGGCTTGTCAACAAAATCAGTAAGAGAGGATATGCAATGAGTTCTGACCCATGTATGCATTTGACAATCTTTATGCAATTGCAATGACTCCCCCTCACAATATGCATTCGAACTCTCTTTTTGGCATTTCCAAAATAGGGAGATGCAATGCACTATATGCATGCAGGGACATGCAAAGACTCTACATTGAATTGTTATGCAAAGATATACAAGTGACTCCCCCTGAAAACATGCAATGCTTGTACTGAAAACTGAACATCTGATTCCAAATGGTACATGCACATTCTGACTGCCCTATCAAGCAGCATGACCCATGGTACTAGGCGGAGCACTTGGTCTGAAAGACCAGCTCTCACATAGTAAGGACCTCCGGACAGATTTCCCTGCCTTTAGGAAGCTTACCATTTGATATACCATCGAGGTCATGAATAACAAGGTAAACTCAACAGTCCTATATGCAATTCAGGTTTTTTTTCAATGAATTATGCAACAGATAGTTTTCAGACAGCATTCACATTCAGTTCAGATTTTCAGGAATTACATGATATGCAGGCATTTAGAGCACCCAAATTCAGAAGACAGAATTTAAGCAGAGTTTTTCAGAGCTAACCTGAAATGTAGTCATGGGGTTTCATTCTTGAGTGCCTTGGTTGATTAGCCCCCTTTATTCATTTCCAAGACACATCTGCAAAGATTAATTATTTTGATCCTGCAGGAACCCAAGCAGTCTTGGGTCCTGAATTAGCTGAAGTATGATGCCTATGTAGATGAGCATGAGTATTTCTTTGATTATGATGAAAATTTTTCTTTCCATAATCAGTTAGCCAACAGTTGGCAGCTTTGTGGCCTAGCTTACCACATTCAGAACATGTAGAAATCTTTCTTTTATATGCAACTTTATTTCTTCCAAAATCATTTTTCTTTGTAGGAAATTTAGCATATTTGAAATTGACATTCCTACCCTGGATATGCCAACAGTCTTTGACTGTGTGGCCATGCTTTCTACAATGAGAACATTGAAGGGAGTTTCTTCTAAACGACCCTGACCAGCATTGTGCAGCAACATGTCCTATTTTTCCACAGTTATAACAATCAATTTTCTTATCCCACGGGACATGCTTTCTAGCCTGATTGTTTTGAGCAGCTACTAGGTCATCCTTTTCCATCAAATTACAATCATGCATCAAATGTCCGTGTTTGTGACAGTAGTGACAGATTATTTTCTTTCTAGATGTATGCGAGTGTGGGTGAGGACTGTGATCAATATGCATAAAGAGTTATTTCTATTTGTTTTCTATTTTTCATTCTCTTTCTGATTTTTGTACTGAGGTGAGAATGAGGTAGAGGGCTTTTCTTGTTCTGAACTTTTAACGAAAACAGTCTTCAATTTTTCTCCAAAAGCCTTCTTCATGTCTGGACTGTAACCCAGTCCCTCCTTCTGAAAATTCATATTCGCACCAAGGAGCTTATTCAGATTGTCTCTTCCCTTAACAAATTTTGACAGGGAGTTTCTTAGATCTTCAATTTCTCTTTCTAAAGACACAATGTGGTCCTCACACAACATAAGTTGATTTTGCAATTCATCGTTCAGACTTTTCAGAGTCTCATTTTCCAGTGTCAATGTGAATTCATTACTCACTTCATTTTCTTTCAGAATAGATTTCCCTTTTTCAACTGTCAGCCATTTTTCAGAAGAAATAGTATTAAGAACCATTAGCTTTTTGTTTTGTTCCTTCAGATGAAGGTTTTCTTCAATCAGCTTATCTTGTAATTTATCGGTTTCCTTCTTCTGAATAAGTAGTGAATCATTTTCTTTCTTCAAGAAAGTGATTAGTTTCTTCTGTATATTATCATCAGAGTCTAAATCTTCAATCAATTCCTTCAAGAATGCACATTCATTGCAAGCAGAATTATCAGAGCATTTTGTTTGAGCCTGAAGTTTTTCACATTGTTTCTTAAGGCATTCATTTTCAGATTTCACAATATCCAATTCAGAGCTAACACATTCAAGTTTTTTCATCAATTTTTCATTCTGGTTTTTATGCATATGGAAGTCAGATAAATAGACGTCATGAGATTTCTGCATATTTGAACAGTTTTCACATTGTGGAGTAGAACTACTTCGATCACTTTTATTTTTCAATTTCTTGTATTGTTTTCTTAATTGTTCATGAAACTCGAACAACTCAGCGTATGCATTCTCCTAATCATCTAAAGAGAAGTTTTCGAAGATGTTTACCTCCTCATCATTATCCTCTTCCTGATCATTTGAGCTTGCCTTGCCATTATCATCTTCTGGATTATGGCTGTCACTATAGTCTCCTCCATTTCCGACTAAGCACAGTCCACCTTTTTCCTCATGTATGGCTTTCACTTGAGCCATGATTTCTTTTCCTGTTGAGCAACCTGCAATACAAGGAAACATGTCAATATTTACTGAGTCTCTCAGAATATTAAAGGCCTCAGTATTCTCTTTAAACTTCCTCATGTCCCTCCTAGACCATCTGGCCTCATCCTGAGGCACTTTGTGTGGGTCCTTTGATATGAGATTCCATAATTTAGGATTAATGGAACTCAGGTGAATGCCAATGCCGCCCAACCAACTGCTGTAATTTGAACCATCAAATATCACGAGAGAAGACATTTAAACAAACAGTTTTAGAACAGTAATTGTTCGATGAGAGATCCAAGCAGCAGGACAGACACACACACAGATAAGAAGCTTCACACGATGGCAGGATCCCCTTCAGATCGTTGGATCTGTTGAGCTAGGGAACCTGGCTCTGATACCAATTGATAGGTTCGGTGCAAGTATTCAGAGGGGGGTGAATGAATATAGCCCGTTTGATCAACCTTCACCCAATTAAAAACCTAGAATAAAACAAGACAGATTCGACAATCTGAAACTCAATTGGAATTTCGCTCTCTTGACAGATTAAGATATTCTAAGAAGACCAATCAACACTTCTGCTCAAACAGAAGCCAAACGCTTAGAGCTCCCCTATGCAATCATCTAGCGGAAGCAAAAGCAGATAAACCAAACCACAATGCACAAGGGGTTTTTTAGGTGGTTCGGTCCTTCAGACCTACATCCACCCCACACTCAACCCGAGTGTGGCTTCCACTAGCTCATGCTAGAAACAGCAGACTCAGTCTGCAACAAATGCTGCCAAACAGCTTGACCAGGGGAACAGCCTCCCCTCTTCCTCCCAACCGGAGGGAACCACTAGTGACACCAATCACTAGCAAACCAGAGACACATGGTCTCTCTTCCTCCAGACCTGGAGGGAACCCCTGGACTTGAATCCACAAGCCCAGAACCGGAGACAAGTCTCCCTTCCTCCAAACCGGAGGGAACCCACAAGTAGCTCCCAACTACTTGCAACTGGAGATCAGATCTCCCTTCCTCCAAACCGGAGGGAACCCACAAGTAGAACCTAGCTACTTGCACCCGGAGATGTCAATCTCCCTTCTCCTGAACTAACAGGAGGAACCCCGACCACTCTACAGAGTATCGGAAACACAGCAAACCAGAAAACAAAGGAAAGAATAATAAACGAAAAATGACTTCAGCAAAACAGAAAGCTGAAAAACGAAATGCACAATGTGGCTCTCAACGGAGCTGACTGGCCTGGATTTGATCCACGGTCCAGTAGACGGATCTTCAGGTAAGATCTTCCTTCTTCTCCACGAGCTCTCTCGCTCACTCTCTATCTTTCTTTCTCTTTCTTCTGCTCTTCTCTCACTCTCTGCTTCTTCTTCTCTTCACACTCTTCTCGAGCTCTCTACCTCTCTTCTTCTCCTTCTGCTCTTCTTCTTTCTCTTTTCTTTTTCTATCTGGATCGTGGCTCTCTGTATGAGATTTTCTTCTCGCCAACTCGATCAACCTTCATCTGTGGACGAAGGCTACCTTATATAGCATCAGCAGCAGGTGAATAGGGCACAAGACGCGTGTGCCTCCCACGCTTGATCCAGAACTTTCTTGCCACGTGCCTTCATTGCATTTTGTTCCTCTTGTCTTGGATCACGTGCAGCCCAGGTGTGTGAAATGTTCTTCCTCGGACCTGTAATGAGATTAACACCATTAGTCAATCAGAGTTCGATGCATGCTTATTTAAAGCTAAGGCGCACGAGGTATGTAATGTCAACACAGGGTGACTACTTCACGAGGTTGGAAGTGAACGAACTGTGATACAATGAACAAGGCTAACACAACAAGGAAGATGACACGAGATGCAACTAGAGGACAGAGAGAAGAGACACAAGGTTCACACAGAAAACGACACGAGGTATGCTGTGACAGAACAGACCTAATGAAGAGAACGACACGAGATACACACTATGACAGAGATAATACTTCAAAGAGAACTATACAAAGTGTGATCAAAGCAAGAACGATACGAGGTCTAGTGAGAAGGACCAACACGAAGACGGTAAGAACAGCACGAAGTGAAGAACAATCGACACGAAGTATAGTGGTGACAAAACCACACACTACACAGAGAACGACACAAGGTGGTGGCACAGAAAGCAACACGAAGTGTTGCAATGTTCTGCACGCAGTGAAACAAAAATGACACGGAGTGAAAAATGACACGAAGACGTATCAACACGAATACGTGGACAAACAGTGACCGACACTAAGTGTGGTTACTAAGTAGGAACGACTCGAGGTCTACAGGAAAACTACTCGAAGTTCATCAGAACTTTTAGAGCAGCTTCAGGAACACGACACGAAGACCTGAGAAGGAAAAAACGACACGAAGAGCAACAGTAAATGACACGCGATGAAAACAACAATGACTGACAACGACACGAACTGAACAGACCTAACACGTGTTGAAGACAAAACAAAGATAGAAACAGTCATTGATACGGAGTCAAAACGACACGGGGTTTACTGGGAAACGACTCGAGGACAGGACTGCTCGAACTTACGAACGACTCGAGGAACTACAGTAAGTGATACGAGATATAGTGGAGACAAAACGGACACACGACATGAAGACAAGCAGTACAACACTGGGTGTTATACTCAAACAAGACGAAGTGCCAACCAACAGGAAGACAGTAACAGTACAGACACACAATGTACTACCTCTTAGCAGATTTCTTGGTAATAGACAAGATCAACACGAAGTGTTATAAATTTAAACGACACGAAGTCTTTTCGTGTTTGTGAGGAGAGACAACACGTAGAACAGATACACAATGTTCTATGAAGACACAATTGTGAAAACACCACGAGGTGGACAGACTGTGCACGGACATTGTTCAAAGCATGAAATGCACGAACTTTATGGCAACCAAAAATGTGCACGGGGTTAAGTATGCACGAATCAGCCTAAGCCAGAGCCTGCACGAGCTTCTATAGCTCTCTTACCTGAAGACTTGCCAAGCCTACTTGTGCACGAACCTGTGATTGATGAAACGTGCACGAACTATGAGGCATGCAAGCTTAACAAAACTTACATTGACCCATTCATTTCAATGCATAGACTGTAAATGCATATGAAAGCTTTATGTAGCAGATAACAGTCTGAAACCTCAATTGCAATGACTCACAGTGTAAGCAGATAAACTGACTGAGCATATGAAGGACAATGACTCATTTCAGCAAGATGACTCACAGTGACTCACATCAAACAGCAATCATCAAAACCAAATCAATCATCAAAACCACAGCAATGAATGTTTTATTGCATCAGTTTAGCATGCAACATGACTGAGCATCAAATATGTTAATCTAATCTGAGCAGCAAGATGACTGAACATTTGATTGACTCATATCAACACCCAATCATCAAAACCACAGCAATGAATGTTTTATTGCATTAGTTTAGCATGTAACATGACTGAGCATCAGCAGCAAGATGACTGAACATTTGATTGACTCATATCAACACCCAATCATCAAAACCATCATCAAAACCACAGGGGCACAACACACACCCCAATGGTCAGCCGACCAGTTCCAGTTGTCTGGTCGCTACGCATCAGTAGCTAGCCGGCCAGCTCTAGTCTTCAACTCCAGTTTTCAGCTACAATGCCTTCACAGGCCAGTCGCCAACCTCCAGTCCTAGTATTTCGGCTGCAACGCCATCACAGGCCAGCCGCCAGCCTCCAGTCCCAATATTTCGGCTACAATGCCATCACAGGCTAGTCGCCAGCTTCCAACTCCAGTTTTCAACTACAACGCCTTTACAAGCCAGCCGCCAGCCCCCAGTCCCAGTATTTTGGCTACAACACCTTCACAGGCCAGCCGCCAGCCTCTAGTCCCAGTATTTCGGCTACAACGCCTTCACAGGCTAGCAGCCGCCTGCTTCCAACTCCAATTTTCAGCTACAACGCCTTCACAGGCCAGCCGCCAGTCCAAGTACTCCGGCTACAACGCCTTCACAGTCCAACCGCTAGTTCCCAACTCCAGTTCTCGATTATGACGCCTTCATAGGCCAACCGCCAGCCTTCAACTCCAGTTCCCGACTATAACACCTCTACAGGCTAGCCGCATGTTCCCAGCTCCAGTTTCGGCCATAATCCCTTCACAGGTTGGCCAACCAGTCCCAGCCCCCAATCCTGGCCTTCAGTTGTGACACCTTCTGAGGCCATTCGGCCAGCCCAACCCCAGTTTATCAAGTCGAGAAGAGCTACATTTCCGGCTAATGACATACAAACAACCAACACCCAGGCATCAACCTACAACCGATGCATTCCAGGGTCAGTTCCCGACTCCAACCCAGTAGGCTGCCATGTTCTGACAGGCCTACACCAATCCTACACTAGGGCTTCTCCCCTACATCCCAGCAACCAGCACTCAGCTCTCAGTATTCGAAATCCAGTTACACCATTCCCCTACCTAGTCTTTTATTTCAAGGTTCGGAAGTCGGGTAAACCCAGTCCCTTGCCCCCTACACCGATACATGTTAAAACAACCAAGCACGGCCGACAGTAAGTGGCAGCCATCCCTTATGCCCAACCTTGTCCCATAGACTGGGAGAAGAATAACTCAACAAACAATAACACCAAAATCCAGAGCTTGTCATTGATACTCTATAAAAGGGAGCCCAAGACATGCCCTTGGGGTAACAAAAGACATATAGCCCGGGTAACAAAAAAAAGAGAAGAAAGGAGAAAGGGAGGTGATACAATCATATCCCAGGCTCGCCCCTCTCTAGTGCCGTCAGGCGAGATTCCACTGCCGCGAGCTCTGCCTCCAAGGTTGACTCAAGTTGTACACTAGCCTTGGCCCCGGCTTCGACAGTCCGCCACTCAACGCTAGCAAGCTCTATGGCTTGCCGCTACTCCTCCAGGGCCTTCTGCAGGGCCTCAGCCCTGCTCTCCACCTCGCTCAGACGCGTAGTGCGGTCCCCAGTAAGTGACACGGCCGCATCGGTGAGCCTCCTCTCCTCGGCAGCCTCTAATGCGAGCCGAGCCCGCTGCTCCTGCACCTCTCGAACGGTCGCTAGTCACCGGGCCCTCCGCTCCTGAGCCTCCAGGAGCCGCAGGTACTCTGCCCAGATGCTGGCCAAGCCAGACACCCAGAGCTCGCACGAGAAGCCAAGGCTGTGGTAGCCCTGGGTGCAGTCCCTCAGCCGCTGCTGAAGCTCCTCCGGGGAAGGTAGGGGGTCGCCACCTAGGTACCCTCGGGCTCGCTGGAGCAAGGCCGCACCCACGCTGGCGTCCAGCAGCGGCTCTGACGGTGAAACAGACATAGGCCATTCGATCCCCAGCTCCAGGGAAGAGTGGCCCATCTCAGCTAGCACACCGGAAGGACCGGCACAATCCCATCAAATAGTCAGCAACATCCGGGACTTCCCTGTGACAAGACAAGGTGAAAAACCTTAGAAAGGTCCTAACTCTCACCTGGTGTGGCTCCCGTCGCACCTGCAACATCCCCGCTTGGGGTCGGTGAGGGCAACCTCTCCCCCACGTCGGTGGCATCCCCCGCTGGAGCCGGAAAGGGTAGGACCTCCCCGATAATTCGGCCATCTCCAGCTGTCATCGGAGAGATGGAGGGCTATCCCCGGTCATCCTCAACGGGAGCCGACATGCGCTCCCACTCAGATTCCAGGCCTGGACATAGCATGATGGCGTCAACACCCCGCCATAAACTCTAAACCAATGCCAATGGGGAGGAGGGAAGGAGCTCTATATACCTTCCAAGACCATATCCATCTCGGCATCCCCGGTAGAAGAGGCCTCAGAGTAAGAAAAGCTCAAGCTCGAGCTCTCGTCGGTCTCCATCGTTGCCCTGCCACTATCAGAAGAACCAAACGAGCTCTCCAATGAACCCTCGGCCATAGGCAAATCAGAGGCGCCTATATATCGAGAAGCCAAGTCAGGCTACTACCAAATCCAACCTCACATGAAGATAACTTCCTAGCCAGAGGTGTTAAGCAAGAAGCACACCAACTGCGGCGTCCCCTTCGGAAACCCCCTCAATGTCGACAAACTCCTCGTTACCCCCAGTAGAAGCTGTGGTAGCGGACTCGTCTCCTGCTACCCGGGCCACGTCCCCAGGAAGCTCTCCTTCCTCCGGAGGGGAAGAGGTACCTGCAATCAACCCTGATAAAAGCTTAGCACGGGTGGGTAAAGCAGAGCAATCTGCGATGAAATGACCAAGTGCTCAACTACATACCTGATGGTCCCACACTGGAGGACTCTACCAGCCCCACCGTGCAAGCCGATACCACGGTCGGCACAGGCAGGAGAGGTACCTTCGCCAGCGACTGTGGCAGTCCACTCAGCATGTCCTTGACAATGGGTGGGGGAACCGAAGCCACCTGCCCGAGCTTCCCGGAAAAGGATGACAGAGCCACTGAGGGGCCGGCATCAACCAGCTCCTGGGTCATCTCCAAGGTTGCCGCCGCATCCACACCTGCCAAACAAATAACTCAAATCAAGTCAATAATTCCAGCTTGCTGAAAAAGTCCAACAACAACGGGAAGATCCCCTCAGCAACAATTTGACACTTACCCGGACAGCTACTAGCCATTGTGAGTGTTGGCTCTCCCACCTGTTCAGGGGCTCCGCTAAGTACCTCAGTAGGGGCCATGGCCCCCGGCACCTCTGCCTCCTCTACACAATCCAAACGGTTATGTCAGTAAGCGAAATCACAACTCACACCTAGCATTAGAAGCCCTTACTTGAACGGTCTCAATATTAGGGGCAGTATCGTCCATTAGATGAAGGGCCCCCTCTATATCTATTTCATACTCATCCCCCTCCTCAGGAAGAGGGTCCACCTCTTGAGGGGGCGAGAAAGCCGCCTTAACGCTAGTCTCCAGGGGAGCTACAAAACATAAATCCAGCAAAATAAGATTAGCCAACTACCATGGCTAAACCAAACACAAGCAAAGAAGGCAAAGCGACACTTACTCAAGGCCGTCTCTACCTCAACTTGCCCGCCAGTCTCGAGTCCTCCAGAGGACTCACCAGCCTCAGGGACTGCAACCTCTACTCGAGGGCGTTTCTGCCTAGGCTGTAGGCCTCCGTCCCCACTTCCCGAGGACGCCTCAGTGGAGGGGTGATTCCCCTCTGTCGCAGATCCTGTCAACAAACATAGCATTATACAATGCCTCGATTCTATACCCAAAAACTACAAAAGCAAGAAGGGAGGGACGCATGCTAGAAAGGAGATAGTCTTACCTGAAGCCCCGAAGGGGGTCAACGACAAGGGCACTAACTGCTCCAGTTTCAGTGCCAGCGCTCGGGCCACCTTCGTGACGGCCTCCTGAGTTTTTTTTAATCAAGAAAAAACCCTACCTAGGGAAAGGTGGGAGAGTGCTTCCCTTGCCAGATGTAAGGGGAATAGCCACTCCACCATCAATCTCTAGGAGGCAAATTTTATTAGCATTGTAAAAGAATAAGAATTACATCAAACGTAAGCCAGGCATGCCTAGCTTATCTAAACGAGCTGCACCTTTAATATTGGAAGGAAGCTCATGGGATGAAAAAAAGGAATTACATTTCATAGAACAAGCCAGGGAAGCTAAGGAATCTGCCACAGAATTGCCTTCTCTGTATATATGATGAATGGTATCCATCTGTGAAATACTGCTCCATATTTCTCGAACATAGATGATGATAGAGCAAGGGCATTGAATATGTCTTCTAATGATCTGGACCAGAGATTGGGAATCACATTCAATGATAGCAGGCTTGTTTTCCAGAGTATGTAAATATTTTACCCCATCAAGAAGCGCTCGGGCTTCAGCCACTAAACTGTTAGTCTTGCCATAGTAATGTGCAAATGCAAGAAGAACATTCCCCTTGTGGTCTCGGATGACTCCACCACCCCCGAATTCCCCGTATTTCTTAGATGCCCTATCAGTGTTTAGCTTTAGGAAAGGCCAAGGGGGAAAGACCCATTTAATGAGTTTGATTTGCTGTCGACATGATTTGATATTATGAATCCCAAAGTCCTCCAAGATTTTTCTTTTGTTGTTGAGAGGTTCCTTGAGATCAGCAACAGTGCAAATTTGCTTGACCTTGTATGAAATTCTGTGAACAAGTCCATGCTTAGAGATATGTTTACCATCATATTTGGCATAATTTCTAGTCTTCCAGATTTCCCACATGCCATATCCGAGGATAGCTAAGGTGAAAAGTCCGAACATGGTTTTTTGCTGGATGCTGCTAATAGTATTCAGGATGAAACTAGTGACTGTATTACCAAATAATGGGAAACCCATGAGTCTGAAATGAGCCCATATCTGAGTAGCAGTTTCACTTGTGAGAAATAGATGACATAAATCTTCCTCCTTTGACTGTGAGCAGCAAATACATTTAGAGCATAAAGGGATACCTAGCCGTTTGATGTTAGAATCAATAGGGAGACAATTGTGAAGAATTTTCCATAAGTGCACTGACAGCTTGGTGGGTAACCAGCTAGACCAAATCCGGGCCCAAGGAACATTAGTTTGAAAACTAGAACTGATGCACATAAATTTGTATGTAGACTGAACATTGCATTTCCCAGAAGAAGATAAACTCCAGAATTCCTTATCCTGTTCCTGAATTAGAGAGACATTCCTTAAGGCATTATTGATATTAATAGGAAACTCCCTATTTTGCACAGCCAGTTCTTCGGTTGTAGGGTGCATTAAAAATTCCCTGTCAGTTGCCATTGGGTTCGGAATGCAGTGAGCAGGGACCAGGTCAGCCAGTGTTAAGTTTCCTAACCATTTATGAAACCAGAAGTTTGTGTGACTACCATCACCAATAACAACCCTTTTATGTTGGAGAATCAAGACTTTTGCCTTTATCCAACTCCTTTTGGCTAGCCCTCCCATGTTATTAAACTGGACATCAGTTAGGTGGGCATTCCGAATATATTTACCTCTAAAAAACTCTGCCCACAATGATGTAGAATGCAGAGCCTGCCAAAGCATCTTTACCCTCAGAGCTATTTCCATGTGTCTTAAAGATAGGATGCCAAGCCCACCATGGGGGATGGGCTTACAGATTGAGTGCCAAGATCTCCAATGTTTTTTGTAACCATGAGTTGAAGAGCCCCCAAAAAAATTGGCCAATGACTGCTCTAACTTATGATGTGTCCCACCGTGCAAAGAAGAAGAAGATAAGGTGTAAATGGGCAATGAGGTTAAAACTTGCTTGATTAAAATCAACTTAGCTCCTTGAGAAAGAAGACTAGCTTTCCATCCAGTAATCCTTTTTTGAATGGAGTTAATAATGCCAACAAAGTGAACCTTCTTGGATCTGCCCTGAACCAGTGGAACTCCCAGGTATTTGTGCGGGAAAGAGTGCTGAGTATAACCTGTGTTATCTTTGATTCTCTTGGCCACATAACAACTACCCTTGGGATGAATAAAGAAACCACTTTTAGCAACATTGATCTGCTGTCCTGAAGCCTTTTCATTGTCACTGAGAATAGTCATCAGGTTCCTAACAGAACGAATGTTGCCTTTGCTAAATATCAGTGTGTCATCAGCAAATAGGAGATGTGAGATTTTAGGGCAACCTCTTGGACCTGAAAACCACTCCACCCTGCCACTGTAATATTCTGCCTTCAGTGATCTGCTCAAGGCTTCCTCTGCAATGATGAATAAAGAAGGTGCAATAGGGTCCCCCTATCGGACACCTCTAGAAGACTTGAAGAAACCTGCAGCTTCCCCATTTAAAAGAATAGAGATCCAGCAGTTGTTAACTAATTTTTCTACCAGACAAATGAATTGGTTACTAAATCCAAATCTGTGTAAAATAGCAAACAAGAAATCCCACTCTAAACGGTCATAAGCCTTATCCATATCAAGCTTGATCATGACATTAGAACCCCTTGTTTTCTTGCCCAGATCATCAGTCATTTCTTGAGCAAGTGCTATGTTCTCAACAATATTTCTCCCTTTCACAAAAGCAGATTGTTCTAATGAGATAATCTTAAGTAGGATGGTGGCTAATATGGAATTAATGATAGAGGAAATGATTTTGTAGAAATAATTACAGAGACTTATAGGCCTAAAATCAGCAATATCAGTCACATTTTGCCTTTTAGGTATTAAAGCAACCAAAGTTGAGGTAGCACTTCTAGGCAGACCTTGTCGGGAAGTGAAGAATTCTTGTACTGCACTAACAACAGAACTGCCAACTAAGTCCCATGCTTTATGGAAGAAAGCACCTGTAAAACCATCAGGACCCGGGGCACTATCTAGAGAGAGCTTAAGAACAGCTTCATGAATCTCAGATTCAGTGGGGGCAGAGCATAATATATCATTATCAATTTGATTCACTAGCTGTGGTATACAGTCCAGAAAGTGGTCATCTATGTAGTGGTCTTGTGATGTAAATGCTTTATGAAAATGAGATACTGCTATAGACTTCATTTCTTCTAGATCCAAAGTAAGAACACCTGCTGAATTCCTTAGCCGAGATATAGTATGTTTGTGACGTGAAATAAACCTCCGAGTCCGAGACTTTATTTTCTTTTCATTTTTCTCTCATTTTTTTTATTTCATTTTCTTTTTTGAACCTCTCATTTTTTTCTCTAGAAAAATTCATTACTTCATTTCTTTTTTTTTCTAACCATCTCGGCCACCTTTTTCTACCATTTTTTTTCATGCAACTCACGTGACTAACTTTCTTTACACTTTTTCCATTTTCATGCACATGCAACTCACATGGCAAACCAAGGCACCTCACGTAGCTGCTTCGGCTCCTCTCTTTACATTTTTTTCTTCTTGTTACACGGCCTTCACGAAGAGAGAGAATAGGATTGAGAGAGAAAGAGGAAGAGAGAGATGGTGAGTGTAGAGAGAGAAGGGGAGAGTGGGATGCTGTTAGCATGGGTGGGGGCAAGCACCATGCTCGACGGCGGGGAGGCGGTGTGCTCGGACGTGGGATGCATGGCCGGATGCCGTGCTCGTCCCACAGTGCTCGCCACACTCGTGGATGCCACCGTGGTCGGAGGGGACGGTGGAATAGTGGGCCCCGATGATGTGCATACATGGGCGAGGCAGGTGATGCAGGGTGCATGGCGACAGCGGCTACGTGCCTGACTATTTGAGTTTGTCCGCTTCACACTCTTTGCTTCACAAAGTAGCAGCAACGTGCATGCAGAGGGGGTGAGAAGGGTACGCAGTGGTTGGAGACAAAAGGTAGAAGGGCACACATGGGAGGGCAGTGTAGCTTTGACTGCAGGTGGTTCATGGCGATGGGGGGGGCTGGGTTTTCAGGTGGGAGATAGGCAGGGTGGAGCAGTCTGTGCAAGGGAGGAGGATTGTAGGAGTAGGATGCACAGGGTGGGGTGGGGAGAGGGGCAGGGTTTAGAGAGAGAAGTTAGAGAGAGAGAGATGAAGAGAGAGAGCACGGGAGGTGAGGGGGTGGAGCTTGGAGCACGTGTGGGCCGCCCTGCATGGTGACAACGTAGCGACCAACGGTGGCTTGGTGATAAGAGCTGCCTTCTAGGAATGGCTGGGCGACCCCGGGAACAAGACGATGGCGGGTATGTGTACTGGGGAACAAAGCAAACAGCAAAGGAGGGGGGGGCGGTGACATGGTTGGTCGGCAGGTGGTGGAGCGAACCAAGGATGAGGAAAAGCTCGGTTGGGGCTTCTCACCCAACCCCATCTCCGGGCTGATGCAGCCGTACTCCACCTCTTCCTTGGCGGTGGTCGTGGCGGCGGTTGATGTCAGAGACGGTGGTGGTGGCGGTGAAAGACGGCAGTGGCGGTGGTTGGCGAGGGAGGTCGACCGGAGCTTCGGATGGGGCTTCTCGCCCGCTCCCATCTCAGGAACGGTGCACCCGGAGCTGTCAGTCTTCCTCCATGGCAGGGGTGAGCGTGGGTTGCGGGCATCTCACCCGTGGGTTCCAAACATTGGAGAAAACATAGACATGGCTAACACATAACTTTTTCTCGTTGTATTCATGCAACGTGATGCTTACAGACTTAAATAGGAATAGTGAGGAATGGGAGAGGGCATTAGATGGGGAGGGGAACAGACACCTAGAAAACCCAAAGGATTTTGGGTTGCTACGAGGGTCTCTCATGAGTGCACATTAGTGCATATTTATATATGGATTATAATTATATATCTTTTCCTAATAACAAAAGAAAACTCTCATATTAGGCCCATTAATCATTTAGAGTGGCCCATTAACACAAAATATTTAGATATAACTAATATAGTTGTCGGTGCCGCATTGGTGTTCATCCGTTGCCGCTTGTCGATCCGTGACGATCCCGTCAAACCCCTCCACTTGGAGGAGGTTCGCCTCGAACCTCGTAGTTCAAGATCCCGGTCTGATGGAACAGTCCGGTTCCCTAAGCTCTGATACCATTTGACGTGAAACAAACCTCCGAGTCCGAGACTTTATTTTCTTTTCATTTTTCTCTCATTTTTTTTATTTCATTTTCTTTTTTGAACCTCTCATTTTTTTCTCTAGAAAAATTCATCACTTCATTTCTTTTTTTTTTTCTAACCATCTCGGCCACCTTTTTCTACCATTTTTTTTCATGCAACTCACGTGACTA
This sequence comes from Amorphophallus konjac, assembly GCA_022559845.1. NCBI lineage: Eukaryota > Viridiplantae > Streptophyta > Magnoliopsida > Alismatales > Araceae > Amorphophallus > Amorphophallus konjac. Next base: position 71,196,960 of record CM040120.1, read on the forward strand.
ACTTTCTTTACACTTTTTCCATTTTCATGCACATGCAACTCACATGGCAAACCAAGGCACCTCACGTAGCTGCTTCGGCTCCTCTCTTTACATTTTTTTTCTTGTTACACGGCCTTCACGAAGAGAGAGAATAGGATTGAGAGAGAAAGAGGAAGAGAGAGATGGTGAATGTAGAGAGAGAAGGGGAGAGTGGGATGCTGTTAGCATGGGTGGGGGCAAGCACCATGCTCGACGGCAGGGAGGCGGTGTGCTCGGACGTGGGATGCATGGCCGGATGCCGTGCTCGTCCCACAGTGCTCGCCACACTCGTGGATGCCACCGTGGTCGGAGGGGACGCTGGAATAGTGGGCCCCGATGATGTGCATACATGGGCGAGGCAGGTGATGCAGGGTGCATGGCGACAGCGGCTACGTGCCTGACTATTTGAGTTTGTCCGCTTCACACTCTTTGCTTCACAAAGTAGCAGCAACGTGCATGCAGAGGGGGTGAGAAGGGTACGCAGTGGTTGGAGACAAAAGGTAGAAGGGCACACATGGGAGGGCAGTGTAGCTTTGACTGCAGGTGGTTCATGGCGATGGGGGGGGGCTGGGTTTTCAGGTGGGAGATAGGCAGGGTGGAGCGGTCTGTGCAAGGGAGGAGGATTGTAGGAGTAGGATGCACAGGGTGGGGTGGGGAGAGGGGCAGGGTTTAGAGAGAGAAGTTAGAGAGAGAGAGATGAAGAGAGAGAGCACGGGAGGTGAGGGGGTGGAGCTTGGAGCACGCGTGGGCCGCCCTGCATGGTGACAACGCAGCGACCAACGGTGGCTTGGTGATAAGAGCTGCCTTCTAGGAATGGCTGGGCGACCCCGGGAACAAGACGATGGCGGGTATGTGTACTGGGGAACAAAGCAAACAGCAAAGGAGGGGGGGGCGGTGACATGGTTGGTCGGCAGGTGGTGGAGCGAACCAAGGAGGAGGAAAAGCTTGGTTGGGGCTTCTCACCCAACCCCATCTCCGGGCTGATGTAGCCGTACTCCACCTCTTCCTTGGCGGTGGTCGTGGCGGTGGTTGATGTCGGAGACGGCGGTGGTGGCGGTGAAAGACGGCAGTTGCGGTGGTTGGCAAGGGAGGTCGACCGGAGCTTCGGATGGGGCTTCTCGCCCGCTCCCATCTCAGGAACGGTGCACCCGGAGCTGTCAGTCTTCCTCCATGGCAGGGGTGAGCGTGGGTTGCGGGCATCTCACCCGTGGGTTCCAAACATTGGAGAAAACATAGACATGGCTAACACATAACTTTTTCTCATTGTATTCATGCAACGTGATGCTTACAGACTTAAATAGGAATAGTGAGGAATGGGAGAGGGCATTAGATGGGGAGGGGAACAGACACCTAGAAAACCCAAAGGATTTTGGGTTGCTACGAGGGTCTCTCATGAGTGCACATTAGTGCATATTTATATATGGATTATAATTATATATCTTTTCCTAATAACAAAAGAAAACTCTCATATTAGGCCCATTAATCATTTAGAGTGGCCCATTAACACAAAATATTTAGATATAACTAATATAGTTGTCGGTGCCGCATTGGTGTTCATCCGTTGCCGCTTGTCGATCCCGTGACGATCCCGTCAGTTTGCTTCTATTGGCCATGGTAGTTGCATGAAAAAACTTTGTGTTTCTATCCCCCTCAAGCAGCCAACGAACCCTTGATTTTTGTCTCCAGAAACATTCTTGCTTAATCAGCCTTTCAGAGAGCACAATTTTTGCATTCTCCAGAGCAGCAAAATTGGAAGCCGAAGGTTGAAAATCATAGGAAAACTCTGCCTTGATTACTGCATCTTCTGCCGCAACAAGATTTGAATGGACATTGCCAAAAGTCTGCTTGTTCCAAACTCTCAGCATGTTCCTTAAATACTTAAGCTTAAGATAAAGAGTAGTGGTGGGAAAAGAAGCAATTGGGCTGGTATTCCAACATTTTTTAACATCCTCCATGAATTTTGAATGGTAAATCCACATCTTTTGAAAACAAAACCTGCTCATGATTTTTTCCTTAGTGGACAACTTGACAAGCAATGGAGCATGGTCTGAAGCTTACCTAGATAAGTGCTCTACAGAGACTGGAGATAAGGTCAACCAAGCAGCATTAATCAAAACCCTATCCAATCTAGCCCATATACCTCTACAACCAGACTGATTATTATGCCAGGTGAAACTAGAACCATTAAAACGAGCATCAATCAACGCACAGTCGGATATACAGTCCTTAAAATCAGACATAGCAACCAGATTAGGTGGGTTGCCACCTAGTTTCTCATCATCAGCCAAAATGTAATTAAAATCACCTGCCACTAGCCATGGTCCAGAAATCTGGGAATGGACATTGATCAGAGAATCCCATAAAGGCTTTCTCTCAGGGATCGAACACTTTGCATACACAAGAGAAATGTGGAATTCAGGAAGAGCAGTATTAGTCTGTAAGAGAGTGATCTGCTGATTGTGACAACAAACAATTGTAAATTCCAATGGATCCTTCCATAGCACCCAAATATGCGCCATATCAGCCTCATTGGCAATAGCCTTAGACATACCCAACTTTCTACAAATGCCTTCCATCTTGCAAATGTTAACTTTTGGTTCCAATAAAACAATGCAATCAATGTTATATGTTTTGATTAAAAATTTCACACGACCAATAGAGACATCATTTCCTATGCCTCTAATATTCCAAATGATATAATTCATCATTGATGTAGAATATCAGGAATGTTACCCGTAGATCCAGACCTGGTCATGGATCTGGTGATGATTCCCGGTCGATCTGCAAATGCCCGAACATTGTCAGTTGCAGCAGAGTTAGCTATATCATGTCTTCGAGTTAAAATGTCTATTGGCTGTTGGGAGCTCATATGTAAGACTGGCTGTAGCTTTTGCTCCGCCTGTGAGGGATGAGTGTCAACAACTTCGATCTTAGGAATAGGAACAATAGCAGCGGAGAGAGCCGCAATTTGGGTTGAAGGGAGCTCCAGAATAGGAGAAACCAGATCATCCATTGCAGATGATTTAGAGATGACAACCGAAGAAATATCCCGATTAAGTCCTAGAGTCTCTGAATGAGATGAGAATGCCATAAGTCCCCCATTACTCTCTGGTGAAACAGAATGCATAACGGGTAATGCTCCTTCAGAAGGGACTCTAGGAACACCATCTCCAACACCTCTCATCTCCCTAATCTCCACAGGAATACAACAAGGTTACTTGTCCCGAGTACCCAAAGGAGACTCAACCTGAATAACCGGTACCAGTGAATTAGGATCAACTAAGGCCGTATTCTGATCCCGGCGAATATGCAGAGGATCCACAGAAGTAGTCGCACTAAAGATGGCACCCATTTTAGCTGTTGCTGGCTGCCAGACAACTTTGGGCTTAGACTGTAAGCGATCAGGGCCATGGACAAGAGGATTAGACGAAGGTGAGTTAATCCTCTTCCCTTTGTAGTCCTCCTTTTTGTGACGAAGGCGGGAGCAATCAGAACAGAAAGTTGGTAGCTCTAGGTAGATAATATCCTGCCAAGCACCTCCACCTGGAAATCCAATCCAGAGCCTAGAGGGAGGGGTCTTGGACACATCCAATTCCAAACAAACTCGGGCAACCATTGTAACGACCCGAGAATTCGATTACCGGGAGGGCCCGATAACCGAGACTCGAACTGCCGCCCACGAGCCGGGAGGGCTCGGAAGGGCTAAAAGGCGTGTGGAGGTACAAAGAAATAGGGAATAAGGCAGGACAATTCAATAATTAATAGAAATAAATAAACAACTACAACATAGTCTAGTCCAACAGAAAGTACAATCTAAAGCAATAAAACGTACCACATGCTAAGTGAACACTCGGCCCGGCAAGCTGGCAACCAAGAACCTCCGTACAGCACCCTCGAACCACGAGGAAGAATCGCCGCACCTGAAACGTAGGGGTGAGCCTCCTGCCACTGGCCCAGTAGGGATCCCGCGGAACCCCAACTGAGAACAATGGCGGCACACAAGCAGTAACTACAAAAGTAGGAAAGTAACTACGGTGGCCGGCAAAACCTCGGCTCTACAGCTACTCCTACTGTACTAGAAAACACGACCTAGTCTCCTGTCGGGGGACAACCAAGCCACGCACCCGACCACCCGATTCCATGATCGGGGACCACCAGACACGAACTACCCTAGCCACACTACTAGGAAAAACGCCACGATACCTCTGTAACGGAGGCCTGCCCTCAAAAGGGCCCGAGCCAAAACCACTCGGTCAGGGAACATGTTCACGACCTCACCGTCATGAACACAACGCTATCTAGGGAAAGGCCCTCGGTGACGCTCACCGAAAACCCCAGACCTCAACTCCTGGAACACTCCCGAAACCACTCACGAAGTCCCGTCTCGCGGATGGAAATAGAACCCGGTGCACGACAACTCATGTCACGTGACAGAAGCACCACCAACTAGAAGAACGACCGGATGCGTCCCCCGACGTCTTACACCACATCACAAGTGTCTAGCTATGACGCCCCGGGCGTGAGACTCAGACACACAACAAGTACCACAACAAGGACTAGCTGGGGTCACGCTCATCAGCATGTGTCCTAAGCCCCCAAATACGTGTGCACACACAGACCATCTGCTCTAGGTCAGGATCTAGCTGGTTTTCCCCCCCACCGGACTCTGGTGGCAAAGGCAAGGGGCCCTACGGTAACCAGCCTAAAAACCGCCTCTCTCGGGTCAGCCGCTCCACCACTCCCAGGTGGGTCAGCACACACGTGCCGTAAGAAGGCTGCGACTAGTGGACGTGTCACCGAACGTGGATACTGAAAACCACGCACGCACTCATTGCGAGTATTGCGAAGTAACAGGTGGCACGACGCCACCAGACTCTAGATGGTCCACTAGACCTACAAAACCCAACGGCCTTTGAGTCACAAGACTCGGAGTCGAGACCAATGCACATGACAGCACTAAGCCGTCAATCTGGCCTAATCCCTAAGTCCAAAACAACAATGGGAAGACTCACGAGGTAGTTCACAACCGCCGAGACCCATCCCTCGAGGAGGGAACTTAAGAAAAACTCTAGCTCCAGGCTGGGAGACTGGACTCACCGTCCAAGGCCACACGTTTGGCCCACTAGGAAGCCACCTTCCAGAGAAGCAACGACTTGCGGGGAAACCTCACCGCACTCACACCGATATACGGTGACTCGATCTAGCAAGAACACGGAAGCCCGGAACACCTGGGGTCACCCGGACCCACCAAGCCCACGGGCACACTTATCGATGTAACATGGTACCTCCAGACACCCCCAAAACATGGTAACGAAACCCACGGGGTGTCTGGGACACTCACGAGGCCAAGGAGAGCACGCGACAGCAGGACAGATCGTGCTAGGATCACCTAGCGTGACAAGACAGAACGCACTAGGAACCCCTAGCGCGACGAGACAGGTCGCGCTAGGAACCCCTAGCGCGATGAGACATGTCGCGCTAGGAACCCCTAGCGCGACTAGGAAGATCGCACTAGGACCCCCTAGCGCGACGAGATAGGTCGCACTAGGAACCTCTAGCGCGACGAGACAGGTCGCGCTAAGAACCCCTTGCGCCACTAGGCAGATCGCGCTAGGACCCTATAGTGCGATAGGAACCGCCTAACTGTTCATCTTCTCCGATGAACGCGGCCTATCGGGGCGGCGTGACCCTCAAGAATGCGCTACCTGAGACTAGCGCGTTCTCAGTCCACGCCCGGAAGAATGGGAAAACGGCAGGAAATCCATTCCACGCCCCATTCACCCCCAGGTGAAGGGGAAACAAAAGGGAAAACATTCCCCAACCTCTCTAGCACCGAGAGGACCCATTTAAACCCCAAAAACATGATCAAAACACAAGATTCGTCTCACACACCCAAAAACATGCATTTTCCCCAAAACGCCCAAACAAGCCAGCTGCCTCGTCGCGCTAGGGGTTCGTAGTGTGACCTGTCTCGTCGCGCTAGGGGTTCCTAGCGCGACCTGTCTCGTCGCGCTAGGGGATCCTAGCACGTTCTGTCTTGTCGTGCTAGGTGATCCTAGCGCGATCTGTCCTGCTGTCGCGTGCTCCCCTTGGCCTCGTGAGTGTCCCAGACACCCTGTGGGTTTTGTTACCGTGTTTTGAGGGTGTCTGGAGGTACTGTGTTACCTCGATAATTGTGCCCATGGTCTTGGTGGGTCCGGGTGACCCCAGGTGTTCCAGGCTTCTGTGTTCTTGCTAGATCGAGTCACCGTGTATTGGTGTGAGTGTGGTGAGGTTTCCCCGCAAGTTGTTGCTTCTCTGGAAGGTGGCTTCCGAGTGGGCCAAGCGTGTGGCCTTGGACTGTGAGTCCAGTCTCCCAGCCTGGAGCTGGAGTTTTTCTTAAGTTCCCTCCTCAAGGGATGGGTCTCGACGGTTGTGAACTGCCTCGTGAGTCTTCCCATCGTTGTTTTGGACCTAGGGATTAGGTCGGATTGACGGCTTAGTGCTGTCATGTGCAACGGTCTCGACTCCAAGTCTTGTGACTCAAAGGCCGTTGGGTTTTGTAGGTCTAGTGGACCATCTAGAGTCTGGTGGCGTCATGCCACCTGTTACTTCGCGATACTCGCAATGAGTGCATGCGTGGTTTTCAGTGTCCACGTTCGGTGACATGTCCACTAGTCGTATCCTTCTTACGGCACGCGTGTGCTGACCCACCTGGGAGTGGTGGAGCGGCTGACCCGAGAGAGGCGATTTTTAGGTTGGTTACCGTAGGGCCCCTTGCCTTTGCCACCAGAGTCCGGTGGGGGGGAAAACCAGCTAGAGGACCCGACCTAGAGCAGATGGTCTGTGTGTGCACACGTAGTTGGGGGCTTAGGACACGCGCTGACGAGCGTGACCCCAGCTAGTCCTTGTTGTGGTACTTGTTGTGTGTCTGAGTCTCACGCCCGGGGCGTCGTAGCTAGACACTTGTGATGCAGTGTAAGATGGCAGGGGATGCATCCGATCGTTCTTCTAGTGGGTGGTGCTTCTGTCACGTGACGTGAGTTGTCGTGCACCGGGTTTTGTTTCCGTCCGCGAGACGGGACTTCGTGAGTGGTTTCGGGAGTGTTCCTGGAGTTGAGGTCTGCGGTATCCAGTGAGCGTCACCGAGGGCCTTTCCCCAGACAGCGTTGTGTTCACGAAGGTGAGGTCGTGATCGTGTTCCCTGACCGTGTGGTTTCGGCTCGGGCCCTTTTGAGGGCAGGCCTTCGTTACAGAGGTATCGTGGCATTTTTCCTAGTAGTGTGGCTAGGGTGGTTCGTGTCTGGTGGTCCCCGATCGTGGAATCGGGTGGTCGGGTGCGTGGCTTGGTTGTCCCCCGACGGGAGACTAGGTCATGTTTTCTGGTACAGTAGGAGTAGCTGTAGAGCCGAGGTTTTGCCGGCCACCGTAGTTACTTTCCTACTTTCGTAGTTACTGCTTGTGTGCCACCGTTGTTCTCAGTTGGGGTTCCGCGGGATCCCTACTGGGCCAGTGACAGGAGGCTCACCCCTGCGTTTCAGGTGCGGCGGTTCTTCCTCGAGGTTCGAGGGTGCTGTACGGAGGTTCTTGGTTGCCAGCTTGCCAGGCCGAATGTTCACATGGCATGTGGTACGTTTTACTGCTTTAGACTATACTTTCTGTTGGACTGGACTCTGTTGTAGTTGTTTATTTATTTCTATTAATTGTTGAATTGTCCTGCCTTATTCCCTATTTCTTTGTACCTCCACACTCCTTTTAGCCCTTCCGAGCCCTCCCGACTCCTGGGCGGCGGTTCGAGTCTTGGGTTATCAGGCCTTCCCGGTAATCGGATTCTCGGGTCGTTACTGTTGGTATCAGAGCGTGGTTATGGACGTATATGGGAATTCGAGATATTGCAATGATCAGAGTCCGTAAGGTCCAGTACAGTCGACAGCTGGCATAGTGTTTCGTGCAAGTTTTTTGCTTTGTTTCTCGCTTGAGAGCTTGAGTGCGCTGTGTGGTGCGGTGAGGGTGGTTGTTGTTCGCTGCTTGTGTGCCGCCGTTGTTCTCAGTTGGGGTTCCGCGGGATCCCTACTGGGCCAGTGACAGGAGGCTCACCCCTGCGTTTCAGGTGCGGCGGTTCTTCCTCGAGGTTCGAGGGTGCTGTACGGAGGTTCTTGGTTGCCAGCTTGCTGGGCCGAGTGTTCACTTGGCATGTGGTACGTTTTACTGCTTTAGACTGTACTTTCTGTTGGACTGGACTCTGTTGTAGTTTTTTATTTATTTCTGTTAATTATTGAATTGTCCTGCCTTATTCCCTATTTCTTTATACCTCTACACTCCTTTTAGCCCTTCCGATCCCTCCCGGCTCGTGGGCGGCGGTTCGAGTCTCGGGTTATCGGGCCTTCCCGGTAATCAGATTCTCGGGTCGTTACAACCATGGTGTTGGAAAGGTTTAAGGTCGAGCGGTCAATCTTCAGCACACGACCCACATTGACAGCAATGGAATGAAGAAGCATCTCAATGAAAAAATTAACAGGAAGACTGGGGAATGCAATCCAAATCGGCAGGATAGGAGAATCTGTTAGGGTGCTAGGCCCGGATATAGAGGGGGGGTGAATGTATCCCTCTAAAGATAAAGCACAAATTAAAACTCTAAAGCCCAGATATGCGGAATAAAATCTAATGAGCTTTCCAAGATGAGATGATAATTCAACAATTGATCAAACAATTGGACTGCAACAATGCAGCCACCTGATCACACCAGAAACGCAGGCAGAGCTAAACAAACCAAACACACTTAGCAGAATATAATGCTCAAACTTTACTCCCAAGATAACACAATTAACCAAGCATGCACAACCTGTGAATGGGAGGTAGAAGGCAAGGAACAAACGCACAAAGCACAACCACTGCACAGTAGATTTTTAGGTTGTTCGGTCACCAAGACCTACATCCACCCCTCACTCCCAACCGGAGTGAGGCTTCACTAGCCAACGCTAGAAACCTGCAGACTCAGTCTGCGACAGGGTGCTGCCACACAGCTTGACCAGGGGAACAACCTCCCCTCTTCCTCCCAACCGGAGGGACACCCAAAGTGACTCCCAGCCACTTGGAAACCAGAGACCGAAGTCTCTCTTCTTCCAGACCAGGAGGGAACCCACCAGTGACTCCCAGTCACCAGCAAACCAGAGGTCAAAGACCTCTCTTCCTCCAGACTAGGAGGGACCCCTGGACTTGCAACCCACAAGCCCAGAACCGGAGATCAGATCTCCCTTCTCCTGAGTCCACAGGAGGAACGCGATCCCCAACAGGGCAATCGGAAGAACAAAGCTAACCAGAGAAACAAAATGAAAAATAAGAAAACATAAAAGGGACAGCGACAAAGGCTGGAAATGAAACACAAAAGTCGTTCTGGATTTGATCCACGAACAGACTGAACAGGCCTTCAATAGAACTCTCTCCTCTCTTCTTTTCTTCCTCTTCTTTCTTCTTCTCAGCTCATGCAATCTTTCTCTCTTTCTTGTGCTGCTCTCACTCTCTATTTTCTTCTCTTTCACAGGCTCTCCCTATCTCTTCTTCTTATGCTCTTTTGATCGTTGCTCTCTTTCTTCTGCTTCTCTGCTTTCTTCACTGGCTTCTATTCTCTCTGTATATACTTGGCCACTTCGATCAGTCTTCTTCTGTGGAAGAAGGCTCGTATATATAGCAGCAACAGCAGCAGCCAGGGCGCGTGTGGTTTCCACATTTCCCGCCCTAAGAATTCGGACCACGTGGCAGCATCCAGCAGGCTGTCAGTACACGTGTCCTCATCTGGGCACCTCGCCCTTCCTTGGATCACGTGCCTTCATTAGGCTTCATGAAGATTCCCTGTCAGACAAAGAACAAATTATCAGTTAAGTCTAAACCCTGTACAGTCTCTGAAGAATACAACACATTGTATAGACTTCAGTTTAAAGCCAATGTACAGACATTACTGTATGGACTTTACAAGACAAACAGCAATGTATAGACTCTTCAATCGACAGGCAGACAATGTATATACTTGCTCAGTGTATGGACTTGATTGAATGAACATGCAATGTATATACTTGCTCAGCCTGAGGCAATGTCTAGACTTAAACCATGATGCATGCAATGCAACGCAGATACAGACTGTATAGACTTTGGCAAAGGCATGAGATGTTCCCTAAGACAATGAAGTCTGTATAGATTTTATAAGCAGCAAATGAGCAAGTGTGAACACTGAGTGACTGTATAGACTTTGAGTCTTCATGCGAGCTCAGTGTATATACTTGCTGAAGAATGCATTATCATAACATGGGAAATGTGTGGACTTCTGTGAAGTGTACGAAGCCACCGAGTGTATAGACCTGTTGAGGGAAGGGTTGTACAGACTTTAGGACCTATGAAGACGATTGAATAGACTTTGCCTTAGAAACAAGTGTTTAGACTTTGAAGCAAACGCCAGGTAAACGATGTGTAGACTTGGCCAGAAAATGTAGGGAAAGGTATGAGTGTATAGACTTGGCCAAACGTAGGGAAAGGTGAGGAGTGTATAGACTATGCTTCACTTCGAGCAGCCATAGTGATGTATAGACTTAGCCTTTGAGATGTGGCTGTACAGACTTGGAGAGTTGAAGCCAATGTACAGACTTGATGATATCAAACCGATGTACAGACTTGCAGATGCGAAGCCAATGTACAGACTTTATGATATGAAGCCAATGTACAGACTTGCAGATGCGAAGCCGATGTACAGACTCTCAAGGCTGTGAACAACAAGGCATGCTGTACAGACTTACTCAATCAAGCTGTTGTATAGACTTTGAACGTGAGTGACACGCTGTACAGACTTTGCTCAAATAGTCCGATGTATGGACTTGGAATTCCAACAGAAGGATGTATGGACTTTGATAAGAGAATGGCTGTACAGACTTCAGGTGAAGACCAATGTATAGACTTCCAATATGAAGACCAATGTATGGACTTCGAATATGAAGACCAATGTATAGACTTCCAATATTAAGACCAATGTACAGACTTCAATTGAGTGCAATGGCTGTACAGACTTGGAAATCTTTAAGCGATGTACAGACTTGGAGTTTATGCATGAAGACCCAGCAATGTGTAGACTTGACAGTGAATGCATGAACAGTGATGTATAGACTTAGACGCAACATGCTATGCAATGTACACACTTGTGTAATGCATGCCGATGTACAGACTTTAGTTGAAGTCAACCGAAGAGTGTATATACTTTATGAATGCATATGCCAAGACCAGTGTACAAACTTGATCAAATGTCTAGACTTTGCATGAACAGTCGATGTGTAGACTTCACATGTAGAGATTTTGAACGTGTTTGTTGGCAGTGTATAGACATTGATAGTCTAGGGGGGTCGACCCATCTAAGAAGGGGGGTCGACCCACTTCAGTCCTGACAATGCTGACAGAGTTTACACTTGAACAAATAATGCATGTGAAAGATTTATGCAGCAGATAACATGACTGAACATATAATGCAATGCTTCATGATCTGATGAACTGACTGAACAGCAAATTAACTGAACATATGAGAGACTGCATTATGATCAGAAAATGACTGAATAACAGCATGATGACTCACACAGCAAGATGACTCACAGTGATTAACTCACATCAAAACCAATCATCAAAAGATTAACTCACATCAAAGCCAATCATCAAAACCACAGGGACACAACAGAATCTGCAATGGGGGAGAACTACATTGTTCATTTGAAGAATAAGAATAACCGGCCACGCACAAACAAGGACTCCCACAGTAGCAGCTGAAGATAATCATCGTAGTTCCTGAAACGAAGCAGAAGATGACGTGAGTCTAGGGCACTGATCAGGAAATCTTCCTTGAACCTACACCTGTTTGTAAGATGTGATCTGATTTCAGTGAAGGAAGGTCTTCCACGAGGGGTCCGCGCCACAAGGGAGAAGACAAAGGGCTGCAAAGATTTCTGAATCTCCTCGGCATTGAAGAATACTACTGGCTCTCCACCATCCGTCAAGGCTGGCTCGTGGACAAAGCCTTGGATAGTCGGAGGTTTCATAGAAGAAGATAGGACTTCAGCAAATGTTATGCCTTGTCCCGAAGGTGAACCATTAGGCAGACCAGACACGGGACGAACATCCTGTGCGGGGTCGGAGGGGGGCAGCATCGGCCCCCCCAGGGCATCCATGAAAGGGCGCTAGCGAGTCCCTACACGACGATCATCCATGAAAGGGCGGGGCGGCTGCTCAACCCACTAGAAAGCATGAATGAAAAAAATATGAGAAACCCCTGACGGCCTCTCGAATGTCCCGTAGAGTGCGAGCACACTCAATCTGGGACACAAACTCCACGGGACCGGCTGATCCGATCGCGTGACCGATGTGCGGCCTCCAGTCATCGATCGCCATGTCGGCAAAGCTCCCATCAGGGAGCGCCTGGTCCAACGAACCTCTGCTCTGGAAGCCGCAGTCGGCCAGGATCTGAGTCCACCAGCCACTAGGTGCCTTCGATTGAGGCACCTCCACCCCAGTTGTTGCCGTCACTGTTACCACCTGTTTCAGGGGCTTCAGTGCCCCTCCATTGCCTCGGCTCCCGGACGATGAGCCCCGGCTCCTCCGGGGCCACTGCTCCGTAATTCGCTCGATCTCTCGATGAATCCGAGCAACGCGGGTCCTCAGATACCCCACATCTAGCACAATCGAAGGCAGATCCTCCCTCAGCAAATGGCTCTCCTCCGCCTTCCTGACCGCGGAGGCCTTCTACCGGTATAGGTGGCTGTGCTCAAACCACCACCTGGCGTAGTGTACGTCGAATCGCCCTCGACGTCCCTGTCCCGGCATCGGGAGTCGCTCAGGCTCCCAGTAATAGTAAAAGTCCCACCATGCTACTGCAAGTGGGTGGATATCCCTGCCCTTGTACTACCTGCCTGTCAGAGGAAACTCTTAGTTCGGCGGGATCCCCTGGTCGTACCCGAAGTTCCTTGCAAATCGATGCGGATAGTACGACTTCAAGGAACTTGTCATCGACCGGTGCAACGTCAACACTACCGACCGGGTTCTCAACACCGACTCAGTCCATGGCCTTGCATCTATCGCTCCCTTACCAGGGTGGGCACTGATCGCCCCTTCACCTAAAACCCCCAAGAAAAGGCTAAAGTCCCTCGCAGCGCTGTCAAAAGGTAGTCCCTCCTCGCCCCGGGCGGGCAAGTAGCAAAGAGATATTTTGGCCCCCTCCAGCTGTGCCTCTGCATCCCCATCAGGCTGCCCAGTGAAGCTGAAAAAAGTGGTGTCGTCGAGTTCGCCATGGTCCCTCGCGTCACCAATCTTGAAAACAGCAGCCCGGCCCACACACTGAGATAGTTGGTCAGCAGAAGTATACTCCTCTCTCTCGGCTTTGGGTGCGCCGCCAGAACTCCCAGTCCCTGATATATGTTGGCGAGTGCAGTAGGAGCTAGAGCCAACTACCTCCCCTCAGCTAACAAACAGGCCGGCCATAGCAGCTCGGCCCTCAATAGACCATCCTCTCCGTGAGGGACCAAAAACGTCGCCAACTAGTATGCCAAGTAGGCTGCAAGATGTGTCACGTCCAGTAAGCCGTAGGGATTCCACCCCTCCTGCGGAGCATATATGTATCGGGAGTACGTCCGAAACCGTAGCTCCACCTCAGTATATTCCTCCCACGGAGTCTGATCCCTGGCGAATTCCTAATAAAAGCAGAAGGGTCCATTGTAGAAGTGGCAGACCCACACATTTATCGGCACCCTCGGAGTCTGTGCAACTCTGTCTCTCCCAGCTAGGGCCAGGTCCCTCTAGGTCTTTAGAAGATGCCGGTAATTGTAAGGCACCCGGTATCGCCCCTGTCCGTCGGTATGGCTACGGTGGAAGTCATGTAGTACCACCTCTTCATAAACTTCGCCGATGATCGGCAACCCAGAAATCCAGAACAGAGCCCATAAGTCAAGGATGGTCTCTCCCTCTGCTGTTGCCACCGTGTTCCATCGGTGGTTAAAGCGCTCCAGTAATCCCTGTAACAATCCGGTGTAGCACGGGTATGCGTACAAAGCGACAGTCACCGCGTACTTGATCCCAGCCCGGTCCAGCAGCACCCGGTAGTGATGAACAATCCCCATCAGCCACTCAGTGGCACACTGATGGTAGTAGTGTGACGAGATCACTACCCAGCGACCGTACCAGCTGATGATGATCTACCGCATGACTCCATCCAGGATGATGTGGTCGTCGTAGCCCTCCCCAGCATACAGCAAGCCCACCGGCTCTAGCACTAACCCAGCGGTCCCCTCTGTCTCTGTGCGATGGCGATAGTGCAAGTCCCAGGAAGCAGGGCCCAGCGGCCCAACTCTAACACCAGACTGCTCTGCTCTGCCAAAGAGCCCCAGGCACTCAACACTGGGGAACTGACACTGCCTCCAGTAGTCCTCGGAAAAGCTCGAGTAACTATGAAATGCTACACTATGCAGGCTGTCCCTGCCAATCAAGATAGCCCGCTCAAGCCAGCGACGGGCTTCCGAAATCTGGGTGTCACCCTCCTCCATTCCGGGAGGGATATAGCTATGGAGAAACTCGAATAGATGGCAATCCAAGGGGAACTTCAAGGGATAACCCCCGCTCCGGCCATAGGTATACAGAGCGCCTGCTCCCGAAATTCGGGCCACCTCTACGGTCCCGACTCCAGTTGCCCTCTCACCGACGGGACCCTCCGCCACTGCTGTATGCCCCGAATCCAGCCGTTCCACATTAGCCGTAGTAACCACCGGCGGACCCAGAGGAGGCATCGGCCGCTCAGTTCGCCGCACCCAGTGGTCCTCCTCCCGAGCCACTTGCCTCGGGACTCACCCATCTCTGTCGAACCGTGCCATAGCTGCAAAACAGGGCACAAAAAAAAGTCAGTATACTAGAAAATCAGTATATATAGCACAGCAAAATAAAGGCACATGAAGTGTCAAAATACAACTACAACAGCTCGGAACAAGGGTCTCACGGGCCGTACACCCTCATCTCCGTCTCCGACACACACCCCGTGGGGGGCATTCGTTGTACCCAGACTACTTCCTGGCAAAATAACATGGAATAAGGGTTTGGGCATTTCCCCGAACACCTTCAACGCACAGGCTATCTAGCCCTTTCTACAACCCTGTGGGTTCCTACAAAGGCCCTGACCAGCTTGCCGCGACACGCGGCAACATAAGCAACTGCCCGGGGTCAACCCCGGCCACTCACATACGGGTTTTGCCCGTATCGTACGTGGTCGCCCGGGACCACCCGGGGGCACCCCGATGTTAACCCACGCCGTGTGGCACCCAGTGAAAGGGCTGAGGGCCTACCCCGAGACACTTCCTCCAACCCTCCAAGGTCAAGGGGAGACCTAAGTAAGTCAACCATAGGCTTTGGAGGCCTGCAGCACGTGCATATGGCTCCCACACGTGTGTTCGGCATTTTTCCGAACACCTTGTGGGGGCATATGTTCCAGCCCTTCTACACAAAACCACGGACCACCCCGTGGTTCCAGCACACTAATTGGGTCCTACAACAACCCCCCAGTAAGCCGGGGCCACCCCCGACCCTCAAATACTTGGTGACGAGCCACTTAACTCTAACACTCTGGCCGACCCGAGGCTACCCTGCCAACCCACCGTGCAACATGGCACGTAGCTCGAGGCATGACTCACATCCCTAAGGTGCCTCTCCTAAGCTCCCACGAGCTTCCCTCTTCAATCCAATGCCCACCTTGGGGCCCCCCCCGTCATGTACCCAAGTCGTTTGGCCATCCAAGGTGTGTAAGGTATTTACCCGAACACCTTGCGAGCGACTATGACAACTCAAAGAACGACGGCCCCCACGGGCCCATCCCAGTTTCCTAGAGCTTAACGTCCTCCAAAGGATGTTTGTGGAAGACACAACGAGACCCGGGGGCCAGCCCTCAGGGTCACAACCAGCCTCGGGGCTAGTTTGCCCTGGGGCGTCGCCGCGCGCCCCCAGGGAGGGTGAACTCCCCGAGGGTCGTGCCCTCTCTCTAGCTCGGTGGTCCCATGACCCCACTCAACCTCAGTTCGTCCTGTTTGCGGTCCTACGACGGGGTTCGTGTGCCGTACTAGTTCGA
Organism: Amorphophallus konjac; assembly: GCA_022559845.1. Taxonomy (NCBI): domain Eukaryota; kingdom Viridiplantae; phylum Streptophyta; class Magnoliopsida; order Alismatales; family Araceae; genus Amorphophallus; species Amorphophallus konjac. The sequence continues at coordinate 71,213,080 of CM040120.1, forward strand.
GAAGTCGATACGGGGACGCAGGAGCGTAAAGCGACAGCACGCGAGAATTCTGCAAGTCGACGCGCACACAAGCCTCCACAAGCCTCCGCGTATCCTCCCAACACAACCGTCCTTTTCTTCTTAGTCAATTTAGGAAGAAAATAGGCCAAAAATGGATTTTATAGGGTGGGGACCGCCCCCCCTCTCTCCATGCGCCAACCCACCTAAACCCCCTGGGGGGTTTACGCGGACCAACCCCGCCCCCTGGGCTGGCCCGCGTAAACCCCTTCCATCCTATTAAAAAATTTGGATTTTTTAAATTAAAAAAAGGCCAACCCCAGCCCGCCTAAACCCCCTGGGGTGGGGTTTAGGCAGACCAGCCTGGACCCCCCAGGCTGGACTGCCTAAAACCCCAGGGGAGGCGATTTAGGGGAACCAGCCTCACCCCCTGAGGCTGGTCGGCCTAAACCCTTCCCAGCCCACTCTTTTTATGAAAAACACCCTCCGTGAGGGGTTTACGCGGGCTGGCTTGACCCTATCAACCTAGCCCCCCTAAACCTACACAATTCACGGGGTTTACGCGGGCTGGCTTAACCCTATCAACCCAACCCTCCTAAACCCCTTCCACCCCTTCAACTTCTCTATAAAAACCCCTTAGAAGCTCAAGGGGTGAACATACATATAGATAGATACCAACACAACATACGGAAGGCACATAGAAGCCCCGGGACATCCGGCCTTCTTCAAGCGGCTCCGGATAATGAGCTAAGGAGAATTGTATGTGGGTGACTTATTCGTCGGCTTAGTACGTCGGGGGTATGTCGTTTGCACTTCCCTCACGCCGTATTTAGCTGTAACATACAAGTCGACACCTATCATGTGCGAGACATTATGACAAGGGCGAACGTCCCCTCATGCCAGGATTACCCCTCGCGTGCCCGTCGGTTCCAACCACGCACGTACCATGACGTCACGCTCTCCCGCAGTCACGAGGCCACGTTCGACAGCTCTACTCGAGACGTGACTGTCACGCCCCGAATCGATAGCAGCGGAACGTGGCAGCGAACAATTGATAACTTCATATTTTCACATATTATGTTGGGTTCTATGCGCCCCCTCGTTGTCTTTGACAATGGTTTTGATGATTCTAATATATTGTGTGTTTTATGCTTCATGGCATCTTCGTGATAAATAAGCTAACATGATGACATCTTGTTTTGTAGGTTGAAATTCAAAGGTCCTTCCTTAATACATTTTTGAAGTAGACTCATGCGTGCTGTGCATGAGGATTTGGAACTTTCATGTGGATCTTGTTCATACTGTCTTGATTGGGGTTAAAAGCCCTATCATGTTCCTAGACTTATATTGTCTACATTTCAATGTGGGAAGATTGGTTTTAGTGGATATGACTTTACGCTTGCTTTTCATGATTGTTTAGTGATAGTGGTTTCTCATCTTGCTTTGGAAATTCCCCTATCTCTGATTGGACTGAACTTGAATAGCTATGTATTAGTCTGCTAAAACAGTTTTCCATTTCCCTTGGAATGGGTCGACCCCATGGGTCGACCCCTGGCTCATTGAGCTTTTGTCCCTACCTTGTTATGAAGCATGGTCCTACATGTACATAGCTTTGATGTTTTTGCACTAACCTTGCTCATATGTTCACCGACCCTGTGTTGGGTGTTTTACAGTCATGCATATGGTATTTTCATGATCAACTTGAGATTATAGAACTAAACTTGATTGAAACTGAACTTAATTGTCTTGAACTGAATTTGGAAGTCCTTGGACTGAATTTGATAATTGTGTTTGTATTGTGCTCACAGTTGTATTTTTGATATACAAATTTGCAGGTTCTTATTTGTTAAGATAAACATGGTTGGAGAAGTGTTTTGAAATTGGGTTCTTCAAATACCTTGGTTAAATATTGACTTGCTTCTGAATTTTCAGAATATGCAGGTTAATATTATCCACAGCTTTGGATCCAAGGTAAGAGTTTATGTTGGAATGTATTTTGACATGGAAAGATAAGGCTTAATCTATTTCTCATGTATGTGAGTTGATTTAGATCCATGTACAAGAGATACATGTCCATGTTGATGTACCTCACTGCATGTAGACTTGATAGTTCTAGCATCTTCACTACATGCTATTATATCGGCCAAGTCATGATTTCAAATGGGTTGAAAATGATTTCTTGAATCACCTTGGCTTAATTCTCATGAAATTGAATTGGTTGAAAGTGCAGGTTTCAAGATACCCACAAACCTATGTAAACATGGTAAGAATTCATTTTAGTATATGTTTCAAAGTGGGTAAGTTGGGTTCAATTTATTTGGCTACTTAATTGTCTTTTGACTAAGTGAGCTTCATGATGCATCATGCTCAATTCGATTCCCATTCCTTCTCTCAAGACCCGATTTGATTTGATGTTTTAAAACCCCTCATGCATGCCATTTGATTGTACTTGAATGGGGTTTAATTGTGTTTTATTGGTCCTTAATGTTTTTCTTGATTTCAATTGATTTCATTTGAAAGTTGAGGACCTAATGGTTTAAAATTCAATATAATTGTCACTTTCATTGGCTTATGTTGAAACGTGCCTTAATGTATGCCAATACCATGTTTCAACACATGGTTAATTGTTTTTAATGTTTGGGAGAGGTTTTGTAAGGTTTCTATTGAGTTTTATTGAGTTTTCATTTATGTCAGTAAAAGTGTCGACCCCAGAGGTCGACACTTTATGTTGGGTTATGCTGTTTTAACTAGAATAGAACCTCCGGTAAAAAAGGTTGACCCTAGAGGTCGACACTTTTTACCCAGGGTCTTGATTTTGTCTCAGGACAGAACCTCATGAAAAAAAGGTCGACCCCATGGGTCGACACTTTTGTTTAAACTCTGGATTTCATATTTTTCGCAGAACTTGTTGATACGAGTGTCGACCCTAGAGGTCGACACTTTTTCTGGGACGTCCGGATCGTGGTTTCCGGATTATCTACGAAAACCCCATTAGAGGGTCCGATTGCCATGGGTTTTTACCCTTATACCACTAGGGTTTATATACATATAATAGAAAGGTTTTGGGAGGTTTATACATGGGTTTTCTTGTCTTTTGTCTATCCATTATATGCCCTATATATCCTTTGCTATTTCCATTCATAGAACACACCCCCTTGGGCTGATATTGTTCTATTCTGTGCAGGAACGGTGGAGAGGGCATCGCACACTTGTTGAGGAGGAAGAAGAGACTATTGTGGATCGCGTTCAAGAGCCTGAGCTCAGATCTGGTGGCAGCTGCAGCTGTTCTCCACCATCTGCAACCTAGGCGTTCAGATCTATAAGGGACGGCTGCTTATACTCTTTGGTTTATCCTTTCTAAGTGCACCCTTCCATTCTATCTTTGAGTTGCATTGAAGAATCTAAAGGGGGATCTCTTGCTTCTTCATTCCCATATTTTGTCTTAGCATATATTTGTTAGCTGCAATTTCTACATAGTAAACATAGAAAGAAAAGAGGGTTTGGCCGCAAGGTTGAGAGGGAGAACATTTTTTGAGGGCTTCACTCTTGTTTCATCTTGTAGGAACGTTCTTGGTCAAGGGAACTCAAAGATACACCCATTCTATCAAGCCTTCATGTGGGGAACAAGCTAGATCTGCAGTCGAGTTCGTGGGGCTTCATACTTGTAGAAGTTCGACCTTCCCTCACCTTGAAAGCTTCAAAGAGATCATCTCAAGGCCGTCCATATATTAAGGATATACTTCTCCATCCCTCTTTAGTTTATTTTGAAGATTCTTCTTCAGTCTATTCTGAGTACACGCATGTATTGAATATTCTCTTGCTTTATTGAACTCGAAATACACTGTGTGTGGGCAGAGTTGTATCTCCGCATGTGTGGGTTTATTGTGGGGAAAGTCTCCCCGTGTTTGGTGGTGTGTGAACGGAGCTGCGACTCCGTGTGGTTGTTGTGTCCGGGGTACGTTCCCCGAACGTGTGTGTGTGTGTGCTGCAGTGGCAGCGTGTTGAGGCAAGGCCTCGTGTGTGTATTGTTACGGAAGCAGCGTGTGTGTGGTTGGGGTTCATCCCCGTGTTGCTACTTCGGTAGCGTGTTAGTGAAGCCTCATCGGGTTTGGTGAGGGGTGGACGTAGGGAGCCCGTCGTGGTCCCGAACCACCTAAAAATCTCTGTGTTTATTGTGATTTCCTGTGTGACTGTTCATTTCTCCTATCTCCCTTCACAGGTTATCTTATTGATTTTTATTTCACTACACCACTACACTTCGCTAGCTCTGCTATCTGTTTATCAGTAATCGTTCATCGCTTGTTGGATTGGTTGTCCGAGTGAGATCGGATAGATTGAGAGAATATCTTAATGTCACTTGAAGTTTTTGTTAATCAACGTTGTTAATTCTACATCTGTTGTAATTGGGTGAGAAAGTTTTTTAAAATCCGCCATCTCGACAAGGGGACAATTCAACCCCCCTTCTTGTCCGCCATCTCTCTGGGCCAACAATTGGTATCAGAGCCCAGTCTCTGATTTTTTAACGGACCTCACGGTCTAGGAGTAAAGATCATTTTCATGATGGCTAGCTTGAATTCTATTCCTGTTTACAATGGTTTTGATTACGCTTCTTGGATAGGAAAGTTTTGTGTTTGGATTTGTGGTTTTGATCCGAAACTCATGAGCTTAATCTCTCATGGTCCACATGTCTTACCCAAAAATGAATTAAGGTGGACTGCTGAGCATAAGAAAATGAATTCGGATAATTTGTTTGTTTTGAATGCTCTTAAGGCTGCCTTGGATACTAATGAATTTTCATTTGTTTTTTCTTGTAGGACAGCCAAAGAAATTTGGGACAGGCTGATCGAAGCCCAAAAAGAAAGTTGCAACGACAGTGACTACCTAGCGGCAAATGATGAAATTGAGCGTCAAAGTGAAGAGAGCTAAAAGGTAAACTCTAGCTCTGACTCTGATGAGGAAACTGATTTGTGTTATGATGTATTGATGGACGCTTATGATGAACTAGTTGATAGATACAAAGCTTTAAAATGTAAAAATAGAAAAATCAAAAGGAAACTTGATGATTGTTCTCATGTTAACACTCCTTGTGTCAAGTGTTCCACAAATGAAAATTCGTCTGTAGATAATTCTCCATGTGAAAAATGCACTGAATCTGAGAAATTGGTTAAGTCGCATATGCATGAGATAGATAGCCATAAAGAAACTATTACTTGTTTGAAAAAGGAAAATGAATCTTTATTGGCTAAACTTTCAGAACTTGAAAGCCTCGAAACGGACTCTAGAAGTAAATTGAGCTGTTCGGAAAGTGATCAAGTCTTGCTCAATGAACTTCTACAGAATGAAAAGCTTGCTAAAGAAATTGATAATTTGACAAATCAAAACAATTTTTTGAATGATAAAATTCACACGTTTGAAAAAGTAAAGCATGTCATTGTTGATAATTCTGAAAACCTTCATATTTTGGAACAAGAAATTGCAAGTTTTAAAGCTATCAATTATTTGTTGAATGAGAAACTTGCATTGTGTGAAAATGAAATGGCTAAGTCTGAATTGCATATTTCATCATTGGAGAATGAAGTTAAGAGCTTGAACGAGTCTTTGTGTTTGTATGATAAGCAAAATTCAAAAGATAAAAATGATGTTGATTCTCCTTGTATGCATGAAAATTCCCAAATTGGTAAACATATTCATGCACCAAGAAAAAGAAGAAATGTCTTTTGTGACTATTGTGGCAAATTTGGCCACGAAATGTATGATTGCTTCATGATGGAATCTGATGATGAACATGCATTAAAATCAAGAATGGAAATGGGTGACAACTCTAAAAATCATGAGAAACTCACAAAGAAAACCCAGAACATTCATTGTTTTTATTGTGGGTTGCATGGTCATATTTTGGAAAACTATTTTACGAAGAAAAATGATGATGAATGGTCTGTCAACAAAAATTTTTCATGTCATTACTGTGGTGGTTTTGGACATAAGATGAACAACTGTTCTTTAATGGTAAATGATGAAATGTTGTCCATGAAAGGAAAATTATATAATTATTTTTATTGTGGTGAGAATGGTCATTCTTTGGATGACTGTTCTACTATGAGATGGGATGATGATTGGCATGCTAGGTAATATAGAAGATCATTTGTTCATGCTAGAACTAACCCCACGGGACCCAAGATGGCTTGGGTACCCAAATCACCAAAATGAGAACTTGTTTTGCAGGGGTGCCTTGAGAACAAAGAAAATGTCAATAAATAAAAAGATCTCAAGGTGAGAAAGAAAAATTGGTTTTGTTTTGAAAATCACATTGCCCTGGTTCTCTCTGAAACAACTAAGAAGGTAAAAATTATGTTTGGAAGAAAAAGTTTACAATTAAACATTTACATTTTTGTTTTACTGACTCTTGTCAATCTTTGGAAATGTTGAGAAATCTTGTTCTCCATGATTAAATGACTTGAGCACTTCTAATTCTACATCATATGAATAAACTTAGCTTTCAAATGCCTTACTCTGCACATATATAGCTGTTCATACACACTTCTCCTTTGTTTTTGTAAATAACAACACACTTTTGCATATTCAGTTTACACATTTACTTGCACTACACAAATTGCACATATCATACACATCTTTGCATACTTGCAAATAAAGAAAATGTTTAATCATCTTTTCAAGTTATATGCATACACTTGCATATCATTGCATACTTTTGTACTTGAATGCCATGGTTATTCGGTATATAAAATGGTGTTAGTGGAAGGTTGGATTATGTTCAGTCAGAAGCCTTCACTACGCGTGAGGTGGTCTTCGGACCTACGTTCTCTGCCAAGTGCCGATAATCAATCTGCTTGAAGTCATTGAAAAATCTCTCGTTGAATGCATGTATATACTTTATACAATCCCCTTTTGACTCCTTCTATGACTCATCCCTTGCTAAATGAAATTGCATTGATTTAGACATGTTTATTTTATGACATATATTAAGGGGGAGAATTTTTATAACCATGCATACATTTAGGGGGAGACATTACTATGATAAGACTAATTCATCTTTTAAATTCAATACAACCACCCACACAAAATGCACTTTTTTAAGATAATGATTCAATGTAATAAGGATTACTATTTTCTATTCTACACTTTAGAGGGCTATTGATTCTCTACATAGAAATCACATGTCTCGTGAGGAAAAAGCTGTTTACCCCTTCAAAAATTTGTATAAGTGGAAGTGGATCCGAGTAGCCGGGAATCCCCCCTGAAATAAAGGAGGAAACTCGCGTCGAAAGGAGAAATTAATCCATATAAAAATAAGTGTGATTTGCCACCGAGTAGCCGGGAAGTGTCCCTAAGACAAAGGATGTAACTCGCGTCGAAAAGTGTCTCATCCACATAAAAAAGGTGACGAAACTGAGTAATCGGGAATTACCCCTGAAACAAAGGGCATGACTCGTGTCAAAAGGTTAGTCACACCATCTTTAGTAATTAAAATTTGGGGTCATACGTAGCTACCGATACTCGAGCATTGTGTATGAAAGTGTATGGATGAGATGTTCTTTTTAGTGTTCCTTAGAAAATCTAATTTTCCATATTGACTTGAACTTCATTGCTCAATCTTCACATATGCACCTTGGGTTTGATTGTTTGAATGTCCTCTATGAATCAGTCGTCTTTCATGGTTAATATAGTACTTTATTTATGTAAGCACGACCTTCTTAGTATTATTCATGCACTTCATGTTCAACGATCAATTGCATTATCCTTACACCCGTCCCGAAGAGACTTGCATGAGTCTATATCTTGTTATGCGTGCTTGAATGCCTGAATGTTTGATCCGTCTTGTTCATATCATACTTCATTCCACAGTTTACAACTCTAGGTCATACTTGTAGATAACAGGTTAAATAACCCATTGTCTGTTGGTTTTTGTTCTTGACAATTGGGGAGAACAACGTGCTATTTAGCACTATACATTTTGTGCATACTTAGTTTTTAGATTTTACATATAGTTTCCTTATACTACTTGTGCATATTTAGTTATACATATACCTAAAATTACAAAAAATGAGCACTTGCACTTAGATCACACATCTGTTGAATGCATATCAAATTCCAAACTTTTGCTTGGTTCTCAGTTCATACACCTTCCCTTCATGGGAAGTTAATTGCTGGGTTCATGCGCACATATCTCATTCATTTTTGAAATCTTCACAATTGATCCTTAGTCTCCCATTTTTTTTGATAATGCCAAAGGGGGAGAGAACTTTGAATAGTCACAATATATTGTCATCATCAAAAAGGGGGAGATTATTGAGTTCTTTGCGCCCCCTTGTTGTCTTTGACAATGGTTTTGATGATTCTAATATATTGTGTTTATTGTGATTGCCTGTGTGACTGTTCATTTCTCCTATCTCCCTTCACAGGTTATCTTATTGATTTTTATTTCACTACACCACTACACTTCGCTAGCTCTGCTATCTGTTTATCAGTAATCGTTCATCGCTTGTTGGATTGGTTGTCCGAGTGAGATCGGATAGATTGAGAGAATATCTTAATCTCACTTGAAGTTTTTGTTAATCAGCGTTGTTAATTCTACATCTGTTGTAATTGGGTGAGAAAGTTTTTTAAAATCCGCCATCTTGGCAAGGGGACAATTCAACCCCCCTTCTTGTCCGCCATCTCTCTGGGCCAACATATTATTTCTATATATGTTTGGGAGATAAGTCTAAATAAAATGTTGATTATGTGTGAAAATGTTCACAAAAACATATTTTTGTTAACACGTGAGTTTTCATGGAAAACAACTATTATTGGGAGTAATTTGTAAATAATAATGAGTGCATATATGTGAGTATGATTTGCATTGATTAAAGTTTTGTGTGAACAACATTATATATAACATATGCATTCTTTTAAATGGCAGGTTGTTGGTGTAACACATGCATGGTGGTTATGGGCATCACGTAGATGGCTACAAGTGGGTTGCATGAAGCACATAAGAGCATCACGTGCATGGCAAGGCAAGAAACATATACATGCGTTGGCAAGACCATTGGCTTAATTTGCACATGCATGAAGGCTTCAGCGGTTGAAGATGATGCGTGGCTAACCATGCATGGACGTGGCAGCTCGGTGCGTTGAGAACGCAAGAAGAAGTGACGCTCGTGTTTTGTTGCATGGTGGCGACACGTTCGTTGCATGGCTACACCGGGTCAAGGATGAGGATGGTCTTTGCGTAAAAGGCGGACATGGTAGTAAGATGGGCAGTGCCATTCACATGGCTGGCTGGGTATTCGAGAAAGGCGTTGGCGTCTCCATGCCCACCGCGTGAATAGCGGCAGTGGCATGCGATGGGCTTCACGAAGATGCCACCGATGAGATAAGGAAGGTGGATGCCGCAAAGATAGCGGAGGCCATCTGCTCAGTGTGTAGTGGCATGGGAGGTTCGCAGCGTGCATACGGGATTGGCGGAGGGCACTCGTGACTGCATGGATGTCGTTCGTGAACGGACGAACACGGCGAGATACTTGCGTGCGGAGCATGGATGATAGCGGCGATGGAGAAGATAACGGAGGTGGTTCCGTGGAGATCCTGGCATCGTCTATACCCCTATAAAGGGGAGGTTCAGGGAACGAGGGGGGGGCTTCGTTTTTGGGTTTTTTGTTGTTGTTTTCTTAGCCTTCAGCGCAGGTCTGTATCTTGCTATTATCTGCCGATTTGCCCATGTGTGGAGAAGGTTCTCACTACCGTCGCTCCGTGCGTGGCCAACTCCCTCTCTACATCACCTGACGTGCAGACGGCCGAGGAGAGCAGTTGTCGGCCATCTCTCGTGGAGTCCCTTCTGCAGCGCGCCCGCTCTGCACCATCTGGCTCCGTGACGAGAACAAGAGAGTGTGCCACCGGTAGCTTTCTTCTGCCACTACGAGTGCCCTTGCTGCTGGCAGAACTTCCTCTGCAGTGCCAGTGTCTGGAGGTGAAGCGACAGGCATCAGAGATCCACCGTGTTGCAGCAAGCCCTCTCCCCACTTCGACGAGTTTCTCTGCTATCTGTGAGTCCATGTGCGTCATCCCTTAGTTGTTGTTTGGGGGCAAGGAGGTGTGAAGAGGAAGGGCCAGAGGCGAGTTTCCCTTGCTGCCGCAGCTCCGTGGCGACGAGACAAAGGGAAGGGGAGGGCGGAGGCCCTTCCGTGCTACACATTCTCTTCTACTGTTTACTGTTCTTCTCATGTCGTTCATCTCAGTTTATTCCTCTGTGTATTGTAGCATTTTCATCATAGTTTAACTTAGTTAGCCCATTAATCTTGGTTGTCTTAGGTCTGATAAGTACGTTGCAATCACACTCTTTCTTTAATATCAATTCAGTGGAAGTATTTTGTTTTTGTTCATTATCTTCATCTTTTTGCTTCCTCCTCTCTAAACGTAGTATCTTTCTTTTGAAGTCATCCTTGCATTTGTTTAATTTTATTTGTGTCTTAGTTTCTTAAGCCCATTCACCTAGGTTAGTTCATTTTAATTTGTCAACTTGTGTTTTATTGTCCATGTGCCATTAATTTCTAATTATAAAAACTCAAGATTTTCTACCTTAAAATCTAAATTTCTCCGTAGATTCGACTCGATCTCATCACTTAACTATTTCTTTTTAATTAATTTGTGGGCCGATAATTAAATTTGGTAGTTGACGTATTAACGGCATGCGTTTCCCCTATCAACAGTCATGAATAATCAGAGCAATCATAAGACATGAACACACGGCTAGACAATATTGACAAAATATAAATCTTATTAATATCAGAAAGTGAATATTACATCTTGACTCAACTTACATAAGGAAAAGAAAAGACTCAATACTACACCCGATAAAAGGAAAAGACTCAAGTGACAGGACAAGACTCAACAAAATAAAAGACATTGACTCGATTCTCCAAAACACTCTTCACTTTTGTCCTTCCCCATCTTATTGGTTGTCTTCGACATCATTGCCTGAAAAATGTTAAAATAGGCTGGTGAGCGAAAAGCTCAGTAGGATTTACATCTCTCATCAAGAAGAATATAAGTAACTAGTCAATTTTAATCATGTTCATGACTATACAATGCATGAAACGATATAACCTGAAAATCATGATAATCAATCTAGCAGAAAGGGTGATCATTCTTGAACAACAAAGCCAATGCTGATATAAGCTCAAGAGAAAAGGGAAGTAATTCCCACGCAGAACCAAGGAGAAGATGCTAGTATGAAAGCAAAGGTAGATGCTTCAGACGAACATAACTTTACAGAATTGGCCAGAATATATCAGAATTTCAATAATGATAAGCAGAAATAATCAATCTAGCAGAATATCTAAATTATCAAAATAACAGAATATCAGAATATCAGAATTTTCAGAATATATAACAGAATTTACAGAATAACAGAATATCAAAATTTTAAGAATATATAACAGAATTTGTAGAATAACAGAATATCAGACTTTGGTGCAATGTCACACCCAGAATTTCCATGGTTTACAGAATTAGACTTTCATCCTTCCTGACATTGATAGTCGCGGACCCACATCCCTTAATGTTTCAGAATTAGATATGGCCAATATAAAGTCAAAGGGTTATGTTCTCGAAATATTGACAAGGAATTTCTGAAAGGAATAGACTGTCATCGCTAACACGGGTGAAATTTAAATATTCTTGAAGATCTATGATATAACAGAGTTTAGGGACTAAGGAACATGTAGGGACAACATGTCGATAATTCTCTCATGAAATTTAAATATTCGTGAAAACTAGGTTAAATGGTGTCCATACAGTGGCCGTGAATTCAAGAATTTAGTAGGCACGAACGGAAATGATGTCAGTGTCATAGATGCTAATTCTAATTGGTGTTGACTATCAGGTCGCCAATTACAAACAGAAACTAGACTTCTCACGGTGACCCATCGGGGTGATCTGTGATGGCTAGGTCGTCATGTTTCTTCAGAGGGACATGACTATGACTCGGTGTATAGGGTTTTTATGGTACAACTTGCTCGGCTGCCTTGAGGGAATCCATGGCTAGCGTAGACTTATGGAGGTCTCTATGACGAAATCACCAGTCCGAAGGAAGGAATAGACCGCGGAGGGTTCAAACATCACCGAGAGTTGAGGGGGAAACGGTATAAATCAAAACAGGGACTCCATTTACGTATATGAGATGAGAGTGCCAAAAGACCCGCGGTATGGGCTAAAATCCAATAAATCATGAGATAAAGAATTCGTGTCTCTTTGAACCGACGTCAATTTCTACTTAATTTATTATTTCAGAAAATAGCATCTCTTTAAAAGGATGCTTATTTTAATTGACGTCATGGTATGGACATTCATTCAATATTTATGTTATATATATTGAAACATTATGACAAAGATGAGGGTTTTTTTAAAGAATAAAGATAAAAGGTGTAAATACATAAGGCATAAAGACAATAAGGAGTGTTTTAAAGGGTTAGAGGTAAACTCCAAAAAGATAATATGTATCCTATGGTTCTAAAGTGATCAAGAGGCAACCGGCAATTCATTTTCTCATCTTTACTGTTCATTATAGAGTGAATAGTGTCACTTTTAATTTAAAAGGAATTTAGTAACATAAATTATATGATAATTATGAAAAAATATAAGGAGTGTAATCATGAAAAATCATAATTTTATTTTATTTAGTTAAAAAGATAAAAATCTTGAAAAGGTGGTACGGAATCTAAAGTCGTGAACAGTGCTATTTTTGGATTAACCCATTTTCCATTAATCTAATTGCATGAAAATAAGGAGAAAAATGTGAAGATTTCAAAAATATGTATATCCATAATTTTTGGCATAGATTTACGTGATTATAAAAATTTTAAACCATGTGTTTATATGTTTCTCGTGGAACAATTCAACGTGACAAAACGTAAAAACTGCAGAACTACGAGAGAAACTATTATGCAGCGCTTTATATGTTCAGCTTTTCAGAGAGAACACCTACTTTCTTTTTGAAGTGATTAACGAGGTACAGGAAGTCGGGGACGACGAGGAAGAAAGACACAGCGCCCAAGAAGGAGACCCCTTCACATGTCACGGAAGATGAACAACTTCAAAGGGAGATTTCTTGACGTGAAGACACAACAGCCACGGGTGGAAGAACGTCGGCAGCACAGGAGGAGGCCCCAACCTTTCGAGCAGCAGCGGTATCGACAGGTTTTTGCTGCTTCGATGGTGGATGGTTTTTATAGAGTTGAAGGTTTCTGGAGGGTTCGATGGCCATACAAGGGAAGGGTTCTTAAAAGAAATTCCGTGTGTTACTCTGGTTCATGAATCACCTGCCTTTCTGACCGCCACCTACTTTAGTTTGAGTTGGAAAACCCTAAAGTCTATCGCCATGCAGTGCGTGTTCGAGCGTGGGTTGACATTCAATGGAGGTAACTCGAAGGAGGATGGGCTGGACTTGGATTCTAATGAAAGGATGTCCACATTTGGGCTTTTATTGTTAAAGTCCATATTACGTACGTGGCTTTAAAAGCCTTGTATGGGTTTTCAAAGCTGTTATGGATATATATATATATTCTCGGGGTTAGGGGCTTCTTTTAAGTGTATGGGTTAAGGTCCTTGCTCTATACGTGGGCTAAGGCTTTGTACGAAACAATTAATTAATGGTTCTTCCATATGTGTTGGTTTAGGGACATGGGTTATGCATTTCCTCATTTGGCCTGCTTATTTAAATTTGTAAAGGTTTAATTGGTTTAGTGAAAATACAATTTCTTATTATATATGTGTCCTCAAAAGTCTACTATCTAACTAACAGCCTCATAATGGGTTCTCAACGTAGAGGCTCATTGCATATATATAAGTTTAAGTCCATTGTTAATTATTTACTAAATTTCATATTTAAGTTGAACTTTAAATATATTTATATATTATTGTTATTAATCTCATTTATTTATCTACCTTATTAAATTTTACTGTCGTCTTGAGTATCGGAGACAGGTTTCAATCCTTTGAAAACCTTCATTTATCTTCTCGTCACATTTTATTTTAAAGATGAATATCTGAGTCTTCTTTCTACTTATAATGTTAAATATTCTTGATGCTTTATTTAGTTTAAGTCACAAATAGATAAAAAGAATGTAGTAAATTTTCATTACTCAATCGTCTTAAAGTATTTATTTATATCTCTATTTCAAAATTAATTCACTAACGAATAATTTAACTATCTTCTTAAATATCTAATTGTCTTTTCTCTTTCAAAAATAGAAATAATTATTTCTATTTTAACCCTTATAATTTTACCGGGCGTTACACCCTCCCCCACTAAAGAGAATTTGGTCCCCAAGTTCACTACCTTTTTCTTAGAATGTGGAACTACAATTATTAAGGTAACTATGCAAGCAAAAGAATCTAAGATATACGACACGGGAAAAGAACTTAACTCAAGGTTAAGCATGAGAGTAACTTCTACAATTCCATTTTTAGTAGGCTCAGCTTCCATTAAAGCTTGAGTCTCTCCTTGGCGCTTTTGGGTCGGAATTGGACACTTAACTATCTTATGTTCTAAGCTCCCACAACGAAAACAAGCTCCCGACTTCTGCCAATAATTTTTCGATCGGTGGCTATACTTACCAAAATACTTACACCTTCCTTGGAATGAATCTATCGAAGCTACCTAACCATTTTCTCTCTTTAGCTTCTTACCCCTTTGTGAGCTACGACCCTTATTAGGTCTCTTCTTTGTCAAGTTAAACTTTCTAGAATTCGTGGCTTGTTCCCTCTCTTCAACTCTCTTTCTTTCGTCCACGGCATTTTCTAATAGCCAGACTCTCCTAACTAGGTCCGTATAAGCTTGGATATCTATGAGTGCTACCTAGACCTAGTTGCCTCCAAGGAATCTAGGCTCTTGCAAGAATACTTATCAAGGTTAATTATTTTTTTAGAAAGTTTAATTAGCTTATTCAAGAATAATAATGAGAATTGGTTATCTTATTCTCCTTAGAAATACATCTTTTAATATTTAGTCCCAAGCTCTACCCATGCTCACCGGGTGACAATCAGGAAAAGAACCTAATGACTCATACTCACGGCCAAATCTAGGGTTTAAGAAGACCTAGGCTCTGATACCACAAACTGTCACACCCCGAATCGATAGCAGCGGAACGCATTGCTCGGAACGTGGCAGCGAACAGTCATGAATAATCATAGCAATCCTAAGACATGAACACACGGCTAGACAATATTGACAAAATATAAATCTTATTAATATCAGAAAGTGAATATTACATCTCGACTCAACTTACATAAGGAAAAGAAAAGACTCAATACTACACCTGATAAAAGGAAAAGACTCAAGTGACAGACAAGACTCAATAAAATAAAAGTCATTGACTCGATTCTCCAAAACACTCTTCACTCTTGCCCTTCCCCATCTGATTGCTTGTCTTCGACATCATTACCTAAAAAATGTTAAAATAGGCTGGTGAGCGAAAAGCTCAGTAGGATTTACATCTCTCATCAAGCAGAATATAAGTGATTAGTCAATTTTAATCATGTTCATGACTATGCAATGCATGAAATGATATAACCTGAAAATCATGATAATCAATCTAGTAGAAAGGGTGATCATTCTTGAACAACAAAGCCAAGGCAGATATAAGCTCAAGAGAAAAGGGAAGTAATTCCCACGCAGAACCAATGACAAGATGCTAGTATGAAAGCAAAGGAAGATGCTTCAGACGAACATAACTTTATAGAATTGGCTAGAATATATCAGAATTTCAATAATGATAAGCAAAAATAATTAGTCTGGCAGAATATCTAAATTATCAGAATAACAGAATAACAGAATTTTCAAAATATATAATAGAATTTGTAGAATAACAGAATATCAGACTTTGGTGCAATGCCACACCCAGAATTTCCATGGTTTACAGAATTGGACTTCCGTCCATCCTGACATTGATAGTCGCGGACCCACAGCCCTTAATGTTTCAGAATCAGATATGGCCAATATAAAGTCAAAGGGTTATGTTCTCGAAATATTGACAAGGAATTTCCGAAAGGAATAGCGTGTCATCGCTAACACGGGTGATAATCATGAAGATCCATGATATAATAGAGTTTAGGGACTATAGAACATGTAGGGACAACATGTTGATAAATCTCTCATGAAAGCTAAATATTCGTGAAAACTAGGTTAAATGGCATCCATACAGTCGCCGTGAATTAAAGAATTTAGTAGGCACGAACGGAAATGACGTTAGTGTCATAGATGCTTGGAGAGGGGGATTTCTATAGCCCCTTTACGAGCAGGCCGAACTAGGTCCATCAAGACCAAACGAGGCCCAGCTCATCTAAGTGACCGTCCGCAGGGACCACTTAGCATAAAAGCCCAATAAGATCACTCGGGATCAAGCACTTCCTCGGCGGCCATCAGGCTCGGAAGGCCCGAGCGTCGGTCAGGTCGGAGGAAGACCCAAGCCCGATCTATCCCCTTGCCAGGATAAAGGCTAGCGCTCAGCGCCCACTCCGATCGAGCCTCATCCGAGCTATGCCTATCGCTCGGATAGGGTTGGCACTCGCCATGCTGGGATCGACCGATGATTACTTATCCACACTACTGTTGAGAGCCCTTTATGAGCAGGAGTTCACAAGGATAAGGGACCCATAATCCCTCAAGGCTATAAAGATCCCACGATGAGGACGTAAAGCGCCAACGATGAGGACGTAACTCCCGCCTGAAACTCCTCAGCTTATGGGACTCATGATGCCGGTGCACTATTTAAACCTGGGACTCCCTCCAGCGAAAGCTAAGGCCAACTCACGCCTACACTCCCTGAGAAGGAACCACTTCACCACCCTGGTGGTGAGGGATCTCGTGCATCTCCTTCCTCTTCCCTTCATAGTTTCCACCACTGCTCTACTAACTTAGGTATCGAAGGGTTTTCCCTAGGGAATCACCCATGGGCCCCCTGATCTGTTTCCCTTCCTTACAGTTCACTGTTCGGTGATCATCATCTCCAGCTCAGGATCAACGCGAGATCGCCCCTCTTTATCTGGCGCCGTCTGTGGGAAACGATCAAAGAGCCAGCATGGTGCGAAGAAGTACAGGGAGGAGATCTGCCGGCGATAGGGGGAAGGCCATGGCAGTGGGGGGAGAAGGCCCTTCATAGGCCGCACAAGACCCCCCCTCCAACGCCAGCACCCCAGCGGACGAACCACCTCCGCCCGCGGCAGTAGGGCAACCACCCAACGAGGGCGCTGACGCTTTCCAAGCCCTCAATGCAAAATTGGATGTCCTCGTGGAACTCATGAGGACCCATGCGGCCAGGGATGGAAGGTCACGCGTCCCTCCGGAAAGCCCTCCCTGCTGAGACGCGTCCCAACACAATGCCGGAGGTCGCTTCACCCTCCGGGGACGGTAGCTTATTCGCAACAGGTCAGGAGGACCTTCACAAGCCCCTCCTCCGGAGCAAGAGGCCTCCTCCACAACGAAAAGGGGAAAACCTGGGGCACGCCATCTGCACCCGGAGATCGAAGTCCCCAGGGAACGCCAGGACATCCTGCCATCGTGTCCCCCTAGCCCCACGGCGCAACGGCAGCCGGAGTTATCCCTCCGTCTGCGAGAGTTCGCGAGGCGCTTCGCAGAGTAGGAGCGCGCTTTACGCACCTTGCAGAAGACCTCCCTAGTCGAGGATGAGGAGAAATCCCCATTCTCTAACTATATCTTAGAAGGCAGAGGTATCTCCTAGAATCTCCATTCTGACCTTCAAGCCTTACAACGGCCAGGGTGACCCGACCGACCACTTCGATAGCTTCGACGCCCCAATGACTCTTCACTGGGCGTCCGACGCCATCAAATGTCGATCCTTCGTGACCACCCTGGTCCAAGGCTCCCAAGCATGGTTCTGGGCCCTCGCCTCCGGATCCATCGAAGACTTCAAGCAGTTTGGGCGAGTATTTAAGGAGAGTTTCACCGGTAACAGCCCCCCAAGGTCGGTAGCGGGGCTATTGGCTCTTAAACAGGCGCAAGGGGAGAAACTCTGGGCCTATATCAATCGATTTAAGTCGGAAGCCCTGAGAATCCCCCACCTGGATGTAGCCTCGGCCATAACCGCGTTGACCGGAGGCACCAGGGACGAGAACCTCCGCCGCGAACTTGTCCTCCACGCTCCCTCGACCCTTGCCGAGCTAGTGACTATGGCTTTACGCCATGCGGAGTGTGAAAAAGTTCTCAGCGCATGCCGAGGCGCAACCGACTCGGGTCGGGAGGGGGACAAGAAGCGAGCACCCGAGTCAAGCTCGGGCCAAGGAAAAAGGTGGAACCGAGAAAGGGAGCACAAAGAATCATCCCGGAAGTACGAGCGGTACACTCCTTTAACCGCTCCGGTGTACGAGATCTATGAAGAAATCAAAGGCTCGGGCCTCCTCCGCCAACCCGAGCCAATGAGGTCGAAGAGCCGCAATCGTAGCAAGCATTGCCTGTTTCACAGCGATCACGGGCATCATACCGGTGATTGCCACCAGCTCCAGGATGAGATCGAGCGCCTTGTCCGCCAGGGACACCTATCCCGATTTGTGGCCAGGCATAAGGAAGACCGAGGCGACCTAGAGGAGATTGACAACGCCCCTCACGGGGTCCACATCAATGTCATCGCTGGAGGGGCCGCATCAGGAGGAGACAGTGGCCGAGGAAGGAACCGTCATGCTGAGCGGACGAGCCGAGCCATCGAGCCTCCCAAGGCCCCGCCAAGTGAGCCCCAGGTCATAGTCTTCTCTGACCAAGACCTGGAAGGGCTGACCACCCCGCATGACAACGCCCTAGTTATATCAGCCATGATAAACCATTGTAACGTAGATAAAATTCTGGTTGACAATGGAAGTGCCCCTGATGTATTGTCTTATGAGTGTTTTCTTAAGATGGGGGAGAATCCATCTGAAGAGGGGCGATCTCGCGCTGGTCATGAGCTTGGGAGATGATCTCCGATCAGTGAACTGCAAGGAAGGGAAATGGATCTGGGGGCCCAGGGGTGATTCCCTGGGGTAAACCCTCTGATGCCTATGTCAGTAGAGCAGTGGTGGAAGCTATGAAAAGAGGAGTGGGGAGATGCACGAGATCCCTCTCCACCAAGGTGGTGAAGTGGTTCCTGCTTAGGGAGTTTTAGGCATGTGTAGGCCTTACCGTTTGCTGGAGGGAGTCCCTGGTTTAAATAGTGCACTAGCCTCATGAGTCCCGTAAGCTGAGGAGTTTCAGGCGGGAGTTACGTCCTCAACATGGGCTCTTTACGTCCTCATCGTGAGATCTTTATAGCCTTGAGGAGTTGTGAGTCCCTTATCTTTATGAAGTCCTGCTCATAAAGGGCTCTCAACTGTAGTGTGGATAAGCAATCGTCGCTCGACCCAAGTATGAAGAGTGCCAACCCTATCCGGGCGATAGGCATAGCTCGGATGAGGCTCGGCGGGAGTGGGCGCGGAGCGCTAGCCTTTATCCCGGCGAGGGGGATAGGTTGGGCTTGGGTCTTCCTCCAACTGGACAGACGCTCTGGCCTTCTGAGCCTAATGGCCGTCGAGGAAGGGCTTGATCTTGAGTGATTTTATTGGGCTTTAATGCTAAGTGGGCCCTGCGGGGCTGTCACTTAGATGAGCTGGGCCTCGTTTGGTCTTGATGGACCTAGTTCGGCCGCTCTTAGATGAGCTGGGCCTCATTTGGTCTTGATGGACCTAGTTCGGCCGCTCTTAGATGGGCTAGAGAAATCCCCCTCTCCACTTGTCCCCCTCCTACTCCCGAGCCTTGGTAAGCTCGGAAGAGTAGCCGTTAGGGTTTTGGACCAACGTGGCTCGGGTGGGTGGAGATCTTGCGGTGTTAAGAAGCCACGTGTCGTGGTCACCTAGGCCCGTAATAATGATGATCCTGACGAATTTGAATTGAAGGGGCCTCCTTTTCTCGGAGGTCGAAATGATGCGCCGCCTTCCGCCTGAGAATATAGGCATTGTGCGCTTGTCATCGCTCCACACTCCCTCCGTTTTAGGGTTTGGCTCTACTCCGTTCTTGCTTTGGGGCTCTTTGATGAGTCGTGAGGACACGACGGAAGAGCAGAGGCTTGCAACGGCGTTCGCAGAGTTGGCAGAGATAACCGCGGAGGCGGTCCGACAGTTTCCTCTTCCTCTAGAGTTTTCAGAGTCTCGAGGGCATTTCTCTTCAAGTTCCTCTCCAGATTCCATGGTGGATCAGCGTCTGGAGGTCGAAGAGTGGCAGGACGAGCCTGTGGCGAGGGCGACGGTGATACTGCCAGCTCCAAACTATAGTGAGCTGGGGGAGGCGGAGGTGAAATGGCTGGAGCACCAGTTTTGCCTGCCCTATAATTTTTACTTCACTACGGCTGCCCCGCACGAGACGAGCTTGGATTCTCGTACAGGCCATATCTGCACCTTCCTTCTATCATGGATGGGTGGGTTACGCCTTCCCTTCAAGCCCTTTGTTCTTAAGCTTCTCGATTTCTTTCGGTTGGCGCCCGTACAGTTGGTAGGCAACTCTTATCTTCTTCTTTCCGCCT
Organism: Amorphophallus konjac; assembly: GCA_022559845.1. NCBI lineage: Eukaryota > Viridiplantae > Streptophyta > Magnoliopsida > Alismatales > Araceae > Amorphophallus > Amorphophallus konjac. Next base: position 71,233,617 of record CM040120.1, read on the forward strand.
TTCGCATCCTCTGTCGCCAATGCGGGGTTCCTCCTTCCTTGGACCTCTTCCATTATTTTTTCGTGTTGAAGGTGCACCCCTCGGCCATGAAGGGCTTCTATTTCATCCAGGTGAGGTAGAATAGGAGCTGTGTCTCCTTGGCCGCGAAGGATTCTTCGCACAAGGGATGGAAAACTTAGTTCTTCTAGGTGGGGATTTCTTCGGTGGAGGAGACTTGGAGGTGTCCCGTAATCCCCAATTTCCATCCGAACATCCCTCCGAGGCAGGATGAGTTTTCTTCGGATGCGGAGAAGTATGCGGTAATTTTGCTGAAGCATTGCCAGTCCACGGAGGAGCTGATTATCCCGGAGAACATCGAGCGGTGCCTTCTCACGCGGCTACAGCAGACAGGTTCGGATGCTACGGATCAGCTTCTTCATCGGATGATGAGACCATTTTCTTTTCTTGACTATATCTTCTTCTGCGCAGATGCCAGGCGGCCGGCTGTGGAGGAGGAGCCTGCGGCCGAGCGGGTGGTGATCGATCTCGGCGATGATTCGGCTACCGACGAGCCGTGAGCTCCCGAGGGGCGCTCCCCGAGCCCGAGACAAGGGCAAGGGAATGGCCCAGGAGGGGACTTCCATACCGCGGTGGTCCAAGTGTAAAGATCCCGTAGAGGGCATGATACGGGATGTCGTGAAGGCCGAGAAGCGGGCCAAGAAGGCCGGGTTCAACCCTGTTGTCATTGGGGACTCTGGCTCGGTGGCTCTCCCCTCTTCCGAGCAAGATAGGGCCGACCCGGTTGGGCCGGCTCCCCTATCCACCGAGCGAGAGGGGGGCGAGGAGGATAGGACCACTTCTGGGGGTGGCGGCGTCGCTGGATCGGCTCTCCCCTCAGCGGGAACTGAGGGGGCCGGGGTTGGAATGGGTGATGCTGGGACCACGGCCGAGACTGGGGCGTCGATTGAGGCGGGCGACGCTCCGGGTGGCGGTGCAGGTGCCGAGCCGGTCGAGGCCAGGGGGTCACGAGGAGCAGTGACATAGCCCCAACCGACCAAGGCAAGAGGGGTGGATGAAGCAGCGGCTCGATCCGGGCCGGCTGGTGGGGCTCCCGAGGAGATGCCGTTTGGAGGTGGGGCCCTTATTTCGGCGGCTCTGGAGAGGCTGGGCATCCATGGCCCTCTGTATCAGGTATGTCACAGCATAGCTGGGAAGGTGGTGAAGGGGGGAGATAGGCAGCGCTCCCCGCCCGTGGCTCTCGAGCTGGTTATGGAGGGCAGCATGGTCTTGGCCCGATGGGGGCCACTCTAGCTGAAGCTTATGCTCGGTCAGAGTCGGAGCGGTCGACCCTTGCCTGGACCCTTGGTGGGTCGGACAAGAAGGTGGCTCAGCTCACCAAGGAGCGTGACTGGCTTTGACGGGAGCTCTCCTCAGTTAAAGAGCTGGCGCGGGCGAGCTAGGTGGAGGCTTGGATGATGTCTGAACAACTGGCTCGGGCCCGCGAGTCACTCGTGAGAAAGAGCAAGCTTCTGGAGGAGGAGCGTTTGGCCCGCGTCGAGCTAGATGGCCAGTGGGAGGCTGAACGCGCCGAGCTGGTGGACCGAGCCGAGGAAGCCGTGCATCTTCGAATGGAGGCTGAGGTTGATCGGGCCGAGGCGGAGAAGCAGATGGTCGAGGCCGAGCGGAGGTTATCCGAGGTGGAGCGGGAGAAGGCCAAACTTGCAGATAGGTTGGAATCGGTCGGGGCAGAGGCACTCGAGCAATACAGACGCTCGGAGGTCTACCGGGTCGATCTTAGGAAGGCTGCCCTCCCCTACTATGAGTCAGCACTTCGCCGGAGCATCCGCAAGGGATTCAAGCAAGGCTATGACCGGGCCATCTCTTACGCGGAGGTGCAGGCGTCTGAGACAATCAATTTCCCGTCCGGGTAATGCTATGACTCAGATTTATCATCCTCCGGTTCTTCTAGTTCGATGTCGGAGGAAAGAAACCAGGGGGACTCTTCGTCCGAGGGGTCTCCAACTCCGGATGCCTCGGGAGGGCGCGCAACCGAGGCAGTTCCCACACCGGTGGGGTCAGTGCTAGGGTCAGCCGTCACCGAGGGTGCCGGGGGCAGACCGTCCGAGCCTCAGGATGGGCCAGGGGCCTAATGTATCTATTTTGCTTTTTCTCCTTGTATGTTTTCCTTTTTTCGAAGAAAAGCTTCTTTTTTTGTGTAAAGAATGTAAGGTAGCAGCATTATGATAAAGACTTAACTCTTTTGTACCGCCATTGCCGTAGTTTGACCAGCGTATCTGCAGTAGTTGGAAAGTGTCAATACTTTCTGCGCGGATCTCCCATGATAGCTGGGTGATCATCTGACAGGGTGTCTTTCCATTTTCTCATGCTTTAACTCCCCGGTCGCTTCGTGTGTCCCGTTAGGATGGAACCGAGGAGTCTGAGGTGACCGTCCGTAAGGAGAAGTCCCTTTAGCGTGTTTTCGAGGGGAGAATCATTTAAGATAAGTAGCCTCCCTTCGCCTATAAAAGGCCTGAAGGGCGTCTCTCCCTCTCCATCGCTTAGGATTTTCTCTAACAGTCTTCCCTCTCTCCTTCTTCACGAAGCGTTGTGCCGTCGAATTTGAAGCATGGAAGACGCTCCGGAAGATGAAGTTGCCGATGACGGAGTGTAGACAGTCCTTGCTGCTTCGGATTTGAAGGGAGTTTGACGACCGGCTGGCGGATTTGAAGGGGGCTCAACTTGTCGAAGTACGTCGCCCTCTTTTATCAGTTCCGGCGACGCTGGCGGGGAGGTTACTCGGGAAGGTGGTTCGACATGCTGGGTCATGTCGAACTGTTGTCCCTGACCTACCGACTCCATCCCGAGGGAAGGGAGAAAACAATTAAGCTCCCTCCTATCTGGGCTTTCCCTTGCCTCCTTGTCCAGCTCTGCTGGTTTCTTTTTCTCCCCCCCTTTTCACTCTTTGGAGGGTGCCTGCACTCTCTTCCTTCCAAAGAGTTGCTAGAGAGGAGCCTTCATTTTTATTACCTCTTCCCCTTCCTCCATCTCTGTCAACTTGGAAGGTAGCCTTCTTCTTCGTAATCCCTCTGTCACCTTTGTTCCGATTTACCCGAGCCAATGGGGTCGACTACCCTTAATCCGAGCCAGTTTCTGCACGAAGCAGAGTTAGTGGCTGGACGCGGGAAGGCTAACCGAGTCAGCCGAGCGATGGGCTCATACGGCGGCACCAAATGGATTTTTGCTTTTTTGACATGTATTGTCTAGGCTTCGGCCTTTCTGATGTACAAGCAAGTTGTTTGAATAAAAGAGGAAAGGAAACTTTTGTTTTATTTCATACTGCTTACACAATGCTCGGCGTTCAGAAGTAGAACTTGCGTAGTGTAGTCGCGTTCCACGTTCGAGGGATGGGTTCTCCTTACATAGTAGATAGTCGGTACGCTCCTTTCCCGAGCGTCTCGACCACTCGGTAGGGGCCTTCCCAATTAGGGGATAACTTGCCCGCCACCTCAAGTGGTCGAGAGGCCTCGGCTTTTCAGAGAACGAAGTCTCCCGGCTGGAAGTGTCTATCTCAGACTTTCGCGTTGTAGTATCGAGTGAGGAGGCGTTGATATTCCGTTGCTTGGATGCTAGCAATCTCTTGGAGTTCATCCGCTAGGTCGAGGTTTTCGAGCAGTTTCTGGTCGTTTGCCTCAGGCGAGAAACAGATGACTCGGAGGGGGGGATTGGCAATCTCCAACGGGATCACGGCCTCGGTGCCGTACACCAGTAGAAAGGGACTTTCACCGGTTGCCGTTCTGGGAGTCGTTCTGTGTGACCAAAGTACATTCGGCAATTCCTCAAGCCAGCTGCCCTTGGCTTTGTCGAGCCTGGTCTTGATGCCTTTTAAGATAGTCTTATTGGCATTTTCGACCAGCCCGTTACCCTGAGGGTGGGCGACCGAGGTGAAGTGATTGCGAATGTTTAGGTCGGTGCATCTGTCTCGAAAATAACGAGAATCAAATTGCCAACCGTTATCGCTCATTATCACCCGGGGGATGCCGTAGCGACAGATGATCAACTTCCAGATGAAACTCCAGACGACTGTCTCGGTGATCCTAGCTGTGGCTTCGGCCTCGATCCACTTGGTGAAGTAATCGATGGCGACGATGATGAACTTCTTCTGGGCCTGAGCTGTAGGGAACGGCCCGAGGATGTCGATTCCCCACCGAGCGAAAGGATAAGGTTCAGCTAGGGTGACGAGCTCCATTGTCGGCTGATGGACCAAGTGGTCAAATCACTGGCATCGGTCACAGTGTGGTACGTATGTCGAGCAGTCGTGCTGTAGAGTGGGCCACCAGTAACCTTGCCGTAGCAAGATCCTGGCGAGTGACCTCCCTCCTAAATGCTCTCTGCACAGGCCTTCGTGAACCTCTTGAATCGCTCGGTTGGCTTCATCAGTACTGAGGCACTTCAGGAGAGGACCGGAGAAGGATCTTCGGTATAAAGTGCCGTCTGGAATGATGAATTGTTGAGCTTGGTACTTCAAGCTCCGGGCTTCCCGGGGGTTAGGAGGTTCTTGAGAGTCTTAGAGCCACGATAGGTAGGGGGTACGCCAGTCGCTTGGGGAGGTTGAGTCAATAGCCAGGAGCTCTGAATCAATGCTTGGTCGCTCTAGCTCTTCGAGAAGGACCGATCGAGTACCCTCGGGGTCAAGAGAGGAGGCCAGCCGAGAGAGGGCATCCGCTCGAGAGTTTTCTTCCTGAGCTATTCAGACTACCTCAAAACTCTCGAACTGTTGTGCCACGGCTCTAACCAGTTGGAGGTATTTGACCACCGGTGCTTCTCGAGCTTTGTAGTCGTCATTGACTTGGCTAGCGACCAGTTGGGAGTCAGTGTGAATTCTAACTCGCTCAGCCCCCAGCCGCCGGGCCATGCGGGCTCTCGAGATAAGGGCTTCGTACTCGAAGGCGTTATTAGACGCCTGAAAGTTGAACTTCAAGGTGTATTGTGGCTCTGCTTCTTCGGGGGACTTCAGGAGGATGTCGGCGCCGCTCCACGCCGAGTTGGAGGATCCGTCGACGAACAATTCCCAGGTTGGCCCGGGTGCGGACGGAGATTTTTCTTCGGTCGAGATGGTGCTCTCGGCGATGAAGTCAGTGAGCGCATGTCCTTTGATAGCCGAGCGAGGTCGATACGATGGAGTGCCCTTGGAAATAGGGTCGGAGGCATTTGGCTGAGGTAACCAATGCTAGCACGAGTTTCTCGGTTGCGGGGTACCTTCTTTTAGCCTCTTTGAGCACCTTGCTAGTGTAGTAGACCGGTCTCTCGACTCCCGGGTCATTTCTGACCAGGACCGAGCTAACTGTGGATGGAGTTGCCGAGAGATAGAGATGCAAGGCTTCACCTGGGACATGCTTGGAAAGCACCGGGGGCAAAGCCAAGAACCCTTTTAAGCTCGGTGAAAGCTCTTTCGCATTCCTCGTCCCATGCGAACGTAGCATATGCCATTTTGGGCACCCTCAACAGTTTGAAGAAGGGTAGACATCATTCGGCCGCACGGGACAGGAATCTGCTGAGCGCGGCAATGCGCCCAATAAGGCGTTGAACATCCTTGATGTAGGTGGGTGGGCACATGTCCAGGATGGCCTGGACTTTGTCGGGGTTGGCCTCGATCCCACACTGGGTCACCAAGAAGCACAGAAATTTCTCGGATCTTACTCCGAAGGCACACTTGGTGGGGTTGAGCTTCATATTGTATCTCAAGAGAGTGTAGAAGATCTCTGCTAGGTCGGCGAAGTGGTCCTCAGCCTTGGGGGTCTTGACGAGCATGTCGTCGATATAGGCCTCGATGTTCCGGCCGAGCTGTCCCTCGAACATATGATTGACCAGCCTCTAGTACGTGGCCCCAGCGTTCTTCAACCTGAAAGGCATCCGGGTGTAGCAGTATACGACGAAGTCGGTGATGAAGGCGGTCTTCTCGATGTCTTCTGGATCCATTCTGATCTGGTGGTAGCCCGAATAGGCATCCAGGAAGCTGAGTATCTCGTTGCCCGAGGTTCAATCAACCAGTTGGTCGATGCTCGTCAATGGATAGTAGTCCTTTGGTGTGACTTTGTTCAAGTCGGTGAAGTCCAAGCACATTCGCCACTTCGGGTACATGACCGATCTAAAAAGACCAGTCTCTTACCCCTTGGTGACTTGCTCCATGATGATCGCCTGCTTCTCTGGCGCGTGCTTCCTTCTGCGTTGTTGTACGGGCTTCATGGTCGGGTCGAGGTTGAGTTTATGCATTACCATCTCTCCCGGTATCCCAGGGAGTTGATCATCAGACCATGCAAAGACTCAGATGTACCCGGAAAGAAAATATTTGTATTGCTGCTGAACCTCAGATGGTAGGTCGGCTCCAATCTTTACTCCTAGGGTTGCGTTGTTGTTTAGGAAAACCGTTAGCAGCTCGCCTCCAGGCTTGGAGGTTGGGAGTTTTTCCTCGACTTCCCAGGGGCCCTTGTTCTTCCCGTCCGGCCTTGTGGCTTCAACCGAGATATTATAGCACCTTCTGGCCATCGCTTGGTTGCCTTGGACTTCTCCCACCCCATTTTTAGTGGGGAACTTCATCTTTTGGTGATAGGTAGAGGGCACCGCTTTCGTTCGGCGAAGGATTCCTCGGTTGAAGATTGCATTGTATGCTATCATACCCTTGATCACTATGAAGTCCACCATAACCGTAACGGTTTTGGGTGGGGTGCCGAGAGTAACCGACAAGCTTAGGGCTCCCTCGGGATAAGTGGCCTGCCCATTGAACCCGCAAAGGGGGGTTCGGATCGGGCGGAGTTTAGACGGATCCTCCCCCATCTTAAGGAAACACTCGTAAGACAATACATAAAGGGCACTTCCATTGTCAACTAGAATCCAATCTACGTTACAATGGTTTATCGTGGTCGATATGACTAGGGCCTCGTCATGCGGGGTGGTCAGCCCTTCCAGGTCTTGGTCGGAGAAGACTATGACCTGGGGCTCACTTGGCGGGGCCATGGGGGGCTCGATGGCTCGGCTCCCCTGCTCAGCATGACGCTTCCTTCCTCGGCCACTGTCTCCTCCTGATGCAGCACTTCCAGCGATGATGTTGATGTGGACCCCGCGAGGAGCGTTGTCAATTTCTTCTTGGGCGCCTCGGTCTTCCTTATGCCTGACCACGAACTGGGATAGATGTCCATGGCAGACGAGGCGCTCGATCTCATCTTAGAGCTGGTGGCAATCGCCGGTGTGATGCCCGTGGTCCCTGTGGAATAGGCAATGTTTACTGCGATTGTGACTTTTCGACCTCATTGGCTCGGGTTGGTGGAAGAGGCCCGAGCCTTTGATGTCTTCATAGATCTCGTACACCGGACCGGTTAAAGGAGTGTACCGCTCGTACTTCCAGGACAATTCTTTGTGCTCCCTGTCTCGGTTCTGCCTTTTTCCTTGGCCCGAGCTTGACTCGGGTGCTCGCTTCTTATCCCCCTCCCGACTCGAGTCGGTTGCGCCTCGGCATGCGCTGAGAACTTCTTCGCACTCAACATGGCGTAAAGCCAGAGTCACTAGCTCGACAAGGGTCGAGGGAGGGTGGAGGACAAGTTCGCGGCGGAGGTTCTTGTCTCGGGTGCCTCTGGTCAACACGGTTATGGTCGAAGCTACATCCAGGCGTGGGATTCTCAGAGCTTCTAAATTAAATCGGTTGATATAGGCCCGAAGTTTCTCCCCTTGCGCCTGTTTGAGAGCCAATAGCCCCGCTACCGACTTTGGGGGGCCACTGCCGGTGAAACTCTCCTTAAATACTCGCCCAAACTACTTGAAGTCTCGGATGGATCTGGGGGTGAGGGCCCGGAACCATGCTTGGGAGCCTTGGACCAGGGTGGTCACGAAGGCTCGACATTTGATGGCGTCGGACACCCAATGAAGAGTCATTAGGGCGTCGAAGCTATCAAAGTGGTCGGTCGGGTCGCCCTGGCCATTGTAAGGCTTGAAGGTCAGAATGGAAATTCTGGGAGATACCTCTGCCTTCAAGATATAGTCAGAGAATGGGGATTTCTCCTCGTCCTTGGCTGGGGAGGTCTTCTGCAAGGTGCATAAGGCGCGCTCCTACTCTGCGAAGCGCCTCTCGAACTCTCGCAGACGGAGGGATAACTCCGGATGCTGGTGCGCCGTCGGGCTAGGAGGGCATGATCGCAGGCTGTCCTGGCGCTCCCTGGGGACTTCGGTCTTCGGGTGCGGATGGCATGCCCCAGGTTTCCCCCGTTTCGGTGTAGAAGAGGCCTCTTGCTCCGGAGGGGGGCTTGTGAAGGTCCTCCTGACCTGTTGCGAATAAGTTGCCACCCTTGGAGGGTGAAGCAACCTCCGGTAGTGTGTTGGGACGCATCTGCGCGGGGAGGGCTTTCCGGAGGGGGGCGCGACCTTCCTTCCCTAGCCGCCTGGCTCCTCATGAGTTCCACGAGGACATCCAGTTTTGCGTTGAGGGCTTGGAAAACGTCAGCGCCCTCGTTGGATGGTTGCCCTACTGCCGCTGGCGGTGGTAGTTCATCGGCCGGGGTGCTGGCGTTGGAGGGGGGGGTATTGCACGGCCTGAGAAGGGCCTTCTCCCCCCACCACCATGGCCTTCCCCCTATCTCCGGTGGATCTCCTCCCTGTACTTCTTCGCACCATGTTGGCTCTTTGATCTTTTCCCACAGACGGCGCCAGATGAAGAGGGGTGATCTCGCGCTGGTCTTGAGCTGGGGAGATGATCACCGATCAATGAACTGCAAGGAAGGGAAACGAATCAGGGGGCCCAAGGGTGGTTCCCTGGGGTAAACCCTCTGATGCCTAAGTCAATAGAGTAGTAGTGGAAGGTATGAAAAGTGGAGTGGGGAGATGCACGAGATCCCTCTCCACCAAGGTGGTGAAGTGGTTCCTTCTTAGGGAGTTTTAGGCGTGTGTAGGCCGGACCGTTTGTTGGAGGGAGTCCCATATTTAAATAGTGTGCTAACCTCATGAGTCCCGTAAGCTGAGAAGTTTCACGCGGGAGTTACGTCCTCAACGTGGGCTCTTTACGTCCTCATCGTGAGATCTTTATAGCCTTGAGGAGTCGTGGGTCCCTTGTCTTTTTGAACTCCTTCTTACAAGGGGCTCTCAACGGCCGCGTGGATAAGCAATCATCGCTCGACCCAAACATGAAGAGTGCCAACCCTATCCGGGCGATAAGCATACCTCGGATGAGGCTCGACCGGAGTGGGCGTGGAGCGCTAGCCTTTATCCCGGCGAGGGGGATAGGTTGGGCTTGCGTCTTCCTTCGATCGGACCGACGCTCGGGCCATCCGAGCCTAATGGCGGCCGAGGAAGGGCTTGATCCCGAGTGATTTTATTGGGCTTTGATGCTAAGTGGGCCCTGCGGAGCTGTCACTTAGATGAGCTGAGCCTCGTTTGGTCCTGATGGACCTAGTTCGACCGCTCTTAGATGGGCTATAGAAATCCCCCTCTCTACCATCTGAACTCCGCCCGATCCGAACCCCCCTTTGCGGGTTAAAGTGCCATGCCACTTATCCCGATGGAGCCCTAAGCCTGCCAGTTACTCTCGGCACCCCACCCAAAACCGTTACGGTTAAGGTGGACTTCACATCGATCAAAGGTATTATAGCATACAACGCAATCTTCAGTCGAACGAAAGCGGTGCCCTCTACCTATCACCAAAAGATGAAGTTCCCTACTAAACATGGGGTGGGGGAAGTCCGGGGCAACCAAGCGATGGCCAGAGGGTGCTATAATATCTCGGTTGAAGCCACAAGGCCGGACGGGGAGAATAAGGGCCCCCGGGAAGTCGAGGAAAAACCCGCAACATCCGAGCCTGGAGGCGAGTTTCTAACGGTTTTCCTAAACGATGACCCGACCCTAGTGTAGACACGCCATTCTTGACGTCTTCTAAGAAAGTCTCATATTACTATACAACACCCCGCGACGGCTTACGCATTTCGAATCTCTTAAATACTTCCTTTTCTTGGGTCTTCTTCTGCCTTTTCCAGCATCCGGAATCATCTCGTCACGGCATTCGGACGGCATCAACACAAGTCAGACGCATCAGGAGGTTCTGGAATCAAGAAGGGTGTCTGCCAGGCGGCCGCCAACGCCTGAACTGAGGACCCGGGTGGGTCTTAATGGGGGCGTCCAGGACCCTGGATGCCTCCATAAAAACTAATATAAAAAATATGTAAAATGCCAGTTGGCATAAAAGACAAAACATAAATAAAAAAATACATATTAATGGAGGCGTCCAGGCCCCTGGACGCCTCCATAAAAACAAGTATAAAAATTAAAATGCCAGCTTTGGCATAAAAACAAAACAAAATAATAAAAAATAATATATTTATGGAGGCGTCCATGCCCCTGGACGCCTCCATCAACTTCCTCACGGGCGCCGCCCACCGAACGACGGTTTGTCGTGTGTGAAAAAATCTAAATTATGGAGACGTCCAGCCCTCTGGACGCGCCCATTTCAAAATCACAAGGCGCCGCTCACAAAACCACGCGTTGTGTCAAACCGCGTGCTGCAGTCGGTGGTGTTCGGTGGACCTGTTAGGGGCGTCCGGGGCCCTGGACGCCTCCACAAAAATATTCCGAAAAAATTAATAAAAATAGAATAAAATATTAGTTCGGCCCTGATGGAGGTGTCCAGGGTCCTGGACGCCTCCACCCTCTAGAGCCCTATAAATAGGGGCCCACCCCCTCAGCTCTGGGGGAGCTTCGAAGAGATCCGATAGGCTGCCGGAGCCTAGAGGCTACCGGAGTCATTTTCTAACCCGTGGGGTCTTTTGTAGGTGGAGGTTCTGCCGGCTTCTCGAGTGCCCACGCTCGGGAGAGGAAGGTCATCTTCATCCACCGCGCTTCCACGCCATCCCTACGCTGCCGGAGCTCCGCCGGATTTCACCATCGGCACATCCAATAAGTCAATCCTTTCTTTTTCTTCTTAGTTCTTTTGCATTCATCATCTCGCATCATCTATCCCCCTTCATAAGGGCGCCTCTTCTTATATACTTCTTGCATCCATCATCTCATTTTCCTCCTACTCGAGTCCGAGAGGAGTTTAAAAGACAACACCAACCAGGTGTGTGTCTTGCCATCATTTCGTTATTTTTATCACAAGGATTTGAATACTACACCTTCATCTTTCTAATCCACTCGTTACTTGTTTGTCGTTGTTTTGCAAGGGTACCCAAGGAAAGCCCTCTCCGTCGGTCGGCCGAAAGGGGAGGAAGAAGCAACCCGCCATCTCCCGCTCTTGAGGTAGGCGCGATCACTTTCTTTATTTTGGGGTCTTTCGGCCCCTGGCGATCACATCTTGTTCTCGAGGCCGCGGCGAGTCACTTCCCCAATGGCCACTTAAATTCCCATTCTTATACTCTCTTTATATTCTGTTGTATTCTGCTCATATTCTCGAGGCCGCGGCGAGTCACTTCCCCAATGGCCGTTTAAATTCCCGTTCTTATATGTTATATTCTTATCTATTCATATTCTCGAGGCCGCGGCGAGTCACTTCCCAAATGGCCGTTTAAATTCCCATTCTTATATGTTATATTCTTATCTATTCATATTCTCGAGGCCGCGGCGAGTCACTTCCCCAATGGCCGTTTAAATTTCCGTTCTTATATATTATATTCTTATCTATTCATGTTCTCGAGACCACGGCGAGTCACTTCCCCAATGGCCGTTTAAATTCTCGCTCTTTATATTCTCCTTATATTCTGTTATATTCTTATCTGCTCATATTCTCGAGGCCGCGGCGAGTCACTTCCCCAATGGCCGTTTCAATTCTTGCTATTTAATTTCTGCATCATTCCCGTCCCCCCAAGGTCGCGGCGAGTCACTTCCCGCTATGGCCGTTTAACCCCCATATCTTGCTATATTACATTTGTCCCGCTCACCCCACCGGAGCAATCTCCCGTGGTGGCCCCTTCTCTTTTCTCTTATTTCTGTGTTGCAGCAAACAAAAAGAAGGAGCCCGCGCGCTCCACGTCCTCTTCGCACCCCGAACCACGTGACGTCGCTCACAGATTGGCGATCACGGTGGGACTTCTACTGCTTCCTTTCGGCTACGCTTGCAAGTTCGGCACCATCCGTGCCTCTCCACCTTGGCGCCCGCGCGCGCCCCCGTTGTGCTCACGGCAGCACTGTCAGTTTTGATTGGTTGTTTGTTTATTATATGTCTGTTATTTCTGTTGTTTTCTCACTCCATATCTCTGTCAGCATTTCATTGCATGCATCCATCCCTCTTTTCTATCATTTTTTCATTTTTTTGAGGATCACCCTTTCCCGGTGAAGGAAGGACTCTCCGTTTGAGAATTCCTCTCAACGGACTAGAATCTCCTCCACTGGGACCTCCGTAAGTCCCCGACATCGAAGAATCTCCTCTTCGTTCACTGGACTGGTTGTACCATTGAAGTTCCCCGGAGTTAGTCATTTCATTTGTGGTGAGACGAGAGACCCTAGCTGACACGGCGGTGAAACAAAAATAAACTAGGGTCCCCATTTTGTGTGAACTTCGGATCTCGCTAAAAAAATAAAAAAAAATCATCAAAATCAAAACACAAAAAAAAGGGCGTAAAGGCATCCACTTGTTGATAATCTCTGCTACCTGCTTGCTAGTGTATGTTTTTGCGTTCTGGGAAAACTGTGAGCATGGCTCACGAGTCTTTTGAGGAAAACCACCCTAGTCGTGGTTTGTCAGCCGACCCGCGAGTCTATGCTATGGACTCGGGTCCTTCTCATGAGCCCTCGCATGAGGTGCAGGTTATTGCCGGGGACACGTCCCCACCACAGGATATCTCTTCCTTACTGGGCGTCCTCGCCAACACGGAGCTTACCTCTGAACAGCTCCGGGCCTTCCAGGCCATTCTAAAAGGGAAATCTATTTCCCCCACGCCCCAGGAATCAACTCCGGCCATCGCACCTCTCCAATAGTCTGTGCAGGCCATTCCATCTCCTTCATTGGCACAAGCCATCCAGTCTCCCGCGCTTCAAGGACAAGCGAGCCAACAACCACCCTCATTCCAGTTCCCGTCACAATCTCAAACTCCCGTTGTTCCCCCCACACCGCTTCAGCCAGGGCCAACTGTCGGCGGTCCGACAGCTCCCTCTCATTCCGGGTTCCCCCCCTCAAGTCTCCGGGAGACAGTTTCTCCCCCAGTGGCAAGTGCCACCTTCACCTCCAGAGGAGGTCTCCCAATCGCTCCTCAATAGGTTCAATCGCATGAACGAGCAGTTTCAAAATCTGAGAAGGATGGTGGACGTGAAAGCCACCCCGGAGGTTGCTTTGCCAATCCTTCCCGTCATTCATCTTCCTCCCTCCGAAATGCCCACGTACCGCAGATACAACGGTACCGGCAACCCCTTCATTCACCTCAAGGATTTCATGTATGAATCCTCCTATTGGCAAAACGATCAGAGGTCCTTGGCATACCTCTTTCGGAGATCATTAGATGGTCCCGCGCTTGAGTGGTTCTATTCCTTGGAGCCCCGCGAGGCCGAGAATTTTGAAATAGTCCAGAGAAGGTTCTTGCAGAAATATAGGGATAGGGTCGGTCCCTCACTCTCCATTACCGACCTAGTGGCCGAAAAGATGAAGCCCGACGAAGATTTTGTCCGCTATGCTGATAGATGGAGGTCTCTGACGGAAAGAATAAGGGATACCCTCTCCGAGCCCGAACAAGTGAAGATGATTGTGTCTAATGCAACCCCACAGTTCAGACACGTCCTGGCCATGAATAAACTTACTACAATGGAGGAACTCTATGAAAGGGCCCGATACATCCAAACCCAGTTAAAAGACTCCCCCATTATGAACATGTTTGAGTCGCCGAAGCCCAAAGTAGTCAGAAAGACAGGCACTGGTGTCCCGGGCGGAGCCACAGAAGGGGTCGTGACAAATGAGCAAGTGGGTGCGGTCAACAATGCCAACTATGCAGTCAACCCAAGGCCTCCACAAATGCCCCGACTTCCCCTCCAACCAGGTCCTTTCGCTCTTCGTCCTCCACCCCAAAATAATCCACCCCAGGATAATATGCCTCCATTACGTCAACCCCAGCAACAACAACCACAACCTCAGCAACAACAACCACCACTTCAGTACAACCAAGTTCCACTCCCGGGGAACTATGGTCCCCAACAGCAACAAAGGAGGCCGCTCGGTCCCAAGAGAGCCTACTATCCACCATTGCCAGAAACCTTAGCAGACATTTTTAATGCCCTCATGGCATCAAACCAACTCGCCCTACCCAGAGAAAGGCCCGTGTGGCCCCCAAATGTTGATACCTCCAAATACTGCGTCTACCACAAGTAGTCAGGACACACAGTAGATTACTGCTTCCATTTCAAAGATTACATCCACGATATGAATGATGAACATCAAATAGATTGGGATGAAATGAGACGATACGTCGCCGCTCGTAAGGCTAGGAGACCTCCTCATAGGCCACAACAGCAGTTACAACAGCAGCAGCAGCAGCAACCACAACAACAACAACAGCCTCAGCAGGCCCCACAACAACAGCCCGACATGGGCATAATCCAGAATCCATTACCGGAGCACCAACAGCCCAATCATTAGGTTAACCCCATCTCCTCCTTCCCGAAAATCGGGAGAGAGCTGGTGTGGCACCAGGAAAGTACCTCCATTCTTTCTACCACCAATCCTATCATCACGCAACACGCTTGCTTTGCCCGGGTAGCACCTCTCTCTCATCAACCCGCGTTAGTATCGCCTTCACCATTTCCACTACCATTACGCCCTCTCATCCGTACCCCGATCACCTATCAACCGACACTCTCCACTACGCCTTCACACCCTCTCATCTTCTCTCACTCCCCCACTTTACCATCCACCTCTACCACATTTACCCCTACGCCTTCTAAACCCCTTATCATCCGTCAACCATACATAACCCCGTCTCTCTCCACCGTATCACCACTAATGCCCTCAAAACCACTCATTACCCATCACCCACCTCAAAATCATTGCCCGCTTCAAGCCCTACCCACTTCTACTTCATCTCCACCTCCACCTTCCAGACCCCTTATCCTTCATAATCCACGCGATATCCCCTCTACCTCCACCATGCCTCTACCTAACAAACCCCTCATCAGAATCCCTGCTCCCGTCATCACCCCTGCTTCATCGACCATTCCTCCACCACTGCCGCTCAAACCTCTGTTAAAACCCACTGCTACCCCCACAGAGGTACAAAAGCCGCAGGCAATGGTGCTCCGGAGTGGAAGGATTTTCCACAGGGTTTTCCCCCACAACAGTCAGAATCTTGAGCAATCTCAGCCAGAGAAGGATGATGGAGAACAACCAGAAAGAGCTATCCCTGGAACACAGTATGATCTATTAAAATATTTGGACAAGACGCCTGCTCGGATCTCCATCCTGGAGCTTCTTCAAAGATCCACATCCCACCAGGCAGCCTTAATGGAGTACCTTCAAAGAGTCATGGTTAATGAAGACCTCCCCGTGGAGAAGATTTCAACCGTCCTAACCCCAACGGACACACAACCGGCCATCATGTTCCACAACTACGAGCTCGCTCCCAAGGAGGCTCGAAAATATGCACTGTGCATTTCAATAAAAATTAATGGGGTATCCATAAACCCGTGTCTTGTGGACACGGGTGCGTCCATAAATGTGATCTCCATGAGCACTCTTCAGTTGTGTGGGGTCGACGAGGAACAAATAAGACCTTCCTCGATCACGGTCACGGCTTATGACAATAGCAAAAGGCCGCCGCAGGGGATGATTATTCTGAAGGCAGAACTAGGCCCCATGTCAATTCCCACAGAATTCCATGTCCTCGACATGGACCCCACATTCAAGGCTATACTGGGTCGCCCTTACATCGAAGCCATGGACGCTGTGCCTTCCACCAACCATCAGTGCTTGAAGTTTCCTTACAATGGGAGAATTATTAAAGTAGTCAGTACACTTGTCCTTCACACAGTGGATGCTATCAACACCTCTCTGCCCTTTGTGTGGCCCTCTCATCGGCCCATATTGTCATTGCTGGACGTGCGTGATCTATCTCACGTTCCACTAGCACCAAAGGAGCCGGTCAGGACAACCGCAACATCATGTCTCCCTTTTCACTCCAAAGGTTGGGAGATTATGAGGAACATCGGCTATCAACAGGGTAAAGGTCTGGGCGCACAATTACAGGGTATGCTCAAACCGCCAAAGGAAATTAGGCCGAACTGTAGGTTTGGCCTAGGCTTCAAAGGACCGTTCAGGGCGGATTAGAAGCCCCTCACATGGACTCTATCAAACCACTTCAACAGAGGGCCCGTTGTTCAGATGGGAGATTACCCACGAGAAGCATATGGGGGATCACATGCTGTATATTTGGCTGAAAAATGTCCGAGGATCACCAAAAGAGGCAAGATCAAAGATCCGGAATGTGAGTGGAACAAATGGTTCGACATACGGGACATTTCCGTTGCACTGGAAAGGATGTTCTCGTCTCCGCAGCCTGAAGGACCACCATTGATCTCCGGAATACCAGAGAATATTACCACTCTTGCCAAGGTTCCAAACTATCCTCGTCCTCGCCAGAAGGACTCTGTCATCGACGGATCTTCATCCGTCCTCAACATTGCCGTCGACGGCTCATTAGCCGCCATCTTCTCTATCCACTCGTCTCAGCCTTTGCTGATATCTTCTTCCTGGGCCAGATAATTGTCTGATGATCTTCCCAGATCCCCTTCTCTGTTTACATACCTACGCGGGCTTTTCAACCCGCGCCAGGTCTTCAACCATGATCTGCTCTATGAGCCTCACAATCCTCTAGCCATAACCACTTTTCTCTCTCCTCCAATCTCTTTTCACTGCTTTGTCATTAAAAATGAAAACGAAAAAAAAATGTCAATTTTCAAACTCCCCAACAACACATCTTCGTTGAGGAAACCTCCTACATCTCCCACGGGTGCGTACCGCCTTGCGGACCACCCGTCCAAGGTCCGATGAGCGACCTTTTCTACCCCTCCTCTAAGGGGTCTTCTCCTGTACATTCTACACCATCCTCTTCGTCTTCATCTTCTTCTGTAAATATTGTCAATCAATCTAGGAATGAAAGGCCAAGGGTAGTACCTAGGAAGAAATCCAAAGGTAGGCAGATCCCTCATCGATTCCTTCTGGATTTGGCCGCCAGGTGTCAGGCCCTTCTTGCCATCCCCCAGTTGTTAGAAAATCCCATCCAGCTACTGGAAATAGAATATGAGGGCGACTGTGCTTTTGATGAAGGGTATGGAGTCTACGAGATCACGGATGAAGAATGCCCCACTGAAGATGAGGGTGAAGAATATGAGGATGCGGCGGGCGCATACGCAAGTGGAATGAAGAGATTCGACGAGCCGTCAACCACCGTAGAAGAATCCACCAAAGAAGTCAACTTGGGAACTGAGGAAGACCCTAGGATACAATCAAATTCGTTTGGCAGAAGAAGATCAGGAAAAGACGTCATTCACTACTCCTTGGGGAACATACTGTTACGTGGTCATGCCGTTCGGATTAAAGAATGCTGGAGCTACTTACCAAAGAGCGATGATGGCCATATTTCATGACATGATGCACATATATCTGGAAGTGTATGTAGATGACTTATTGGTGAAATCAAGGACCAGGATGGAACATCCAGAAGTTTTGGCTAAGGTCTTGCAGAGGTCAAGGGAGTTCCAACTAAAAATGAACCCGAAGAAGTGTGTGTTTGGTGTGTCGTCAGGTAAATTGCTGGGGTTCATTGTGAGCAAAAGAGGGATCGAGATAGATCCCGACAAAGCTAAGGCTATCAGGGATATGCCGCCTCCCAAGAATTTGAGGGAAGTCCGAGGTTTAATTGGGAGGTTACAGTTTATTCGTCAGTTTGTGTCTCAACATTCACAAAGGTGTAGACCTCTCTACGAGTTGACCAAGCCAGGAGTAGAATTCCACTGGAATTCTAAATGTCAGAAAGCTTTTGAAGGGTTGAAGGAATATCTGGCTAGTCCGCCCGTTCTCATTCCACCCAAACCAGAAAAACCTCTGATCCTTTACGTCTCAGTCTTGGATGACTCCGTGGGAGCCGTCCTCGCACAAGCTGATGAAGAAGGCAAGGAGCGGGCAATCTATTACTTGTCTAAACTTCTCAATCCCTGTGAGCAGAAGTACACCGTCATGGAGAGAACATGTGCTGCCCTCGTTTGGGTAGTGCAGAAATTGAAGCACTACTTCTTGGCTCATGAGGTCCACTTAATTGCTCAAATGAATCCTATCAAATTCCTTCTGGAGAAAGCCGTCCTTACGGATAGGCTAGCACGCTGGCAAAGTTTTCTCTCTCAGTTCGACATCACCTACATCCAGCAAAAGGTGATTAAAGGCTATGCCATAGCTGAGCATCTCGCTCATCATCCTCTTCCCAAATTCGATCCCGTCCAATCAGAGTTTCTAGATGAGGAACTAATGTCCGTCAACCAATCAGATGAGCCGATGTGGACGCTATATTTTGATGGAGCTCTGAATTCTCAAGGGAGAGGAATCGGCGTCGCCCTCCTGTCGCCTGAAGGCCTCACATTCCCATTGGCATACCAACTCAAATTTCTAGTCACCAACAATATAGCCGAATATGAAGCTCTTCTAGCTGGCCTAGAACTCGCTCATTCTTTTCGTATCACTGAGTTGCAAGTCGTAGGTGATAGTCAACTCATCCTTCGCCAGGTGCTCACTAAATATCGCACTCGCGATCCCAAACTCAAGCCATACCAAGAATTCACTACTGCCTTTGCCAAACTGTTCGCCAAACTGATCTTTGTTCATGTCCCTCGTCATCAGAATATTCTCGTTGATGCCCTCGCCTCATTGGCATCATCCATAAGGTTCCCTCTAGGAAGATAGTTTAAGTCCATTTCCATCTACAAACTTCACGCCCCTGCAATCGACGATGCTTCCTACGTAAACATCAAAGACAGGATAGCAAGAAAGATCCTGCAGGAAGATATCCTTGAGAAGAGGGAGATCATGTTGGCAGAGGCCGAAGAAGAACTGGCTGATGAAGAGAAACCATGGTTCTATGAAATTGTCAAATACTGCCAAGATCAGTCTTATCCTGAAGGGGCCACCACAGAGGACAAGAAAGCCATAAGAAGGGTGGCTCAGAAATATACATTGGTTGGAGGTCTACTCTATAGGAGGAGCCTTACTGGTATTCTGTTAAGATGTATTGGTGACGATGAGGTTTGGAAATGTGTAGAGGAGACGCACTCGGGCGTATGCGGTGGCCACGTGAATAGTCAAATGCTCGCCAAGAAGATCATTCGCCAAGGCTTTTATTGGCCCACTATGGAAGAAGATTGTACTGTCTATGTCCGTAGGTGTGTCAAGTGTCAACTTCACACCGATAAAATCCATTCACCATCTTCCTCACTTCATCCAATATCCTCCCCGTGGCCTTTCTCCATGTGGGCATTCGACATCATTGGTCCCCTAGGTGATCCCAATTCCCTCACCAAGCAGAAATCTTTCATCCTTACTGCGACGAAATACTTCACCAAATGGGCCGAAGCCGAAGCTTACGCGGAAATCAAGGCGTCAACAGTCTGCAAGTTCATCATGAAAAACATCCTCGCCAGATTCGGCGTCCCAAGCACGATCGTCACCGACAATGGGCCACAGTTCATTTCTCAGGACCTACAGGACCTCTGCAAAAGGTACGCAATTGCATTGCATCATTCATCGCCTTATTACTCACAAGGTAACGGCCAAGCGGAGGCCACCAATAAAATATTGCTCAAAATCATCAAAAAAACCTGCGAGTCTAGTAAGTTTTCAGACTGGCCAGAAAAATTTATCGAAGCCCTATGGGCCTATCGCACTTCAATCCGTACCCCCACCGGGCAGACTCCATTTGCCCTTACTTATGGTATGGAAGTGGTAGTCCCGTACGAGACTCTGATCCCTTCTCTCAGGGTACAATTGGACGAGGAATTTCCCCTCGACGATCGTCGTAATTCACTCCTCGCCCAGTTGGAACTCTTGGATGAGAAACGGCTGGCCGCTGTCGAACACGCGCGTGTGTTTCAAAATAGACTTGCTCGCTTTTATCAAAAGAAAGTCGTTGAGAGAAAATTCAAAGTCGGTGAGATGGTCGTAAAAAGAATTTTTGTCAAACCTGGAGGGCCGCGTTCTAAGCTCCAACCCAATTGGGAAGGACCATTTGTAATTCAAGCCGTGTACCCTGGCAACGCCTACAAGCAAATCAACGCCGAAGGGACCGAGTTATCACACCCTTGGAATGGGCTTTATCTTAAGAAATACTACCCTTAGCACAAAAAATGATGAAAAGATAAAAAAACATCAAAAACAAAGAAATACCAAAAACCACTAAAAATATGGAAGATTCAAAATGCCGATGCCTGGCAGTCAGCATGTAGTTAAGTCCCTGCATCTAACCTTCATGTTAGGATAGGGCCCATTAAGGCTTGGTAGGCACCGGGTCTTGGTTTGCCAGAACCGTGGAGATCCCTGTCCGGCCACGTCAGCCTATGCTCGCTCGAAAGAAGCCAACATGTGCTCACTTATGTATTTTATTCAAAAAGTCGGTAGCATCACCTACGGTGGGGCCCCACCCAGAAGATCTCCGGAAGCTGTAATCTTTATTCTTTTCTCTTCGACCAAATGAGACAGTCGGCGCCCTTAAAACGCTGAGCATGAGAAACCGAAACTCAAACCCCAAAGGCAAGAGTAGGATCTATTTCCTCGAGCATCGATCAGAGCACGAGAAGAGGGCAGTGTCCCCGTAGGCATATGAAAAGGGAGCCCACAAACGTCAAACGACTATATCTCCCTCACAAAAGAAATACAAAATCAAAAGAAAAGCCTGGTCGTGACCGTGCCTGTTGCGATAAACGGAACCCCTCAAAGCAAAAGTCTGAATCCACAAAAGGGGCCGCGGAATGTAAATGCTCGAGATTTGGTCCGAAGTTGTCCGAAAGGAAAGAGTTAATGGGCCCTTATTCGCTCGCCGGGTTAACGGTTTTGCCGATCCACTCAGGAGGTTTATCCCCCACGCTCTTCCTTCTTCCTCTAAAGATGAAGGTTCGATGGAGTTTCTGAAGGGTGAAAACTGCCCAGGGTCTGCGACCTTATTTTAATATACACATATGGTTGCCTACTTTGAAAAGCAAAAGCTATCGCTGCGAAGGAGTCTCCGTATTTCTGGCTGGTCAAGACCCCTGTTTACCACCTTGATGTCTTCTTGTTTAACCTCGGGCTTAGGCCAATGCAAGCGCGTCACCTATGGGTGCGACGGCGTCTGATTCCGGGTCAGCGTCGCGCGGTTGGTCGTTAGGGTTCCAGGGTGTTCCATCATATACCATCTAGAGTTGTGAGGAAATAGACCCGGGTCGGGCAAATCATTTACCTCGAACACCTTTTGGGTGAATCCCTGTGGTCGGAAGCGACTGGGAGCCTAAGCATGGCATGACGGTATTGTCATCAGGATAAGTCTTAGCCGGCGGGATCATCATTCGAGGGGTCTAGAGGCCCAAATCAACCTAGATGTGCACTTAGGATACCTGGGAGGTTAGTAAGAAACCCCTATCTCACGTAGGTTAGGTGCCATTTGGGTGCTTGCCACGCGTTAGCAACAAAAAAATCGAAATGATAAAAGCAACAAAAAAATGGAAAAAAGAAAATGTACATATTTGTAAACAAAAAAAATCTTTTTTATGATAAAACAAAAAAATGCCAAATATAAAAAGAAAACAAATCAATTTTGCATGATCGCACTTGCGTACAGCATCTCACTCTAATACCGCTTGCATTCGTGTGCTTGCCTGTCGCATTTATCGTCACCACATTTTTCCATCGCCTTCGTTAATAAAGGCTTGGCCCCTTGACCAGTTATCAAGGACAGTCACAGTGACCATTTGCTTATTAAGCAAGGGGCCAAGTCAGAACAGAAATTCTGATTTGTTTGTTTCAGTGATGTGTGCAGGGATTCAGGCAACAGAAGCAAAGGTGAAAAACAAACAAACCGAACCTTGTATTTTATTCCAAAAAAACCAAAAAAATTACATCAAGTTCCGCCCTCTCTCTCTGCATTACTCGTCCCACTACTCTCCGGGCATAATGCTCTCATAGGTGCTACCCAACTACGAAAAGCAGTACTCCTACCGCTCTGTACTCCTCTTCCTATTCCCACATCCCGGTGTTGATCTACGGAAGCAGCAGAGAAGCTACCAACACGAAAGCCACGCTCTCGTGCTCTTTGGTAGTGCTCCTCACCATCTCTCAGCCACAGTTCAGCAAGACCAAGGCTGATTCGGAGTTTGAATAGTTGGGCCTCCATGGCCCTTCGTTCCTCCCTTTTAGTCAATCTGTTGACTCTTTCTCTCTCTGCGTCTCTTTCTTTCTCTGCACGTTCTCTCTCGCGGTCTTCCCTCTCCAATTGGAGAGTGATCCTCAGTTCCACAGCATCCCTAGAGGAGTCGCCATCAGGATGACGCCGCAGTTCCCTCTCTAGTTCGGCTATCCTAGCCTCCTTCTGCGCAGCTTGGGCAAGCGCTTCTTCCGTCTCCTTTTCCTGTCGAGTGTACCATCTCAGATACGCGATAAGGCGTAAACAAAGAGAACTCAACACTAAAACTTTTACCTGTATACGGAGCATCCCTTCTGCCTCCGCAGCACGCTGCGTGGCATGAGCAAGTTGCTCATGAAGTAAGTCAAGTTCTGAGGTGAGAATCCATAAGCTGGAAGAGGCACCACCTACTCCCATCGCTGGGGAGGCCGTGCCAATCTGGGCATGCTACGACCGCGTGAATTAGCAGCCAACATCTGGAATCTGGGGTTTTAATTAGGAACATATTGTACACCTACCAAGGCGCTCGTAGCTCCGCGGGCATCACCCAACCGTTGCTCCATCTCTGCCAAGCGAGTTCGTAAAGTCGCTATCATCGTATCACGGATATCCTGCAGCCATACGAGTCGGCATTTCTACCAGAAAACCAAAAAAAAAAAAGAAGGAGAAATAAGAAAAGAGAAAAGGGAAAACCTACCTCCACAAGTCCCCGGGGTTGGAGCCGCTCTGCGTACTTTGTCTTATATAGACACAAGTAGTCCTCGCTATCCCGTGCCTGTGATTCTACAATCATGCCACCCCGTTGCCAATCTTCATACTATTCAGGGAACCGCACACGCCAGTCAATGCAGGTCGCCGGTCCCCGCGTCTTTCTCCCAACGCGAGGTGGCGCAACTGAATCCACCCATTCTTGAGCCAGTCCCAAAGTCCTCATAACCAATCGTAGTCAAAGCGGCTCGATTTCATTCAAGCAGTGCATCCATAATTCCCGTCCGAACCGGGCACGACTTGCTAGAACCCACGGCTGGTCGGCATCGACCATGTCTGAGTAGGGTCTCCAGTTTACCATCGCTGCAGGGAACTCCTGTAGCTCCCGCCTTAGCACCATCAGTTGGTAAGTTAGGGGTGCCGCACTCATGATGGGTTCCCACCGCCTGGCTAACGGCACCATTACGGGTCGCCAATGCCGAGCTCTCCCCATAGGGAGGTAATAATAGCTCCACAGCTGCTCGGCACAGGTCATCAGTACCTTGCAAAAACACAAAAAAAATGCAAAACAAGCAAAACCAAAAATACCTGGAAGAATGGTATGAAACCACTCACAGTCATCTCACGATCCACTTCTTGGAACAGGCCTGCAAACAAGTGTGCCAGCATGACGGCTCCCCAGGCATAGTACCCTACTCTTTCAAGGTCTAATAGCAGCTCCAGGAAGCGACATTGGATACCGTCCCCTTTCGAGCTCAGTACCAATCTCCCCAAAAGGAAGAGGAGAAATCTCCTCAAATCTATGTTGCATCTTTCCCAGTTGCCGAAATCTGTGCAGTACACGGCACGGCATCCTATTTCCATTCTTTCCATAAACTCTTCTGAGGATTCGTCGTCCCGCCAACGAGTGTCGGTGAGCCCTAATGCATCCATGAGGGACGCCCTAGCTACCGACCTATTTTTCCGACCATCTAGGTCTAAACCCAGTAACTTTTGGGCACCCTCTCGGTAGTCCGCGTAAGTGACTCCGGTCACTGCCTTGCCATCCACCTTGAGACTCGTAATTCAGACCACATCTTCCAGGCTGGGCACCATGTGCCCCCAAGGCATCAGGAATGCCCGACTCACTGGGTCCCATCTCTCATACAAGGCTTGGATCAGGACTAGGTCGAGCTGGATCGGCTCGATCCGAAGAAAGGTGCCAAAACCCATCACGTCTAGCCTGGCCTTCTGAAAATCCGGGAGACCCCTGTATGCGGCCACTGCTAACTCCCATGAAATGTGTGATTTCATCACACTCTACGCATGCAGGGAATGGAGAGGAGGTTTGGTCAGAAAGAAAGGAAGAAAAAAGAATGACAAAAGGGCAGAAAACTTGGCTTACGAGTTGTGATTGGGCCCTTTCGCTGAAGTGCCCTTCGAGGTCCGAAAGCCTCCTGGAACTACTACCATTGGATCTGCTTCTCTTCGAGGAGTGGGAAGATTCGCCCTCCATCCAACTCTCGGAATTTTGAACTCCTCCTCTCCCGTGAGAACTTGTGCTCCTCGAGTTAGCTCTCGATATACCTAGGAGGATAAAAGGGACACGAATTTATAGAAATGGAAGGAGTGCAGGCCAAGATTGCCTCCATCACCTGTTAATGATAGCCCTCGCGATAAGGCACCTGCCATGCGGTCCCGTGTGTCACTTCACCACTCGCATAGGGTGATTGATTGGACGAAGAATATGACGACTAGCACTCTATGTCGTCTAGGGATACCCTATCATGTTTTGGAGGAAGTCCGCAAAATTTGACGCAACATCCGGGAGAAGGAACTAGGGCCGTCATTATTGACTTCGACGGCAGATTCCCGTGGAAAATGGTCACAACAAGACGCGATTCTCTGTTTAGGGTGGAGTATCGGTAGACCCATCACATGGGAACAGTGCAAAGGAGGAGAAGTGTAGGGAAGAAGGAACGCACAAGAGAACAAACAAGCAGCAGAAAAGCAAATCACTCCCTTCATAATTCTACATGAGCTGTCAAAAACATCATAAACATAAGGAGGAGGCGAGTCCACCAGCTCGCCGATCCTCACCATCACTCATCTCTCTGGGTGCTCCCCTCCTCTCCCCTGAGGTGTGGGTCCCTCAGAAGCCTCTAGGATCCTCGTGCAGTAGCACCTGCCTCGCCTCTTGGCGCCTGCTCCGCAGCAGTGACTCGCTGCTCCTCCCCTGGCGTGGCAAAGAAGCCACTAGCGGCAAAGCGACCAGACTGGCGCAGTCACTCCCAGAACTCTCGCGCTCTCTCGTAGCGCGTCTCCATCCCTCCCAGCCTCTGCACGACGGCCTGAAGGCCCAGTTGGAGCTCCCTCACTTGGGCCTCCAAGGCCCTCCTCTCGGTCTGATCCAGCTGTCGCTTAGACCTTCTCTCGATTTTCTCTCTCTCTGCCTCTCTCCTCATCATCTGCAGAAGAACCCTTAACTCCAGGATGTCTGGAGAAGGTCTCTCCTCACCGCGATATCACAGCTCTGCTACAGTCGTCACCCAGGCATCACGCTCCTCTTCCGCCCGGGTCGCGCGGGCCACCGCACCAACAAGTTGTTCCCGGAGGGAGGCAATCTCGAGAAAAGGGGCCGAGGAACTGGAAGATGCACCACCAATCATCCCCGCCGTCGCTGTCTGCTGGGCACGCTGGAACAAAATAAACAACGGCCGTCAGTGAAACTCCAAAATCTGAAGATAAAAGTGCGGCACGTAACTTACCAGGAGCGACAGCTCATGTTGAGCGACGGCCAGCTGCCGCCTAGCCTCTGACAGTTGGGCGCGCGAGCCGCCGATGCCACGCGTGTTCCCAGCTTGGGGAAGCCCCGCATAACTCTCTCTCTACCGCCGCAGGAAGTCGGCGCTATCCTGCACCAATACACTCCCTTGCTGTCCTGGGAGACGTACGTGCCAGTCCTCGAGCCTCGCCTTGCCATGACTCTCCCTCCTGACGCGGCTCGGCTCGTCCGCACTCGCCCACTCATCGGCCAAACCCAGGATTCTTGCCGTACCCTGCATCAAAAGGGGTCCCACATCAGTCAAAAAGAATGCGTCCCCTGTCTAGGACGCGTCCATCATTTGAGTACAACACTCGCCGAAACCTTTCCCCCCCCCCCTCGCGCGGCTCAAAGTGGATCAAAAGAGGAAGAGATCGGAGGACCTACCAGACCGTATTCACCTCCCTCTGTGACATCGGGCCCCTCGGGTCCCTCCGGGGCCCGAAGCGGCCCTTCCTCCTCCATAGACGCCGCTCCGTGCTCTGGCGCGTCCCTCATTGGGCGAGGGGTCCCGCGTCCCTCTCCACCTTCTCCGTGGTCCAGACCGCCGAACTCCATCGATCGAGGGGAAGAAGACAAAGACGGGCGAGCAAGTTTCGGCGGAAGGCGGGCTCGTTTGCGGGTAAGGCACGGAGAAGAAAGGCCACCCGTCGCTTTAAATTTGAATTTGAGGATTAAGACGCGTCCTCGCGCTTGGACGCGCCCAAAAGAAAGCGAAAAAAAAGGGGGGAACAAAAAAACCCTCCATGCAAAGTAGTTCCCTCCTGTCCAGGGCAAAGTCCCGTGAAGCGTGAACAACGTGGTGTGAAAGAAAGTGCAGGA
This sequence comes from Amorphophallus konjac, assembly GCA_022559845.1. Lineage (NCBI taxonomy): Eukaryota > Viridiplantae > Streptophyta > Magnoliopsida > Alismatales > Araceae > Amorphophallus > Amorphophallus konjac. The sequence continues at coordinate 71,260,287 of CM040120.1, forward strand.
AGGAAAAGGGCACACGACAAAAGGAACCACACGAAATCCATTTCATACAAACAGTCAAAAGTACATCATACAGTAAGGACGGTGGGGTGTACAAACCACTCTCTAACTCTCACCACCACCCTCCTGGTCATCTCTCTCCTCCCTCCTCTGACGGGGATCCCTAGGGGGCCTCTGCGACCTCTGCGAGCCCTGAGAAGCCGTGCTCGCCTCTCCAGGTGGCACCATGCCAGCCTCCAAGGTGCGGCGACTCTGCTCGACCGAAGAAACTAGAAAGCTGCCCGCAGAAAAGGAACCGGACTGACGAAGTCGCGTCCCGCGCTCCTTCGCCCTCTGATACCGCTCCTCACTCTCCCGAAGTTTCCCCTCCTCCGTGCCAAGACTCAGCCGGAGCTCCGACACCTGGGCCACCAGAGCTCTCCTCTCGTCCCAATCTCGATATCGCTCTGCCATCCTGTACTCCCTTTCTTTCTCTATGGTCTCCCTATCCCTCTCCCTCTCTCTCTCCACGGTCTCCCTCTCCCTGTCCCTCTCCTCTCTCTCCCTCATCGCCTCTCTCCTCGACAGCTCGAGGGCGATCCGATGATCCACTACGTCGCGAGGAAGCTCCTCAGCCTCCCGTCACCGCTCCTCCTCTAGCTCCGCAATCCGGGCGTCACGCTCTGCCACCCAGGCATCGCGCTCCTGCTCAGCACGAACAGCACGGGCCAGGGCCTCCCGAATCTCGGCCACCTGTCAAAGCACGCATGCACCGTAAGAGAACAGTGATAGAAGGAAAGCAGCTAGCAGAGGGTCAGGGCCAAGCAAGCACTCACTCGAGCCTCGCGGTCACGCTCGGCCTCCTCAGCCCGAGCCACCGCATACGCCAGCTGCTCCTGGAGGGCAGAAACCTCCGGAGGAGGGCCCCGCGAACTGGAACCCGCTCCACCAGCCGTCCCGGCTGTCGCTGTCTGGTGGGCCCGCTGAAACACGGGGCAAACGTCAGTCAAAGGCTAAGCATCAAATATCTAGGTCACACAAAAATGCATTGCATAGACTCACCAGGATCTCCAACTCCTGTCGGATGGCCACTAACTGCCGCCTAGCGTCTGCCAGCTGGGCCCGCAGGTCGGCAATCATGTTGTCACGAGCATCCTGCATTGCACATAAGTTAGTGCCACATGCATATAAATATAGAAGGGTGAAGCAGTTTCATTTCACTTACCCCTGCCATACCACCCAAGGAGAGGCGGTCCCCGAACGTAGCTCGGTACCGTCTCATGTAGTCTATGCTGTCCTGTACGTGGGACACCATTGGGACCCCGCCCTGCTGCCAGTCCTGGTACTGTGCTGGGAAGCGCGTGCGCCAGTCCACAATCTTTGCCTTCCCCTTGGTCTTCCGCCCGATGTGGGCCGGCTCATCTACATCAACCCACTCCTGGGCTATCCCCAATGTCCTCATAACTAGCCTCAGCCGAAGCGGCTCGATCTCGTTCAGGCAATGGACCCACACGTCCCGCCTGAAACGAGGAAGACCCGCTACAACCCAAGGCTGGCCAGCGTCGCCCATGCCCAGGTAGGGTCTCCACACCACCTGCATCACCATACATACATCATGATAGTTACCATTCAGTCACATGCATAAAAAACACAAAAAAATCATACGCATCATACCATGGCCTCAGGATACTCGCTCAGCTCCCGACGAAGTGACGCCAACTGGTAGCTGTGTGGTGCCGCTACCATGACCGGCCTCCACCGCCGCGCCAGAGGCACGGCCCTCCTGTTCCCATGCCTAGCCCTCCCCATCGGGAAATAGTAATAGCTCCACACCTGCATCCATCATACATCATTAGTACAATAATTGCATATTTAACTGTGGGAATGCATAAATAAAATGTTTACCTGAAGAAAAGGTGCGAAGCCACTGACTGTCGTCTCCTTCTCCGAAGTCTGGGAGAGATCAACAATCAAATGGGCAAGCAGAGCCGCTCCCCACGCGTAGTGTCCCACTCTGTCCAGATCTGCCAAGATCCCGAGGAAACGGCAGTGGATGCCATCCCCCTTCGTCCCCAGCAGAAGGTGGCCCAAGAAGAAGAAAAGAAACCTCCGGAGGTCTAGATCCACCAGCTCCCGCTCGCTCGGGTCCTGGGTGAAAGCTGCACGAGCGTCTCCCTCCAGTCGTGCCAGAAACTCCGCTCCAGTCTCGCTAACCCGCTGGCGTGGGTCGACGAATCCGAGCGCCTCCATGATCTCCACTCGGCCGACTACCCTGCTGTCCCTGTCAGTCACGCTCGTCTCTAACCACAGCAGGTCCAGGGCACTCTCTCGGTAGTCGGGGTAGGTGACCCCGCTGACCGCCTCTCCGTCAACTCGTAGCCCGGTGATCCGAGCCACATCCTCTAGTGTCGGCACCTTGTGCCCCCAGGGCATCAGAAACGCCCGGCTCGGCGCGTGCCACCGCTCCCTCAATGCCTGGATAAGAGGAAGGTCGAGCCGGAAGGGATCGATCCTAAGGAAAGCTCCAAAGCCCATGACGTCCACACGCGCCCTCTGGAAGTCCGGCAGCCCACGGTATGCTGCCACCACTAGGGACCAGCTGATCCGTCCTTTCATCACACCCTGCACACCACAAAACCAATAAAAAATACATCAGCATCATGAATAATATTAAGCAATAACACTATATATTCTACTTATTTATTTTATCTTTAAAACATTTTAGGATTTTTATGGAGGCGTCCAGTACATTGGACGCCTCCTCTCTATTTTCCTTATTTTCTTTATAGAAAAAACCAAAACAAAATATATATATATATTATTATGGAGGCGTCCCATGTCCTGGACGCCTCCTTATTTTTCAATCCTATTTTATTATTTACGTAAATAAACAAATAAACAAAAAGAAAAAGGAAATGTGGAGGCGTCCAGGCCCCTGGACGCCTCCTTTCCCCCACTCCCCGGCCTTCTCTCACAGCCTCTCACCCGTCCGTTTAGCCTATTGAACCACAGAGTGAGAGTTCCGAGGGGCTTACCGGATCGTGCTCGTCCTCTCCCGCGTCGCCAGCATCCACTGCAGCCTCCACAGCCAAAGGAGGAGCCTCCTCCTCCACGGCAATCTCCTCCGCCGCGGCAGCCTCCTCGGCATCATCCCTCAGCCTCCTCGCACGACGAGCCCGTCGTTTCCGCTTCTCTCCACACTGGCTCGATCCTCCTCGCTCCATTGGGACTAAGAATGGGTCGTCTGGGGTTAGGGGGTCGTCAGAATGAACAGTACAAGTGAGAGGGGGTGAGGCCCCCCATATATATAGAAACCACTCTGATTGGGGCGTCCAGGCGCCTGGACGCCCCCACCTTTTTTTTTTATTTTTTTCAAAATTCAAAAATTAGGGGCGTCCAGGACCCTGGACGCCCCCAAAACAAAAAAACCAAAAAAAATAAAAAATAAAAATTAGGGGCGTCCAGGACCCTGGACGCCCCCAAAACAAAAACTTAAAAAAAATTATAAATAAAAAATTAGGGGCGTCCAGGCCCCTAGACGCCCCCATAATAAAAATTTTAAAAAATATATAATAAAAGAAAAGAAAAGAGATAAGCGTATGTATATAATCCAAACAAAAGAAAAAGAAAAAGAAAAACCACAAAAAAGATAATAATAATTAAGGGGACAAGGGCCCAAAACATCCATGCCAGATTTTATTTCATCAGAAAAGCAGAATAGGTTACATCAGGGGCTTAGGCGCCTTAGGCCTTAACTTCCCCAGTTCGGTTACATAAGACCTCCACAGCTCACATTCTTCCCCCACGTGCGCTAAGGCCTTTCCCGCAACACTTGTCTTCCAGGGTGCTTTGACGGCCTTCGCTTCCTTCGCATCCGCTTCAGTACCCAACTCTCTCTTCTTCAAAGGAACGATGCCAGTCGATAGTGGGAACGAATGGCGTGGAATGCCGACTTGGAGGCAGCATCGATGCGCGTTATAAAGGACAAATTCGGTCGCGCCGATCAGTTGAAGATCAACTTCGGGGGAAGGCCTCATGAGGAGATCAAGCGAAAGCAAACATGCCGGTGCGCAAGTAAAGAAGCCTTGTGTCACGGTGCGGAAGTGAGACCACCAGTCTTCACGTTTCTTCAGCCACGGAACGCGGTTCACTACAGTACCACCGAACCCTAACACGTCGGCTATGTGATGAAGAGGGCTTTGTTGGAAGAGCTTCGAAGCGGTTGGCATTCCCTCACGGTGATCAAACTTGAAATGCAAATCCAGCCAGCAACTCAGGACAAGTGCGCAACCAAAAGGAGGCTTACCCATGCTCGAGGCAGTAAGGCCACTATACAGGTAGGCGAGGACAGCGGGTCCCACCCTCTTTCCACGCCAGATCCCGCAGATAGCACTCAGTTGGTCTTCCTCCACCATGTTGTCGGTATAAGGAAACAAGAGAGCACCCGCCAGACAAATGGTGAACCCCTTCATGATTCCCTCCAAATAGTCATCGTCTGGTGACCCTCTCAGGGCGTCCATGACCCACTCCGCAAGCTTTTGGAGATCGATCCCCTTTTGAGTACGGACCTTTCTGGCTGTGTCGGGCGGCATGAAGCTTCCAAGAACGCTTTCGGAAGTCCCCCGTGTCAGCATCCGCATAGCCTTCACCTTCCCGTCACTCTTGAATTTCTTCAATCCGAGCAGAAGTTCCACCTCCTCGAGGAGGATGGTCACCTCGAAGGTCGGGAAGATAAAAGTGTGGGTCTGGGGATGCCAGATCTCCACTAGTGCGCCCATAGCCGCCCAGTCCATACGAATCTTCTCATAGTGTTTGGCGTGAATAAGGAGCCCCTGCAGATGCCACTTCGAGAGTATGGCCCTCATGCCGATGGAGATGTTGGAAGTTAGCTTTGAAAGCCATGGCAGTTTGGAAAACTTCCTCGGGCCTGGGAAGAGTGGATATGGCTGGAAGAGAAAAGAAAGAAGAAGAAAGGAAGGAAGTAAGAAGAAGGTTCACGTGGAGAAATTTGAAATGAATCAGCTTACCATATGCGACATGATCATCCCACTCAAATGACCCTCGAGGTCGGAGAGTCGCCTGATCTCGCTGCTAGGCCTGCTCCTCTTCATAACGCGGGAAGACTCTCCTTCCATCCTGAAAATCTCTAGATTCTCCTCTCTTTCCTCTCCTGAGCTTCCAAAACCCACCTTGGTGCATTTAAATGAACTAGCCTAAGGGGAGTTCTTATAGGAAGGGAAGATCGCTACAGGACGGAACATGTCACATCAGTGGTCATTGTCAAGATTTTGTCTGGATCTCCTTTGTACTGTGGTGCGATTCTGCTGTGATTCTACTACTTTCTGATGTTGCTAACCATTGCTAGTCTGTGCAGGTTTTACTAACGGACGTCTTTGTTCTGTCTCCTATCCCACCTTTCAATGGTTGGTCCCACCATGTCATGCATCATAGTATACAATACCTACGCTACTAGAACATGTCAAGGACCTTGCGGCCCGAACAAATCTGGGATTTGAGTTCCCCTTCAACAAAAACAGTGATGATCCCGGAAGAATTTGGGTTGTACGGATAGGCCGTTAACTTGTGGTAGCATGGGGACGACGGTTCCATTCAGTGAGTTGGTGCGCGGATAAATGGGCCCCAACCCAGTGTCGGCTCACCGGATCGGTATCCTGACCCGTTCTTAACAAGTTGATAATATTATCCTTGGCTATTTTCTATTTTAGTTTTTTTAAATTTTAATTTTAACCCAGTATGCATTCATATAGGACTTTGATTTATTGCGAAAGATCATTCAAGTGATTCGATTGTGAAAGCCGTTGTGTTTCAATTCCTACAAATATGAGATATTCCACTCCGAATGAAATAATCGAGTTTCCTTGAAACGGCCCTACGCTGCTCTTCCAAAAGTCACCCTTGTTTGGACAGACCCTCAGATATTCCTTTACTTTTTACCTTGCTTGACCCACCTTGGCCGCAGCATTTCCACATTGGCAGGTAACCGCTCCCCAAAGGTGAAACCTGCAGGTTTATGACCCAGGTACTTCCACACCGAGAAGTTGGTCTCTTTTTATTTCGTGCCTGAGCGCACATCTCACCCTCCCTTATTTGACCTCCGTCCAAGCAATCGTCAATATTTGAAAGACCTTCTTCAAGGTCGCCTCATTGAAACTTCAAGAAAGATTCCAGACAGTAACGTCAAAAGCGTGTCTCATCACACCTTGGCATCAACTTATCAGTCCGCTCCCACTTCATTTCACTCCACTTCGATACCATTCCACTACGTGTCGCTCCCTTGTAAAGTAGACGCCAAGGCGGGACAGCTGTAGACATGCCATTCTTGACGTCTCCTGAGAAAGTATCATATTACTATACAATGCCCCGCGACGGCTTACGCATTTCGAATCTCTTAAATACTTCCTTTTCTTGGGTCTTCTTCTGCCTTTTCCGGCATCCGGAATCGTCTCGTCACGGCATTCGGACGGCATCAACACAAGTCAGACGCATCAGGAGGTTCCGGAATCAAGAAGGGTGTCTGCCAGGCGGCCGCCAACGCCTGAACTGAGGACCCGGGTGGGTCTTAATGGGGGCGTCCAGGACCCTGGACGCCTCCATAAAAACTAGTATAAAAAATATGTAAAATGCCAGTTCGCATAAAAGACAAAACATAAATAAAAATATATATATTAATGGAGGCGTCCAGGCCCTTGGATGCCTCCATAAAAACAAGTATAAAAATTAAAATGCCAGCTTTGGCATAAAAATAAAACAAAATAATAAAAAATAATATATTTATGGAGGCGTCCAGGCCCCAGGACGCGTCCATCAACTTCCTCACGGGTGTCGCCCACCGAACGACGGTTTGTCGTGTGTGAAAAAATCCAAATTATGGAGACGTCCAGCCCGCTGGACGCGCCCATTTCAAAATCACGAGGCGCCGCTCACAAAACCACGCGTTGTGTCAAACCGCGTGCGGCCGTCGGTGGTGTTCGGTGGACCTGTTAGGGGCGTTCGGGGCCCTGGACGCCTCCACAAAAATATTCCAAAAAAATTAATAAAAATAGAATAAAATATTAGTTCGGCCCTGATGGAGGTGTCCAGGGTCCTGGACGCCTCCACCCTCCGGAGCCCTATAAATAGAGGCCCACCCCCTCAGCTCTGGGGGAGCTTTGAAGAGATCCGATAGGCTGCCGGAGCCCAGAGGCTACCGGAGTCATTTTCTAAACCTGTGGGGTCTTTTGTAGGTGGAGGTTCTGCCGGCTTCTCGGGTGCCCACGCTCGCGAGAGGAAGGTCGTCTTCATCCACCGCGCTTCCACGCCATCCCTACGCTGCCGGAGCTCCGCCGGATTTCACCATCGGCACCTCCAATAAGCCAATCCTTTCCTTTTCTTCTTAGTTCTTTTACATTCATCATCTCGCATCATCTATCCCCCTTCATAAGGGTGCCTCTTCTTATATACTTCTTGCATTCATCATCTCATTTTCCTCCTACTCGAGTCCGAGAGGGGTTTAAAAGACAACACCAACCAGGTGTGTATCTTGCCATCATTTCGTTATTTTTATCGCAAGGATTTGAATACTACACCTTCATCTTTCTAATCCACTTGTTACTTGTTTATCGTTATTTTGCAAGGGTACCCAAGGAAAGCCCTGAAGGGGGAGGAAGAAGCAACCCGCCATCTCCCGCTCTTGAGGTAGGCGCGATCACTTTCTTTATTTTGGGGTCTTTCGGCCCCTGGCGATCACATCTTGTTCTCGAGGCCGCGGCGAGTCACTTCCCCAATGGCCGTTTAAATTCCCGTTCTTATACTCTCTTTATATTCTGTTGTATTCTGCTCATATTCTCGAGGCCGCGGCGAGTCACTTCCCCAATAGCCGTTTAAATTCCCGTTCTTATATGTTATATTCTTATCTATTCATATTCTCGAGGCCGCGGCGAGTCAATTCCCAAATGGCCGTTTAAATTCCCGTTCTTATATGTTATATTCTTATCTATTCATATTCTCGAGGCCGCGGCGAGTCACTTCCCCAATGACCGTTTAAATTCCCGTTCTTATATATTATATTCTTATCTATTCATGTTCTCGAGGCCGCGGCGAGTCACTTCCCCAATGGCCGTTTAAATTCTCGCTCTTTATATTCTCCTTATATTCTGTTATATTCTTATCTGCTCATATTCTCGAGGCCGCGGCGAGTCACTTCCCCAATGGCAGTTTCAATTCTTGCTATTTAATTTCTGCATCATTCCCGTCCCCCTGAGGTCGCGGCGAGTCACTTCCCGCTATGGCCGTTTAACCCCCATATCTTGCTATATTACATTTGTCCCGCTCGCCCCACCGGAGCAATCTCCCGTGGTGGCCCCTTCTCTTTTCTCTTATTTCTGTGTTACAGCAAACAAAAAGAAGGAGCCCGCGCGCTCCGCGTCCTCTTCGCACCCCGAACCGCGTGACGTCGCTCACACCTAGGAGTAAAGATTGGAGCCGACCTACCATCTGAGGTTCAGCAGCAATACAATGAATTCCTTTTCGGGTACATCCGAGTCTTTAGATGGTCTGATGATCAACTCCCAGGGATACCGGAAGAGACAGTGATGCATAAGCTCAACCTCGACCCGACCGTGAAGCCCGTACAACAACGCAGAAGGAAGCATGAGCCAGAGAAGCATATGGTCATCAAGGAGCAAGTCACCAAGGGGCAAAAGACTAGTCTTTTTAGATCGGTCCTATACCTAACGTGGCTGGCCAACGTCGTCTTTGGGCCAAAAGCTTCGAGAAAGTGGTGAATGTGCGTGGACTTCACCGACTTGAACAAAGCCACACCAAAAGATGGCTATCCGTTGCCGAGCATCGACCAACTGGTTGACTCAACCTCGGACAACGAGATACTCAGCTTCCTGCATGCCTATTCAGGCTACCACCAAATCAGAATAGATTCAGAAGATATCGAGAAGACCGCCTTCATCCTCGACTTCGGCGTTCACTGCTACAGTCAGATGCCCTTCGGGCTGAAGAACGCATGAGCAACGTACCAGCGGCTGGTCAACCATATGTTCGGGGGACAGCTCGGTCGGAACGTCGAGGCCTATATTGACGACATGCTCGTCAAGCTAGCTAAGAGCTTCGACACTCTCCTAAGGTACAATATGAAGCTCAACCCCACCAAGTGTGCCTTCGGAGTAAGGTCCGAGAAATTCCTGGGTTTCTTGGTGACTCAGCGTGGGATCGAGGCCAACCCCGACAAGGTCCAGGCCATCCTGGACATGCGGCCCCTCACCTGCACCAAGGACATTCAACGCCTTACCGGGCGCATTGCTGCGCTCAACCGATTCTTGTCCCGTGTGGCTGAACGATGCCTACCCTTCTTCAAACTGTTGAGGGGGCCAGAAATGGCATCTGGTACGTTCGCCTAGGATGAGGAATGCCAAAGGGCGTTCGATGAGCTTAAGGAGTTCCTGGCTTCGCCACCGGTGCTGTCCATGCCTATTCCAGGTGAAGCCTTACATCTCTACCTCTTGGTAACTCCATTCACAGTTAGCTCGGTCCTGGTCAGAAATGACTTGGGAGTCGAGAGACTGGTCTACTACACCAGCGAGGTGCTCAACGAGACTAAAAGAAGGTACCCCTCAATCGAGAAACTCGTGCTAGCGTTGGTTACCTCGGCCAAGCGCCTTCGACCCTACTTCCAAGGGCACTCCATCACTGTGCTGACCGGCGAACCACTGAAGAGGATCCTCACTCACCCTGAAGCCTCGGGACACCTCGTCAAGTGGGCCATTATGCTCGGGGCCTACGATATATCGTACCGGCCTCGCTCGGCTATCAAAGGACAGGCGCTCGCTGACTTCATCGCCGAGAGCACCATCCCAACCGAAGAAAAATCTCCGTCCGCACCCGGGCCAACCTGGGAATTGTTCGTCGACGGATCCTCCAACTCGGCCGGGAGAGGTGCCGATATCCTCCTAAAGTCCCCCGAAGGAGCAGAGCTGCAATATGCCTTGAAGTTTAACTTCCAGGCATCAAACAATGCCTCCGAGTATGAAGCCCTTATCTTGGGAGCCTGCATGGCCCGGCGGTTGGGGGCTGAGCGAGTCAGAATCTACACTGACTCCCAACTTGTCGCTAGCCAGGTCAACGTTGATTACGATGCTCGGGAAGTACCGATGGTCAAATACCTCCAGTTGGTCAAGACCGTGGCACAACAGTTCGAGAGTTTTGAGGTAGTCCGAATAGCTAGGGAGGAAAACTCCCGAGCGGACGCCCTCTCTCAGCTGGCCTCCTCTCTATACCTAGATAGTACTCGATCGGTCCTTATCGAAGAGCTAGAGTGACCGAGCATTGATTCGGAGCTCATGGCTGTTGACTCGGCCTCCTCAAGCGACTGGCGTACCCCCTATCTGTCGTGGCTCCAAGACTCCCAGGAGCCTCCCGACCCTCGGGAAGCCCGGAGATTGAAGTACCAAGCTCGGCGATTCATCATTCTGGATGGCACTTTATACCACAGATCCTTCTCCGGTCCCCTCCTGAAGTGCATCAGTACTGACAAAGCCAACCGAGCTATTCAAGAACTTCACGAAGGCCTATGTGGAGTGCATCAAGGAGGAAGGTCTCTCGCCAGGATCTTGCTTCGACAGGGTTACTGGTGGCCCACTCTGCACGTGACTGCTCGACCTACGTACGACAGTGCGACTGATGCTAGCGATTTGGCCATTTGGTCCATCAGCCGGCAACGGAGCTTATCACCCTAGCCGAGCCTTATCCTTTCGCTCGGTGGGGGATCGAAATCCTCGGGCCATTCCCTACGGCTCAAGCCCAGAAGAAGTTCATCATCGTCGCCATCGACTATTTCACCAAGTGGATCGAGGCCAAAGCTACAGCTAGGATCACCGAGACAGTCGTGTGGAGCTTTGTCTGGAAGTCGATCGTTTGTCGCTACGACATCCCCCAGGTGATAGTGAGCGATAATGGTCGGCAATTTGACTCTCATTATTTTCAAGATAGATGTACCGACCTGAACATTCACAATCACTTCACTTCGGTCGCCCACCCTCAGGCTAACGGGCTGGTCAAAAATGCCAATAAGACTATCTTAAAAGGCATTAAGACTAGGCTCAGCAAAGCCAAGGGCAGCTGGCTCGAGGAATTGCCTAACGTACTTTGGTCGCACAGAACGACTCCTAGAGCGGCAACCTGTGAGAGTCCCTTTCAGCTGGTGTATGGCACCGAGGCCGTGATCCTGTTGGAGATCGGCAATCCCTCCCTCCGAGTCATCTGCTTCTCGCCCGAGGCAAACGACCAGAAACTACTCGAAAACCTCGACCTAGAGGATGAACTCTGAGAGATTGCCAGTATCCGAGCAACGGAATATCAACGCCGCCTCACTCGATACTACAACGCTAAAGTTTGGGAGAGACACTTCCAGCCGGGAGACTTCATTCTCAGGAAAGCCGAAGCCTCTCTACCACTTGAGGTGGCGGGCAAGTTATCCCCTAATTGGGAAGGCCCCTACCGAGTGGTCGAGACGCTCGAGAAAAGAGTGTACCCGTTATCTACTATGGAAGGAGAACCCATCCCTCGGACGTGGAACGCGACTACACTACGCAAGTTCTACTTCTGAACACCCTAGTTGTGTAAGCAATATGAGATAAAGCAAAAATATCCTTCCTCTTTCATTCAAACAATTGTTTGTACATCAGAAAGGCCAAAGTCAATACAATACATGTCAAAAAAGCAAAAATCCATCTGACGCCACCATACGAGCCCATCGCTCGGTCGACCTGGTTTACTTTCCTGCGTCCAGCCACTGACTCTGCCTCGTGCGGAAATTGGCTCGGATAAAGGATAGTCGACCCCGTTTGCTCGGACAACTCGGAACAAAGGTGATAGAGGAAGGCTATCTTCCAAGTTGCGCAGGGAAGATTAAGAAGAAGAGGAAGGGATACAACAGAAGGCGTCCTCTCTACCAACTCTTTGGAAGGCAGAGAGTGCAGGCACCCTCCAAATAGTTAAAGGGGAGGGAGAAAAAGAAACTAGCAGAGCTGGACGAGGAGGCAGGGGAAAGCCTGGAAAGGTGGGAGCTTAATTGGCTTCCTCCTCCCCTTGGGATGGAGTCGGCAGATCAGGGATAAGAGTTGGACATGCCCCAGCATGTCGGACCTTCTCCCCGAGCAACCTCCCCTCAAGCGCTGGTCGGAGTTGATAAAAGAAGGCGACGTGCTTCCGCATGTCGAACCCCCTTCTAACCCGTCCACCGGCCGTCGAACCTGCGTCAGACCCGAAGCAGGAAGTTACTCTCTGCCCTCCATCATCTGTAGCATCATCTTCCAGGCCGTCTTCCATGCTTCAAATCTGACGGCACAACACTTCGTGAAGAAGGAGGGAGGAAAGACTGCCAAGGAAACCCTAAGCGATGGAGAGGAAGGGACGCCCTTCAGACCTTTTATAGGCAAAGGGAGGCTACTTGCCTTAAATGATTCTCCCCTCGAAATCACGCTAAAGGGACCTCTCCCTGCGAACGATCACCACAAACTCCTCAGTTCCATCCCAGCAGGACGCACGAAGCGGCCAGGCATTTAAAGCATGAGAAAACGGAAAGACACCCTGTCAGACACCCGCCCAACCATCATGCGAGATCCACGCAAAAAGTATCGGCACTTTCCAACTAGTGCGGATACACTGGTCAAACCACGGCAACGACGGTACAAAAGAGTTAAGTCTTTATCATAACGCTACTGCCTTACGTTTTTGACCTTCCTTTACACAAAAGAGAAGTTTCTTCTTCAAAAAAAAAGGAAAAAACATACAAGGAGAAAAGGCAAAACAGATACATTAGGCCTCTGGCCCATCTGAGGCTCGGAAGCGGAAGGCTCGGGCAGTCTACCTCTGGCACCCTTGGCGACGACCGACCCTGGCACTAACCCCACCGGTGTGGGAACTGCCTCGGTTGCGCGCCCTCCCGAGGCATCCGGAGTTCGCGACCCCTCGGATGAAGACGAGCCCCCCTCGTCTCCTTCGCCCCCCGACATCAAACCGGAGGATGACAAATCTGAGTCATAACATTGCCCGGACAGGAAATTGATAGTCTCAGACGCCTGCTTCTCTGCATAAGAGATGGCCCGGTTGTAGCCCTGCTTGAATCCCTTGCAGATGCCCCGACGAAGTGCTGACTCATAGTAGGGGAGGGCAGCCTCTTAAGGTCAACCCGGTAGGCCTCTAAGCAATTGTACTGCCCGAGTGCCTCCGCACCGGCCGATCCCACCCTACCAGCGAGCTTGGCCTTCTCCCACTCTGCCTCGGCCAACCTCCGCTCGGCCTCATCCATCTGCTTCCCCGCCTCGGCCCGATCAGCCTCGGCCACCATTCGAAGACGCACGGCTTCCTCCGCCCGGTCCACCAGCTTGGCGCGCTTAGCCTCCCACCGATCATCTAGCTCGACGCGGGCCAAGTGCTCCTCCTCCAACAGACGGCTCTTCCTCTTAAGTGACTCACGGGCCCGAGCCAGTTGTTCGGACAGCGTCCGGGCCTCCACCAAGCCCGCCCTCGCCAGCTCTCTAGCCGAGGAGAGCTCCCGTCGAAGCCCGTCACGCTCCTCGGTGAGTCGAGCTACCTTCCCGTCGGACGCGCCAAGGGTCCAGGCAAGGTTCACCCGTTCTGACTCCGACCGAGTGTAAGCTTCAACCAGAGAGGCCCCCATCTGGGCCAAGATCAAGCCGCCCTCCATAACCTGCTCAAGGGCCGCCGGCGGGGAGCATTGCCTGTCTCCTCCCTTCACCACCTTCGTAGCTATGCTGCAACATCTCTGATATAGAGGGCCCTGGATGCCCAGCCTCTCTAGAGCTGCCGGAATAGGGACCTCACCTCCAAGTGACATCCCCTCGGGAGCCCCGCCGGCCCGCCCGGATTGAGCCGCTGCTTCATCCACCCCTCTTGCCTCGGTCGATTGGGGCTACGTCGCCGCTCCTCGCGACCCCCCGGCCTTGACCGACTCGGCCCCTGCACCCCCACCCGGAGTGTCGCCTGCCTTGCTCGACGCTCCAGCCTCGGCCGTGGTCCTGGAGTCGCCCGCTTCGGCCCCGGCCCCCTCGGCTCCTACTGAGGGGAGAGCCGATCCAGCGCCGCCGCCATTAGAAGCGGCCCTGGCCACCTCGGCCCCCTCTTGCTCAGCGGATGGGAGAGTCGGCCCGACAGGGTCGGCCCTATCTCGCTCGGAATAGGGGAGAGCCGCTGAGCCAGAGTCACCTTTGACAGCGGGGTCAGACTCAGCCTTCTTGGCCCGCTTCTTGGCCTTCACGGCATCCCGTATCATGCCCTCCATAGGATCTTTGTGCTTGGACCCCCGCGGCCTGGAAGACCCCTCCTGGGTCACCCCCTTGCCATTAACTCGGGCTCGGGAACGACCCTCCGGAGCTCGCGACTCATCGACAGCCGAGTCATCGCCTAGGTCGATCACCTCCCGCTCGGTCGCAGGCTCCTCCACCTCAGCCGGCCGCCTGACGTCTGTGCAGAAGAATATATGGTCAGGAAAAGAAAATGGTCTCATCATCCGATAAAGAAGCTGAATTGTGGCACCCGTACCTGTCGGCCGTAGCCGCGTGAGAAGACACCGCTCGATGTTCTCTAGAGTCACCAGCTCCTCCGTGGATTGGTGATGCCTCATCAGAATGACCGCGTACTCCTCCACATCCGAAGAGAACTCGTCCTGCCTCGGAGGAATGTTAGGGTGAAAATTGGGGATTACGGGACACCTCCAAGTCTCCTCCACCGAAAAAATCCCCACCCAGAAGAACAGAGTTTTCCATCCCTTGTGAGAGAAGTCCTTCGCGGCTAAGGAGACACAGCTCCTGTTCCGCCTCGCCTGGATGAAATAGAAGCTCTTCCCGGTCGAGGATTGCGCCTTCAACTTGAAAAAATAATGGAAGAGGTCCAAGGAAGGAGGAACCCCGCATTGACGACAGAGGATGCGGAAGGTGGAGAGAAGAAGATAAGAGTTGGATACCGACTGTATAGGAGCCAACCGGAAAAAATCGAGAAGCTTAAGAACAAAAGGCTTGAAGGGAAGACGGAACCCTCCCTTCCACGACAGAAGGAAGGAGCAAAAGTGGCCCGTACGAGAATCCAAGCTCGTCTCGTGTGGGGCAAGCCGTAGTGAAGTAAAACTGATAGGGCAGGCAAAACTGGTGCTCCAGCCATTTCACCTTCGCCTCCCCCAGCTCGCTGTAGTTTCTGAGCCGGCGGTATCACCGTCACCCTCGCCTCGGGCTCACCCTCCCACTCTTCGACCTCCAAACGCTGATCCGCCATGGAATCTGAAGAGGAACTTGAAGAGAAATGCTCCCGAGACTCTAAAGACTCTGGAGGAAGAGGAAGCTGTTGAACCGCCTCCGCGGTTGTCTCCGCCAACTCTGCGAACGCCGCTGCAAGCCTCTGCTCTTTCATCGTGTCCTCATGACAGATCAAAGAGCCCCAAAAGCAAGCACAAAGGAGAGCAAAACCTTAAAATGGAGGGACTCTGGAACGACAACAAGCGCACAACGCCTATATTCTCACACGGAAGGCGACGCGTCGTTCCAACCTCCGACAAAGGGGGGCCCTTCATTTCAAATCCGTCAGGATTATCATTATTACAGGCCCAGGTGACCACGAAACGTGGCTTCTTAACACCGCCAGATCTCCACCCACCCGAGCCAAGCTGGTCCAAAACCCTAACAACTACTCTTCCGAGCCTACCAAGGCTCGGGAGTAGGAGGGGGACAAGTGGAGAGGGGGATTTCAGTATCCCATTTAAGAGCAAGCCAAACTAGGTCCATCTTGACCAAACGAGGCCCAGCTCATCTAAGTGACCGCCCACAGGGCCCACTTAGCATAAAGGCCCAATAAGATCACTCGGGATCAAGCACTATCTCAGCGGCCATCAGGCTCGTAAGGCCCAAGCGTCGATCAGGTCGGAGGAAGACCCACGCCCGATCTATCCCCTCGCCGGGATAAAGGCTAGCGCTCAGCGCCCACTCCGACCGAGCCTCATCCGAGCTATGCCTATCGCCCGGACAGGGTTGGCACTCTCCATGCTGGGATCGACCGACGATTGCTTATCCACGCTACCGTCGAGAGCTCTTTATGAGTAGGAGTTCACAAGGATAAGGGACCCACGACCCATCAAGGCTATAAAGACCCCACGATGAGGACGTAAAGAGCCCACGTTGAGGACGTAACTCCCGCCTGAAACTCCTTAGCTTACGGGACTCATGAGGCCGACGCACTATTTAAACCTAGGACCCCCTCCAGCAAAAGGTAAGGCCAACTCACGCCTACACTCCCTGAGCAGGAACCACTTCACCACCCTGGTGGAGAGGGATCTTGTGCATCTCCTTTCTCCTGCCTTCATAATTTCTACCACTGCTCTACTGGCTTAGGCATCGGAGGGTTTTCCCCAGGTAATCACCCCTGGGCCCCCTGATCCGTTTCCCTTCCTTGCAGTTCATTGTTCGGTGATCATCTTCCCCAGCTCAGGATCAGCGCGAGATCGCCCCTCTTCAATGCTAATTCTAATTGGCATCGACTATCAGGTCGTCAATTACAAATAGAAACTAGACTTCTCACGGTGACCCATCGGGGCGATCGTGATGGCTAGGTCGTCATGTTCCTTCAGAGGGACATGACTATGACTCGGTGTATAGGATTTTTATGGTACAACCTGCTCGGCTGCCTTGAGGGAATCCAAGGCTAGCGTAGACTTACAGAGGTCTTTATGATGAAATCACCAGTCCGAAGGAAGGAATATCCCACGGAGAGTTCAAACATCACCGAGAGTTGAGGGGGAAACGGTATAAATCAAAACAGGGACTCCATCTACGGATATGAGATGAGAGTGCCAAAAGACCCGCGGTATGGGCCAAAACCCGATAAATCATGAGATAAAGAATTCATGTCTCTTTGAACCGACGTCAATTTCTACTTAATTTATTATTTCAGAAAATGGCGTCTCTTTAAAAGGATGCTTATTTTAATTGACGTCATGGTATGGACATTCATTCGATATTTATGTTATAGAGAGAGAGAGAGAGAGAGAGAGAAAGATTTATGACAAAGATGAGGGTTTTTTTAAAGAATAAAGATAAAAGGTGTAAATACGTAAGGCATAAAGACAATAAGGAGTATTTTAAAGGGTTAGAGGTAAACTCCAAAAAGATAATATGTATCCTATGGTTCTAAAGTGATCAAGAGGCAACCGGCAGTTCATTTTCTCATCTTTACTGTTCATTATAGAGTGAATAGTGTCACTTTTAATTTAGGGTGAATTTAGTAACATAAATTATATGATAATTACGAAAAAATATAAGGAGTGTAATCATGAAAAATCATAATTTTATTTTATTTAGTTAAAAAGATAAAAATCTTGAAAAGGTGGTACGGAATCTAAAGTCGTGAACAATGCTATTTGTGGATTAACCCGTTTTCCATTGATCTCATTGCATGAAAATAAGGAGAAAAATGTGAGGATTTCAAAAATATGTATATCCATAATTTTGGCATAGATTTACGTGATTATAAAAATTTCAAACCATGTGTTTATGTGTTTTTCATGGAATAATTCAACATGACAAAACGTAAAAATTGCAGAACTACGAGAGAAAACTATTATGCAGAGCTTTATATGTTCAGCTATTCAGAGAGAACACCAACTTTCTTTTTGAAGTGATTAACGAGGTACAGGAAGTCGGGGACGACGAGGAAGAAAGACGCTGCACCCAGGAAGGAGACCCCTTCACGTGCCACGGAAGATGAACAACTTCAAAGGGAGATTTCTTGACGTGAAGACACAACAGCCACGGGTGGAAGAACGTCGACAGCACAGAAGGAGGCCCCAACCTTTCGAGCAGCACCGATATCGGCAGGTTTTTGCTGCTTCGATAGCGGACGATTTTTATAGAGTTGAGGGTTTCTAGAGGGTTCGATGCCCATACAAGGGAAGGGTTCTTAAAAGAAATTCCATGTGTTACTCTGGTTCATGAATCACCTGCCATTCTGACCGCCACCTGCTTTAGTTTGAGTTGGAAAAACCCTAAAGTCTATCGCCATGTATTGCGTGTTCGAGCGTGGGTTGACATTCAATGGATGTAACTCGAAGGAGGATGGGCTGGACTTGGATTCTAATGAAAGGATGTCCACATTTGGGCTTTTATTGTTAAGTTCCATATTACGTACGTGGCTTTAAAAGTCATGTATGGGTTTTCAAAGTTGTTATGGATTTATATATATATATATTATCGGGGTTAGGGGCTTCTTTTAAGTGTATGGGTTAAGGCCCTTGCTTTATATGTGGGCTAAGGCTTTGTACGAAACAATTAATTAATGGTTCTTCCATATGTGTGGGTTTAGGGACATGGGTTATGCATTTCCTCATTTGGCCTGCTTATTTGAATTTGTAAAGGTTTAATTGGTTTAGTGAAAACATAATTTTTTATTATCTATGTGTCCTCAAAAGTCTACTATCTAACTAACAGCCTCAATATGGGTTCTCAACGTAGAGGCCCATTGCATATATATAAGTTTAAGCCCATTGTTAATTATTTACTAAATTATTTCTATTTTAACCCTTATAATTTTGTCGGGCGTTACATTGACCAACCCTCGCCCAGACACCAGATCCATGCATCCTCCAGTCGCCCAGTCATAAGCCCCCTCGTTCGGCGCCGCGACCATGGCCCACGTCACAGGAGGGGTCCTCTGTAAAACACATATGAGTTCGTCTATCATGCCCTGACCCGAGGACCGATCATCACATCGGAATTGTCCCGTGGCGTGCGCGAGTTGTATCCTGGCCACTACGGCCCACCTGTAAAGACATGTATATCTCAAAGATTACACCGCCAATTGGATCAATGCTCTTGCATCCACGTTCAGGCCCCCAGCTTTCTATCTATAGCACTCGGCATCTGTGCCTAACATCCTAGCCCCAGTAAACCTCCCTCAGTCGAAAGCGGATTCACATCTGCGGAATGCTCCCGACCCTCTAACCATGGCTTCAGACATATATACAGACTTTTTTTCAGCTTAGAACGAAGGTATTCGGATTCAATCCGATGTAAATAAACACCGATTGCTTGCGGCCAGTGGGGAAAGACGTCCAGTACATGATTCCCGCAATCGCCTATGCACTCGCACCCATGGAACTCCGCCTCTCCACGTGTCGCCCGATCGCCCGAGCCCACGTGCCGCGTCCTGGCGACTCTTCCCCGGTCAACCCTTGGTTCCATGGGTGATTATCGAGAAATCGACTGGCACGCCCGCACCCTATGTGGCTATCCCTTATCCTGACACTTTCGTGCCATTCGACCCTTTTCGACTTTCCGTGAAAGGACAGTGCCCGATACCACCGTGAGAGGCATGCAACTGTAAGGAGGATACCCGAGATACATCAAACTCCCGTGTCATCCTTCCCTGCTGTATCCCTTCCTTCACCCCGGTTATTTGGCATATAAAAAAAAATGAGCGCAACAAGCTAATATGGAGTTCCAAAGGAATAACCATTGTAAGATGATAAGGTAGATTTCACGAATGAAGGAGTTCAAGGACTGAACTTTGAACAAGTATGACACATAGTTAATCCTCACGAAAAACAAGACATGGCGTGAAACTGGGTAATTGCTGCCCACTCGGTCACCGCCAATTACAGAAATAGCGCCCACATGAGTGGTCGCCAATTCTTGTGAACAGTACAGGCTCGACGAAATAGCACCTAGGCTCAGGTCGCTATATTAGGGAAATAACGGCACTGGATAGGTCGTCAATTCCTTCTGGCGCCCAAATCAATGTCGCCAATTACTAACAGAGAACCGACTTCTTAAAGAGGCTAGAAACAACGCTCTAAGAGGGATAAAGCATCACGTTTCTTCAGAGTGATGTGACAAGACACGGTGTCATGGGTTTTTAGGGTACAACCTACTCGGCTGTCTTGAGGAAATCCAAAGCTAGCATAGACTTACGGAGGTCTCTATGAGGTAATCACCAGTCCAAAGGAAGAAATATCTCGCGGAGGGCTCAAACATCACCGAGAGTTGAGTGTGTAATCGATGAAATCAAAACAGAAACCCCATCTACGGATGTGAGATGAGAGTGTCAATAGACCCGTGATATGGGCCAGAAAACGCGATAAAACTATGAGACAGGAAATCTGCGCCTGTACAGAAGTCGCTATTTAATGAAATAGCGACCTTCTGAAAGGTCATTCAATCAGAATTTATATTAGAATTTTCATGAATATAATGGAAATTAATGACACTATATAAGAGCGTTAATTCTAGGATTTTCCAAAAATTAATATTTATGATTTCAAATAGCGATAGTGTATAGTGGCGTTCATTCTATAAATGACGCCCTGACCTCGGTCGTGTATTCATAATTTTCAATATATTCTGCATTTACTGGTTATTTACCAATTAGAGCCCTTGCGTGAGGGTGTTCATTATTGAAATAGCGGCTGAGGGAATGTCGCCCATTCTTTGTCTGATGATACGCATCGGGCAGATACGATCAAAGACACATATTACTATTCACAGACTGGAAGTTTACAAAATCAAGAAATTACATATATGAGTAGACAGAGAAAAATATCATTAATCCAGAATCATATTCATGCATTAATTTTCACATCAGGTTACATAGTTATTAATTTTTAACATGTCATGTTTATTTAATTGCAATAACGAATTAGCGACTGTTTGCATGGGCGTTTATTGAATAGGCGCCCAGGCCATGGTCGCTATTTACAAAAAACTCAGAAAAACTAAATAGAACTCGTGATTTCCATGATATAAGACCTATATGCATTATATTACTGTTATCAACTAGCCGGGCTTCATAACCTGAGAACACCTACCTTTTGGGTTGATCTGTACGACGAATGGAAGAATATAAGAGGAGAATAAGTTGCAGTAGCAAATCTGCAACAGAACAGGAGTAGCAGTAGTAGCTACGACAGCGGAAGCAGACCAGGAAGAAGAACTTCTTTGCTTCAACAAGAGGAAGAAGAAGTGTGTAGCCTTTTCATGGCAGCAACTCGATCACGAAGGAGCATTGGAAATGGGAGAAAGAGGATACAAGCTCCTCTCGTCATCACACACCGACAGCAGCAACGTCAGCAACAATTAGAGAAAGAAGCGGCTGGCTTCTTTCACGGCAACTGCAGCGGCAGCAATACACCAGTGGCCGTAGCAGAAGAGCAACATCAAGAGGAGAGGAAAGACGACGTGGGCAACGTCGACGTAGAGTTATCAGGATGAGCAACAGCAGTAGCCGGTGCTCGTTCGAGAGGGGTTTATATTTATAGGAAAGGAAAACCTTATGGGGTTGTAGAATCCTAATGGGATTTAATTCCTACGTAAACAATCCTAATAGATCTAAAGTTTCCCATGCTTATTCGTTTCTATCCATATTTGCAGCCGCTTTCCCAGTTGAATCAAAAACCCTAATCCTCTTCACATGCAAGCTTCGAACGTGGGTTTTGGGTTTGGAATAATATATCTGATGGGGACATCAACGTCAGCCCGCTCACATTGTGTTTGCATCTACGTCCTTTTATATTTGTATGTATACCCTTGTGATATATGGGTACACAATAGTAGGTCTGAGTGGGTTTATTTGCAAAAGGCCATTGGGTCTTTTTGCAAAAGTGCATGTAGGCCCTGCAGGGGCCCCCTCCCTCCTCCTTATTGGTCCACTTGGACTCCCGGGCCCAAGGGGGCTGGTCCATGGTCCAACCTTGGACTTGGACCTAGATTTAATTAAAGAAGACAAAATCAAATTGCCTTCTTTAAAGGGGGGGGCGAACCATGTATTTTATTGTGATTTATTGTGTTGTTCAAACCACATCCCAGCCCTTCACTCATCAACCCTTGATCCAAGGGTCTAGAATTAGTTAGAGACCTAGTCTATATAATGTTGTATTTTTCATGAGAAATTGAATGGAAAAATCAGAATTTTTGTGAGTGTTCAAGGAGCTTGGTGCGCCCCTCTATCCTCCCTTGCTGTTCTTCCTTCCCCAACCCCAGATCTAGAGTGTATCCCTCTTCTATCATCCCCTCTCAACCTCCGGTGATCGTCTGTGCCGCCGCCGCCGCCGTTCGTGCCGCCTTCGAGCCGCCGTGGAATCGTCATCAAGTTTCTGTCCTGCTGGACAGAGGTGTAGATCGAGAATTCCTGAAGCCAGCCACGAGTTCTGATCGATTTGAAATTTTGAGGGTTGGTTCCTATCTTCTCTCCCCTTCTCCACAAAAAATTGAGGTTCAAAATCCACCGTTTCATATCCTTACCATTTCGTTCAACTCTCAATCTTAGATCTGTTCTGTCACTGTCTACAGTGATAGTAGCCCTGAGTTCTCCACCTTCTACCACTCTTTTGATTTTTGTTAGACCTCCCAATTTAACTGGGAGTTCTTTCCATCGTCCCCTACCACCACAATTTTTCTTAAATTGTTATCATCCTTCTACCTATTTTTAAAAATTCATGTTCTACCGAAGCTACAGTACTTTCAGCCAGATCCCAGATCCGACCTTCATTCACTAAACAAATCACAAAAAATCATAGATACATCCAAACGGGTCAAAACCAATTTTGCTGTCTTCCCAGCTCAAATTCCAACAACGTTTCTGAAGAACACAACCCCTGATTCGAACGTCTCCCTCGCGGTCAAAGGCAATCCACAGGGAAGTTCTCAGCTGACCTGTGATTTTAGGGACTGTACAGCAGAAGATTGAAAATTCTATAAGTCAAGATCCGAGCAGATCCAGGCCAGATCTTTAGGCCTAGGTTGAAGAACTTCAAGCTAACTTTCCAACGGTGCCAGTCTCGTGTCGATCCGACGTCGGGGCTGATCGCAGCGTCCATTCTCGCCGGAGCGCGAGCTGTAAAACAACAACCACCAGTCCGTGGACAGCAAACCCGACGGGTGCCGATCGGAACCGCCCGACCCCCGGGCGACGTTCCGGTGCCGCCAGCCCAGGGAACACTTCCCTAAGTGTCCACACTACAGCGGCACCACCGGGTCCCACACAACCCCTCCAGACAGCACGTGGGCCCCACGGTCGTGATCACGCATGTAGCCGAATCAACACACGAAGCTGTCCGTCATCCCGAATTCGGTCCTCCCGGGCCCCTGGTGTCGCCCTTTACCTCCCTGCGTGGAGTGGGCATATTTCCATTGCTGTAATATTCATGTATTAACTGTCCCGGGAGCACGAGTTCAGCCGGGCCCGTCGTCCCCACGCCGAGCGCGTGGAGGTATCGCATTCGCTCCCTTACTTGGCATTTTGCTTAATTTTCATATATACTTGCTTATGCCACTGCTAGAGAGCATGATAGGGTAATTAGCTCGCTTTCTATTTATATCACCGCTGCTGCGAGAGAGAGCGTTACCCTCCCGTGACCCGATCCGGGCACAAGTGAGAGCCGACCACCCTAGCTCACAGCCGGTTTCTCAACCGCGCACATCCGACGCTTCCCTCGTTAAGGGGCAGTCACGAGCTTGTCGTGTCCGTGGTCTCATCCGCATCAATTTGGTATCAGAGCGAGTTTGAGTCTGGGGTGTCAAAAAAAAAGAGTGTCATTTACATCGAGTCATTAGTCGGTTTAAGTCGAGTCTAGGATCATCATTGTTTTAAAACAAAAAAAAGTGTCTTTTGCAACGCATCCCAATAACCCGGTATATCAAAAGGTGTTATCCGAACGTTAGGCTACGCCTATCGGGAAGGCCGCACACTTGTGCGAGTGACCTTCGGGTCGATTATCTCCGCCGCGTACCGCGTTTTGGTTAAGTCTAGGCGCATCATTTTGCATTAGTGTGTTTTGCTTTAGTCGGCGTCTTCTAGTCGGTGTGTTTGCATGCCCACTCGTCGGGGTACTCAGTACTCACCCCCACCACCACCTATGGCCAACCCACGGGATACCTCGGGAGACTTCCACTCCCTACAAGAAGCGATGATGGCCATTATGACTAGGTTTGACCAATCCGATGCTAACTTTCGGACTTTCTCCGATAATATGGATGGTCGCCTTAGAGCCATGGAGGGGCGCTTGGAGACCACCGACAGGTCGGTCCAAGACCTCGTTGGGCGGTTAGATAGGATGTCACACGGGGACCCTCCAGGGGCAGCCCAAGGCCCACCCGCACCTCCTCCCGCGGTGGCCCAAGTCCAACCCGCTCCCATGGCCCAAGTCTAGGCCGCTCCCGCGGCCCAAAACCAGCCACCACAAGCTCCTCCACCCGCACTTCCTCGGGTTCCCCAACTACTGCACCGTGACCTCGGTCTCGAGGACTATGGTTCTGACAATGCCTATGAGGGATATGGCCAACGCCGTCGTGGTTTTCAGCCACAACGAGATGAGGATGATGACCGGGTCCTTAAGACCGTGCGAGCGGACCCTCCCACTTTTTACGGGTCTTTGGATCCGAAAGTCTACCTAGATTGGGAGTTCGGCATGGACCGTTACTTTGAGTGGTATGATATGTCGGAGCGTCAAAGGGTCCGATTCGCCACCATGAAACTCATGGGGCAGGCACAAACCTATTGGAAGAATGTGGAGAGCCTGCTACTTCAGCGGTTAGAACCCCCGATCGACACATGGGCCGAGATGAAGAATAAACTTCGGCAAAAGTACCTTCCCCCCACATACCGCTAGCGACTCATCGATAGATGGCAAAGTCTTAGCCAGGGAGACCGGTCCGTCTCCAAATACATCGCGGAGTTTGATGAGTACTTTCTACGATGTGGTGTCACAGAGGAGAGTACCATGCCCGTGTCCCGCTTTCAACGTGGTTTGCGGCCACACTACCAGTATGAGCTTTTCCGCCGCAATGCCAAGACGTTGGAAGAGGCATACCAGGTTGCTCTCGAGATGGAGCAATTTGAGGGAGAGTTCGAGTCTAGCCATCGGTTGGGCCCCACCCCTCTCCGTAGTGCCGAGCCCCGTCACTCCATAGGCCCACATCAGCGGCCTCCCATGGCTCGACCTCAGGAGTCCACCCGTCAGGAGCACTTTGCTCCACGGCCTCGTCCTCCTCCACCCCGGGATCTATTTCCACCCCAACCACCGGCGCCCGTTGCCCGTTCCCCGGCTCCTATAGCCCGTCCTCTGTCACCGGCACCCCCTCCACTACTGTCCAAAGCACCTACATCTCCCCCATTACTGCCTACACCCCCTACCCGATGGGATGATAAGGGTAAGGCCCCTTTTATAGGAGAGAGTAGTCAGTCGAGAGTGCAGTGTTTCCACTATCACGGGTTTGGTCACATCGCCAGTGAGTGTCCCGCTCGCACCACCCTAGCCTTAGGTGTTGGAGGATCTGCACCTCCCAAGCTTGAGCATGTCGATTACGTGGCCGATGAGTACTACGCCTTGGGGGAAGAGCTGGGCAACCCTTTGGCCGCCCAGGATGCCGCCACCTAGTGGGCTTGATGCTACCACCTTAGTCTAGAGTCGTGCATGAGTCAGTGTGTTTTCTTTGTGTGGTTTGCATTCGTGTGTCAGTGCATGGTGAGTCTGCATGTGTCTTGTGCAAGCTCGTTGTCGTTCTCTTGTGAGTGTGAAGCGAGTTGACTCACTGATGAGTATGGGATCGGTTTTACTTCTATACCCGGATCAGTCACCTATAGGGACTCAGCGGTGATTCCTAGTGAGTCTTCGAGCTGTTTCCTTCCTTTTGAGAGTGCCCTTCGGAGTGACCACCTTTAGCCATAGTAGTTCGCATATCGAGTATATATGGAATGAGTAGGTGCCGATCACTTGGAGTGGAGCATACCTGCGCTACTTGGTTCGGTGACGGATCCGCCGGCGCTATTCGAGTAGCAGCACCCCTTACTCGACGGGGTCAAGTTCCTCCCACCCGGGGAGAATTGATGGGGACATCAACGTCAGCCCGCTCACATTGTGTTTGCATCTACGTCCTTTTATATTTGTATGTATACCCTTGTGATATATGGGTACACAATAATAGGTCTGAGTGGGTTTATTTGCAAAAGGCCATTGGGTCTTTTTGCAAAAGTGCATGTAGGCCCTGCAGGGGCCCCCTCCCTCCTCCTTATTGGTCCACTTGGACTCCCGGGCCCAAGGGGGCTGGTCCATGGTCCAACCTTGGACTTGGACCTAGATTTAATTAAAGAAGACAAAATCAAATTGCCTTCTTTAAAAAGGGGGGGGGGCGAACCTTGTATTTTATTGTGATTTATTGTGGTTGTTCAAACCACATCCTAGCCCTTCACTCATCAACCCTTGATCCAAGGGTCTAGAATTAGTTAGAGACCTAGTCTATATAATGTTGTATTTTTCATGAGAAATTGAATGGAAAAATTAGAATTTTTGTGAGTGTTCAAGGAGCTTGGTGTGCCCCTCTCTCCTCCCTTGCTGTTATTCCTTCCCCAACCCCAGATCTAGAGTGTATCCCTCTTCTATCATCCCCTCTCAACCTCCGGTGATCGTCTGTGCCGCCGCCGCCGCCGTTCGTGCCGCCTTCGAGCCGCCGTGGAATCGTCATCAAGTTTCTGTCCTACTGGACAGAGGTGTAGTTCGAGAATTCCTGAAGCCATCCACGAGTTCTGATCGATCTGAAATTTTTAGGGTTGGTTCCTATCTTCTCGCCCCTTCTCCACAAAAAACTTGTGGTTCAAAATCCACCGTTTCATATCCTTACCATTTCGTTCAACTCTCAATCTCAGATCTGTTCTGTCACTGTCTACAGTGACAGTAGCCCTGAGTTCTCCACCTTCTACCACCCTTTTGATTTTTGTTAGACCTCTCAATTTAACTGGGAGTTCTGCCCATCGTCCCCTACCACCATAATTTTTCTTAAATTTTGATCATCCTTCTACCTATTTTTAAAAATTCATGTTCTACCGAAGCTACAGTACTTTCAGCCAGATCCCAGATCCGACCTTCGTTCACTAAAAAACTCACAGAAACTCATAGATACATCCAAACGGGTCAAAACCAATTTTGCTATCTTCCCAGCTCAAATTCCAACAACGGTTCTGAAGAACACAACCCCTGATTCGAACGTCTCCCTCGCGGTCAAAGGTAATCCACAGGGAAGTTCTCTGCTAACCTGTGATTTCAGGAACTGTACAACAGAAGATTGAAAATTCTATAAGTCAAGATCCGAGCAGATCCAGGCCAGATCTTTAGGCCTAGGTTGACGAACTTCAAGCTAACTTTCTAACGGCGCCAGTCTCGTGTCGATCCGACGTCGGGCCTGATCGTAGCGTCCATTCTCGCCGGAGCGCGCGCTGCAAAACAGCAACCACCAGTCCGTGGACAGCAAACCCGATGGGTGCCGATCGGAACTGCCCGACCCCCGGGCGACGTTCCGGTGTGCCGCCAGCCCAGGGAACACTTCCCTAAGTGTCCACACTACAGCGGCGCCACCGGGTCCCACACGACCCCTCCAGACAGCACGTGGGCCCCACGGTCGTGATCACGCGTGTAGCCGAATCAACACACGAAGCTATCCGTCATCCCGAATTCGGTCCTCCCAGGCCCCTGGTGTCGCCCTTTACCTCCCTGCGTGGAGTGGGCATATTTCCATTGCTGTAATATTCATGTATTAACTGTCCCGGGAGCACGAGTTCGGCCGGGCCCGTCGTCCCCCCGCCGAGCGCGTGGAGGTATCGCATTCGCTCCCTTACTTGGCATTTTGCTTAATTTTCATATATACTTGCTTATGCCACTGCTAGAGAGCATGATAGGGTAATTAGCTCGCTTTCTATTTATATCACCGCTGCTGCGAGAGAGAGCGTTACCGTCCCGTGACCTGATCCGGGCACAAGTGAGAGCCGACCACCCTAGCTCACAGCCGGTTTCTTAACCGCGCACATCTGACGCTTCCCTCGTTAAGGGGCAGTCACGAGCTTGTCGTGTCCATGGTCTCATCCCGCATCAATATCTATATCCATATATACATTCCCATAATTCCTTTGGACGTACAGAAGGCTATGGGCCTTCATTGCCATTTTTAAGCCCATATATATATATTCAATTAAGACTTTGTATAAAGGCTGAGGCATTTGCTGTTTGAGTTTAAGCCCAATTGTGATGATTATGGTTTGGGCTTTTATCATTGATTTGGGTTCTTTCACTATTTAGTTTATTTTGGAGGATTTTGCTATTTAGGAAATTTTATTCCTATAATTTTATCCGAGTCACTACATGAATTGTGACTACTGTGGTAAAGTAGGTCACAAGACGTATGATTACTTTTTGATTAAAAATGATGATTTGAATACTGTCAAAAAGTGGAAGCTACGTGCCAAGAGTGATGCTAACCCACAAGGACCCAAGATGCCTTGGGTACCTAAGAATGTAAAATGAGAAATCTATTTTGCATGTGTGTCTTGGGAATAAGAAGCGTGAAATATGTTTTCAGTCAGGAAGGTAAGGTACACAGGCCAAGCGGCATATGTCAGGTTAAAAGAAAAACCAAAAATTGAAATCTGAACGTTCAGGTGATATCCCTCTCTCTCTCTCTAGACAATGTGCTATGTCTTGATTTACTTTGTGCTGAATAGTTAAGTGATCATGCATTTGTCTGTACACGCATTCCAACCATAATTGTTTGCATATCTCTGTGCATATCACTTGTCATATAGCATCTTGTTGAAGGCGAGTTTGAAAATTTTCAAATCAAAATTTCACTACATACATTGAGTTTGCATATATTTTCATACATTGTCACGCACAAAAAGTTGAAGAATCTATTTTCAAACTAGAATGAATTCATGTCATACTGCATTGTAATCCTCCTACCTTCATCACATCCATGACTACATAGTATATCAAATGGTGACATGTGAAAGGGTAGGTTAAGTTTGTCTGAAAACTATCACTACGCGTGAGGAGATCTTTGGGTCTAAGTTCTCTGCCTGCTACTATCAGTCAATTATTCATAGGCTGCATATGGCATTAAAATTTCCCTGAATATTTCATACTCTTGCAAACATTAAGGGGGAGTTGCTAGCTTAGTCATGTGAACTTAATGCCTAGGCTCATTCCTAGGGAAGTAACCTTTGTGCGGGTCATTTTGTTTGTGGTTTAGGCTGAGTCGTCGCAACACTTGTTAGTCTGTCAGGTTGTCCTTTGATGGTTTTGACTCCAAGAGTCGACCCCCTTGGGTTCTAGATCTGCTTGGACTCTTGAATATGTCAATCTATCATTTGAATTCTGAATGGCTTACTGTGCTAGTGTCATTGCACCAAGGTTTGATGAATCTGAATTAAACCTGACAAATCAAATCATCTAAATTTTGGATGTAGATCACATTCCCAAATCAAAGTGATGCTGCACCAGCTAAAGTCAAAAATGAATCAACTGCAGGAACCTCCAGCAAGGATGAAGATGATGAAGCTTCTTCAGTTGAAACACTTCAAGAACAGCAAGTGTAGCACCCCAACTTGCCTAGAGCATCAATGTTCTTGAAAGATCACTCCGCCAAGAACATACTAGAACAACCTCCAGGTTTTGAAGATACAAAACATCCACAATATGTGTATAAGTTGCAGAAAGCCTTGTACAGATTGAAGTAAGCCCCAAGAGCATGGTATGAAAGGCTCACCTCATTCCTAATTGAAAATGGTTTCAGGAGAGGTTAAGTTGATCAAACACTCTTCACAAGAACATCAGATGCAAAACCAATGTCAACTACGATGGCCACAACCACGAAGTTAGACAAAGATGAAAAGGGTAAACAGTAGATCCCACACTGTTTCGAGGTATGGTCGGATCACTATTGTACCTTACAGTTTGCCGTCCTGACATTCAATACAACATATGTCTCTATCCTCGTTTTCAGTCAAGCCCTAAAGAGTCTCACTTATTGGCTGTTAAACGGTTTTTTCAATATTTGATTGGCACAGTAGACTTTGGCTTATGGTTTGCCATCGGTAGCTCATTTGATTTGATTGCATACACCGATGTGGATTATGCTGGATGTATTGTTGATCGTAAAAGTACTAGTGGGTACTGTCAGTTTCTTGGTGGGTGCCTAGTTTCATGGGCTTCCATGAAATAATATTTAGTAGCTCTCTCAACGGCCGAGGCTGAATAAGTAGCCGTTAGAAGTTGTGGAGCCCAAGTACCTTGGATCAGAAATCAATTGCTTGATTTGAATGTTAAAATGAAATATGTTCCGGTTTTATGTGATAATACAAGTGCAATCAATTTGTCTAAAAATCTTGTTCAACATTCTAGAACTAAACACATTGACATCCGACATCATTTTCTGAGAGATCATGTAAGAAAATGGGTCTTTGAATTGAAATTCATTGACACACACAATCAGTTGGCTGACATCTTCACCAAACCTCTAAACCAGGAACAGTTCAACAAAATTAGAAGAGAACTTGGCATGTGCAAGAGTAAGAGCATACATACCTAAGTCTGCACTAAGGCTAAGTCTTGCATTTGTAGAAAAGTTAGTTGCATAAGGGGTAGATTGCTTAAAAAAAAATGCATACATTGTGTGTAAATTTCTGGTTTCTTGTATGTTGAAATACCACCATTGTATGCTTGATTGTAATTATTTATATAGCCCTTCCTTGAAATCCTTATAAGGCCAAATATTGCTTGCTAAATAAATGTGGACCTAGTGATCTCGGGATCTGAGGCATTTTCTGAGGGGGAGAGTCCGAGGGACTTCTAAAGCATTACAACTCAGAATGTCTCATCACTTCTTTCATCAAGCCCATTCCCTTCCAAACACAGATGTAGGAGAAAAGGATTTATTCAAAAAAAAGGGGGGGGGAGTGAAGAAAAAGAAAAAGAAAAAGAAAAAGAAAGGATGAAGGAGTTAAAAGAATGAACCAAAAAGAAAGAAAGGGGGCAAAAGAAATCAAAAGGAAAGAAAAATAAAAATAAAAATAAAGGATGAAGGAGTTAAAAAATGATGAAAAATGGGGTAGGCCGACCATTTCGGTTGACTGACGCACCGCTTCGGTCGACTGAAACCAGCGAACCGGACCAGCCGAACCCGTGCCCGAACCCATTTTAAAGGGGTTTCTCACCCCATTTCCTTATTCCAATACCTCCATTCACTCTCCAACCTTCTTCCCCAACCCTAGAACACCAAAACTCCTCTTCTCAAGCCTAAAAACCTTCTTTTTCTTCTATCCGCACAAGATCGGGATCTTCACCGTCTTCGGGCACACATTTTTTGTAATGACTTATGCGGCTTCAAAAGCTTCTTCCTAGGGTTCCAGCTTGTGGAGAATCTGTTTCCATCGTCTTTGTTGTGTCATCCGGTCTCCATCTACTCCCATGGGAAGATTCACCTTCTAAGGGTTTCGACAACAATTCTCGAGTCTAGATGGCACCTAGACGATGCTTCTTCCGCGACCCTCGAACGTCTACCAGGAGGGAGTCTAGCTCCAAAAGAGGTGAGGACCATGTTCATCCACCACAGCAGGCACCGA
The DNA here is from genome assembly GCA_022559845.1 of Amorphophallus konjac. NCBI lineage: Eukaryota > Viridiplantae > Streptophyta > Magnoliopsida > Alismatales > Araceae > Amorphophallus > Amorphophallus konjac. The sequence goes on from CM040120.1 coordinate 71,291,709, forward strand.
CACCTCCACGTGCACCGCCACTGCGCCCACGGCCAATACTCGACCACCGTCTAGTCGATTTTGGTGAGATGAATGAACTCTTCCCCGACATAGGTGCTATTTTTGAGGTTCAGGATGGTTGGATTGATTTTGTAACAAGGTACACTCAATATTATCCCAACCTTGTTCAGCAATTTTATGGGAACCAGAACGTGAGAAATGAACATTTATACACTGTTGTCAAAGGAGTTGAGATCTAGTAGATCCTGAACTATTTGAGAGAGCCCTAGGAGTTTCTACTAGGGGTGAAGATAGTCTTTGGTCATGGTCCTGTTGAGGAAACTTTCATCCTCATGACCTGCAGCGAATACGTGGATGGAGTTAGCAACTTGATCACGTTGAATGCAAATTATTTCCCTCCATTACAGCGTATTTTGCATCATATGTTTACTACACTAATCTATCCAAAGGGCGGAAGCCGACATGAAGTGACAGAAGTGCACAAGTTTCTATTTTATAATGTGATGAATGGGGTGACCATAAACATGGGTCGCCTTATGACGGATCTAATTAGGTCATGCCGTACACAACGAAGGAGATCCTTGCCTTAAGCATCTCAATTAACTAGAGTATTCATTTATGTCGGGATTAGCTTGGCCGATGAAGTGTCCATTCAAGTGCGACAAGATGATGTTTACAACCAACACAAGCTTTTCACATCTTTTGGCTATTATTGGGGTCCTGATGGAGAGTTACACAGAGATGTGAGAGTTTATGGAGAAGAATCAGAAAATGATGAAGAAGAATAGCAAGGCCAGCAGGATGATCAAGGGCAAGCCCCACCTCCAGTTCAGGCGGAGGTGCAGCCTCCTCCTCCTCCTCCACAGTAGTTAGATCAGGAGGTACCACGACAGTTCTATCATGGGGAATCATCCACTCAAGGCGCTGGACAGCCCTCTTGGGCAGACATCGAGAGAGTTGATAGGCGACTAGCTAGAATGGAGACTACAGTGGATGCTTTGGGGGGGCAACTTTCCAACCTTGGGAGTACCATTGATACATCTTTTTCCACTATCGGCTCTATGCTTGAATTTATGTCAGGCCAGATGACCTCTTTCTCCCACACCTTGGACACCATCACTCAGAACATGGCAAGTCTCACAGCTAACCATGCGGACACTCGCCAAGAATTTCAAACCAACAACCGCTCTCTAGTCGGAATCCAACACCACTTGATCACCCAAGATGACCTCCTTAACTCCATTATCCACCATCTAGTTGATGCTGGCCATGGCCCTCACCCTGGCCAAGGTCCTCCGCCTCCTCAGTGATAGCACTTGAGTCTTTGGGTCTTTTGTGGTCCATACTTTTTCCCCACTTTTGATGATGCCAAAGGAGGAGAAGTAGTTAAGTAGGCTTTATATAAGTTATGCATGCGTGTCCCTATGCTTGTTTGCTTGTTTGCCATTTGGCATTTGTGAGTCATTGCCTTTTGTTATGAGTCTTTTGCATTTGCATTTCGTGTAATTTGCATCCATGTGTCCAGGAGTCATCTTGTGTCAGTCAGTGTCACTGTAATATGTAATGACCTTGGAATGTATGGAATGAATGAAATGCACTCGGTATTAGACAAAATTGTGTGTTCTTCAATTTCATTTCCTTTCATGAGAATCTGGCAAATATGAATGAATGGATCCATGTGTTTTGGATTGATAGATGGTTCATTGTAGATGTATTGATTTGCGGGTTGTTTTGATCTTTCCTCAATTTGTTCTCTATATATCAAATGGTGATTGGATGAAAGACAAGTTTGCCCATCTGAAATCCTTCACTATGCGTGAGTGTAAACTCCACCATGTACAAGAACCAAGTGAGAGTATGTAAGGATGTAATGCATTGATTTCAAGATTCAACTTGGTTTTTGATGCGGGACGGGACGCGAACCTGGGACTCTAGCTCGGAGACGTCCATAAGCGAGGGAAATTCGTGGATCTGCGTGGTTGAGGAACCGACAATGAGTCTCGAGTATCGACTTCTCCGCGTGCTCGGATCGAGTCACGGGACAGGTTCCACTCACTCACTCTCGCAGCGGTGATAAAAAATTGACGAACTAGTTATCCTATCACTCTAGCAGCGGCATATGAAGATATACGAAATAAGTAAAATGTCAAATAAGGAGGGTGGCGAATGTACCTCGACGCTCCGGGCATGGGGAAGACGACCCCGGCCAAGACTCGTACTCCCGGTACACAAAAAACCAATAATTATAGAAATGAATTTATTGCCCACTCTACGCAAGGAGGTAAAGGGCTACACGTGGGACCCGAGAGTATCGCACTTGGGTTGACGGGCGGCTTCCTGGGCAGCTCCGATGATTCCGGCGCGCTGCTACTCTGGCGGCAGCTTGCTGTCCCGAACTAGTTCCTCTGTTTCAGCACTGCGCGACTCAGCGAGAAAATTTGCTGCGATCTGCTCTGACGTCGGATTGATGAAAAACCAGTGCCGTTATGAAGCTAACTTGGAGATCTACAACCACCTAGTGTTACAGGAATTTTCCTGTCTCTGTAGTTTCCTTGGTGGAATTTGTAACCGACGGACTGACAGACTCAAGAAATACTGGGCAGATTGGGATCTGCCTGAAAACATGGATTGACCGAAGGTCAAAAGGTGGAATTTGGACTTGAAATTTTTATGAAAGATAGAGGGGAAAGTAAGGAACACAAAGATACTTTTTTTTTGTAATTTACTGAGATGTTTTGAGAGGGGAAATGGATTTTTTAACAGGGGGTTGTCGGATCTGGACTGCAGGAGACAGAACTGATTTCAGATTTTGCAGTGGATTTTTTGATAGGTAAACAAATTCATAAAACCATGAAAAAATTTGTGGAAGAGGGCTTTGGTGGACAGAAATCTCAGTCCAAATTTCAGAACGATCTGAAATAGGGAAGGGCGTCAAAACGAAGAAGAGTTGGGCTGTTGGAACACAAATCCGCACAGGGACAGATTGTGTAGACCATGGAAGAATATGGTTGTACGGGGGGGCAAACTGTGGAGGAATAACCTGGAAATTTTTTTGGAGAGAGGGGATTTCGTGGGGAACTCACCCTCAAAATTTAGGCTCGATCAGATCTCCTGATTGGGAGATAAAATTCAGGCAATAGCTTATTGTCCAGGGGTGGAAAGACTTCCAACGGTGAGGTGGTGGTGGTGCGATAGTGGCTCGATGGCGGTAGCGGTGCTGAGTGTGAACGTGTCACATAGACATCTTTAAAAAAGGAAATTTTTAAATGAAACGGATATAATGCTAAATATGTGGGAAATAAAGGAAGAGATAAAAGGAGCATGAGATGCTCTGTCACGTCCTGAGCGCGGAAGATTACCCAAAGGCGTGACACGTCTATATAGATCGTGTCAATCATGTAAATATCAGAGTGCGTAAATAACTAAGATTTAACTCAAAATTAATACAAATAGTACGAGCTGACAATTCTCACAACTAATCAAAGGACAAATACATATGTTCCCAGAGTCCAATGACTAGGCTTCAAATCTTAAGCAGTTCTAATCAAGTTGACTAATACAAATGACATAGATGAATTGATACAACTGACATAAGTGAACTAATACAATAACACAAAGGACATGACAATTTGATAACTTCACTCTAACACTCATCACTCAGTCTCATTCCCTTCTGAGTGTTGGTTGACATCCAAATTACCTGAAAATATTAGAAAATAACTAGATGAGCGAATCGCTCAGTAGGAATTACATCTCAAGATTTAACATGCTTTAAGTGGTTTATAAGTTCAATTAATGTAAGTAAAGCTATGCATGTAGATGAGTAGATATCAAGGATTGTAAAAATCGACAAGAGCAGTGAAGGAATAACAAGTGAGAGTATAAGGATTCCAACTTCAATGCAGTAATAGCAAGAGATTCAAGTAAGTAATAACTGGAATTAACAAAATATTTTCAAGAGAGTAAGAACTCATGTCAACTAAGTAATAGAAAGTAATATAAATTCAAGCATGAAAAACTAGAATTGGCTATTTATCAATTTCATTCAAGCAAAAACTTTACCATTCTGCGGGTCTCAAGTCAAATCAATCAAGTAATATCACGAGAATGAGTGGAATGTCTAAAGCCTAGCAAGCAAGTACTCAGGTGCAATGCCAAACACCGTGGTCAATAAACTCCCATGGGCACAAGTACCTTCAGGTGCTCCTCCCAGGACCAGACCGGGCCGTATATGCACAGCATTAATCATGTTTGTTGACATCCACTCTCATTTATAGCCAATATAGAATTTCAAGGTTTGACCAGTATGATATATAAGGTGGAATTATGGAATGGAATCCAAGGGCGCATTGATGTGTAGGGATGAACTAGGAGTGGAAACCAGTAACGTTTGATAAACGGAAAAAAACTAGATAAGAGAGGTGCCTTATGGGCCACCTGACAATTTTAGAAACGACACCCTCACTGTGGGATGCCCTTCCTGGGAACTATACAGGGTTTAGAGGACCCTGTCAGGAGTTAAATGTCACCTCTCAGGCTGCCATCTATCAGTGGAGATGGTAAAAGTGAAAGCCTAACGATCACGTTAACGCAATGAGCCAGCTGTGTCGACTTAGTAGTTCATCGCGTCAACGCGGTGAATAGGCTGAGTCGACCCTGTGAACAGGCTGGGTCGACTTTGTAGTTCATCGCGTCAACGCGGTGAACAGGCTGGGTCGACCTTGTGAACAGGCTAGGTCGACTCTATAGTTCATCGCGTCAACTCTGCAGTTCATTGCGTCAACGCGGTGAACATGCTGGGTCGACCCTATGAACAAGCTGGGTCGACTCTGCCATTTATCATGTCAACGCGGTGAACAAGCTGGGTCGACCCTGTGAACAGGCTGGGTCGACTCTGTAGTTCATCGCGTCAACGCGGTGAACAGGCTGGGTCGACCCTGTGAACAGGCTGGGTCGACTCTGCCGTTCATCGCGTCAACGCGGTGAACAGGCTGGGTCGACCCTGTGAATAGGCTGGGTCGACCCTGTGAACAGGCTGGGTCGACTCTGCAGTTCATCGCGTCAACGCGGTGAACAGGCTGGGTCGACCCTACAGTTCATATCTGCTCAAAATGGCTTAAGGTATTAATCTTTGATTAAGCTAGGGTTAACTGGACGATTAGTTTAACATCATGCCGTTAGAAGGCGCCCATGGGGCTGCCATCTCTTAGAAGAAGGCACCCTCGGGTCTGCCACCTTCTATTAGAAGGCACCCTAGGGGCTGCCATGAATTTTTTTTTTTTATAGGTGCCCAAGGGGGGCCCTTCACAGAGGGGCAGTTTGCCTATTTCCTATTTAAAATGAGCGTCTGTTCTACAGCCGCTGTTCAGTGAATAGCGTCCAGGTCAGGGACGCCCTTTGATTTAAGTTGATTTAGGTAAAACTGATGACATGGATAGATAGAGAAAGCTGTAAGGATTATAGATCTTTATTCATGCACTCGTTTCATGCTTTAGTTGCTTAAATATCAGATTTTTAACATGACGTATCATACTAGTTTTCATTTTTAAAGGAACTAAATGGAGACAAGGTTTCTAGATAGGCTACCTAACAGATTAATTAGGTATGCTACTTAGTTAGTAGATCAACTAACATGTTAATTAGGTATGTTAACAGGTTAGTTAATAGCTAAACTAATAGGTTACGTAAAAACACGATAAAACTTGCATTACACGGAAATATCGTATGGATATGAAGCTAATACATGCCAACTACCCTAGATTGAAGCTAATACATACTAATCAATGTTAATCATCTTGGGTATAAGGCTAGTACATGCTAATTATCTTAGGTATAACGCTAATACATGCTAATCATCCTAGATTTAAGCTAACACATGCTAATTATTCTAGGTATGAGACTAATACTTGCTAATTATCTTGGGTATGAAGCTAATACACGCTAATCATCCTAGATTTAAGCCAACACATGCTAATTACTCTAGGTGTGAGACTAATACTTGCTAATACTTGTTAATACTTGCTAATTATTCTGGGTATAAGGCTAATACATGTTAATTATCTTAGGTATGAAGCTAATACATGCTAATCGTCCTAGATTTAAGCTAACACATGCTTTATAAACACTAAATATCGCATGGAAATGAGCTTAAGACTAAATGCCTAGACTAATCATCCTAGATTAGCTACTAGTTTAGTTAAAAGTTGAGAACACCTACCTTTTTGGAAGATCTCTAGCAGTAGCAGAACCCTTCTAGGTGACTGTGTAATCCGTGCAGAGATTTACCCCAACCTTAGCTAACCTAGAATGGGGGTAGCAAAGGGTATGTTATAGGGTCTGGTATGACCGGATAGGGGGGCAAGATCTGGAATAATGGGGCTTTACAGCTTGTACAGGCTGGAGAGATAAGGGATAATGTTTGGACAGCCAATCCATGGCCCATATCGTAAAGTCTGTCTCTCACATTCATACACGATCCCTCTTCAATGTGCACACTTTCAAAGTCTGTACATCCTCAAAGTCTATACATTGGCCTCCTCAAAGTCTATACATTGGCTTCACAAAGTCTGTACATCCTCAAAGTCTATACATTGGCTTCACAAAGTCTGTACATCCTCTCCCTCTCAAAGTCTATCTGTACATCCTCTCCCTCTCAAAGTCTATACATTGGCTTCCATCACAAAGTCTGTACATCCTCTCAAAGTCTATACATTGGCTTCACAAGTCTGTACATCCTCTCCCTCTCAAAGTCTATACATTGGCTTCCATCACAAAGTCTGTACATCATCACAAAGTCTGTACCCTCTCAAAGTCTATACATTGCTGCAACTCCAAGTCTATACTCAAGTCTATACATTGGCCATTTGTGCAATTCAAAGTCTATACATTGCTGCAGCTCAAGTCTATACATTGCTGCGGTTACTGTGGTGGCTCAAAGTCTATACGTTGCTGCAGCCCGCAACAAAGTCTCTACATTGCTATTGCTAGCCTATTTACCAAGTCTGTACGTTGCTAGCCTATAATGTATAATTAATTGGCACAAAAGGTAACTGGTGGATGCTAGGATTTGAACCCTGGTCATTGGGTTGAAAGGTAAGTTACTTAACCAACTACATTAGGAAGCCACTTGTTAAGTGAATAATCTTTGTATATGATAACTTCGTGTTCCAACTTCTTACTTAAGCTTCCTCTAGAGTTTATCTAATATTTTTTTTATATTTGGGAAATATTATTAATAAATAAATATATATATATATATATATATTTATACGGGATGCTACATGCTCTAAAGGAGGGTGATCGCCAGAGGGGTTACCTCAAAGATAAAAGATGATTGCATGTAGCTTGTATAAAGCGGGTGAGATTTGGGTTCTTCCTTTCTCCTTCTACCGGCCGGCCGATGAAGGGGGTTCTTATGTTGATTACCCTTGAAAAGAAAGCACAAACCAAGAAAAATAAACCGGATTAGCCAAAGTGTGTGTAGTATCAATGCTCTAAGGGCCCTTTTGATAATCGAGTGGGGTGAGTTAATCGACCCAACAGGGTCGATTAACTTACCCCACGTCGATTAGCTGGGATGTGTGAGGGTCTTCTCTCTCCTCTGCTACCGTAACCCGCCGACAACGCCTCAACCAACCGGTTGTCAAACCGGCCCTAATAGAATAGAACTATGAAAAGTGGGCATGAACACACCTTGCGTGTTTTTGTTTAAACCCCTAAGAGGAGTAAAAGGTATGGAGATATGCTATGATATAATGCAAACAAGATATGTGTGATATGATAAGAGGATCTCTAGCAAGGTAGCTAGAGAAGGATGCATATGATGATATTATAATGAACTAAAACTAAAAAAGGAGGGTGTCCTTTCTGCTGTGTTAGCAGCAGTAAAGGAGAAAAGGCAAGCAGTAGCTGTAGCAGGATGAAGCGTTGGATGAAGAGCCACCGCCGTCCGTGAAGGAAAACCACCAGAGGAAGAACGCCCGTGGGAGGAAGAACACTTAGAAGAAAACCTACAAAAATTGTTAAAAGAAAAGCTCTCTCTCTTCTCTCGATACCGCAGGCTCTGTATGTGAAAAACTCTCAGTGAAAAAATTGTGTTCTTCTTCTTCACTCTCGCGTGCGTGAGGAATACCATGGGTATTTATAGGGCCAAAAGTCCTTATTTCAATAGGATTAAAACAAGGAGATCGATCCTCCAGCAAGGATCCACCTTCCCAATCGAACAAGATGTTAGAATGAGGAAAGGATCATCACGGGAAGGTAGCAGACGAAACGGAGACGGAAGCTGAAATGACGACATGGAGGGGGTCGCTATTTGAAAATGATGACAGCCATGCAGCCGTTAATTGATGGGTTTAATTATAGAAATAAATGACTTTCCATATTTAAAAATGAGAAATGACGCCTTAAAGAATGTCATTATTTTAATAAGCGTCTTATCAACTGACGTCAATTCATTGAATTTTATTTTGAGGTTGATTCGTAAAAACCAGAAAACACCAGGAACTGACGCCTGCGTACGCAGTCGTTGATTGTTGAAATGACGACACTCATCAAGCCATCAGTTAAATGATGCCCTTCCTCTAGGCATTGATTACAATTAATATGGAAAAATATCAAATAAATTAGAAAAACTTCATATTGGGCCAATATTGAAGTCCACTTTGGGGCATCACATGGTGACATATGATTTACTCATCATAGCATCGATTTTAGCGTGTCTATAGCTGCCCCGCCTTGGCGGCTGCTTGGCAAGGGAGTGAGACGGAATGAAGCGAAAGTGCAACAAGCGGAATAAAGTAAGAACGAACTGATAAGTAGATGCCAAGGTGTGATGTGACACGCCTCCGACACTAAGTGTTGGAAATCTTTCCAGGATTATGAATGAAACAACCTCGGATGATTACGAGAAAGCAATGATCGACTGGATGAAAGAACTAAACTAATGAACAAAATGTGCGCGCGGGCACGGAAGGAAAGACACCATTGGAGAGCGGTTACCAGCCAAAGTGGACGTGCTACAACCAAGGTGGTTTGCAGAAAAGTAAAGTGAAGTGAGATAGGAATCCAACGAACGAATGCTTTCAGGGAACCAGCCTGAGCGGCTTCAAGGAAAACACAGTACTTGATTTTGAATGGAATATCTCATGTCAACTCAAATCAGGGCAAGCGGCCCTCATTACTGGTTTAATATGAGGATTTTCAGCATGAAAGTTTAAAGTCCTACATGATGCATGCTGGGCTAAAAGAAAAATTAAAACAAACTAAAATTGAAATTAATAAAGGATAATATTGTTAAACCATCCAGACTTGGTCAGGAATCCAGGTTTCTAAGCTGACACTAAGCTGAAGCCCATTTATCCACGCATCAACTCAGAAAGTGAAACTATCATCCCAAAACATAGATAACCTAACGGCCTATCCGTGTGATCAAGACTCCCCTGGACTTATCACTATTTTTTATGAAGGGGAACTCAAATTCCAGGTTCATCAGAACCACAAGGTCGTTGATACGCTATAATAGCGTAGATACCATATAGTAATAATGCATACAGGGAGATGATACAAAAGATGGAAGGATGTTACCAGACCCGAGCACCTCCCGAGACATGCATAGCGTGTTCTTTTCTGTGCTCAAAAACCATTAGCTCAATCCAAAATTCAAAAATATAATCAACCCATCAAGATATAAGTGCATCAAATATCATTAGCTCAACAAAATTCATGAACTCAACAAAGATCATTATGATAGGGCATCAAGATATAGAGTGGAAGTTCATAAAGCCATAAAATGACTTAAAGCATCAATCTCAAGAAATGACGCCTTTGCGAAGGGGCGCTATAAACATAAATGACGACAGCCATAACGACACCAATTCCTTTCAATGTTTTATTTGGAATCGATCTAAAAATGACGCCTGCATGTGAGTCGTTAGATAAATGACGACACTAAGTAGGTCGTGATTCAATAAAATGACGCCAATAGACCTGTCATCAATTGACTGTAAGCATCGCCGGCCCGTTCCCTGCTCAGAAACGAAACGCCAGAGACTACTCCATGTCAAACTCAAACTCAAACTATTCAAATCAGATAACAAAGCTTCAAAACGTTATAAAAGAATGACCTTCTGCTAAACAAATCAAACCAAAGCCATCAGCCGAAGCCTGAGCGCTGCAACTGAAGCAGAGAATAGCAAAATAGAGAACCGTAGAGCACAGGGATTCCTTCATCAACCAAAGGACGAAGATGGACAGAATGATGCAAAGGCCTTCAAAGAAGCCTAAGATTGGGTTTCCTGAAATTTCAGAAATCGTAGGCCACATCAATGGGAGGATCACCATGGGCCAAGTAAGTAAGACAATTGATTTTGTTTTAGGCTTCTATTCTACCCCTTTCTTCTCAAATTCTGATCACACTTCTCCCCTCTCTTCTCTTTTTTTATCATTATTTTCAAGACTACCCAAACATACTGTGGGCAAGGAGATACACCAAGAACAAATTGCTTCCCCTCCTCCTCTCCAAACTTTCCATGGACATGAGGGCTTACCTCTCTAGGTGGCATCTCCTAGGATTAGTGACCCTTGCAAAACACTATGATGATATACACTTAGATTGGGCTGCCATAGGAGCTCTCATAGAAATTTGGCACCCTTCCACTCATACTTTCTTATTTTCCACCTTTCAAGCCACCATACTCTTAGAGGAAGTGGAGATGCTACTAGGCCTAAAGAGGATGAAACAAGGTGATGAAGGGAAGATGACAACTATGACAAGGAGCATAAGTGCTCATGAGATGCTCTCAAGCCTCATCCCAAGCTCAAACATGGTGAACCAAATCAAAGCTACCAAAGGCATCAACCTTATGAAGCTAGTAGCATGGGTCTACAAAAGCATGGATCAAGCCAAGGAGGATGAGTTAGAGAAGGTAACAAAAGCGTTTGTAATATGCTTGGCGGGAGCATTACTATTCCCTTCTTTAGATGATTTCTTAGAGGAAGCACAATTGAGTGCTATTGCTAGCATTTGGGAAGGAGAGAGAATAGGACCGGCGGTGCTAACCTATGTGGGGACGGATTTTGTTCTTGGTTTGTTAATTATTTATTTGTATGGATTTGTGATGGGGACATCAGAGCAAGAGCACTGACATTTTTCCTTTGCATTTGTGTCCTTTAGTTTACTTTTATATCCTTGGGAAAGTATGTTCACAATTGTAATGCTTCATAAGCCAATGTGTCATTCCCTAGGATTGTTTGGGTTTTTGTGTAAAATGTCAGTAGGTCCAGCAAGGGGCCCTCACTCCTTCCTCATTGGTCCAAGTGGCACCATTTGGGTCCATGTGGGGCTGGTCAACCATCCTAGGTGGCTTCTAGATGGTTTGACATTCAAAGGGGGACAAGTGTTACAAAATGTCCAAGATGTCTCCCCTTAAGTCAAGGGGGTGCCCCCCCCCATTAAAATGACATTTTGTATTTTATATTTTTAGGCCAATTGACCACATGGGGGAAGAAAATGCTACCCCTCCCCTCTCTCCCACGAATTCCACCCCCCTCCCCCTGCCCCCCCTTCTTTATAAACCCATGTATAGTGTTTTGTAAGAATTAATGAAGAGAAAAATTTTATGAATTTGGTTGGAGCCAAAGAAGGGTGTGCCCTCCTCCTCTCTCCCCCCCTCTTGCAGATGGATTTCTTATAAATCTTGGGTGTGATGCCCTTCTATCTTCTCCTTAGCCCCTCTGGATTCTACTTCTGCCGGCGTCGCCGCCGCCATCGCACCGCCATCGTCGGGCCGTCTTCATCGCCGGAATTCTATCTACATCAGGATAGAACCCTACTCCGCGATTTTTAGCTCTCCATCAGGAGCTCAGATTGCAACCAAACTTGGAGGGTGAGTCATCCACACCCACCCCAGCCTCCACAAAAACAATCCCGTCATTTACCTTTCGTTTGCTATTTTTCCATTTTCTTGTATTTCCACCTTCCAATTCTGTCTTCTATTCAGATCCTATCACAGCAACCCTGAGTTTCCCATCTTCGACCCACCTATTCTTATTTGTTTGAATTCCAAAATTTATTGGGAGTTCTATCCACCACCCTCATCATCCATGAATTTTATTGTAATTTCTAAAGTCCTTTTTGTATTTTTAAAAATTGTTGTCTTCTCACAAATATGTTCTGTCCTATGTAGTTCAGATCCGACACCCAGTCAGTATAAAATCCCCCAAAAATCGAAACCTCCACCAAATCCTTCATACAAATTATCCCCGCCTTCCTTGTTCCATCCTATACAACTTTCGTGAAAGTCCAAGTTCCAGATCTGAGGTTTGAGACACGGTCAACCCAAACTCTCAGGAAAACTTAGTTCTGTCTTGAGATTTCGGGTCCTGTCCAACAGCAGCTTGTAAAATCGGTCAAGGCCAGATCTGAGAAATTCAAAATTATTTCTCTGGCCCTAGATCGAAGCATTTTGAAATAGCTTTCCAACGATACCTCTTGCGCTTCGATCCGATGTCGGGAGTGATCACAGCAGAAGATCTCGCCGAGTCGCGCGCTATAAAACAGCAACTTCAGATCCGTGGGCAGCACGGTCAACAAGTGAGACCGGAGCCGACTCGCCTCCCACGAGGTGAACTAGTGTACCGCCGTCCCAGGGAGCACCTCTCCAGGAGCCAACGTCACAGCGGTACCACTCCGGGCCCACTTGGACCCACCGATGAGCACGTGGGCCGCACGTTCGTGAATACGTATGCCGCTAAAGCTACATCGAAAGCTGCCCGTCAACCCAAGTTCGGTCCTCCCGGGCCCCATTTGTAGCCCGTTACCTCCCTGCGTGGAGTGGGCAGTAGAAATCATTTCTGTAATTATTGTGATAGTTATTTAACCGGGAGTTACTGTCTTGGCCGGGATCGTCTTCCCCATGCCCGGAGTGTGGAGGTAAACTCGCCCCTCTCTCTCATTGCATTTTGCTCAATTCGTATATGTTTGAATGCCGCTGCGAGTGTAGGTTCCTAGCTTGTTATACTGTTATTCACCACTGCGAGAGTGAGTGAGTGTACTGTCCCGTGACTCAATCCGAGTTAACGCGGAAAAGCCGATACCCGAGACTCAAGGCCGGTTTCTCAACCGCGCCCGGTCCCACGTCTTCCCTCGCTTAGGGACAATCGCGAGCTTGCTTAGAGTCCAAGGATCACATATCCATTGGTCTCGAGTCCGTGGTCCGTCCCGCATCAATTTGGTATCAGAGCGAGGTTGAGTCTAGGGTAGTATTTGGTCAAAAATAAAAAAAAAGTGTCTAAGTCTAGGTGTCTCATTTGCATACCATTGTTCGGTATATAAAAAGGTGTTGCCCGACCGTTAGGTTACGCCTATCGGAGAGGTGATTCACTCACGTGAGAGGATCTTCGGATTCCCGGACTCCGCCAGGTACTGAATCTTGGTTGTGTCTAGGTTGGTAGTCGAGTCTCATTCCAACTTTGCATTAGTTAGGGTCGTGTCAAGTGTTTTGTCCGAGTGTCGGCATGGCCATCCACTAGCTTACCCGTGTCCCATGGATTATCAAACGCCCGGATCTTATCCATGGTGGCGATACTATCGAAAATGGGAGAACCACCCGGACCACCCCCGTAGGCCCGTAGCCCGGGACTTCTATGGATCCGATAACTCGAGTGACTACCTAGAGTGGGAATCCGTTATGGATGACTACTTTGAGTGTTGCATTATGTCCGGTCCCATACAATCGACTTTGCCAAAAGGTGACTTTTCTATGAAGCCGCCGAAACATGGAGGGACATCAAATACTTCTGGGAAGATAGGAGGCTAAGGCCCATCGAGTCATGGTGGGATATGAAGAGAGCACTTAGGAGGGTCTACGTTCCCCGCCCACCTACCTCCAACCATGGGGGTCATACCACTAGCCAACCCCACCAACTCACCTACAATCAAGTGGTCCACACCTTTGGCACTCAAAATATGATCCTTTGGCAACCAAGCCGCAAAGATGAATGATACGGCCCACTGAAGCACAGAAGCCGATAAAGATCAACTTATCAAGAAGACCCCTCAAGCTGACGAAGCCCTGAGCCACCTTGAAGGGAACGTCGGGGACTTTACCTCAGGAGAGTCGAAGTAAACCCGCAACCAACTGGCAGCGCGATCAAGCCTGCCCAATGATCCGGCATCGACCTCGTCGTGCCGCTACCCCACATCCATTGCCCGACCAAGGACGACGGTCTACCCAATGACTCTCCTAAGGAGGAAGAATGTCCTCGGCCATCCGTAACAAGGGGCCGAAGGTTCTGTCAGCAGAAGACCCCGATTACCCGGCACGGGTTCGGCTTCTTGCCATAGTGGGCCCATTAGTGGCCGATTGATCACCGATTCAAGGTGGAATTGTCCAGGATGTAACATCATCCTGCAAGGAAGCTTCGAGCACGAGTCCGTCTCAGCCAGAAGCACAAATCACAGTGCCGAAGACTGTGTCAGTAGGACACCCGTGTGCTTGGACCGGACACACACGAAGTCTTGTTTAAGGCCATTCGTCCTATCAAGAGCTTCGTGAACACCCCATCAAGGCCCTTCGATGGCCAGGGTGAGAGGAACAGTCGACGGGAGCTTCCGGAATCATCTCCGGGCCCACCGGACTACACGCCAAGTGAACAGGTTAAAACGGCGCCGTCAAACCGGCGCGCCAAGAACAATCGGGGGTGTTCCCCGGCGCCGTCGAACCGGCGCGCAAAAGCCCAATGGGGCCTTCCCCGGCGCCGTCGAACCAGCGCGCAAAAGCCCAATGGGGCCTTCCCCGGCGCCGTCAACCCGGCGCGCCTCTTCCTGGGGCGCCGAATTAACCCCAAGGCTATATATAGCCTGCCTTCGATAGAAAGAAAAAAAAGGGGGGGACCCGATCAAGAAAGAGAGGAGATATCAAAGAGATCGGAGAGAGGAGGAGGAATCAAAAAGAAAAAAAAAGGGAATTAGAAAGAGAGGGGGGAGGTCCAGGGGTTCTTCGATCTGAAGAGTTTTCTATCCGAGCTCTCGGCGGCCCTCACCCTGCTCCACCGGAGTCTCCCGGAATCGGAGAAGAAGAGCGTCTGTTTCTTATCTATCGAGGTGGGTTTTCCCGTGTTTCATCCGGTGAATCCCTCTGCTCCGCTTTGAGTCTTTTTCCTCTGGGATAATGTAAGTGAAGGAGGGGAGGGGCGATGATATGAGCCTCACCTCCCCTCCCTCACGATGATTTTCTTTTCTCCTTGTCGTTGTAATGGGTTTCCCCTGTTAACGGAAACGGCGGCCGAGCAACAACGTCGGCGCCGAAATGTGTATTCTCTACTTGTCTGTCTGTATTTTTCATATGGATGAATGGAATGGAATGTGAGTCTCTGGCCAATGCCACGTTTCTCTTTCTTCTCTGTTGGCTTCCCTTTTCTTTTTCTTACAGCCGGTGAAACGGTGCCGTGCGATGATGCCAGCGCCGTGGAGGATGAATGCAGAGCACCGTGGGTTTCCTGTGTGAATGACTTCCTTCTTGTTTCGTCTTCCCGACGCTTTATGCCCTGCTATGGCAAGGGCTACATTGATTCCCCTCCCCGGGGGTTTTTTTCTTTCGATCGAATGCTGGGGATTTTCACCATGTAAGGCGGGTCAATATGTGGATTCTTCCAACCTGTCTGGGCCGCCCTCGTAATACCCTTTCTGTTCTTGACCATGAGCAGAGGGAAATAAGGGCGCCCCCATATTCCCGTTATTATTTTCCGAACGTTCCTTGATGAATATTTCTTTGATTTGTGAACATGCATATGCATGAACGTATGTACATCTACAGGCATTAGCTCTGGCCTGCTGGTTATACGAATGATTCTCACCATGCCGTTCTACTGTTTCACTAGTATGGATCAGTAACCCGGGGAGGGGGGAACATCCCCCCTGATTCTTTTTATCTTAACCTCCCGGTTCGAGGGATCTATTTGGTAGTAATGGATCTCCGAGAGCCAGTGAGCATACAGAAATTGGGATAATCCTGACACTACAAAGCCACGGTCCTGGATGGGCCTCGTGGTGGCCATGGGCTGCGTTCCCCTCGTAGGCTAGCCCTCGGGGATTCCTTCCCTATATGGTCGTCCCGATTCGAGTGCTGTGGTGACTCGGGTCGCGCGCCCCTCGCAGGCCAGCCCTCCGGGTTTTCGCTCCCGTATCGAGTCGCCTCACTCACTCACTGTTACCCACGGACTCGGTGCCCCTAGCAGGCTAGCCCTCGGGGTCTACCTATCCGTTCGGGTCTGCCGGCCGCCGTTGCGCCACCCAGTTTTTAGGGGTTTACTCCGCCACGTTAGTATTCCCTGCGTCTCCCCGACAATCCTTTTGGATGGGGAGATGCTGCCGAAATTCCGGCTCGAATGAGTTTAAACTCGGAACAATCGCCGCGCTCGAGTCCGGACCTCGCGCGAGCCCGTGATTCGACCTTTGGATGGTTCGGGACTGATTCGATGGATAATCAACTCAATAAATTCTCAAAATCCTCCAAAACCTTTTAATAAATCCATGAATAAACCGACGAAGCTCCTATTTTTTTTATATAAAATCAGGTTAACTCGGCGCGTTCGTGTGCGATAACGCCTTAAAACGGCGCGCCCTTCCCGGTGCGCTCTTTCCGGCGCGCCCTTCCCGGCGCGCTCTTCCCGACGCGCCCCGGCTCCCCACGCCGTTTTAACAGGGCTGTCCCTTCACCTACGGTCCTGGCGCCGTTTTAAACCTTTTACCTACATTTTAGGGCGCCGTTTCAAACGTTTTAGCCCCTTTCTTCGCATGCTCTGCACCGATTTCGTTCCATATCGTGTCGTCGCATCATTCTAACCCTTTTCCCACTTGTGGGATGATTCCCTATGCTAATCATAGAGGGATGCAAGTTCCTCAACCAAATAAACTGAATAAAATTAGCATATTCAAGCTTGAATCGATATGTCTTGAATCCTCGCTGTTGTGCCTTAGTCCAAGCACTCATATAGCATTAATGCATGCCCGAATGTGTGCATCCTTGGTATATCAAATAACATTGCCAAAAGGTCAGGTTACGCCTGATCGGAGGCTTTGTTACGCGTGAAGGTGGCCCTCGGGCCTAAGTCCTCCGCAATGTACCGGGGTCCACCCTAATAAATCGCGCGTAGTCAATCGTATCATCTTGCATGATAACTTGCCTACTCTATACCCTTTATCCCGGCTTTGACAGCCCACTATCTCGGCAATTAAATGTTCCCTCCTCGTGGGGGATGTAATTAACGCCATAGCCTTCATGGTATGGCAGACTGCTAGTCCCGACCGAACCTCACATTCGCCCGATATGGGTCAGAATGAGCGCACAATAAAATCGTCACTCATGTGACTGGCACACCCGTGTCGTCAATCAGTCAGTTGACTACCAGTTAGCCAAATGGTTGATCGATACGCGAATGAAAAGGGAAAGAAAGAAAATGTTGAAACAAGTCTGGCACGCCCGGTGGGACTAGTGTCACCTTTCATCTCTTTGCCGAGATACTCGGGCTTCGAAGCCCTCTCAAAGACTACTGATTATCGCCTTGTTTGATATTTCAGTGCAAATAATGACGACTCACGGGATAACCGGCGTCGGCTTCAGTCCTACGATCGTCGCCAGACACGCGCAAGGGTACCTGGCGGTGCCCATGGAATTTGGTAGCTTTCCTCCTGCTGTGGGCTTCCCCAACTTCTTGGGGTTGGCCTTTGTCGACATGCTGGAAGTCGAAGCCATGGAACCTGTCGAGGAAACTGTGAAGGAAGTGGAGCCTCTGAAGGCTCCCTGCTGCGATGGTTCGCTCAAGAATCCGGCCCCGGCCGCTAGCTGCCTGGTGCACCACGTTGTACATGGGACGCACCCCATTGTCATCAACAGACGCTCTGGAGGACGTCAGCGTCGCCAGGATCGCAAGAATACTGCTATGATCACCGGAACTGTCTCTCAGTCCGGGAAGTCAATGCTGGTGGGAGGCATGCGTGTCTTCCTCAACGGGCACACGGCGCGGGTGACCCCAGACCGAGTCATCCCAAACGTCCCTGTCCACAACACCTATCAAGCCCTCGCTGGAAGGAGGGCAGAAAGAGAAGAAGACGGCCCCTATGGCCAAGGAAGCTCAGCACTCAAGCCGAAAAAGTTCAAACAGGTGTGGGATCCCAAGCGGACCCGACCTGCCTACCATCTGACACCCATCCGCCGCCGTCCTATGAACGACGAGGCGGGAGCGAGAAGAGAAAGGGGCTTGTCCCCGAAGAATGAAGAACAAGTGGTTGCGGATCCCCCGCGCCGCAAAAGTTTCCGGCCTGCTGCCCGCCAAGCCAACATCCCAGTCACGGGACGAAGATTCCAACATCCGGCCGACAGAGCTCGGCTGGCCTGTATCCCTCCTACTGGAGGTCGACAACTATCCCCCGTACTCTATCAAGAGCGGGGTCAAGAGGAGGTAACCTATCTGATCAGGAACTACTTTCGAGGGCTGGGCAACCCCTCGCTGGGTCAGCAGCGACTGATGCAGACAGTCGCCACTGACGAAGACTACTTCCCATCAGTGGCGGATGAAGAAGATATGGAAGATAGAATGATGGTGTCGTCGGTCGACGACAATGGATACGATGACGGCTTTGAGATCAAAGCCGATGAAGCCTTCCCCGAGCGGGAAGAAAGAAGAAGAATTTCTGTGTTCGAGAGGCTAGCCTTTCCGCAACAAGCAAGGCGGAGGGTCCATCGACAAAGAAGAAGGATTCAGGTTTTCACTTGCAACATGGCTGGCGTGTCCAGCCGATATGGGGAGCTCCCTGAAGACCCCCAAGAACTGGCTCAATTGGCCGTACGGCCGGGGCCAACTACCCGCAGGACAGAAGCAGCAAGAGGGCTTCTGACAATGATGAAAGAGAAACAGCCTCAGGTCTACCTCCACTGGGATGACAAAGCCCCCGTCTTGACCGCTAATGTGGTGACGACGGAAGAAGAAGACGACGTACTCCTCGACATCCTGCCTGAGGGTACGTCCGGGGAGACAACAGAAGGTGTCCCCACCACTATAGATCCATCAATCTTGATGCTGCTGCAAAAATATCAACGGGAAATAGATTCCCTCAAGAAACAGCTGATGGAGAAAACTGAACACTCATCGGCCTCCAAACCACCCGAAGTCCAGGGTGAATCATCCCGGGGAGCGGCACGTCGAGACGACCCTCCTCCGCTTTATACACTACCACAGTCGTCAGAACCAACCGTGACGACAGCACAACAGCGGCCACCACAGCCTCAGCCGCTGCTACCTCCGGTGCTTCCTCAGGTGCACCCAACACCCCCGCTGCTGCATCCTCCACAGGCGACCACCCTGGTCACCCCATACCTGCAGCCAGCGCACTTCTATCCAGAACCGGTTGACCCCACGGTCGTGAACCGGATGATGGTGGAAAGGATGATCGAGCTGAAGCTCGCAGAGAAAAGCGAAGGCGACTACGTCGCATTCGATGCCTATCGGGTGCCCTACCCGCAACACCATGCGGCTAAGCGACTTCCCCCGGGAGTCAACAAGCTGCCCAAATTTGACAAATTCAACGGGAAAGGTTCCCCAAAAGAGCATATTGCATATTATATGACCGTTATGGGTGATCTGGCCACCGACGAGTCATACCTGCTGAAATTCTTCGGGTCCTCGCTGACGGGGCTCGCTTTCGAATGGTATTCCAGTCTCTCGGCCGGGTCAATTAATGACTGGTCAGATATGCAAAGGAAGTTCAGAGAAAGATTCCATGTCACAGAGAGGGAGGTCACAGTGGCCGAACTCTATTCAACAAAACAAAGGGCGGATGAGACAGCCCTTGACTACATCAAGAGGTGGAGGAACCTCGGAATGAGATGTAAGCGGCCCCCGCATCAGGAGGACGCTGTGCAAATATGTAAGCAAAATCTCAGGAGGGAGGTCCTGGAAAAGATGATTGGTATGAAAATACGGTCGTTCGACCGACTGAATAATGTGGTAGCTGAGGTGGAAGCTTTTCTAGCCAAGCCTGTCCCGACGTCAACTGCCAGCATAGCCCAGAAAGGCAAGGCGGCGGAACGGCGCCCCACACCTAAAGAAGCGAATGCCCTTGATATCAAGGCGTTCGAACAACAGAAGGAGAAAGGCAAGAAAGCGGCTCCCCCGCAACCTGCAAAAGCTCCAGATGATAAAGAAGGTCCTTCGCTGAGGGACAAAATGAAGAAGGCTTATTCCTTTCCTAAGGATAAGACCCGGATCCTGTTTGACTGGGTAACAGAATACAATATGGTCACTCTGCCTGAGCCGAGAAGACCAGAAGACCTCAAAAGAAGAGACAGTCCAAGATTCTGCCCCTACCACCAGATGTTGGGACATTCAATCGAAGACTGTTATGTTTTCAAAGACATCATTGAAGGAATGGTGAAGAAGAATGAAATAGAGCTGGGAGAGTACAAAGTAGACCCTCCTCAGCCACATGAAGCTCCTCCCAGAAGAGCAGCAGTCAACATGGTCTCCCTCTTCCAGGCATTACCTGAGGAGATCTCTGAAGCAAGCACACGGTGCACCTACGAAATCCATTTCCTGGAGCCCGTGAAAGAACAACAGGGGTGGCAGCAAATCCCTGTGAAGCACAAGAAGAAGAGGGCACCCCGCCCAAAAGAGGGGGCACATATCCGTGGCATTACACCCCGGCCTGCTCCGCCAGTGGTAGCACCCGTATGGGTCACTCCACCTACAGCTGTCAGAATACACACGCCTAACAGGAGGAGACAATCTCCGCTGCCAGTAATCAAGGAAACCAATCCTGGGGTCCTTCGACTGCAACACTTAATTGAAGGGCTAGATGAATATGTACAGCCCGAACTGAAACCTCTGCTGGTACGGGACCACGTCCCATGGCAGGAGCTGGAGCAACTCTCACTTAGGCAAGGGGAGGAAGCTGAAGTAGCACCACCTCAGGAGAGCAACCTGTTCTGGGGGCAAGCACCTGCAGAAACCAAAAAGAAGAAAAAGAAAAGAAAAAGAAAAGAAAGGCCGCTGGGGCCCATAAAATACAGGTCACCTCCTGTAATACCCTGTCAGCACTCTTTAACCTACCCGGAGAAGAGGAAGAAGAAGAAATTTGCTTCACACCCCATGCTGGGGGAGGCAAGGCCGAGGCCGCAACTGCTGCACATGCCACTCGGTCAGGCCAGAAATGGGGGCGCCAGCCGCCACCCAATCACAACATTATGTTCAGAGGGGAGCAACCCTACAAGACACCTCCGCCGGAAGTTAAGGGAGTCCAAATCCCTCCTCCGTCAGGTCTATACAACAAGACTGGGGGCAAGACAGTCCCTTCATTCCTTGAATTCATGAAGATGTCAAAGGGGAAGCAGCCTTGTCAGGAGGCTAACCCTACGCCCGGGGTCATTCACCCGCAGCCAGCGCAATCCACTGAGGATGCAAATGCAGACGGGGCTTCCCCTACAGCAGCTAATAAAGAAGACCCGACAGCCGATGCCAGTCCAGAGGGTGCCGAGTCCGAGGAAGGTGAAGCAGGTCCGTCAGGGCCCGCGAATCAAAGCCTTTCCAAGCCCAGATGGGCTGAAGAGTTGAAGCTCTCTAATGTCCGAGCTGGGAGCAGAATAATGAAGCTACTCAAGAAGCTCCCTGCTCGATTTACACTGTGGGAGATCCTTTCTTTGAGTGAAGAAACCCGACAGGTGATTATTACTGCTCTGCAGACGCCTGCTCATTTTGAGACCTGCATAGCCGAGGCTATACCAGAAGCCAGTATGACCTTCTCTCCAGAAGACATGCTACTACCTACTGCCAGTTACAACAGGCCGCTATATATGAAAGGGCACCTGAACGGAAGAGAACTGAATCGGATTCTGGTCGATCCTGGTGCAGCAGTCAACGTCCTGACATATAGAATATACGAGAGGTACCACTTTAATGTGCATCTCGAGAAAGTCAGAGATATGCGTATCGCTGGCTTCAACCAAAAGTGTGAAGTATCTATGGGAGTGGCAGAGTTCACACTGACCCTAGCAAATTTCACTACAATGGTGCAGTTTCATATCATTGACTCTCGCACCTCTTACAAAGCACTGCTCGGCCGCCCATGGCTGCATGAAAATATGGTGGTGCCCTCCACGCTCCACCAATGTATCAAATACAGCCTCTAGGGGAAGGAGGAGAGGATATTTGCTGACATCCACCCATTCGAGGTGTTTGAATGTCACTTGGCGGATGCCAACCTATATACGGGGTCTCCCCGGAAGGTTTCTGAAGATGGAGCCCCCGTAGGGGCATCGAAGAACAAATCGGGTGATGGTTGGTATCCACCACCGCCGCACGGATATGTCAAGCCGAAGGTGGTTTCCCACATCACGGCTTCTGGAAATGTCGGCAGGGTGACACCCCCAGCATTATACCCCAAAGCTAAGGAAGTGCATGTTGATCGACAGCACGACCGCATCGGAGTCCCGGCCGGCCTCACCAAGCCAGTCTCCGACCTCAATGATCCCATTGTCGAACCTTTCAAAGCCTGGGAGGTGACACAAGAAGATGGGCCCAGCAGCTTGTTCTATACAGCTGAGGAGCATCCCACTCAGGAGGACACAGACTGCAGCCTCCCTGAGGATCTAGCCAACCCGCGGGTTCCTGTTCAGGGCCTGGCATTTACAACTGATCAAACGGCCAGGATGTTTCAAAAGCAACACATCCCTCCCGATCAACCTCAAAAATGCCAGGAAGCTTTCCAGAAGATGTGGTATCCTGTAAATCTGGATAAAGAAATGAGACGTGTCTCTCAACATCCGGGTCTGGGCTTCACCCTGGAAGACTACTATTACAGTGGGCGGTATGAGGTGGATACCATCTCCACCTTCTATCCAACTGAAGATAGCCCTCTGGGGGCAACCTTTGATGAATATCCGGCGGAAGCTGAACATGCCGAATTGGCTCTATCCCGGAATCAACAAATGGAGACCTTGATCTCCTGCCGGTGCTGGGAGCAAGTTCATCCTGAAGAAGTAGCCTTTCAAGCCGAATTTGATACGGCTAGCAACAGCGAAGCCGAAGACATTCAAGAAGTAGGAGTCTCTCCCTCTACAGAGATCCTACTACTGACAACTTCAACACCCTTTCTGCCAATCAGGGAGGCCTTGGTCAACTCCAATCAAGGAGAGCCAGCTACCAGGGAAGAAAAAGCCACTTCTGCGGAAGATACAACTGTCCCAGAAGACGAAACTTCCTCAACTTCTGCTACAAATCCAATATGCTGTCCGAGTTCGGCGGCAAACAACTACTGGCCTGTCATGGCTGCAACCTCATCTGCAAGCACTGAAGCTGTTCTCTCACCCTCGGGAGCTGCAACGGCAACGGAAGTGTCAATAGATCCATCCACACAGCCGCTAGCACAAGAGATCAAGAGACCTCAGGAAGCTCTGACAGTGTCTGACGAGGAAGTCGAAGTACTCGACCCTCAAGATGGTATTCCAGACTTCGTCGACCTCCATCCGGCACCTCCGAAAATAGAAGACGGAGGCCAAGCCACAGTCGATGAACTAATAGAAGTCAACTTGGGATATGAGCAGGACCCTAGGCCTACCTTCCTCAGTGCCCAACTGTCCCCAGAAGAACGGAAGCTGTACATTCAACTACTGCTAGAATACCGGGATTGCTTCGCCTGGACTTATAAAGAGATGCCAGGTCTAAGCCCCGCCGTCTTACAACATGAGCTGGCAATCAACCCTGAAGCCGAGCCGGTGAAGCAACCGCCGCGACGCATGAGGCCAGAGCTCATCACCCAAATCTGTGCCGAAGTTGACAAGCTCATTGATGTGGGATTTGTTGAAGAAAATCAGTACACCACATGGCTGGCGAATATCATCCCCGTGAAAAAGAAGAATGGACAGATCCAGATTTGTGTTGACTTCTGAGATCTAAATAAAGCCTGCCCTAAAGATGACTTTTCGGTGCCAATAACCGAGGTCATGATCGATGCTACAACCGGCCATGAAGCTCTGTCATTCATGGATGGGTCTTCCGGCTACAATCAGATTTGGATTGCGGAGCATGACCGGGTCCATACTGCTTTCCGAACTCCTAAAGGCATTTATCATTACAAGAGAATGCCATTCGGACTGAAGAATGCAGGCGCAACCTATCAGCGCGCAATGACCAAAATTTTTGATGAATTGCTCTACCACAAGGTCGAGTGCTACATAGATGACCTGGTGGTGAAAACCAGAAGAAAGGAAGATCACCTGCAAGACCTCCGGATTATTTTTCAGAGGCTGAGACAGCATGAGCTAAAAATGAATCCTATGAAATGTGCGTTCGGAGTGTCGAGCGAAAAATTCTTGGGCTTCGTCGTCCGATATCGAGGGATCGAGATAGACCCTGCAAAGATCAAGGCAATACAGGAGTTACCTCCACCAAAGAACATCTCCGAGCTGAGGTCACTACAGGGCCGCTTGGCCTATATCCGGCGATTCATTTCCAATCTGTCAGGGCGATGCCAGCCTTTTCACAAGTTGATGATGAAAGATGTTCCCTTTTATTGGGATGAAGATTGCCAGACAGCCTTTGACAAGCTAAAAGACTATCTGAAGACTCCTCCAGTATTGGGCGCACAGGTGAAAGGACGGCCGTTGATACTGTATATAGCAGCTACACATAATTCTCTGGGGGCAATGCTAGCCCAGAATAATGAAGAAGGGAAAGAGCAAGCCCTCTATTACCTCAGTCAGAGACTGGTCAGAACCGAAGAAAAATATACTTATATTGAGAAGATCTGCCTGGCACTAGTCTTCGTAGTCAAAAAGCTCCGGCATTACATGTTGTCGCATGAAATCAGCTTGGTGTCCAAGGAGGATCCCCTGAAATATATCATGTCCCAGCCGGCACTCAAAGGCCGCCTAGGCAAATGGGCGGTAATCCTTATGGAGTTTGATGTCTCCTACGTACCGCGCAAAGCCATCAAAGGTCAAGCTATTGCAGACTTCTTTGCTGAGCACCCAATACCCGGGGAAAGCCCGTGGGAACCGGAACTTCCCGAGGATGAAACCCTAGAAGCCGCCCAAGTACAGCCTTCCTTATGGCAGCTATACTTTGATGGCGCTTCCAGAATTGACACCTCTGCCACCGGATCATCCAGGGTCAGAGCAGGGGCGGGCATAGTCTTGAAGTCCCCAGAAGGTGAAGTGGTGCATACATCCTGCTCCATAAACAAACAATGCACAAACAATGAAGCAGAATATGAAGCCCTGATAATCGGGTTGCAGATTGCTCTGTCCATGGGAATTCAGATGCTGGAAGCATTCAGAGACTCCATGCTAGTTATAAAACAGCTGGAAGGAGAGTTCGAGGTGCGAAAGCAAGAGCTCCTCCCCTATCACCAGTTGGCAATTCGCCTGATGTCAAGATTTTACCTCATCAGCATCAAGCACATCAATCGAGGCTGGAATGCTCAGGCAGACGCCCTCGCTAAGCTGGCCAGTTCATTGGCGGTCCCGCCAGACACAAGCCTGAATATAACAGTGATCAACCGCCGACAGGTCCCCAGTGTAACAGAGGTTCTGGCCGACGAACATGAGATGGAAGTAGCAGTCGTCGAAGGGGTTCAACAGCCCGATTGGCGAGAGCATCTCTTACGCTGGTTTCAACACCAGCAACTTCCAAAAGAAAAGGAACAAAGAATGAAGCTCCTGAGGATCAAGGATTCTTACGAGATGAGAAGCGGGACCTTGTTCCGAATTATGGCAGATGCCCGAAGGAAAGTCCTACTCCGTTGCTTGTCTTCAACAGAAGCAGGATAGGTGATGCAAGAAGTTCATGCAGGATCAGCCGGGGCACACCAGGCTGGTCGAAAATGAAGATAGAGATAAATAAATTGGGTTACTATTGGCCCACTATATTTAATGATTGCTGCAAGTTTGCCAAAGCTTGTCAGAAATGTCAAGAGCACGCTAATGTGGCGAGAAGACCTCCAGTGCCACTGCATCCCACCCTACCAAGTTGGCCATTTGCTCAGTGGGGCACGGACGTGGTAGGGCCACTGCCAGCATCTTCATCAGGGTGCAGATACATCTTAGCCGCTACAGACTACTTCTCCAGATGGGCGGAGGCAGTAGCACTAAGAGATGTGACCGGAGAACTAGTTGCAAGATTCTTCCGGCAGAATGTAATATTCCTGTTCGGGATCCCCAGCCGAATCATCTCTGATAACGGCAACCATTTCAGAAATCAGAAGGTTTATCGGCTGGCCGACAAATACAAAATTGACTGGAGGACATCGTCCCCCTACAACCCTCAAGCCAATGGACTAGTAGAGGCCTTTAACAAGACCTTGTGCACACTATTGGCGAAGACTGTCAAGTCTAACAAAAAGGATTGGGAAGAAAGGATGTACGAAGCACTTTGGGCTTATCGTACTGTCTACAAGACCCCGACCGACTGTTCACCCTTCTCCTTTGTCTATGGGTCGGAAGCTGTAGTGTCGATTGAACTTGAAGTTCCTTCATTGCGAGTTGCCATCCAGCACGGATTAGTCAGTGGTGAGCAGACCAATGCAGAAAGAAGATTGGAAGAGCTCGCTGAGCTCGAAGGAAAACGCCTCCAGGCGCAACAAAACATCCAACTCTACCAAGCTCGCATGGCCCGTGCTTTTGACAAGTTAGTCAAGGGTCGAGAGTTCAAGAAAGGAGACCTGGTGATGGTCAAAAGAAGAGAAGTGATAGCCTCTAACCCCAAAGGGAAGCTGGTCGAAAACTGGGTCGGACCGTATATCGTCCGCCGAGTATATGAAGGGGGTGCCTACGTCCTTGTAGACCACAAAGGAGTCATCCAGTTCTCTCCCCTCAACGGAAAACACATTAAGCTGTATCATGCGGCGCAGCCGACACACCCCGAGTGATCGGTCGGAACATACCCTTTCCTTGGTTAGCGGCATTCCGCCCTAATCGAGCTATTTCCCCTTGTTTAGTGGCATTCTGATGGGGACATCACTTACCACTTCCCATTTCCCCGTGGGTCCCGATGCTTGCCACTATTTTCATCTCAAGCTTCTGAGTCTAGCTATGTAATTTTTACATTTTTTCTTGAGTCTTAAATCATGTAATTTTCTTTTTATTGAGTCAAGTACCTAAGTTAGTAAGTCATCTACCTAAGTCTAAGGTTTCATTAAGTGGCCAAGAGGGTTAATGGGTTATCATATCTTATTGGGCCATATCATTAGCTTGGCCCATGGGCGCCCCTCTCCCCACCCCTTGGTCTTCTATCATTAGTCCTTTTCACAGGGACTTTTTGTAAAATGGGGATTTCCTATATATAGGACCCCAACCCCCCCCCTCTTTTGAAGATAATGAAGTATTGAATATTTGAGCATAAGTGCACCCCTCTCTCTCTCTCTAGCTCTCTCATTCTCTCTCTCTCTCTCTAAATTTCGAAATTCACTCTCTCTCCTCCCTATTCTCCCCTAATTAAGACCCCTCCCCCTTCCCCATACCTCCCATTTAATCCCCCTCCAACCCCTAGGTGGAAGCCCCTCTTCCAAGGCACCCCTTGGCATTCCCCATACACCCCCTCACTTCCCCAAGCACCCCCTTCACCCCTCCCAAGCTAAAATTCGAATTCTCCTCCCTTTGGGACTGCACCACATTCATTCCCAGCCCCCCTCACCTCCCTAGGTCGCAGCCCCCAACCCCCCTTCCCATTGTTCTTCCTTTGGCCAACCAAGTTCTCCCACCCCTCTCCCCCCCTTTGATCAGTCTGCAGGTGGCTGAAGAAGGTACGACTTGCAGAAGCTTCCCCGGATTCACACGGTGACATCCAGAGGCATACCATACCTTTATGGAAAGGGCGTCCAGTCCACTACGCAGGTGAGGAAGAATCGTACCATTCCGTGTTCGGGGCTGTCTGAGAGAGCCAATCTCCCCCGACCGCGCAGAGCTCCATCAGCAGAGTTCCTGAACCCTGTTCAAAGCTACACCACGGCCGACGGTGAAAGATTCAAGCCGCAAGCTCTTCTAAAAATATCTTCCTCCACCAGTCCTCTTTCTGGATCAAGAAGCGGAAGTACATTCGGCATCCGGAGGTCAGAGTTTTGATCTTTCTTCCTCAACTGGTCGGATCTGCCTCCCACAGTTGGCAGTGACCTGCCTCAACTCATTGGCATTCCCCAGTCCATCCCGACATCGGACGGCTTCCCCGTCAGTTTTCAGCGCAGAGGGATTGTCCACGGTTCCAGAAACTCTGACGGTTTGAGATTTGGCATCCGGGAGCGGCCAGGACAACTTCTGCAATCCACTGCTCATATCTGGTAGCTGCTGCGGCCAGAATCTGTAACCCGGTTTGTCGCTGCACCACGAGTAACCGTGGAGGATTCAGACCAACGGCCTTTCTTCAAAGTTCTTCCTCCACCTGTTCCCAACCAGAAGCAAGAAGCGGAACCACAGTCGGCATCCGGGAGCCAAAGTTCTGATTTTTCCCCTACAGTCGCGCGGGTCTGCCTTCCCCAGTCCTCTACGACCAGCACTCACTCATCGACGTCCCCCAGGTCACCCGGACCTCCGACGGCCTCCCCGTCAGTTTTTCTGTGTAGAGGCTTTGTCCACGGTACCAGCGACTCCGATGGTTCGTGATTCTCCATCCAGGAGTGACCGGAGCAACTTCTGCAAGTTACAGACAGAAACAGGGAGCCACCCGCCCCAGAATCTGTTGCTCTACTCAGACCTCCACTACAGCCGTCGACGACGTCAGAAGAAATCAACATAATTCTGAGGCGTTCGGGTTCCTGTTACGAGAAGATTCCTCCTGAGCTCGACAACGGCAAAATTCCTGGCTGTGATCTACAGTAATTATACCGACCGTCTGTCCCCAACCACAACAAGAAGTCTGGGTCGGAAGCGGCTCCTCCTTGTGGGTTTCTCGGTCAATCTACCCTTCTCGCCTGGCCGGCTTACCGCCCCTCCCTGCGGGAGGTAGTGTTTGTTGTAACCCATCATTTCCCACCCCCGAGATCACCCTCCTGCGTGAGGAGTAGTGAATGTACACTTAAACAGGTTCGAAGCTTCATCGGCGCAGTGTGCGGGGAACCCACACTTCTCCGCTCGCCCTCGTCTCCGATCGGGATCGGTGTCTTCACGCCGATCAGGTGAGCCACTCACACTACTCTTTGCCGGCTTTCTCTTGCTTAATTAGTATTGCATCCTCAGTACCGTCGGCGTAAGAGAGTGCCCGAACCCGATTTATCTTCTAGTTGCGTGATTACCGCGGGTGAGTTGTGAGCGTGACATTTCAACCCTCGCCCTCGGCGTGCCGGTCGCCCTTGATTTTGGGCATCCTTGGCTCATTGGGATCTAATCCTAGCTGGCCAAACCTTTGGAGCCCCGAGATCCAACCTCGGACCCTCACCGCCATCGCCGGTCCTTCTACGGATCCGAGTGTGCTTACGCGAGTGAATCCGCCAGTGTGACGTTACCAACTTGTTGTGTTGCTTGCTATTCTAGGTCCAAGGGGTAGTTTCATCGTCATCCATCATTGTGTCACATCAAATTGGTATCATAGCAAGTTTTATACTTGTCTCTACGAGTCTAGTCCATGGGCACGCTTGCATTAGAGTCCCCGACAGACCGTCCCATGTATTGTCCACCACCCACTGTCAATGAGTCTACGGACCAAATGATCCCTCTCCCAATCATATCCCTTGCATACCTACCCAATGGAGAGCCTACGGAAATTGATTTCATTGACTTAGAGTCTGATAATCGGGTATCCCCCGATATCGTTGCCTCTCTTTCTAGGACCGGACAAATCGTGCACGACGGAGACCAAGTCTTCGTTGAATTCCATAAATGGTTTGGGAAGACCACATACTGTGATGGAGCTTGGTGTCAAATTGGGACTATGGCGGGGCCTTGCATAATCCTAGGTAGGAGATGGTTAGATGAAAGGAAGGCCAACATTGACCCGACACGTCGGACTTGCCTTGTTCATCCGCCACACCTTCCGGGAGCCTTCCGATTCAACAACACCCATGTCCTCTCCCATCCACCAGAGTCCCCTCCTTGTTCACCACCCCATGTGCATCACACACCGGCTAGCAACACCCCACCATCAAAAGACCTTCCCACCCCATTGGCTTTAGAAGAAGTAGCCACCCCTTTCCAAAAGGAACTTGAGGAGGTGACCAAAGACCATGAGGCTCCCCTAGAATGGGAGGAGGAATATGAAGCCCAATGTCAAGAGTTGGGTCAAGAGAACTCTTCCCTACCCACAGAAGACCCATTGGGCCTAATTGGATGCCATGCACCAACCATCATCACCCCACCCCCGATAGACCTTCCCATTCCCTTGAGAAAGGAAACCACAACCCTACTCCAACCTAGGCCTCCACTTCTTCCCCTACCGATCCTGAACCAAATTTCCCTTTACCTTCCACCCCGGGGGTACCATACACCTACCCTCATCACTCCACCTTCAAAAGACCATCTCACCTCCTTGGTAGAGGAACCCATGACTCCCACACCCGCCATCATAGTGGTGGACACCCTAGAACCACTCCCCACCTTGGAGGAAACCCTTGCCCAAACCAAGGAAAGAACTTCACCTTTTACACCACCCTCTCTAAATAGGAGTGAACTTTTCATAAGTGAGCCCCTGGCTAAATGGTTAGAGGAAAATCTGGTTCACCCTATCCTGCCCCATGTCAACCCTCCCATGGAACGACACCTCCCCATAGTACCCTTCTCCACCTATCACACTACCATCCAATCCTCTTACCAAGTGGAAACTCTAGGAGACCTCCTACAAGGCCTAGCATGGCAAGTGGAGTTGACGGCTATGTTGAACTCTATGGTCGACCAACCTAGGAGCCTTGGTCTTCTACACCCATGTGTCGGGTCTATCACTTCGGTTTGCACTGTTGGTTGCTACATTAGCGACCTCCTTCTCTTTCTTCCCACACCCGATGAGCCCGAGGCCATCCTTAAATTGGAGCTCCTCATTTCAGGAAGAAAACCCAGCCATCCCCTAAAGGCTAACCCACCCACCAACAACTTTTGCCCAAAAAACTCAATAGAGGTAAATGACTCCCCACCACATGTGGACCTAGAGTTTCTAGGTAACCCATACCATGACCCATTCGATCCCTTCCTATACCCACCCACCTTACTCAACACCAACATTTTCCTACCACAACCTACCATGATGAGTCAAGACTACCTCTCCCAAGACCATGAGGACCAAGAGTTCCTCCCCCTAGATGACCCATTCCATGACCCCTTTGATCCCTCCCAATGGAAGCCAAAGAACCCATGGGACCTAGTCGCCTTACCCACCACCCACCTTTTCCTACCCTCACACACCATGTCAAACCTAACCCACCCATTCCAAAACTTAGCCCACACCATGAGAGCCATGACCAAGGGTGACATCCACCTAGGAAATGAGGAATTAACCCATCCCAAGATGTCCACTTTCTGGGACCCCTTCGAACCCCATGAGTGGAGACCCCCAAACCAACTCTCACCAAAAGATGGGACCATCTTGATAGGAATGCATGGGCCACAACATTTTACCCCATCCGGTAGGGCTAGTCATCTCATTTGTGTCACATACACACTAGGTCCAGTGCATGGCAGGTTCACATTTGGATATGTAGGTCCACCCCTATTCATCATCCATCTTATGCAAGTTAGGAGCATCCATGGTTGTCCGGATCCTCCATCATTCATCACACTCACTCACAAGAGGGACACCTATGGATGCCTCGGTCCTCCCAAATTCTTCAAAGTCATCATAACATCACTACATGATAGGTCTACTTTTGGTTGCCCTGGTCCCCCATTGCATACCACACACTTCCCACCCCCACCGCACCGTAGCTCAAGGCATACTCATTCAGGCAAGCATCTAGCAATGGGCGATGACGATCATAATGAGCGGGCAAAAGATTCACGAGTGGCACTTGAATTCCAAGAAGGCAACCTCACGATGGTGGCTTTGGAATGGCTCTACCTTAGGGCCACCTTCAAATCGAGGGCACGAGGACTTGGACCTTCCATGTTCCAAAGTGGCTTTGGCAAAACTGGCTTATGGATTGAATTTACTAATGGGTTATGGGATATACCCCAATTCTCAAGCGACTGACCCAGCACCCTATTTGGGCACCGCGGCGAATCCTCGTGAGTACTTTGAGCCTATACCTTCCTTTAAAGAGGGACACCCCGGAGAGCATCCACAAAATAGCCTTGAGAGCCCGACGTGTACACAGAGGGGCAATACTATGCAAGCAGGGTTCCATCGCCAGCATAAGGGTGTGTCCGGGCCACCTTGAGAGGATGAGGGGCCGTCCCCTGGTCGCAGGTGCAGGTTGAGTTTGGAGGATGAGGATCGCCCTGAGCAGCTCCCCCGGTGAGCCTTTACTCGACGGAGTCGAGTTTTCCGCACCCCGGGAGTATGATGGGGACATCACTTACCACTTCCCATTTCCCCGTGGGTCCCGATGCTTGCCACTATTTTCATCTCAAGCTTCTGAGTCTAGCTATGTAATTTTTACATTTTTTCTTGAGTCTTAAATCATGTAATTTTCCTTTTATTGAGTCAAGTACCTAAGTTAGTAAGTCATCTACCTAAGTCTAAGGTTTCATTAAGTGGCCAAGAGGGTTAATGGGTTATCATATCTTATTGGGCCATATCATTAGCTTGGCCCATGGGCGCCCCTCTCCCCACCCCTTGGTCTTCTATCATTAGTCCTTTTCACAGGGACTTTTTGTAAAATGGGGATTTCCTATATATAGGACCCCAACCCCCCCCCCCCTCTTTTGAAGATAATGAAGTATTGAATATTTGAGCATAAGTGCACCCCTCTCTCTCTCTCTAGCTCTCTCATTCTCTCTCTCTCTCTAAATTTCGAAATTCACTCTCTCTCCTCCCTATTCTCCCCTAATTAAGACCCCTCCCCCTTCCCCATACCTCCCATTTAATCCCCCTCCAACCCCTAGGTGGAAGCCCCTCTTCCAAGGCACCCCTTGGCATTCCCCATACACCCCCTCACTTCCCCAAGCACCCCCTTCACCCCTCCCAAGCTAAAATTCGAATTCTCCTCCCTTTGGGACTGCACCACATTCATTCCCAGCCCCCCTCACCTCCCTAGGTCGCAGCCCCCAACCCCCCTTCCCATTGTTCTTCCTTTGGCCAACCAAGTTCTTCCACCCCTCTCCCCCCCTTTGATCAGTCTGCAGGTGGCTGAAGAAGGTACGACTTGCAGAAGCTTCCCCGGATTCACACGGTGACATCCAGAGGCATACCATACCTTTCTGGAAAGGGCATCCAGTCCACTACGTAGGCGAGGAAGAATCGTACCATTCCGAGTTTGGGGCTGTCTGGGAGAGCCAATCTCCCCCGACTGCACAGAGCTCCATCAGCAGAGTTTCTGAACCCTGTTCAAAGCTACACCACTGCCGACGGTGAAAGATTCAAGCCACAAGCTATTCTACAAATATCTTCCTCCACCAGTCCTCTTTCTGGATCAAGAAGCGGAAGTGCATTCGGCATCTGGAGGTCAGAGTTTTGATCTTTCTTCCTCGACTGGTCGGATCTGCCTCCCACAGTTGGTAGTGACCTGCCTCAACTCATCGGCATTCCCCAGTCCATCCTGACATCGGACGGCTTCCCCGTCAGTTTTGCAGCGCAGAGGGATTGTCCACGGTTCCAGAAACTCTGACGGTTTGAGATTCGGCATCCGGGAAGGGCCGGGACAACTTCTGCAATCCACTGCTCATATCTGGTAGCTGCTGCGGCCAGAATCTGCAACCCGGTTCGTCGCTGCACCACGACTAACCGTGGAGGATTCAGACCAATGGCCTTTCTTCAAAGTTCTTCCTCCACCTGTTCCCGACCAGAAGCAAGAAGCGGAACCACAGTCGGCATCCGGGAGCCAAAGTTCTGATTTTTCCCCTACAGTTGCGCGGGTCTGCCTTCCCCAGTCCTCTACGACCAGCACTCACTCATCGACGTCCCCCAGGTCACCCGGACCTCCGACGGCCTCCCCGTCAGTTTTTATGTGTAGAGGCTTTGTCCACGGTACCAGCGACTCCAACGGTTCGTGATTCACCATCCAGGAGCGACCGGAGCAACTTCTGCAAGTTGCAGACAGAAACAGGGAGCCACCCGCCCCAGAATCTGTTGCTCTACTCAGACCTCCACTACAGCCGTCGACGACGTCAGAAGAAATCAACATAATTCTGAGGCGTTCGGGTTCCTGTTACGAGAAGATTCCCTCTGAGCTCGACATCGGAAAAATTCCTGGCTGTGATCTACAGCAATTACACCGACCGTCTGTCCCCAACCACAGCAAGCAGTCTGGGTCGGAAGCGACTCCTCCTTGTGGGTTTCTCGGTCAATCTACCCTTCTCGCCTGGCCGGCTTACCGCCCCTCCCTGCGGGAGGTAGTGTTTGTTGTAACCTATCATTTCCCACCCCCGAGATCACCCTCCTGCGTGAGGAGTAGTGAATGTACACTTAAACAGGTTCGATGCTTCATCGGCGTAGTGTGCGGGGAACTCACACTTCCCCGCTCGCCCTCGTCTCCGATCGGGATCGGTGTCTTCACGCCGATCAGGTGAGCCACTCACACTACTCTTTGCCGGCTTTCTCTTGCTTAATTAGTATTGCATCCTCAGTACCGTCGGCGTAAGAGAGTGCCCGAACCCGATTTATCTTCTAGTTGCGTGATTACCGCGGGTGAGTTGTGAGCGTGACATTTCAACCCTCGCCCTCGGCGTGCCGGTCGCCCTTGATTTTGGGCATCCTTGGCTCATTGGGATCTAATCCTAGCTGGCCAAACCTTTGGAGCCCCGAGATCCAACCTCGGACCCTCACCGCCATCGCCGGTCCTTCTACGGATCCGAGTGTGCTTACGCGAGTGAATCCGCCAGTGTGACGTTACCAACTTGTTGTGTTGCTTGCTATTCTAGGTCCAAGGGGTAGTTTCATCGTCATCCATCATTGTGTAACATCAAATTGGTATCAGAGCAATTTTTAGACTTGTCTCTACGAGTCTAGTCCAACCCCCGCCATAGAGATCGCCCATGTCCAGGAAGAAGAAGGAACTTCACATGGTGGTCTTCACCTTACACCACCCTCCTCAATAAGGACCGAGCTTATCATAGGAGAACCCCTTTCACACTGGCTAAAGAAGAACCCATTGGGAGATCTCGTGGTCCATGCTTACCCACCCATGGAGCAAAATCTTCCTATAGTACCCGTATCCACCTATCACACCACAATCCAATCATCCTATCAGGTGGAAACATTAGGGGATTCTCTTGAGGGTCTAACTTGGCAAATGAAGCTAACTGGCATGTTGACCACGGTAGCCGACCAACCTAGGAGTCTTAACCTCCTACATCTATGTGTCGGGTCCATCTCTTCCATTTACACTGTGGGTTGCTACACTAGCGACCTTCTTTTATCCCTCCCCATACCCGAAGGGCCCGATGCTATCCGCGAATTGGAGATACTTATTTCAGGTAGGATGCCAAGCCCTCCAAACATGACCAACCAACCCTCCTCGAACTTCGGTTCAATTACTACATTTGAGGAGGAGGACTCACCATCATTTGAAGACCTTGAGGTGAAAGAATACCTCACCCTTGGTAACACATTCCATGACCCCTTTGATCCCACCCTGTGGAAGACAATGAATCCATGGGACCTGACCGCCCTACCCACCACCCACTCCCTCCTACCCTCACCAACCATGCTAGAACCAACACACCTCGTCCTAGACCCAGCCCACACCAAGGGAACCATGACCATGGGTAGTATACACCTAAGGAACAAGGTAGTACCCCACCCCAAGATGCATACCTACTATGATCCCTTCGACCCTTACAAATGGGAGCCTAAAGGCCACCCCATACCCACACACATGGTCATCATCTCTAGGAGAGGAAAGCACCCATCTTGGCATGTAACATCATTCGACAAGGGTCATGAGTCCAGCCCTCCCATGCATGTCACGCACAGTTTAGGCTCAATGCATAACTGGCCTACATTTGGTTGTGCTGGCCCACCCACATTCTTCATAGCCCTTGCACTTAAATGGAGCACACGTGGATGTCCGGGTCCCCCGATAATTCTCACAGCCATACACGATAGATCCACCTATGGTTTCCCAGGCCCCCCTGAGTCCACAAGATGCCTCCTCACATCCATGAATGATAGGTCTATGTACGGTTGCCCCGGTCCCCCTCTGCATACCACATACTTCCCACCCCCACCGCACCATCACTCAAAGCATTCTCATTCAAGCAAGCATCCAAATATGGGTAGTAACGATCATAATGAGCGGGCTATAACTCAAGGGTGGCACTTTGAAATCTAAAGAGGTAACCTCGCGATGGTGGCATTGGAACGACTCTATCTTAGGGTCACCTCCAAATCGAGGGCACGAGGACTTGAACCTTTCATGTTCCAAGTGACTTTGGCAAACCTGGCTTATGGATTAGATTTACTAATGGGCTATGGGATATACCCCAATTATCATGTGGCTGATCCGGCACCCTATATGGACACCGCGGTGAATCCCAGTGAGTGTTTTGAGCCTATACCTTCCTTTAAGAGGGACACCCCAGAGAGCTTCCACAAAATAGCCTTGAGAGTCCGGCGTGTACACAGAAGAGCAATACTATGCAAGCAGGGTTCCAACGCCAGCATGAGGGTGTGTCCGGGCCGCCTTGAGAGAATGAAGAGCCGCCCCAGGTGCAGGTTGAGTTTGGAGATTGCGGGTCGTCCTGAGCTACTCCCCCGGTGGGCCCTTAACTCGACGGAGTCGAGTTCTCCGCACCCCGGGAGTATGATGGGGACATCCCTTACCCTTTCACTCCGTGGGGTCCTGCTACTCGCCACTTTGTTCGCCATCATTTTCTGAGTCTTGCCATGTAATTTCCACATTTTTCTTGAGTCATAATCATGTAATTTTGCCTTTTATTGAGTCTATTATCGAAGTTAGTTAGTCATTTACCTAAGTCCAAGGATTCATTAAGTGGTTTAATAGGTTAGTGGGTTGTAGGCCTTAATGGGCCATTTCATTGGGCCTGGCCCATGGGCGCCCCCTTCCCCACCCCTTGGTCTTCTGTTATTAGTCCATTTTCCAGGGACTTCTATGTAATTGGGGATTCCCTATATATAGGACCCCAACTCCTCATTTTGAAGCTAATTGATGAATGCATGAAAATTGAAACCCACTTGAATCCCCCTTGAGTCTTCTCTCTCTCTCTCTAGCTCTCTCTCTCTCTAGTTCTCTCTCTCTCTCTCCTAGGGGCGAATTCCCCTCTCTCTCCTCCCCCTCTCTCTCTAAATTTCGAATTCCCCCTCTCTCCTCACCCCTTGCCACCTCACTTGCCACCTAGGCAAGTCCCTTCAACTCCCAAGGCCCCATTACTCTCTCCATTACTCATTCCACCTTCCCAAGCAACCATTCACATTCCCTAGACAACCCTCCCTATTCCCCACACATCTTCCAACATCCAAGACAACCTTCCCTCTCCCACAAGCAACCCTCCCACTTCCCCACACCCTCATTCACACCCCAAGCCATCAGTTTGCGCACCACTCCCCACCCCTCTAGCCTTGGCCGACCACTCCCCTCCCCCATCTCCTAGGTTCGGCCCCCCCACTCCCCTCCACCCCAGCACCCCATTCCACCAGCTCCGCCCCTCTCTTCACCCCCACACATCCCTCCCCCATCTGCAAACACCTCCCCTTTCCCTCCATTAACAAACTTCAATCCCCCTTAACCTAACCCCACCACCATCCCATCCCTTTGGTCACATCTGCAGGTAACAGAAGACTGTCCGTCTTGCAAAAGCTCCCCTGCGTTCATACGGCGACATCTGAGGGCATACCCTACCATTCTGGAAAGGTCGTCCTGTCCACTTCGCAGGCGAGGTGGAATCGTCCAGTTCCGAGTTCGTGACCGCCCGTGAGAGCTGTTCTACCCCGACTGCGCCAGACACCACCTGCAGCCAGCCTGAGCCCGATTGGAAGCTGCTTCACGACCAACGGTGGAGGAATCAGGCGGTAGTCTCTTCTTCAAAGTTCTTCCTCCCCCTGTCTACTTCCAGGAGCAGAAGGCAGAACTTAGTTCGGCATCCGAGAGCCAGAGTTGCAAACGTTCTTCCTCAGTCGCACGGATCTGTCTCCTGCAGTCGGCAGCGACCAGTACCTACTCTTCAGGGCACACCAACCGCCCACGGCCTTTGATTGCAACCCCGTTGACTCCTTATGAAAGCCACCTCAACTACGAGACGACGCCACTGGTTTCGTGCCATTTGGAGCTCGGGAGTGCCCGTGACAGCGTCTGCAACCTGCTGCTACAGAACCTGGACCACGCGGTGCAGCCTCTGCAGAGAATCAGAACCAGCTTGCAAGCTCTGCCACGGCGAACCACGGCGGAATCAGACTGAGGTTTCTTCTTCAAAGATCTTCCTCCCCCTGTCCCCGACCAGGAGCATGAAACAGAAGTACAGTCAGCATCTGGGAGCCCAAGTTCTGATTTTTCTCCTTCAGTCGCGCGGGACTGCCCTCCCCAGTCTTCTACGGCCAATAGTCACTCATCGGCATCCCCCAGGCCACCCTGACCTCCGGCGACCTCCCCGCCAGTTTTACTGCAAAAAGGGTTTGACCACGGTTCCATGACTTCTGACGGTTCGTGATTCGGCATCCAGGAGCGACCAGGTCCACTTCTGCAAGTTGTTGGCAGAAACAAGGAGCGGCTGCGCCCAGGATCTGTCATCCTGCTCAAAGTCCAGCCCGAACCAGTACCCTCCCCAGAAGAAATCGGAAAAATTCTGAGGCGTCCCCGGTTCAGTTACAAAGACGACGCAGCTGATCTCATGTCCGGAAAAATTCCTGAACGTGATTTACGACCTCTACAGCGGCGGGCTGTCAGTGATCACAGCAAGCAGGGAACTCCGTTCGGCTTCACCGGCCCGACTTCCGGCGAATCTCCCGCCCCCGCTTGGCCGGCTCACCGCCCCTCCCTGCGTGGAGGTTGTGTTTGAATGTAATACAACTAATTCCCACCCCCGAGCCCACCCTCCTGCGCGAGGTGTAGTGAATGTAAACTTAAACAGGTTTTTGAAGCTACATCGGCGCAGTGTGCGGGGACCACATGCACTTCCCCGCTCGCCCTCGTCTCCGCCCGGGATCGGCATCTTCACGCCGATCAGGTGAGCTCCTGGCCACTCTCCCTTGCTGGTTTTTACTGTTGCTTAGCTTAGTATCGCTCTTAGTTACCGTCGGAGGTGAGGCGAGTGCCCGATCCGTAATTCAATCCAATCGAGTGTTCACCGCGGGGTGAGTTGAGAGAGAGCCATTACATCCCACGCCCTCGGCGTGCCGACTACCCGTGAAATCGGGCATCCCTGGCCCATTGGGATCTATCCCTATCCGGCCGACCCTTGGAGCCGCAAGGTCCAAACTCGGACCCTCACCACCATCGCCGGTCCTCCTACGGATCCGAGCGTGCTTCCGCGAGTGAAACCGCATGTGTGACGTTGCCGACTCATAGTGTTGCTTGCTATCCTAAGTCCAAGGGAGTCGCGTCACATCAAAATTTGGTATCATTATCCTCCACTGCATTTGGTGTCACATCACATTCCGCCCTAACCAAGTTACCCTTTCCTTGGCTAGTGGCATTCCGCCCTAACCAAGCTACCCTTCCCTTGTTTAGCGGCATTCCGCCCTAATCAAGCTACCCTTTCCTTGGTTAGCGGCATTCCGCCCCAATCGAGTTATTTCTCCTTGTTTAGTGGCATTCCGCCCTAACCGAGCTATCCTTTCCTTGGTCTAGTGGCACTCCACCCTAACCGAGCTACCCTTTCCTTGGTCTAGTGGCACTCCGCCCTAACCAAGCTACCCTTTCCTTGGTTTAGTGACACTCCGTCCTAACCGAGCTACCCTTTTCTTGGTCTAGTGGCACTCCGCCCTAACTAAGCTACCCTTTCCTTGGTCTAGTGGCACTCCGCCCTAACCGAGCTACCCTTTCCTTGGTTTAGTGGCACTCCGCCCTAACCAAGCTATCCTTTCCTTGGTCTAGTGGCACTCTGCCCTAACCGAGCTACCATTTCCTTGGTCTAGTGGCACTCCGCCCTAACCAAGCTACCCTTTCCTTGGTTAGCGGCATTCCGCCCTAATCGAGCCACTTTTCATTGGTGAGCGGCATTCCGCCCTAATCAAGCTACTTTTCCTTGGTTAGCGGCATTCCGCCCTAATCGAGCTACTTCTCCTTGGTTAGCGGCATTCCGCCCTGATCAAGCTACCCTCTCTCGGCTCGCATTCTGAATAAAAAAAAAAGAAGAAGAAGAAAAGAAAGAAGTCAAAAAATAAAAAAAATGGGGTTAAAAATAGAGATACCCCGCCAGACTTGCTCCCACATCGGGACAAGTGCAAAAATGGCTATAACCCGGCTGTGGTGAAAACCCGAAAGGGCGTCGCAGGCAAAATCGGGTACCCCGCCGCGTGAAAACCCGAAAGGGCGCACGGGCAAAAGCAAGAGGGGGCTGGCTTCGGCGAAAACCCGAAAGGGCGCCTGAGTCGGTAAAGTGGTAATTCCCAAATGCCTCTCCTATTCTCCACCCTGTAAACTCTGAAAGGGACAATCATCAAAGTCCCACCGGGAATACTTTAACAGACCCTCTTCGACCCTCGTCATCATTGGCGAGATCGGTCGACCTCTATCCATAACTTGGATCTTACGTCCTTGTTAATAACCTCATCTTTGCTTCGGCATGTGACCCATGTCGATGAACAAACCCTTTTCGACCCTCGTCATCATCGGCGAGATCGGTCGATCTCTATCCATAACTTGGACCTTACGTCCTTGTTAATAACCCCATCCTTGTTTCGGCAGTGACATATGCCGACGAACAAATCCACTTCGACCCTCGTCGTCATCGGCGAGATCGGTCGATCTCTACCCTCAACTTGGACCTTACGTCCCTGTTGACAACCCCATTCTTGTTTCAGCAGTGACATATGCCGACGTATAAACCCTCTTCGACTCTCGCCATCATCGGCAAGATCGGTCGATCTCTACTCTTGAACTTGGATCCTACATCCTTGTTAATAAACCACTTCCTTGCTTCGACATTTAACCAGTGTCGACGAAATAAACTTAAGACCAACCCTTGTCCTCATCGACAAGGACGGTCGGCGTTCCCGCGGTCCAGTTCTTCTGAATCTCGAATTCAAAAACAAAGAAAAAGAGAAAAAAAAAGGAAAAGAAATTGGGGTTAAAAATAGAGATACCCCGCCAGACTTGCTCCCA
The DNA here is from genome assembly GCA_022559845.1 of Amorphophallus konjac. Taxonomy (NCBI): domain Eukaryota; kingdom Viridiplantae; phylum Streptophyta; class Magnoliopsida; order Alismatales; family Araceae; genus Amorphophallus; species Amorphophallus konjac. The sequence continues at coordinate 71,333,047 of CM040120.1, forward strand.
CATCGGGACAAGTGCAAAAATGGCTATAACCCGGCTGTGGCGAAAACCCGAAAGGGCGTTGCAGGCAAAATCGGGTATCCCGACGCGTGAAAACCCGAAAGGGCGCGCGGGCAAAAGCAAGAGGGGGCTGGCTTCGGCGAAAACCCGAAAGGGCGCTTAGGTCAGTAATGTGAATAAAAAAAATTGAATGATGAATAGTGATGAATCATCCGTCGTCCAAAGGCCATTTTCGAGGTCGGGGCGAGGGTCCTCATCCGATATCCCACTTATACACGTCCAGTGTCTATACCCCTTTCGACCCTTGTCACCATCGGCAAGATCGGTCGCTACCTACCCAATTTTTGTCACCATCGGCAATACCGTCTACCCCTTTCGACCCTTGTCACCATCGGCAAGATCGGTCGCTACCTATCCGGTCTTTGTCACCATCGGTAAGACCGTCTACCCTTTCGACCCTTGTCACCATCGGCAAGATCGGTCGCTACCTACCCGGTTTTTGTCACCATCGGCAATACCGTCTACCCCTTTCGACCCCTGTCACCATCGGCAAGATCGGTCACTACCTATCCGATTTTTGTCACCATCGGCAATACCGTCTATCCCCTTTCGACCCTTGTCACCATTGGCAAGATCGGTCGCTACCTATCCGATTCTTGTCACCATCGGCAAGACCGCCTATCCCCTTTCGACCCTTGTCACCATCGGCAAGATCGGTCGCTACCTATCTGGTTTTTGTCACCATCGGTAAGACCGTCTACCCCTTTTCGACCCTTGTCACCATCGACAAGATCGGTCGACTACTCTCTAACCTGGGCCCTCCGCCCTCGCTGACCAACAAAACATCGTGGCATCGACATTTGACCCATGTCAAGGGTCATAACACACCTCTCATCATCATCGGCAAGGTTCGCTAGGGGCATCTGCCTACGCTGCCTATGTCCCACATTAGCAAAGACCCCGTTCCGGGAACGGTTACATCGCGGTGGAGCGAACACCTCACCCCTTCCTTGAAGGCGTGAGCGCTCTCCTGCGCCATCAGGAAGTATCCTTAGGTTCGGGTGACCATCCAGAATAAAGAAAAGAAAAGAAGTCGCGATTGACGGCAACAAAAAGAAATATTTCCATTTAATGAGAATGGGTGGAACACATTTTTTTTTACCCGGGGCATCCCCCGGGGGTACATGAGCCCCGAAGACAAAAAGAGCAAGACAAGAAAAAAGCAAGGTCACGGCAAAGGGCGCCGGAAGATATCTGCCAAGTCTAAAAGGCCCAGCGAAGGATATCGTGTCAACTCTTGCAAACGGGTCTCGGTGGCTGTCAGCTGGGATAACCTCTCGTCTAGTGAGGCAAGTTGTCCTTCAGCCAGGTCAGCCTCTTCCGTTGTCTGGATCTCTAGGCGCTCGCCCTCCTGCAGCTCGGCTTCAACCTTAGCAAGTTCCGAGCGCAACTCGTCCAACCGTGCCGCGAGGAGCATCCGACGTTCCGAGATATTGCTGGCAACATTTCTCAGCTGTCCAACGGTCGTCCTCAATGAACTAACGGCGGTGCGGCAATCTGCCTTCTCCAGCTTCGCGGCAGTCAGCTGATCAGAAACCTCTCGACTGAGGAACTCCCGCCTGTTGGCATGTTTTAACAACATCACAACCCGCGGGGTCCAATCATCCATTGGACAGCCGAATGCTAAAAGCGATCGGGAGAGATGATCTATCAAGCTTCTCAGCTGCAGATAAGTCAGGTTCGGAGAAGCTAGCATGGCCCGTTGGAGATTATCCAGAGACTGCCACACCATGTCTCCAGGAAATTGTAGGCCCAGTGGCGAAGTCTCGGGAAGCTGAAAGTCTACCCTGCTATCTACCTCGGCCCAGATGTCGTCGGCCACCCCGAGGGACGTCGACGGCATAGTCTGTACGACGCCCACATCTAGCCCGACTATTGCGGCTACATCAATTGAAGGAACCTCCATGATGGCAACTTCCTTGCCCGCCCGTTGCGGTGAGGCTACAACAACCGTGTCGGCGACGGAAGGCGCTGGCTCTTCCTGAGCAGTCTCACTGGTCGCTGAGGCAGGGGAGCCCTCTATGATCGACGGAGCTTTAATGATATCGGCCTCGCCCGCAATAATTTCCCCAGCCTCTATTTCCGGGGCGTCACTCAGCTTCAGCAATGACTCGTCACCAGCAACCAGGGCCTGAGTCCCTGCAACCTCGGGCGGGCCGCTGACCTCGGCAGTCACACCTGGCTCCTCCAAGGCCGCTGCAGCAGCATAGGTCCGTGGAAGCCGCAGGGCAATAGGCCTCACAACTGGTGGGAAGGCCGACTGACCCATATCCACATCTGGAAGGGGTATGCGGATCATTATAGCCGGCGGTACCACCTCAGCCTGCATTCCATATATGTACATCAGCCAGCTGGCTTGAAAATTAAAAGAAGTGCTGCAAGTGGGAATCAGAATACTTCCTACCTCAACCGGCACTATATTTAGGCCTCCCAAAGTGGCCTCTGAAGATTCTGGCCCCTCTCCTGTAGCCGGGTATGATGGCCCGTGCTCGGCTCCCAATAGCCTCAGAGGGCTAAACGTCGGTAGGTCGCTCTCATAAGTTGATGAAGCCCCGGCGTCCTCAGCCTCGGTGTCGACCATGGGGAACCCCTCATCATCGCCAGAGCCGCCGCCATAATCAACTTGTTCAGAAGAGGATGACTCTTCTGCTTATTCTCTGATCTCCAGGACCTGAGCATGAACCGTGTCACTGAGAGGAGGCCCTCTAGCCAGAACCTCCTCGGTGATCGCCATCTCGGGAACATCTATCGGCGGAGTATCCAGGGGCCGGTCCCTCGGAAGCCCTTGCTCTCCGATGACAACCTCTGCCGAGGCGCTAACCTCAGGGAGCAGTGTGGGCCGAATGTCGACTAGAGTCAAAAGGACAATAAACAGTCAAGACTTGACTAAAAATACAACATGCCACTGAGTTCTACAGGCGAGCTGCAAATTACCTTCTGTTTCTCAATGAGGTGTCGGTGAAGGCAAGTCGCCCTCAACAGAGGTCAAGGGGACTTCCCTCTCTCTCTCTCCAGCAGCAGCTCCGGTTGCCACCTCCAACCCAACAACGGCAGAGGTAGTGCCAGCAGCTACTAAAAGGAAAGACGATCAGCAAGGGCTGAGGAAATAAACAGACAAGCCATGCAAGAATAAGAAATCACCTTCGCCCTCAGGCCCTTGTGTCCGGGAGGCCTCAAATTCAGAAAATGACGGAACCCGAGGAAGGGGAACCGTAGACTCCTCTTCAGCGGCCTTCCTCCGACGTGCCCGAGTAGCACGGGAGTCTGCCCTCTTGGCTTTCTTAGCCCTGCTGATGGCCTCCCTGACCTGAGACCTGGTCCGCTTCCGCGAGTCCCCAGGGGGTAATGGCGTCGTGGTGGGAGCCGGCTCTGGAATGTTAAAATATGAAGGCTTCTGCGCCTTAGATATCAACTCCCTACAGTGTCGGGTCGCTTCCATGGAAAGGCGAGCTGCAAAAACACATGAGTAAGAAGATGCACACTGAATATAGGGGAAGCAGCTCCAGGGCTGAAGAAGAAAACAAGCATTACCTGGCATCCCCGTATATCGAGGACTGAGTGGCCAGTAAAGTAATACTGGCGCCTTGTCCCGGGAAGCCGCCTCGCGGATCAGCCAGCATACATCACCAATTGTTTCACTTTTCTCCGTCAGTTGGGCCAAATCTTCATGGCCGCAGGAGGACAAGTGATGATATAAGCTCAAGTGGTCGAATCCCCAGCCGTCGACATACTTGAAGGATATTAGAAGCTGATGGCTCCGAATGGCTTCTAACGGACTGTCAACTGAAAGCCCATGAGAATGAAGTAGGGCGAATATCCAGGGGGTGTTGGTATACAAGTCAGCCCGCCTGTTTTCCCTCCCGATGAAGGTCAGATAAGGATGAAAATGGTCGACTTCCGGGTGCCAGCTCGCCATACTAGGAAGAGGTTCTTCCACCGGAAGGGGGATCGTCTGGAGAGCAACCCTCTCACTGCTAACCCGGCAGAGCCCCCAGAGAGTCTTAATATAATCATCCCTCTGGATCTCTGGCATCTTCGGGTCGGCTCGGGATGACTTGCCCTTCGCAGCTTTCCTGGCTTCTACATATGCCGCCACCTCAGTATTGGACCAAGATTTCAGCCTCTTCAAGTAGGCTGGATCAACATCCAGAATGGGCTCCCGCTGGGAGTCTAAAAAACGGCGTTCGGTAGCATGCCAGCAATCCTTCCGGAAATTCTGATAAAAGCCCGTTCGTGCATTCCACCACTTGATGAAGTCTGGAGTCACTCGGGGCAGGAGAGCCGGGGTTGGCACCCTGAATGATACATCCTCTCGGCGATGGAAGTAGTCCCACCATCCACGGGCTTCATCAGTAGCCGTCTGACCAGCCTGGTGTCTATTCGGCAGATTGAACCGGGCTGAAGAAGAAGGAATTTGCTGGTCATACCTAAAATTCCGGCTGAAACGGAAAGGATAATACGGCTCCAGCCACAGCAAGCCGCTTTTCCTGAAGACTAGAACACTAGGGCCAATAGACAACACCCATTCCACCAGTTCCGGCTCCAAGATTGGCCTTGTGCTCTTCGACCCGGTCAGCTGATGAATAAATTCCTCTGTCTCAAATAATCGGCATTGCCGCATCCTGTTGACAAGAGGGCTGGAGCTGGCAGCCAAACTCCAAAAATGCAGAACGCCAGGGGAATCTGTTGGAACTGTCATCAACTTCCCCCGAATGGCGAAAAGCTGGTCCGCCAGTGAAGACGGTTCAGCACTGGCAACTTCGATCATCCGCGGCAAAGGACGATCTGACTGCATTGACCGGGGAGCTGCTTCCGAAAATAGGGTGCAGACCCAGGCATTAAAAAAGTGGAAGGGACCAACTGTCCGCGAATTCCTGGGGATGCGCGACTTGTGCAAATCCCCCAACATTTTGTATATAAGGCATAAAGCCACAGGGCACAGGGATAGCTTCGTCCCCCAAGCCATCAAACAGGCAGGGTAAATCACCTCCGACCTGATCACCGTCTCATCTCCTTAGGGAAGGGCGAATGAACAAAGCCAATATGTCAAGTACGCAGCACAGTGTGTAACTGCGTCAACTCCCATGGGATTCGGGCCGGCCTGCCGCCCTCTCCCTGAGACAGCAGGATATGTTGCTTGGCGCCGAGCCCTCTTCTTCCGCGCCACCGCTGTCGGAACCACTGTGGGGAAGTCCTCGTAATGCTGCTCCCCACCAAAGAAATATTGGAGCCACGTGCCCATCCGCACGTGCCTCTTCTCACCAGGCTTTCGCTCTTCCCGCGAGTCAAGTGTCAGGCGCAGCAGGGTGCGATACGCCTTCATCAAATAACGATAAGCGAAGCCCGTGAAGTAGTTGCCTTCACCATCCGTCTGGTCCTTCAGCCAGTCTGCGGAGCAAACTTCTTCATATGGCTCTCCATCTATCGGCAGGCCGCTCAGCTGAGAAAGGCTCCATAAATCCAATGAAGTTTCACCTTCTGCAGTGTAGAAAGTATTGTACTCTGGGCAGAAGACTTCAATCATCCCACAATATAGGCCTCGGGAGATTGGGTATCTATACCGGGAAGCGTATACGCTCTGATAAATTCTGGCGTGCACTAAGATGGGGGCGTATTGCCGCAACACAAAGTGTGTAAATTCAACCGCTCCCGGTCTGAAGGCGTGAGCATCGGTGGCTTTGAGCTCTCCAAACCACCCCACTGAAATTTGATGTTTGAACCGGACCGCCAAGCAGTCCAAAAGAAAAGGCTCGTCCTGGTATCCCCAATGGAGCGGTGCGAGGAATAGACCATATATGGGCTTCTCCCTGTCAACGCGGCCAGCGGTTTCATTCCAGCGAGCTGGTGTGTATTGCGGCGCTCTCGTCAGCATCCCGGCCTCGGGGGATAATTCCTGCACTCCGAGCACGGCCCCCCATTTCCTGGGTTCCCCGGGGATGTACATGGGCATACCATAGGTGACTGACTCAGTCAGGCTGTCCCGCTCCGCCAGTAGCGCTCCTTCAGCTCTGCGGACCAGAATTAAATCACGCTTCCCGCCAAGGTTGAAGCGCTCGAGGAACGCCATCAGGTGCTTATCTTTGGGGTGGTCCCGTCTGATGTCGTCCCCTCGGTCATACCTGAATTGGTTGCCGTCAAGAATCAACAAACGGCCGGTGTCGACGGTGTCAGTTTCTGAGTCCGAAGACTCAGCCACCACGGCTACACGTCGGAGCCCCCGATCAAGGGAATGGACGTTCCCCCATGTCACGGCGACCCGAGATACGGAGGAAGAAGAGCCGGAAGCCATGTTATCTGCGAAACAGCACCCGGAAAAGAACAAACAAAAGTCAGAAAATAGTGGATCGAAACAATATTTCTGACAAAATTTCGGCAGAGTCTCCCCAACTCGGGGGTTTGCCAAAAGAAAAGTGGAAGCCGTCCACCAAGGGAGCGGCCCCTAAAAGCAGCCATAGGCGCTAAGCCAAGGCCAAATGGGACACCCGAGGGATCTAGCTCCGAGGACAAGTCCTACGAGGAGCCTCCCGGGGCCCGAAGAATTGGGTTTAAAACCCGAATCAACAACTCCACTCACCCCTGAGAAACTCGCCCACAACCTCAGGCTCACTCGGCGCCGCGGTGGAGAAAGGAATGAAGAGAGAGAAAGATCTGTTGCAAATGAGCAATGAAGAATAAAAAATGAAGAAGGAGGCCTTATATAGGGGGGGCTCCACCCCTGTTAAAACGGCGCGCCCCGGGGCGCGCCGTTTTAAGCGATTGGCGTGCCGGGGAGGCCGCGCCGTTTTAACCACCGAGGCCCAGGGCGCGCCGTAAAGGCGGCGCCGTTTTAACCCTCGAAGCAAAGGCCGCGCCGTTTTAAGCAACGCCGTCAGGCTTCTTGCCTCGCCGGATCAACATCCGACGCCAGAATTAAGTGCCGGTAGAGCCTCCGTCAGCCAAACGAAGCTCATCCGTAGGCCTTGCCGCATTCCTGCCTCACTTGCACCGCCTACGTCTGGGGGGCATTTGTTGGCACTCAAAATATGATCCTTTGGCAACCAAGCCGCAAAGATGAATGATGCGGCCCACTGAAGCACAGAAGCCGATAAAGATCAACTTATCAAGAAGACCCCTCAAGCTGACGAAGCTCTGAGCCACCTTGAAGGGAACGTCGGGGACTTTACCTCAGGAGAGTCGAAGTAAACCCGCAACCAACCGGCAGCGCGATCAAGCCTGCCCAATGATCCGGCATCGACCTCGTCGTGCCGCTACCCCACATCCGTCGTCCGACCAAGGACGACGGTCTACCCAATGACTCTCCTAAGGAGGAAGAATGTCCTCGGCCATCCGTAACAAGGGGTCGAAGGTTCTGTCAGCAGAAGACCCCGATTACCCGGCACGGGTTCGGCTTCTTGCCATAGTGGGCCCATTAGTGGCCGATTGATCACCGATTCAAGGTGGAATTGTCCAGGATGTAACATCATCCTGCAAGGAAGCTTCGAGCACGAGTCCGTCTCAGCCAGAAGCACAAATCACAGTGCCGAAGACTGTGTCAGTAGGACACCCGTGTGTTCGGACCGGACACACACGAAGTCTTGTTTAAGGCCATTCGTCCTATCAAGAGCTTCGTGAACACCCCATCAAGGCCCTTCGATGGCTAGGGTGAGAGGAACAGTCGACGGGAGCTTCTGGAATCATCTTCGGGCCCACCGGACTACACGCCAAGTGAACAGGTTAAAACGGCGCCGTCAAACCGGCGCGCCAAGAACAATGGGGGGTGTTCCCCGGCACCGTCGAACCGGCGCGCAAAAGCCCAATGGGGCCTTCCCTGGCGCCGTCAACCCGGCACGCCTCTTCCTGGGGCGCCGAATTAACCCCAAGGCTATATATAGCCTGCCTTCGATAGAAAGAAAAAAAAGGGGGGGACCCGATCAAGAAAGAGAGGAGATATCAAAGAGATCGGAGAGAGGAGGCGGAATCAAAAAGAAAAAAAAAGGGAATTAGAAAGAGAGGGGGGAGGTCCAGGGGTTCTTCGATCTGAAGAGTTTTCTGTCCGAGCTCTCGGCGGCCCTCACCCTGCTCCACCGGAGTCTCCCGGAATCGGAGAAGAAGAGCGTCCGTTTCTTATCTATCGAGGTGGGTTTTCCCGTGTTTCATCCGGTGAATCCCTCTGCTCCGCTTTGAGTCTTTTTCCTCTGGCATAATGTAAGTGAAGGAGGGGAGGGGCGATGATACGAGCCTCACCTCCCCTCCCTCACGATGATTTTCTTTTCTCCTTGTCGTTGTAATGGGTTTCCCCTGTTAACGGAAACGGCGGCCGAGCAACAACGCCGGCGCCGGAATGTGTATTCTCTACTTGTCTGTCTGTATTTTTCATATGGATGAATGGAATGGAATGTGAGTCTCTGGCCAATGCCACGTTTCACTTTCTTCCCTGTTGGCTTCCCTTTTCTTTTTCTTACAGCCGGGGAAACGGTGCCATGCGATGATGCCGGCGCCGTGGAGGATGAATGATGAGGGCATCTCCCGACACCCCTCTAGCTTTGATCGCCTGCACACTCTTGATATGGATTGATCATGGTCTACACTTGTTATCTTCATTTCCCAAGTTTCATTTTATGTATTTTCTTTTTATTGAGTCCTATCTTATGTATTTTCCTTTATTGAGTCATATGGTTTTAGTCCATTTCCCTTGTTATGTTTAATTGGGCCTTATTACTTTAGTTATGGGCCCATAGGATTGAGTCTAGGATATGCTCGGTCTTTTATCTTATTGTCAAGGGTATTTTGGTCATGTAAAGAATGGTTGCCTATATATAGGCCCCATCTCTCCTCTTGTATTCAACTTTTGATGAATATTGAAGAAAACCCTTTCAAACTCTCTCAATATCTCTCTCTCTCTCATTATCTCTCCATTCTCTCTCCTCCTCTCTCTAAATTTCGAAATTCACTCTCTCTCCTCCCCCTCTCAACCACTTCCAACCCCCACCTACCTCCATTAACTCCCCACAACTTCCCACAACCCCTCTTTAATCCTCACCTAGTCCCAAGGAAGTTCCACCACTCAAAACTCCACCCTCCAACCACCACCTACCTCTTTCACTTCCCTAAGCATATCTCCACCTTCCCAAGGCTGAATTAACTCATTCCAAAGCCCAAATTCGAATCTCCCCTTCCCTCCTTGCTCCCTAGGTCGCACCCCTCCTCTCCCCTCAAGCCAAGTTCGCCCCCTCCTCTCTTCTCCACTCCAGCTTTGTGTGCAGGCCGACCTGCAGTTTAGCACTCTGTTGCAGAGACGTCCATGATTGCATCCTGGTTCTGCGGGTGGCGTGGCCTAACTTTCTGGAAAGGCCTCCCTGTGCTCTTCACAGACGAGGTGGAATCACTCCATTCCGAGTTCGTGGCAGTCCGTGAAGGCTGTTCTTCCCCGACTGCGCAGAACCTCTCAGACCAGGAGCCAGAGCGGCAGAGAAGACTCTCCCACGACGAACCTTGAAGGAACCAGTCTTCGAGGTCTTCTACAAAGTTCTTCCTCCCCTTGTCAGAATCTAGGAACAGAAGGCAGAACCCCTTTCGGCATCCAACAACCAGAGATACCAATTTTCTACCACACCCACGCCGGTCTGCCTCCTCACAGTCTGCACCGATCACCGTCCACTTCTCTGGACACCCAGCTCATCTCCAACATCAGAAGACTTCCCCGTTTGTTTTGCTGCAAAGTAGACTCGTCCACGACTCCAACGAGTCTAGCGGTGCCAAGTTTGGAGCTCAGGAGCGATCGTGGCAGCTTCTGCAACCTGCTGTTTCAGACTGAGCTCGGCCAGAGACCAGAGCTGCATCCATCTTCCAGTCGCTGGAGCAGTCAGCTCCCAAATCAGAACGTCGTCCAAAAATTCAAGCCGCACCCCTCTCCGGTTAGCAAGCTTTTGGCGCAAGTTTCATCAGATTCCAAGCTCGGTGGAATTATTGGCAGCATCGACATCGGCCCTCTGTCCAGAATTACAGAAGCTAGGCAGAATCGGCAAAGCTCGGAAAGTCGACTCTATCTCGCTCGTTCCCCTCCCCGCTTGGCCGGCTGAAGGCCCCTCCCTGCGTGGAGGTAATTTTTGGTTGTAATACATTAACCCCCACCCCAAGATCCCCCCCCTTGTAAGGGGCGTAGTGCTGTACCTCTTCACATTTTCAGGTCAAGCTCCATCGCCGCGGCGATCGGGTGTATACCCTCGCCTCCCGGCGCGCCCTCGTCTCCGAACGGGATCGGTGTCTTCACACCGATCAGGTGAGCTTCTGATCACACCCTTGTAGCTTCATTTCTGCAAATGTAGTATTGCCTTGAATGCCCGTCGGACGGTAAGAGAGTGCTCGGAATTCATTTTAAGCAATATCGTGCCCACCGCGGCCCGTGAGTGAGTGCCACCCCACACCCCGCCTTGCGGGCCAGCCACCCACAAAGTTGGGACTCCCAGGCCCATTGGAGGTCAGCCTTAGCATTGTAAGTCCATTAGGATAATTGGGTCCCGCCTCGGACCCTCACCATCATCTCCCGGACCCACCGGGTGAACGTGTGAACCGAGTGAGCAGAAATCGTCGTTGTGAGAATCATTGAGCGCTTGTATGCTTGCGGGTCTAAGTCCTAGGGTCACCTTATCATATTTAGTGGTCTTTGGGCTATGCCACATCAAGTGGTATCAGAGCGGTTATAGGCTTGTCCTTACAAGTCTAGTCTTGGGTCACACTAAGTCTTTCATAGGTGCATCCGCACACCCTTGCATAGCCCACCCAACCTTGCATGACCACTCGTAGTGGTACTCGCTTTCAACCCAATACTACATCTTCCAATCCCACAATGAATCCAAAACCCCAAGGGATGCCTACCACTAACACTCATGACTTCAACTACTTCATGAAAGCCTTGACCTATGCCAATGAGCGGCTTGATAACATATCGGGCCGACTCAACCAACTTGGAAAAAATAGGCCCGCCCTAAGGACGGACGATAGGATGGCCCCTTTCCCACTTCCCACCTTTGATGGGACCTCTCCTAGCAAATATTTAGATTGGGAAGCTACAATGGACCAATACTTCAATTGGTATCATATTTCCGAGGATGAAAAGGCATGGGTTGCCAAAATACAACTAACCAAAAGGGCTCAAACTCATTGGTGTAAAATTGAGGGCTTAAGGATAATTAGACGGGAAGCTCCCCTCATCACATGGGAGGACATGAAGGATCAACTAAGGGCTAGGTATGTGTCCCCATCCCACTCGGATCACCAAAACCCAAGGAGCACTCCCACTCCTCCCACCCCACCCGTCCAAACCCTTATCACTAAAACCCAAGTACCTAAGACCTCCACCTCCCCACCTAACCCCATGAGGTCCCCCACATCCCAACCAAAACCCCCTTCCCTAACCTACACTAGTCAAGCCCCTTTAGCCCCCACTTCCACCCCAAGTGATCCCAAGGGCAAGAGACCCCTAACCAACCCAATTCCCTCCATGGTGACCACCACTCATCCAACCCTCACCATTAAAAACCATGTGGACACCATGTCCACCCCTCCACCAAGGCCCATAATGGCCAGCACCCCAAAACCCAAAACCCCTCACCCAACCCACCTCCCGCTTCCTACACCAATCTTACCCCAAATTAGGCCTCCACTACTTCCACTCCCAAGTCCAACCCATGTCCGACCTTGCTCACCTCCTCGAGTGCGCCATGCCTCGACTAACACCAACCCACCCACCATAGACCTTCCTACCCCATTGTCCTTAGGAGTTGCAACCCACACACCTACCCAAGTGGAGAGGGATACCAATTCGGATCCACCTCCCAAAATCAAGAAAATCCAAGGGCCATACAACTCACCCACCCCTCCTAACCTAGTTCCTCAAGAGCTATACACCCTTCCCCATGACACCATCACCATAGATAAGTCCATATTCCTATGGCTCAAGCGAGGCCTCACCATTCCTAGTTTACAACCAAGCCACCTACTCATGGGACATCAATCCCAACTCATTCCCACTCAGCCTCATGTCACTTATCAAACCTCCTATTATGTAGAAGATTTGGGAGACTTAGTGGCCTACCTACATTGGCAAGTCCACTTGACCGATATGCTAGCCATGAGGCCATCAGAGTCTAGCACCATTAGCTTAGCTTACCCCACCATTGGCTCCATCACTTCCATCTACACCAATGGCCAATTTACAAGTGAGATCATACTCCTTCTTCCCATGGAGGAGGAACCCATCCTAGTCTACTCCCCAACCATTGAGATCCCAAGTACTTTGATTAGCCAACCCATTAGCAACATTGGCCCAATTATCTTAGAGAGAGATGATTCGCCATTTGAGGACCTTGAGAACATGGAGTACCCCTACCTAGGTGACCCTTACCATAATCCCTTTGACCCTTTTCTATGAGAGCCTAAATCTCCATGTGACCCACTTTCCCTATTCACCACCCACCTCACCTTACCCACATCGCCCATGTCGACCCAAACTCCTCCCTTCCTAGAATCGGGTTACAACATGAGAGCCTTGACCTTAGGCAACAAACACCTTGGGATTGATGAAGTGCCCCACCCCATAACCACGTTCGTAGATCCCTTCGACCCATTCACGTGGACGTTCAAAAGTCATCCCACATCTATGCACATGGAAGTCACCTTTGGGATAAACATGCATGTGTCCAGGCCTACCACACCATTTGACATGATTCATAAGTCGGGTACATTCATCCACATCACCCACATGTCAAGTAGGCAGCATAAGTGGACCATATTCGGATGTATTGACCCACCTTCATTCATCATGAGTCTTAAGCATGATAGGAGCATACATGGATGTCCGGGTCCCCCGACATTTATCACACCCATGCATAAAAGGTACATCTATGGATGTCCCGGCCCTCCTAAGACTACCACAGTCTTCATAGCATCAAAGTGTGATCGGTCTACATTTGGCTGCCCAGGTCCACCTTGGCATACCATTCGTTTCACACTAACATCGCATCATCATGCATGGCATACGCATTCTCGCAAGCATATAGGAAGGATCAATGAGACTTACAAAAGGTGGGCAGATGCTCATCGGCGCCACTACGAGTTCCAAGTGGGAGACTCGGTGATGGTGAGGACGGAGTAGCTCCTTCCGGGACCTGCCTCCAAGTTGAGGGCACAGGCTTCGGGACCCTTTCGAGTTCTACGATGACTTGGCAGCAATGCTTATGAGCTTGACCTACCAGAAAGCTATGTGGTGCACCCTACCTTCAGTGTGGCGGACCTGGTACACCACAAAGGCCCCGCGGTGGAACCCAGTGAGGAGCTTGAGCCTTTACCCCCCCTTATGAGAGACACTCCCGGAGGGACTCCACTTTCTAGCTTGAGAGACCGACGAGAGCAGGTAGAGGCAATACTGGATGAGCAGAGTATCATTACGAGGCACAGGGTGTATCAGCGCTATCTGGTTAGGTGGAAGAGCCGTCCCCCGATCGAGGATACATGAGTGAGTTGGGAGGATTTGATATGCTTGGATCCCGACATGGTGGAGCAGTACGATAGCCAGGCAGACCCATACTCGACAGGGTCGAGCTCTCCCCACCCCGGGGGATTTGATGAGGGCATCTCCCGACACCCCTCTAGCTTTGATCGCCTGCACACTCTTGATATGGATTGATCATGGTCTACACTTGTTATCTTCATTTCCCAAGTTTCATTTTATGTATTTTCTTTTTATTGAGTCCTATCTTATGTATTTTCCTTTATTGAGTCATATGATTTTAGTCCATTTCCCTTGTTATGTTTAATTGGGCCTTATTACTTTAGTTATGGGCCCATAGGATTGAGTCTAGGATATGCTCGGTCTTTTATCTTATTGTCAAGGGTATTTTGGTCATGTAAAGAATGGTTGCCTATATATAGGCCCCATCTCTCCTCTTGTATTCAACTTTTGATGAATATTGAAGAAAACCCTTTCAAACTCTCTCAATATCTCTCTCTCTCTCATTATCTCTCCATTCTCTCTCCTCCTCTCTCTAAATTTCGAAATTCACTCTCTCTCCTCCCCCTCTCAACCACTTCCAACCCCCACCTACCTCCATTAACTCCCCACAACTTCCCACAACCCCTCTTTAATCCTCACCTAGTCCCAAGGAAGTTCCACCACTCAAAACCCCACCCTCCAACCACCACCTACCCCTTTCACTTCTCTAAGCATATCTCCACCTTCCCAAGGCTGAATTAACTCATTCCAAAGCCCAAATTCGAATCTCCCCTTCCCTCCTTGCTCCCTAGGTCGCACCCCTCCTCTCCCCTCAAGCCAAGTTCGCCCCCTCCTCTCTTCTCCACTCCAGCTTTGTGTGCAGGCCGACCTGCAGTTTAGCACTCTTTTGCAGAGATGTCCACGACTGCATCCTGGCTCTGCGGGTGGCGTGGCCTAACTTTATGGAAAGGCCTCCCTGTGCTCTTCGCAGACGAGGTGGAATCACTCCATTCCGAGTTCGTGGCCGTCCGTGAAGGCTGTTCTTCCCCGACTGCGCAGAACCTCTCAGACCAGGAGCCAGAGCGGCAGAGAAGACTCTCCCACGACGAACCTTGAAGGAACCAGTCTTCGAGGTCTTCTACAAAGTTCTTCCTCCCCTGTCAGCGTCCAGGAACAGAAGGCAGAACCCCTTTCGGCATCCGACAACCAGAGATACCAATTTTCTACCACACCCACGCCGGTCTGCCTCCTCACAGTCTGCACCGACCACCGTCCACTTCTCTGGACACCCAGCTCATCTCCAACATCAGAAGACTTCCCCGTTTGTTTTGCTGCAAAGTAGACTCGTCCACGACTCCAACGAGTCTAGCGGTGCCAAATTTGGAGCTCAGGAGCGATCGTGGCAGCTTCTGCAACCTGCTGTTTCAGACTGAGCTCGGCCAGAGACCAGAGCTGCATCCATCTTCCAGTCGCTGGAGCAGTCAGCTCCCAGATCAGAACGTCGTCCAAAAATTCAAGCCGCACCCCTCTCCGGTTAGCAAGCTTTTGGCGCAAGTTTCATCAGATTCCAAGCTCGGTGGAATTATTGGCAGCATCGACATCGGCCCTCTGTCCAGAATTACAGAAGCTAGGCAGAATCGGCAAAGCTCGGAAAGTCGACTCTATCTCGCTCGTTCCCCTCCCCGCTTGGCCGGCTGAAGGCCCCTCCCTGCGTGGAGGTAATTTTTGGTTGTAATACATTAACCCCCACCCCAAGATCCCCCCCCCTTGCAAGGGGCGTAGTGCTGTACCTCTTCACATTTTCAGGTCAAGCTCCATCGCCGCGGCGATCGGGTGTATACCCTCGCCTCCCGGCGCGCCCTCGTCTCCGAACGGGATCGGTGTCTTCACACCGATCAGGTGAGCTTCTGATCACACCCTTGTAGCTTCATTTCTGCAAATGTAGTATTGCCTTGAATGCCCGTCGGACGGTAAGAGAGTGCTCGGAATTCATTTTAAGCAATATCGTGCCCACCGCGGCCCGTGAGTGAGTGCCACCCCACACCCCGCCTTGCGGGCCAGCCACCCACAAAGTTGGGACTCCCAGGCCCATTGGAGGTCAGCCTTAGCATTGTAAGTCCATTAGGACAATTGGGTCCCGCCTCGGACCCTCACCATCATCTCCCGGACCCACCGGGTGAACGTGTGAACCGAGTGAGCAGAAATCGTCGTTGTGAGAATCATTGAGCGCTTGTATGCTTGCGGGTCTAAGTCCTAGGGTCACCTTATCATATTTAGTGGTCTTTGGGCTATGCCACATCAATGAATGCAGAGCACCGTGGGTTTCCTGTGTGAATGATTTCCTTCTTGTTTCATCTTCCCGACGCTTTATGCCCTGCTATGGCAAGGGCTACATTGATTCCCCTCCCCGGGGGTTTTTTTCTTCCGATCGAATGCTGGGGATTTTCACCATGTAAGGCGGGTCAATATGTGGATTCTTCCAACCTGTCTGGGCCGCCCTCGTAATACCCTTTCTGTTCTTAACCATGAGCAGAGGGAAATAAGGGCGCCCCCATATTCCCGTTATTATTTTCCGAACGTTCCTTGATGAATATTTCTTTGATTTGTGAACATGCATATGCATGAACGTATGTACATCTACATGCATTAGCTCTGGCCTGCTGGTTATACGAATGATTCTCACCGTGTCGTTCTACTATTTCACTAGTATGGATCAGTAACCCGGGGAGGGGGGAACATCCCCCCTGATTCTTTTTATCTTAACCTCCCGGTTCGAGGGATCTATTTGGTAGTAATGGATCTCCGAGAGCCAGTGAGCATACAGAAATTGGGATAATCCCGACACTACAAAGCCACGGTCCTGGATGGGCCTCGTGGTGGCCATGGGCTGCGTTCCCCTCGTAGGCTAGCCCTCGGGATTCCTTCCCTATATGGTCATCCCGATTCGAGTGCTGTGGTGACTCGGGTCGCGCGCCCCTCGTAGGCTAGCCCTCGGGGTTTTCGCTCCCGTATCGAGTCGCCTCACTCACTCACTGTTACCCACGGACTCGGTGCCCCTAGTAGGTTAGCCCCCGGGGTCTACCTATCCGTTCGGGTCTGTCGACCGCCGTTGCGCCACCCGGCTTTTAGGGGTTTACTCCGCCACGTGAGTATTCCCTGCGTCTCCCTGACAATCCTTTGGGATGGGGAGATGCTGCCAAAATTCCGACTCGAACGAGTTTAAACTCGGAACAATCGCCGCGCTCGAGTCCGGACCTCGCGCGAGCCCGTGATTCGACCTTTGGATGGTTCGGGACCGATTCGATGGATAATCAACTCAATAAATTCTCAAAATCCTCCAAAACCTTTTAATAAATCCATGAATAAACCGACGAAGCTCCTATTTTTTTTATATATAATCAGGTTAACTCGGCGCGTTCATGTGCGATAACGCCTTAAAACGGCGCGCCCTTCCCGGCGCGCTCTTTCCGGCGCGCTCTTTCCGGCTCGCCCTTCCCGACACGCTCTTCCCGGCGCGCCCCGGCTCCCCACGCCGTTTTAACAGGGCTGTCCCTTCACCTACGGTCCTGGCGCCGTTTTAAACCTTTTACCTACGTTTTAGGGCGCCGTTTCAAACGTTTTAGCCCCTTTCTTCACATGCTCTGCACCGGTTTCGTTCCGTATCGTGTCGTCGCATCATTCTAACCCTTTTCCCACTTGTGGGATGATTCCCTATGCTAATCACAGAGGGATGCAAGTTCCTCAACCAAATAAACTGAATAAAATTAGCATATTCAAGCTTGAATCGATATGTCTCGAATCCTCGCTGTTGTGCCTTAGTCCAAGCACTCATATAGCATTAATGCATGCCCGAATGTGTGCATCCTTGGTATATCAAATAACATTATCAGAAGGTCAGGTTACTCCTGATCGGAGGCTTTGTTACGCGTGAAGGTGGCCCTCGGGCCTAAGTCCTCCGCCATGTACCAGGGTCCACCCTAATAAATCGCGCGTAGTCAATCGTATCATCTTGCATGATAACTTGCCTGCTCTGTACCCTTTATCCCGGCTTTGACAGCCCACTATCTCGGCAATTAATCAAAGGTGTTCCCTCCTCGTGGGGGATGTAATTAACGCCATAGCCTTCATGGTATGGCGGACTGCTAGTCCCGACCGAACCTCACATTCGCCCGATATGGGTCAGAATGAGCGCACAATAAAATCGTCACTCATGTGGCTGGCACGCCCGTGTCGTCAATCAGTTAGTTGACTACCAGTTAGCCAAACGGTTGATCGATACGCGAATGAAAAGGGAAAGAAAGAAAATGCTGAAACAAGTGGTCCACAACTCCAACCAACCCCGCCCCTTCACCTCCATCCAAGCCCACCAAAGTACTCCCAATCAAGTGGCCCGCCCAGTCGCCTCCAACCAACCTCCCCTTGGCACCTCCGTCCCATCCCACCCAAGTACCTCCAACCAAGTGGAAGCCCCACTTATAGCCGAGCCTTGGTCCACACCCGGGCCAAGCGACGAAGAGTGAGTCCACCCCGAGGCCCCTACTCCAACCCGCACCGTTGATGAATTTATGAAAATGTTTTCAGATTGGTTGGATAGGATAGAAAGGACCCGTGCTCCTTCACCTACGTTGCCACCCTCTCCTTCCGAACTTTATTCGAAACCATCTTATTTGGAGCCACCTCATTCCGAGCCACCCGTGTTTCTAACGGGTACTCTTTTTATAGCCGAGCCACTTCTTAGCTAGCTCAAGGATGGCTTGGTCCAACCTCCTTACCCATCCATGGACCCCACCTTACCACTAGTGCCCGTCAACTCCTTCCATACCACATTCCGGTCTAGTCACCATGTTGACACTTTGGATGACCTTATTGGGGGATTAGACTCGCAATGGAAGTTGACACACTCATTGGCCCGAGGCTTCGACCAACCCACTAGTCTTAGCTTCACCCATCCGGCCTTAGGGTCCATTACCTCCGTGTGCACCATGGGTTGCGTCACCACGAAGATCCTCTTATTCCTCCCCATGTCGGCCGAACCCGACTTCATACCCTTTTGCCCGAGGGAGGAACCATACATCCTACATATGATCACCGTCCCACCTACCACACTGTATGAAGGTGACCATACACACCTTCAAGACTTCCATACATCGGACCGTGACTTGTGGGAACCCACCACAAAGGGTCATATCTTCTTTGATCCCTTTGATCCATTCCCTAGTGGACCCCTAGACCCACCATATATACTTCACTTCTTCGAGGGAGTCCACTACCACAACCCTTCCCCACGGGTCGGGTTGTCTATACCCACCAAGCCCGTTCTCGATACACCTACACCCGGTTCTCATAGCCCTCTTAAGTCTCCCAAATCCCAAGGGCCTTCCATGCAGGACTGGGTCATACTTGGACGTCTAGATGTTCCCATGCCACCAACCTTCGGTTACATAACATGCATGCTTGGAACATATTCGGGTGTCCTGGTCCACCATCGCCTACGCGTAGGTCGGACTAACATTAGGTTTGTTTAACGTCTTTGTGAGTCTTTGTTTTGTTTGTCTGTCGTGTGTCTGTGCATACATCGAGTCGAGTCAGTTTGTACACTCGCGTTGTTAGTCCCTTTCGAGTATGAGACTTGTCAGACTTTGGGATCGGTTCTACCTCACATATCGGATCTAGTCACATAAGGGACCCAACGGTGATTCCTAGTGAGCCTTTGAGCCGCCTCCCTTCCTTTGAGACTGACCCCACCCCGGAGTGTCCACCTCTAGCCTCCTCCCCAGTAGCGTGAGCATATCGAATCTATACGGGATGAGAATGTGTCGATTACTTGGAGTGGAGCGTACTCCGTGCTTCCAGGTTCGGTGACGCATCTGCTGGAGCTACTCGAGCAGCCGCACCCCTTACTTGATGGGGTCGAGTTCTTCCCACCCGGGGAGAATTGATGGGGACATAAGAGCAAGAGCACTGACATTTTTCTTTACATTTGTGTCCTTTAGTTTGCTTTTATATCCTTGGGAAAGTATGTTCACAATTGTAAGGCTTCATAAGCCAATGTGTCATTCCCTAGGATTGTTTGGATTTTTGTGCAAAATGTCAGTAGGTCTAGCAAGGGGGCGCTCACTCCTTCCTCATTGGTCCAAGTGGCACCATTTGGGTCCATGTGGGGCTGGTCAACCATCCTAGGTTGATGTAACACCACCTATGGACCTATTTTGCAAGCATTCAAGTTTGAGCAGCGGACTCACACTAGCGAGCTCACCCGTATGGTGCACACTAGTGCCCGATGGCGACTAGGCGATGTTGGAGAGGGTCCGAGGCGGGACCTTGAGGCTCCAATGGTTGGCTAGCTTGGGGAGAACCCCAAATGGGCCTAGGATGCCCAAATCATGGGCGGCCAACACACCAAGGGTGTGGGTTAAGTGGATGCTCTCACAACTCGCCCGCGGTGGTCACTCAATTTGGGTAGCAATTTAAAATCGGACACTCTCTTACCGCCGACGGAGTAACTATAGCAATACTAAGCTAAGCAAGTCCATTACAGCAATGAGAGATGTTCAGGAGCTCACCTAGCCGGCGTGAAGACGCCGACTCCGGCCGGAGACGGGGGCGAGCGGGGAGGCGAGAGTATGCACCCGCACGCCGCGTCGGTGTCGCTTCAACCTGAAATGGAAAGATTACACCACTACACCTCTCGCAGGAGGGGTGATCTTGGGGTGGGGATTAATCTTATTACATCCAATACTACCTCCACGCAGGGAGGGGCCTTCAGCCGGCCAAGCGGGGTGGGGATTTATGCTAAGGAAACCCGATTTGCCGATCCCCGCCGGTTCTGCCAACCTTCAGAATTGTTGGACAGGGGGCCGGTGATGTCACTGCCACAAATTCCACAGAGCTCAGATCTTGACGAAACCTGCGCCAAAAGTTTCCCAACTGACAGAGGATGATGCCTGAATTTTTTGGGAAGCTCTGGACCTCGGGGCTGATCGGACCGGCGACTGGAGCAGACAGCAACACTCTGCTTCGGACTGATGCAGAACTGATGCAGTGGATTGCAGAAGGCGCTGCGGTCGCTCCCGAACTTCAAATTGAACAACACTGGCGGTGACGCGATCGTAGTCGGAGTAGCTTCGAGCAGAAGTTGACAGAGCCACAATCCGAGGTTGAAGATGAGAATGGTGGCCAGATAATTGAAGACAGGTCAAACCTGAGTCCACTGGTGGCAGACTGCACACTCTGACAAAATAATTCAGAACAAATAGCTCAGGCAGGTGATTGGCATCGTTCTTTCTACTACTAATGGAGGACTTGACGAAGAAGAATTTTGTAGAAGGAAGTGTGCTCGAATTCCTCCAAGGTTGACTGCAGAACAGCTTCCAAGATCGCTCTGGTCTTCAGTCTGGGATAGATTGCGCAGTCGTTGAAGATGACGCTTCTCCGGACAGCTCCGAACTCGGAAGCTGGCGAGACCACCACCGTTGGAAAGCTATCTCGATGAAGATTCCAGCAATGTAGGCCTTGCCACCTGAATCTTTTATAGACGGTCGTGGCTTCCTGTGCAAGTCGCTACAACTCTGCTGCCTGAAACAGAGGCTGAATGAGAAGAAGATGAGGGGGTGGGGAAGGGGATGGCCAAGAGAGTAAGAGGTGGAGGGTGAACTTGGCTGGTATGGGGAAGGGGGGGCTGCGACTTTGGGTGGTTTGGGAGGTGGGGAGATGGAAGGGCACTGCCCTAGGGAGAGGGAAATTTGAATTTGGGCTTAGGGAAGAGCCCCTTCAACCTTGGGGAGAGGAAGGGGTGCTTAGGAAGTGGTGTTGGGTAGTTGGGGGTTGGGAGGTGGGGTGTGGATTGGAGGATGCCACCTTGGGTTGGGGGGGAGTTAAATGGGTGTATGGGGAAGGGGAGAGGTCTTAATGAGGGGTGAATGGGGAGGAGAGAGAAAATTCTGAAAATTGGGGTGGAGGGAGAGAGAGAGAGAGAGAGGGGGGGGACCCCTTAGAGAGAGAGAGAGTGAGAGAGAGAGAGATCTAGTGGGATTTGGAAGTGGATTTTAATTTTCATTCAATTGTTCATTACTTCAAAATGAGGGGAATGGGGTCCTATATATAGGCAACCAACATTTCTACAAAAGTCCCTAACATTTGACTCAATGATAAATAACCGAAGGGATAGGGGTGCCCTTGGGCCAAGCCCAATGAATTGGGCCCACTAGCCTAACAAACCAACCTAATGAGACAATACTTAGGAAAATGACTCACTAACCTAGGTACATGACTCAAATAAAGGGAAAATTACATGATATTGACTCAAATAAAATGTGAAGATTACATGACTAGACTCAAAAATACATGACTAACATAATGGCGCTTGTCGACGAACAATCCGAGTCCGGAGAAAATGTGGAGGGGCAAGGGATGCCCTCATCATACCCCCGGGGTGGGGAAAACTCGACCCCGTCGAGTATGGGTCGACCAGGGAAGTAGTACATCGAACTGCGGCTCTGGGTGATCCACGATCTCCATACTCAACCCGCGACCATAGTCGGGGAACGGCGCTTCAGCTCGACAAAGTGGCTTGGTCATACCCTCATGCTGGCGATGGGATCTTGCTTGCCTAGTATTGCCGCTGTGTGCACACGTCGGGCTCTCAGGCTATTTGTGGTGGCACTCCGAGGGTGTCTCTCACAAGGGTAGGTGTAAGTTCGAGGCACTCACTAGGATCCACCGCGGTGCCCTTAGAGCGTGCTGGATCCGCCACATGAGAAATGGGGAGAATCCCAAAACCCTTTTGAAAGTTCAACCCATAAGCTTGGTTGCCAAAGCCACTCGGAACTTGGCAAGGTCCAAGTCCTCGTGCCCTCAGATTGGAGGTGACCCTAAAGTAGAGCCACTCCAAAGCCATCATCGCCAAGTTGTCAACTTGGAACTCAAAGTGGTGCTTAGGAGTTTGTGCTCGTTTCTTGTTAATCCCACCGCTTGTTGCTTGATACTTGCTTGAATGCATATGCCATGTACTATGATGCGGTGTGAGTTGACAATGTATGGTATGCAAAGGGGGTCCAGGACAACCACATATAGACCTATCATGCATTGATGTTATGAAGACTTTGAAGGATTTGGGAGGACCGGGACATCCATAGGTGTCCCTCTTGTGAGTGAGTGTGATGAATGTTGGAGGACCCGGACATCCATGAATGCTCCTAACATGCTTGAGATTTATGATGAATGATGGTGGACCATTACAACCAAATATTGACCACTCATGTTTTCTTCTTGACATGTGGGTGATATGGATGAATGTACCCGACGGACTAATCATGCCAAGCGGTGTGATGTGCCAAGACATATGAATTCCTTTCCCAAAGATGACTTCCTCATGTGGGATGGTGGGGTGGTCTTTGAGCTTCCACTCAAAAGGGTTGAAGGGATCTAGGTAGGTGGATATAGGGTGGGGCACCTTCTTGATCTCTAGGCGGGTGTTGCCTAAGGTCATGATTCCTATGGTGTAACCTGGGTCATGGATGAGGTGGGCTTGGCCCAACATGGTGGGTGGGGGTAGGAAAGGGTGGGTGGTGAATAAGGTGAGTGGGTTACATGGAGATCTAGGCTCCCATAGAAAAGGGTTAAAGGGATCATGGTAAGGGTCACCTTGGTAGGGGTACTCTATGCTCTCAAGGTCCTCGAATGGTGAGTCCTCCTCCTCAATAATTGGGCCAAAGTTGCTAATGGGTTGGCCGATCAAAGCACTTGGGATCTCTATGGTTGGGGAGTGGAATAGGATAGGTTCTTCCTCCATGGGAAGAAGGAGGATGATCTCACTAGTAACTTGGCCATTAGTGTAGATGGAAGTGATGGAGCCAATGGTGGGATATGCTAGGCTAATGGTGTTAGTTTCGGACGGTCTCATGGCTAGCATATTGGTCAAGTGAATTTGCCAATGTAGGTAGTTCACTAAGTCTCCCAAATCTTCCACACAATAGGAAGTTTGATAAGTGACATGTGACTGAATGGGAATGATTTGGGATTGATATCCCATGGGTAGGTGGCATGGTTGTGAACTAGGAATGGTGAAACCTTTCTTGAGCCATTGGAGTATGGACTTACCTATGGTGAGGTTGGGTGTCTCTAGAGGAGCTAGGCTAGAGGTGTGTGAGTTGTTTGGCCTTTGGATTTCTTCTATGTTGGGAGGTGGATCCGGATGGGCATCCTTCTCCACTTGGGTGGGTGTGTTGGTTGCAACTTCTATTGCTAATGGAGTAGGGGGATCTATGGGGGGTGGTTTGGTGATATCTAGCGTATGACACACCCGGGGTGGTGAACAAGCATGGGCTTGGGTTGGGATAGGAAGGGGAAGTAGAGGAGGCCTAGGTTGGGGAAAGATTGGTGTAGGAAGCGGGAGGTGTTGCATTCCTATGGCTTTGATGATGTCTCACACTATAAATCAATCTTCTATCTCTAGATTAATGTTGTTTCATCATGTGAGTGAGTACAGTTCATTTGGTTGACAGATAAGCATGCTATCATGATTTTATCTACACTCTGCTTAGCTAGTACTGATTGCAGTGGGTCGACCCATCCCTTCTGATGCGGCGACTCATCTGTTCATTTGGCATAACTCCTTCAAGTCTATTCACTCTGTCTGCACAGTTTTTCACACCAGTGCGTCAACTCAGTGTGGTGATGCGTAGACTCTTCTGTTCAGGTTCTTCATTTCATTAAGTCTATACATCATCAGTTGAATGTAATAGTAATACGTTGCAGCGTCAACTCAATGGGCTGCAGCGTCAACTCAGCATGTAAAATACTGTGTTAAAAGCCTAAGTCTATACACTCGTTTGTGAGCCTTCAACTCTGTACACTGCTTGAGCCTCACCAAAGTCCATACATCGCTTCAAGCGATTCTAGTCTATACAGTCTGCCTCCACACTAGAAGTCTGTACATCGGACTGCTTCTTGTGAAGTCTACACATTGACTCATTCAATTCTGCAAAGCATGTTCATTAGACTATGGCGAAGTCTATACACTCGGTTCCTTGGGCAAAGTCTATACAACAGCAACCCAACACATTGAACAGCTTTCCAAGTCTATACACTAGGCTTCAGTTCCGCAAGTCTATACACTAGACTTCATTTTCTCTAAGTCTATACATTGTTGTTTGCTTTGCAAAGTCCATACACTGGAAGCCCTTCATTTGATGAAGTCTGTACACTGGTCTTTCTGGCACGTTAACACTATGTCTATACACTTCATTATTGTTGCTGAAGGGAACAGGGTCGACGCCTGAAGTTTAAAGCGTCCACGCATCAGTAGATGAAACTGTCACGTCGTCTTCTATTGCGTCAACGCCACAAGCAAGCAGCGTCGACGCAGCAGTTAAAATAGCAGGGACTCTTACAAGCGATGAAGCCTTCACGAAATCTTCCTCTGCGTCAACGCTATATGCTGATAACGTCGACGCAGCGGCATAAGAGATGCCAGTATAGAAATGTACACGTTCGTGCGTCAACGCCACCAACTGGCAGCGTCAACGTAGTAGTCCAAGAAAGGGACGACTTATCTCTAGATGCCTTCAATACGTCAACGCTATATGCTGATAACGTCGACGTAGCTCGGCTATCTGTTGAAGACTTGAACACTGAACTGCCGATACCGTTGTGTCAACGCAATAGGCTGATGGAGTCGACGCAGCGGTTAAGAAGTTTGAAGATTTCTGATGACTGCGTCAACTCTTTGGAGCGAGTGAGTTGACGCCATCTACCTCCAGTTGCTGAGCGTACTGGTGCTGGGCACGTGATCCGAGGATAAGGAAAATACCCAGATGAGGACACATGGTCTGACAGTCTACTGGATGCTGCCACGTGGTCCGAATTCTTAGGGCGGGAACTGTGGAAGCCACACGCGCCCTGCTGTTGCTCCAGGTATAAAATGAAGCCTTCGTCTTCAGATGAAGGTCGATCGAAGAAGAAGCCTGAAGAGCATATACGTCCTTCGATCCAGAAAAGGAAAGAAAAGTGCAGAGAGAAAGAAAGAGAAAGGAAAAGAGCAGAGAGTTCAATATCTGAGAGGAGTTTGGTCGAGAGAGAGAGAGTGTGTGCTGCTTGATGAATTGCTTCGTTTGAAGCTACATTTGTTTTGGGTTTCAGAACCGATTCCTTCTCATTGTTTTTTCGTTTTCCATTTTGCGTTCGTTTATTTTTCATCCTTCTATTCTGATCTGAATTGTTGTCCCTCCATTGTGTGGAGGAAGGGAGTATCACTCCAGTTTCCCTCTGTGTTGCAGAGGAAGAGAGATCGGTGATCTCTGGTGGTGTTAGTGACTGGTTGTCATTAACAGTTTCCCTCCGGTGTGTGGAGGAAGGGAGTGTTGTGCCCCTGTATGGTTTTGATGATGGCTGACACACCATGAGTCACACTGAGGTGTGCTAGATTCTTATAGATGACTGTTTGACTGCCTGAATATCTGACTGTTTGCTTGAATAGCTAATTCATGAATATGGCTAGATTGGGTTAACGTAGTGGCTAATTGTTTGTTCATGCATTACTCTTTTTGCCAAGTGTATACATCAGTCAGCATTGCATTTTCTTCACGAAGTCTATACACTGCTGGATGATCATGTCTGCACATTGGTGTTTTTCCCTACGTTCTGGCCAAGTCTATACAGCCTCATTCCTACCTTCGTTCCAAGCCAAAGTCTACACAACGCCCTTCACTGAAAGTCTATACAGTCGCTGCAGAGATCACGGTCAAGTGTGTACATTGCATAGCATGTTTCGTCTAAGTCCATACATTGGACTGTTCTTCAAAGTCTGCACAGTGGCTTCACATCTTCAAGTCTGTACAGCCGTTTGCTTTGAACTTCAAGTCTATACGTTGCACTGTTCCTCTCGTATTCGTGTCATTCCCTTTATTGTGTCTTCATGTCACTTACTATCATACTTCGTGTTGTTTTTGTTTACTGTCCTTCAGGTCGTGTGTCCGTGTTGCTTCCACTATCTTCGTGTCGTTTCCTTTGTTTTTAGTTGTTCATTTCGTGTCGATTTCTGTGTTGATCTTCGTGATGTGTCCGTGTCTTTCGTATTATTTCAGTTGTTATGTCTTCGTGTTGAGTTTAGGAACTTCGTGTCGTTCTTACTTTGAGTCGTTTTCTTTGTTATTTCCATCTTCGTGTCGTTTCTGTTTTCATGACTTCGTGTCATCTTCATTGTCTTAGTGTTGTTTTCACCGCGTGCTGTTCTCACTGTCTTCGTGCTGTTTTCACCGCGTGTCAATTACTGTTTCATCTAGTATTGTTTTTCCACTTCGTTTCATTTTTCACTTCGTGTCAACTTCACTTCGTGTTGTTTACATTTCGTGTCAACCTCGTCTTCGTGTCGTACTCACTTCGTGTCGGTTACTGTCGTTTTCATCGTCTTCGTGTCGTTTGTGTTCCATTGCGTGCAGGACATCGCAGCACTCCGTGTTGTTTTCTGTGCAACTTCGTGTCATTCTCTGTGTAGTGTGTGTTCTGTCACTACTACACTTCGTGTCGTTCCTGTTGCACTTCGTGTCGTTTCTGTTTCACTTAGTGTCGTTTCTGAATTATGTCTTCGTGTTGTTCTTCCTAGACATCGTGTCTTTCATGTGTTGAAACCACACTTACTGTTGGTTTCTGTTTTACCTCCATGTTGTCCTCGTGCCGTTCTCATTACTGGTTATTATATCATGTCGTTTTACTTCGTGCTACAGTCACCATGGTGTTCTTCGTGTCGTTCTTCTGTTTACCTCGTGTTGTTTTATAACCTCACTTCGTGTCGTTCTCAGTGCATCTAGTATTTCTATTATATACTTCGTGCAGCTTTAGTTCCTATGGCCCTCAGCTTTAATGATTTTCATCTCCTTGCAGGTCCGAGGAAGAACATTCCACACACCTGGGCAGCACGTGATCCGAGGCTGGAATGAAGCCTGCTGAGAGACTGCCACGTGGTCCGAATTCTTAGGGCTGGAAATGTGGAGGTCACACGTCGTGGCTGATGATGCTGCTGCTGCTATATATATGAGACCTTCGTCCACAGATGAAGGTGATCGAGCTGGTGAGAAGAAATGTCCACATAGAGAGCCACGATCCAGAGAAAAAGAAAAGAGAAAGAAGAAGAGCAGAAGGAGAAGAAGAGAGAGAGATAGTGCTCGTGTGAAGAGAAGAAGAGGAAGAAGAATAGAGAAGAAGAGAGAGCTAGAGTGATAGAAGTTTCAACAGAAGATCTGTTCCTGCTGAACCGTGGATCAAATCCAGGCCAGCCAGCTCCTGCGAGAGCCACATTTGGTTTTATCTTTTCAGCTTTCTGCTGCTAGTTTCGTTTTTCTTTTGATCTATTTACTTGCTATTTTTTCGATTCTCTGTAGAGAGGTCGGGATCCCTCCTGTTGGTTCAGGAGAAGGGAGATTGCTATCTCCAGTTGCAAGTAGCTGGGTGCTACTTGTGGGTTCCCTCTGGTTAGAGGAAGGGAGGCTCGTCCTCCGGTTCTGGGCTTGTAGGATTCAAGTCCAGGGGTCCCTCCGGTTGGGAGGAAGAGAGGTCCGAGACCTTTTGTTTGCAGGTGACTTAGTGTCACTTGTGTTTCCCTCTGGTGTTCAGAGGAAGAGAGACTTGGGTCTCTAGGTTCCCCTCCGGTTTGGAGGATTGGTCCTCCGGTTCTAGTCTTGTGGGTTGCAAGACTAGGTGTTCCCTCCGGTCTGGAGGAAGAGAGACTTGCGTCTCTGGTTTGCTAGTGACTGGTGTCACTAGTGGTTCCCTCCGGTTGGGAGGAAGAGGGGAGGTTGTTCCCCTGGTCAAGCTGTTTGGCAGCATTTTGTCGCAGACTGAGTCTGCTGTGCTAGTGTTACTAGTGGAAGCCTCACTCCGGTTTGGAGTGAGGGGTGGATGTAGGTCGGTTGACCGAACCACCTAAAAACTCATTGTGCAGTGGTTTGTTTGATTGCCTGCTTCCGCTAGATGTATGCTAGGACCGTGATTTAATTGATTATCTACATCCTAGAGTTTAATTGAGTTTGTATATCTTGTTTGATCAATTGTCCACTGATCTAGTTGTTATCATCTCATGAAAATTTTAAATTGGGTAGAATTCCTTGATAGATCCATTCACCCCCCCTTCTGGATCAGTGTTTATCAATCGCACCTAGTCAACAATTGGTATCAGAGCGGTTCTCTGATTGATCAGATCCAACGATCTGCAGAGGATCTTGTTGTCCCTTCGTGCTTTTCTGTTTCTACCCTTTGCTGCATTAATCTAGTTGCCGATTTATTCAATGGGTTCTCCACCGATTTACAATGGTTCTAACTTTAATTCATGGGTTAGTAGTCTACACAATTATGTGGAATTGATGGATCCGGAACTGTGGAAATTAATTTCACATGGTCCTCAAAGACTGCCAAAGGAAGAGTCCAAATGGACTAAAAGTGATAGATCAAGAAATGAAGAGAACCAGAAAGTTTTGAGATTAATGAAAGAAGCTACTGACAAGGCTCTACACTCTTGTTTTTATGACTGCAGGTCCGCAAAGGACATTATGGATGAGTTGAAGCTTGCTCAGAAGGGAAATGTGGACAACTGTCTGATGGCTGACAAGAGCAACCATGGTAGTGATCAAGATGAATCCGAAGAACGTGATGATGAGGAGGTAAACCCTTTCGAGAATTTTTCATTAGACGATTGGGAAGATGCCTATGATAATCTGTCAAGATCCCATAAGAAACTAGGGAAGAAATATAAAAATCTGAAAAAGAAGCTGGAAAATCTAGGAGGTGAAAATCTCGAAACTCTGAAAATTGAAAATGAAATTTTAAGAAGACAACTACAAGACTTTGACTCTATTACTACAGATCTAGATCATTTGAAATCTGAAAAACAAACTCTTATGAAACAAAATGGCCTACACAAAAGGGAGAGTCAAAAGCTTGTTTGTGAAATTGTTGAACTAAAGGAAAGGCTTAGCTTCGTTGATCAGACTCATAACAATGATGTTGTTCAAAATGAAAGATTGGTGAGAGATTCAGAGTGTATCAATTCTGAATTGAACGAATTGAAATCTGAGAATGAAAAACTCAAAAACCAATCAAAAGAATTTGAACATAAATCAATGAACCTTGAAAAAGAAAATGGTTTGATCACTGAGAAATTGAAGGCTGAAAGAACAATGAATTCAGAGATTCAGAAAAATCTTGACAAATTTCAATCTGAAAAACAACAAGAAATGTTTTATGAATGTCAGTCTTCAACAGATAAATGGGTGTTTGATGATGAACTCCTAGAGCAGAATAGTAAACTGAAAGAGGAAATCAATGAGTTGAAACACCTAAACACACAGTTGACAGATAGGCTAATGACAATGGAAAAAGGCAAGTGTGTGAGTGTGGATAATTCTGATAGGTTGATGAATGCTGAACAAGAAATTGAGAGCCTAAAAACCATCAACTTAATGTTAAATGGAAATGTCAGTTGCAGTGAACAGAAAATAGCTGGATATGAGCTTACTATCACATCCCTTCAACAAGAAGTTGATGATCTTTACAAGTCCTTATCTAAAACTGACAAGGAAATAGAATTAAAACAGGAAGTTGAAAAACTCAAGAGTCTGAATGATGCCTTGCATCAACAAGTCATTTCCTGTGAAACAGATCTGTCCAAATATGAAGCTGAAATTGCTGATTTGAATTTTGAAATTAAAGACGTGAAAAATTCTCTATCAAAATTTGTCAAAGGTAAGGACAATCTGAATAAGCTTCTTGGAAAGAGTGATAACTTTGAGAGAAAGGGACTGGGCTATAGTCCGACAAATAAAAGGAGTAATGGGAATGAAACATCTACGGTTTTTGTCAAAGCCACCAATCAGAACATAACCTCTGCTCCTTCTGTCTTCAAATTCACTGCACAAAAATCAACTGTGAAACCCAAAACTGTGGAACAAACTTCAAAACAGAAAAAGGGTGAAAATTCACAGAAAAAGGAAAAAGGCACTCCTGTTGCTGTAAAGAAGACTGCACACAATTCACATGATCTCTCACACACTCACATTAAAAAGGGTTCATGTTATTATTGTGGGAAAGGAGGTCACATAATGGAGGATTGTGGATTGATGTTAAAGGATGAGCATGCTAGTGGAACTTTACATTCTAGAAATTCTTTTGATAGAAACCATGTTGCTAGGAAGCTTGATGCCTCATGTTATTATTGTGGGAAGCATGGTCATCTCATGAATGAATGTTCTATCATGAAAGAAGACAATAAACTACATGCCAGGTCTTCCATGCACTTTTATGATCCATATGGATCTAAACACAATTCTAGTCAGCACATTGTGTGCTTCAACTGTAATAAGCCTGGGCACAAGGCTGCTGAGTGCTGGTTTAGATCTACTAGGGGTAAAAATGGTTTTCATAGAAGAAATTCTTTTGCTTGCTCCCACTGTGGGAAAAATGGGCATACAGTCAAGGACTGTTGGTATGTTCAAAAGAACTATGTTAAACCCCATTTTGTTAAATTCCCTGCAAAACCTTTTGTGAAAATTTCATGCTATAACTGTGGGAAGCCAGGCCATAAATCTGCTGAATGTTGGATGGTTAAGAACAAGCATCAAACTGCTCATGCATATAACAGAAAATCTTATGAACATGTTTATAAACATCACCCTGCTGCTAACATGTATCATAAGAACCAAAAACCAACCATTTCATGTAGATACTGTAGACAAGTTGGACATTCTATGGATGACTGTTCACTGATGAAATTGGATGATAATCTTGCTATGAAAATGTTTAGAATACCTGTTAGAGCTAATGCAGGACCCAAAACTGCTTGGGTCCCTGCAGGATCAAAATGATCAATATTTTGCAGGTGTGCCTTGGAAGCTGAAGAATGAAAAGAGGTTAACCAAGGCACTCAAAAAGAAAACCCCAGGACTCAATTCAGGTCAGTTCTGAAATTTGTTTCAATTTCACTATCTGAAATTGTTGTTTTGCTTGGTTGATTTTTGATGCTCTTCTCATGCTGATTGTTTGAATTAAATAAATGAGATTGCCTTGCACTGCATATGACATCTGCATGACCATCATGGTATATGAAATGGAATAGTGCTGGAGGGCAGATGGAGTATGTCTGGATGCTACTGCCTTGTGTGAGGTGGTCCGTGGACCAAGCCCTCCGCCCAGTATCTGGGGTCAAGTCATATAGAGCAGTGTATTGCATATCCTGTTGATCTGTTGGTACTAAACTGAAGTTTTTCTGAAATATGAATTGAACAATCATGCTTCCAGTAATTCTCTTCTGTCTAATTTGCATGAATCATATCTGAATGTTGAATTTGGTATCATGTGATGTGATTTCGATACTTTTCATGCATATAGTCAGGGGGAGCTTTATTATATTGTTGTCACTATTTGAAATTCACACTCTACACTCTCTCAAATCATCAATTGACTATTTTGAGTTCATACCTTCTTGAATCTAAAAAAAAAAAAATTTGGCTGCTAATCCTCAATCTGTTGAAGAAGGAGTGTTTCATTGAGTGATTGTCTCTGCTAGTGGCTTTAAACCTTATTCTCTCTTGCTGATTGACTCTTCCACCAACCTGTACTCTTCCTTCATATACCTCTTAGCTGGTGTGACTATTTTGGATCCATTATTGAGTTGTTGGTCAGCTAAATTTATTGTTCTGATCTGAGGAACTTAAACTGTATGTCATGCAATTCAGTCTGAGATTGTGGTAGAAACTCCTATCATATGGGTTTAAGAATTATCACTGAATCAGACTGATATAAGATTAATGTATTCTCAGCTTTGTAATTAAATGAATTGAAAATATCTGTTGATAAGGCTTAATAAACTTTAACCTCTTGTGTCATGTAATCCATAAAGTCTCTCATCTGATATCTGAAAATTTGAAATCTAGGCTACTTTGATAGAGATACATAGAGTGAGTGTTGTGGTTATTCTTTAACTTGAAAAAGTTGACTAAATGAAAAATTGTGAATTCAGAGCAATGACTCAGTCACTGAGAAACTGAGTTCTTTATCAATGAAATAAAGTAACTCATGTCATGAGGTGCCACAGCTATCTCTGATAAAAATTTTAGTGAAACAAGACCTGACAGAGCAATAGCTTATTTGTGTTGAGTAGCTGGGGAGTCTGGCCTCTGATAAAGGTGTCTTCTTATGTAAAAAGACACTCATATTGCTAACTCTGCTCTCAAAGTGAGAGGCAATGCCAGTTATCACACTGAGTAACTGGGTCACTTCAACTAAGACTTGTTGTGTCTCATGTAAAAAGGTGTTGATCAACTTAAATTGCACAGGAAAAATATAATGTGCTTCAAATAAAATTATCTTGAAAAAATCTGTCAACTCATGTTCTTGAAAAAGTGTTTAATTTCAGTACTAACCTGTGTATTTTTTTTAAAAAAGGTGCTTTTGAGATCACATTTGCAAGATAAAAGATGATTGTTTTTGAGTGTTTTCTGACGATTTGGTTCACTTTTATTAAAACTTGGATTCAGATATGAGTATTGAGTTTAATTTGGCAAAGCTGGTATACATCAAAATTAAATCAGATTGATAATGTTGCTATTTCATAACT
Source organism: Amorphophallus konjac (assembly GCA_022559845.1). Classification (NCBI taxonomy): domain Eukaryota; kingdom Viridiplantae; phylum Streptophyta; class Magnoliopsida; order Alismatales; family Araceae; genus Amorphophallus; species Amorphophallus konjac. The sequence continues at coordinate 71,366,172 of CM040120.1, forward strand.
CTTTTTGATAGAAGAGTCTACATTTTTTTTGACTTATTGAAGTGATGTATGCATTCAAAACCCTTATGATCAGATTCTTGCATGATCAACAAAAACTATTTAGTCAACTCCTCTCTTATCAGTTGACTGATTCCTTCTATTTTTTTTTTTTTGACCATACAAATGTGAGGTGCCTCTCCCGTTATTACCTTGTTCACTTGCAACCCTCTGAACTTCAGATTCCTTATGGTGGTGGATTTCAGATTGATTCCTGAGATGTATTTCTCTCCACACTGTTGGAATCTTCCATCTTGTTCTGCCATTAGTTCTGATTCTGTGGTATTATCACCAGAATTCAGATTCCTTGTAATGGCTGATTTCAGATTGATTCATTGGATAACCAGAGTCCATCCCTGTCCTTCAAGTGGAGAGTAGTCATTCATGCATGTTGATAGGGGGAGAACTGTTTCATTGTCATAAGGGTGATCTTCATTTTTAAGAACCATGACTCATTCTCATGACAAAGGGGGAGAATTGATTTAATTGCTTCTGATTTAATTCACACTTCAACTCATGTCTTTTTGCTGAAGGCAAAGGGGGAGAAGAATCTAATCTTAGTCAGTGTAACTCATAGTGTTGCCATCATCAAAAAGGGGGAGATTGTTGTGCCCCTGTGTGGTTTTGATGATGGCTGACACACCATGAGTCACACTGAGGTGTGCTAGATTCTTATAGATGACTGTTTGACTGCCTGAATATCTGACTATTTGCTTGAATAGCTAATTCATGAATATGGCTAGATTGGGTTAACGTAGTGGCTAATTGTTTGTTCATGCATTACTCTTTTTGCCAAGTGTATACATCAGTCAGCATTGCATTTTCTTCACGAAGTCTATACACTGCTGGATGTTCATGTCTGCACATTGGTGTTTTTCCCTACGTTCTGGCCAACTCTATACAGCCTCATTCCTACCTTCGTTCCAAGCCAAAGTCTACACAACGCCCTTCACTGAAAGTCTATACAGTCGCTACAGAGATCACGGTCAAGTGTGTACATTGCATAGCATGTTTCGTCTAAGTCCATACATTGGACTGTTCTTCAAAGTCTGCACAGTGGCTTCACATCTTCAAGTCTGTACAGCCGTTTGCTTTGAACTTCAAGTCTATACGTTGCACTGTTCCTCTCGTATTCGTGTCATTCCCTTTATTGTGTCTTCATGTCACTTACTATCATACTTCGTGTTGTTTTTATTTACTGTCCTTCAGATCGTGTGTCCATGTTGCTTCCACTATCTTCGTGTCGTTTCCTTTATTTTTAGTTGTTCATTTCGTGTCGATTTCTGTGTTGATCTTCGTGATGTGTCCGTGTCTTTCGTATTATTTCAGTTGTTATGTCTTCGTGTTGAGTTTAGGAACTTCGTGTCGTTCTTACTTTGAGTCGTTTTCTTTGTTATTTCCGTCTTCGTGTCGTTTCTGTTTTTATGACTTCGTGTCATCTTCATTGTCTTAGTGTTGTTTTCACCGCGTGCTGTTCTCACTGTCTTCGTGCTGTTTTCACCGCGTGTCGATTACTGTTTCATCTAGTATTGTTTTTCCACTTCGTGTCGTTTTTCACTTCGTGTCAACTTCACTTCGTGTTGTTTACATTTCGTGTCAACCTCGTCTTCGTGTCGTACTCACTTCGTGTCGGTTACTGTCGTTTTCATCATCTTCGTGTCGTTTGTGTTCCATTGCGTGCAGGACATCGCAGCACTCCGTGTTGTTTTCTGTGCAACTTCGTGTCATTCTCTGTGTAGTGTGTGTTCTGTCACTACTACAATTCGTGTCGTTCCTGTTGCACTTCGTGTCGTTTCTGTTTCACTTAGTGTCGTTTCCGAATTATCTCTTCGTGTTGTTCTTCCTAGACATCGTGTATTTCATGTGTTGAAACCACACTTACTGTTGGTTTCTGTTTTACCTCCATGTTGTCCTCGTGCCGTTCTCATTACTGGTTATTATATCATGTCGTTTTACTTCGTGCTACAGTCACCATGGTGTTCTTCGTGTCGTTCTTCTGTTTACCTCGTGTTGTTTTATAACCTCACTTCGTGTCGTTCTCAGTGCATCTAGTATTTCTATTATATACTTCGTGCAGCTTTAGTTCCTATGGCCCTCAGCTTTAATGATTTTCATCTCCTTGCAGGTCCGAGGAAGAACATTCCACACACCTGGGCAGCACGTGATCTGAGGTTGGAATGAAGCCTGCTGAGAGACTGCCACGTGGTCCGAATTCTTAGGGCTGGAAATGTGGAGGTCACACATCGTGGCTGATGATGCTGCTGCTGCTATATATATGAGACCTTCGTCCACAGATGAAGGTGATCGAGCTGGTGAGAAGAAATGTCCACATAGAGAGCCACGATCCAGAGAAAAAGAAAAGAGAAAGAAGAAGAGCAGAAGGAGAAGAAGAGAGAGAGATAGTGCTTGTGTGAAGAGAAGAAGAGGAAGAAGAATAGAGAAGAAGAGAGAGCTAGAGTGATAGAAGTTTCAACAGAAGATCTGTTCCTGCTGGACCGTGGATCAAATCCAGGCCAGCCAGCTCCTGCGAGAGCCACATTTGGTTTTATCTTTTCAGCTTTCTGCTGCTGGTTTCATTTTTCTTTTGATCTATTTACTTGCTGTTTTTCCGATTCTCTGTAGAGAGGTCGGGATCCCTCCTGTTGGTTCAGGAGAAGGGAGATTGCTATCTCCAGTTGCAAGTAGCTGGGTGCTACTTGTGGGTTCCCTCTGGTTAGAGGAAGGGAGGCTCGTCCTCCGGTTCTGGGCTTGTAGGATTCAAGTCCAGGGGTCCCTCCGGTTGGGAGGAAGAGAGGTCCGAGACCTTTTGTTTGCAGGTGACTTAGTGTCACTTGTGTTTCCCTCTGGTGTTCAGAGGAAGAGAGACTTGGGTCTCTAGGTTCCCCTCCGGTTTGGAGGATTGGTCCTCCGGTTCTAGTCTTGTGGGTTGCAAGACTAGGTGTTCCCTCCGGTCTGGAGGAAGAGAGACTTGCGTCTTTGGTTTGCTAGTGACTGGTGTCACTAGTGGTTCCCTCCGGTTGGGAGGAAGAGGGGAGGTTGTTCCCCTGGTCAAGCTATTTGGCAGCATTTTGTCGCAGACTGAGTTTGCTGTGCTAGTGTTACTAGTGGAAGCCTCACTCCGGTTTGGAGTGAGGGGTGGACGTAGGTCGGTTGACCGAACCACCTAAAAACTCATTGTGCAGTGGTTTGTTTGATTGCCTGCTTCCGCTAGATGCATGCTAGGACCGTGATTTAATTGATTATCTACATCCTAGAGTTTAATTGAGTTTGTATATCTTGTTTGATCAATTGTCCACTGATCTAGTTGTTATCATCTCATGCAAATTTTAAATTGGGTAGAATTCCTTGATAGATCCATTCACCCCCCCTTTTGGATCAGTGTTTATCAATCGCACCTAATCTAGTGTGGTTTTGCATGACTAATTTAGTGTGGTTCTCTCAGAAAATAGAGTGTCACTTATCTCTTAAGTCTATAAGTCAGTGACTCTAATCTTCAAGTTAGAATCCTTCCTTTGGTACTCCTTCAGAGATCTGGACTAATTGCATAAAGTATATCTTCCTACATTGCCATTGATTATGGTTCAGGCCAAAAACTTGTATGTCTTGTTATCTGACCCAATCAACTTGAAATCTAGACTTCAAGACTCAATTCAAGAAAAGTTCTTTTTGGTATTGTCTTCAATCATTCTATCTTTTTTAACTCAAGGGCTTAACTGAACAAACATGTTCTGTTTTAATCACTAAGAAACTGGGAGCTTCATCAATGAAATGAATATTTCTCCCAAGTCATGAGGTGTCAAATGCTTAAAATGAATGAAAAGTCATGACAGAGCAATGGTGGCTTGCTGGTGAGTAACTGGGGACTCTGGCCTCTAATCAAGGTGTCTCCCTAATGTCAAAAGCCACAGTTACTAACTCTGTTCCTTATTAAAAAAAAGGGGGGGGGGAAGTAATGAGGTACTCACTCTGAGTAACTGGGGATTCAGGCCTCTAATCAAGGTGTCTCCCTAATGTCAAAGGAAGTGAACTACCAACTTACTCATTGATCTTCTTGAAAATCATCTCCAACAAAATTCCTTATTGTTATGCAACTAATGGATTGCTTGTCTTCAATACCTTGAGAACACCTCTCCGATTTAGTCTCTTGCTGTCTCGTGAAATAGTTGAATGATCAGCTATATCTGGCCATACTTGTCAACTCCTGCTCTCAATCATCCGCTATGTATGCTGATAAACTTGTCTATAACTCTACTTCTAAAGAATCCTCTCTTGAGATTAGAAACTCACTTATTCTCTTAAGACATACTCGTGATTTTCTGCACTAAGAAGTTACTGCCCTCAGTCCTCATGTTTCCAGCACTGTCATACATTCTGCAGTTCTTTTTGCTGATGTCAAAGGGGGAGAGAGCTTGTAATATCTGCATTTTCTGTGAGAAGTTTGCAATTTCAGTGAGTATTGGTTTTGTCTTGAGCTTTGAGGGGAGTCATGTTGCTTCGTGGAAGAAATGGTTATGAGTTGTGGGGGAGATGAGAGTGTGATGTAAGGAATGTTTAATTCATTTGCATGAGCATGTCTTGAATTTTTTTCTGCTTGTTGCAGCTGGCATTAACTCTTTGTTGAAACTTGATATTGCATGATTCATAGTGTTGTCATCATCAAAAAGGGGGAGATTGTTGCATTCCTATGGTTTTGATGATGTCTCACACTATAAATCAATCTTCTATCTCTAGATTAATGTTGTTTCATCATGTGAGTGAGTACAGTTCATTTGGTTGACAGATAAGCATGCTATCATGATTTTATCTACACTCTGCTTAGCTAGTACTGATTGCAGTGGGTCGACCCATCCCTTCTGATGCGGCGACTCATCTGTTCATTTGGCATAACTCCTTCAAGTCTATTCACTCTGTCTGCACAGTTTTTCACACCAGTGCGTCAACTCAGTGTGGTGATGCGTAGACTCTTCTGTTCAGGTTCTTCATTTCATTAAGTCTATACATCATCAGTTGAACGTAATAGTAATACGTTGCAACGTCAACTCAATGGGCTGCAGCGTCAACTCAGCATGTAAAATACTGTGTTAAAAGCCTAAGTCTATACACTCGTTTGTGAGCCTTCAACTCTGTACACTGCTTGAGCCTCACCAAAGTCTATACATCGCTTCAAGCGATTCTAGTCTATACAGTCTGCCTCCACACTAGAAGTCTGTACATCGGACTGCTTCTTGTGAAGTCTACACATTGACTCGTTCAATTCTGCAAAGCATGTTCATTAGACTATGGCGAAGTCTATACACTCGGTTCCTTGGGCAAAGTCTATACAACAGCAACCCAACACATTGAACAGCTTTCCAAGTCTATACACTAGGCTTCAGTTCCCCAAGTCTATACACTAGACTTCATTTTCTCTAAGTCTATACATTGTTGTTTGCTTTGCAAAGTCCATACACTGGAAGCCCTTCATTTGATGAAGTCTGTACACTGGTCTTTCTGGCACATTAACATTATGTCTATACACTTCATTATTGTTGCTGAAGGGAACAGGGTCGACGCCTGAAGTTTAAAGCGTCCACGCATCAGTAGATGAAACTGTCACGTCGTCTTCTATTGCGTCAACGCCACAAGCAAGCAGCGTCGACGTAGCAGTTAAAATAGCAGGGACTCTTACAAGCGATGAAGCCTTCACGAAATCTTCCTCTACGTCAACGCTATATGCTGATAACATCGACGCAGCGGCATAAGAGATGCCAGTATAGAAATGTACACGTTCGTGCGTCAACGCCACCAACTGGCAGCGTCAACGCAGCAGTCCAAGAAAGGGACGACTTATCTCTAGATGCCTTCAATACGTCAACGCTATATGCTGATAACGTCGACGCAGCTCGGCTATCTGTTGAAGACTTGAACACTGAACTGCCGATACCGTTGCGTCAATGCAATAGGCTGATGGAGTCGACGCAGCGGTTAAGAAGTTTGAAGATTTCTGATGACTGCGTCAACTCTTTGGAGCGAGTGAGTTGACGCCATCTATCTCCAGTTGCTGAGCGTACTGGTGCTGGGCACGTGATCCGAGGATAAGGAAAATGCCCAGATGAGGACACGTGGTCTGACAGTCTACTGGATGCTGCCACGTGGTCCGAATTCTTAGGGCGGGAACTGTGGAAGCCACACGCGCCCTGCTGTTGCTCTAGGTATAAAATGAAGCCTTCGTCTTCAGATGAAGGTCGATCGAAGAAGAAGCCTGAAGAGCATATACGTCCTTCGATCCAGAAAAGGAAAGAAAAGTGCAGAGAGAAAGAAAGAGAAAGGAAAAGAGCAGAGAGTTCAATATCTGAGAGGAGTTTGGTCGAGAGAGAGAGAGTGTGTGCTGCTTGATGAATTGCTTCGTTTGAAGCTACATTTGTTTTGGGTTTCAGAACCGATTCCTTCTCATTGTTTTTTCATTTTCCATTTTGCGTTCGTTTATTTTTCATCCTTCTATTCTGATTTGAATTGTTGTCCCTCCGGTGTGTGGAGGAAGGGAGTATCACTCCAGTTTCCCTCTGTGTTGCAGAGGAAGAGAGATCGGTGATCTCTGGTGGTGTTAGTGACTGGTTGTCATTAACAGTTTCCCTCCGGTGTGTGGAGGAAGGGAGAGGTTTCTCCGGTCGTGTTCTAGCTGGGTGCTAGAACCGGTTTCAAGTTCTGTGGGTAGCAGAACTTGGTTGAGGGATTTGTCTCCCTTGGTGTTCAAGCTGTGTGGCAGCATGTTGTTCGCAGACTGAGTCTGCATTGATCTAGCATAGTCTAGTGGAATCCTCACTCTAGTTGGAGTGAGGGGTGGATGTAGATTGCGGACTACAATCGAACCACCTAAAAAACCGAGTGCCTCCTCTGTGGTTTGCTTCTGTTCTCTACGCTCTTCATCCGCTCGGCTCTTTGCTCCCTTGTGATTCGCTCTTCATTCTCATTTACATTCCTCTGTGTACGGTTTAAGGAGGTGCGTTAGCAGTAGAAATTATATTCCGTTTAAGTTTCTTCAAATTGGGAGTGATCTATTCATCCCCCCCTTCTATATCACTCTTGCTGCGCTAACAGGAGGTGGGTTGGGTGAGGGATTTTGGGTTCATTTGTTTTGGGAGATGTGTCCCTTTTTGGGGATGATGGTGGGTTTGTGGTGGTGGTCAACGGGGCTTGTGGGGTATGGGTTTGGTGAGGGGTTTTGGGTTTGGGGGTGGTGGCCATTATGGGCCTCGGTGGATGGGTGGACACGGGGTCCAATTGGGTTTGTGGACATATGGTTGTGGTGGGAGTTTGTAGGTAGGGTGCTGGTGTGGTGGTTGGGGTAGGATAGGTGGGAAGTGATGTGGAATGGGGAATTAGGGTCATGGGTTGGCTAGGTGGGGATGAAGGAGTTGAAGTGCTCCTTAGGTCTTGGTGATTTGAGTATGAGGGGGAAACATATCTAGCCCTAAGTTGCTCCTTCATGTCCTTCCAAGTGGTGATGGGAGTTTCCCTTCTAAGTACCTTTAGCCCGACAACTTGCATCCAATAAGTTTCTGCCCGTTTGGTAAGTTGCATTTTGGCAACCAATGCCTTTTCATCCTCGGACATAGGATACCAAGTGAAGTATTGGTCCATTGTAGCTTCCCAATCTAAATATTCTCTAGGAGAGGTTCCATCAAAGGTTGGAAGTGAGAAAGGGACCATCCTATCGTCCGTCCTTGGGCCGGACCTATTTTCTCCAAGTTGGTTGAGTCGGCCCGATATGTTATCAAGCCGCTCATTGGCATAGGTCAAGGCTTTCATGAAGTAGTTGACATGGCCAGGGAAGTTATGGGTGTTAGTGGTAGGCATCTCTTGGTGGCTTGGACTTATGGAGTGGGCCGATTGGTAAGGTCGATATGAGGTGGCCATACTAGGGGACAAGAGTGATGCACTTGAAGACTCAAAATGCATAGACATGCCCTAGGACCAACTTGATAGAGATAAGTTGTGAACTTGCTCTGATACCACTTGATGTAACACCACCTATGGACCTATTTTTCAAGCATTCAAGTTTGAGCAGCGGACTCACAGTAGCGAGCTCACCCGTATGGCGCAAACTAGTGCCCGATGGCGACTAGGCGATGTTGGAGAGGGTCCGAGGCGGGACCTTGAGGCTCCAATGGTTGGCTAGCTTGGGGAGAACCCCAAATGGTCCTAGGATGCCCAAATCATGGGCGGCCAACACACCAAGGGTGTGGGTTAAGTGGATGCTCTCACAACTCGCCCGCGGTGGTCACTCAATTTGGGTAGCAATTTAAAATCGGACACTCTCTTACCGCCGACGGAGTAACTATAGCAATACTAAGCTAAGCAAGTCCATTACAGCAATGAGAGATGTTCAGGAGCTCACCTAGCCGGCGTGAAGACGCCGACTCCGGCCGGAGACGGGGGCGAGCGGGGAGGCGAGGGTATGCACCCGCACGCCGCGTCGGTGTCGCTTCAACCTGAAATGGAAAGATTACACCACTACACCTCTCGCAGGAGGGGTGATCTTGGGGTGGGGATTAATCTTATTACATCCAATACTACCTCCACGCAGGGAGGGGCCTTCAGCCGGCCAAGCGGGGTGGGGATTTATGCTAAGGAAACCTGATTTGCCGATCCCCGCCGGTTCTGCCAACCTTCAGAATTGTTGGACAGGCGGCCGGTGATGTCACTGCCACAAATTCCACAGAGCTCAGATCTTGACGAAACCTACGCCAAAAGTTTCCCAACTGACAGAGGATGATGCCTGAAGTTTTTGGGAAGCTCTGGACCTCGGGGCTGATCGGACCGGCGACTGGAGCAGGACAGCAACACTCTGCTTTGGACTGATGCAGAACTGATGCAGTGGATTGAAGAAGGCGCTGCGGTCGCTCCCGAACTTAAAATTGAACGAGACTAGCTGTAACGCGATCGTGGTCGGAGTAGCTTCGAGCAGAAGTTGACGGGGCCACAATCCGAGGTCGGAGATGAGAATGGTGGCCAGATAAATGAAGACAGGTCAAACCTGAGTCCACTGGTGGCAGACTGCACACTCTGACAAAATAATTCAGAACAAATAGCTCGGGCAGGCGATTGGCATCGTTCTTTCTGCTACTGATGGAGGACTAGATGAAGAAGAATTTTGTAGAAGGAAGTGTGCTTGAATTCCTCCAAGGTTGACCGCAAAACAGCTTCCAAGATTGCTCTGGTCTTCAGTCTGGGACAGATTGCGCAGTCATTGAAGATGACGCTCCTCCGGACAGCTCCGAACTCGGAAGCCGGCGAGACCACCACCGTTGGAAAGCTATCTCGATGAAGATTCCAGCAATGTAGGCCTTGCCACCTGAATCTTTGATAGACGGTCGTGGCTGCCTGTGCAAGTCGCTGCAACTCTGCTGCCTGAAACAGAGGCTGAATGAGAAGAAGATGAGGGGGTGGGGAAGGGGATGGCCAAGAGAGTAAGAGGTGGAGGGTGAACTTGGCTGGTATGGGGAAGGGGGGGCTGCGACTTTGGGTGGTTTGGGAGGTGGGTAGATGGAAGGGCACTGCCCTAGGGAGAGGGAAATTTGAATTTGGGCTTAGGGAAGAGCCCCTTCAACCTTGGGGAGAGGAAGGGGTGCTTAGGAAGTGGTGTTGGGTAGTTGGGGGTTGGGAGGTGGGGTGTGGATTGGAGGATGCCACCTTGGGTTGGGGGGGAGTTAAATGGGTGTATGGGGAAGGGGAGAGGTCTTAATGAGAGGTGAATGGGGAGGAGAGAGAAAATTCTGAAAATTGGGGTGGAGGGAGAGAGAGAGCGAGAGGGGGGGACCCCTTAGAGAGAGAGAGAGTGAGAGAGAGAGAGATCTAGTGGGATTTGGAAGTGGATTTCAATTTTCATTCAATTGTTCATTACTTCAAAATGAGGGGAATGGGGTCCTATATATAGGCAACCCACATTTCTACAAAAGTCCCTGACATTTGACTCAATGACAAATAACCGAAGGGATAGGGGTGCCCTTGGGCCAAGCCCAATGAATTGGGCCTACTAGCCTAACAAACCAACCTAATGACACAATACTTAGGAAAATGACTCACTAACCTAGGTACATGACTCAAATAAAGAGAAAATTACATGATATTGACTCAAATAAAATGTGAAGATTACATGACTAGACTCAAAAATACATGACTAACATAATGGCGGTTGTCGACGAACAATCCGAGTCCGGAGAAAATGTGGAGGGGCAAGGGATGCCCTCATCATAGGTGGCTTCTAGATGGTTTGACATTCAAAGGGGGACAAGTGTTACAAAATGTCCAAGATGCCTCCCCTTAAGTCAAGGGGGTGCCCCCCCATTAAAAATGACATTTTGTATTTTATATTTTTAGGCCAATTGACCACATGGGGGAAGAAAATGCTACCCCTCCCCTCTCTCCCATGAATTCCACCCCCCTCCCCCTTCCTCCCCTTCTATATAAACCCATGTATAGTGTTTTGTAAGAATTAATGAAGAGAAAAATTTTGTGAATTTGGTTGGAGCCAAAGAAGGGTGTGCCCTCCTCCTCTCTCCCCCCCCTCTTGTAGATAGATTTTTCCTAAATCTTAGGTGTGATGCCCTTCTATCTTCACCTTAGCCCCTCTGGATTCTATTTCTGCCACCGCCGCCGCCGCCATCACACCGCCATCGCACCGCCGTCTTCATCGCCAGAATTCTATCTACATCAGGACAGAGCCCTACTCCGTGATTTTTAGCTCTCCATCAGGAGCTCAGATCGCAACCAAACATGGAGGGTGAGTCATCCACGTCCACCCCAGCCTCCACAAAAATAATCCCGTCATTTAACTTTCGTTTGCTATTTTTCCATTTTCTTGTATTTCCACCTTCCAGTTCTATCTTCTATTCAGATCCTGTCACCGCAACCCTGAGTTTCCCCTCTTCGACCCACTTATTCTTATTTGTTTGAATCCCAAAGTTTCTTGGGAGTTCTATCCACCACCCTCATCATCCACGAATTTTCTTGTAATTTCTAAAGTCCTTTTTGTATTTTTAAAAATTGTTGTCTTCTCCCAAATCTGTTATGTCCTATGCAGTTCAGATCCGACCCCCAGTCAGTATAAAATCTCCCAAAAATCGAAACCTCCACCAAATCCTTCATACAAATTATCCCCGTCTTCCTTGTTCCATCCTATACAACTTTCATGAAAAGTTCAAGTTCCAGATCTGAGGTTTGAGGCACGGTCAACGGCAACGAAAACTTAGTTCTGTCCTGAGATTTCCGGTCGTGTCCAACAGCAGCTTGTAAAATCGGTCAAGGCCAGATATGAGAAATTCAAAATTATTTCTCTGGCCCTAGATCGAAGCATTTTGAAATAGCTTTCCAACGATACCTCTTGTGCTTCGATCCGACGTCGGGAGTGATCGCAACAGAAGATCTCGCCGGGTCGCGCGCTGTAAAACAGCAACTTCAGATCCGTGGGCAGCACGGTTAACAAGTGAGACCGGAGCCGACTCGCCTCCCACGAGGTGAACCAGCGTACCGCCGTCCCAGGGACCGCCTCTCCAGGAGCCAATGTCACAGCGGTATCACTCCGGGCCCCCTCGGACCCGTCGATGAGCACGTGGGCCCCACGTTCGTGAATACGCTTGCCGTGAAAGCTACATCGAAAGCTGCCTGTCAACCCAAGTTCGGTCCTCCCGGGCCCCATTTGTAGCCCGTTACCTCCCTGCGTGGAGTGGGCAATAGAAATCATTTCTGTAATTATTGTGATAATTATTTAACCGGGAGTTACTGTCTTGGCCGGGATCGTCTTGCCCACACCCGGAGCGTGGAGGTAAACTTGCCCCTCTCTCTTATCGCATTTTGCTCAATTCGTATATGTTTGAATGCCGCTGCGAGTGTAGGTTCCTAGCTTGTAATACTGTTATTCACCGCTATGAGAGTGAGTGAGTGTACCATCCCATGACTCAATCCGAGTTAACGCGGAAAAGTCGATACCCGAGACTCACGGCCGATTTCTCAACCGCGCTCGGTCCCACATCTTCCCTCGCTTAGGGACGATCGCGAGCTTCCTTAGAGTCCAAGGATCGCATATCCATTAGTCTCGAGTCCGTGGTCCGTCCCACATCACTTTATTTATTCATTAGCCTTTTTTATCAGGCGTGCCAGTCAAGTTCGTGACAAGTTTATTATGCGCTCGATCTGACTCGGTCAATCGATTGTGAAGTTCGTGTCGGGACCCGGAGTCCGCCATACCGTAAAGGTTATGATGTTAATTATGCCCTCTAAGAAAGAGGACAACCCTTGATTAATTATCAAGAGAGGATTCCTTGAGGGTAAAACAAGATAAAACTATGATGCCGACTTCATGAGCAGGATATAGAATACGTGTAGATAATCATGCGATACAAGATGTGATAATGATGTGCGGAACAAATCCGGCAGCATATCCCCTTATCTTAGTCTATGCTAAGTGGGAATATAAGACATCCATCCACGGAATGCCGAGATGGACGCCAAAGGAAGGATGGGCGTAGCCCGAAATCCAAGAGGATCTAAGTGCAGCGGGACAATGTCCTTTGTCATGGTGTTTATTGATATCCCCTTAAGAGTCCATTGGAGGGCATGTAGTGGCAGGACTCCAAGGGCCAACGGGGTTAGCAAAAAGCGTTGCAGTCAAACGATACAATGTGGGGATAAAACCCGCTAATTTAGCTCCTTTGGACTTGGATGAAGAATCATGATCCCCCGTGACATGATGAAGACTGGCATGATGGCCAATGGAGGTTAGGGTATCAGGTTTAGACTGGTTATAGGCCCAGTAAAGTTGCTGGGAAGTTGAGTGTTTGAGTGGTAGCTAGTGTTAGGATGAACCGACGCGGATGGGGTCCCGGCGCGAGGATTAAACGGCGCGGTGGGGGCCCGGCGCGATGATGAACACGGGGGGTTATCGGTAAGATGCTCAATCGGCACGGTTGGCTCTCGGCGGGCCCATCACCCGGCGCCAAACTCGCGCCGAGAGAGGGTTGTGCTGGGAGGTATCTGGCGCCGATAAAAGAAGCCTTTGAGCTTTGTGAGGTCGTGGGTTTGGGGTGGATTCTATTGAGGGGATCTCTTATGTTCAATGAGGGTTTCATGGGCTCACAAATGGTGACATTCAGATAGGCTGGAGGGTGGGGGGGTAAACTCATCCACATAAGGTCCAGGAAGACCATGTAACCATAATGATTGTGTTCCCCTCTTACAGTGAGCAGAGAGCCGTAAGATGGCCTTTCTCAGGGCATTTGCCACACCAAGTGGGGTTGATTCATCGGTTTAATAAAAACTTCACACGATATGATAAAGTAAAGACCGTGAATAAATTTTGGCAGCATCTCCCCTTGTTTTGGACTATGCCAAAAGGGGAGTATAGGGCATCCACCCACGGAGTGCCGGGATGAAAGCCAAAGGAGAAATGGGCGTAGCCTGAGATCCAAAAAGATCCCAATCCGATGGGACAGTGTCCAATTATCGTGGGATTTATTAATATTCCCTAGATAGCCGATGGAGAACATGCAGTGGCAGAACTCCTCAGGCCAATAGGGTTGCAGAATGTTGTTGTGCATCCCTTGTTTTGATAATGACAAGTTGTATCTCATTGTCTTTACCATATGCACATGCCAAATGTTTAATATCTAAATGATCAATGCAGGTATATTGATGATTAAAATAGGCCAGCCAAAGGTCAAGGATGAACCAAACTCAATTCAAAAGCTCAGCCCTTCAAGATCTCAAAAACAAGTTCTGGACTGGCTCAGAAGCCGACACCTGAGGGCTCCGAAGCCGACACTTGAAGGCAGACAGAAACCAGGGAATTCTGGTTCTGTTCCGAAGCCGACCACGGAGGCCCTTGAAGTCGACACTTGAAGGCAGATAGAAACCAGGGAATTCTGGTTCTGTTCAGAAGCCGACCACGGAGGCCCTGGAAGCCGACCACGGGCGGAGATGCGAATTGTAAGCCCTAAAATGGACCCGTTTCTTGTGAGATCCGATACCCAAGGCTTGGATCCATTATGGTACGCACCTAGAGGGTCCAGATAAGCCAGGAAACATGGGTCTTTGCCAGGTTTTGGTTCTTTTCATGGATTTGACTTGGTCTTCTACTTCCTAGCTGAAAAATAGGAGATTTCCCATTGGATTCTCCAACTGAACTAGCAGAAATCGTGGGAGTTCCTAAAAATCAGAAAGAGATGGCGGGAAGGCAGAAGGAAGGGAGGCAGCAGCAAACAAAATTCAGGGAGGCTGTTGGAAAACGAGAGCGTTGCATCTAGAGTGTGCTGCATCTAGAGTGCGCTGCATCTAGAGAGAGCTACATCTAGAGAGAAAAATCTGCAGGTCGTGGGAAGAAAAGAGAAAGGGGGCCTGTGCGACCTAGATCAAGAAGAAGAAGGAGAAGAAGAAAACAAGGGCAACAGCAGAAGAAGCACCAGTAGGAGAAGAGCAGCAATAGGAGAAGCACTGGCAGCAGCACAAGATCAGCCAAGATCTGAAATCAGAGAAGAAGCTCGGTGAACTCCATCTACAGATCGAGATACTCAATCATCAGGAGAATTCTACATTCGATATGTAATTATATCTCTATTCAATCTTTCATTTTACTTTTCTATTCTTTTGATCAAGCTGTTTGTCAGCGATATGTTCAGATCGAGCTGGGTTGCTCGGATCTGAGGTTGATCAAGCTGTGAGTCAGCGGAGTGTTCAAGCTGTGAGTCAGCGGAAGGAAGCCTCACCGGGTTTGGTGAGGGGTGGATGTAAGCAGACTGGATGTCTGGCCGAACCACCTAAAAATCCCTGTCTCCTCTATGTGATTGTTTGTGATCTCCGCTAGATGCATGCCTAGGTTCGTCTTTGTTATGCATAGAGTATACACTTTAATTTCCGCTTAAGCCGCATAGTTTAAATTGTTTACATAAGTCTGCAATAGTTTTTGAATTTGGGGGTGGATCTATTCACCCCCCCCTCTAGACCGCCATTCCACCTGCACAACACGTGGTATCAGAGCGGGTTATCCATTCAAGAGGTCCAACGACCCGGATAGATTAGTGGAATGGACGCCAAAGGATTATTGGCAGAGGGTCATTCGGTGACTAGGCCACCATATTTTGATGGTACTAACTACCCGTATTGGAAAAACCGAATGCAGGTCTTTCTCAGAGCGCAGGACCATGAAACATGGAGAGTTGTAAGCCGAGGGCCACATCAACTTCCTGAAGATGAAGACACCTGGACACGAGAGCAGATAAAGAAGTCAAATCAGAACTGGGGAGCAATGAATATTATGCAATGCTCGCTTCACCCAACAAAATTTTCAAGGGTTTTCTCATGTGCCACTGCCAAGGAAATGTGGGACCGGTTAGAGGTAATATATGAAGGCACTTCTGAGGTAAGAGAAATTAAAGCCAATATGCTTATCTCCGATTATGAAATGTTTAAAATGGAACCACATGAATCCATTTCTGAAATGTATGCTAGACTAACTCAGTTAACTAATAGCTTAAAAGGTCTAGGGAAAAACTACACTAATAATGAACTTGTGAGGAAAGTCCTTAGATCTTTAACTTCTACTTGGCATACCAAAGCAACAGTGATTGAGGATTCTAAAAACTTATCTACTATGACTGTTGATGAGCTGATAGGTTCATTGATGACTTATGAGCTTAACCTGAAGAGAAATGAGGAAGAAACATCAAAGAAGAAGCCATTAGCACTAAAGGCTAAAGAGCATAGCAGGGAGTCCTCAGATGATAGTGAGTCATCCGACACTGAGGAGGACTTGGGTGAGTTTGCCACACTAACCAGAAAATTTGAAAAGTTCTTGAAGAAGGAAGGTAAAAACTTCAAGAATCCAAAGGGTCAGGTAAGACAGTCATCCAAGTTCAAATCTTAATCATCTGAGAAAAAATATAACAATCTTGTTTGTTACAATTGCAACAAGCCCGGGCACATCAAAACTGAATGTCCACACAATGAGAAGAAAACACACTCCAAGAGGAAAGATAAGAAGAAAGCCATGATAAGCACCTGGAGTGACGAAGAGGAAAGTGAAGGGAAGAGTTCATCCAGTGAAACCAATGAAGACTTAGGTCTTATGGCAATAGGCCAGTATGAGGTAAATGAAAACTCTTCTCCATTTGAGCATTTCACCATTGATGATTGGCAATAAGCATATGGTGAATTGCTTGATAAATGTGATACTGTAAGAAAAGAAAATAAAGCTTTGAAAAAGAAAATAAATACCATGGCTCATGATACAACTTCATCTGAAAATATTGCATGCTTGCAAACTGAGATTTCAAATCTGATGAAACAAGTTCATGATTTAGAGGCCTCCAAGTCTGAACTAAAAGATCTAGAAGATGAGAATGAAAATTTGAGAGATGAAATTGATGAGCTAAGAATGAAAATGCAAAATTCAGATTCAAAAGATTTGAAAGATGAAAATGAGAGCTTAAAAAGGGAAATAGATGATCTCAAACTGAAATTGCAAGACTATGAAAAGGAAACCATACTAGCCAATGAAAAATATGATGCAATCAAGGAGGTCAACTGTCAACTTCAGAAGGAAATTGAAAAGATTCAAGAAGAACTGAAAGACAAACAAAACTCCTTGGAAAAGTTGATGAAAGGTAGAGAAAACCTAGATGCTATGTTAGGATCTAGAGTAAACTTTCAAAAGGAAGGATTAGGTTTCAACCCAACAGCCAAAAAGGAATTTAAATTAAAAACTATCACCTTTATGGATGAAAAAGACATAAAAGGGAAAAAACCTCTTGTTGACATGTATGGGTCAGAAAAGATGGCTGATGCAAGCACCTCAACCAAGATCCAAGCAACCATGAGATCAAATGACAAGAAATCAAGTGGGAAGGCCGTGAAACAAGCCGGCCACTTCAAAACAACTAAAGAGGATCTAAGGCAGCAGAAGCTCTATCTAGATGGGTCAGAAAGATCAAAATTCTCAACAAATAGGAACAAACTACCAAGCCAAGTTTCAAGGTCAATCAACCACCATCAAATGAGAGAAAAGCAATTCTGGAAGAAGAACAGAAGTCGACTAAGACCCCATCCTGAGTTGACCACAGGCAGAACCAGAAGCTTTCCTGAAGTCTGGCAGAACAGCAGTCGACCAAGACCCCTTCAAGAGTCGACTATGGGAAGCAACAACAAGTTCACAGATTTCTGGCAACATGGAAGTCGACTCAGACCCCCTCCAAAGTTAACTTTTGGCTACAGCAGAGGGTATAAAGCTCCTCCAAGTCGATGCCTGCCCTTACATAGGTCAACACATGGGCATCATGGATCATACTATCATCATAAATGTCAATGGGCAGGTAAATCCAGAGTTAATGGTAAGTCTCAATCACCCTCTACTTATTGGAAGGATGGAAATATGAATCTTGTAAGGAAGCAAAAAATTGTGAACCTCTCTAATGTCTTTACTGATGTGGTGAAAAATTATTCATGCAGACCAAATGGACATCCAAAGCAAGTAAGGCAACTATGGATACCAAAAGACATACCGTCATGTCTTAAAAAGTTAAATACTCAAAAGGGACCAAAAGCTACTTGGGTTCCCACATTGGCAGTTTAACTTGCTTGCATCTAAGCCTTGCAGCCATACATATCAAATGGCATCATGATAATGGCTGTCCAAGGCATGTCAAAGGAGGAACAAATGCAAATTGTTGTTTGATTGAAAAGTAAGTTTTTGTTTACCTTCTTAACTGGCCTGGCCTACACGGAATCAGGTAGTCCTTCAAATTGAAACTTATACTCTGCTATGTTTGATTGATTGGAAACTTGTAATGCTGCTGCCAAACACTGCATGGTTGGATGAAATTCTGAAATCTACTGCATTGGTCCATTGATAGATATTATGGTGGTGCTGCAATAGTTTTTGAACTCAATCACTAATTGCATATCATAGTGAGGGGGAGTTACACATGTGGTATAGGTCCTTTGCATGACTCAAACATCCATTTTCATATCTAAGTCTGCTTGTGTAGTAGTCATGCATTCATACCATGGACACTTGTGGTATATCAAATGGTGATTGGTGGAAGGGCAGGTTAAGCTTGTCTAAAAGCCACACTATGCGTAGAGGACTTACCTTCGCCAAGTACCAAAGGTCCAAAATTCATGTAAGCAAGAGCTATGGAAAGGTCAATAAGTGCATTACATGTCATGCATGCATATTGAGTCACCCGATTTGACTGAGGGGGAGCTCAATACATTTATGTCTTTCTGTCCCCACTACTCTAAACGTTGTTCATGCATTTGCCCCCATCTTATCAAGAACCCTTGCAAAGTGCCGACACCGTTGATGATCTCGGCACGGTCATCTCAGCACGACACCCAACCGGCGCGAGCTTTATATCGGCACAACACTGTTCTCAGCGCCTTCCTTTTATTTGGCGCTCTCGGTGCGATGGTGCCCTCGGCGCGGCCAGTATCGGCGCGCCTTTTCTTCTGCTTGGCTCTCGGCGCGAGCGGCATCGGCGCACCTTTTGTCGCGTTTCACTCTCGGCGTAGGGTTCGTCTCGACGCGCCTTAGGGTTTACCCTATTTTGCGTCGAGAGGGAAGAGGGGAGGCTCATTCTCACCTGAGCTCTCTCTCTCTTCACCCTCCACCATCCACTGCAGTGGCGATCCGCCTGGCCCGTTTGAGGGAGTCTTCCCCCTTTTCCTTGCCTTCTCTCCACCGTAGGGCTCCTTCTTTGCTTCTTATATGGGACTACGTCCCTCTTCATTGTGGAGTCACCCCCTCTTGGTGGGTGTTCATCCTATTTGACTTTTGGGCATACCCCGGCCATGGGGAGGTGCTGTCCAAATTTTCTTGGAATTTCCTCTTCTATTTCTATCTTCATATTGTCTTATTTGCTTTGATTTTTATTCTGCAGTTGTTGAAATGGCTACCACTTCTACCCGTGCTGCTTCCGGAACTGCTGATGTTGGTGCTTCTTCCCAGGGCAGAGCATTTGGCCCAACCGTGACTTGGAGGAACATCGGACAGCTGGACCTATTGTGCCCCTGGTTTTGATGATGACAACCATGAGACATGTGTGTTGAATTCAACTTAAAACATTGAATTAAATCTTGATTCAGTAATGCATGCATCTGGTTTATGTTTGAATGCATGAAAGGAACAGGGTCGATGGTGGGAGTTCAAGGCGTCCACGCATCAGTTGAAGAGGCAAAATCATAAGTCACTGATATAATCTCACTGCGTCAACGCCACACTATTGCAGCGTCGACGCATCAGCTTAAGAAGCAGAGGCACTCACAGATCTACTTCACTGCGTCAACGCCACAGTAGAGCAGCGTCGACGCAGCAGTTCAAAAGGTAGAATTATGGTTCACTGGAATACCCCAGTGTGTCAACGCTACAGCATGATAGCGTCGACGCATCAGTTCACTCTAAGATGAAATTGGCTCTGGGTTAGCTTAGTGGGTTGACGCAGTAACCCAATGCGTCAATGCATCCACCTACGAACTTAAAGCTTTGTGGACAGTTCAAGGCAGCGTAAACCCCTTGGTCACCGTGGGTTGACGCCATCTAAATTCTTTCATAAAATTAGTTGGGTGGACCCCAGTCATTAGTGACGTCAAAGGCCACATCAGCCAAAAAGTGTTTCGATCTCGTTTTCCCTCACGATTCCATAAGGCGGAGATCAATCTGGTGCAGACACCCGAGCAGTTGAGCGGCGCGACACGCCGAGCAACCGGTACCGCACACGGAGCATGACTCGAGCCACCGCAGCGTCCATCTGGCTCGGAGACAGCCTGGAGACTCCGCCTTGAGCCTCCCCATTTATCATATTTAGTTAGCATTTATGTGTGTGTAATTTGTGTTTATTTCTTTGTATTCTGTATGTAATTATGAGTGTACGAGGTGCTTATTTGCAAAATTGGACCCCTGGGCCCCACGGGACCCCCAGGCCCCTCCCATTGATCCACCTCAGCCCATGGGCCCCATGTGGGGTCAGTCAACATGTCAAATGGAGGCATCTAGAAGTTTGAATTGTAAAAGGCACATGGGAGACAAGTGGACTTCAAAGTCCAAGGTGGCTACCAACTTGTCCCCCCCTTGCCACCATAGTCAATAGGACGCCCCCCTCCCCTTATTTTTTATTTATTTTTGTGTGTGTGTGTCACATACCATCCCAGCCCTTCATCTCCCACCCCTAGATCCTACGGTTGTGAATGGATGTGAGATGTAACCTATTTAAGCTTGTATTTTCCATTTTGGAAGAATTAAAGCCATTTGAATCAAACAAATTCCAAGAGCAAGGGCTGGTGCGCCCCCCTCCTCTCTCCTCCCTCTCCTCCTTGAAGCTGTGAAGGCTTCCATTCTGAGGTGTGACACCTCGTGTATCAGTTCCGACGATCGTCGCCGCCGCCACGAGCCGCCACCGCACCGCCATCGCCATCAACGGAGTTCTGCCTGTGCAGTACCACAGCAGCTTGCTCGAAATTCACAGGTCTTCCCCGAGCTCATTTGGCTACCAAATTTGGAGGAGTTGTTCCTGGGATGTTCCTCTCCACCCACAAAAATCATGCCAGCATTCAGATCACGTTTGCTAATTTTTGATTTTCTTCCACTCTTTCATTTTGGTTCTGCCAGAATTCTATCCAGGTTCACCTCCGTCCTGAGTTTCATTTCTTAGATCCACTTTTTGATTTCTGTTAGTTCGCCCAATTTTACTGGGAGTTCCAGCCATTCACCCCTTCATCCACAAATGTTTTCAATTTTTTATTCGCCATTATCATATTTTCTAAAAATCATTCTCAGACCCATATACAGTTCTATCCACCTGTTCCCAGATCCGACCACCAGTCACCCCAAAAATCCTAACAAATCGCAGCCACCTCGAAATCCAATTCTAAAAATAGTCCCAGTTCCGTGGTTTGATTCCCTACAACTCACAAGAAGAGCTAAAGAGCTGAATCGGAGGTTTACTAGGCGGTCAATGGTGGTTCTCAGACAAGTTCCCTGTAGATCTGAGATTTCGGTTATTGTACAACAGGGAATTTAAATTCAATAAAGTTCTGATCCGACTAGATACAGCAGATCTCTCTGAGTCTCGATTGAAGCATTTGAAGAGAGCTTTCCAACGATAGCTCATGCATCGTGATCCGACGTCGGGATTGACCGCAGCGGCCGTTTTCGCCGGAGCGCGCGCCGGAAGACAGCAACCAAAATCCGTGGGTTATTAGTTCAAGAGTTGGGAATCGGGGCCGATCGACCCCCGATCGGTGTTCCCAGCCGACCGCCATCCGTAGAGGCGCGCCACCAGGGGTACCCATCACAATGGGTCCCACCCCCGCAGATCCGGAGGACAGCACCGTCCGTGGGCCCCGCGGGCCCGTAGAAGCCACCGTTCGGAAAGCACGAAACGCGAAGTTCGGCACCGCCGGACGACATCAAGATGCTGCCCGTCAACCCGAGTTGCGTGATTCCCGGACCCCACATGTGACCTTTTACCTCCCTGCGTGGAGTGGGTCGACTTAGTGTATTGCTGTAATAATTGTTAACCGAGAGTCCGTGATTCGGCCGGGGTTGTCTTCGCCACGCCGGGTGCGTGGAGGTAAAGGTCTTAACCTCTTGGCGTTCATTTGCTTAGCTAGTATATGGTCTTTTGCCGCTGCCGAGAGTGTAGGTACTAGCCCGTGTGTCCATGTCACTGCTGTGAGAGTGAGAGTGACCCGTCCCGTGACTCGATCCGAGTCGGAAGTTGAGTCAGACTACCCTTGACCTCCGCCGGTTCCTTAACCGCGCACGGTCCGCGCTTTCCCTCGCTTGGGACGACGAGTGAGATTCCACTTCTGTTAGCGACGTTTCGCCACTAGGAGCTCGTAGTGTCAGGCTTAGTGTCTCCCTGGTGTATGTTGCTGGTCGTGTCTTCATCTAGAGTCCGAGGGTGGCACCATATAGTATCATCTCCCGTGTCCGTCCCGCATCACAATCATTGGGCTAACCAGAAAATCTGGTTGGG
This sequence comes from Amorphophallus konjac, assembly GCA_022559845.1. Classification (NCBI taxonomy): domain Eukaryota; kingdom Viridiplantae; phylum Streptophyta; class Magnoliopsida; order Alismatales; family Araceae; genus Amorphophallus; species Amorphophallus konjac. Next base: position 71,388,212 of record CM040120.1, read on the forward strand.
GACCACTAGATGTATATATTACATGGATCTGTAAGTGAGCGCGGGAACCTGAACATCGAAGAAGGTTTTTGGAGAGTTGCAGTCGAACCTGAGGGAGTGAAGTGCTCGAGAAGGATCCTGGAGTCTATCGTCTTCCTGCTGGTACCTTGCTGCATTCACTGACGATCAGAGGAGATCCAGGGGCAGTGGATTAGTGTGAGTTCATCTACCCTTCAGAAGGAGAAGGCCGGCTGATCATTGAAACATCTTCCTCCAGACATCTGAGTTCGAGCTTGAGATCCAGCAGCATCACAAATCTGGAGTTGTTCCTCCATCTCTGAGTGTTTTCATTTATTGCTTTTGTTTTTTCAGTTAGAACACAGTTACATTATTTCTCCCTCGTACTAGTTTGAGTAGAGGGAGGGGTTTGATCCAGCAGATTGTGCTTCGATCAAGGGCGTTTGGGAGTGTTGCCTGCCAGCTGTTCGTCAGCGGTTTATAGGATCTGTTCCTCTGGTTAAGCCAAGCTGTACTGCTCAGCGTTGTTTGAGGAGGTAGTTCCTCGGTGAAGCTAAGCTGTAAAGCTTAGCAGAGATCCTCACTGGTTTAGTGAGGGGTGGACGTAAGTCTCCACAGGGAGACCGAACCACCATAAAAATCTGTGTTCCTCTTGTGGTTTGCTATTCTCGCATAATTCCACCTATCGTTAGATGTTTGATTAGGCACGATCTTCATACAGTCTGTTACTGAATTTCTAATTAGCATTCTGCTTTCTAAAGCGAGTGTGATCTTGCATTAATTTTTCAAAGGGTCAACCTATTCACCCCTCCCCTCTAGTTTGACCTTCCACCTAATCCAACACGTGGTATCAGAGCTTGGCTCTCTTGTTAAGGTTCTCACAACCCAGAGAGATTTAGTGGAATGGAAAACAAGGGGCTTATGCCTGAAGGGTATGCAGTGAATAGGCCACCCTTCTTTGATGGCACTAACTATGCTTACTGGAAAAATCGGATGCAAGTATTTCTGAGAGCTCAGGACCATGAAATTTGAAGAGTCGTGAGCAAGGGACCCTATCAGTTAGAAGGAGATGAAGAACTGTGGGTGAAAGAGCAGATTCGGAAGTCCAACGTCAATTGGCAAGCTATGAACATCATGCAATGCTCATTACATCCTATGGAATTTTCACGATTATCCTCATGTGCCAATGCCAAGGAAATGTGGGACAGACTTCAAGTCATCTATGAAGGTACGTCAGAGGTAAGAGAGACAAAAGCCAATATGTTAATTTCTGAATATGAAGCTTTTAGAATGAAACTGGAGGAAAATATATCTGAAATGTATGCTAGACTAACCCTATTAGTGAATGGTCTTAGAGGTTTGGGAAAGGTTTACACTGATTATGAACTGGTCAGGAAAATTCTTAGATCCCTAACTCCAATTTGGCACACCAAGGCCACTGTTGTTGAAGAATCTAGGAACCTTCCTACCTCTACCCCTGATGAGCTTATCGGATCTTTGATGGCTTATGAGCTGAACCTCAAAAGGACAGATGAGGATGTGAAAAAGAAAAGGCATCTTGCATTGAAGGCAGGACCAAGTAGCAAGGAGAGTTCAGATGACAGTCAGTCATCCAGTTCAAACGATGATTCAGGTGAGATAGCTATGCTCACCAGGAAATTCAAGAAATTTTTAAGGAAGGAAGGTAAGGCTGTATGGAGTCGAAGACCACAGGTAAGAAATAGTTCAAAATTCAAATCAGAAAATTCAAAGAAATCTGACAAGGTTGTTTGTTATAAATGTAGGAAACAAGGACATATCAAATCTGAATGTCCAGAGAATATGAAGAAAGCTTAGCCAAAGTGGAAAAACAAAAAGCCCAAGGCCATGATAAGTACGTGGAGTGACGAGGAGAAAGATGAAGATGAAGAAGAAAGCACTTCTGAAGAAGAGAGTGATGTTAAGCTGTGCTTCATGGCTAAGGATGATGAGCAGGATGAGGTAAGTTCTTCCTTCGAAAACTTCTCTTGCAGTGATTGGGAAGAAGCATTTAATGAATTGTTAGATAAGTATGATTATGTTAAGAAAGAAAATAAATCACTCAAGAAAAAGAAAAATCTGACTAGTCAAGAAAATTCATTGAATGATAAAATCAGGTGCCTAGAAGCTGAAATTACCAGTTTAAGAAAATCTCTTGATGAAAGTGACCAATGTAGAGATCAATTAATAGAGATGAAAAGTGAAAATGAATTTTTACTGAAAGTTCATGATGACCTGAAACTCAGAATGCAAAAATTAGAGAGTGATGTAAAAATTACTGAAGAAAAATATGAAGCCATTCAAGGAGTAAATCAGGAACTCCAAGAAAATTTGAAGAAACTGGAAGATGAGAATTCAAGTAAACAAGCCTCTCTTGAGAAATTAACACAAGGTAAAAACAATCTTGAAGCTATCATGGGAATAAGAAGCAATTTTGGAAAAGAAGGACTTGGTTATAATCCAACCAAGAAGATGGATCTATGAGCTAGATTTATAACATTTGTTTCTGAACAAGGTACATCTAAGCAGAGCCAAACGGCTGAAAAGAAGTCTTGTGAGAAAAATCAAGAAGAAGTAAAACAGACAGATGAAATCAAAAAAGAAAAGGGCAAAGAGAAAATGAATGCTACCTTAAATGCCAATCACCATAAGATTGTGCCTAAGCTCAGAAGTAAACCCTCAGGTCAGCCTATAGACCCTAGTTCATCAACCCAACATCAGACTTATAGAAATTTAGGGAGTCATAGGTCTGGCACAAGACAGTTGCGTCAACGCACTTGGTACCCTGCGTCCACTCAACCCATGTCCCAGGGGTTCTACTGAAATAATGACAGAACAAACCATTGGCCGCGTCAACGCAGTGTCCATACTATGTCAACGCATACACCCTTCCAGGATGGGTATTCCTTCGAAAACACTAGAGTGAGTCGACGCAGCCACTACAGTGCGTCAACGCATCCTATGCACCAGAACTCATATGACAGAAGGGCTAGATGGATGAGTCAACGCAGCCAGGTGAGAGGGTCTACGCAGCGAACCCTCATTCCTTCAAGAGTTAAGTATTCTTCTAGAACTTCTCATCCTAGATTCCCCAGTGCTTCTTGGAGTCACAATAACTATTGGAATGGGAACAAGAATAAAACTTCATACCTCTCTAACAACAGAAATGGTTCAAAAAGGTCATTCCAAAGGGTACCTCAACCCAATCAGAAAATTTTCAAATCTATGACCCCCACATCTCAAAAACCCTCAAAACAACAGATTTGGATTCCCAAAAGTATGCTGTCTTACTTGACACAATCATATGGTTTGATGGGACCCAAGTGTATTTGGGTTCCAAAATCTCTTGGTTGATGTGATATGCAGGAGTGCCTTGCAGCTGTACACAATAGGTGGTATCTTGACAGCAGCTGCTCAAGGCACATGACGGGCGATAAGGCAAAATTATGTTTCCTAGTTGAGAAAGAAGGAGGACATGTCATGTTTGGGGGGAACAATAAAGGTAAAATAATTGGAAAAGGTAAAGTTGGCAAAAATCCCCTGAACTCTATTGATGATGTGTTACTTGTTGAAGGATTAGAATACAATCTTCTTAGTATAAGCCAACTGTGTGATAGGGGACACACAGTTGTGTTTGATTCTAATGCATGCACTATTATTGAAATGTAGTCTGAAAGTGTCAAATTCTCTGGAAAAAGAATAAATAATATGTACATGGTAGATTTGGATGATCCTGCTCATAACAATCTTTGTCTAGCTATGAATAAAAGTGAGCTGGCTTGGCTATGGCATCGTAGACTAGGACATGCTAGCTATAGTGTCATGCATAAGTTAGCAAAATTCAGCATGGTGAATGGTCTGCCTGATGTATCATTTAAGCAAAATGACAAAATTTGTAATGCATGCACTCAAGGCAAGCATACTAGGAAGTCATTTAAATCCAGAATTGAAAATCAATCTTCTAGACCTCTTGAACTTGTTTACATGGATCTGTTTGGACCCACTAGAACAGCAAGTTTGAGTGGCAATAAATATGGATTTTTTTTGGTAGATGACTTTTCTAGGTTTACTTGGGTGTTCTTTTTAACTCATAAGAATGATACATTTGAAGAATTTCAGGCATTCTTCAGGAAAGTTCAGCAGGATGGTAAGTATACTATTTCATCTATCATGTCAAATCATGGAGGAGAATTTGAAAATTCAGAATTTGATGATTTTTGCAGGGCAATGGGAATATCTCACAAGTTCTCATCTCCAAGAACTCCTAAACAGAATAGAGTGGTGGAAAGAAGAAACAGAACCCTTGTCGAGATGGCTAGAACAATGTTGATCGAAGGACAACTCCCAAGGAAGTTCTGGGCAGAGGCGGTAAACACAACTTGCTACATTGTAAACCGGGCAATGGTAAGACCTCTGTCCAAAAAGACTCTATATGAATTGTTGAAAGGTAAGAAGTCCTCTGTTATACATTTCAGAGTTTTTGGATCTAAATACTTTGTTCAAAATAATCACAAACGGGACTTAGATAAATTTGAACTTAAGAGTGAACCAGCCATATTTCTTGGATATTCAAATCACTCTAGGGCCTATAGAGTCCTAAATGTCAAAACTCAATCTGTTGAAGAATGTCCACATATTGTCTTCGATGAAATGAATGTCAGGTCTGAAAATGAACAATCTTGCAGGGACAAAGATGATGGGGAGTTTCTTGAAGAAAAGGAAGAACAATATACTCAAGAGGAAGAGCCAAGGTCAAATGAGAATCTAGCGGAATCTAGCACTACAGGTAATGCATATGCTAATGAAGGTAACTCTATGACCAATGTTAGAATGTTAAGAGACCATCCTATATCAAGCATTATTGGTAATCTGCATGACCCTACCAGAACTAGATCTCATTTTAGAATAATTTGGCTCTTATATCTCAAATTGAACCTAAAAATGTAACTGAAGCCCTGAAAGATGAATGCTGGATAAATGCAATGCATGAGGAATTAAATCAATTCAAAAGAAATAAAGTGTGGCACCTTGTGCCAAGACCCAATGAACTTTCAGTAATTGGAACTAAGTGGGTCTTTAGAAATAAACAAAATGAAAATGGAATTGTGATAAGAAATAAAGCAAGACTGGTAGCACAAGGATATAACCAAGAATTTGGCATTGATTTTGAAGAATCCTTTGCACTAGTAGCTAGATTAGAAGCTATTAGATTATTACTTGCATATGCATGTTGTCATGGAATAAAACTCCATCAAATGGATGTAAAAAGTGCATTTATTAATGGTTTAATAAAAGAAGAGGTGTATGTTGAACAACCCCCCGGTTTTGAATCTATAGACTACCCTGACCATGTTTACAGATTAGACAAAGCTCTCTATGGGCTCAAACAGTCACCTCGAGCATGGTATGATAGACTCAGCTCATACCTCACTGAGAAAGGATATTCAAGAGGTAAAGTAGACCAAACCTTATTCACCAAGGTAAGAAATAATGACATTATTCTGGTTCAAATCTACATTGATGATATAGTCTTTGGATCCACTAAACCAAGCATGTGTGAGGAATTTGCAAATTTGATGACCACAGAATTTGAGATGAGTCTAATGGGTGAGCTTCAATTTTTTCTAGGTCTACAAATCACCCAAAGTAAGGATGGATGCTTCATCAACTAGGCAAAGTACATCTCTGAATTATTGAAGAAATATCAAATGGAGAATCTTAAGGTAATCAGCACTCCCATGAGCACCAGCACAACTTTGGATGCAGATCTGAAAGGTAAATCAGTAGATGCAAAGACTTATCGAGGTATGATCGGATCACTCCTCTATCTTACTGTATGTAGGCCAGACATTCAATTTTGTGTATGTATGTGTGCTCGTTTTCAGTCAGATCCTAAAGAATCCCACTTGATTTCTGTCAAGCGTATCTTTCGATACCTTGCTGGAACTTGAGATTTAGGGATTTGGTATCCTGTATCTTGCACTTTTGATCTAGTATCATACTCAGATGCAGACTATGCTGGATGCAAACTTGATAGGAAAAGCACAAGTGGCTATTGCCAATTTTTGGGAGGTTGTTTGGTTTCTTGGGCATCCAAGAAACAACACTCTGTCGCATTATCCACTGCAGAGGCAGAATATGTCGTTGTAGGGAGTTGTGGCACTCAAGTGTTGTGGATCAAACACCAACTCCAAGATTATCAAACTGATCTTGGATGTGTCCCAATATTGTCTGATAACACAAGTGCCATTAACCTGGCAAAGAACCCCATCCAACACTCTAGGACCAAACATATAGAAATTAGGCATCACTTTTTACGAGATGAGGTTAATAAAGGAAGCTTTAAATTGGTGTTTGTAGATTCACAACATCAACTAGCTGACATTTTCACCAAGCCTCTGAATAATGAAAGATTTTTTTGTCTTAGGAGAGAGCTTGGATTGTGCAATCCTCATCTTGATGTCTAAATTGATTGCTTGATTTCTTCTTTGAAACTTGTTTGGTTAACTATGCGTAGGAATAAATTGATTTCTTCTTTAAATTGTTTGCTTGAGTTGAAAATGCCTGATTTCTAAATAAGTCACAGATTTAGGGGGAGTTTAGTTTTGAGCATATCTTTTTAAGAACACATGATAAATAAAAAGCCATCATGTCAACTAGCCATCATGTCAACAATTGCATCTTCAATCATATTTTCAGTCATGCATGAATGGAGTGAGAGTTTGCATTAGATTTTACTTGCTAAGGAGTGCAATTCTGTCCCTTTAGATTAAGTAATCTGGAAATCTGAAGAGTGGTTAATAAGGCTGAGTTAACGTTGTTGCAAGACTGAGTCAACGCACTGATTGAAACAATCTGGAAACAGTGCTGGAAGTTGAACTGACTGGTTGAGTGAGTTAACGCAGTCACCTGGTTGAGTTGACGCACTGACAGAAACCTAGTGCAAATCAGTTATGGAATCAACTGGATTACTTCAGAAGGGTTAATGCAGCACTGGAGTTGGGTTCTCACATATCTCATAATCTTGAAATCTTCTAGTACCTAAGTTTGTCTGAAACTTGGAGTCTTCTTAACCTCTCATCAACCCTGTCTCTTCTATACTCAGTTCTTCAGCTTGTAGTGAAGTACCTCTCAATCTTCAGCATGAGGGAAGTTTCTTGAGATCTGAAATGTGAATTGATGTCATAGATTCAGGGGGAGCTAAAGTGATAATTCCTTTATAAGAGGTGGTGATCTTTATTGACTGGCTCTATGCAGTATTAATGGTTGGAGATCTATAAATCTTATGACCTTTGAATGCTACATTTCTTGAACATAAAAGTGCTATGCATATGGAATAGTCATGGAACTATTTAATAAAACTGGGAACTCATCCATTCTTGAACTATGATGATCAAGAGTAAAGAGACCACTTTGTGCAAATGAATTTACTATCTGAATTGACTTTTAAACTCAGAATAGGTTTAATAAGAGCTGAAGAAACAAACCCTATGCAATGTATATATATATCTACATGGAATAAATTGCAGAGCAATGGCAAGCTTTCGCTGAGAAACTGTCTCTATGCACCAAAGAAGTGCTAAGGAGCATGTCATGAAGTGAGCTGTTATCTCTGTTTCAAAAGAAAAATAATTCATTACAGAGCAATGGTAACTTTCCACTTAGAAATTACCTTCATGCACCAATGAAGTGCTAAAAGGCATGTCATGATGTGAGTTACAAACTCTGTTTCATTGGAGCAGAATAGTTAGCTATGCTGAGTAACCGGGAACTCTGGTGTCCGATAAACATGTGTACCCGTGTCAAAAGGCTAGCTACACTTGAATGCAAATGAGAATTAAAAAAAATGACAATAAATAAATAAATATATATATATGTGTGTGGTTGACCTGAAGCTCATATAAAAACCTATAGAGTCCATCTTCAATACTGGTTAAATTCACTTCTCTAAGGGTCTCTTGAAATTGAACAATCTAAGGGAAAGTTATGAGAAAGTTCCAAGTGTGCAAATTGTTCTATCCTTATTCCATAATCATGCTCCTCTTGTTCAAGGATTTGTCTCAAATTCTTATGATTGTTTTTCTCCACATCATTAAATGAATTAGGGGCTCTCATCATTTCTCATCATATCTCTCATAAGGGAACTTGAATTTTATCTATTAAAAATCCCTGAATGTAATTTCATCTTTTCATAATTTCAGTGTCTTTAGAATGCCTAAATACTATGGGTCTTTACTATTCCTTATGTCTTCTTAACACTACATTCATGACTCACTTTGGTGGCATCGACGCAGTGCCTCGCTGCGTCAACGCAGTCATTCACAAACTCCAATTACTTCCCAGTCCGGTTCACCACAGTGAACCGGTTAGCCCTATTTGATTTGAATCTGTGTCGTCACCGTCTTTAAAACCTCGCGGCATAAACGCTGTCGTCCTCTCAGCTCTTTCCTCAATCTTCAGCTTTTCTTCCTCAGCTCCTTCCTCTCCGCTTCCTTCATCTTCTTTCCCACGGCACTTCTCTTCCCGGTTGTCGTATGAGTCTCTTCACTACCATGGCTCCTCCGACAAAAGAGAAAAAGGACACGAAGGGTCTAAAGAGAAGAGCTCCCATCTATGCTGAGGGCAAGATTGAGCCTCGAACCAAATTTCAACGTGCTCCAGAGGAGACGCCATCTCAGTCAACTCCAAGTAAAAGAAAAGGAAAAGAGAAGAGCTCGCTGGCAAAGCCAAGAAATTTCTCAGAATCAAGGGCAGCGAAGCAAAAGGAGACTCACGATGTTCCCGTGGCAGATCCTCCAGAGGAGATACCGTCTCCTTCAGCTCCAAGGAAACGGAAAGGAAAAGAGATAGAGCTATCTCTTCGGAAACACCGTCTCCATCCAAGCCCGCCAACCAAAAAGAGAAAGCTCTCTCCCATAAGAGCAGAGGAGCAGTCCACATCTTCAGCTGCTGCGAAGGGGAAGCAAGGTGCAGACATCTCACATGCAAGGTCTTCTGATCCCTCTCTCACCATCAATGTGGAAGAACCTCTGAAAGTCCTTATTCCACGGTATATCGTTGCTACTGACGTTGAGATGCTTGAGGTTTTTCCGCAACTATTCCCTACTTTGGATTATCAGGGTTGGTTGTCTTTCGTTACAAATCATAAGATTTATTACCCCACCCTAGTTAGGGAATTTTACCAGAATTTGAAGTATGAACCTCAGATCCCCAAAATTTCTTCAACTGTCAGGAATGTTAGTTTCGAATTGACAAACAAACTGTTTGCCAGAGCTTGGAAAATACCAATGAATATGGTTCAGCTACACAGTTTTCAGTTTGATGAACATGCAGCTTATGCTCTTCTGACTGACAAACCCAATGATCCTACAGACGTCAGGGAGACTTTTTTATCTAGTTTTAAAGCAAATAGGTTCCCTCCATTCAATAGACTGCTCCACCATATTTGCACATCCATGATAACACCTCAGAGCAGTGGTAGGGAACGGGTGACTAAGATGCAGAGATTTTTACTGTATTGCATGATGCAAATGATAAACATTTCATTGTCAGATGTAATCATTCAGACTATGGGATCTTGCTTAACACAATCTAGGACACTCCCATATGCTGCTCCATTGACTTCCATATTTAGAAAAGTTGGAGTAGATTTTAGAGATGAGAAGAAACTGAATATTCCTAAAGGGAACATATACTCCCTTTCTTACATTCAGAAATTCATGGGATTTAAAGTCATAAATGGAAAGCCAGTCAGGGTTTTGCCAAGTCAGAAACCTGTATCTACTTCAGTGGAAACTGGTCAAGAAGTGAGAACTGAAACACAAGATCAGCAAGAGGCCAGTCTAAACAGAATGGAAAGACCAGAGGCTAGGGCAGATAGACCTTAAGCCAGTTCGGCCAGAATGGACTACCAAGACTTCAGCAACATCCAAGATGATTACATTGTACAAGATGATACTCATGTGTTTCCAGTTGCTTCCAGAGAGCTTGTCATTGTACAAGGTCCTCTTCCAGAACCCTCTCCACCAAGGGGACCTGCATCTACTTCGAAGGAGATTCCAGCTAACTTTCAGCATGATGCTGGTATGCCTGATTTTTCTGGCATCAATCCTACACTCATTCAATTTTTGGAAATGAAATTCAAGAGCATTGACTCTTCCATAATGCACCCAAGCTCAACAACGGATATGAGGCTGTCACACCTTAAACAGAAATTAGACAGCAGATGGGAAAAGTTTACACGTGATAAATTCAAGTCAGACAAGAAGCTTCATGAATTTATGGAATCTCTTCTTCAAGCTTGTCAGAAAGCTGGTTCAGTCATGCGTAATTTACAAAACTTGCATCAACAATGTTTGCACATGCTACAGAGTGTACAGACATACAACTATGATATCAAGGAAAATCAGTCAAAGCTGAATCTGAAATATTCTACCCTGATAGACAAGAATTTGATGTTCAGAGAAACGGTTCAAACCTTGTTTGAAAAGATTACATCGTTTGGTCAGGACCTTGCTAAACTGTTTGAACAAACCACTCTAGTAGGTGATGAGGTTGTGGATGTGTTGCATATTCTAAAAGAAAACTTCCCACCCACAATTGAAGATCAGCATGATGTGTACTGCCCTCCACCAACAGAAGCCTCCTCGTCTACACCTGAATGGGGATCTCAGCAGAAAGCTCAGGTGGACTATCTGTTTGATATATTACACAACTGGTTTGATGGTATCACTACCAAGGTCCAAGAATACCACAAGTTTGTGGTGCACAGAGATCAGCTGCTTTCTGAAAGGATGGACACTATGGCAGCATCCATGGCTCAGCTTCAGCAACAGTTGGATATTGTATCTGCAACTGTCCTTCAGTCTTCCTCATCTACTCCCCTTCCTGATGATGTCAAAGGGGGAGAGAAATGAACTCAAGTTGAAGTCTAGTCTAGAATTGCATTGCATCAACATCAAAGCTGCATCAAATGTGATGATTGAGTGAAGTTTTTGTTTCTTTTACATATTTTGTGAAATGTTCAAAAGAAGTCGTAACATGTGAGAATCTCCAATTTTTGTTAGAAAAGCCTCTCTGTTTTTCGGTTTGATGTAAAACCTTGAGCTTAACTGAATGACAAAAACTGGTGTATTAGCCTCTGAAGTGAATTCTTTGTTTGATCTGAACTTCCTTGTTTGATCTGAATAATACATCTTTATTTAGATGCAATGACATTCACCTCATAGTTGCCATCATCAAAAAGGGGGAGATTGTTGTGCCCCTATTTTTTATGATGACAACCATGAGATGTGTGTGTTGAATTCAACTTAAAACATTGAATTAAATCTTGATTCAGTAATGCATGCATCTGGTTTATGTTTGAATGCACGAAAGGAATAGGGTCGACGCTGGGAGTTCAAGGCGTCCACGCATCAGTTGAAGAGGCAAAATCATAAGTCACTGATATAATCTCAGTGCGTCAATGCCACACTATTGCAGTGTCGACGCATCAGCTTAAGAAGCAGAGGCACTCACAGATCTACTTCACTGCGTCAACGCCACAGTAGAGCAGCGTCCACGTAGCGATTCAAAAGGTAGAATTATGGTTCACTGGAATACCCCAGTGCATCAACGCTACAGCATGATAGCGTCGACGCAGCAGTTCACTCTGAGATGAAATTGGCTCTGGGTTAGCTTAGTGGGTTGACGCAGTAACCCAATGCGTCAACGCATCCACCTACGAACTTAAAGCTTTGTGGACAGTTCAAGGCAGCGTTAACCCCTTGGTCACCATGGGTTGACGCCATCTGAATTCTTTCATAAAGTTAGTTGGGTGGACCCCAGTCATTAGTGACGTCAAAGGCCACATCAGCCAAAAAGTGTTTCGATCTCGTTTTCCCTCGCGATTCCAGAAGGCTCTGAGGAGATCAATCATTGGGCTAACCAGAAAATCTGGTTGGGGCCCACTAGATGTATATATTACATGGATCTATAAGTGAGCGCGGGAACCTGAACATCGAAGAAGTTTTTTGGAGAGTTGCAGTCGAACCTGAGGGAGTGAAGTCCTCGAGAAGGATCCTGGAGTCTATCGTCTTCCTGCTGGCACCTTGCTGCATTCACTGATAATCAAAGGAGATCCAGGGGTAGTGGATCAGTGCGAGTTCATCTACCCTTCAGAAGGAGAAGGCCAGCTGATCGTTGAAACATCTTCCTCCAGGCATTTGAGTTCGAGCTTGAGATCCAGCAGCATCACAGATCTGGAGCTGTTCCTCCATCTCTGAGTGATTTCGTTTATTGCTTTTGGTTTTTCAGTTAGAACAATATTACATTATTTCTCCCTCGTACTGGTTTGAGTAGTGGGAGGGGTTTGATCCAGCAGATTGTGCTTGGATCAAGGGCGTTTGGGCGTGTTGCCTGCAAGCTGTTCGTCAGCGGTTTAGAGGATCTGCTCATCTGGTTAAGCCAAGCTGTACTGCTCAACGTTGTTTGATGAGGTAGTTCCTCGGTGAAGCTAAGCTGTAAAGCTTAGTAGGGATCCTCACTGGTTTAGTGAGGGGTGGACGTAGGTCTCCACAGGGAGACCGAACCACCATAAAAATCTGTGTTCCTCTTGTGGTTTGCTATTCTCGCATAATTCCACCTATCGCTAGATGTTTGATTAGGCACGATCTTCATACAGTCTGTTACTGAATTTCTAATTAGCATTCTACTTTCTAAAGCGAGTGTGATCTTGCATTAATTTTTCAAAGGGTCAACCTATTCACCCCTCCCCTCTAGTTTGACCTTCCACCTAATCCAATAGGACCGAGGTCTTGGGAGGATCACCGTAGTTGACGAATCTTCTGACTCAGAAATGTACACAGTGTCTGCATCTCGCGTCCTGACCATTAAGGATGGGTTGGACTTCAATCGTGATGGCGACTATCATCCAGACTTTCCGAAGGATAGCCATCTCGCACCATTCATCTGCACCTTCAATGTACCGGGGAGGAGAGATGTCATGCTGGCTCGGATGGAAGAACGGGTCATGTTGGTGGATAGAGACAGCTTGAAAGACTCCGTATATCGTGGAGACACCATATATCTTCCGGGAGAGCGGCGTAAGTGGAACGTCATCTTGGGAGTAACCGAGCTGGAGGCAGAGCAGAAGATGATGACACGGGCTCCCGAGTTCACACCGGCCAGGTGGGACACTGCTGTAGGTCGGGTTAATAGAGAGAAACATGGCTATGGTTTATTCTTGGCACCCATCAAGTGGGGCTATAGAGATGAGCCATTTGTTCTAAACTGCCTGGCTGTTCAATTTAAGTTTCAGTTGGCTGCTGGATGGTTTGCAGACACCAAAGTGACTAACGCTCATCTTTTCCGCGTGGGAGCGGTAAAGTTTACAGAATATGTTCCGAAGGAATATGCTCCTTTACTGGTCAGGGCTGGGGTGTATCACAGTGTATATGCATCCCGTTTCAGGTACCCTATTTCCAAAGGATTGTGCTGTGGCATGTTTGAAGTGTTCTGCCCACAGTTTAATACTTTCTACATAGTAGAGGGTAAAACTTCATTGGACCTCTGGAGTTTGTCACAGCTGTCGGGTCTGCCGATTGACGGAGAACCTTACGAAGAGGTCTGCCTTCATGACTTCATCAAGGATGAAACTGACGGTGAGGGTCAGTATTACTTTGGCTTTTCATATCGGTATTTGATGAAAGCATATCGCTCCCTTTGCCTGGCACTTAACAAGGGATCATCCAGGGGATATCATACCCGGGAGAAGAGTAGCAAGCTGAGAGTCTGAGTAGGACATTGGATTCAATATTTCTTTGGCAGCCCTCTGAAGTACAATGAGTTCCCTCATGTGGCTCCTGTTGCGGGTAAGCCCAGCAAGCCTCCCAAATTCAAGTTAGAGCTGCCTGCTTCACTTCGGTGAATCAGCCGCAGAGGACCGAATCCCACTGGGGCGGACCCCCTTACTCATTGTGATGCTTACCTCACTTTTTGGCTGTGCAACTTTGCTCTCCCACAGGGAGATGAGACAGTCATTAGGCCAGAGGCAATATACCCAGCATGTCAGATGGCTTGGGGCATGCGGCTCGCTCTATGTCCAACCGCACTTTGTCTGGTTTACAAATCTCTAGGAGACATTCATAGGCATCGGATCCCCCGCTCTTTCAGAATAGTGGGGCCCTTTCATTTATTCAACGCCTGGGTATGCAATTTGTTCCCAGAACTAGCTCCCAGGACCTTGCAAAAAACTACACTGTACCCTAGGATGCTGGAATTTACAAGTGCCGAACCTGGCCCAGTGTCCCAACAGTTTTTCCTTATTAGAGACCGGCTAACAAGGGTTCCGATGGACTCAGCGGGAACCATCCATTTCTGGAATTTAGCAGCACATTCTGCTCCATTGGTAAACCGCCAGCGTGAGTGCAAGCTCGAGGCAGTGGAGACTTTTACACATTTCATTTCGGGTAACATAGTGACCCGGTCAATTCTGGAGCCTGAGCTCATTGATTGGGCTCTATCAATCCGCCCCAGTGTTTTAGTGTTCAGAAAAGGGGGCATGGTTCATCTAGAACGCTATTACCCATATAGATTTGGCCGAAACTTCGGCTATGATCAGCACATTCCGCCTTCAGGTGCTCAGTTTCCCCTGGACAGTAGGTCAAAGCATAGTTCGGCCGTTGCAAGCGAGGGTCGCCCCTGGTGGGATTACTTCCACTGTCGAGATGACAATGTTTTCAGAATGCCGGTGCCGAACCATGTACCCCGGGTCACTCCAGACTATGTGAAATGGTGGAATGCTCGAACCAGTTTTTACCGCAATGCCAGGACGGCATGCTGGGATGTAGCCGAGCGCACTTTTTTGAGCCAACAGCCCGAGCCAATTTTTGACATTGATGAAGCCCATTTAAAGAGGCTATTCTCCCAACATCTAAGGGAGGTAGATGCATATATAGCACGCTGGAAGGCCGTGCAAGAGGAAGCGACTGAGCAACTGGTGCCTGTGCTTGCTGACATTGATGAAGATACTTTGACGCAGAATCTAGAACATCTGTGCCAGATTGGTGATTCCCGCTTGGAACTTCAGCAATATCCATTTCCCATTGAGGAGCCGCTTTCCAGACCTGTTTCATGGAAAAGTGAGGTTGATCGCTTTTTCCCGTACCGGGCATTTGTTAATAGAGTAGACAAAACCCTGACGTATTATCAACACACGTCTTGGATGTTTGTCTTTATGAATGTCCATGGACTGACCCTTGACAGTCCTGTAGCAAGTGTCATGGACAAACCTTTATTTGTATCTTTTCATTATGCCGATGGCTAGGGCCTTGACCACCTTAGCTTGTATTATTGCATTGCTTCCCATGGTCATACGGACTTGGCTGACTTAGCCGACAAGTGTAAAAAAATTGGTGATGTCTGCTGGCTTGTTCGGGAAGCTGCATCCCGGAGCAAGGAGGTAGCTTATCAGTATTGGCCCCTCTCATCTTTTTACAATGGCCCGACAGGTAAAGTCTTCTTCAGTTGATATGTAGAGTAGGTTGTTGCTCAATTCTCTTTACAACGGCATGTGCCTCATTTGACAGATCGCCCAGACATAAAGCAGTAGGGACTTTACAGAAAGATCATTTCCCAGGCCCAGAAGCCGGAATATTTTGACGCTCCTGCGCCAGTGCCGACCACTACTCCGCTGCCTCCTGGTAAAAAGAGAGTGGCCTCTTTACTGAAGGTCGCCATAGGCCGAGCGAAGAAAGCTCCAAAAACTTCCTCGAAGCAGTCTTCAACTGATGCAGCTGAGGCTTCTCTGCCTAAAGTGCCATCATTTGAACAGTTTTCCGCTCAGAAGGAGGCCACTCAGCAAGCAGCCGAAGGTGACATTACTTTCCTTCACGGTCTGTAGGAATGTTCTTTTCATGGCATCTTCATTCTTTTGACACCTCCTTTGTCGGATTTCAGCTCAAGGAGCAGCTGGCACCACTACGAGTGCCGAGGAGGTCGCCTTGGAGACTGAGGATATGGGATCTTCTGCCATGGCCACGGTAGAGGCAACTAGGGCAGTTAAAACCATAGGGGAGAGTCACCCCACTATTGAGGAGGATGTCAGACTCCCTTCTCCCACGCCTGCCAGTGAGGCCGAGGGTGAGCCAAGTGACTGCTATCCTTCTGACTCTTCTCTTCTTAGTGATCTTCTTGCCCTGCCTTATGTTTATCTTTGTGTTGTAGTGGCAGGGGTGGTCAGTACTATGGTGGAGACGCCTGTTGCGGACGCTCCTCTTCAGCATGAAGGACACAAAACTTTGTTAAAGAAGGGTGCCATCCCATTGCGGCATGTAATCACCCGCTCAGCGACCCGCAAGGCCTCAGAGGAGGCCGACCAACCCGAGATTTGCATAGATATTTCTTCCAGCAGTTCTGCCACCCCTTCTGACGAAGAAGTTGATCATGATTCTTCAGAAGGTGATGAACAAGCATCTGCGACTGCCAGCGAAGGGGCAGTGGCACCCTCTACGCTGTTGAGTGGTCCTTTAATATTTAGTCCCCCGAGGTTGCTGGTACCATCATCTGATGGAATATTGCCAGATGACTTTGCCGGAATAGACATGGAGGTGGAGATAACCCCTACTTTTGCTGCATCATCTGTAGAGTTAGAGTCTTCTATACAGGCACTCAAAGAGATGGGTGCTATGGCCATAGTAAGTTCTGCCCACCCTTTTGCTGAGCTGCATAGCTTTTCATTCTTCTTTGCCATCTTGGTGCTTACTGAAACCTTGCTCCAGGAGTCCGACACAGCTGATCGCCCCTTGGTATCATCTTCTGGCGCCAACATTGTTCCATCGGAGGTTCTAGATATGCTACCGCCTGTCACCGTGTCTTCTTCAGAAGTGGTTACTATACTACGTCCTGTGCCAGTAAGAATAAACGCAGCTGCCGAAGTATCGTCAGTAGAGCTGGGCTCACTAGGAGAAAGTTCTGCTCTAGTGCCTGCAACAAAGCTGAGGGCTGAAGCTGACCCGTCGAGAGGTTCTGCCTTTATTCTGACGGTGATAATGACTATTGCGCCTGACCCTGCGAATCCATCAGTGCCAGTAGTAAGGTCGGAGCCATTGCCTCCTCCAGCACTTGTAGAAGAGAACTCTTCAAAGGGCCCGACGGAGCATGAGCAAGCTGGTGTGGTGCCCGCTTCTTCGACTCTGGTGGCTGTCCGATCTTCTTCTTTTGAGCCAGACACTGGTCTATGTGCTTCCATAGACAAGGAGGTCACTTTTGACGTGGCGCCGGTAGCTTCCCTCGGCTTCAATTCATCAGAGGACTTTGTTTGGCAGCATTTAGAGATATTGCGTCGAGTCGTAGAATCTCAGCCGACATTGTCTTACCTCCAGCTGAAGGAAGTGGCTGAACGACTGACGGTTGGGCTGCAGGCACTAGGCTATCCCTTGGATATCTGGACCCAGCGGGTGTTGTTCTTGCTGAAATTTGTGAATCACCGAGACTTTCTCGGGCGGATAATGAACGACTGACGGACAGCCCTCAAATTACAGAAAGCCGACTATCACACAGAGCTGGAGTCTCTAAATTCTGATCTTCATAGGAACAAGGCCCAGATTGAAGCTTCAGCTGCTCGTGCACAGTTCCTACGTAGCCGACGGGAAGAACTCCGGGCTGAATTAGATGCTGTCGAAGCCGAAATACCATTGCTGGAAGCAACAGAGATCCAGGGTATTGAGGAGACCACCTTGCTAGAGGGTCGAATTGCATCCCTACAAACTGAGATGACTCACGTTCAGGAGGAGGAAATGCAACTCCGTGAACTGGGAGCGGCTCCACATGTCAGGCTCATCGACTTTGAAGATATTTTCAGGCGGTCTTAGCTGATCTGCCTTTTGTAATCCGTCCCCCTTGAAGGGCCCCTATTGTATCCATCTCTCCTTTTTTACGATGAAATACAAGTTTCTCTTGATGCTTCAGGTGTCTACCTTCACACTTATATTCTATCTTATCTTGTGACAATTTTGGCGACCTGCATGGAAGCATACCCGTATCTGTACCGCAGGAGAGCGTCCACCCTTTCAAGGAAAGGATGGGGGCCTTGCTCCACCGCATGCCGGGGCCCCAGATGTTCGCCGAATTGGCACAAATGTAAGGCTCATTGGCCAGAAGTGCTGGCAGTATGAAGGATTCACATGTCTCATCAAAATGGACGGAAGGTCCATCTTAAACAGGTTCTAACATCGATCAAGGCGAAGTGCCTTATGATCATAAAAAGATTCATCATCATCATTGGGTTTATGCCAATGCGAGGAGATGGGTTTCATCAGAATAGATGAAAGGTCTACTCTGGGTGGGTTTCATTATCAGTCCAGGCGATGATGCCTTGCGACCGATGGAAGGTTTTATCGTCGGTGGGACTTAGGATATCATAAAGAGGGTGAGCTTCATCAAAGTAGACAGAGGGCCTACTCTGGGTGGGTTTCATTATTGGCTCAGGCGATGGTGCCTTAGGACCGACAATGGGTTTCATCATTGTTATTGGGTTTATGCCAATGCAAGAGAATTGACAAGTTTCATCAGAACGGACAGAAGGTCTATTCTGGATAGGTTTTATTACCGGTGGGACAGCTGATGGAAGTGTCACCAAGAGGTATAGCATATGTTTTCATATTATAGTAACCACATTACTGACCCAAGCGCCCTTTCGGGTTTTCACCGGAGCCAGCCCCCTCTTGCTTTTGCCGACGCGCCCTTCGGGGTTTTCACATGGCGGGATACCCGATTTTGCCTGTGGTGCCCTTTCGGGTTTTCACCATAGCTGGGTTAGAGCCATTTTTGCCCTTGTCCTGGTATAGGATCAAGATTGGCGAGGCATCTCTATTTTAAGCCTCATTTTTATTCAACATTCATTCTTTTATTCTCTTTTTTTTGAACTCAATTCTTGAGGCAAAGTCGGACTTGAGGAGATGCTGGCTAACCTTGAAAAGTAGGTCGATTGGTCTTGCCGATAATGACAAGGGTCGTAAGGAGACTGACCGATCTTGCCGATGGTGACATGGGTCAGAAGTAAGTTGACCAATCTTGCTGACGATTACAAGGGTCAGAAGGAGGCTGACCGATCTTGCCGATGGTGACAAGGGTCAGAAATAAGTTGACCGATCTTGCCGATGATGACAAGGGTCGCAAGGAGGCTGACCGATCTTGTCGATGGTGACAAGGGTCAGAAGTAGGTCGATCGATCTTGTCGATGATGACAAGGGTCAGAAGTAAGGAGGATGACCGATCTTGTCGATGGTGACAAGGGTCAGAAGTAGGTCGACCGATCTTGCCGATGATGACAAGGGTCAGAAGTAAGGAGGTTGACCGATCTTACCGATGATGACAAGGGTCAGAAGTGAGTTGACCAATCTTGTCGATGGTGACAAGGGTCAGAAGTAAGGAGGCTGACCGATCTTGCCGATGGTGACAAGGGTTAGAAGTAGGTCGACCGATCTTGCCGATGGTGACAATGGTCAGAAGTAGGTCGACCGATCTTGCCGATGATGACAAGGGTCAGAAGTAAGTTGACCGATCTTGTCGATGATGACAAGGGTCGCAAGGAGGCTGATCGATCTTGTCGATGATGACAAGGGTCAGAAGTACGTCGACCGATCTTACCGATGATGACAAGGGTCAGAAGTAAGGAGGCTGACCGATCTTGCCGATGGTGACAAGGGTCAGAAGTAGGTCGACCGATCTTGCCGATGATGACAAGGGTCAGAAGTAAGGAGGCTGACCGATCTTACCGATGGTGATAAGGGTCAGAAGTGAGTTGACCGATCTTGTCGATGGTGACAAGGGTCAGAAGTAAGGAGGCTGACCGATCTTGCCGATGGTGACAAGGGTCAGAAGTAGGTCGACCGATCTTGTCGATGATGACAAGGGTCAGAAGTAAGGAGGCAAACCGATCTTGTCGATGGTGACAAGGGTCAGAAGTAGGTCGACCGATCTTGCCGATGATGACAAGGGTCAGAAGTATGGAGGCTGATCGATCTTGTCGATGGTGACAAAGGTCAGAAGTAGGTCGACCGATCTTGCCGATGATGACAAGGGTCAGAAGAAAGTTGACCGATCTTACCGATGATGACAAGGGTCGCAAGGAGGCCGATCGATCTTGCCGATGGTGAAAAGGGTCAGAAGTAAGTCAATCGGTCTTGTCGATGATTACAAGGGTCGCAAGGAGGCTGACCGATCTTGTCGATGGTGACAAGGGTCAGAAGTAAGCTGACCGGTCTTGCCGATGATGACAAGGGTCATAAGTAGATCGATCGATCTTGCTGATGATGACGAGGGTCGGAAGGAGGCTGACCGATCTTGCCGATAGTGACAAGGGTCAGAAGTAGGTTGACCGGTCTTGCCGATGATGATAAGGGTCAGAAGTAAGTCGACCGGTCTTACCGATGATGACACGGGTCAGAAGTAGGTCGACCGATCTTGCCGATGATGACAAGGGTCGGAAGGAGGCTGACACATCTTGCCGATGGTGACAATGGTCAGAAGTAAGTTGACTGATTTTGTCGATGATGACAATGGTCGCAAGGAGGCTGACCGATCTTGCCGATGGTGACAAGGGTCAGAAGTAGGTCGACCGATCTTGCCGATGGTGACAAGGGTCAGAAGTAGGTTGACCGGTCTTGCCGATGATGACAAGGGTCGCAAGGAGGCTGACCGATCTTGCCGATGGTGACAAGGGTCAGAAGTGAGTTGAGAAAGATCTCCGATGGGGATCGGGGTGATCGCCCTTTTCGGAGTTTTACTAGAATGAGGGTGAGGCGGAACTTAAATTATCACATTACTGACTTAAGCGCCCTGTCGGGTTTTCACCGAAGCCAGCACCCTCTTGTTGAGTTATGGTTTTGATGATTGTTGTGATTGTTAAGTTATGGTTTTGATGATAACTAAACTTAATGTGTGATTAAGTGATGATAACTAAACTTGTGGTTGATTGCTCATGCTCCTATTATCTATGTATGGCTGAGATGTCAAATGGCAGCGGTTACAGGGTCTTGATCCTTAGTTTGCATATGTTGGTTTTACAAGAGGCAAGAGGTTTCATAACCTCTTTAATGTGAACAAGCATGGTATTAACCTTGACTATCTTGCTTGCAGGACTAAACTCATGGCAGTCACCTGGTGAACCATACGTGTGGATACTCACCCTACTCCTCTACAATCTAAAACAGGTGGTATATGTCATGTACTGTCAAAGAACCATTGGTGAGACTCTTACCTTGTCTTAGCATCGATCTCACCATGTGTATCTCATATACCTCTCCTTAATACATCTCATTCATGCTTATTAAGCATGAAACCCTTCTGGCCATCGTGCGCCCTCACCCGCGGATCGACCTGCACGGTCAGGTCGCGAGGATCAACCTGCCCGGTTAGGTCGCGAGGATCGACCTGCCCTGTCAGGTCACGGGGGTCAAGGGGGCAGCGCCCCTTGCGGGGGTTTCCGGGGGCGGAGCCCCCGGAACAAAATTTAGAATTGCTCAAATGGTTTAGACGTTTCAAATGCATAAACCAAGTGAATACAATCCCAAAATGCATGGATTAGATATGGACATGAAGCCCTTGAATTATGGACATATTTTTTTTGACCTAACACTTCAATTTTGCAGGTATAGGTCTTTCTGGTCGACCTACACGCCTTGGCCAGTCGACGAGAATTGCCAGAGCCTAAAAATTCCAGATTCTGCAGGTAGCGGTCGACCGCCCCTAGGCGTCCGGTCCACCGATTTTCCTAGCAACCAAAACTTCGAAACCTGTAAAATTCCGGTCGACCTCCCCATGACCGCCGGTCGACCGCCAGCCACGAACAGCCCATTTTATTGACTTTTTGTCACTTCGAGGAAAGCCCTTCCTCTTGCTATTGTTTAATCCCAAAGCCACCAAACCCTCCAGATTTAGTGGATCTGGTCTGGGGATTGTCCATAGACCTTCCAAGGGTTATAAAACCTCTCCTTGAGGTCATAAACCCTAAGAGACTCCAAGAGAATAAATCAATAAAGAGAGAGATCAAGGTGGCTCAAGGAAGAGGAGAATCACTGTAGCCGTGAACAGTGATCCGTGGGCAAAGCTTCATCCATAGCTGAGGGTTCAAGATCCATTTCGAAGCCTTCATCCTCCCAAGAACTGAAGAAGCAAGAAATCAACAAGGAGAGATCGAGAGGAAAGCTATCAAATGAAGATTGCTGCAACGTTCGTGAATAACATTCCTTCAACAAGTTCATCATCCGATCGAAGCCGTTCTAGCATCAACTGAAGCCATTCAAGCATCTTCTCAACCCAAGGAGTTCCAATCAAGCAATGGTCTCAAGAAAAGCTTAAGAGAAGGCTGTCCAAGTGAAAGGGGAAAGAAGTACTGTAGCAGTGAACAGTACTCCGTGCAAGAAGATCTACATCAAATACAAGGCCATTCAAGCGGAGTCTTAAGCCATTCAAGTAAAGAAGGAATCAACGCAAACATCCGGAGCATACACTCAGGGGGAGCCTAAATCAGGAGCATTCTAAACGGTTCCTTATTGTGTTTCAAGTTCATATTCGTGTTTTGTATAAACTGTGAACTTGTGTGTGTGTGGATCATTGTTGGATCCGTGGTCGTGTGTGTGCGTGTCATTTTTGATTCGTGTGTGCGTAGATCTTTTTAGATCTACGTGTGTGTGTGTGTGGTTTTATCTAGATCTTAGTGTTTGTGTGTGTGGAGTGCTGCACTTGTCGCAGCGTGTGTGTGTCTTGTTGATCCGCTTGTTGGATCATGTTGGAGACCTCGTCTCCGTGTATGTGTGTGTGTTGGGGTGGCGTCATCCTGCGTGTGTGTTTGGAGCGTCGTCTCCGTTTGGGGTTTTATCTCGAGTGAAGCCTCACCGAGTTTGGTGAGGGGTGGACGTAGGATTGCTGCTGTTGCATCCGAACCACCTTAAAATCACTGTGCATTGTGGTTTGGGTTGTGCATATGTGTGGTTTGATTGTTTTATCTCGTTACATGCTCGTGTGGGAACGGAGAGTTTGAGAGAATCTGTTTAACCACTTTCAACCTCCTAATTAGTGTTTCTCACATATTTGAATAAGCCAAAAGTTTCCTTAAAATTTGTAAACACCCAATTCACCCCTCTCTTGGGTGTCATTGATCGCGGGACTTCACCTCTTGCTTTTGCCCACGTGCCCTATCGGGTTTTCATGTGGTGGGGTACCCGATTTTGTTTGTGACGCCCTTTCGGGTTTTCGCCACAGCCGGGTTATGGCCACTTTTGCCCTTATCCTAATGTTGGAACAAGGCCGATGGGGCACCTCTATTTTAAGCCCCATTTTTATCATCATTTTATTCTCATTTTTTTTTGAACTTGTATCACGGAAGGATGTTGATATAGTCGACTAGGGCACGAGGCATTCCGCCGATGAAAGGGCTTATTCATCAGCAAGAAGGTAAATGCTGACGCAAAGGATAGATTTTGAGCCGATTCGGGCGTAAGGCCCGTAATGGCATTAGTGTATAAGGGTCGGCTAGGACATGAAGTCTTGCGCTGGAAAAGGGGTTTATTCGTCAGCAAGAAGGTAAATGCTGATGCAAAGGACAGATTTTGAGCTGATTCGGGCGTAAGGCCCGTAATGGCAATGATGTATAAGGGTCGGCTAGGACACAAAATCTTACGTCGGAAAAGGGGTTTATTCGTCAGTAAGAAGGTAAATGCTGACGCAAAGGACATATTTGTGCCGATTCGGGTGAAAGGCCTGCAATGGCAGTGCTGTAGAAGGGTCGGCTAGGACACGAAGTCTTGCGTCGAGAAGAGGGGTTTATTTGTCAGCAAGAAGGTAATGCTAACGCAAGGGATAGATTTGTGCCGATCCGAGCGTAAGGCCCGTAATGGTAATGCTATTTTGTATGCTATTATATATATATATATATATATATATTTTAGAGCTCGGCTAGGACGGAGTGCCACTAGGCCAAGGTGGATAGAGCTCAGCCAGGGTGGAGTGCCACTAGACTATGGTAGGTAGAACTTAGCTAGGGTAGAGTGCCAACAGACTAAGTGATAAGGGCATCTCACGACACTCCCTCTAGCTCGGGTCACCTGCACACTCTTGATGTGGATTGATTATGGTCTACACTTGTTATCTTCATTTCCCAAGTTTCATCTTATGTATTTTCCTTTTATTGAGTCCTATCTTTTGTATTTCCCTTTATTGAGTCATGTGGTTCTAGTCCATTTCCCTTGTTATGCTTAATTAGGCCTTATTATCTTAGTTATGGGCCCATAGGATTGAGTCTAGGATATACTCAGTCTTTTGTCTTATTGTCAGGGACATTTTGGTCATGTAAAGAATGGTTGCCTATATATAGGCCCATCTCTCATCATGTACTCAACTTTTGATGAATCAATTTGAATAGAAATATCTCCCACATCTCTCTCCCCCCACTAAATTTCTCCTCTTCTCTCTCTCTCTCTCTCATTATCTCTCTCTCCCTCTCTCTCTTCAAGAAGGGGGCGCACCATTCTCTCTCTCCTCCCTCCTCCCAACCACTCCCAACCCCCACCTACCTCCATTAACTCCACACAACTTCCCATAGCCCCTCTTTACTCCACATCTAGTTCCAAGAACCCTCCACCAATCTAAGCCCTACTTCCCAACCACCACCTACCTCCCTCCACTTCCCTAAGCACCCCACCACCTTCCCAAGGCTGAATTAACCTCTCCCAAAGCCCAAATTCGAAATTCCCTCCCCTCTCCCATCCCTCCCACACCCTAGGTCGACCCAAACCAGACCCCCCTTGGTCTGGTCGCCCTCCTCCTCCTCCTCTCCATCTCACCCTCTCCCTAGTGCACCTCCACCCCTATCACCACCTCCACCAACTGCAGCCCCTTCACCCACCTCCTCCCTGCTTCTCCAGCCATCCCAACAGCCATCCATCAACCCCTAAACACCTCACATTCCCCTCACATAGCCATTAGACACACCCTCCACCTCTTACCTTCTTGGCCATCCCCTTCCCCACACCCTCTTCCTCTCCTCATTCTATCACTGTTTCAGGCAGCAGAGTGGCAGCGACTTGCAGAGGCAGCCACGACCGTCTCTCAAAGATTCAGGTGGCAAGGCCTATATTTCTGTAATCTTCTGCGAGGTAGCTTTCCAACGGTGGTGGTCTCGTATCCATCCGAGTCTGGGGCTGTTCGTATTCGAGGATCTCGTCCAACTGCACATTCTGTCCCTGTCTGAAGACCTGAAGCTGAAAGCAGAAGCTTCCACGGCCAGCTCGTGAAGGATATGAGGGCCATTTTTGGAGGGAAGAAACTTCATCTAGTTAGCTTTCATCTCCAAGAAGAAGGACCTCATTCGGCCACCGGAGCTATCAGTTACCATTTTCTTCGCCGGAGTGTGCAGTCTGCCACCTGTGGGTCCAGGTTCGACCAGTCCCCACTTCTCCGGTCACCACTCTCTTCTCCGACCTCAGATTGTGGCCCCGTGAACTTCTGCTCAAAGCTACTCCGACCACGATCGCGCCACCACCAGTTTCGTGCCATTTGAAGTTCAGGAGCATCTGCAGTGCCTTATGCAACCGACTGCATCAGTTCTGTATCAGTCAGTGGCAGAGCATTGCTGTTCTTCTCCAGTTGCCGGTCCAATCAGCCCCGCATTCCAGAGCTTCTGAAAAAATTCAGACATCATCCTCCGTTAGTTGGGAAACTTTTGGCTCCAGTTTCATCAAGTTTGGAGTTATGTGGAGTCCGTGGCAGCGTCATCATCGACACCCTGTCCAGCGAGCCTGAAGCTTGGCAGAACCGGCGGAGTTCGGAAAGTCGGTCTTCTTTGCTTAATTCCCCCACCCCGCTTGGCCGGCTGAAGGCCCCTCCCTGCGTGGAGGTAGTTTTGGTTGTACTAAGCTTAATCCCTACCCCAAGATCACCCCTCCTGCGAGAGGTGTAGTGTTGTACTTCATTCACTTTCAGGTCAAGCGACACCGCCGCGGCGATCCGGTATATACCCTCGCCTCCCGGCGCGCCCTCGTCTCCAAGCGGGATCGGTGTTTTCACACCGATCAGGTGAGCCTCTGATACTACCCTTGATTGCCTTATTTCTGCGAGTTTAGTATTGCTTTGAATGCCCGTCGGACGGTGAGAAGAGAGCCCGTACTAGTATGCTACTTTGAAGGTGTCCACCGCGGACCGGGAGAGAGTGCCACCCGAACCCCGCCCTGTGGGCCAGCCACCCACTAAGTTGCGAATCCTAGGCCCTTTGAGGTCAGCCTAAGCCAACTAAGTCAATTAGAATCATTGGGTCTCGCCCCGGACCCTTGCCATCATGCCCCGGCCCCGTCGGGTGATCGCGTGTGCCGTGAGAGTAAGACGCTATTGTGAGAATCATTGGAGTGCTTGTATGCTTGCGGGTCTAGGTCCTAGGTTGCTCATTTCATGCTTAGTCATCCTTGGGCTGTTTCACATCAAGTGGTATCAGAGCAAGTTCACAACTTGTCTCTATCAAGTTGGTCCTAGGGCATGTTTATGCATTTAGAGTCCTCGATTGCATCTTTTGGTCCCTAGCATGGCCATCTCTTACCGACCTCACCAATCGGTCCTCTCCATAAGTCCAAACCACCAAAGGATGCCTACCACTAACACACATAACCTCCCGGGCCATGTCAATTACCTCATGAAGGCCTTGACCCATGCCAATGAACGGCTTGATAACATATCACGTCGACTCAACCAACTTGGAGAAAATGGGCCCGCCCCAAAGACGGACGATAGAAGGGCATGTCCCCCACCACACATATTTGATGGAACTCAACCTATTGATTATTTAGATTGGGAAGTCTCGATAGACCATTACTTCACTTGGTATCCCATGTCCGAGGATGAGAAAGTCCGATTTGCCAAATTACAACTTACCAAACGGGCCCACACTCATTGGTTGAAAATTGAAGGCTTAAGGATAATTAGAAGGGAAGCTCCCCTCACAACATGGGGGGACATGAAGGAACAACTTAGGGCTACATATATTTTCCCCTCCCATTCCGAACACCAAAGCCCAAAGAGCATTTTAACTCCTTCATTTCCCCTTGGCCAACCCAAGACCCTAATCACGCATTCCCCACCATTTCCCACCTCCCCTACTCCAACCGCAACATCTACATCCTACACCACAACCATATGTCCACATACCCAATTGGACCCCATGTCCACCCCTCCACCTAGGCCCATAATGGTCACCACCCCCAAACCAAACTCCCCTCACCCAACCCACCTTCCACTTCCCACCCCAATCCTATCCCAATTTAGGCCTCCACTACTTCCACTCCCAAGTCCAACCCACGTCCGACCTTGCTCACCTCCTCGGGTGCGCCATGCATCGACTAACACCAACCCATCCACCATAGACCTTCCTACCCCATTGTCCTTAGGAGTTGCCACCCACACACCCACCCAAGTGGAGAGGGATACCAATCCGGATCCACCTCCCAAAATCGAGGAAATCCAAGGGCCACACAACTCACCCACCACTCCTAGCCTAGTTCCTCAAGAGCTACACACCCTTCCCCATGACACCGTCACCATAGATAAGTCCGTACTCCAATGGCTCAAGCGAGGCCTCACCATTCCTAGTTCACAACCAAGCCACCTACCCATGGGACATCAATCCCAAATCATTCCCACTCAGCCTCATGTCACTTATCAAACCTCCTATTGTGTAGAAGATTTGGGAGACTTAGTGGCCTACCTACATTGGCAAGTCCACTTGACCGATATGCTAGCCATGAGGCCGTCGGAGTCTAGCACCATTAGCCTAGCTTATCCCACCGTTGGCTCCATCACTTCCATCTACACCAATGGCCAATTTACAAGTGAGATCATACTCCTTCTTCCCATGGAGGAGTAACCCATCCTAGTCTACTCCCCAACCATTGAGATCCCAAGTGCTTTGATTGGCCAACCCATTAACAACCTTGGCCCAAATAATTTGGAGGAAGATGACTCACCATTTGAGGACCTTGAGAACATGGAGTACCCCTACCTAGGTGACCCTTACCATGATCCCTTTAACCCCTTCCTAAGGGAGCCTAGATCTCCATGTAACACACTCCCCCTATTCACCACCCACCTCACCCTACCCATATCGCCCATGTTGACCCAAACTCCTCCCTTCCTAGAATCGGGTTACACCATGAGACCATTGACCTTAGGCAACAAACACCTTGGGATTGATGAAATGCCCCACCCCATAACAACCTTCCTAGATCCCTTCGACCCATTCACATGGAAGTTCAAAAGTCATCCCACATCTATGCACATGGAAGTCACCTTTGGGATAAACATGCATGAGTCTAGGCTTACCACACCATTTGACATGATTCATAAGTCGGGTACATTCATTCACATCACCCACATGTCAAGTAGGAAGCATAAGTGGACCGTATTCAGATATATTGGCCCACCTTCATTCATCATGAGTCTTAAGCGTGAGAGAAGCATACATGGATGTCCGGGTCCCCCGACATTTGTCACACCCATGCATAAAAGGTTAATCTATGGATGTCCCGGCCCTCCTAAGTCTATCACAGTCTTCATGGAATCAAAGTGTGATCGGTCTACATTTGGCTGCCCAGGTCCACCTTTGCACACCATACTTTTCACACCAACGTCACATCATAGTGCATGGCATACGAATTCTCGCAAGCATATAGGAAAGAGCAATGAGACTTACAAAAGGTGGGCAGATGCTCATCGGCGCCACTGCGAGTTCCAAGTGGGAGATTCGGTGATGGTGAGGACGGAGCGGCTCCTTCCAGGGCCTGCCTCCAAGTTGAGGGCACGAGGTTTGGGACCCTTTCGAGTTCTGAGATGACTTGGCAGTAATGCTTATGAGCTAGACCTACCTGAGGGTTTTGGGGTACACCATACTTTCAATGTGGCGGACCTGGTACCCTACAAGGGCCCCGCGGTGGAACCCAGTCAGGAGCTCGAGCCTTTACCCCTCCTTGAGAGAGACACTCCCGGAGGGACTCCACTTTCTAGCTTGAGAGACCGACGAGAGCAGGTAGAGGCAATACTAGATGAGCAGAGTATCATTACTAGGCACAAGGTGTATCAACGCTACCTGGTTAGGTGGAAGAACCGTCCCCCGATAGAGGATACGTGGGTGAGTCGAGAGAATCTGCTGTGCTTGGACCCCGACATGCTGGAGCATTACGACAGCCAGGTGGACCCATACTCGATGGGGTCGAGTTCTCCCCACCCCGGGGGATTTGATGAGGGCATCTCACGACACTCCCTCTAGCTCGGGTAGCCTGCACACTCTTGATGTGGATTGATTATGGTCTACACTTGTTATCTTCATTTCCCAAGTTTCATCTTATGTATTTTCCTTTTATTGAGTCCTATCTTTTGTATTTCCCTTTATTGAGTCATGTGGTTCTAGTCTATTTCCCTTGTTATGCTTAATTGGGCCTTATTATCTTAGTTATGGGCCCATAGGATTGAGTCTAGGATATACTCAGTCTTTTGTCTTATTGTCAGGGACATTTTGGTCATGTAAAGAATGGTTGCCTATATATAGGCCCATCTCTCATCATGTACTCAACTTTTGATGAATCAATTTGAATAGAAATATCTCCCACATCTCTCTCCCCCCACTAAATTTCTCCTCTTCTCTCTCTCTCTCTCATTATCTCTCTCTCCCTCTCTCTCTTCAAGAAGGGGGCGCACCATTCTCTCTCTCCTCCCTCCTCCCAACCACTCCCAACCCCCACCTACCTCCATTAACTCCACACAACTTCCCATAACCCCTCTTTACTCCACATCTAGTTCCAAGAACCCTCCACCAATCTAAGCCCTACTTCCCAACCACCACCTACCTCCCTCCCTCCACTTCCCTAAACACCCCACCACCTTCCCAAGGCTAAATTAACCTCTCCCAAAGCCCAAATTCGAAATTCCCTCCCCTCTCCCATCCCTCCACACCCTAGGTCGACCCAAACCAGACCCCCCTTGGTCTGGTCGCCCTCCTTCTCCTCCTCTCCATCTCACCCTCTCCCTAGTGCACCTCTACCCCTATCACCTCCTCCACCAGCTGCAGCCCCTTCACCCACCTCCTCCCTGCTTCTCCAGCCATCCCAACAGCCATCCATCAACCACTAAACACCTCACATTCCCCTCCCATAGCCATTAGACACACCCTCCACCTCTTACCTTCTTGGCCATCCCCTTCCCCACACCCTCTTCCTCTCCTCATTCTATCTCTGTTTCAGGCAGCAGAGTGGCAGCGACTTGCAGAGGCAGCCACGACCGTCTCTCAAAGATTCAGGTGGCAAGGCTTATATTTCTGGAATTGTCTTTGAGGTAGCTTTCCAACGGTGGTGGTCTCGCATCCATCCGAGGCCGGAGCTGTTCGTATTCGAGGATCTCGCCCAACTACGCATTCTGTCCCTGTCTGAAGACCTGAAGCTGAAAGCAAAAGCTGCCACGGCCAGCTCGTGAAGGATCTGAGTGCCATTTTTGGAGGGAAGAAACTACGTCCAGTTATCTTTCATCTCCAAGAAGAAGGACCTCATTCGGCCATCGGAGCTATCAGTTACCATTTTCTTCGCCGGAGTGTGCAGTCTGCCACCTGTAGGTCCAGGTTCGACCAGTCCCCACTTCTCCGGTCACCACTCTCTTCTCTGACCTCGGATTGTGGCCCCTTCAACTTATGCTCAAAGCTACTCCGACCACGATCGCGCCACCACCAGTTTCGTTCCATTTTAAGTTTGGGAGCATCCGCAGTGCCTTCTGCAACCTACTGCATCAGTTCTGTATCAGTCAGTGGCAGAGCGTTGCTGTCCTGCTCCAGTCGCCAGTCCGATCAGCCCCGCGTTCCAGAGCTTCTGCAAAAATTCAGACAACATCCTCTATCAGTTGGGAAACTTTTGGCACCGGTTTCATCAAGTTTGGAGTTATGTGGAGTCCGTGGCAGCGTCGTCATCGACACCCTGTCCAGCGAGCCTGAAGCTTGGCAGAACCGGCGGAGTTCGGAAAGTCGGTCTTCTTTGCTTAATTCCCCCACCCCGCTTGGCCGGCTGAAGGCCCCTCCCTGCGTGGAGGTAGTTTTGGTTATACTAAGCTTAATCCCTAAAACAAGATCACCCCTCCTGCGAGAGGTGTAGTTGATGGGGACATCACTTACCACTTCCCATTTCCCCGTGGGTCCCGATGCTTGCCACTATTTTCATCTCAAGCTTCTGAGTCTAGCTATGTAATTTTTACATTTTTTCTTGAGTCTTAAATCATGTAATTTTCCTTTTATTGAGTCAAGTACCTAAGTTAGTAAGTCATCTACCTAAGTCTAAGGTTTTCATTAAGTGGCCAAGAGGGTTAATGGGTTTTCATATCTTATTGGGCCATATCATTTGCTTGGCCCATGGGCGCCCCTCTCCCCACCCCTTGGTCTTCTGTCATTAGTCCTTTTTCACAGGGACTTTTTGTGAAATGGGGATTTCCTATATATAGGACCCCAACCCCCCTCTTTTGAGGCTAATGAGGTACGAAGCAAATTTGAGCCACTTAAGTGCATCTCTCCCTCTCTCTCTAGCTCTTTTCTCTCTCCTCTTCCCTCTCTCTCTCTAAATTTTGAAATTCACTCTCTCTCCTCCCTATTCTCCCCTAATTAAGACCCCTCCCCCTTCCCCATACCTCCCATTTAATCCCCCTCCAACCCCTAGGTGGAAGCCCCTCTTCCAAGGCACCCCTTGGCATTCCCCATACACCCCCTCACTTCCCTAAGCGTCCCCTTCACCCCTCCCAAGCTAAAATTCGAATTCTCCTCCCTTTGGGACTGCACCACATTCATTCCCAGCCCCCCTCACCTCCCTAGGTCGCAGCCCCCAACCCCCCTTCCCATTGTTCTTCCTTTGGCCAACCAAGTTCTTCCACCCCTCTCCCCCCCTTTGATCAGTCTGCAGGTGGCTGAAGAAGGTACGACTTGCAGAAGCTTCCACGGATTCACACGGTGACATCCAGAGGCGTACCATACCTTTCTGGAAAGGGCGTCCAGTCATCTTCGCAGGCGAGGTGATCCCGTCCCATTCCGAGTTCGGGGCTGTCCGGGAGAGCCAATCTCCCCCGACTGCACAGAACTCCGTCAGCAGAGCTCCTGAACCCGGTTCAAAGCTGCACCACGGCCGACAGTGGAAGATTCAAGCCACGAGTTCTTCTGCAAATATCTTCCTCCACCAGTCCTATTTCTGGATCAAGAAGCGGAAGTGCATTCGGCGTCCGGAGGTCAGAGTTTTGGTCTTTCTTCCACGACTGGTCGGGTCTGTCTCCCACAGGTGGCAGTGACCTGCCTCCACTCATCGGCAACCCCCAGTCTACCCTGACATTGGACGACTTCCCCGTCAGTTTTTCCGCACAGAGAGATCGTCCAAGGTTCCAGCAACTCTGACGGTTCGAGATTCGGCATCCGGGAGCGGCTGGGACAACTTCTGCAATCCACTGTTCCAATCTGGTAGTCACTACGGCCAGAACCTGCAACCCAGTTCGTCACCGCACCACGACTAACCGTGAAGGAATCAGACCGAAGGTCCTTCATCAAAGTTCTTCCTCCCCCTGTCCCCGATCAGGAGCAAGAAACGGGACCTCTTTCGGCAACTGGGAGCCAGAGTTCCGAATTTTCTCCCTTGATCGCGCGGGTCTGCCTCCTGCAGTCTGCAGCGACCAGTTCCCACTCATTGGCATCCCCCTGTCCACCCCGACCTCAGAAGGTGTTGCTGTCAGTTTTTCTGTGTAGAGGCTTTGTCCACGGATCCAGCGACTCTAACGGTTCATGATTCGGCATCCAGGAGCGACTGGGGCAACTTCTGCAAGTTGCAGGCAGAAACAGAGAGCCATCCGCCCCAGAAGCTGTTGCTCTACTCAGACCTCCACTGCAGCCATCGACGAGATCAGAATAAATTGACATAAATCAGAAGTGTTTGGGTTCCTGTTACGAGAAGATCCCCCCTGAGCTCGTCATCGGAAAAATTCTTGGCTGAGATCTACAGCAACTACACCGCCTATCTATCGCTAACCACAGCAAGCAGTCTGGTTCGGTAGCGGCTCCTCCTCGTGGGTTTCTCGATCAATCTACCCTTCTTGCCTGGCCGGCTTACTGCCCCTCCCTGCGGGAGGTAGTGTTTGTTTGTAATCAATTAATTCCCACCCCCGAGATCACCCTCCTGCACGAGGTGTAGTGCATGTACTCTTGAGCATGTTTTTTTGAAGCTTCATCGGCGCAGTGTGCGGGGGAACCCACACTTCCCCGCTCGCCCTCGTCTCCGACCGGGATCGGTGTCTTCACGCCGATCAGGTGAGCCACTCACACTACTCTTTGCCGGCTTTCTCTTGCTTAATTAGTATTGCATCCTCAGTACCGTCGGCGTAAGAGAGTGCCCGAACCCGATTTATCTTCTAGTTGCGTGATTACCGCGGGTGAGTTGTGAGCGTGACATTTCAACCCTCGCCCTCGGCGTGCCGGTCGCCCTTGATTTTGGGCATCCTTGGCTCATTGGGATCTAATCCTAGCTGGCCAAACCCTTGGAGCCCCGAGGTCCAACCTCGGACCCTCTCCGCCATCGCCGGTCCTTCTACGGATCCGAGTATGCTTACGCGAGTGAATACGCCAATGTGACGTTACCAACTTGTTGTGCTGCTTGCTACTCTAGGTCCAAGGGGTAGTTTTACATCAACTTGGTTTCAAAACATCATCATCCATCATTGTGTCACATCAGTAGTGTTGTACTTCATTCACTTTCAGGTCAAGCGACACCGCCGCGGCGATCGGGTATATATCCTCGCCTCCCGACGCGCCCTCGTCTCCGAGCAGGATCGGTGTTTTCACACCGATCAGGTGAGCCTCTGATACTACCCTTGATTGCCTTCTTTCTGCGAGTTTAGTATTGCTTTGAATGCCCGTCGGACGGTGAGAAGAGAGCCCATACTAGTATGCTACTTTGAAGGTGTCTACCGCGGACCGGGAGAGAGTGCCACCCAAACCCCGCCCTGCGGGCCAGCCGCCCACTAAGTTGGGAATCCTAGTCTTTTTGAGGTCAGCCTAAGCCAACTAAGTCAATTAGAATCATTGGGTCTCGCCCCGGACCCTTGCCATCATCCCCCGGCCCCGCCGGGTGATCGCGTGTGCCGTGAGAGTAAGACGCTATTGTGAGAATCATTGGAGTGCTTGTATGCTTGCGGGTCTAGGTCCTAGGTTGCTCATTTCATACTTAGTCATCCTTGGGCTGTTTCACATCACTAAGGCAGGTGGAACTTACCTAGGGCGGAATGCCACTAAACTAAGGCAGGTGGGACTTTAGTTAGGGTGAAGATAACCCCTAGACTGAGGTGGATAGAGCTTGATCAGGGCGGAATGCCACTAGAACAAGGGTAAGTATAGAGCTTGGTCAGGGCGGAACGCCACTAGACCAGGGGTAGGTAGAACTCGGCCAGGGCAGAATGCCACTAGACCAAAGTAGGTATAGAGCTCGGTCAGGGCGGAGTGCCACTAGACCAAGGGTAGATAGAACTTGGCTATGGCAGAGTGCCACTAGACTAAGGTGGATAGAGCTTGGCCAGAGCAGAATGCCAAAAGACCAACGGTAGGTATGGGTCATTCTGGGAATGCCGGTTGAACTGTGTGATACAGCTTCAAGTGTTTTCCATTAAGGGGAGAGAACTGGATGACTCCTTTGTGATCTACAAGGACGTACACACCCCCTTCATATACTCAGAGGATGACATATGGTCCAACCCAGTTTTCAACCAACTTTCCTTTGGGGTTGGAGGCCATCACTTCTCTTCTCTAAACCATTACCAGGTCACCTTTCTTGAATTCCCGTCCTTTGACCAGCTTATCAAAAGCACGGGCCATTGCGGGCTTGATATAGTTGGATATTCTGTTGTGCACGGAGACGCTTTCCTTCGAGCTCGGCAAGCTCCTCCAGTCTTCTTTCTATGTTGGTCTGCTCGCTGCTTACCAATCCATGCTGGATGGCGATTCGCAACGAGGGGACCTCTAATTCAATTGGCACCACAGCCTCCGACCCGTACACAAGGGAGTAGGGTGAGCAACCAGTTGGGGTTTGGTAGACTGTATGGTAAGCCCAGAGTGCTTCGTACATTCTTTCTTCCCAATCTCTTTTGTTAGCTTTGACAGTCTTCGCTAGCAGAGTGCATAGCATCTTGTTGAAGGCTTCTGCAAGTCCGTTGGCTTGAGGGTAGTAGGGAGATGATGCCCTCCAATCAATCTTGTATTTATCAGCTAGTCGATATACCTTTTGATTCTTGAAGTTATTGCCGTTGTCAGAGATGATTTGGCTGGGTATTCCAAACCGAAATATTATATTTTGTCAGAAGAATCTGGCGACCAATTCTCCTGTCACTTCTCTCAATGCTACTGCCTCTGCCCATCTGGAGAAGTAGTCTATAGTTGCTAAGATATATTTGCATCTTGATGAAGATGCTGGTAGTGGTCCTACCACGTCCGTACCCCATTGAGCGAACGGCCAGCTTGGGATGGTAGGATGCAGTGGCACAGGTGGCCTTCTTGACACAGTGGCATGCTCTTGACACCTCTGATTGGCTTTGGCTAACTTGCAGCAATCGTCAAACATAGAGGGCCAATAGTAGCCTAGTTTCTTTATTTCAATTTTCATTTTCGGACCGGCCTGGTGTGCCCCGGCTGACCCGGCATGGACCTCTTGCATTACCTGCCTGGCTTCCCCTAGAGAAAAGTAGCGAAGTAAAATCTTCTTTCGGGCATCTGCCATTATCCGGAACAACGTTCCATTACTCATCTCATAAGAATCTTTAACTCTCAGGAGTTTCATCCTCTGTTCTTTCTCCTTCGGGAGTTACTGGTGTTGAAACTAATGCAGGAGGTGCTCCAACCAATCGGACTGCTGGATTGCTTCTACAGCTGCCACTTCATTTGCTAGTTCATCGGCTAGAGCTTCTGTCACACTGGGGACCTGCCACCGGTTGATTACTGTTATATTCAGGCTTGTATCAGGCGGGACCGCCAAAGAACTGGCCATCTTTGCGAGGGCATCAGCTTGAGCATTCTGTCCTCGGTTGATGTGCTTGATGCTGATGAAATAGAATCTTGTCATTAGGCAGAGAGCCAGATGGTAATAAGGAATGAGTTCTTGCTTCCTCACATCGAACTCCCCTTCCAACTGCTTTATAACTAGCATGGAGTCCCGAATGCTTCTAGCATCTGAATCCCCAGGGACAGAGCAATCTGTAGCCCGATTATGAGGGCTTCATATTCTGCTTCATTGTTTGTGCAAGGCTTGTTTATTGAACATGATGTATGTATGACTTCTCCTTCTGGAGATTTCAGGACTATGCCTGCCCCCGCCCAGACTCTGGCTGATCCAGTTGCTGAGGTGTCAATTCTGGAAGCGCCGTCAAAATATAGCTGCCATAGAGAGGGCTGCGCCTGGCCGACCTCTAGGGTTTTATATTCAGGAAGCTCTGGTTCCAGGGGGCAATCTTCAGGTACTGGATGCTCAGCAAAGAAGTCTAGATAGCTTGTCCCTTGACGGCTCTTTGCGGTACATAGGAGATATCATACTCCATAAGAATCACCGCCCATTTGCCTAGGTGGCCTTTGAGTGCCAGCCGGGACATGATGTATTTAAGTGGATCCTCCTTGGAAATCAGCTTAACTTCATGCGACAGCATATAGTGTCGGAGTTTCTTGACTGCGAAGACCAATGTCAGGCAGATCTTCTCGATATAAGTGTACTTCTCCTAAGTTCTGACCATTCTTCGACTGAGGTAATAGAGGGCTTGTTCCTTCCCTTTTTCATTACTCTGGGCTAGCATTTCCCCCATGGACTTGTATGTGGCTGCTATGTAGAGGATTAGCGGTCGTCCTTTCACCGGTGCACCCAGCACTGGAGGAGTCTTCAGATAATCCTTCAGCTTGTCAATGGCTATCGGGCATTCTTCATCCCAGTAGAAGGTAACTTCTTTCATCATTAGCTTATGGAAGGGGTGGCATCGCCCTGACCGGTTGGATATAAACTGCCGGATGTATGCCAGGCGGCCTTGAAGAGATCTCAGCTCGGAGAGGTTCCTTGGTGAAGGTAGCTCCTAAATTGCCTTGATCTTTGCGGGGTCTATTTCAATTCCCCGATATCTGACAATGAAACCAAAGAATTTTTCGCTCGATACTCCGAACGTACACTTCATAGGGTTCATCTTCAATTCATACTGCCTCAGCCTCTGGAAAATAACTTGGAGGTCTTGCAGATGGTCTTCTCTCTTTTTGGTCTTGACTACCAAGTCATCTATGTAGCACTCGACCTTATGATAGAGTAGCTCATCGAATATTCTAGTCATCGCCCGCTGATAAGTTGCGTTGGCATTCTTTAATCCGAACGGCATTCTCTTGTAATGATAAATGCCTTTGGGAGTTCAGAAGGCAGTGTGGACCCGGTCATGTTCCGCGATCTATATCTGGTTGTAGCCGGATGACCCATCCATGAATGATAGGTTCTCATGACCGGTTGTTGCATCTATCATGACCTCCATTATTGACACTGGAAAGTCATCTTTGGGGTAGGCTTTATTCAGATATCGAAAGTCAACACATATCCGAATCTGTCCATTCTTCTTCTTCACGGGTACAATATTGACTAGCCACGTGGTATATTGGTTTTCCACGACGAAACCCACATCGATGAGTTTGTCGACTGCCTTGCATATTTGAGTGATGAGCTCTGGCCTCATGCGCCGCGGCGGCTGCTTCACCGGCTCTGCTTCAGGGTTTATGGTTAGCTCATGCTGTGAGACTGCGGGGCTCAATCCTGGCATTTCCTTGTAAGTCTAGGCAAAGCAATCCCGATATTCCTGCAGCAGCTGGATATATAGCCCTTGTTCTTAGCAGATAACTAGGCGTTGAGGAAGGTTGGCCTGGGGTCATCCTCGTCTCCTAAGTTGACTTCTATCAGTTCATCGACTGTTGCTTGGCCTCCGTCTTCTATTTCCGGGGGTACAGGCTGGAGATCGACAAAGTCTGGTATATCATCTTCGAGGTCGAGGACCTCGATCTCTTCATTTTGCTTATCTGAGGTTCGTTAGGAATCTCTGGTTCGGCTGGTGGTGGCTGCATGCATTGCTCTGTCAACAAATCTATCTCGATAGCAGTTCTGGGGGGGTGTTGATTGCCTCATCCCTTGTTGAGGGGGTTGCAGTCGCTAGGGACTGGTGATTATTTGTTATTGAGTTAGAGTAGCACTGCAGCTCCATGGTACAGGGTGAGAAGGTCTCACTCCCTTGAATCACCATATCTTTAGTGGAGGTAGCTTTTTCTTTTCTAGCAACATCTATCTCTTGATCAGGCTTGGGAGGCGCTTCCTTGACTGGTTCAAGAAGTGTTGACATCATCAACAGAGGAGGGCTGCTGGAAGGAGGCAGCTCTATTTCTTCAACATCTTTAGCTTCACTACTGCTAGATGTGTCAAATTTGGCTTGAAGAGCTGCTTCTTCAGGGTAGACCTGTTCCCAGCGCTGGCAGGGGAATATGGCCTCTGACTCCATACTTCTTGATTGAGCGGGCTCAGTGTATTCAGCTTCTGCTGGGTGCTCATCAAACGTTGCCCCCAGTGAGTTATCCTCAGTTGGGTAGAAAGTGGAAATGGTATCCACTTCATAGCGTCCACTGTAATAATATTCCTCGAGGGTGAAGCCCAACCCTGGGTGTTGAGATACACGCCTCATTTCTTTATCCAGGCTCAGGGGATACCACAACTTCTGGAATGTTTCTTTCTTCTTGCGAGGCTGGCCAGTGGGGATGTGCTACTTCTAGAACATCTTGGCCATTCGACTCGTTATAATTGTCAACCCTTGTATGGGCACTGCCGGGTCTTCTATATCTTCAGGCAAATGATAATCGGTATCCTCCTGCGTAGGGTGCTCCTCAGCTGTGTAGAACAAGCTGCTGGGGCCATCTATCTGTGCCACCTCCCAAGCTTTGAAAGGCTCGACAGTGGTATTATCGAGACCGAGAATTAGCTTGGTAAGGCCTTCCGGGATCCCGATGTGGTCGTACTACTGGTCGACCCTGACCTCATTAGCTTCGAGGTAGATGGCGGGAGGTGTTACCCGGCCCACATTCCCAGTGACAGTGATGTGTGAGACCGTCTTGGGATTAACATATCCATGCGACGGCGGAGGGAACCAGCCTGCTCCGGAGGTGCTTTTTGTTGTACTGGAAGAGGTCTTGGCTTTAGGGCCTTCTGCGACCATTCTGCATATAGAGGGGCATCCGCCAAGTGGCACTCGAACACTTCGAACGGGTGGAGATCAGCAAATACTCTTTCTTCCTTCCCCTCCAGGTTATATTTGATGCACTGGTGGAGCGTGGAAGGTACCACCATGTTCTCATGTAGCCAAGGACGGTCAAGCAGCGCCTTGTACGAGGTGCGAGAATCGATGACATGAAACTGCACCTTCGTGACAAAGTCCGCCAGAGTGAGTGTGAACTCTGCTACTCCTAGCGACACCTCACACTTTTGATTGAAGCCAGAAATATGCATATCTCCAACTTTTTGGAGACACACGTTGAAGTAGTGCCTCTCATATATCCTGTAGGGTAGGATGTTGACAGCCACCTCGGGATCCACCAAGATTCTATTCAACTCCCGGCCATTTAGATGCCCCCTCATATATGGAGGTCTGTTGTGGCTGGTAGTGGGGATGATGGGGACAACAACGACCCTCCATGCCCCGGCTTCAGCATCGGCCTCTCGAGATGGATTCAATAATGGTTCGGATATTTATTTCTTCTTTGTATGATGTATTTTTCTTTTATTGAGTTTGTAATCCTTATTGGGTCAATTAAAAAGGCCCAAAAGGCTAGTCTATTAGTAGCTTGGTTATGGGTCATAGTTAGCTTATGTTCACCACCTTGGATAGCGGGGTAATTGTTTGAACTTCAAGGGCATTTGTGGACATTTGTAACCCTGGCCTCTCCCTATAAATAGGATGCCAAGGGCTTTGTTTTAGGCTAATGAAAAGTTTTTGAAGAATTGTTAAAGGATTGAAAACCCCCCCTTCTCTCTCTCTCTCTCTCTCTCTCTTGCGCAAGTCACCCTCTCTCTCTCCATCTCTTGCGATTCTTCTCTCTCTCCTTGGGGAATTCACACCCCCTTCTCCTTCTCTCCCACCTTGGGCTGCGCGCCCCTCTTCCCTCTCCTTCCCCAACTCCACTTGCCACATCATCCCTCCTCCTAGATTCTCTCCTTCTTTCCCTCCTCCACCTTCCTAATCCAACCCCACCTCCTTTATCCCTTTCCAAATAACCTAATCTAATTAAATCTTAGCCACCCAATTCTTTCCCAATATCTTCTCCCTCCTAGAATCCCTCCTTCTCTTTAGGAAAGTTTTACCAAAAATTCAAATTTCTTCCAACCTCCAACTCCTAGCCGCGGCCTCCCTCTCTCCCATTCCCTAGTTCGCAACCCCCATCCCCAAACCCTAGTTCGCACCCCCCCCCAAGCCTCCCACGCCCCAGCCACCTCCATCCCCCCTTCCCCCCTACAACATACGCCCCATCCCCTTCCAGGAGCATCCACGGCGGCCCCGGTATCCCACGGCATCGCCTTCGTCATCGCTTGTGGAGGTCTTCTAGTTCTCCTATCCTCTGCTCTGCATCAGAAGCTTGGCCGAGTTGGCAGCGACCACACCATCGTCCACAGTGCAAATCAGTCCGAGCTTCCTTCATAGAAGCCATGTGCCTCCAAGTCTTCTTTGAGTGCGAGGTGGAATCGTCGCGTTCTGACTTTGTCACTGTTTGCGTCGCCTGTTCTTGTACGGTTGCGCCAGATCCAAGCCAGAACCCGAGAGCCACTTGACAGTGCCTGTACCTATTTCTACGGCGTGATTCAGCCCGAGCTCTCTTCTGAGAGTTTCTGCTACTCCAAGCCTTCGTGAATTCAGAGGTGGAATCACCCCAGTCCGACATCGGGACAGTTCGTGGCAATCGTTCTCCCACGACTGCGCAGAGCTGGTGCGAACCAGTCCGTCCAGAGTGTGCAGCAACTTGCAGATCGTGCCACGCCTTACCTATCAATTTTCAGATCAAGGCTTCTTCTTCAAAGATGTACCCCTCGACGTCTCGGAACCAACCCAGGTGGTTTCGTCGTGTTATGATCTCAGTGCTGAGATTTCCACCATGGCCACCCCACCTCTATCTGACTGCTTGCCCAGGAATGAGAGGATCACCACAACTGCGACCACGCCCAGCCTGGTGATATGATGGCCGCCATCTTTTGAGGATACGTAGACCTCCCTGTCTACTGTCCTCCTGAGTTGGTCCCGCCTCGTTCGGAGTTCCACAGTGAGCGTACCGGCGGTTGTCCCGCGACTGCGCAACCCTGTCCTCCGGGACAGAATCACGTAGGTCCACTTCTCCGGCCGGCCCCGCCCTCCAGTGACCTTGGATCAACTTCAGATCTTCAGGGACGTTCCAGAACCCCTCAAGCTTCATCTGAGCACTAATGACATCCCGTTCAGACGTCCGTGCTCAGCATACCATTCAGGACAAGCGGCGTCATCCCTGCAGGCCCGTTCGCTAACCAGCACTTCGGTCTTCCCCTCCCCTTGCTCCCCCTGTTGTGCCCCTTGTGCTTTGATGATTATGTGGTGTTTTAATGATAGCAACATAAATGAGTCACCATATTGTTTTGCTAAGAACATCACACTGAATGATAGCAACATGAATGCATATGACTGATTTATTCTGTGGAGAATGCATGAGTGTGTTATATCTGATCTGTTCTGTGGAAAATGCATGAGTGTGCTAGCTCTGTGGGTCGACCCCCTTCTTAGATGGGTCGACCCCCCTCAAGTCTTTACATCAGATTCGCATGTCTATACATCTCGTAAGTAGTTCAGATGGCGTCAACCCATTGAGTCCATGAGGTTGACGCAGCCTTGAAATGCCTCAGATGGCTTTGAAGATAAGGCTGGATGCGTTGACCCATGGGGTCACTGCGTCGACCCACTGAACTGACCCAGATCTAACTTCACATCAGGGTGAACTGCTGCGTCAACCCTGTCACGCTGTAGCGTCTCTATGCATTTCTGAAGTCTACACATTTGTTTAGTTGCACGCCACTGTGTTGAGAAAGTCTACACATCAGATTGCCTTGCTTCATGCATAAGTCTATACATCGGCTGTTCATCACACACAATAGTCTGAACATCATTCATGAAGTCTGTACAGCCATTGCTTAAGGCAAGTCTGTACATCGAGCTGAAGGCTGGCTAAGTCCATACATCGTTTGTCTCACATAAGACGCAAAGTCTATACATTATCTTGGCCGTCGTCTGTCTGCACGTTGCTAAGTCTGTACACTGTCTCACTGTTAAAGTCTATACAGACTTCAGTGTCTCATTCAGCGTCTCTCCTTGTGTCTCACTATTCAAGTCTATACATTGCGTGAACATAATCAGAGCTCTCAAGTCTATACATCCGATTGTCCAGCTTGTGGCTAAGTCTGTACAGCGTCTAGTGTTTCAGGCAAAGTCTGTACATCCGATTGTTTCAGGCAAAGTCTGTACATCGGACTGTTTCAGGCAAAGTCTGTACATCGGACTATTTCAGGTAAAGTCCATACATTGGTGAAGTCTGCACATCCACCAATTCAACTTCGAAGTCTAAACATTGGGACCTTTACCTACGTTGCACTCATAAGTCTATACATCGCTGCTTTGGCCAAGTCTATACATCACCACTGTAGCATGCATTTCTTCAAGTCTGTACAGCGCCATGTTCACTTGCTTTAAAGTCTATACATCCTTTTACTGTGCAAGTCTATACATCGCTCCATTGGCTTGAAGTCTATACATTGGCTTTGCTTGCACGAGCTCAAGTCAATACATCATGAGGTCTATACATTCGTTTGCATTGCATTGCATCCATTGTGCATTCATTCTTGATGTTCATACTTTGCTTGATGCATTCTGCATAACACACTGCCAAGTCTATACAATGCCATTTGTTCATGCATGTTAGAAAGCATGTACAGCCTATGTTCACAACACAAAGTCTGTACATCGCATGCTCACACAAATGCCAAGTCTATACATTGGCTTTCCTTGCACGAGCTGAAGTCTATACATCGTGAATGCATCGTCTCATCAAGTCTGTACAGGGTCTGCATAGAATGCATTCAATAAAGTCTATACATTGCATCTTAGCATGCTTGCACAACACAAACGAAGTCTGTACATTCATATGTGCATTTTGTATTGCTCTTGGCAGAGTCTGTACATCACTTGAACATTCACTACACTCTAACTCCATACACTGCTTCATGCATTGCACGAAGTCTGCACACTGTGTTGCTATGCTCATACTGCATGTTACAATGTCTACACAATGGTGCACACTAGGTCTGCATACTCATTTGGCATGTCTGTACAAC
Source organism: Amorphophallus konjac (assembly GCA_022559845.1). Taxonomy (NCBI): domain Eukaryota; kingdom Viridiplantae; phylum Streptophyta; class Magnoliopsida; order Alismatales; family Araceae; genus Amorphophallus; species Amorphophallus konjac. Next base: position 71,431,684 of record CM040120.1, read on the forward strand.
CATCTGTAATGCTCATAGTCTGCATACGTGAAGTCTGTACATGCTTCAGCGTCACATTCACTAAGTCTGTACACGCCATAGCATTGCATGCATGAAGTCTATACATGCCATAGCTTTGCATTTACAAAGTGTGTACACGCCACAGTCCTGCATACATGAAGTCTAAACATTGCATCACTTGTACATGCATTGCCTTCACGCAGAGTCTACGCATTCCCCCACAGCCTGCACAGCATGTCTATACATTGTCTGGCAGCCTGCATAGCAAGTCTATACAGTGTCCAACAGCCTGCACGCAAAGTCTATACATTGCGTCCAGCAGCTTGCACGCCAAGTCTGTACACTGCATACACACTGCATCCTTAAGTCTATACACTGCTGCCTTATATGATGTCTGTACAGCCTGTGCTTTGTTGATCGACTGAACTCTTCTTTAATCCTGCAGGTGTCTGGGCACGTGATCTGAGGTTGGCACCTGGCACGTGATCCAAGAAGCTGAGACACCGCCACGTGGACTAAAGCTTGGGCGGGAATCGTGGAGAGCATATGCCCTAGCTATTGCTGCTATATATAGAAGCTTCTTCCACCTGAAGAAGTGAGATTGTGAGACAGAGAGCTCTAGCAGAAGAGATCGAAAGAAGCAAAGGATAGCCTGCATGATCCTGTGAGAAAGAATAGAGAAGCAGAAGAAGCGGAGAAGAAAAAGAAAAAGAAGAGAAAGAGAGAAATAGAGAGCTCAAGCAGAGTGTGAAGAGAAGAAGAAGAAAGGTAGAGAGAAGCTTCGTTTTGAAGATCTGCCTTCACTGGACCGTGGATCAAATCCAGGCCAGTCAGCTCATTCTGAGCCACATTGTGCTTCATTGTTTACAGCCTTCCGATTGCTATTTGTTTCCCATTTTCTTGTTTTCTTTTATACCTTTCTTCAAGCTGTTTGTCAGCGGAGCAAGCTGTGTTGCTCAGCATTTGCAGTGGAGGATTCCACTGGACAGCTAAGCTGTATTGCCCAGCGGAGCAAGCTGTGAAGCTCAGCAGGCGAGGAGGATTCCTCGGACAGCAAGCTGTGAGACTCAACGGATTGTATGGCAAGCTGTGATGCCCAACTGTTCAAGCTGTGAGTCAGCAGAATCCACACTCGGGTTGAGTGTAGGGTGGACGTAGGTCTGCAGGACCGAACCACCTAAAAACTACTTGTGCACAGTGGTTTGATCTTTTTGTGTGTTTGGCACTAGATGAATGCATAGGGACGATATGGGTTGATTTTCTATATGTGTTCATTTCATTGCTGCGCACACTATATGTTTGACAGTGGCATTGAGTGTTTGTTTGATTTGTCTAATTACTGCGCACATTAGATGTTTGCTTAGGAGCACTCTACATATTTACCTACAGGTTCAATAGATGACTGGATAGTTATTCTAAGTTCGTCTTAGTGCTTTTATTCCGTAGTTTTGAGCACTATAATTTTAATTAGGCGAAAGTTTTTAAAGGGTATATTCATTCACCCCCCCTCTAAATACATAGCACCGAACCCAACACTTGGTATCAGAGCGGGTCTCTGACTGAACAGATCTAACAATCTGCAAAGGATCCTGCTAGTCTTTGGTGCATTTCAGAGTGTGCTTCTTGTGTTCTGTGTTTTGTTTCATCAGTTGTGTGTCTTGAGTTGTCCATCTGATTTTAGTGCATTTATCACTTCTCGATGGCTCATCCACCCATCTTTGATGGTTCAGATTTCAAACAGTGGCACAGTGCTTTCCGTGCTCATGTTAAATCTGTTGATCCAGACCTGTGAAAGTGATTTCACATGGTCCACATAAACTACCAAAAGATCAGTCCAAATGGACTAACAAGCATCGATCTATGTGTGCAGAAAATCAGAAAGCACTGGAGTTAATGAAGGTCGCGACTAATCGAGCTCTTCATTCATGGTTCTTTGATTGTAGATCTGCAATGGATATATTGGAGATGATAAAGAAAGTCGGGAAAGAAAACCAAACAAGCTGCATGATGGCTTGAGGGAGTGAACCAAGTAGCAATGAAGATGAAGAACAGGACGATGATCAGGTAAACATCTTCGGAAATTACACCCTGGATGATTGGATTGTTGCATATAATGAACTGTTGGAGTCTTATGATCATTTAAGAAAACATCATAAGAAAATGAAAAAGAAAATTGATAAAAGTGATTCTAATTCATCTTGTGAAAAGTGTTCGAAAATAAATGAATTATATGATAAATGTCTTTCTGAGAATCACATGAATTTGAAGCAAATGTGCCTATTGAAAAGGGAAAACCAAGAAGGTATCAATAAAATCTCCGAACTAGAAAGTCAGCTGAAACTGAAAACTAATGAACATTTGATAAATCTGGAAGAGTTGGAAAGGATTAAGGTTGATCTGAAGAAATTGAAAGCTGAGAATGTAGAAATTCAGAAGAAAAATGAAAATCTTGAAACTAAAATAAAGAATGTCAACAAGGAAGGTGTGCATGATTCTTGTCTCCAAACAAGCTACAGTAAGTGTGAGGCTTTTAAAGAACGCAATGAAGATCTCTATAATGAGAATGAATGGTTAAATAAATAAATTGCCTCACTTAAAGATGATCATAAAAATATGCTTGCTGAGAAAATTAAAGCAGAAGAAAGAGAAGAGGAACTGATTGAAAAGCTGGAGCAAATGTCTGGAAGAGAAAGATGTGCTGGAAATGAAATTCATGCTAAAAATTTTTAGGAAGAAAACAATGGACTGAAGGATGAAGTTGAAAAACTAAAGTTGTTAAACACTGGCTTGTCCGAAAGACTTCTCACCATAGAAAAAGGAAAAGCTGTCCATGATGAAGAATCACAAACTTTGATCAATTTGGAACAAGAAGTTGATAAGTATAAAATTTCAAATAAAGTCTTAAGTGAATGTGTCAATTGCAGTGAACAGGAGATGGCCAGTTATGAGCTTCACATAGCATCTTTGAAAAATAAGATTCAGAATCTAGAAAAATTAGCATCCAATTCTGCTAAGAATGAAAGAAAAATGAAAGCTGTCATGAGAGGTAAGGATGATAATTCAAGAGAGGGGATAAGTTGTAGCTCTGATGTTAAGAAAATTACTAGAAACCAGCTATATACTACTTTTGTGCAAAGCTCTGATGTAGCTGGTACTTCAATTCAATCCCCAAAATAAAATGAAAATCAGAAATCACCTTCAACATCTGTATTTCAGTTCAAAGCCCAGAAAAGTGAAAAGCAAACAAAAATTGTTGAGAATAATAAGAAATTGAAAAGAAAGAGTCAAACAAAGAAGGCAAAGAGTATTTCTGGTTATACCTTGAAATCTGTTAGCTCTGCTGAATCTGATGGGTCAATGCAAAATGCCCATGCCTCTTGTACTCATTCGCATGCATCTAGGAATTCATCTGATAGAAACCATGCCCCTAGGAAATCTGATGCTTCTTGTTATTACTGTGGTAACCATGGTCATCTTATGGATGCATGTTTCATCATGAAACAATATGATAAACTGCATGCTAAATCTTCTGATCATCATGGGTACAAAAGAAACAAACTTAAGTTCAGCTAGCACATCACATGCTTCAATTGCAACAAGCCAGGTCATAAGGCTGTTGAGTGTTGGTCAGGGAATTACAGGAATAATTCTGGATCTAGAAGTAAGCATGTTAGGTGCTTCGAGTGTGGCAAGTATGGGCATGCAGTCAAGGACTGCTGGTATGCTCAGGGAAATCACTTTAATTCTAAATTTGTCAAATTCCCTGCAAACAGAAATGATTTTGGTAGGAATAAATCTGTTTTTAAAGAAAAGATTCCTGCATGTTTTGAATGTGGAAAACTTGGCCACCGTATTTCTGAATGCTGGTGGGCAGGTAATGGTAAATCAAAGGTTCATGCAAGCAACATAAACTTTCATGCTAAATCACAAAGGTTACATGACTATAACAATGTTCACAAAAAGAATTCAAGGGTTGTTATATCATGTAGATATTGTGGTAAATTTGGCCACTCCATGACCAATTGTCATCTTATGGATTTTGATGACAATATTGCTAAAAGATTGTTTAGAACACCTGTCAGAGTTAATTCAGGACACAAGACTTCTTGGGTTCCTGCAGGATCAAATTGACTAACATCTTTGCAGGTGTGCCTTGGAAGCTGAAGAATAAAAGGGGTTAACCAAGGCACTCAAGAATGAAAACCCCATGACTGCACCATTTCAGGTCAGTTCCAAAACTTTGTTTAAATCTCATTATCTGAAATTGTTGATTTGATTGTTTGATGTCTGATATTCTATTCTTATCTAGCTGATCAGTCTGTATTCCAGACTCAGCTATTGAATTTAATTCTGCTCAAATTCAATGCTCTTCTCTTGCCAGTTATTGCATGTGTACATAAGATGCTAGATGCACTACACAACCATGTTCATAGTCAATGCATGTGTCTAATGTTTGCATATATCATTTGCATGACTATCATTTGCTTATTGTTGTAGTCTGCATGTCGTTAATGCATATTGGACTGTTTTGCACTGCATTTCTTTGCATGACCACTTTGGTATATAAATGGTAAGCTACTAAAAGGCAGGGAAATCTGCCTGGAGGTTCTTACTATGTGTAAGATGGTCCTTGAGGCCAGATTCTCCGCCAAGTACCAAGGGTCTAGTTTTTATATAGAGCAGTGTACTGAATATCATAAAATTTAAAAAATCTGAAAATTTGAAATGAAATTGATGCATATGATCAATTCTCTCTCTGATTGAACAAAGCATGAATTCTTCTTAAGCATATTCTAAAATCATGAGCAGTTCATTAATTGTATTTCATGCACTTTGTCAGGGGGAGTTTGACTGATGTTGCATATGAAGAGTAGTGCAGTTGAAAAACCTAAAAAGAAATTTCATTGCATCTAGACAGGGGGAGCAATTAGAATTGGTGTTTTGATTATCTCTTTTTGAACACCTCTTGTCTAGTAATTGATCAACTCTCATCTGATGTCATATTTCTCTTGAAAATGGATTCTACCTTCTATTCGTTGAGTTGTTAAAGAAGAGTTTCCTTCAACTCTCTTCATGATACTACCTGTCAGCTGATCTGTCTGAATTCCAGCCTTAGCTACTGTGTGTTGATGTTCACTCTTCTAATGCTCTTCTCTATTGGTGATTGACTCTTCCACCAGCTTATACTCATCCTTCATATATCTCTTAGCTGGTGTGACTGATTTGTTTCTACTGTTGATTGTTGGTTAGCTAAATTTATTGTTCTGATCTGAGAAACTTAAACTACATGTCATGCAATTCAATCTGAGAACTTGGTAGAAATTCCTATCATATAGGTTTAAGAATTACCACTGAATCAGACTGATATAAGATTAATGTATTCTCAGATTTGTAATTAAATGAATTGAAAATATCTGAATAATAAGGTTTAATAAACTTTAACCACATGTGTCATGTAAACCTTAGATTCTCTCATCTGATATCTAAAAATTTGAAATCAAGGCTACTTTGGTAGAGATACATAGAGTGAGTGATGTGGTTAAACATTAACTTGAGAAATATTGACTAAATGAAAAATTGTGAATTCAGAGCAATGTCTTGGTCACTGAGAAACTGGGTTCTTTATCAATGAAATAAAGTAACTTATGTCATGAGGTGCCATAGTTATCTCTGATGAAAATTTATCAACAAAACCTGACAGAGCAATGGCTTATTTGTGTTGAGTAATTGGGGAGTCTGGCCTCTGATCAAGGTGCCTTCTCATATAAAAAGACACTCATATTGCTAACTTTGTCCTCAAAGTTGAGAGGCAATGACAGTTATCCCACTGAGTAACTGGGTCACTTCACCTGAGACGTGTTGTGTCTCATGTAAAAAGGTGATGATCAACCTAAATTACTCAGAAAAAATATAATGTGCATCAAATGAAAATATATTGAAAAGTCTGTCAACTCATATTCTTGGAAAAAGTGTTTAACATCAATACTAATATGTGTAACTCTTAAAAGAGTCATTGAGATCATGTGTGTAAAATAAAGATGATTGATTTTGAGTGATATCTGAATATTTGGTTCACCTTTATTAAAACTTGGATTCAGATATGAGTATTGAGTTTAATTTGACAAATTTGGTATACATCAAAATTAAATCAGATTGGTTAAGTTGCCACTTCATAACCCTTTATGATAGAAAAGTCTATTCTTCTTAAGACTTATTGTTGTGGTGCAACCATTAAAATCCCTCATGATCAGATTCTTTCCAGATAGCCTGATCAACATAAATCTTGATATTGATTATTCATTGAGATGTCTTATGATGATTGTTATCTACTCTTGCCTTTCTATCTTCAATCACTTTACTCTCCACACTGTTGGAATCTTCCATCTTTTTTTGCAATCAGCTCTGGTTCTGTGGATTTTTCACCTGGTTCATTCTGTTCATGCAACCAGAATTCAGATTCTTTGTAATGGCAGATTTCAGATTGATTTATTGGATAACCAGAGTTCATTCCTGCACTTCAGGGTGAGTTATGGGTCATCTGCTTTTAAGTGAGTAGTACATCTTGCATGTTGATAGGGGGAGAGCTATTTCATTGTCATAAGGGAGAACCTCATTTTAATGAACCATGATTCATTCTCTGACTTTGTGTGCTGAATTTTGTCTCTCAAACCATTTCCTCTCTTTTTGATTATGTCAAAGGGGGAGAATAGTTTGACGAGTCAGTGTGACTCATTATATTGCCATCATCAAAAAGGGGGAGATTGTTGTGCCCCTTGTGCTTTGATGATTATGTGGTGTTTTAATGATAGCAACATAAATGAGTTATTAGCGCAACAGAGTGATATAGAAGGGGGGGGGATGAATAGATCACTCCCAATTTGTAGAAACTTAGGCGGAAAATAATTTCTACTGCTAACGCACCTCCTTAAACCGTACACAGAGAAATGTAAATGAGAATGAAGGACTGATCACATGGAAGCATGGAGACGAGCAGATGAAGAGCGTAGATAACAATAGCAAACCACAGAGGAGGCACTCGGTTTTTAGGTGGTTCGATTGCAGTATGCAATCTACATCCACCCCTCACTCCAACTAGAGTGAGGATTCCACTAGACGATGCTAGATCAATGCAGACTCAGTCTGCGAACAACATGCTGCCACACAGCTTGAACACCAAGGGAAACAAATCCCTCAACCGAGTTCTGCTACCCACAGAACTTGAAACCTGTTCTAGCTCCCAGCTAGAACACAACTGGAGAATCCTCTCCCTTCCTCCACACACCGGAGGGAAACTGTTAATGACAACCAGTCACTAACACCACCAGAGATCACCGATCTCTCTTCCTCTGCAACACAGAGGGAAACTAGAGTGATACTCCCTTCCCCCACACACCGGAGGGAAAATAATTCAAATCAGAAGGATGAACAAAATGAAACGAAAGCAAAGTAGAAACAAAAACCAATGAAGAAGAAAACGGTTCTGAAAACCCAATACAAATGTAGCTTCAAATGAAGCAATTCATCAATCCACACACACTGCTCTCTCTCTCGAACAAACTCCTCTCGGATCTGGAATTCTCTGCTCTTTTTTCTTTTCTGGATCGTGCAAACTCTCACCAATGGCTTCTGCTTTCTCTATTCACGATCACACTTCAACTGAAGGATGAAGCTCTATATTTATAGCAGATATTGGCGTGTGGCTGCCAGGTTCCCGCCCATGCACTTTTTGGCCAGATCATTTGAATTTCGACCACATGGTAGCATCCTGACCAGGTTGCCATCCACGTGTCATGCGCCTGTTGTCTTGGATCACGTGCCAGGTGCCAACCTCGGTTCACGTGCCCAATCATCAGCCTGAATCGCCTGCAGACAGACAGATGGAATGTATAGACTTAGTTAGTTCAGGCTATTAACATGAATGTATATACTTCAGAACCTTCAATTGATTAAGTGTGTACAACGTGAGAGAGTGTACAGACTTAATGAAAGAGGCGCATGTGTGAAGGTAGTGTATAGACTTATGAACAATGTAGACGAATGTCAGTGTATAGACTATGAACAATGCAAATGAATGGCAGTGTATAGACTATGAACAAGCGCATGTGTAGGCATTATATAGACTTAAGAAGAACAAAGCAAACAAGCCTTACTAATGTGTACACTTAACAAAGCTTCTATCACTGTATAGACTTCACGAAGCCTAACCAGTGTACAGACTTGGAACCTGTGTGAGACTCTTAATAAGACGGTGAGCAATGAACTGACTTGAACCCCAACGGAGATGTATACACATCGACATGCTTGAGCCAGTGTTCAGACTTTAAACCAATGTGCTGTGAGCACTGTATAGACTTTGCCAGAGTGAGACGATGCATTAGACACTTGGCTGTACAGACTTGGAGGTTTCTGAATGAAACGATCGGCTGATGAACCGATGTACAGACTCTGAATGTAAAGGCAGTCTATATAGACTTGAATCGCTTGAAGCGATGTATAGACTTTGTGAAGCTCAAGCACTGTACAGACTAATGAAGACTTCAGCGTTGTACAGACTTGGTGAAGCTCAAGTGGATATATAGACTTGATGAACCACTGTGGATGTGTGGACTTGAGCGAATGAAGCCGATGTATAGACTTGGTAAATCGAAGCCTCTGTACAGACTTTCCTAAGACGCAGTTCAATGTATAGACTTGAATGAATGAGGCCGATGTACAGACTTGCCTAAGACGCAGCATGAGACGCTGGGTAAGACGGATGATGTACAGACTTTGAAGATCAGTTCAATGTATAGACTTGAACGACTGAGGCCGATGTACAGACTTGCCTAAGACACAGCGTGAGACGCTGGCTGAGACGGATGTTGTACAGACTTTGAAGAGCAGTTCAATGTATAGACTTGAATGACTGAGGCCGATGTACAGACTTGCCTAAGACACAGCGTGAGACGCTGGCTGAGACGGACGTTGTACAGACTTTGAAGACATTGAACGTTTGAGCAGCATGCAATGTACACACTTAGTGATGTACAGACTTGGCCAGGAAAGCGTAGGGAAATGTTGAGTGTATGGACTTGGCCAATGCGTAGGAAAAGATATCGAATGTACAGAGTTGGTGAATCACAGACCAGTGTATAGACTTAGAGAAAATGAAGTCTAGTGTATAGACTTGGAGAACTGTTCAATGTGTTGGGTTGGCGTTGTATAGACTTGGCTTTGAACACTTGGGCTGAAGGCAATGTGCAGACTAAGCGATGTATAGACTTTGCCCAAGGAACCGAATGTATAGACTTTGCCGAAGCTATCTCTGAAGCAATGTTCAGACTTTGCAAACAAGACTCTGGGCGATGTATAGACTTACACTATCGGATGTGTAGACTTCAAGACAATGCAACAGCCAGTGTATAGACATGAAGTTTGACAATCCAATGTATAGAGTTGAAGCTTGGAAGGATGTATAGGGTTGAGCTGAACTAACTATGAGTATTAAGACCAATGTATGGACTTCAGTTAGAAAGTGCCCGATGTACAGACTAGAAGAGGATATGCCAATGTACAGACTAAATGGATCAAGCTGGTGTATAGACTTTGTGCCCAACTATCAATGCTCTGATGCGTCGACCCACCCTTGCTGATGAGTCGACCCACTGCTGTTGATATTAACCAAACAGTGTAGATAGATGAAATAATGGAACAGCATATGAACTGAACTCACTTAGGTGATGAACCAGCATGAATCTAGAGATAGGAGGTTGATTTATAGTGTGAGACATCATCAAAACCATAGGGATGCAACAATCTCCCCCTTTTTGATGATGACAACATTATGAATCAAGCAATATCAAGTAATTTATATCAGCTGCAACAGACAAAGTAAATTCAAGGCATGCACATGCAGATGAATTATACAATCCCTACAACACACTCTCATCTCCCCCACAACTCATAACCATAACTTCCACGAAGCAACATGACTTCCCCAAAGCTCAAGACAAATCCAAGACTCACTGATATTGCAGTACTTCTCACTGAAATTGCAAACTTCTCTCCCCCTTTGACATCAGCAAAAAGAACTACAGAATGTATGACAGTGCTGGAAACATGAGGACTAAGGGCAGTAACTTCTTAGTGCAGAAAGTCACGAGTAGGTCTTAAGAGAATAAGTGAGTTTCTAATCTCAAGAGAAGATTTTTTATACTTTAGTACTTAATAGAGAAGTAGAGTGATAGACAAGTTTATCAGCATACATAGTGGATGATTTAGAGCAGGAGTTCACAAGTATGGCAAATATAGCTGATCATTCAACTATCCCACAAGACAGCAAGAGACTAAATCAGAGAGGTGTTCTCAAGGTATTGAAGACAAGCAATCCATTAGTTGTATAACAACAAGGAAATTTTTTTTTTTGTTGGAGATGATTTTCAAGAAGATTAATGAGTAAGTTGGTAGTTCACTCCTTTGACATTAGAGAGACACCTTGATTAGAGGCCTGAATCTCCAGTTACTCAGAGTGAGTACCTCATTACTTCCCCCCCTTTTTTTTGTTATTAGGGAACATAGATAGTAACTGTGGCTTTTGACATGAGGAAACACCTTGATTAGAGGCCAGAGTCCCCAGTTACTCACCAGCAAGTCACCATTGCTCTGTCATGTCTTTTCATTCATTTTAAGCATTTGACACCTCATGACATGGGAGAAAAATTCATTTCATTGATGAAGCTCCCAGTTTCTCAGTGATCAAAACAGAACATTTTTGTTCAGTTAAGCCCTTGAGTTAAAGAGATAGAATGATTAAAAATAATACCAAAAAGGACTATTTCTTGAATTGAGTCTTGAAGTCTAGATTTCAAGTTGATTGGGTCAGATATCAAGACATACAAGTTTTTGGCCTGAACCAGAATCAATGACAATGTAGGAAGATATACTTTATGCAATTAGTCCAAATCTCTGAAGAAGTACTAAAGGAAAGATTCTAATCTGGAGATTAGAGTCACTGACTTATAGACTTAAGAGATAAGTGACACTCTACTGTCTGAGAGAACCACTCTAGATCAGTCATGCAAGACCAGCAAAGTTACACATCTGGACAGCCCTTTTGAATCTGTCAAAGAACTTCTCTTCTCACATCACAACTCAGCTCCCCCTAAGACATAGCATTCCTTAATAAAATATTTCAGCATAATCTCAAAGCTTCCCCTTACTCAAAGTATTTTTGAAAGCTAACTAGTAAGCATTCTGAACTCCCCCTTAAACCAGCATGAAAGAAGGCTAATTTTTAGACAAACACAACTTCCCCTCACAACAAGAGCAGGCTTCATAATTATGACAATTTGTATAAGCCTAATTCTCTTCTCAATGTGGTGAATTTTTCATTATCCAGAGATTTTGTGAATATGTCAGCAATCTGATTATCTGTCCCTACATGAATCAGTTCAAAATTATTCTTAGACACTTCATCTCTTATAAAATGATGTCTTATCTCTATGTGTCTGGTTCGTGAATGCAAAACAGGATTTTTAGCAAGATTGATGGCACTAGTATTATCACAATAAATTGGTGTGCACCCCAAGTCTACTTGGTAGTCCTGAAGCTGGTGTTTAATCCATATTACTTGCGTTCCACAACTCCCTATAGCCACATACTCAGCTTCTGCAGTGGAGAGGGCCACAGAATGTTGTTTCTTAGAGCCCCAAGACACTAAACACCCACCCAAGAATTCACAATGGCCACTAGTGCTTTTCCTGTCTAGTTTACAGCCTGCATAATCATCATCTGTGTATGCTACTAAGTTGAGTGTGTGAGATGCAGGAAACCATAAACCAAGAGAATGACTAGCTGACAAATATCTGAAGATTCTCTTAACTGCAGCTAAGTGTAGTTCAGTAGGTCTAGATTGATACCTTGCACACACTCCTACACTGAATTGTATATCTGGTCTAGAAGCTGTCAAGTAAAGAAGTGATCCAATCATACCTCTATAAAGTTTGGCATTTACTTCTTTACCTGTCTCATCTGCATCCAATGAAGTATTGGTGCCCATGGGTGTAGTAATGTGCTTTAAGTTTTCCATGCCAAACCTTTTGAACAGTTCCATTGTGTATTTGGTTTGGTTGATGAAGCACCCATCTTCTAGCTGTTGTACCTGCAATCCAAGAAAATATTTTAGTTCACCAACCAAGCTCATTTCAAATTCAGCAGACATCATGGTAGAAAATTCATCACATAGTTCATGCTTAGTTGATCCAAATACAATGTCATCTACATATACCTGAACTATGATGAGATCTTTATTCATGCCCTTGGTAAATAAAGTCTGATCAACTTTACCTCTTTTGTAGCCCTTGCTGATCAGAAATTCAGACAATCTTTCATACCAAGCTCTTGGAGCCTGCTTTAGACCATACAAGGCTTTGTTTAACCTGAAAACTTGGTTAGGTTGAGGAGAATATTGAAATCCAGGAGGTTGTTCAACAAAAACTTCTTCTATAATAACTCCATTTAAAAAGGCACTTTTAACATCCATTTGTTGGAGTTTTATATTCTTTGAGCATGCAAAGGCAAGCAACAATCTTATTGCTTCCATCCTAGCAACAGGTGCATAGGATTCATCAAAGTCTACACCAAATTCCTGACAGTAGCCTTTGGCTACTAATCTGGCCTTATTCCTCGAGATGATTCCATCTTCATTCATCTTATTTTTGAACACCCACTTGGTTCCTATGATATTTATGCCATCTGGTCTTGGGACAAGCTCCCAGACATTATTCCTTTCAAACTGACCTAATTCCTCACTCATAGCATTGACCCAAGCTTGATCAGCTAAGGCCTCTTCTACTGTTTTGGGTTCAATTTGTGAGACTAATGCAATTAAGTCATCATTATTCACATTTCTAAATGAGACCTAGTCTGAAGAGGATCTTCAGGATTGCCTATGACTTTATCTAAAGGATGGTCTTTAAGAAATCTAATATTTGTTGAAGACTCTCCTGTTTCTCTTGTACCTTCCTGATTTGGGGAATTTGTTTCTCCACTCTGCTGAGTCTTCTCTTCTTCTTGTTGATCTTCTAGAAAATCTCCACCATGATTGGAATCCCTGTCAAGATTTTCAACATTAGAAACATCTTTCTTTTCACTAAAAAGGATGTGTGGAGACTCTTCCACTTTCTGATCTGATATGTTAAATACCCTATATGCCCTTGACACTTCAGAGTAACCCAAGAATATTCCAGGTGAACTCTTGGCTTCAAACTTGTCTAAATCTTTCTTATCATTGTTATGAATAAAATATTTTGCTCCAAAAATTCTGAAATGAAACAAGTTTAGTTTCTTACCTTTTAGAAGCTCATAGGGTGTTTTCTTGTGTATGGGTCTTACCATGGCCCTGTTGATTATGTAGGTTGCTGTATTGGCCGCTTCTGCCCAAAACCTTCTAGGTAATTTACTTTCAATCAACATGGTTCGGGCCATCTCCACCACTGTTCTATTTCTTCTCTCCACAATCCCATTTTGTTCAGGTGTCCTGGGAGAAGAAAACCTGTGAGTTAGTCCTTCTTTGTCACAAAGATCAGTAAACATGGAGTTTTCAAACTCACCTCCATGGTCAGATTGAATAGAACTAACCTTGTACTTCCCTTCTTGTTTGACCTTATTGAAAAATAGATTAAACTTTTGAAATGCATCACTCTTATTTGCTAAGAAAAATATCCATGAATATCTAGAGAAGTCATCTATGATGACATAGCCAAACCTGTTTCCATTAAGACTCTGAGTTCTAGTTGGACCGAAAAGGTCCATATGAAGAAGTTCCATTGGTCTAGAAGATAATGGCTCAGATCTTAATTTAAAAGAATTTCTGGTCTGTTTGCCTAGAGCACAGGCATCACATGCTTTTGATATTGAGTTGAATTTAATTCTAGGCATGCCTCTAACTAAATCATGCTTGACCAATTTATTTAAGGTTGAAAAGCTAGCATGACCTAGACGTCTATGCCATTCAAAGGCATCATTTTCAGAATTGGCAGATAAGCAAATAGTAGATTCAGATTTCTCATCTAAGTCTACAATGTAGACATTATTAATCCTGTTGGCTACAAATTTAACCATGTCAGAATTTGTTTCAAGATTTTGCATGAACTATTATCAAATACAACCTTGTGACCCCTGTCACATAATTGACTAATGCTAATCAGGTTGTGTTGAAGCCCTTCCACAAGTAAGACTTTTTCAATGGAGTTTGTGGAAGACTTACCTACTGTTCCAACTCCAATTATTTTACCTTTGTTCTTTCCTCCAAACTTGACCAGACCCCCTGGCTTCATCTCTATCTTGCTAAACTTGGATCGGTCTCCTGTCATATGCCTGGAGCAGCCACTGTCGAGGTACCACTTGTTGTCTTCAGCTGCCAGGTCGACCTACACAGATACATCAAGCAGAGTGATTTGGAACCCAAGATGAGTTGGGTCCAATGACATTGTTCAAATATCTGATCAAGTGTTTAGGTATCCAGATTTGTTTCAGCATGGTTTTCTCTGGCACCTTCCTTTCTGGTTTATTAAAGTTGAATCTAGCTGAACTGGAGAAGTGAGTTCTACTCCATTCATTAGTCTTCCTATTCCTAGGAAATTTCCTGTAGGCTTGTTGATTAGCATATCCTTGACCATGAAAGTTATTTATCCAGTAGGTCCTGTTTGGACCCATCTAATTGTTGTAATTCCTGCTCTTATTCTGATTTACTTTCTTGGTCCATCTACCATTTGTGTTCTGGTAAGTGGGCTTAGTGTTATTCTTCATAAAATTCATTCCCATCTTAAATGGTTGTCCAGTACTGATTTTTGTGTTTTCTTTAGGACTTTGAATTTCCTTAGAGCTGTTTGAGCTGGATGGTGTGTCCAGCTTTTCTTTTCCCTTCTCTGGGCAGAAGGTGATGGTCTTGAATTGCAAGGGTCTCTTGTTGGTTGGGTCATAGCCTAGACCTTCCTTATTGAAATTGACCCTAGTCCCTAATATAGCATCTAGGCTAGTCTTTCCTTGGACAAACTTTTCTAAGACTTTCTATTTGTCTTCCAGCTCCTTTTGAAGGAACTCAGAGTTCTTTAGGAGTTCAACATTTACTTTCTTCACAGCTTCATATTTCTCTGAATTCACTCTAATTTCATTCATGCTTTCTTCAATTTTAGTTTTGAATTCATTGAGCTGTTTTTGACTTTCTTGAGTTTCTTCCTTGAGCTTATCATTTTCTTTCCTTAGTGAGGTCATTTCTTCTAGTTTTTCTTTTAGCTTCCCATTTTCCTCACAGATCAGAGTTTGTTCTTCAACATTTGTGTTAAATTTTCTTTTCAGAACTCTGTGCTCTTTGCTAAGGGAATTAAATTTATCTAGCAAGTCACCATAAGCATCCTCCCAGTCATCAATTGAGAAATTTTCAAAAACGTTTATTACCTCCTCTTCACTATTTGTCATAAGGCAAATTTCATCTTCATATTCTTCTGAGGAAGCTTCTTCTGGGTCTTCTTCTTCCTCGCTCCATGTGCAGACCATCGCCTGTGGCTTCTTCTTCTTCTGCACCTTTATGTTTTTCTTCTGAAGATAGGGACCCTTCTTCTGGAGGTCTGGGCATTCGCCTTTCATATGTCCATGTTTGTTACAATTAAAACAAGTTAGTCTCTTAGGATTTTTATCCCTGTAACTAGTAAATTCAGCATTCTTGTTGAAGGGTGTGGCTTCTTCTTCCTAAAGGTCTTTCCCTTTTTCTTCAGAAATTTTCTGAACTGTCTAGTGAGCATTGCCTGCTCCTCCTGGTCGAGATTTGACAAACCTTCAAGCTCGGACTCAGACTCGGGGCTACTGCTGCTGCTCCCACTGTTGCTACCCTTGTTGCGGGATGCCCTTAGAGCCACATTCTTACCCTTCCTCTCACTTCCTTCTCCACCTCCTTTGAAATTCATCTCATAGGTCATAAGAGATCCTATGAGTTCATTCACAGTCAAGATAGTCAAATCTTTTGACTCCTCAATCACAATGGCCTTAGTGTGCCATGCCGGGGATAAAGATCTAAGGATTTTCCTGACTATATCTGCCTCAGCAAGATCCTTCCCTAGCCCTTTAAGAGTATTTGTGATTAAAGACAACCTGGCATACATCTCAGTTATATTCTCGTCTGCATTCATCTTAAACATTTCATACTTAGAAGTGTAGAGATTTACCTTCGAGGCTTTCACTTGAGCTGTACCTTCATAGATCAATTGCAGCTCATCCCACATTCGCTTGGCAGTTCTGTATGCAGATATACGAGCATATTCCTCTGGATGAACAGCACACTGGATGATGTTCAGCGCCGTCCAGTTGAGTGAAGAGAGCTTGACATGGTCATCTGTCCAAGCATCCTCGTTTGGTGGCAGATCATATGGCCCCACCGTGATTACTCTCCACAGTTTATGACTCTGAGCCCTGATGAACACTTCCATCCTGTTCTTCCAAAACAGATAGTTACTACCATCGAAATAAGGAGGGCGACTAATGGATTGACCTTCGGCCATGAAGGTTCTAGGACCACCAGCATTCCCTTGACCGTTCGTCCACATGGCGTAAACCTGCTCTGATACCAATTGTTAGCGCAGCAGAGTGATATAGAAGGGGGGGGATGAATAGATCACTCCCAATTTGTAGAAACTTAGGCGGAAAATAATTTCTACTGCTAACGCACCTCCTTAAACCGTACACAGAGAAATGTAAATGAGAATGAAGGACTGATCACATGGAAGCATAGAGACGAGCAGATGAAGAGCGTAGATAACAATAGCAAACCATAGAGGAGGCACTCGATTTTTAGGTGGTTCAATTGCAGTCCGCAATCTACATCCACCCCTCACTCCAACTAGAGTGAGGATTCCACTAGACGATGCTCGATCAATGCAGACTCAGTCTGCGAACAACATGCTGCCACACAGCTTGAACACCAAGGGAAACAAATCCCTCAACCCAGTTCTGCTACCCACAGAACTTGAAACATGTTCTAGCTCCCAGCTAGAACACAACTGGAGAATCCTCTCCCTTCCTCCACACACCGGAGGGAAACTGTTAATGACAACCAGTCACTAACACCACCAGAGATCACCGATCTCTTTTCCTCTGCAACACAGAGGGAAACTAGAGTGATACTCCCTTCCTCCACACACCGGAGGGAAAATAATTCTAATCAGAAGGATGAACAAAATGAAACGAAAGCAAAGTAGAAACAAAAACCAATGAAGAAGAAATCGGTTCTGAAAACCCAATACAAATGTAGCTTCAAATGAAGCAATTCATCAATCCACACACACTGCTCTCTCTCTCGAACAAACTCCTCTCGGATCTGGAACTCTCTGCTCTTTTTCTTTTCTGGATCGTGCAAACTCTCACCAATGGCTTCTGCTTTCTCTATTCACGATCACAGCTTCTACTGAAGGATGAAGCTCTATATTTATAGCAGATATTGGCGTGTGGCTGCAATGTTCCCGCCCATGCACTTTTTGGCCAGATCATTTAAATTTTGACCACATGGCAGCATCCTGACCAGGTTGCCATCCACGTGTCATGCGCCTGTTGTCTTGGATCACGTGCCAGGCGCCAACCTCGGTTCACGGGCCCAATCATCAGCCTGAATCGCCTATAGACAGACAGATGGAATGTATAGACTTAGTTAGTTCAGGCTATTAACATGAATGTATATACTTTAGAACCTTCAACTGATTAAGTGTGTACAACGTGAGAGAGTGTACAGACTTAATGAAAGAGGCGCATGTGTGAAGGTAGTGTATAGACTTATGAACAATGTAGACGAATGTCAGTGTATAGACTATGAACAATGCAAATGAATGGCAGTGTAAAGACTATGAACAAGCGCATGTGTAGGCATTGTATAGACTTAAGAAGAACAAAGCAAATAAGCCTTACTAATGTGTACACTTAACAAAGCTTCTGCCACTGTATAGACTTCACGAAGCCTAACCAGTGTACAGACTTGGAAACTGTGTGAGACTCTTAATAAGACGGTGAGCAATGAACTGACTTGAACCCCAACGGAGATGTATACACATCGACATGCTTGAGCCAGTGTTCAGACTTTAAACCAATGTGCTGTGAGCACTGTATAGACTTTGCCAGAGTGATATGATGCATTAGACACTTGGCTGTACAGACTTGGAGATTTCTGAATGAAACGATCGGCTGATGAACCGATGTATAGACTCTGAATGTAAAGGCAGTCTGTATAGACTTGAATCGCTTGAAGCGATGTATAGACTTTGTGAAGCTCAAGCACTGTACAGACTAATGAAGACTTCAGTGTTGTACAGACTTGGTGAAGCTCAAGTGGATGTATAGACTTGATGAACCACTGTGGATGTGTGGACTTGAGCGAATGAAGCCGATGTACAGACTTGGTAAATCAAAGCCTCTGTATAGACTTTCCTAAGACGCAGTTCAATGTATAGACTTGAACGAATGAGGCCGATGTACAGACTTGCCTAAGACGCAGCATGAGACACTGGGTAAGACGGACGTTGTACAGACTTTGAAGATCAGTTCAATGTATAGACTTGAACGACTGAGGCCGATGTATAGACTTGCCTAAGACATAGCGTGAGACGCTGGCTGAGACATACGCTGTACAGACTTTGAAGAGCAGTTCAATGTATAGACTTGAACGACTGAGGCCGATGTACAGACTTGCCTAAGACACAGCGTGAGACGCTGGCTGAGATGGACGTTGTACAGACTTTGAAGACATTGAACGTTTGAGCAGCATGCAATGTACACACTTAGTGATGTACAGACTTGGCCAGGAAAGCGTAGGGAAATGTTGAGTGTATGGACTTGGCCAATGCGTAGGAAAAGATATCGAATGTACAGAGTTGGTGAATCACAGACCAGTGTATAGACTTAGAGAAAATGAAGTCTAGTGTATAGACTTGGAGAACTGTTCAATGTGTTGGGTTGGCGTTGTATAGACTTGGCTTTGAACACTTGGGCTGAAGGCAATGTGCATACTAAGCAAAGTATAGACTTTGCCCAAGGAACCGAATGTATAGACTTTGCTGAAGCTATCTCTGAAGCAATGTTCAGACTTTGCAAACAAGACTCTGGGCGATGTATAGACTTACACTATCGGATGTGTAGACTTCAAGACAATGCAGCAGCCAGTGTATAGACATGAAGTTTGACAATCCAATGTATAGAGTTGAAGCTTGGAAGGATGTATAGGGTTGAGCTGAACTAACTATGAGTATTGAGACCAATGTATGGACTTCAGTTAGAAAGTGCCCGATGTACAGACTAGAATAGGATATGCCAATGTACAGACTAAATGGATCAAGCTGGTGTATAGACTTTGTGCCCAACTATCAATGCTCTGATGCATCGACCCACCCTTGCTGATGAGTCGACCCACTGCTGTTGATATTAACCAAACAGTGTAGATAGATGAAATAATGGAACAGCATATGAACTGAACTCACTTAGGTGATGAACCAGCATGAATCTAGAGATAGGAGGTTGATTTATAGTGTGAGACATCATCAAAACCATAGGGATGCAACATGAGTCACCATATTGTTTTGCTAAGAACATCACATTGAATGATAGAAACATGAATACATATGACTGATTTATTCTGTGGATAATGCATGAGTGTGTTATATCTGATCTGTTATGTGGAGAATGCATGATTGTGCTAGCTCTGTGGGTCGACCCCCTTCTTAGATGGGTCGACCCCCCTCAAGTCTTTACATCAGATTCGCATGTCTATACATCTCGTAAGTAGTTCAGATGGCGTCAACCCATTGAGTCCACGAGGTTGACGCAGCCTTGAAATGCCTCAGATGGCTTTGAAGATAAGGCTGGATGCATTGACGCATGGGGTCACTGCGTCGACCCACTGAACTGACCCAGATCTAACTTCACATCAGGGTGAGCTGCTGCGTCGACGCTGTCACGCTGTAGCGTCTCTATGCATTTCTGAAGTCTACACATTTGTTTAGTTGCACGCCACTGTGTTGAGAAAGTCTACACATCAGATTGCCTTGCTTCATGCATAAGTCTATACATCGGCTGTTCATCACACACAATAGTCTGAACATCGTTCATGAAGTCTGTACAGCCATTGCTTAAGGCAAGTCTGTACATCGAGCTGAAGGATGGCTAAGTCTATACATCGTTCGTCTCACATAAGATGCAAAGTCTATACATTGTCTTGGCCGTCGTCTGTCTGCACGTTGCTAAGTCTGTACACTGTCTCACTGTTAAAGTCTATATAGACTTCAGTGTCTCATTCAGCGTCTCTCCTTGTGTCTCACTATTCAAGTCTATACATTGCGTGAACATAATCAGAGCTCCCAAGTCTATACATCCGATTGTTCAGCTTGTGGCTAAGTCTGTACAGCGTCTAGTGTTTCAGGCAAAGTCTGTACATCTGATTGTTTCAGGTAAAGTCTGTACATCGGACTGTTTCAGGCAAAGTCTGTACATCGGACTATTTCAAGTAAAGTCCATACATTGGTGAAGTATGCACATCCACCAGTTCAACTTCGAAGTCTATACATTGGGACCTTTACCTACGTTGCACTCATAAGTCTATACATTGCTGCTTTGGCCAAGTCTATACATCGCCACTGTAGCATGCATTTCTTCAAGTCTGTACAGCGCCATGTTCACTTGCTTTAAAGTCTATACATCCTTTTACTATGCAAGTCTATACATCGCTCCATTGGCTTGAAGTCTATACATTGGCTTTGCTTGCACGAGATCAAGTCAATACATCGTGAAGTCTATACATTCGTTTGCATTGCATTACATCCATTGTGCATTCATTCTTGATGTTCATACTTTGCTTGATGCATTCTGCATAACACACTGCCAAGTCTATACAATGCCATTTGTTCATGCATGTTAGCAAGTATGTACAGCCTGTGTTCACAACACAAAGTCTGTACATCGCATGCTCACACAAACGCCAAGTCTATACATTGGCTTTGCTTGCACGAGCTGAAGTCTATACATCGTGAATGCATCGTCTCATCAAGTCTATACAGGGTCTGCATAGAATGCATTCAATAAAGTCTATACATTGCATCTTAGCATGCTTGCACAGCACAAACGAAGTCTGTACATTCATATGTGCATTATGCATTGCTCTTGGCAGAGTCTGTACATCACTTAAACATTCACTGCACTCTAACTCCATACACTGCTTCATGCATTGCACGAAGTCTGCACACTGTGTTGCTATGCTCATACTACATGTTACAAAGTCTACACAATGGTGCACACTAGGTCTACAAACTCATTTGGCATGTCTGTACAACCATCTGTAATGCTCATAGTCTGCATATGTGAAGTCTGTACATGCTTCAGCGTCACATTCACTAAGTCTGTACACGCCATAGCATTGCATGCACGAAGTCTATACATGCCATAGCTTTGCATTTACAAAGTGTGTACACGCCACAGTCCTGCATACATGAAGTCTAAACATTGCATCACTTGTACATGCATTGCCTTCACGCAGAGTCTACGCATTCCCCCACAGCCTGCACAGCATGTCTATACATTGTTTGGCAGCCTTCATAGCAAGTCTATGCAGCGTCCAGCAGCCTGCACGCAAAGTCTATACATTGCGTCCAGCAGCCTGCACGCCAAGTCTGTACACTGCATACACACTGCATCCTTAAGTCTATACACTGCTGCCTTATATGATGTCTATACAGCATGTGCTTTGTTGATCGACTGAACTCTTCTTTAATCCTACAGGTGTCTGGGCACATGATCCGAGGTTGGCACTTGGCACGTGATCCAAGAAGTTGAGACACCTCCACGTGGACTAAAGCTTGGGCGGGAATCGTGGAGAGCATACGCCCAAGCTGCTGCTACTATATATAGAAGCTTCTTCCACCTGAAGAAGTGAGATTGTGAGACAGAGAGCTCTAGCAAAAGAGATCGAAAGAAGCAAAGGATAGCCTGCACGATCCTATGAGAAAGAATAGAGAAGCAGAAGAAGCAGAGAAGAAAAAGAAAAAGAAGAGAAAGAGAGAGATAGAGAGCTCGAGCAGAGTGTGAAGAGAAGAAGAAGAAAGGTAGAGAGAAGCTTCGTTTTGAAGATCTACCTTCACTGGACCGTGGATCAAATCCAGGCCAGTCAACTCATTCTAGGCCACATTGTGCTTCATTGTTTATAGCCTTCTGATTGTTGTTTGTTTCCCATTTTCTTGTTTTCTTTTATACCTTTCTTCAAGCTGTTTGTCAGCAGAGCAAGCTGTATTGCTCAGCATTTGCAGTGGAGGATTCCACTGGACGGCTAAGCTGTATTGCCCAGCGGAGCAAGCTGTGAAGCTCAGCAAGCGAGGAGGATTCCTCAGACCGCAAGCTGTGAGGCTCAGCGGATTGTATGGCAAGCTGTGATGCCCAGCTGTTCAAGCTGTGAGTCAGCGGAATTCACACTCGAGTTGAGTCTGGGGTGGACGTAGGTCTACAGGACCGAACCACCTAAAAACTACTTGTGCACAGTGGTTTGATCTCTTTGTGTGTTTGGCGCTAGATGAATGCATAGGGACGATATGGGTTGATTTTCTATATGTGTTCATTTCATTGCTGCGTCCACTATATGTTTGACAGTGGCATTGAGTGTTTGTTTGATTTGTCTAATTGCTGTGCACATTAGATGTTTGCTTAGGAGCACTCTACATATTTACCTACAGGTTCAATAGATGACTGGATAGTTCTTCTAAGTTCGTCTTAGTGCTTTTATTCCGCAGTTCTGAGCACTATAATTTTAATTAGGCGAAAGTTTTTAAAGGGTATATTCATTCACCCCCCCTCTAAATACATAGCACCGAACCCAACACTTGGTATCAGAGCGGGTCTCTGACTGAACAGATCTAACAATCTACAGAGGATCCTGCTAGTTGTAGACACGCATTCTTGACGTCTCCTGAGAAAGTCTCATATTACTATACGATGCCCCGCGACGGCTTACGCATTTCGAATCACTTGAGCACTACCTTTTCTTGGGTCTTCTTCTGCCTTTTTCGGCATCCGGAATCATCTCGTCACGGCATTCGGACGGCGTCAACACCAGTCAGACACATCAACAGGTTACGGAACCAAGAAGGTGTCTGCCGGGCGGCCGCCGATTGAGGACCCGGGTGGGTCTTAATGGGGGCGTCCAGGCCCCTAGACGCCCCCATCTTTTTAATTTATTTTATTTTTTTCTCAGGACCCAAAACTAAATAAAAATATATATATATTAATGGAGGCGTCCAGGCCCCTGGACGCCTCCATAAAAATAAAAATAAAAAATGTGTGTGTAAAATACCAGTTGGGATAAAAATTAGAAAATAAATAAAAATATATATATATTAATGGAGGCGTCCAGGCCCCTGGACGCCTCCATAAAAACAATTATAAAAAATCAAAATGCCAGCCTTGGCACAAAAGATAAATAAAAAAATAAAAAAATAAAATAATATATTTATGGAGGCGTCCAGACCCCTGGACGCCTCCATCAACTCTCTCACGGGCGCCGGCCACCGAACGACGGTTTGTCGTGTGTGAAAAAATCCAAATTTTGAAGACGTCCAGCCACCTGGACGCGCCCATTTCTGAATCACGAGGCGCCGCTCACAAAACCACGCGTTGTGCCAAACCGCGTGCGGCCGTCAGCAGTATTCGGTGGACCTGTTAGAGGCGTCCGGGACCCTGGACGCCCCCACAAAAGTATTCCAAAAAAATTAATAAAAATAGAATAAAATATTAGTTCGGCCCTGATGGAGGTGTCCAGGGTCCTGGACGCCTCCACCCTCCGGAGCCCTATAAATAGAGGCCCACCCCCTCAGTTCTGGGAGAGCTTCGAAGAGATCCGATAGGCTGCCGGAGCCCAGAGGCTACCGGAGTCATTTTCTAACCCGTGGGTCTTTTGTAGGTGGAGGTTCTGCCGGCTTCTCGGGTGCCCACGCTCGCGAGAGGAAGGTCGTCTTCATCCACCGCGCTTCCACGTCATCCCTACGCTGCCGGAGCTCCGCCGGATTTCACCATCGGCACATCCAATAAGCCAATCTTTCCTTTTCTTCTTAGTTCTTTTACATTCATCATCTGCATCCTCTATCCCCCTTCATAAGGGCGCCTCTTCTTATATACTTCTTACATCCATCATCTCATTTTCCTCCTACTCGAGTCCGAGAGGGGTTTAAAAGATAACACCAACCAGGTGTGTGTCTTGCCATCATTTCATTATTTTTATCGCAAGGATTTGAATACTACACCTCC
This sequence comes from Amorphophallus konjac, assembly GCA_022559845.1. Taxonomy (NCBI): domain Eukaryota; kingdom Viridiplantae; phylum Streptophyta; class Magnoliopsida; order Alismatales; family Araceae; genus Amorphophallus; species Amorphophallus konjac. The sequence goes on from CM040120.1 coordinate 71,455,975, forward strand.
ATCTTTCTAATCCACTTGTCATTTGTTTGTCGTTGTCTTGCAAGGGTAGCTGAGGAAAGCCCTCTCCGTCGGTCGGCCGGAGGGAGAGGAAGAAGCAACCCGCCATCTCCCGCTCTTGAGGTAGGCGCGATCACTTTCTTATTTTGGGGTCTTTCGGCCCCTAGCGATCACATCTTATTTTCGAGGCCGCGGCGAGTCACTTCCCCAATGGCCGTTTAAATTTCCGTTCTTATATTCTCTTTATATTCTGTTATATTCTGTTCATATTCTCGAGGCCGCGGCGAGTCACTTCCCCAATGGCCGTTTAAATTCACGTTCTTATACGTTATATTCTTATCTGTTTATGTTCTCGAGGCCGCGGCGAGTCACTTCCCCAATGGCCGTTTAAATTCCCGCTCTTTATATTCTCTTATATTCTGTATATTATTATCTGCTCATATTCTCGAGGCCGCGGCGAGTCACTTCCCCAATGGCCGTTTCAATTCTTGTTATTTAATTTCTGCACCATTCCCGTCCCCCCGAGGCCGCGGCGAGTCACTTCCCGCTATGGCCGTTTAACCCCCATATCTTGCTATATCACACTTATCCCGCTTGCCCCGCCGGAGCAATCTCCCGTGGTGGCCCCTTCTCTTTTCTCTTATTTCTGTGTTGCAGCAAACACAAAAGAAGGAGCCCGCGCGCTCCGCGTCTTCTCGCTCTCCCCGAACCGCGTGACGTCGCTCACAGATTGGCGATCACGGTGGGACCTCTACTGCTTCCTTTCGGCTACCCTTGCAAGTTCGGCACCATCCGTGCCTCTCCACCTTGGCGCCCGCGCGCGCCCCCGTTGTGCTCACGGCAGCACTATCAGTTGTGATTGGTTGTTTGTTTATTATATGTCTGTTATTTCTGTTGTTTTCCCACTCCATATCTCTGTCAGCATTCATTGCATGCATCCATCCCTCTTTTCTATCCTTTTTTCATTTTTTGAGGATCACCCTTTCCCGGTGAAGGAAGGACTCTCCGTTTGAGAATTCCTCTCAACGGACTAGAATCTCCTCCACTGGGACCTCCGTAAGTCCCCGACATCGAAGAATCTCCTCTTCGTTCACTGGGCTGGTTGTACCATTGAAGTTCCCCGGAGTTAGTCATTTCATTCGTGGTGAGACGAGAGACCCTAGCTGACACGGCGGTGAAACAAAAATAAACTAGGGTCCCCATTTTGTGTGAACTTCGGATCTCGCTAAAAATACAAAAAAAATCATCAAAATCAAAACACAAAAAAAGGGCGTAAAGGCATCCACTTGTTTGATAATCTCTGCTACCTACTTGCTAGTGTATGTTTTTACGTTCTGGGAAAACTGTGAGCATGTCTCACGAGTCTTTTGAGGAGAACCACCCTAGTCGTGGTTTGTCAGCCGACCCGCGAGTCTATGCTATGGACTCGGGTCCTTCTCATGAGCCCTCGCATGAGGTGCAGGTTATTGCCGGGGACACGTCCCCACCACAGGATATCTCTTCCTTACTGGGCGTCCTCGCCAACACGGAGCTTACCTCTGAACAGCTCCGGGCCTTCCAGGCCATTCTAAAGGGAAATCTGTTTCCCCCACGCCCCAGGAATCAACTCCGGCCATCGCACCTCTCCAAGAGTCCGTGCAGGCCATTCCATCTCCTCATTGGCACAAGCCATCCAGTCTCCCTCGCTTCAAGGACAAGCGAGCCAACAACCACCCTCATTCCAGTTCCCGTCACAATCTCAAACTCCCGTTGTTCCCCACACACCGCTTCAGCCAGGGCCAACTGTCGGCGGTCCGACAGCTCCCTCTCATTCGGGTTCCCCCCTCAAGTCTCCGGGAGACAGTTTCTCCCCCAGTGGCAAGTGCCACCTTCACCTCCAGAGGAGCTCGCCCAATCGCTCCTCAATAGGTTCAATCGCATGGACGAGCAGTTTCAAAATCTGAGAAGGATGGTGGACGTGAAAGCCACCCCGGAGGTTGCTTTGCCAATCCTTCCCGTCATTCATCTTCCTCCCTCCGAAATGCCCATGTACCGCAGATACAATGGTACCGGCAACCCCTTCATTCACCTCAAGGATTTCATGTATGAATCCTCCTATTGGCAAAACGATCAGAGGTCCCTGGCATACCTCTTTCGGAGATCATTGGATGGTCCCGCGCTTGAGTGGTTCTATTCCTTGGAGCCCCGCGAGGCCGAGAATTTTGAAATAGTCCAGAGAAGGTTCTTGCAGAAATATAGGGATAGGGTCGGTCCCTCACTCTCCATTACCGACCTAGTGGCCGAAAAGATGAAGCCCGACGAGGATTTTGTCCGCTATGCTGATAGATGGAGGTCTCTGGCGGAAAGAATAAGGGATACCCTCTCCGAGCCCGAACAAGTGAAGATGATTGTGTCTAATGCAACCCCACAGTTCAGACATGTCCTGGCCATGAATAAACTTACTACAATGGAGGAACTCTATGAAAGGGCCCGATACATCCAAACCCAGCTAAAAGACTCCCCCATCATGAACATGTTTGAGTCGCCGAAGCCCAAAGTGGTCAGAAAGACAGGCGCTGGTGTCCCGGGCGGAGCCACAGAAGGGGTCGTGACAAATGAGCAAGTCAGGTGCGGTCAACAATGCCAACTATGCAGTCAACCCAAGGCCTCCACAAATGCCCCGACTTCCCCTCAACCAGGTCCTTTCCCTCTTCGTCCTCCACCCCAAAATAATCCACCCAGGATAATATGCCTCCATTACGCCAACCCCAGCAACAACAACCACAACCTCAGCAACAACAACCACCACTTCAGTACAACCAAGTTCCACCCCCGGGGAACTATGGTCCCCAACAGCAACAAAGGAGGCCGCTCGGTCCCAAGAGAGCCTACTATCCACCATTGCCAGAAACCTTAGCAGACATTTTTAATGCCCTCATGGCATCAAACCAACTCGCCCTACCAGAGAAAGGCCCGTGTGGCCCCCAAATGTTGATACCTCCAAATACTGCGTCTACCACAGGCAGCCAGGACACACAGTAGATTACTGCTTCCATTTCAAAGATTACATCCACGATATGAATGATGAACATCAAATAGATTGGGATGAAATGAGACGATACGTCGCCGCTCTCAAGGCTAGGAGACCTCCTCATAGGCCACAGCAGCAGTTACAACAGCAGCAGCAACAGCAACCACAACAACAACAGCAGCCTCAGCAGGCCCCACAACAACAGCCCGACATGGGCATAATCCAGAATCCATTACCGGAGCACCAACAGCCCAATCATCAGGTTAACCCCATCTCCTCCTTCCCGGAAGTCGGGAGAGAGCAGGTGTGGCACCAGGAAAGTACCTCTATTCTTTCTTCCTCCAACCCTATCGTCATGCAACCCCCTCACCTTGCCCGGGTAGCACCTCTCTCTCATCAACCCGCGTCAGTATCACCATCACCATTTCCACTACCATTACGCCCTCTCATCCGTACCCCGACCTCCTATCAACCGACACTCTCCACTACGCCTTCACACCCTCTCATCTTCTCTCACTCCCCCACTTTACCATCCACCTCTACCACATTTACCCCTACGCCTTCTAAACCCCTTATCATCCGTCAACCATACATAACCCCGTCTTTCTCCACCGTATCACCACTAATGCCTTCAAAACCACTCATTAACCATCACCCACCTCAAAATCATTGCCCACTTCAAGCCCTACCCACTCTACTTCGTCTCCACCGCCACCTTCTAGACCCCTTATCCTTCATAATCCGCGCGATATCCCCTCTACCTCCACCATGCCGCCACCTAACAAACCCCTCATCAGAATCCCTGCTCCCGTCATCACCCCTGCTTCATCAACCATTCCTCCACTACTACCCCTCAAACCCCTGTTAAAACCCACTGCTACCCCCACAGAGGTACAAAAGCCGCAGGCAATGGTGCTCCGGAGTGAAGGATTTTCCACAGGGTTTTCCCCCACAACAGTCAGAATCCTGAGCAATCTCAGCCAGAGAAGGATGATGCAGAACAACCAGAAAGAGCTATCCCTGGAACACATTATGATCTATTGAAACACTTGGACAAGACACCTGCCCGGATCTCCATCCTAGAGCTACTTCAAAGATCCACATCCCACCAGGCGGCCTTGATGGAATATCTTCAAAGGTCATGGTTAATGAAGACCTCCCCGTGGAGAAGATTTCGACCGTCCTGACCCCAACAGACACACAACCAGCCATCATGTTTCACAACTACGAGCTCGCTCCCAAGGAAGCTCGGAAATATGCATTGTGCATTTCAATAAAAATTAATGGGGTATCCATAAACCCGTGTCTTGTGGACACGGGTGCATCCATAAATGTGATCTCCATGAGCACTCTTCAGTTGTGTGGGGTCAACGAGGAACAAATAAGACCTTCCTCGATCACGGTCACGGCTTATGACAATAGCAAAAGGCCGCCGCAGGGGATGATTATTCTGAAGGCAGAACTAGGCCCCATGTCAATTCCCACGGAATTCCATGTCCTCGACATGGACCCCACATTCAAGGCTATACTGGGTCGCCCTTACATCGAAGCCATGGACGCTGTGCCTTCCACCAACCATCAGTGCCTGAAGTTTCCTTACAATGGGAGAATTATTAAAGTGGTCAGTACACCTGTCCTTCACACAGTGGATGCTATCAACACCTCTCTGCCCTCTGTTTGGCCGTCTCATCGGCCCATATTGTCACTGCTGGACGTACGTGATCCATCTCACGTTCCACTAGCACCAAAGGAGCCGGTCAGGGACAACCGCAACATCATGTCTCCCTTTTCACTCCAAAGGTTGGGAGATTATGAGGAACATCGGCTATCAACAAGGAAAAGGTCTGGGCGCACAGTTACAGGGTATGCTCAAACCGCCAAAGGAAATTAGGCCGAACCGTAGGTTTGGCCTAGGCTTCAAAGGACCGTTCAAGGCAGATTGGAAGCCCCTCACGTGGACTCTATCAAACCACTTCAACAGAGGGCCCGTTGTTCAGATGGGAGATCACCCACGAGAAGCATATGGGGGATCACATGCTGTATGTTTGGCTGAAAAATGTCCGACGATCACCAAAAGAGGCAAGATCAAAGATCTGAAATGCGAGTGGGACAAATGGTTCGACATACGGGACATTTCCGTTGCACTGGAAAGGATGTTCTCGTCTCCGTAGCTTGAAGGACCACCATTGATCTCCGAAATACCAGAGAATATTACCACTCTTGCCAAGGTTCCAAACTATCCTCGTCCTCGCCAGAAGGACCCTGTCATCGACAGATCTTCATCCGTCCTCAACATTGCCATCGACGGCTCATTAGCCGCCATCTTCTCCATCCACTCGTCTCAGCCTTTGCTGATATCTTCTTCTTGGGCCAGACAATTATCTGATGATCTTCCCAGGTCCCCCTCTTTGCTTACATACCTACGCGGGCTTTTCAACCCGCGCTAGGTCTTCAACCATGATCTGCTCTATGAGCCTCACAATCCTCTAGCCATAACCACTTTCTCTCTCCTCCAATCTCTTTTCACTGCTTTGTCATTAAAAATGAAAACGAAAAAAAAACGTCAATTTTCAAACTCCCCAACAACACATCTTCGTTGAGGAAACCTCCTACATCTCCCACGGGTGCGTACCGCCTTGCGGACCACCCGTCCAAGGTCCGATGAGCGACCTTTTCTACCCCTCCTCTGAGGGGTCTTCTCCTGTACATTCTACACCATCCTCTTCGTCTTCCTCTTCTTCTGTAAATATTGTCAGTCAATCTAGGAATGATAGGCCAAGGGTAGTACCTAGGAAGAAATCCAAGGGTAGGCAGATCCCTCGTCGATTCCTTCTGGATTTGGCCGCCAGGTGTCAGGCCCTCTTGCCATCCCCCAGTTGTTAGAAAATCCCATCCAGCTACCGGAAATAGAATGCGAGGGCGACTGTGCATCTGATGAAGGGTATGGAGTCTACGAGATCACGGATGAAGAATGCCCCACTAAGAAGAGGGTGAAGAATATGAGGATGCGGCGGGCGCATACGCTAGTGGAATGAGGAGATTCGACGAGCCGTCAACCGCCGTAGAAGAATCCACCAAAGAAGTCAACTTGGGAACTGAGGAAGACCCTAGGATCATCCTCATAAGTGACAACCTACCACCCTCTGAAGAAGAGGCATTAATTGAGGTTCTCAAGGAATATAAGGACACGTTTGCATGGAGCTACGAGGATATGCCGGGTCTGGATTCAACCTTGGTCGAACACCGTTTAACCCTAAAACCAGGGTCCATCTCGGTAAAACAAAGGTTAAGGCGTTTCCACCCTCAGATGGCTTTGAAAATGAAGAAGAGGTCGATAAGCTCCACAAAGCCAGGTTCATTAGAGTCGTTCTTTATCCTCAATGGGTGGCGAACATTGTCCCGGTCATGAAGAAAGATGGGAAAGTCAGGATTTGCATCGACTTCCGGGACCTTAACCGCGCGTGTCCAAAGGATGATTTTCCCTTACCTCACATTGATGTGCTGATTGATAACACGGCAGGCTACGAAACCCTCTCTTTCATGGATGGATTTTCAGGATACAATCAAATTCGTTTGGCAGAAGAGGATCAGGAAAAGACGTCATTCACTACCCCTTGGGGAACATATTGTTACGTGGTCATGCCGTTCGGATTAAAGAATGCTGGAGCTACTTACCAAAGAGCGATGATGGCCATATTTCATGACATGATGCACATATATCTGGAAGTGTATGTGGATGACTTATTGGTAAATCAAGGACCAGGATGGAACATCCAGAAGTTTTGGCTAAGGTCTTGCAGAGGTCAAGGGAGTTCCAACTGAAAATGAACCCGAAGAAGTGTGTGTTTGGTGTGTCGTCAGGTAAATTACTGGGGTTCATTGTGAGTAAAAGAGGGATCGAGATAGATCCGACAAAGCCAAGGCTATCAGGGATATGCCGCCTCCCAAGAATTTGAGGGAAGTCCGAGGTTTAATCGGGAGGTTACAGTTTATTCGTCGGTTTGTGTCTCAACATTCACAAAGGTGTAGACCTCTCTACGAGTTGACCAAGCCAGGAGTAGAATTCCACTAGAATTCTAAATGTCAGAAAGTTTTTGAAGGGTTGAAGGAATATCTGGCTAGTCCACCCGTTCTCATTCCACCCAAATCGGAAAAACCTCTGATCCTTTACGTCTCAGTCTTGGATGACTCCGTGGGAGCCGTCCTCGCACAAGCTGATGAAGAAGGCAAGGAACGGGCAACCTATTACTTGTCCAAACTTCTCAATCCCTGTGAGCAGAAGTACACCGTCATGGAGAAAACATGTGCTGCCCTAGTTTGGGTAGTGCAGAAATTGAAGCACTACTTCTTGGCTCACGAGGTCCACTTGATTGCTCGAATGAATCCTATCAAATTCCTTCTGGAGAAATCCGTCCTTACGGATAGGCTAGCACGCTGGAAAAGTTTTCTCTCTCAGTTCGACATCACCTACATCCAGCAAAAGGTGATTAAAGGCTATGCCATAGCCGAGCATCTCGCTCACCATCCTCTTCCCAAGTTCGATCCCGTCCAATCAGAGTTTCCAGATGAGGAACTAATGTCCATCAACCAATCAGATGAGCCAATGTGGACGCTATATTTTGATGGAGCTCTGAATTCTCAAGGGAGAGGAATCGGCATCGCCCTCCTGTCGCCTGAAAGCCTCACATTCCCATTGGCATACCAGCTTAAATTTCCAGTCACCAACAATATAGCCGAATACGAAGCTCTTCTAGATGGCCTAGAACTCGCTCATTCTTTTCGTATCACTGAGTTGCGAGTCGTAGGTTATAGTCAACTCATCCTTCGCCAGGTGCTCACTAAATATCGCACTCGCGATCCCAAACTCAAGCCATACCAAGAACTCACTGCTGCCTTTGCCAAACTGTTCGCCAAACTGATCTTTGTTCATGTCCCTCGTCATCAGAATATTCTCGCCGATGCCCTCGCCTCGTTGGCATCATCCATAAGGTTCCCTCTAGGAAGATGGTTTAAGTCCATTTCCATCTATAAACTTCACGCCCCTGCAATCGATGATGCTTCCTACGTAAATATCAAAGACAGGATAGCAAGGAAGATCCTACAGGAAGATATCCTTGAGAAGAGGGAAATCATGTTGGCAGAGGCCGAAGAAGAACTGGCTGATGAAGAGAAACCATGGTTCTATGAAATTGTCAAATACTGCCAAGATCAGTCTTATCCTGAAGGGGCCACCACAGAGGACAAGAAAGCCATAAGAAGGGTGGCTCAGAAATATACTTTGGTTGGAGGTCTACTCTATAGGAGGAGCCTTACTGGTATTCTGTTAAGATGTCTTGGTGACGATGAGGTTTGGAAATGTGTAGAGAGACGCACTCGGGCGTGTGCGGTGGCCACGTGAATAGTCAGATGCTCGCCAAGAAGATCATTCGCCAAGGCTTTTATTGGCCCACTATGGAAGAAGATTGTGCTGTCTATGTCCGTAGGTGTGTCAAGTGTCAACTTCACGCCGATAAAATCCATTCACCATCTTCCTCACTTCATCCAATATCCTCCCCGTGGCCTTTCTCCATGTGGGCATTCGACATCATTGGTCCCCTAGGTGATCCCAATTCCCTCACCAAGCAGAAATCTTTCATCCTTACTGCGACGGAATACTTCACCAAATGGGCCGAAGCCGAAGCTTACGCGGAAATCAAGGCGTCAACAGTCTGCAAGTTCATCATGAAAAACATCCTCGCCAGATTCGGCGTCCCAAGCACGATCGTCACCGACAATGGGCCACAGTTCATTTCTCAGGACCTACAGGACCTCTGCAAAAGGTACGCAATTGCATTGCATCATTCATCGCCTTATTACCCACAAGGTAACGGCCAAGCGGAGGCCACCAATAAAACATTGCTCAAAATCATCAAAAAAACCTGCGAGTCTAGTAAGTTTTCAGACTGGCCAGAAAAGCTTATCGAAGCTCTATGGGCCTATCGCACTTCAATCCGTACCCCCACCGGGCAGACTCCATTTGCCCTTACTTATGGTATGGAAGCGGTAGTCCCGTACGAGACTCTGATCCCTTCTCTCAGGGTACAATTGGACGAGGAATTTCCCCTCGACGATCGTCGTAATTCACTCCTCGCCCAGTTGGAACTCTTGGATGAGAAACGGCTGGCCGCTGCCGAACACGCGCGTGTGTATCAAAATAGACTCGCTCGCTTTTACCAAAAGAAAGTCATTGAGAGAAAATTCAAAGTCGGTGAGATGGTCGTAAAAGAATTTTTGTCAAACCTGGAGGTCCGCGTTCTAAGCTCCAACCCAATTGGGAAGGACCATTTGTAATTCAAGCCGTGTACCCTGGCAACGCCTACAAGCTAATCAACGCCGAAGGGACCGAGTTATCCCACCCTTGGAATGGGCTTTATCTTAAGAAATACTACCCTTAGCACAAAACAAAAAAAATGATGAAAAGATAAAAAAATATCAAAAACAAAGAAATACAGAAAACCACTAAAAATATGGAAAATCAAAATGCCGATGCCTGGCAGTCACCATGTAGTTAAGTCCCTGCATCTAACCTTCATGTTAGGATAGGGCCCATTAAGGCTTGGTAGGCACCGGGTCTTGGTTTGCCAGAACCGTGGAGATCCCTGTCCGGCCACGTCGGCCTATGCTCGCTCGAAGGAAGCTAACATGTGCTCACTTATGTATTTTATTCAAAAAAGTCGGTAACATCACCTACGGTGGGGCTCCACCCAGAAGATCTCCGGAAGCTGTAATCTTTATTCTTTCTCTTCGACCAAATGAGACAGTCGGCGCCCTTAAAATGCTGAGCATGAGAAACCGAAACTCAAACCCAAAGGCAAGAGTAGGATCCATTTCCTCGAGCATCGATCAGAGCACGAGAAGAGGGCAGTGTCCCCGCAGGCATACGAAAAGGGAGCCCACAAACGTCAAACGACTATATCTCCCTCACAAAAAGAAATACAAAATCAAAATCAAGAGAAAAGCCTGGTCGTGACCGTGCCTGTTGCGATAAACGGAACCCCTCAAAGTAAAAGTCTGAATCCACAAAAGGGGCCGTGGAATGTAAATGCTCGAGATTTGGTCGAAGTTGTCCGAAAGGAAAGAGTTAATGGGCCCTTATTCGCTCGCCGGGTTAACGGTTTTGCTGATCCTCTCAGGAGGTTTATCCCCCACGCTCTTCCTTCTTCCTCTAAAGATGAAGGTTCGATGGAGTTTCTGAAAGGTGAAAACTGCCCAGGGTCTGCGACCTTATTTTAATATACACATTTGGTTGCCTACTTTGAAAAGCAAAAGCTATCGCTGCGAAGGAGTCTCCGTGTTTCTGGCTGGTCAAGACCCCTGTTTACCACCTTGATGTCTTCTTGTTTAACCTCGGGCTTAGGCCAATGCAAGCGCGTCACCTATGGGTGCGACGGCGTCTGATTCCGGGTCAGCGTCGCGCGGTTGGTCGTTAGGGTTCCAGGGTGTTCCATCATATACCATCTAGAGTTGTGAGGAAACAGACCCGGGTCGGGCAAATCATTTACCTCGAACACCTTTTGGGTGAATCCCTGTGGTCGGAAGCGACTGGGAGCCTAAGCATGGCATGACGGTATTGTCATCAGGGTAAGTCTTAGCCGGCGGGATCATCATTCGAGGGGTCTAGAGGCCCAAATCAACCTAGATGTGCACTTAGGATACCTGGGAGGTTAGTAAGAAACCCTTGTTCTCACGAAGGTTAGGTGCCATTTGGGTGCTTGCCGGGCGTTAGCAATCAAAAAAATCGAAATGATAAAAACAACAAAAAATGGAAAAGAGAAAATGTACATATTTGCAAACAAAAAAATCTTTTTTATAAAATAAAAAAATGCCAAATATAAAAAAGAAAACAAATCAATTTTGCATGATTATATTTGCGTGCAGCATCTCACTTTAATACCGCTTGCATTCGTGTGCTTGCTGTCGCATTTATCGTCACCATATTTTCCCTTGCCTTCGTTAAATAAAGGCTTGGCCCCTTGACCAGTCATCAAGGACAGTCACAGTGACCATTTGCTTATTGAGCAAGGGGCCAAGTCAGAACAGAAATTCTGATTTGTTTGTTTCAGTGATATGTGCAGGGATTCAGGCAACAGAAGCAAAGGTGAAAAACAAACAAACCGAACCTTGTATTTTATTCCAAAAACCAAAAAAAATTACATCAAGTTCCGCCCTCTCTCTCTGCATTACTCGTCCCACTACTCTCCAGGGCAAAACACTCTCAAAGGTGCTACCCAACTACGAAAAGCGGTACTCCTACCGCTCTGTACTCCTCTTCCTATTCCCACATCCCGGCGTTGATCTACGGAAGCAGCAGAGAAGCTACCAACACGAAAGCCACGCTCTCGTGCTCTTCGGTAGCGCTCCTCACCATCTCTCAGCCACTGTTCAGCAAGACCAAGGCTGATTCGGAGTTCGAATAGTTGGGCCTCCATGGCCCTTCGTTCCTCCCTTTCAGTCAATCTGTTGGCTCTTTCTCTCTCTGCGTCTCTTTCTTTCTCTGCACGTTCTCTCTCGCGGTCTTCCCTCTCCAACTGGAGAGTGATCCTCAGTTCCACAGCATCCCTAGAGGAGTCGTCATCAGGATGACGCCGCAGTTCCCTCTCCAGTTCTGCTATCCTAGCCTCCTTTTGCGCAGCTTGGCCAAGCGCTTCTTCCGTCTCCTTTTCCTGCCAAGTGTACCATCTCAGATACACGATAAGGCATAAACAAGGAGAACTCAACACTGAGACTCTTACCTGTATAGAGAGCATCCCTTCTGCCTCCGCAGCACGCTGCGTGGCGTGAGCAAGTTGCTCATGAAGCAAGTCAAGTTCTGAGGTGAGAATCCACAAGCTGGAAGAGGCACCACCCACTCCCATCGCTGGGGAAGCCGCGCCAATCTGGGCATGCTACGACCGCGTGAATTAGCAGCCAACATCTGGAATCTGGGGTTTTAATTAGGAACGTACTGTACACCTACCAAGGCGCTCGTAGCTCCGCGGGCATCGCCCAACTGTTGTTCCATCTCTGCCAAGCGAGTTCGTAAATTCGCTATCATGGCATCCCGGACATCCTGCAGCCTTACAAGTCAGCATTTTCACCAGAAAACCAAGAAAAGGAGAAAGAAGAGAAGAGAAAAGGGGAAACCTACCTCCACAAGTCCCCGGGGTTGGAACCGTTCTGCGTACTTTGTCCTATATAGACGCAAGTAGTCCTCGCTATCCCGCGCCTGTGATTCTACAATCGTGCCACCCCGTTGCCAGTCCTCATACTGTTCGGGGAATCGCACGCGCCAGTCAATGCAGGTCGCCGGTCCCCGCGTCTTTCTCCCGACACGAGGTGGCGCAGCTGAATCCACCCATTCTTGAGCCAGTCCTAAAGTCCTCATAACTAATCGTAGCCGAAGCGGCTCGATTTCATTCAGGCAGTGCATCCACAGTTCCCGTCCGAACCGGGCACGACTTGCTAGAACCCACGGCTGGTCGGCATCGACCATGTCTGAGTAGGGCCTCCAGTTTACCATCGCTGCAGGGAACTCCTGTAGCTCCCGCCTTAGCACCATCAGTTGGTAGGTTAGGGGTGCCGCACTCATGATGGGTTCCCACCGCCTGGCTAACGGCACCACCACGGGTCGCCAATGCCGAGCTCTCCCCATAGGGAGGTAATAATAGCTCCATAGCTGCTCGGCACAGGTCATCAGTACTTTGCAAAAACACAAAAAAATACAAAACAAGCAAAACCAAAAAAATACCTGGATGAATGGTGTGAAACCACTCACAGTCATCTCACGATCCGTTTCTTGGAATAGGCCTGCAAACAAGTGTGCCAGCATGGCGGCTCCCCAGGCATAATACCCTACTCTTTCAAGGTCTGACAGCAGCTCCAGGAAGCAACATTGGATACCGTCCCCTTTCGAGCTCAGTACCAATCTCCCCAAAAGGAAGAGGAGAAATCTCCTCAAATCTATGTTGCATCTTTCCCAGTCGCCGAAATCTGTGCAGTACACGGCACGGCATCCTATTTCCATCCTTTCCATGAACTCTTCTGAGGATTCATCGTCCCGCCGACGAGTGTCGGTGAGCCCTAATGCATCCATGAGGGACGCCCTAGCTACCGACCTGTTTTTCCGACCATCTAGGTCCAAACCCAGTAACTTCTGGGCACCTTCTCTGTAGTCCGCGTAAGTGACTCCGGTCACTGCCTCGCCCTCTACCTTCAGCTTGTGATCCGGACCACATCCTCCAAGCTGGGCACCATGTGCCCCCACGGCATCAGGAATGCCCGACTCACTGGGTCCCTTCTCTCACACAAGGTTTGGATCTGGACCAGGTCGAGCTGGATCGGCTCGATCCGAAGGAAGGTACCAAATCCCATCACGTCTAGCCTCGCCTTCTGAAAATCTGGGAGGCCCCTGTACGCTGCTACTACCAACTCCCATAAGATTTGTGATTTCATCACAACCTACACATACAAGGAATGGGGGTGAGGTTTGGTCAGAAGAAAGGAAGAAAGAATGAAAAAAAGGGCAGGAAAACTTGGCTTACGAGTTGTGATTGAGCCCTTTCACTGAAGTGCCCTTCGAGGTCCGAAAGTCTCCTGGAACTACTACCACTGGACCTGCTTCTCTTCGAGGAAGGGGAAGATTTGCCCTCCATCCAACTCTCAGAATTTTGAACTCCTCCTCTCCCGTGAGAACTTGTGCTCCTCGAGTTAGCCCTCGATATACCTGGGAAGATAAAAGGGACAAGAATTTATAGAAATGGAAGGAGTGCGGGCCAAGATTGCCTCCATCACCTGTTAATGATAGCCCTCGCAATGAGGCACCTGCCATGCGGTCCCGTGTGTCGCTTCACCGCTCGCACAGGGTGATTGGCTGGATGAAGAATAGGACGAATAGCCCCTATGTTGTCTAGGGATACCCTATCATGATTTGGAGGACGTCCGCAAAATTTGACACAACGTTCGGGAAAGGGCCTAGGGCCGTCATTATTGACTTCGACGGCAGATTCCCGTGGAAAATGGTCACAAGACGCGATTCTCCGCTTGAGACGGAGTCTCGGCAGACCCATCACATGGGAACAGTGCAAAGGAGAAGAAGTGTAGGGAAGAAGGAACGCACAAAAGAACAAATAAACAGCAGAAAATCAAATCACTCCATTCATAATTCTACATAAGCTGTCACAAACACTACAATCATAGAGAGGTGGCGGGTCCACTAGCTCGCCAATCCTCACCATCACTCATCTCTCTGGGCACTCTCCTCCTCTCCCCCGAGGTGAGGGTCCCTCAGAAGCCTCGGGATCCCCGTGCAGTAGCACCTGCCTCGCCTCTGGGCGCCTGCTCCGCAGCAGTGACTCGCTGCTCCTCCCCTGGCGTGGCGAAGAAGCCACTGCGGCAAAGCGACCGGACTGGCGGAGTCGCTCCCCGAACTCTCGCGCTCTCTCGTAGCGCGTCTCCATCCCTCCTAGCCTCTGCACGACGGCCTGAAGGCCCAGCTGGAGCTCCCTCACTTGGGCCTCCAAGGCCCTCCTCTCGGTCAGATCCCGCTGTCGCTCGGACCTTCTCTCGGCTTTCTCTCTCTCTGCCTCTCTCCTCATCATCTGCAGAAGAACCCTTAACTCCAGGATGTCTGGAGAAGGTCTCTCCTCACCACGATGCCGCAGCTCCGCTACAGTCGCCACCCAGGCGTCACGCTCCTCTTCCGCCCGGGTCGCGCGGGCCACCGCACCGGCAAGTTGCTCCCGGAGGGAGGCAATCTCGAGAAAAGGGGCCGAGGAGCTGGAAGATCCGCCAGCCACTCCCACCGTCGCTGTCTGCTGGGCACGCTGGAACAAAATAAACAACGGCCGTCAGTGAAACTCCAAAATCTGAAGTTAAAAGTGCGGCACGTAACTTACCAGGAGCGACAGCTCATGTTGAGCGACGGCCAGCTGCCGCCTAGTCTCTGACAGTTGGGCGCGCGAGCCGCCGATGCCACGCGTGTCCCCAGCTTGGGGAAGCCCCGCGTAACTCTCTCTCTGCCGCCGCAGGAAGTCGGCACTGTCCTGCACCAGTACACCCCCTTGCTGTCCAGGGAGACGTACGGGCCAGTCCTCGAGCCTCGCCTTGCCGCGACTCTCCCTCCTGACGCGGCTCGGCTCGTCCGCACTCGCCCACTCATCGGCCAGGCCCAGGGTCCTTGCCATGTCCTGCACCAAGAAAGGGGTCCCACATCAGTCAAAAATAACGCGTCCCCTGTCTAGGACGCGTCCATCATTTAAGTGCGACACTAGCCGAACCCTTTCCCCCTTCGCACGGCTTGCTTCAAAACTCAAAATGGATCAAAGAGGGGGAAAACCAAGCACTCACCGAGCCGTGTTCACCTCCTCCCGCGCCATCGGGCCCCTCGGGTCCCTCGGGGGCCCGAAGCGGCCCTTCCTCCTCCATGGACGCCGTTCCGTGCTCTGGCGCGTCCCTCCTCGGGCGAGGAGTTCCTCGCCCTCTCCACCTTCACCATGATCGGGCCCACCGAACTCCATCAATCAAAAGAGGAGGAAGACGAAAAAGGGGCAAGCGAGTTTCGGCGGAAGGCGGGCTCGTTTGCGGGTAAGGCACGGGAGAAGAAAGGCCACCCGACGCTTTAAATTTGAATTCAAGGACTAAGACGCGTCCTCGCGCCTGGACGCGCCCAAAAGGAGGAGAAAGGAAACAGAATCCCCCCGTGCAAAGCGTAGTTCCCCGCTGTTCAGGGCAAGGTCTCGTGGAGCGTGCCTCGAAGGACAACTCAGTGCAAAGAAGAAAGTGTGGGAGAGAGAAAAGTACACACAACACAAGAAAGCCATTTCATATAATAGCCGAAAGTACATCATACAGTGAGAAGGGTGACGTGTACAAGCAACTCTCTAACTCTCACCATCACCCTCCTGGTCATCTCTCTCCTCCCTCCTCTGCCGGGGATCCCTAGGGGGCCTCTGCGAACCCTGAGAAGCCGTGCTCGCCTCGCCCTGCGGTGGCACTCCAGCCTCGAAGGCGCGACGACGCTCCTCGGCCGAAGAGACCAGATAGCTGCCCATGGAAAAAGAACCAGACTGACGAAGTCGCGCCCCGCGTTCCTTCGCCCTCTGGTACCGCTCCTCGCTCTCCCGAAGCCTCCCCTCCGCCGTGCCGAGACTCAGTCGGAGCTCCAGCAGCTGGGCCTCCAGAGCCCTCCTCTCGGTCTGATCCCGCTGTCGCTCCTCCCTCTCTCTCTCCCTCTCCTCTCTCTCTCTCATCGCCTCCCTCCTCGACAGCTCGAGGGCGATCCGCAGATCCAGCACGTCACGAGGGAGCTCCTCAGCCTCCCGTCGACGCTCCTCCTCCAGCTCCACAATCCGGGCGTCACGCTCCGCAATCCGGGCGTCACGCTCCGCCACCCGAGCGTCGCGCTCCTGCTCGGCACGAACAGCACGCGCCAGGGCCTCTCGGATCTCGGCCACCTGTCAAAGCACGCATGCACCGTAAGAGAACAGTGATAGAAGGAGGGCAGCCAGAAGGAGAGTCGAGGTCAGGCAAACGCTCACTCGAGCCTCGCGGTCACGCTCGGCCTCCTCAGCCCGAGCCACCGCATACGCCAGCTGCTCCTGGAGGGCAGAAACCTCCGGAGGAGGGCCCCGCGAACTGGAACCCGCTCCACCAGCCATCCCGGCTGCCGCTGTCTGGTGGGCCCGCTGAAACACAGAGCGAACGACAGTTAGAGGCCAAGTATCAAAAATCCAGGTCACAAAAAATGCATCGCATAAACTCACCAGGATCTCCAACTCCTGTCGGATGGCCACCAACTGTCGCCTGGCGTCCGCCAACTGGGCCCGCAGGTCGGCGATCATGGTATCACGAGCATCCTGCATTGCACGTAAGTTAGTACCACATGCATATACATATAAAAGAGTGAAGCATTCTCATTTCACTTACCCCTGCCATACCACCAAGGAAGAGGCGGTCCCCATACGTAGCCCGGTACCGTCTCAGGTAATCAGTACTGTCCTGTACATGGGACACCACTGGGACCCCGCCCTGCTGCCAGTCCTGGTACTGTGCTGGGAAGCGCGTACGCCAGTCCACAACCTTCGCCTTCCCCTTGGTCTTCCGCCCAATGCGGGCCGGCTCTTCTACATCAACCCACTCCTGGGCCAGCCCCAACGTCCTCATAACCAGCCTCAGCCGAAGCGGCTCGATCTCGTTCAGGCAATGGACCCACACGTCCCGCCTGAAACGAGGAAGACCCGCTACAACCCAAGGCTGGCCAGCGTCGCCCATGCCCAGGTAGGGTCTCCACACCACCTGCATCACCATACATACATCATGTTAGTTACCATTCAGTCACATGCATAAACACAAAAAATCATACGCATCATACCATGGCCTCGGGATACTCGCTCAGCTCCCGACGAAGCGACGCCAGCTGGTAGCCGTGGGGTGCTGCAACCACGACCGGCCTCCACCGCCGCGCCAGAGGCACGGCCCTCCTGTTCCCATGCCTAGCCCTCCCCATCGGGAAATAGTAATAGCTCCACACCTGCATCCATCATACATCATTAGTACAATAATTGCATATTTAACTGTGAAAATGCATAAATAAATTGTGTACCTGGAGGAAAGGTGCGAAGCCGCTGACTGTCGTCTCCTTCTCCGAAGTCTGGGAGAGATCAGCAATCAAATGGGCAAGCAGAGCCGCTCCCCACGCGTAGTGTCCCACTCTGTCCAGATCCGCCAAGATCCCGAGGAAACGGCAGTGGATGCCATCCCCCTTCGTCCCCAGCAGAAGGCGGCCCAGGAAGAAGAAAAGAAACCTCCGAAGGTCTAGATCCACCAGCTCCCTCTCGCTCGGATCCTGGGTGAAAGCTGCACGAGCATCCCCCTCCAGTCGAGCCAAGAACTCCGCTCCAGTCTCGCTAACCCGCTGGCGCGGGTCGACGAATCCGAGCGCCTCCATGATCTCCACTCGGCCAACTACCCTGCTGTCTCTATCAGTCACGCTCGTCTCTAACCACAGCAGGTCCAGGGCACTCTCTCGGTAGTCGGGGTAGGTGACCCCGCTGACTGCCTCTCCGTCAACTCGTAGCCCGGTGATCCGAGCCACGTCCTCAAGTGTCGGCACCATGTGCCCCCAGGGCATCAGAAACGCCCGGCTCGGCGCGTGCCACCGCTCCCTCAATGCCTGGATAAGAGGAAGGTCGAGCCGAAAGGGCTCGATCCTAAGGAAAGCTCCAAAGCCCATGGCGTCCACACGCGCCCTCTGGAAGTCCGGCAGCCCGCGGTATGCTGCCACCACCAGGGACCAGCTGATCCGGCCCTTCATCACGCCCTGCACACCACAAAACCAACAGAGAACACATCAGCATCATGAATAATAATAAACAATAACACTGTATATACTACTTATTCATTTTATTTTATTTTTCTTTTTAAAATATTTATTTTTTGTGGAGGCGTCCAGGCCCCTGGACGCCTCCTTTCCATTTCCTTTATTTTCTTTTATTTTTAGAAAAACCCCAAAACCAAAACAAAAAATATATTAATAATATATATATTATCATGGAGGCGTCCCAGGCCCTGGACGCCTCCTTATTTTTAATTATATTTCTATTATGTTCGTAAATAAATAAAAAATAATAAAAAAAAGAAAATGTGGAGGCGTCCAGGGCCCTGGACGCCTCCTTTCCCTCACTCCCCGGCCTTCTCTCACAGCCTCTCACCCGTCCGTTTAGCCTATTGAACCACATAGTGAGAGTTCCGAGGGGCTTACCGGATCGTGCTCGTCCTCTCCCGCGTCGCCAGCGTCCACTGCAGCCTCCAAGGCCAAAGGAAGAGCCTCCTCACCCGCGGCAATCTCCTCCGCCGCACCAGCCTCCTCGGCATCATCCCTCAACCTCCTCGCACGACGAGCCAGTCGTTTCCGCTTCTCTGGACCCTGGCTCGATCCTCCTCGCTCCATTGGGACTAAGAATGGGTCGTCTAGGGTGACTAGGTCGTCAGAATGAACAGTAAATGAGCAAAAGGGGGGGGCCAGCCCTTATATATAGAAGCTACCTTCATTGGGGCGTCCAGGCGCCTGGACGCCCCCACAATTTTTATTTTTTTTCAAAATTCAAAAATTTTGGGGCGTCCAGGCGCCTGGACGCCCCCAAAACAAAAAAAAACAAAAAAATAATAAATAAAAGTTGGGGCGTCCATGACCCTGGACGCCCCCAAAACAAAAAATCAAATAAAACAAAAAATAAAAATTAGGGGCGTCCAGGCCCCTGGACGCCCCTATAATAAAAATTTTCAAAAAAAGTATGTATATATAATAAAAGTAAAAAAGGATAAGAGTATGTATATAATCCAAACAAAAAAAATAAAAACACAAAGAAAAAGAAAAACCACAAAAAAGACAATAATAATTAACGGACCTGGTCCAAAACTGCCAAATGCCAGATTTTATTCCATCAGAAAGCAGAGTGAACTACATCAGGGGCTTAGGCGCCTTAGGCCTTAACTTCCCCAGTTCGGTTACATAAGCCCTCCACGGCTCGCATTCTTCCACCACGTGCGCTAAGGCCTTTCCCGCAACACTTGTCTTCCAGGGAGCTTTAATGGCCTTCGCTTCCTTCGCGTCCGCTTCAGTGCCCAACTCCCTTTTCTTCAAAGGAACGATGCCAGTCGGTGGCGGGAACGAATGGCGTGGGATGCCAATCTGGAGGCAGCACCGATGCGCATTATAAAGGACGAACTCGGTCGCGCCGATCAGTTGAAGATCAACTTCGGGAGAAGGCCTCATGAGGAGATCTAGCGAAAGCAAACATGCCGGTGCGCAAGTAAAGAAGCCTTGTGTCACGGTGCGGAAGTGAGACCGCCAGTCTTCACGTTTCTTCAGCCACGGAACGCGGTTCACTACAGTACCACCGAAGCCTAACACGTCGGCTATGTGGTGAAGCGGGCTTTGTTGGAAGAGCTTCGAAGCAGTTGGCATTCCCTCGCGGTGGTCGAATTTGAAGTGCAAATCAAGCCAGCAATTCAAGACAAGTGCGCAACCAAAAGGAGGCTTACCCATGCTCGAGGCAGTAAGGCCGCTGTAAAGATAGGCAAGGACGGCGGGTCCCACCCTCTTTCCACTCCAGATCCCGCGAATGGCACTTAGTTGATCCTCCTCCACTATGTTGTCGGTATGAGGAAACAAGAGAGCACCCGCCAGACAGATAGTGAACCCCTTCATGATTCCCTCCAAATAGTCATCGTCTGGTGACCCTCTCAGGGCGTCCATGACCCACTCCGCGAGCTTTTGGAGATCGATCCCCTTTTGAGTACGGACCTTTCGGGCTGCGTCGGGCGGCATGAAGCTTCCAAGGACGCTTTCAGAAGTCCCCCGTGTCAGCATCCGCATAGCCTTCACCTTCCCGTCACTCTTGAATTTCTTCAATCCGAGCAGAAGTTCCACCTCCTCGAGGAGGATGGTAACCTCGAAGGTCGGGAAGATAAACGTGTGGGTCTGGGGATGCCAGATCTCCACTAGTGCGCCCATAGCCGCCCAGTCCATACGAATCTTCTCGTAATGTTTGGCGTGAATAAGGAGCCCCTGCAGATGCCACTTCGAGAGTATGGCCCTCATGCCAATGGAGATATTGGAAGTTAGCTTTGAAAGCCATGGCAGTTTGGAAAACTTCCTCGGGCCTGGGAAGAGTGGATATGGCTGGAAGAGGAAAGAAAGAAGAAATGAAGGAAGTAAGAAGAAGGTTCCCGTGAAATTTTTTTGAAAAGAATCAGCTTACCATATGCGACATGATCGTCCCACTCAAATGACCCTCGAGGTCGGAGAGTCGCCTGATCTCGCTGCTAGGCCTGCTCCTCTTCATAACGCGGGAAGACTCTCCTTCCATCCTGAAAATCTCTAGATTCTCCTCTCTTTCCTCTCCTGAGCTTCCAAAACCCACCTTGGTGCATTTGAATGAACTAGCCTAAGGGGAGTTCTTATAGGAAGGGAAGATCGCTACAGGACAGAACATGTCACATCAGCGGTCAATGTCAGGATTTTGGCTAGATCTCCTTCCCATTGTGGTGCGATTCTGCTGTGATTCTGCTACTTTCTGATGTTGCTAACCTTTGCTAGTCTGTGCAGGTTTTACTAACGGACGTCTTTGTCCAGTCTCCTGTCCCACCTTTCAATGGTTGGTCCCACCATGTCATGCATCATAGTATACGATACCTACGCTACTAGAATATGTCAAGGACCTTGCGGCCCGAACGAATCTGGGATTTGAGTTCCCCTTCAACAAAAACAGTGATGATCCCGGGAGAATTTGGGTTGTACGGATAGACCGTTAATTTGTGGTAGCATGGGGACGACGGTTCCATTCAGTGAGTTGGTGCGCGGATAAACGGGCCCCAGCCCAGTGTCGGCTCACCGGATCGGTATCCTGACCCGTTCTTAACAAGTTGACAATATTATCCTTGGCTATTTTCTATTTTAGTTTGTTTTAAATTTTTCTTTAAACCCAGCATGCATTCATATAGGACTTTGATTTATTGCGGAAGATCATTCAAGTGATTCGATTGTGAAAGCCGTTGTGTTTCAATTCCCACAAATATGAGATATTCCACTCCGAATGAAATACCGAGTTTCCTTGAGACAGCCCTACGCTGCTCTTCCAAAGGAGACCCTTGTTTGGACAGACCCTCAGATATTCCTTTACTTTTGACCTTGTTTGACCCACCTTGGCCGCAGCACTTCCACATTGGCTGGTAACCGCTCCCCAAAGGTGAAACCTCCGGTTTATGACCCAGGTACTTCCACACCGAGAAGTTGGTCTCCTTTTCGTGCCTAAGCGCACATCTCACCCTCCCTTATTTGATCTCCGTCCAAGCAATCGTCAATAATTGAAAGACCTTCTTCAAGG
This sequence comes from Amorphophallus konjac, assembly GCA_022559845.1. Taxonomy (NCBI): domain Eukaryota; kingdom Viridiplantae; phylum Streptophyta; class Magnoliopsida; order Alismatales; family Araceae; genus Amorphophallus; species Amorphophallus konjac. Next base: position 71,477,884 of record CM040120.1, read on the forward strand.
TCGCCTCATTGAAACTTCAGGAAAGATTCCAAACAGTAACGTCAAAAGCGTGTCTCATCACACCTTGGCATCAACTTATCAGTCCGCTCCCACTTCATTTCACTCCACTTCGATACCATTCCACTACGTGTCGCTCCCTTGCAAAGCAGACGCCAAGGCGGGGCAGCTGTAGACACGCCATTCTTGACGTCTCCTGAGAAAGTCTCATATTACTATACGACGCCCCGCGACGGCTTACGCATTTCGAATCACTTGAGCACTTCCTTTTCTTGGGTCTTCTTCTGCCTTTTTCGGCATCCGGAATCATCTCGTCACGGCATTCGGACGGCGTCAACACCAGTCAGACACATCAAGAGGTTCCGGAACCAAGAAGGTGTCTGCCGGGCGGCCGCCGATTGAGGACCCGGGTGGGTCTTAATGGGGGCGTCCAGGCCCCTGGACGCCCCCATCTTTTTAATTTATTTTATTCTTTTCTCAGGGCCCAAAACTAAATAAAAAAATATATATATTAATGGAGGCGTCCAGGCCCCTGGACGCCTCCATAAAAATAAAAATAAAAAATGTGTGTGTAAAATACCAGTTGGGATAAAAATTAGAAAATAAATAAATATATATATATATTAATGGAGGCGTCCAGGCCCCTGGACGCCTCCATAAAAATAATTATAAAAAAATCAAAATGCCAGCCTTGGCACAAAAGACAAATAAAAAAAATAAAAAAAATAAAATAATATATTTATGGAGCCGTCCAGACCCCTGGACGCCTCCATCAACTCTCTCACGGGCGCCGGCCACCGAACGACGGTTTGTCGTGTGTGAAAAAATCTAAATTTTGAAGACGTCTAGCCACCTGGACGCGTCCATTTCTGAATCACGAGGCGCCGCTCACAAAACCACGCGTTGTGCCAAACTGCGTGCGGCCGTCAGCAGTATTCGGTGGACCTGTTAGAGGCGTCCGGGACCCTGGACGCCCCCACCAAAGTATTCCAAAAAAATTAATAAAAATAGAATAAAATATTAGTTCGGCCCTGATGGAGGTGTCCAGGGTCCTGGACGCCTCCACCCTCCGTAGCTCTATAAATAGAGGCCCCCCCCTCAGTTCTGGAAGAGCTTCGAAGTGATCCGATAGGCTGCCGGAGCCCAGAGGCTACGGAGTCATTTTCTAACCCGTGGGTTCTTTTGTAGGTGGAGGTTCTGCCGGCTTCTCGGGTGCTCACGCTCGCGAGAGGAAGGTCGTCTTCATCCACCGCGCTTCCACGTCGTCCCCACGCTGCCGGAGCTCCGCCGGATTTCACCATCGGCACATCCAATAAGCCAATTCTTTCCTTTTCTTCGTAGTTCTTTTGCATTCATCATCTTGCATCCCCTATCCCCCTTCATAAGGGCGCCTTTTCTTATACACTTCTTACATCCATCATCTCATTTTCCTCCTACTCGAGTCCGAGAGGGGTTTAAAAGATAACACCAACCAGGTGTGTGTCTTGCCATCATTTCATTATTTTTATCGCAAGGATTTGAATACTACACCTCCATCTTTCTAATCCACTTGTCATTTGTTTGTCGTTGTTTTGCAAGGGTAGCCGAGGAAAGCCCTCTCCGTCGACCGGCCGGAGGGAGAGGAAGAAGCAACCCGCCATCTCCCGCTCTTGAGGTAGGCGCGATCACTTTCTTATTTTGGGGTCTTTCGGCCCCTGGCGATCACATCTTGTTTTCGAGGCCGCGGCGAGTCACTTCCCCAATGGCCGTTTAAATTTCCGTTCTTATATTCTCTTTATATTCTGTTATATTATGCTCATATTCTCGAGGCCGCGGCGAGTCACTTCCCCAATGGCCGTTTAAATTCACGTTCTTATACGTTATATTCTTATCTGTTTATGTTCTCGAGGCCGCGGCGAGTCACTTCCCCATTGGCCGTTTAAATTCCCGCTCTTTGTATTCGCTTTATATTCTATCATCTTATTATCTGCTCATATTCTCGAGGCCGCGGCGAGTCACTCCCCAATGGCCGTTTCAATTCTTGTTATTTAATTTCTGCACCATTCCCGTCCCCTCAAGGCCGCGGCGAGTCACTTCCCGCTATGGCCGTTTAACCCCCATATCTTGCTATATCACACTTGTCCCGCTCGCCCCGCCGGAGCAATCTCCCGTGGTGGCCCCTTCTCTCTCTTCTCTTATTTCTGTGTTGCAGCAAACAAACAAACACCAAAAGAAAGAGGAGCCCGCGCGCGCTCCGCGTCTTCTCCGCTCTTCCCTGAACCGCGTGACGTCGCTCACACTAGTCTTTGGTGCATTTCAGAGTGTGCTTCTTGTGTTCTGTGTTTTGTTTCATCGGTTGTGTGTCTTGAGTTGTCCATCTGATTTCAGTGCATTTATCACTTCTCGATGGCTCATCCACCCGTCTTTGATGGTTCTGATTTCAAATAGTGGCACAGTGCTTTCCGTGCTCATGTTAAATCAGAAAATCAGAAAGCATTGGAGTTATTGAAGGCCGCGACTAATCGAGCTCTTCATTCATGTTTCTTTGATTGCAGATCTGCAATGGATATATTGGAGATGATAAAGAAAGTCGGGAAAGAAAATCAAACAAGCTGCATGATGGCTCGAGGGAGTGAACCAAGTAGCAATGAAGATGAAGAACAGGACGATGATCAGGTAAACATCTTCAAAAATTACACCCTGGATGATTGGATTGTTGCATATAATGAACTGCTGGAGTCTTATGATCATTTAAGAAAACAACATAAGAAAATGAAAAAGAAAATTGATAAAAGTGATTCTAAATCATCTTGTGAAAAGTGTTCGAAAATAAATGAATTATATGATAAATGTCTTTCTGAGAATCACATGAATTTGAAGCAAATGTGCCTATTGAAAAGGGAAAACCAAGAAGGTATCAATAAAATCTCCGAACTAGAAAGTCAGCTGAAATTGAAAACTAATGAACATTTGATAAATCTGGAAGAGTTGGAAAGGATTAAGGTTGATCTCAAGAAATTGAAAGCTGAGAATGTAGAAATTCAGAAGAAAAATGAAAATCTTGAAGCTGAGAATTGTAGGATTAAGGTTGATCCTGCGTGAGGGTAGTGCATATATTGATTACCCCATTCCCTAGTTCCCCCTCCCTACGTGGAGGTGTGTGTTTGGTTGTATTAGCAGGTCACGGCCGAAGCTACATCGACGCAGCGTGTCTGCCGGGTGCGCACGCTCCCGGCTCGCCCTCATCTCTGACCGGTGCCAGTCTTTTCAGACTCGGCAAGGTATAGATCTGACCTTTGCTCCTTGGACAGTGCTTTTCTTGTATCAATTCAACGCTCATGCCGATGGTGAGGAGAGCTCGATCCAAATTTCCCGAACATTGAGTGTTGATCGTTGCCGTGTGAGAGAGCACCGTCATTCCCGCCCCCGGGCACCGGCTTTGCCTCAGATGAGTCAGGAAACATTCAGACCTTAGGCTGTCCTCCCCTTATTACCCTCCGCGGCTCTGACCGTGTAGACTGCCTGTGGATCGCCGTCCATCCCCACTATTGTCGGGTCACCCCAAAGTTTGAGTGACGCGTGTGGTTAGTCCGCTATTGCTCGGGTCCATAGTTCGGGTCGTGCTTGCTGCCTCGTAGGTCCCAGGGCATCCCCTTCGGTCGTCCCGCATCAAATTTGGTATCAGAGCAAGTCATCCGATTTGTTCTATCTAAATCGGGATCCTAGGAATCTCATGTTCACCAGGTTCTTTAGCTTCGAAGTAGTCCTACCCCACAACAAACTCCCCACCATGTTCCTTGATGAGGACCAATCAGGAAATTATGTCTCCCAAGCTCTTGTGAACTCTTTATCACAAGAATGGAAAATTGTCATCCATGGAGAATGGGTTTTCATAGAGTTCTACCTACCTTGTGTAAGCCACACTCCATCCAAATCCATTACATGGATTAGTGGAGCATGGTGCAAAATTCGGCCCCTTGGGTCACATATTAGTTTTGGAAAAGAATGGATGGAAGAACAACAAGCAATCATAGGTCCCGAAGGAAAAGGGTGTCATTTGCAATCCCCGGGAGACAAGAAAAGGTTCCACTTCCAAAATTCTTATTACCAAGCCCTCTCCAAGTTTGAGTAGGCCATTCAAAAGCGGTTAGCTAAAGTGGAAAACGAGCCTCAAATCTCCATTGCACAAAACCTACCCGAACCCCAACATGAGCAACTCATCCCACCCACAAGTGAGCTAACCATAGAAGAGCCCCTAGCTACCTGGCTCAAAAATGGCCCCATCTTGTACCCTTCAACCCCATGGAACCTCCCCATGGAGCAAGTCCAACTAGTGCCATGTCATTCTCTTCACATAACTTATCAATCCTTTTGCTTTGTGCAAACCCTTGAAGACCTACTTAGGAGTTTGAGTTATCAAATGGGGTTGACTAGCATGTTGGCCATGGAACCCATTAAGCCCAAGTACCTTGCCTTTGCCTATCCTTCCATTGGCTCCATTACATCTATTTGCATTATAGGCCAATGCACTAGCGAGCTTTTAATCTTCCTGCCAACCCCTGAAGAACCTGATCCACTGAGCCCCACGGAAAATAGCTCTCCACCCCTCGAGGTCACACTTCCTAGTGAGTCCACGCTCTCATTGTTGTCCCTTGTCGATGAAGGTTTAACATGCATCTGGAAACTTCCTACTTGGACCAACCTATCCAAGGACATAGAGGAATCCCTCCATAAGAGTTTCAATTTCTATGATCCTCTTGATCCCACCCAATGGAAATCCCCTCCTTTCCAATTTCCCAACACTCCCCACCACTTCTCCCATCCTTCAAACAAAGAGTCTAGGAATGGTCAATTTAGACGACAACTAAACAGCAAGCACGTTTACTTGAGCCATAGATCCTACGTATGGCAGGAAAATGACCGTCAGCGTTATCGAAAGATTCAATCAATTGACCTTACAATGGTGTGGATGGCGAGAGCCCGTGGAATAGGGCCATTTCGAATCGCGAAGAGGTTAGGCCTAGTTGCCTACAAAGAGGACCGACTGAAGGGTCGTGGAGTGAGTCCCTTACTCAACGTGGTAGGTCCAGTGCCAAATGAGGGCAAGGCAACGATTCCTAGTGAGGCTTTCGAGCCCCCGCCCTCCTTCATGAGTGAACCACATCCGGTGCGACCACCAGCCAAAAGGAGTGACTGGCATGAGCGCATAGAGCAGATACTAGGCGAGTAGGTCCACATCAACTGGAGCAAGGCAGTTCACTACTACCTTGTCAGATGTAAAGGACGGCCTAGATTGGACAACGTATGGAAAAACCAGACAGAGATGCAGCACCCCAATCCACGCCGTCAGGTTCCGCCGGATCACCACTCGACGGAGTTGAGTTCTCGTCACCCCGGGGGAATTGATGGGGACATCAGCGATTGCCCCGGCTTCCGGTCGGCCTCTCGAGATGGATTCAATAATGGTTCAGATATTTATTTCTTCTTAGTATGATGTATTTTTCTTTTATCGAGTTTGTAATCCTTATTGGGTCAATTAATAAGGCCCAAAAGGCTAGTCTATTAGTAGCTTGGTTATGGGTCATAGTTAGCTTATGTTCACCACCTCGGATAGCGGGGTAATTGTTTGAACTTCAAGGGCATTTCTGGACATTTGTAACCCTGGCCTCTCCCTATAAATTGGATGCCAAGGGCTTTGTTTTAGGCTAATGAAAAGTTTTTAAGAATTGTTAAAGGATTGAAAACCCCCCCCTTGTTTCTCTCTCTCTCTCTCTCTCTTTTGCGCAAGTCACCCTCTCTCTCTCTATCTCTTGCGATTCTTCTCTCTCTCTCCTTGGGGAATTCGCACCCCCTTCTCCCTCTCTCCCACCTTGGGCTACGTGCCCCTCTTCCCTCTCCTTCCCCAACTCCACTTGCCACATCATCCCTCCTCCTAGATTCTCTCCTTCTTTCCCTCCTCCACCTTCCTAATCCAACCCCACCTCCTTTATCCCTTTCAAAATCACAAAATCTAATTAAATCTCAGCCACCCAATTCTTTCCCAATATCTTCTCTCTCCTAAAATCCCTCCTTCTCTTTAGGAAAGTTTTACCAAAAATTCAAATTTCTTCCAACCTCCAACTCCTAGCCGCGGCCTCCCTCTTTCCCATTCCCTAGTTCGCAACCCCCATCCCCAAACCCTAGTTCGCACCCCCCCCCAAGCCTCCCACGCCCCAGCCACCTCCAGCCCCCCTTCCCCCCTGCAACATATGCCCCATCCCCTTCCAGGAGCATCCATGGCGGCCCCGGCATCCCACGGCATCACCTTCGTCATCGCTTGTGGAGGTATTCTAGTTCTGCTGTCCTATGCTCTGCATCAGAAGCTTGGCCGAGTTGGAAGCGACCACACCGTCATCCACAGTGCAAATCAGTCCGAGCTTTCTTCATAGAAACTGTGCGCCTCCAAGTCCTCTTTGCGTGCGAGGTGGAATCGTCGCGTTCTGACTTCGTCACTGTTCACATCGCCTGTTCTCGTGCGGTTGCACCAGATCCTAGCCAGAACCCGAGAGCCACTTGACAGTGCCTGTACCTATTTCTCCGGCATGATTCAGCCCAAGCTCTCTTATGAGAGTTTGTGCTACTCCAAGCCTTCGTGAATCCAGAGGTGGAATCACCCCAGTCCGACATCGGGACAGTTCGTGGCGGTCGTTCTCCCACTACTGCGCAGAGCTGGTGCGAACCAGTCCGTCCAGAGTGTGCAGCAAATTGCAGATTGTGCCACACCTTCCCTGTCGATTTTCATATCGAGGCTTCTTCTCCAAAGTTGTACCCCTCGACGTCCCGGAACCAACCTAGGTGGTTTCGTCGCGTTCTGATCTCCGTGCTGAGATTTCCACCCTGACCACCCCACCTCTGTCTGGCTGCTTGCCCAGAAATCAGAGGCTCACAACAACTGCGACCAATCCCAACCCGGTGATCTGATGGCCGCCATATTTTGAGGGGACGTAGACCTCCCTGTCTACTATCCTCCTGAGTTGGTCCCGCCTCGTTCGGAGTTCCACAGCGAGCGTACAAGCGGTTGACCCGCGACTGCACAACCCTATCCTGCGGGATAGAATCATGTAGGTCCATTTCTCTGGCCGGCCCTGCCCTCCAGTGATGTCGGATCAACTTCAGATCTTCAGGGACGTTCCAGAACCCCTCAGGCTTCATCTGTGTGCTGACGGCACCCCGTTCGGACGTCCGTGCTCAGCATACCATTCAAGACAAGCGGCGTCATCCCTGCAGGCCCGTTCGCTGACCAGCACTTCGGTCTTCCCCTCCCCTTGCTCCCCCCTCCTGCATGAGGGTAGTGCATGTATTGACTATCCCATTCCCTAGTTCCCCCTCCCTACGTGGAGGCGTGTGTTTGGTTGTATTAGCAGGTCACGGCCGAAGCTACATCGACGCAGCGTATCCGCCGGGTGCGCACACTCCCGGCTCGCCCTCGTCTCCAACCGACGCCAGTCTTTTCAGACTCGACAAGGTATAGATCTGACCTTTGCTCCTTGGACAGTGCTTTTCTAGTATCAATTCAGCGCTCATGCCGATGGAGAGGAGAGCTCGATCCAAATTTCCCGAACATTGAGTGTTGATCGTTGCCGTGTGAGAGAGCGCCGTCATTCCCGCCCTCGGGCACCGGCTTTGCCTCGGATGAGTCGGGCAACATTCAGACCTTAGGTCTGTCCTCCCCTTATTACCCTTCGTGGCTCTGACCGTGTAGACTGCCTGTCGATCACCGTCCATCCCCACTATTGTCGGATCACCCCAGAATTTGAGTGACGCGTGTGGTCAGTCCGCTTTTGCTCGGGTCCATAGTTCTGGTAGTGCTTGCTGCCTCGTAGGTCCCAGGGCATCCCCTTCGGTCGTCCCGCGTCAGGGGAGCAACATGTCCTCCTGAGTGAAGGTCATGTTGGCCTCCGGTAGTGCCTCAGCGAGGCAGGCTTCATATTGAGCAGGCGTCTGCAAAGCAGTTGTCACTCCCCGAACCGATAGTAGCGGGAAGCGATGCTCGGAACATGACAATTAATAGTCATGATAACAAGAGTGAAAATAAATAACCACAATTAAACACATGGAGGCCATACACAGTGAAGATACGAAATTTATTAATATTTGAAATTTAAAATATAATTTGACTCACTACACTAGCTAGACTCAATGATGGGGTCATCACCATCCGTCCTGACACTCTCGACCATTCTCGTCACCCCGGAGGCGTACATCATGGTCTAGTCATTTATTTTGAGTCCTATGTATGTTTCTTTATTTTATTTGAGTCATATCATTGTAATTTCCCTTTTATTTGAGTCATGTCCCTAGGTCTTGTGCTTATTTCCCTAGGTTTGAGTGTCATTAAGTTTATTAGTTAGCTATTGGGCCCAATTCATTGGGCTTGGCCCATGGGCGCCCCTATCTTGTTGGTTATTAGTCAATGTGTCAAAAGTCAGGGTCTTATTGTAAATTGTGGGATCCCTATAAATAGGACCCCACTCTCTCCATTTTGAGGTAATGAATCAATGAATGAAAAACTTGCCATTTTGAGAGTTCAAACTTCTTATCTAGTGGAGAGATTCCATTATTTGGGTGAGAGACCCTAGGGGAGAGATTCCCCACCCATCCCTCTCTTAATCTCTCTCTTTCACTCCCCTTTCTCTCTCCTACACACCCAATTTCAAAAATTTTCTCTCTCCTCCCTTCCCAACCACCACTCTTTCACCTACCCCCATTAAAAGCCACTCCCCTTCCCCACACATCCCATTACTCCACCCCCTAGTCCCAAGAGAGCTTCCACCAATCCTAGCTCCACCTCCCAACCCCCAACTACCCCACCCACTTCCCCAAGCACTCTTCCCACTACCCCAAGCACCCCTTCCCTTCCCCAACACAACCCCTCCCATCCCCAAGACCACCATTGAATACCCTCCATTAAGGAAAATTCAAACTCACCTTCCCTCCACCCACTTGTGCCCCCCTCACCTTCCCCTCTCCCTCCAAGCCCAAATTCGCAGCTCCTCTCTCACCCATAGCAAACACCCCCTTCCAGCCCCCATTCTCCCCTTCCCACACCTTGAAACCCCCCCTCCTAGACCCCCTCACAGCTGGGGGTTGCCCCTACACACAACCACCTCATTTCCCCTCACATCTACCCCATTCCCCATTACCTATCTCCACCCTCTCAAGTTCTGGTTGCAGGAAGCAGATTGGCCGTAGGTTGCAGAGGGCACCCTGTTGTCCCCTAGGAGCTTCAGGTGGCATACCATATACCGATGGAAGTGTCTGCCTATCTTCTTCGCAACGGTGGTGGTCCCGTCCCATTCCGAGTTCGAGATCGACCAGGAGAGCCATTCTCCCACAACTGCGCAGATCCCCCCTGGCAGGAGACTAGAGCCAGATTGGAAGCTCAACTGCGATGATCTTGTTGGGAATCGGATCAAGAGTTCTTCTTCAAACATCTTCTACTACGAGTCTTCTAACATCTCCAAGAAGCAGATCCCCATTTGGTGATCGGACCTGAAAGTTATCAATTTTCTCCCTCGATTGCTCGGTTCTGCTTCCACTTAGTCTGCACCGACCCTACCTCAATGTTCAGAGCCTACCGGTCGACCCCGACAACAGCTAGCATCACCGTCAGTCTTGCTTCGAAGAGAACTCATCAACGGTTCCAACGACTCCAGCGGAAACTGATTTTAAGCTCGGGAGTGACCGTGGTAACCTCTGCTTCCTGCTGTTGAGAACCTGAAGCTTTCAGATCCAAGGGTCTGCCACCCTGTTCAAGCCCCTATCCCTACCAGCAGCGGTGCCCAAAGAAATTTAAAAATTTCAAGCATCATCCAGATCCAGCTACGAAGAATCTCCAAGTAGTTTCGTCTTCAACAAAATTTTGGGCTGACCACAGCGTCCAAATACCTGACGGTCTATCCTGAGACATAGTCAGCGGGCAGATTCGGCTTCGACTTCCCTCTCTTCACTTCTAGCTCGAATTCCCCTCCCCGCTTGGCCGGCTGAAGGCCCCTTCCTGCGTGGAGGACGTATTGAGTGTATTCATTGGTTTCTCTTCCCCGAGATCTCCCCCCTTGCATGGGGGTAGTTCATGTATTATTTACACTCAGGTTTGAAGCTTCATCGACGCGGCGTGCGGGTGCTTCCCCTCGCCTCCCCGCTCGCCCCCGTCTCCGACCGGAGTCGGTTTCTTAAAACCGGCTAGGTGAGAACTCGTCCCTTGTTCTCAATTATTCTTGTTCATTTAATATTCTCCAATTGCGCCGTCGGTAAGGAAGAGTGCGCCCGATCTTAAGGCTCCGCCGCACTTGTGCGACCCTCGTGGGTGTGAGTGAGTGATCCGCGTCCCTCGGCCAAGGCCAACACATTGAGTTGAATATCCGCACCTCAAGGGGAGGTTTGACTTAGACTTTGCTGGCCCTCTACCAGCAAGGGGCTTGTCCCATTTCCTCGACTCGGCAACCCCGAGTTACCCCCTGGTTAAGTGTGTGCGCCATACGAAGGTCCGCTTGCGTAGGCTTCATAGCCTTGTGGTTGTGCTTGTTAAATTAGGTCTGAGGTTGTGTCACATCACTCAAGAAGATAAAAAAGATAGACTCTGATCTCTAGGTTCCAGGTTCACTTGATCACACTGACCCGATCCTCATTTGCAATGTTCCGTTTACCGGGTTACCTGAAAAGGATTGGAAGTAGGGGTGAGCATGAAGCTCAGTAGGAATTATACTCTATCGTCCGGCATAGTTTAAGTGATTAACCAATTAATGAATATGCACGATTAACGTGAGAAAAATAAGCAGAACTAAATAATCATCAAGATTCAAAGAGTAATGATAATTAAATGGAAGAAATAATTGCATGTCGAGATATCAAGCAAGATTAACAAGATTTTCTATTGAATGGGCATTTACAAGTCAATTCGAGTCATGTCAAGCAAGTAAGCAAGTACTTCATGCTTTAAGCATGAATAATAAGTTTCACGAGAATGTAGAATGCCCTAGACTTAACAAGCTAGTCATGCACCGGTGAGAATGCCACACCTAGTCATTCACCTCCCCAGGGATCAAGTACTCTTCGGGTGCTCCTCCCAGGACCAGACTGGGCCCTTCATTTGTTTGCCTTGGCATTGATTTGTTTGGAAAGTAGATCCCACGAATCTAGACATCCACAATATTTAATGGCCAAGAGTTCCCAGGTCAAGTTCATGTAGTCAAGGTAAAGGACGTAAGAATAATGATTCTTAAGAGTCCAAACAATAAGCTCCTTAATCGAGAGGAATAGTTATTCCAAATGACTATAATTGATGATCAATAGACCTAACAATAGGTCATATCACGAAATACCATAGCCTAGATAGGCTAGAGTAGCTCACACAATTCGAAATCATGAAATAATCACTTTTCGGAAAACTGTAATATACACGGTCGAAAATGGGCCGCTCAATGTTTATACGATGTCATATGGGCCGCACTAGACCAGAAGTTTACAAAATCGAAGATGGGATATGTGGTCCTGACAGAGCCGCTCATCAGTTGAACGGTCCATTCAGGGCCGCCTGTCAGATGTATGGTCCATTACTGGCCGCACAACACAGGGCCTAACAATAATCTAGAAATTCACCCAAGTGGGCTCCTGGGCAGCCATAGGCAGGGTGGAACTGAACCAGAGTCCAGCCCACTGTCTGCTGGTCGGCCTAGGGTCTACTGGGCTGATCAAATTAGGAATTGGCCAAAGATAGATCAAGGATAATCGGCCAAGACTAATTGGCATTAGCCAGGGACAAACGGTCGCCACGGGGCCGTTCAGGGAGATATGCGGTCGACTATTAGCCGCGCATGTCCCGGCTAGTCAATTCGGACAATGACTCAAATCACAGTGGTTCGATTGAGTCCAAAACCAATTCTAAGGGATAATAATGGTTCAAGATTAACGATTCAGGTCTAAGGTTAACAAGTGTAAACCTAAAAGTCATTTCAATTATAAATGATTCACACTTAAGATTGACATTCATTGGAAAGATGAATCAAGATCAAGCTCAAATTAAATAAATCAGCAAGAATTATTTATTGTCATGAATTACAGTTTATTAGGTGTGTTGCTAACATTCAATTAACACTAATCTACTAACATAACATGCTGAAATGACAATTTAATCTGTTCGGCTAATGATGTGCGGTCAGTTCTGGACTTACATCCCCATGGACGGTCATAGACAGGCCGCTCATGCCCCCTCAGGTCTGAAGGCCTGCTAGAGATGGACGGTCGGTAGGGTGCCGCTGGAAGGGATGTGCGGTCTGGAACTGGCCGCAGGACAGACATGCGGTTGGTATCTGGCCGCACATACCATGGAAACGATCAGAGATAGAAACCGTTAAACGGTCCACGACAGGCCGCCTGTCTTGGATGTGCGCTCTATCGTGTGGCCGCACAAGTCCAGATAGGTCGCTGCCCTTTCGCCTTGCTCGACTCCGGCGAGGTTTCTAGGGTCAGAACTAAAACATGGAATTCGCACGATATAAAGTATTATATTTGGGGCTTTTACTACCAAAAGAAAGAGCACAGAAAACTCTATGTGATGCATGAATCAATTTCATATTTACTCTCTTAAGTCTCTACTTAAATCGAAGAGGAACAAAGTTAACCCTAATTTGACATGCTTCTACTAAACCTCAAAATACTCGCAGGAAACTACATGATATTTGGGGCTTTATATACCAAAAGAAATAGGACTTGATGCTGAACATTTTGATATATTACTTGAGGTTTGAGCCCGAGAGAACCTACCTCAATCAGGGAAGAAAGGAAGAAAAAGGAGGAAGATGCGCTAGGTACCCCACGTCGGAGATCACTGGAATTTGCCCTCGTCCAAGGTTCTCATCGGCCGCCATAGCTTCCAAAAGAAACTAGGGTTCCTAAGGAGCATTTTTATAGGTCGCACATCTTCTAGAGTGTTCTATGCAGGGAGATTTCGTACACGCAAGTCGGGTTAATGTGAACGCCGCCGTAAAAGTTGACTCGATCCAAACTCCACCGATTGCATCTCCTAGGGTTAAGGTTTCGAGAGATTAAGAGAGGGGAAATAATCGTCTCATCTTGGCCTTTCATTTGCCACTGGTTTGGGCTCATTTGATGGAGTATTGGGCTCGAATTTCGCGTTTCAAGGTATGGTTAACTAAGTGTTTAATTTGGGATTAATCCACTAATTCGGCCTACTTACAGATTTTATTTGGATTGGCCACAGAAGACAAGTTTGTTAAACGTGATATCCTCTACAAGAATATATTTTTTCTGGATTTTTATAAAATAGTTGAAATATAACTTATTCTATTATTAAGGACTTATTCTAATTAATTGCTAATTAATTTTTTGAAAACAAATCGGGGTATTACAGCAGTAATAATTGCCTGTCGGGTCTCTTCACTCAGAGAGAGGATTTCCCAGATAGTGAATCTTGCCGGGAGCTTTTTCAACAGCTTGACTACCCGACTTCCTGCTCGGACATTGGATAGCTTCATTTCTTCTGCCCACCTGGACTTGGAAGAGTCTTGGACTGTGGCCCTTGACGGGCCTGCTTCATCAGACTCAGGGATTGCACCCTTTTGCTTGGGGTCGCCTCCTTGCTGTCCCTCACTGGATGCCGCTGGGCAAGCTTCTGCTTCCTCCGGTAATTCGGAAGATTGTTGGAATTACAGGTGAATTCCCTCAGTTGCTAGTTCGACCTCCCGGCGTAACTGCTTCCCCTTTGACATCTTCACAAATTCCAGGAAGGAAGGAGCGGGAGTGCTACCCCCACTCTGGTTGTATAAGCTTGACGGAGGAGGGATCTGGACTCCCTTAACCTCCGGAGGGGGTATTTTACAGGGTTGTTCCCCCCTAATGATAATGTTGTGATTGGCGTGGTGGGCGGTGGACGACCCCATCTTTGACCTGACCAGGTTGCATGTGCAGCAGTTGCAGCTTTGGCCTGACTTTCCTTGGCAGTAGGTGTAAAGCATATCTCTTCTTCATCCTCCTCACCAGGCAAATTGAATAGAGCAGAGAGGGTGTTGCAAGAAAGGATTACACCCTTTGTAGCCTTGTTGGCCCTTCTTTTATTTCTTCGTCTTCTTTTCTTTCCTTCAGCTGGCGCTTACCCCCAGAACAGGCTGCCATCCTTGTCTGATGCTTTGTCAGCTTCCTCTTCTTACTTCAGTGAAAGCTGCTCTAGCTCCTGCCATGGGACATGGTCCCGTACTAGTAAAGGTTCCAGCTCAGGCTGTACATATTCATCTAGCCCATTTATGTAGTCCTGTAGCCGTCGGGCTTCTGGACTAATCTCCTTGACTACCGGTAATGGAGTCTGCCTCCTCCGGTTATGGGTAGGTATTCTAATGATTGCAGGTGGGTTGGTCCACACTGGTGTTGGCACTGGCGAAGGGGGTCATGGTGTGATGCCACAAATATGTGCCCCCGCTATTGGGCGAGACATGCCCTTCTTCTTGGTTCTTGCAGGGACTTGCTGCCATCCCTCTTGTTCTTTCATTGGGGCCAGAAAGCAGCCTTCATAGGTGTGCTGAGTACTGGCTTCTACGGTCTCCTCAGGCAGTGCTTGATATAGAGAGACCATGTTGACGGCGACTCTTCTTAGAGGCGCCTCATGTGGTTGTGGAGGGTCAACCTTGTACTCCCCCAGCTCTATCTCTTCTTTCTCTATCATGCCTTCGATAATATCCTTGAAAACATAATAGTCTTCAATCGGATGCCCTAGCATCTGGTGGTAGGGGCAACATCTTGGACTGTCTCTTCTCTTCAGGTCCTCCGGCCTCTTTGGCTCAGGCAGGGTGACCTTATCATACTGGGTAACCCAGTCAAACAAGATCCTGGTCTTCTCCTCCGGGAAAGAGTAGGCCTTCTTCATCTTGTCCCGGAGTGACGGGCATTCTTTGCCATCCTCGGTCTTAGTAGGTTGAGGAGCAGCCGTCTTCTTGCCTTTATCTTTTTGCTGTTCAAACACCTTGATATCAAGGGCGTTCGCTTCTTTAGGTGCCTGGCACCGCTCTGCTGCCTTACCTTTTTGTGCAGTGGCAATATTGGATGTCGGGGTAGGTTTTGACAGGAAGACTTCTACCTTGGCCATAATATTATTCAGGCGGTCGAACGATCGAATTTTCATACCAATCATCTTTTCCAGCACCTCTCTCCTGAGGTTCTGCTTGCAGATCTGTACAGCGTCCTCCTGGTACGGGGGCCGCTTGCATCTCATTCTAAGATTCCTCCATCTCTTGATGTAGTTAAGGGTCGTCTCATCTGCCCTTTATTTTGTTGAATAGAGTTTAGCAACTGTGACCTTCCTCTCCGTGACATGAAATCTTTCCCTGAACATCCTCTGCATGTCCGACCAGTCGCTGATCGACCCGGCCGGAAGGCTGGAGTACTATTCAAATGCGAGCCCCATGAGTGAGGACCCGAAAAATATCAGCAAATATGACTCGTCGGTGGCTAGGTCACCCATGACGGTCATGTAGTAGGCGACATGTTCTTTTGGGGATCCCTTCCCGTTGAACTTATCGAATTTTGGTGGCTTGTTGATCCCAGAAGGGAGCCGCTTGGCAGCATGATGCGGCGGGTATGGAACCCTGTATACATCGAATGCAGCATAGTCGCCTTCACTTCTTTCAGCGAGCTTCAGCTCGATCATTCTTTCCACCATCATCTTGTTCATGACGGTCGGATCAACCGGTTCTGGGTAGAAATGCGACGGTTGCAGGTAGGGAGTGACTAGGGTGGTCGCCTGCGGAGGAGGACGCAACAGTGGAAGTGTCTGGTGCTCCTGTGGTAGTACCGACAGCATCAGCGGCTGTGGTGGGCGCTGCTGAGTCATCGCCAAGCTCGGTTCTGCCGGTTGAGGCGGAGTGTAGAGTGGTGGGAAGTCATTTTGGTTGACAGCTCCCCGGGATGACACGGCCTGTATATCAGGCTACTTGGATGCCAAAGACTGCTCTGTCTTCTCCATCAATTGCTTCTTCAGCTGCTCGATCTCTTGGCGGTACCTTTGGAGTACCATCAGTACGGCCGGGTCCATAGCTACAGTGCTGGGAATAGTCTCTGTCGTCTCGCCAGGTGCACCCTCAGGTAAGATGTCAAGCAAGACATCTTCTTCTTCTTCTGCCGTTACCACATTTACGGTGAGAATAATGGCCTTATCATGTTGTTGGAAGTGTGCCAGGGTTTGCTTTCCCTGGGTTGCCACCAGCTTCTCCTTTGCGGCTTCCGCCCTTCGAGTACTCGGCCCCGGTCTTCCAGCCAGCAGGGCCAGCTCCTGAGGCTCCTCAAGCAATCTTCCATAGTAGCCAGACACCCCAGCCATGTTTCAGGTGAAAATCTACATCCTTCTTCTCTGTCTGCAAACCCTCCTTCTTGCTTTCTCCAGGAAGGTGAGCCTTTCAAATACAGAGACTCTTCTCCTTTCCCCCTGATGGGGAGTAGCTTCATCGGCTAGAATATCCAAGCCGTCTTCATACCCGTTGTCATCGATCGATGACGTCATTCTTCTATCTTCTTCTTCTTCCACTGCCATTGATGAGCAGTAGTCTTCTTCAGCCATGGCTGCTTGTAACAGCCGTTGTTGGCCCAAAGAGGGGTTACCTAATCCCCTAAAATAGCTTCTGACCAGATTGGTAATTTCTTCTTGCCCTCGGCCTTGATGTAGGACCGGGGATAGTTGTCGACCTCCCATTGGAGGGATGTAAGCGAGCCGAGCTCTTTCGGAAGTTTGCTGAAATCTTCCTCCCGCGGCGGGGATGTTGGCCTGTCGGGCGCAGGCCCTAAAGCTTCCACGGCGTGGAGGGTCCACAACCGTCTCTTCCTTCCTCGGGGTAAGGCCCCTCATCTTGTTCTTGTCTGCTCCGGTACATCTGGAGCGGTGTTGGACTGGTGCATCTTGGTAGGACGACTGGACCTTCTTGGGGACCCAAACCTGCTTAAATCTTCTTGGCTCGGGAGCCAACCCTCTCTGGCCATGGCGGCCGACTTCTTCCTCCTCGGCTCTCCTTCCGGAAAGAGCCTGATAAGAGTTGTTGACTAGTACTGTGGGGATCACCCGATCCAGACTCACTCGAGCTGGGCGTCCATCTAGAAAGATGCGGACCCCCCCGACCAGCATGGACTTGCCGGACATGGAGAGATGTCCGGTCACAGCAGCAGCAACCTTCCTTCGGGGGTTCCGGTGCCGGCGCCTCCCGAAATTCTTGGCAGGGACGGGGTCGGCCCCGTGAGCAATATGATGCACCATGCAGCTGGCGACCTGAATTGAGCTCGTGGACGTGCCAGCATAGCGGTGTGCCTCTGGGGCCCCGACCTTCTCTGCAATCTTCTCCTCTGTAGGCTCTGAGGGTTCTGTCTGCAGCATATCGGCGAAGGCCAACCCCAAGAAGTTGGGGAAGCCTACAGCTGGTGGGAAGGAGCAGAAGACCATGGGTACCGCTAGGTAGCCGTGTTCGGAGTGGCCGGCGACGATCGCGGGGCCGAAGCCAACACCGGTGAGTCCCGCTGACATCATCGTTCACCAGGGACAAATAGACGAACAGTCAGTATTCTTGGGGGAAGCCCTCGAAGGGCATCCTCTCTTGGCAAAGAGATGAAGGGAGACTAAAGTCCCACCGGGCGTGCCAGACTTGTGGGGATGGATTTTGTTCTTGGTTTGTTAATTATTTATGTGTATGGCTTTATTTATTCATTAGCCATTTTTATCAAGCGTGCCAATCACGTTCGTGACAAGTTTATTGTGCGCTCGATCTGACTCGGTCAGTCGATTGTGAAGTTCGTGTCGGGACTCGGAGTCCGCCATACTGTAAAGGTTATGACGTTAATTACGCCCTCTAAGAAAGAGGACAACCCTTGATTAATTACCAAGAGAGGATGCCTTGAGGGCAAAACAAGATAAAACTATGATGCCGACTTCATGAGCAGGATATAAAATACGTGTAGATAATCATGCGATACAAGTTGTGATAATGATGTACGGAACAAATCCGGCAGCATATCCCCTTATCTTAGTCTATGCTAAGTGGGAATATAAGACATCCATCCACGGAGTTCCGAGATGGACACCAAAGGAAGGATGGGCGTAGCCCGAAATCCAAGAGGATCTAAGTGCAGCGGGACAATGTCCTTTGTCATGGTGTTTGTTGATATCCCCTTAAGAGTACATTGGAGGGCATGCAGTAGCAAGACTCCAAGGGCCAACGGTGTTAGCAGAAAACATTGCAGTCAAACGATACAATGTGGGGTAAAACCCCGCTAATTTAGCTCCTTTGGACTTGGATGAAGAATCATGATCCCTCGTGATATGATGAAGACTGGCATGATGGCCAACGGAGGTTAGGGTATCAGGTTTAGACTGGTTATAGGCCCAGTAAAGTTGCTGGGAAGTTGAGTGTTTGAGTGGTAGCTAGTGTTAGGATGAACCGGTGCGGATGGGGTCCCGACACGAGGATGAAACGGTGCGGTGGGGGCCCGGCGCGATGATGAACACGGGGGGTTATCGGCAAGATGCTCAATCGGCATGGTTGGCTCTCGGCGCGCCCATCACCCGGTGCCAAACTCGCACCGAGAGAGGGTTGCGCCGGGAGGCATATGGCATCGATGAAAGAAGCCTTTGAGCTTTGTGTGGTCGTGGGTTTTAGGTGGATTCTATTGAGGGGATCTCTTATGTTCAATGAGGGTTTCATGGGCACACAAATGGTGACATTCAGATAGGCTGGAGGGTGGGGGGGTAAACTCATCCACATAAGGTCTAGGAAGACCATGTAACCATAATGATTGTGTTCCCCTCTTACAGTGAGCAGAGAGGCGTAAGATGGCCTTTCTCAGGGCTTTTGCCACACCAAGTGGGGTGGATTCATCGATTTAATAAAAACTTCACACGATACGATAAAGTAAAGACCGTCAATAAATTTTGGCAGCATCTCCCCTTGTTTTGGACTGTGCCAAAAGGGGAGTATAGGTCATCCACCCACGGAGTGCTGGGATGAAAGCCAAAGGAGAAATGGGCGTAGCCCGAGATCCAAAAGGATCCCAATCTGATGGGACAGTGTCCACTTATCGTGGGATTTATTAATATTCCCTAGATAGCCGACGTAGAACATGCAGTGGCAGAACTCCTCAGGCCAATAGGGTTGCAGAATGTAAGGGGGGCTAACCCCGTAGATTTAGCTCCCATGAAGGTCGAATGAAGGCTATTGCTCCTCCTCGGGGTAATAGGGTCTTATAACAATGGATCATAGGGCTCAGAATTGTTGAGGGCATCGGCACGAGGCTATTGACATAAGTGGAGATCGGTGCGACAAAGAAGACGGGTCTCGGCACAATGGGAATAGCTCAAATGGCGCGGGCAGCACTCGGCGCGGAACTCGTGCTGAGGGAGGGCCTCGTCGGGAGGTTCAAGGATCAGGGTTTCAGAGGGTTTTTAAGAGAGATGATGCGTTGAGGATTTCAGAGGCTTCTTGAGGGTTTTGAAGGGGGTTTATTCTAGGACTTTGAGGTATTTTACCTAAGGGTCTGAGATCTTTTTATTCAAGGGATTTTGAGATGGCCCGAGAGGAATGACATTATTCCAAGGAGATGGGGGCTTCCACTCTGGAGACTCACTGGGGGCCAGATTATAGAGGAAACCTTATGATATCTGATTTGAGCATATCCCTCGTCCTCTCATGAATGAGAGGCCATGAGATGGACAGTCTCAGGCTCTCATCGGGATTGTGAGGTTGAAAGCACAGGAACGATGCGATAGAAATCATCCGTTTAATCGGAGGGGCAAGCATGCATCGGAACCAAATCCATTCACACCGACTGACAGCAGACTTCAGAAAGGCGAAGAGGAAAAGAGATAACTCTAGAGCCTCGTACTTAGTTTTATTGCAGAGAACACATACACATTGAGTACAGAAGGGAGAATCAGACTAAAAAAAAAATCTTAGATGCAGACGACCCCTTTAACCACAGGGTTACATTGGCATTTGATGCTAGTGAAATAACATCATTCGGAAGCAGACCAAAAGAAAGGAAAATATATCTAAATAAAAGATGGGGAAAGGGGAGAATGTAGCCCCTCAGGCCATTTTAGAGCCGATCCCACCTTGAATCTTCTTCTCTGAACTTCTACAGCTCTCTCTCTCTCTTCATATCCCTTAGCGGGCTCTAGGGCTCTCTTTCTTTCAGTGGCTCCTTCTGCCTTTTCATTCTCTATGTGCTCTCTCCGTGTCTGTCCCTCTTCTCCTTGTTTGTCGAAGGTAGCAGCTTTTTATAGAGGGATGGAAATCTGCTCCCGGCACGAGCTCTCCGGCGCGCCCAGCATGCATTATCTCGGCGCGCCTGGCATACAGCCCCTCGGCGCGTCTTACCTTGTATTGGGCTTGGCCCATTCACTTATCACTCGGCGTCGGACGGGGACTCGTCTAATAGGCTTCTTTTCATTTGTCTTGTGGGCTTCTTGGTATATATATTTATTCAACCTGGGGCTTATTTAACACCTTACGTTCACGAACATGTGTGAGGCACTGTGAATCCCATTTCAGGAGAATCAAAATTGTCGGAGGATCCTCTTCAGCAGGCAGATGATTGCCTGGAGTTGTCATAGTTTTTATCAGCCTGACTATCTGAATGATAGCCGTGCTAGGCAGCGACCTAGCCAGCGATGGCTTCAGCCGATCAAGGTGTCAGGGGTAGTGGACCTCTTCTATTCTGATTCTCAGAACTTCTGGGGATGACACAGAAGCCGCACCCTTGATTGGTCTGCAGAGCCCTGAGCTTGCTTTGGCTTCTTCTTTTGCCCATGTATATTTTAGGTGTCAACAGCCTATCTCTATAGTGGGCTCACCTCAGCGGCTATGGGGAAACCTCTATATGGATGTATGCTTCTACTTTCTAGTGGGGTAGACCTCCACCTAAAATTTGACCCATGTGAGGAAGCTCAACAAGCATCTAGAATTTTCTTTAAAAGCCCACTCCACTATATGACGGGTTCACTAGGCTTGTGTGAGAGAGTGGTGAATCGGGTTCCAAATGTGAATAAGAGAGTTGATGGGGACATCAGAGCAAGAGCATTAACATTTTATTTACATTTGTGTCCTTTAGTTTATTTTTATATCCTTGGGAAAGCATATGTGCAATTCTAAGACTTTATAAGCCAATTTGTCATTCCTTAGGATTCTTTGATTTTTTTTGCAAAAATCCAGTAGGACCAGCAAGGGGCCCCCATCTCCTTTCCTATTGGTCCGCCTAAGTCTTTGGGACCATGTGGGGTCAGTCAAAGGTCTAAGGTGGACTTCTAGATGGCTTGACCATTCAAGGGGACAATTGCATTAAAAAGTCTAATATTCCAACCCTTAAATTCCAAGATGCTTCCCTCTTATAATATAGTTTATCCCATGTTGTATTTTTTATTTAATTTGGTCATTTGACCACATGGGGAAGAAAATCCCCTCTCTCCCACGAAATTTCCAGCCCCCCACCCCTTGTCATTCTCTATATAAGCCAATGTATAGTGTCATTAGATATTTCAATGAAGAATTAAGCATTTTTGCCAAGAGCAAGCCCAAGGGCACCCCTTGTGTCTCTCCTCCCCCTCTTGCAAATAGATTTCTACTGAATCTTGGGTGTGAAGCCCTCTCCTACATTCTCCTTAGCCCCTCTGAGTTCTTCTCTGCCACCGCCGTTCGAGCCGCCATCGCGCCGCCACCGCCACTCGTCGGAGTTCTGTCTCCATCAGGACAAAATCTCACCTATGAAATTTTATCTTTTTTTCTGGTTGTCTGTTCTTGCCCTAATTTTGAGTGTTTGTTCTGTCCATCTCCGTTAACCTCTAGTTCAAATTTCGTGTCATTTGGAAGTCATTTGGTATTTTTCCACATTTATTGTTCTTCCTCCTATAATCTGCCATTCTACAGATCTACGGGATAGAGTCACATTGTTGTATTTTTCCCACCCACTTATAAATTTCCAAAAACATCACAAAAATTCCTCAGTGTTCCTCACATATACCCCCTTCCACCATAATATTCTTGGAGTCTCAAAAAATCATTTTCCCTTCGGTCAAAGGTCAGTCTCACGAAAAACATAGTCTGTCCTGTGTATCTGTCAGTCCGGGTCAGAAAACAAAACAGTGTTACAGTCATTCTCATCTTCAATCCATTCGGTGGATGGATCTGTGAGAAATATATGTTGTAGTTCTGTGAGTGCTCTTTCTAACGGTACCAGCCAAACGCCTCGATCGACCTCCGGATCTGAGCATCATAATTTTTGCAGCCGAGACGTGCAGATATGTTCCTTGTGCAGGTCTGAAATCATAGTCCGGGAATAATTCGTGCAAAATTATCAAATGTCAACTTCTAGAACCGCCACTTCAGGGAGTCGATCAGGGACATCCCGCCATCGTTCCAGCCCAACGGCACCTTCAGAAGACCTCAGGAGGGTGACATTCCTTTGGAAACCGCGCCTTGCTGTCCAGCGAGTTAGAACCGAGTCGCCGCAGGACCGAGTCGAACCAGCAAGCCGAGTTCATGCCGTACGAACCTCCAGGTTGCTGCCCGTCAACCCAGGGTCGGTCCTCCCGGGCCCCACTTGTATCCCTTTACCTCCCTACGTGGAGTGGGCAATAAAATTCACAGTTGTAATTAACTTTTTACTGTTGTTACCGGGAGTTACAGTAATTGGCCGGGATCGTCTTCCCCACGCCCGAAGCGTGGATGTAAACTCGTCCCCACTCTTTATCACATTTTACTTATCTTGTATATCTTTGAATGCCGCTGTGAGTGTAGGTTCCTAGCTATATATATATTGTTATCACCGCTGCGAGAGTGAGTGAGTGTACCGTCCCGTGACTCGACCCGAGTTAACGCGGAAAGGCCGATACCCGAGACTCACGGCCGGTTTCTCAACCGCGCCCGGTCCCACGTCTTCCCTCGCTTAGGGGCGATCGCGAGCTAGAGTCCCAGGTCACTTGTCCGTCCCGCATCAATTTGGTATCAGAGCGCCAGTTGAGTCTAGGGTAGTCATTTGCAAAACAAAACAAAAAGAGTCGTTGTCTAAGTCGTCTAGGTTGCATTTGCATACCATTAATTGGTATATCAAAAGGTGTTGTCCGAACATTAGGCTACGCCTATCGGGAAGGTCGCACACTTGCGCGAGTGATCTTCAGATCGATTATCTCTGCCACGTACCGAATCTTCATTTAAGTCTAGGGTCCTTAGTGTGCATGCATTCCAACCTTGCGTAGTCAGTCTAGTGTCTTGTCCAAGTGTCGGCATGTCCATCCACTAGTGTCCCCGTGTCCCATGAATTACCAAACGCCCGGATATTATGCATGGTGGCAATACTATCTAAGATGGGAGAACCACCCGGACCACCCCCGTAGGCCTGTAGCCCGGGACTTCTATGGCTCCGAAGACCCAGGTGACTACCTAGAGTGGGAAGCCATTATGGACGACTACTTTGAGTGTTACCTTATGTCCGATCCCGCGCAAGTCGACTTTGCCAAAATGTGACTTTTCTATGAAGCCGCTGAAACATGGAGGGACATCAAGTACTTCCGGGAAGATAGGAGGCTAAGGCCCATCGAGTCATGGTGGGATATGAAGAGAGCACTTAGGAGGGTCTACCTTCCCCGTCCACCTACCTCCAACCACGGGGGTTATACCACTAGCCATCCCCACCAACTCACCCGCAATCAAGTGGGCCACACTCCAACCAACCCCACCCATTCACCCCCATCCAAGCCCTCCAAAGAAACCCTAATCAAGTGGTCCGCCCAGTCACCTCCCACCAAGTGGAAGCCCCGCTTCTAGTCGAGCCTAGGTCCACACCCGAGCCGAGAGACGAGGAGCGAGTCCACCAAGAGGTTCCTACTCCAACCCACACCTTTGATGAAATCGAGAAAATATTTTCGGATTTGTTGGAAAGGACACGTGCCTCTTCACCACCCGTGAGTGCTCCTTTGCCACCCTCTACTCCCGAACTTTATTCGGAACCATCATATTGGGAGCCACCAAAGCCCGAGCCACCCGTGTTTCTAACGGGTATGCTTTTCATAGTCGAGCCGCTTCTTAGCTGGCTCAAGGATGGCTTGGTCCCACTTCTTTACCCATCCATGGACCCCACCTTACCTCTAATACCCGTCAACTCCTATCATACGACATTCCGGTCTAGTCACCATGTTGACACTTTGGATGACCTTATTGTGGGATTAGACTCGCAATGGAAGTTGACATACTCATTGGCCCGAGGCTTCGACCAACCCACTAGTCTTAGCTTCACCCATCCGGCCTTAGGGTCCATTACCTCCGTGTGCACCGTGGATTGTGTCACCACGGAGATCCTCTTATTCCTCCCCATGTCGGACGAACCTGACTTCATACCCTTTTGCTCGAGGGAGGAATCATACATCTTACATATGATCACCGTCCCACCTACCACAATGCATGAGGGTGACCATCCACACCTTCAAGACTTCTACACGTGGGACCGTGACTTGTGGGAACCCACTACAAAGTGGCATACCTTCTTTGATCCCTTTGATCCATTCTCTAGTGGACCCCTAGACCCACCCTATGTACTTCACTTCTTCAAGGGAGTCCATTACCACACCCCTACCCCACGGGCCGGGTCATCTATACCCACCAAGCCCGTTCTTGATACACCGACACCAGACTCTCCTAGCCCTCTCAAGTCTCCCAAATCCAAAGGGTTGTCCATGCATGACTGAGTCATACTTGGACGTCTAGGTGTTCCCCATGCCATCAATCACCGGTTGCTTAACATGAATGCATGGCACATATTCGGGTGTCATGGTCCACCATCGCCTACGGGTAGGTCGGACTAACATTAGGTTTGTTTAGGATCTTTGTGAGTCTTTGTTTCTTTTGTCTATCGTGTGTTTGTGCATACATCAAGTCGAGTCGGTTTGTACGCTCGCGTTGTTAGTCCCTTTCAAGTTCGAGACTTGTCAGACTTTGGGATCGGTTCTACTTTACATATCGGATCTAGTCACATAAGGGACAAGTGGTGATTCCTAGTGAGCCTTTGAGCCGCTTCCTTCATTTGAGAGTGACTCCACCCCGGAGTGTCCACCTCTAGCCTCCTCCCCAGCAGCGTGTGCATATCGAATCTATATGGGATGAGTAGGTGTCGATTACTTGGAGTGGAGCGTACTCTGCGCTTCCAGCTTCGGTGACGCATCCGCCGGAGCTACTCGAGCAGCCACACCCCTTACTCGACGGGGTCGAGTTCTTCCCACCCGGGGAGAATTGATGGGGACATCAGAGCAAGAGCACTAATATTTTATTTATATTTGTGCCCTTTAGTTTATTTTTATATCCTTGGGAAAGCATATGTATAATTGTAAGGCTTTATAAGCCAATTTGTCATTCCTTAGGATTCTTTGGATTTTTGTGCAAAAGTCTAGTAGGACTAGCAAGGGGCCCCCATCTCCTTTCCTATTGGTCCACCTAAGTCTTAGGGCCCTTGTGGGGTCAGTCAAAGGTCCAAGGTGGGCTTGTAGATGGCTTGACCATTCAAGGGGACAATTGGATTAAAAAGTCTAATATTCCAACCCTTAAAGTCTAAGATGCTTCCCTCTTATAATATAGTTTATCCCATGTTATATTTTTTATTTAATTTGGTCATTTGACCACATGGGGAAGAAAATCCCCTCTCTCCCACGAAATTTGCAGCCCCCACCCTTGCCATTCTCTGTATAAGCCTATGTATAGTGTCATTAGAGATTTTAATGAAGAAATAAGCATTTTTGCCAAGAGCAAGCCCAAGGGCACCCATTGTGTCTGTCCTCCCCCTCTTGCAGATGGATTTCTACTGAATCTTGGGTGTGAAGCCATCTCCTACATTCTCCTTAGCCCCTCTGAGTTCTTATCTACCGCCGCCGCCGCCGTTCGAGCCGCCGCCGCCACCGCCACTCGTCGGAGTTCTGTCTCCATCAGGACAAAATATCACCAACAAAATTTTATCTTTTTTTTTTGGGTTGTCTGTTCGAGACCTAATTTTGAGGGTTTGTTCTGTCCATCTCCCTTAACCTCTAGTTCAAATTTCGTGTCATTTGGAAGTCATTTGGTATTTTTCCACATTTATTGTTCTTCATTCTGTAATCTGTCATTCTGCAGATCTATGGGATAGAGTCACCTTGTTGTATTTTTCCCACCCACTTATAAATTTCCAAAAAACTCACAAAAATTCCTCAATGTTCCTCACATATACCCCCTTCCACCATAAATTTCTTGGAGTCTCGAAAAATCATTTTCCTTTCGGTCAAAGGTCAGTTTCAGGAAAAACATAGTCTGCCCTGTGTGTCTGTCAGTCCGGGTCAGAAAACAAAACAGTGTTATAGTCATTCTCATCTTCAATCCGTATGGTGGATGGATCTGTGAGAAATATATGTTGTCGTTCTGTGAGTGCTCTTTCCAACGGTACCATCCACGCCTCGATCGGCCTCCGGATCTGAGCATCATAATTCTTGCAGCCGAGACATGCAGATATGTTCCTTGTGCAGGTCTGAAATTACAGTCCAGAATAATTCGTGCAAAATTATCAAAAGTCAACTTCTGGAACCGCCACTTCAGGGAGTTGATCAGGGACATCCCGCCATCGTTCCAGCCCAACTGCACCTTCATAAGACCTCAGGAGGGTGACGTTCCTTTAGAAACCGTGCCTTGCTATCCAGCGAGTCAGAACTGAGTCGGCGCAGGACCGAGTCGGACCAGCAGGCCGAGTTCGTGCCGTACGCACCTCTAGGTTGCTGCCCATCAACCCAGGGTCGGTCCTCTCTGGCCCCACTTGTAGCCCTTTACCTCCCTGCGCGTGGGTAATAAAATTCACGGTTGTAATTAACTTTTTACTGTTGTTACCGGGAGTTACCGCCGGGATCGTCTTCCCCACGCCAGAAGCATGGAGGTAAACTCACCCCCACTCTTTATCGCATTTTGCTTATCTCGTATATCTTTGAATGCCGCTGCGAGTGTAGGTTCCTAGCTATATATATATTGTTATCACCGCTGCAAGAGTGAGTGAGTGTACCGTCCCGCGACTCGACCCGAGTTAACGCGGAAAGGCCGATACCCAAGACTCACGATCGGTTTCCCAACCGCGCCCGGTCCCACGTCTTCCCTCGCTTAGGGGCGATCGCGAGCTAGAGTCCCCGGTCACTTGTCCGTCCCGCATCAAGAGTGGAATGGATAGAGCACCTAAAGGTGATGCCTAAGAACCTCTTCACATGTGCACCGGGATTCCTCAAGACTCAACACATCTGCACAAGGCTCTCATCTGGCGTGGAGCTTCGGCTAGTGGGCGCCACCGAGCTAGTCCTCTGCAACTCTCACCGGTGTCTACCACAACTCGGCCTCCCACGCAACCACTTGGAAGAGGCATCCCACCTTCCACCTATCAAGAGGAGGGATCTTGGTTCCAATGAAGATGAAGAGAAGATCAAGACAATCCAAGCCATATGGAAGATCAACAAGCTTCATCAGCCCATAGAGAGGATTGAAGAAGATAAGGACCAATGGAAGTCTTATGTAATAGCTCTTAGGGGAAAGAGACCCAAAGTGGCTCATTGATGTAACAATACTTTTCTTTTAATGAAATAAAGGAATTTTTCTCAATTGTGCCAAAAGAAAACATTTTTTCATGATCAATTCTCCCAAATTAAAACGTTTTTGTTCCTCTGTACTGAGCCACGACAGGTAACACGTCGTCAATTCTTTAAACGACACCTTCCACAATGTCGTCAATCATTATAAATCAATATTCTGGAAAATAATGAATCTAATAAAATTCCCAAGATTGACGCCTTCGCAAGCAGGTGTTGATTATATGACGCCCCCCAAATGGGTGTTAATTCCTTTAAATTCTTTAAATTCTCCTTCAAAAATTCCCTTAATTTCTTCAAATGACGCCCTGATGAAAGTCATGCCTTAACGAACTGACGCCTCTCGCGTTGTTGTCAATTCAAAACAGTAATCATTACACTTATATCATCAATCAAATCCTCATTAATGCTCTGACGACATTTCAATTCCCCATGCAAAATGTTAAATGACGACGGTCATGCTGTCGCCAGATCTTGAAATAACGCCTTGACAAAAGCCGTCAATCATACAAATGACGTTATGTCCTAGGGCGTCAATTCTTTTCAAACGTAACTGCCTACTTTCCCTCTTTTCTTCTCCTTCCTTCGTTTACACCCTTCCTTCCTTTCTTCCTTTGTTCTTTGCTATAAACCCTAACCGAGCCCTAATCCTCTCTTCTCATCTCTTCCCCCATTCTCACCATTCCAACCCTATCCCTATGGCTGGCCCCGGCAAATGACAAAGGGTCACGGCCCCCTTCTTCGTCGACCTGGGTGACGATCAACCCGCCGAGGAGAAAGCTCCTCCTGCGGCGGCCGAGGACGCTCCGGCGGCGGAGCATGGCGGAGAAGAAGAAGCTGCAGTAGAAGAACAAGGAGGACGAGAAGAAGAAGGCAAAGATGAAGATGATGGCGAAGAAGAAGACGAGGACGGTGAAGAAGACGAGGACGGTGAAGAAGATGGCGAGGATGATGAGGAGGAGGATGACGAGGAAGAAGAAGAGGAAGAGGCACCAGTAGCGGCAGCAGCTCCAGCAGCTCCCCGACCTCGGCAACCACTCCATGGAGGTCTAATGGTGCCGCAGCAATGCAAGGTAGGTCCTTTATCCTAGCCGTTCCATTCACTTCATTTTATTTTTCATTTTTATCAAATTTCCCTAGCCCTCGGTGAAGGGAAATGATGAACCAATAAACCAGTGAAATGACGCCCCTAGGGGTGTCGTCAATTCAAACGATGACCTGGCATAGGTCATCAATTCATTTTTGTTATTATTTTTCTGAAAATAGATAATTCATGAAACCACGCCCTGAGCCATGTCGTCAATTAAAAAATGATTTTTATTTATCATTTGCTGTTATTTTTCTGCCATTTTTATTTTTAATACATTCTTTGTTTTATTTTCTTTACTGCCGGTTCGAAACCCCTCATGAAATAGCGCCCCCCATCGGGGCGTCAGTTCATAAACTGACGGCCACAAGGTGGTCGTCAATTAATATTTTTATTTCTGACAAATTTTTGGGAAAATCAGAATACTTAGAAATAGCACCCCCCATCGGGGCGTCAATTCATAAACGGACGGCCACAGGGTGGTCGTCAATTCAGAAAATGAATCAAATTAACAGCAAATGAATTTCCATTAGCAAAAATGAATATATTCATGTTCTTCTATTTGGCAGGGATTGATGAGGACTCGGATCTCATGGGTCCAAGTCCGAGCGGCTTACTATGGACTACCAGATTTTCAGAGGGCTAGAGTAGAGGCCATGGGGTTCGGACCCTTCCTTAGCATAGAGCATGTCCGCCCCGACCTACCCTTGATCCAGGTCCTTAGGGAGAGATGGGATAGGACTAGCCAGGCATTTCTGATGCCGTGGGGACACATGGTTCCGAGCTTGGAGGACGTCGCCCGGATTGCCAGGTTGAGAGTAGATGGGGAGGCAGTGAGCGGAGTGACCCTTCCCGATTATGGTGAGTTGGCCCGGAGATTGCTAGGATTACAGACGATAGCCGAGACACCTAGGGAGTGCAGGACCATCTACCGCACAGATCTTACCATAGCTATGGGGTTAGGAGATTCTAGGCAGAGATCAAGGGAGTCCTTGGAGTAGTTTTCACAGAGATTGATAGGGAGAGCCCGGGCTGCCTACTGCCAGGACCCAGCTCAGAGGGAGTGAGTTGACCGAGACTTGAGGCGATTTCTATTCTTGATGTTGGGGAGGCTGATGCTCGGCACGAAGGGAGATATCATCAACTACAGATTTTTGGGCATCCTCGAGGACTCAGAGAGTGTCGGCAGATACGCGTGGGGAGCCGCCCTGCTGGCGTACTCAATGGCCGATCTGTCCACGGGGACAGGTCGAGAGACGACTGTCAGTGGCTTTTCACCTTTTCTTCAGGTATGCACGTCCTTTTATCTAAATGCTTATGATTATGATTATGAATATGAATGTTCACTAATGCAATTGATGGATGCAGGTGTGGAGCCACTTATACATGCTGATGGAC
Organism: Amorphophallus konjac; assembly: GCA_022559845.1. Classification (NCBI taxonomy): domain Eukaryota; kingdom Viridiplantae; phylum Streptophyta; class Magnoliopsida; order Alismatales; family Araceae; genus Amorphophallus; species Amorphophallus konjac. Next base: position 71,507,991 of record CM040120.1, read on the forward strand.
CGCGTCGACCCCCGACCCGGGGATGAGGGGGCGTTCCCACTAGCACGATGCTGGTTGCCACTTGTGACTGGAGTGCCACACGCCTACGAGTTTCGTGTTGTTCGGCGGGAGTTCCGTGACTACCCCGCCTCACTGGTACGTATGTTAAATATGATGCAATTTCTTTATTTCCTGCTTTATGAAATATGATGATATGAATGCATATGATGATATGAATGTGGTGAATGCAGGTGGTCTGGAGGCCCTACCAGGGTATGACAAAGGAGGGCTAGCCTTGGGTTGTAGCGGGCCGACCTCGCTTTGGGCATGAGCTTTGGGTTCATTACATGAACGAGATCGAGCCGCTACGGCTCAGACTGGTGATGAGGACCCTTGGCCTACACCAGTAGTGGGTCGAGGTTGGAGTGCCCCGCGGGATCGGGAAGAAGACCCGAGGGCACACGAAGGCGACCGACTGGAGGATCCAGTTCCAAGACCAGTACGACGACTGGCTGCGTGGCGGGACACGAGTCACCTCACAGGCGGCAGACAGCTCCGAGTACCTCCGGCGCTACTGGGAGGTTTACGTCGATCGACCCCAGATGAGGGTCAGAGGGGTATGTATGAATGCATTTTTTTTGGTATTTTTGTGCAAAGGATATATGTTTATTATGTAACTAATATGTAATGAATCAAGGATGCACGGGATGTGGCGGCGATGGACATGCAGGTCCACCTCCACAGCTTGGAGGCCCAGTTGGCGGCGACGCGGGCAGACTTGGAGACCCTGGTGAGTGCAATTATCTATATGCAAAATGATTCCTAAATTATTAATGATTAGCCACTGACAATCTTAATGAATGCAGCGTGCCCAGCAGGGAGCGGTGGCAGGAGGCACAGGAGGGGCTTTCAGCTCGAGGGACCCAAGCATCGTGGTGGATTCCTTGGAGGGATTGCTCGCTGGAGCAGTGGCATGGGCCGAGGCGGCAGAGCGCGACCTCGCCACACGGGTAAGCTTAGAACCAAACTCATAAATGCATTTGATTTTTTATCATTATGTGTGTTCATAAAAACTTGTGTTTTACAGACCGAGGAGCTTCGAGCCTCGCTTACTTGTATCGAGGCAGGACAACGTGCGATGGCTGCACGGGTTAGTCAAATTATTTCAAATGCTTATGAAATTGATACCTGATTGAAATGATGCAGATCGCATAGCTACAAGACGCGCTTACCTGGGCTGCTCTAGCTGGCACCGAGCTGGCCATCCACGAGCAGCTAGTCACGGAGCTTCAGGAGGAGCTGAGGCTGCGAGAGGAGCTGCCCAGGGACCTGACCGAGCTGAGGTTCGCCCTCGACATGGAGTGGAGAGAGCGCGCCTAAGAGAGGGAGGAGAGTACGGCGGAGCGATCTCGAGAGAGAAAGGAGCGCACGGCTGAGCGTACTCGAGAGAGAGAGGAGCAGATAGCACGCGAGTGCGAGCTCACGGACCTGAGGACGTAGCTGGGCATTGTACAGGAGAGGCTCCGAGTAACAGAGGAGCGCCTCCAGAGGGGCAGAGAGCGAGCACGGGCTGCGGGACATTCCAACGTGTTTGCCAGCACGATGAACTTGGCCAGTTCCTCGACGCGACAGAGGAACGAGGCAGAGGAGCAGGCTGGAGCCCTAGCTACTTCTCGGGGGTCCATGCCCCCTTCACAGGCCCGTCGCCAGGATGACAGTAAGGTAGAGAGTAGGAGAGAGGAGGGTGGAGGTGAGAGCTAGAGAGAGACACTTATACTCCTCCACCTGCATACTTGTACTCAGATATTTATATATATGAAATTCTGATGTTACCTGAGTTTTGAGCACTTGTGTACTTGAGTTTTCTTTTCCTTTCTTTTCTTCCTTGGCCTACGCCTGTAGTTCACACTTATACAAACAGATTAATTCATCTGTTCGGCTTGGCCCCTTGCTCAATAAGCAAGGGGTTGTCACTAGTTTGACCTTGTTGACGGGTCAAGGGGCCAAACCTTCAATCAATCAAAGTAAATAACAAATATAAGGAAAATGCAACATACAAGCAAGCAGATGCAAACTTGAAATAAAAGATACCCACACAAGAATGCAACCAAGCAAATGACATGATATATTGGGAAGAGCAGTGGGCTTATTATATTCCTTTTTTCTTTTTCTTTTTCTTTTTCTTTTCTCTTTTTTTCCTTTTCTTTTAAAATGACGACCCTACCAGATGTGTTAATCAAGGAATTGACGCCCCCGTCCGTGGGCGTTAATTGAAAAAACATTTTTTATTTATTTTTTTTATTTATTTGAAAATGACGACATGCGGAGTGTCGCGAATCAAGTGAATGACGCCCCCTCATATGGCGTTAATTAAAAAAAAATTCTCTTTTTCAATTTTTTGTTTCCTTTTCCTTTGTGTTTCTTTTTTTCTTTCGAAAATGACGACACAGTGAGTGACGCTACTTATTGAAATGACGCCCCTGAGAGAAGGCGTTAATTAAAAAAAAATGTTTTATTCATTTTCTCTTTTTCTTTTTTCAATGAGGCTGAACATAGCACAGGAGTCTTAAACCTTACACAATCACCATCTTAAATTCATTAATCTTTCTTAAATGATTTAACAACGGGTCAACGTGCTTAATGGCTTGTGCTTTTACTCATATCCTCTCAGGGCCCATCCTTCTTAGTTGGTCTTCGCCATTCTTTGAGCTTAAAACATCCCATGAAGAGAGAAATGAAGAATAAATTGAGGAAGCTCACGAGAGGTTTCGGAGAACTGGGAAGCTTTCCTCCCCTACCCTCATGCCTGTTGGGGTTCGGTCTTTGGCTTAGGGAAATTTTGTTGCTCTTTGCCCTTATTCTTGCATGCTTACGACCAGGGTTTTCCCTGCGGGGACTTTGCCCTCTTGACATACTTTTCTTTTGTAACTTTCTTTCTTTCTTTCTCTTTTCTTTTTCTGTTAACACAAATAAAAACCTAATTGTACGTGGACTTTATAGCATTTTGTTCCCTTTTCGGCCCTAACTTCCACCTACTAGGGCGGCGGGTAGGTTTGGTTAGCCTCTCGTGACTCCTACTCCATCTCGTGAGCCGAAGAGAAGAGAATAGGTAAGGTTTTTACACTCTTAGTTTGGTTCGGACTTTCCTCGAATTTTGGACCGCTTGAGTTTTAAGAGCAAAACGTGTAGTGTGTGTAGGTATTGACCCCAAGTTAAATCATCAAGACCGAAAAATGGATTAGGGATTTTGATTTTTCGGATCTCGCGACCTATGCACTATGCTAGCCTGTAATTTCTTTTTTTTTCTTTTACTTTTTATTCTTTCTTTCTTTCTTTTTTTCTCTCTTTTTCTTTTTTTCTTCTTTCTTTTCTTTCTTCAAAAACTCAAGGGTAGTATTTCTTCAAATAAAGTCCATTCCATGGGTGAGCCTGTTCTTCCCCTTCGGCGTTAACCAATTTATAAGCGTTGCCAGGATAGACATCTTTTATTACATAAGGCCCTTCCCAATTCGGTTGAAGTTTTGAACGAAGTCCACCCGGTTTTACAAAAATTCTTTTGATTACCATTTCACCGATTTTAAATTTTCTCTCAATTACTTTCTTTTGGTAAAAACGTGAAAGCCTATTTTGGTAAATGCGGGCATGCTCAGCGGCGGCCAGACGCTTCTCATCCAAGAGTTCCAACTGAGCAAGGAGAGATTCACGACGTTCATCAATAGAGAACTCCTTGTCCAATTGCACTCTAAGAGAGGGAATAAGAATCTCATAAGGGACTACCGTCTCCATTCCATAAGTAAGGGCAAAAGGGGTTTGCCCAGTAGAAGTACGAATGGAAGTGCGATAGGCCCAAAGAGCTTCAACCAATTTTTCTGGCCAATCCACGAATTTATTAGCCTCACATGTTTTCTTGATGATTTTGATCAAAGTTTTATTCGTTGCCTCTGCTTGACCATTGCCCCGCGGATAATAAGGAGATGAATGATGCAATGCAATCTTATACCTGTTGCAGAGATCTTGAAGGTCCTGAGAGATGAATTGAGGCCCATTGTCGGTGACGATGGTACTCGGGATGCCGAATCTTGCAATGATATTCTTCATCATGAACTTGAAGACGGTTTACGCTTTAATCTCCGCGTACGCTTCCGCTTCCACCCACTTGGTGAAGTACTCTGTAGCTGTGAGCATAAACGGCTTTGGTTTTGTGAGGAGGTTTGAATCACCAAGAGGTCCAATGATATCGAAAGCCCACATGGAGAAAGGCCATGGGGAGGTCATAGGATGGAGTGACGAAGCAGGAGAGTGAATTCTATCGACGTACAGTTGGCACTTAACACGCCTTTGATCAAAGATTGAACAATCCTCTTCTAGAGTGGGCCAATAGAAGCCTAATTCAATGATTTTGTTAGCTAGCATCTGGCTATTGACATGACCACCACACACTCCCGAATGTGCCTCTTCCACGACCTTCCAAGATTCATCATCATCGAGGCACCTAAGTAAGATTCCAGTGAGACCTCTTCTATAGAGCATACCTCCAACCAGGGTGTATCTCTGAGCAACTCTTCTAATGGCTTTCTTCTCTTCGGCTGTGGCTTCCTCAGGATAAGATTGATCCTGGCAATACTTAGCAATTTCATAATACCATGGCTTCTCTTCGTCAGCCAGCTCTTCCTCTAGATCCATCAACATGACCTCTTTGTTCTTGACGATTCCACCTTCCTTAACCTTCTTGAGCACCTCCTCCTTAATACTAAGGAAAGCCATATTCTTAACGGCGGGAGTGAGACACCTTTGAACAATGATTGACTGGAAATCCCTTTCGGGAAGGAAAACCAAGGAGGAAGCAAGAGAAGCAAGAGCATCGGCTAGAATATTCTAATCACAAGGAACATGGACGAAGATTAATTTAGTAAAGAGCTTGGCGTAAGCGGAAGTCAGTTCCTGATAGGGTTTGAGTTTAGGATTGAGCGTGCGACACTTGGTGAGCACTTGGCAAAGAATAAGTCGACTATCACCTACAATCTACAATTGGGTAACACCGAATTGATGAGCGGCCTCCAGTCTGGCCAGAAGAGCCACATACTTAGCTATATTATTTGTAACCGGAAATGCAAGCTGAGAGGCGAGTGGGATAGTGATACCCTCAGGTGATAGAAGAACAATGCCAATCCTCTTCCCTTTTGAATTCAAAGCTCCATCAAAATATAATGTCCACATTAAATTGGACTGATTGACGGACATTAGTTCCTCATCTGGAAACTCCGAGCGAACAGGGTCGAATCTGGGGAGAGGGTGATGAGCAAGATGTTCTGCTATGGCATAGCCTTTAATCACTTTTTGCTGAACGTAGATGATATCAAATTGAGAAAGGAAGCTTTGCCATCGTGCTAATCGGTCAGGGAGAACATTTTTTTTGAGGAGAAACTTGATAGGATTCATACAAGCAATAAGATGAAACTCGTGAGCTAAGAAATAATGCTTCAACTTCTACACTACCCAGACTAAAGCAGCACAAGTCTTCTCCATGGCTAAGTACTTTTGCTCACAGGGGTTGAGAAGCTTAGACAAGTAGTAGGCTGCCCTCTCTTTTCCTTCTTCATCAATTTGCGCAAGGACAACACCTACAGAGTCATCCAGGACAGAAACATAAAGAACAAGTGGTTTGCCGGGAATTGGCAGCCTCAGGACAGGAGGATTGACCAAATAATCCTTTAGTCCGTCAAAGGCTGCCTGAAACTTGTCGTCCCAATTAAATTTTACTCCCGATTTAGTAAGCTCGTAAAACGGCCTACACCTTTGTCAATGCTAGGAGACAAACTGGTGAATAAATTACAACCTCCTGATCAATCCTCGAACTTCCTTCAAATTCTTGGGAAGAGGCATATCTCTTATTGCCCTTGCCTTATTGGGATCAATCTCAATACCCCTCTTACTGACTATGAATCCAAGCAATTTTCCTGACGAAACACCAAACACGCATTTCTTGGGGTTCATCTTCAACTGATACTCTCGTGCTCTTTGCAAAACCTTAGCCAGAACCCCAGGATGCTCAATCCTTGTTCTCGATTTCACTATCAAATCATCAACATACACCTCTATAAAAATGTGGATCATGTCATGAAAAATAGCCATCATGGCCCTTTGGTGGGTGGCTCCGGCATTCTTGAGCCCAAACGGCATGACCACATAACAATAAGTACCCCACGGTGTAGTGAATGAGGCTTTATCCTGATCTTCCTCAGCCAAGCGGATCTGATTATAACCAGAGAAGCCATCCATAAAAGAGAGGGTCTCATACCCCGCCGTATTGTCAATAAGCACATCTATGTGAGGGAGGGGGAAATCATCCTTAGGACACGCACGGTTAAGGTCCCAGAAGTCTATGCAAATTCTAACTCTTCCGTCCTTCTTCATAACCGGGACAATGTTAGCCACCCAATTAGGATAGAGTATGACTCTAATGAATCTAGCCTTATGAAGCTTGTCGACCTCTTCTTTCATCTTGAATGTCATGTGAGGGTGGAAACGTCTTAACCGCTGCTTGAACGGAACGGATCCTGGCTTAAGTGTGAGACGGTGTTCAATAAGCGCAGGGTCCAGACCCAGCATATCTTCATAGCTCCATGCAAACACGTCCTTGTATTCTTGAAGAACTTGAATGAGCGCCTCTTCTTCAGAGGGCGGCAAGTTTTTACTGATGAGGACAATCCTAGGGTTTTCCTCGGTACCCAGATTAATTTCTTTGGTGGGTTCTTGGTGAGGACACGCGCCACACTTCACGACGGAGTACATGGATCTCGCCGGCATCCCTTTGGCTCGGCGATCACTTGGCGGACGAGCAGAGTTATGTTTAGTTATTTTATGCTTTAGGCCATGCTGGGCCTTGGTTTAGTCCCTGCGTGGACACTCTTATCATTATTGTGGACCTTTGTAGGCCAATTGGGGCCAATTAGGCTTCCATTGGGTGATGTTAGGCTTATTAGTTAGGCATAGGGGAGAGTGGGCCACCTTGTGATCCACCTTCTTGGCCCATTTGGGCTGACCACCTTCCCACATGTGATGGCCCATGGGGATTTGCGCCCCCCTCCTTGTGGGCTAGGGTTTGGGTGCCCCCTTCATCTCCTCCAAGAGGTGGAGGTGGCAGCCGCCCCCACTCCTACTTTCTAGGAGTGGGGTGCGCACCCCCCCTTTCCCTTCCCCATCCGACCACCCCATCCCTCCTTTGGCCGCCCCCCTTCCCCAATTCCCTCCTAGAATCTAGGAGTGGTGCGTCCCCCCCTTTCCCCCCCTAGCCAATGTGCGCACCCCCCCTTTCCCCCATGCCACATTGCGCACCCCCCTTTCCCTTGTGGCTAGGGTTTCAACCCTAGCATTCCCCCTCCCCATATAAAAACTTTGTATTTTCTTTGGAGAAGAAATTAATGAATGAAAAAAATTGCTGATTTTCCTTGAAGGTGGCTGTGCCCCTCCCTGTTCCTCCTTGCTCCTGCGACGGGAGCAAGCCTGGGGTGTGACTCCCCATCCCCTCGGTGCGACGCCGAGGTTCCCCCTCTCTTCTATCTCTTCACAGATTCAAGTTCAGTGCAACCAGATCTTGTCTCCAAGAGCTGCGACGACCTCCTCTGTTCTTGGTGACTTTGGGCGACCAGCCCATTTTTAGGTGATTCTTGTACGAGTCGCCGACGGGTGCGAGGTGGTCTCGCCTCATTCGGAGTTCGGCATCACCCGTGGCGATTTTCTTCGTGAGCGCGCGCAGGACCCCCTCTCCCTGCGAGCCTGGTTCTGTTCGCCCCCTTGCAAAAATCCCACGGGACGGACGTCTGCGAGTTTGGACGTGGGATCTTCACCGGTCGTACCTCTCTTCTTCCTCTGTCCAACGCCGCTGATCTCGTCTCGTTCCGACGTCCGAGCTGCTCGTGGCGTCCATTCCCGTGAGGTCGCGCAGGTCTGCCCTGTCCATCCGGCGCCAGGACCACCTGCGGATTCCAGAGCTTGCTGCTCTCAGCCACGACCAGATCTGACCGATTCCTTCGGTCGGGACCTGCTGCTCTGCGTCCTCTTCGTCCTCCAACAAGCGGAGCTCCGTTCGACCTTCGGAGCCACTTCTTCTCATTTTTCCCGCTCGAGCGCGCGGTTCTGGGAGCAGAATCCAGTCGCAACTTGCAGGTGCGCCCCCGGCTTCCACGGACGGAATCTGCGCGCCCCCTTTGGCCGAGGCTTCCTCCCGTGACCTAGCTATGCGCCCTCGCTGACGGAGCCTCAATCGGACACCGGATCTGGTCGTGGGAGCTTTCACTGCCGAGTCGCGCATTGCTGCGAACCTGCCGATCACCGTCTGGACCCTCCTCGCGGCCAACCCGTCATCGAGTGCCGCCCGTCAGCCCATGCATTGACAGCCCCGAATCCATATGTTGTAGCCTGTTATCTCCCTGCGAGGAGTGGGCATTTTTGGGTTGGATTTGTATTATGGTTCACCTTGTGTATCGGGGTTGTCGATCTCGGCCGGGGTTTCTTCCCCACGCCTAGGCGTGGAGGTACGTGCGACGCTCCCTTTGTTGGCATTTGCTTTACTAGTATACTTTCTAGCATGCCGCGTGAGTGTGTGTAGGTTCCTAGCTAGCTTGTTATTCACCGCGTGATTGAGAGTTGAGCACCCATTCCGTGGCCCTAGTCGAGCGCCGAGCTCGGACTAGATTCCCATAGGCGCACGGCGGTTCCTTAGCCGCTGAGATCCCCATGCTTCCCTCATAGGGGCGGTCGTTGGGCTTGGATTTCTTGTTGAGAGATGCCTCCACCCGGAGGAACGCTACGGAGGTCAGCCGCCCGGCTTGCCTTTGGCGTGCGAGTGCTGGCCGCACTTCATTGCATTCGTAGGTCCTAGCCCGTTTCGGTCCCGTCCCGCATCAAATTGGTATCAAAGCTTAGGGAACCAGTTTGTTCTAACAAATTGGGGTCTTAGGTCATTTGAGTCTTTAGGTTGTCTAGGGTGCATTGAGTCTCTTAGTTCATCTAGGTAACCTACCATTGCATTGTCATTTTAGGTTTGTGTCTAGTTAGAGATTTATCCTTGTCTCGTTGAGTCCAGCTCACCGCCAGCCCCATGGTGGTTCCTCGAGCCCACGTGTCAGATTGGTCATCCCTGGTGGCCCAATTCGAGGCTCTTATGGCATGACCCCTAGGTGTCGCCCCTACCACTCAGTCGTCGGGAGACCCGATCCCTATACCGATGACCGAGTCGTTCCAGCGCCCTGTCATGTCCGTGGCGGTCCTACCTAATGGGTTGCATACGGAGATCGACTTCATCAGTAGGGTTCCATCTAATTGGGTCTCACAGGACATTGTTGAGTCTCTCTCTAAGACTGGGGAGATTGTTCTCCACGGTGGCTTAGCTTTTATCGAGTTTCAACGGTGGTTCGGCCCCATTCTATATCACGATGGCGCATGGTGTAAGATCGACACACTTGCTGGTCCATGCATCATTTTAGGGCAAACTTGGTTGGAGGAGAGAAGAGCGACCATCGACCTGGACAGGAGGACCTGCACCTTACACCCATCTCACCTTCCAGGCGAGTTCGTCTTCCATGACGGCGCTGTGCCGACCACCTCCGTGTCGCTAGCCACCCACCCCCAGCGATCCACTCCGCCTCCGGGCTCATGTCCCCCACCTGGGCTTGTTCCGGTGACTTACGAGGCTGAACAGGAGTTGGCTGAGGAGTACCTAACTGAGGTTGAGGAGTTAGGGAGTGATCCCATGGAGCACCCAGTCGTGCCTGAACCTTTGGAGGTTAGGGCCGACACTCTCGGCCCGAGACCCTCGACTGAGGGCCAGGGACCCCTCCACATCATAGAGGACTCTGTTTCCATTCCCGAGAGAGATGCTTCACCGTTAGACCCTCATATAGAGCCATTCTTACCTTCCGAGGGTGAACTGGTCATTGGAGAGTCTTTAGCTAGCTGGCTAAGGGAGGGTCCACTTCTAGATGTCTCCATTCCTTGCTATACACCCATGGGACCAGCCCTCCCAATTGTACCCCTTGACTCCTTTCACACCACTTTTCGGTCCTTCTGCTTTCTTGAAAATGTGAAGGGCTTCCTTAGGAGTTTAGATTGTCAATGGGAGTTGACATATATGTTGACCTTAGGGTCTGACCAACCCTATAGTCATAGCTTTACACTCCCTGCTTTGGGGTCTATTACCTCGGTCTACACCATAGGACATATCACCTCCGAGATCCTTTTATTCTTTCCCATACCCGTGGAGGTTGATTTTGTCCCCTCTTATGGTGTCACGGTCCCGAGGGAGGAACCTAGCTTTCCTTGCCTCCCTAGTGAGCCCCTTGCCCCATATATTAGAGCGCCTGAAGGTGATCCTCTGCACCTGGACGAATGTCGCACATGGGCGAGTATAGTGAAGGGACCTGTCGGGAGGGGTCATCATTTCTTTGACCCATTCGATCCCCTCCCTAGTGAGCCTCTCGACTCATATTCCTTTCCCCACCTTGTCGAGGAGGTCTATTATCACACCCCATCCAGACCTGCTAGTCAACATCTCACCTCGCATACACCCAGGCGCCAGAGTTTAGGAGGCCAGGGACACATGTCTCACTCTCATGTTTCTCCATGTCCCTCATCATATAGGGGTAATGTCATGAGTGAGTTTGGGCAATCTAGTCCCCATGAGTCTACCACATTCAGTAGGGCACCCATGCATGATAGATACAACTTTGGTTGTCCAGGTCCTCCCCGTGTTGTCCAATCATGTAGGAGTCATAGGCATGCTAGGTCTGTGTTTGGATGTCTAGGACCACCACTGCACTCACATAGGTATGAGTCAACACAGCTAGTTCGGAGTCTGCATCACCACCACCTTGAGGCCAGCGACGCACGTTATAAGGAATTAGCTGACGCGCATCGACACACCCGTGAGTTCCAAGAGGGAGAGTACGTCATGATCAGGGTCAGACCTGAACGGTTTCCTTCGGGGGCCGTGAAGAAACTCCAGGCCCGCGGTGCTGGACCCTTTCGAGTCTTGAAGCGAATTGGGTCGAATGCGTATGAGATTGAGCTGCCAGACAACTATGGGATCTGTTCGACGTTCAATGTCTCAGATCTGGTGGCATATCGGGATCCCGCGGTGATTCCCAGTGAGCTTTTTGGGCCCTCCCCTCCTGTTGAGAGTATTACACCTTCTGAGCGTCCACCTCTTCCAGCCCCATTACAGAAACGCGAGCATATAGATTGTATACTGGATGAGCAGGTGACCACGACCAGGAGCGGAGCCTACCAACGCTTCCTAGTGCGTTGGAGAGGGCGCCCTGCCACAGACGACGCCTGGATCACACGTGGAGAGCTGGAGAGGATCGACCCGGACCTGCTGGAGCTCTACTTGAGCGACCGTGACCCTTACTCGACGGGGTCGAGTTCTTCCCACCCGGGGAGAATTGGTGAGGACACGCGCCACAATTCACGACGGAGTACATGGATCTTGCCGGCATCCCTTTGGCTCGGCGATCACTTGGCGGACGAGCAGAGTTATGTTTAGTTATTTTATGCTTTAGGCCATGCTGGGCCTTGGTTTAGTCCCTGCGTGGACACTCTTATCATTATTGTGGACCTTTGTAGGCCAATTGGGGCCAATTAGGCTTCCATTGGGTGATGTTAGGCTTATTAGTTAGGCATAGGGGAGAGTGGGCCACCTTGTGATCCACCTTCTTGGCCCATTTGGGCTGACCACCTTCCCACATGTGATGGCCCATGGGGATTTGCGCCCCCCTCCTTGTGGGCTAGGGTTTGGGCGCCCCCTTCATCTCCTCCAAGAGGTGGAGGTGGCAACCGCCCCCACTCCTACTTTCTAGGAGTGGGGTGCGCACCCCCCCTTTCCCTTCCCCATCCGACCACCCCATCCCTCCTTTGGCCGCCCCCCTTCCCCAATTCCCTCCTAGAATCTAGGAGTGGTGCATCCCCCCCTTTCCCCCCCTAGCCAATGTGCGCACCCCCCCTTTCCCCCATGCCACATTGCGCACCCCCCTTTCCCTTGTGGCTAGGGTTTCAACCCTAGCATTCCCCCTCCCCATATAAAAACTTTGTATTTTCTTTGGAGAAGAAATTAATGAATGAAAGAAATTGCTGATTTTCCTTGAAGGTGGCTGCGCCCCTCCCTGTTCCTCCTTGCTCCTGCGACGGGAGCAAGCCTGGGGTGTGACTCCCCATCCCCTCGGTGCGACGCCGAGGTTCCCCCTCTCTTCTATCTCTTCACAGATTCAAGTTCAGTGCAACCAGATCTTGTCTCCAAGAGCTGCGACGACCTCCTCTGTTCTTGGTGACTTTGGGCGACCAGCCCATTTTTGGGTGATTCTTGTACGAGTCGCCGACGGGTGCGAGGTGGTCTCGCCTCATTCGGAGTTCGGCATCACCCGTGGCGATTTTCTTCGTGAGCGCGCGCAGGACCCCCTCTCCCTGCGAGCCTGGTTCTGTTCGCCCCCTTGCAAAAATCCCACGGGACGGACGTCTGCGAGTTTGGACGTGGGATCTTCACCGGTCGTACCTCTCTTCGTCCTCTGTCCAACGCCGCTGATCTCGTCTCGTTCCGACGTCCGAGCTGCTCGTGGCATCCATTCCCGTCAGGTCGCGCAGGTCTGCCCTGTCCATCCAGCGCCAGGACCACCTGCGGATTCCAGAGCTTGCTGCTCTCAGCCACGACCAGATCTGACCGATTCCTTCGGTCGGGACCTGCTGCTCTGCGTCCTCTTCGTCCTCCAACAAGCGGAGCTCCGTTCGACCTTCGGAGCCACTTCTTCTCATTTTTCCTGCTCGAGCGCGCGGTTCTGGGAGCAGAATCCAGTCGCAACTTGCAGGTGCGCCCCCGGCTTCCACGGACGGAATCTGCGCGCCCCCTTTGGCCGAGGCTTCCTCCCGTGACCTAGCTACGCGCCCTCACTGACGGAGCCTCAATCGGACACCGGATCGGGTCGTGGGAGCTTTCACCGCCGAGTCGCGCATTGCTGCGAACCTGCCGATCACCGTCTGGACCCTCCTCGCGGCCAACCCGTCATCGAGTGCCGCCCGTCAGCCCGTGCATTGACAGCCCCGAATCCATATGTTGTAGCCTGTTATCTCCCTGCGAGGAGTGGGCATTTTTGGGTTGGATTTGTATTATGGTTCACCTTGTGTATCGGGGTTGTCGATCTCGGCCGGGGTTTCTTCCCCACGCCTAGGCGTGGAGGTACGTGCGACGCTCCCTTTGTTGGCATTTGCTTTACTAGTATACTTTCTAGCATGCCGCGTGAGTGTGTGTAGGTTCCTAGCTAGCTTGTTATTCACCGCGTGATTGAGAGTTGAGCACCCATTCCGTGGCCCTAGTCGAGCGCCGAGCTCGGACTAGATTCCCATAGGCGCACGGCGGTTCCTTAGCCGCTGAGATCCCCGCGCTTCCCTCATAGGGGCAGTCGTTGGGCTTGGATTTCTTGTTGAGAGACGCCTCCACCCGGAGGAACGCTACGGAGGTCAGCCGCCCGGCTTGCCTTTGGCGTGCGAGTGCTGGCCGCACTTCATTGCATTCGTAGGTCCTAGCCCGTTTCGGTCCCGTCCCGCATCAGTTCTTCTACTGAGGCTGATGGTTCATCAAATCTCCTCATGCCACTAGCAAAAGTATCAGCCTCATCCTCACATTCTTCATAATCTTCATCCCCCTCTTCAATAGGGTCTTCATCATTCATGATCTCATAGACTCCAAACTCTTCATCGAAAGAGCACACATCCTCACATTCTAAATCCGGTAGAAGTATCGGATCTTCTAGGAACTCGGGAAGAGCTAAGCATGCCCGACATCTTCTAGCTAGATCTAGCAAAAACCTATGGGGAATCTGTCTACTCTTGGCTTTCTTATGAATATCTACCCCAAGACTCTTATTAGAAGAGGAGGGAGAGGAACAAGACGACAAACTAGACGAGGTACCCTGACCTAAGGGAGGAGGAGAAGAGGAAGACACAATGGATACAGGAGGAGATATAGGAGGGACCTCCTCATCGGAGGAGAAAAGAAGGTCCGCTAACGAACCTTGAAAGAGCGGCCCTTGGATCGGGGCACACTCCTGAGCAAGATAGGAGGTCTCCTCAACAGAGATGGAAGATTGGAAAGTTTGAATTTTGGCGTTTTTTTATTCATTTTCAAGAATGAAGCAATGGGAGGAAGAGGTAGGAGACGATGTTGAAATTGAGAGTTTAGAGAAAGATTGAATAAGTGATTGCCCTCGTGGGGTCGTAATGGAGAGTTTGGAAAATTGCTCGAGGTGCAAAGGAGGAATTGGAGAAGCTTGAAAGAAACCTGGAGAACGAGTAATCAAGACCGCGGGCGATCTGGAAATATCGTGGGAAAACAGCTTGGAACACCAAAAGGTGATGAGTGATGGGTGTATGGAATCAAGATAGAAGAGGCCGGCCCACAGCCTATCCACGGTGAAGCCTTCTTCATACGGCACATCTGGCTCCCCAGTGTCTGTATAGTTGCTTAGGAGCTTCCTCTTGTCTGTAATCACCGCTGGCTTTTCAATCAATTCATGAATCAATGGCAGCCATTCCGGATCAGTAGGCATAAACAACCGGCTCAAAGATATAGCAATATCATCCATATCAAACCACCTGTACCACTCGTATTCCGGATCATCCATCTTTCTTCTCTTGAGTGGTCTTAATGACTCCAGGGCTTTGTATGTGGCTAGTGGGGCAATATGGCGAGCAAACTGACGTGCATGAACATCTTGATAGTCTAGCATGCAAGTAACCAATGTGGTCTGCTCGTCATGTTGAATACCTCCTTTTATAAAATGTGTCAATAGGGTCCATGTGAGAGGCTGCCGATCTGTCTTAAGAGTGGAAGTCATGACTGCCCATGGCTCTCTTTCATCTTTGCTCGGCCCTTTGTATCCCGGGCCACCTCGGGGAATCAGTTTCTGATGCTTAATGGGCTTGACCCTGCCCTGGAGGTTAGCACCTAAGCCTTTGCCGGTCCTATACCCCATTTTCATTAAAATGCTCCACCCGAGGGTATTCAACATATTCTTTTTCTTCTTCCCCTTGGAAGGTAGGGGTGACATTAAAGCTGAAGCCGGCTTAGTGACTGAAGGCCTTGACAACTCCTGTCGCGGGTCGGCAAGTTCTAACACTGACAATAAAGGCCTATTGGCTGGCCAAATGGAGGGCACCGACGTTGCTGAGTGTATATCCTCTGGCGGCAAAATGGGCATGCTTGTAACTTTGATAATACGCCCTTTGTGTGGAAATTTTATGTATTGATGATTAGTTGAGGGCACAGCATCAAGCTCCTGAATATAAGGATGGCCCAAAATGCCATTGAATGTTGAGTCCATATCCAAAATATGAAAATCTGCAGTAATTGAGACTGGACCCATTCCCACTTTTAAGGTAATCATGCCCAGAGGTGGCTTCTTAGTATTATCATAGGCTATAACAGTAATGGTGGATGACCGAATTTTACTGTCTGGAATACCGCACATTCTCAAAGTGCTTGGAGGCAACACATTAATAGACGCACCAGTGTCCACTAGGCATTGCTTGACTGCCACTTTATTAATATCAACTGTGATGTACAAGGCATACTTTCTTGCCGGCTTCGGAGCCAACTCATGCTCATGGAAAACAATAGCCGTCTGGTCACTTGCTGGAGTCAAAACTGATGTGATTTGTTCAGCCGGCATATCTTCGTTGACCATCACCTTCTTCAGATACTCTTTTAAAGCTTGCTGGTGAACAGTGGATCTCTTTATCAGTTCTAAAATTGAAATTCTTACCGGGGTCTTATCCAGGTGCTTTAGCAAGTCATATTGTGTGCCCGGTATGGATTCCTGTTCTTGCTCTTGCTCCTCTTGCCCCTGTGCGGGCTCTAACTCCCTTTGGGGAAATACACGATGGAATATCCGTCCACTGCAGAGCACCGTGATTTGTGAAGATCGTGCCTTTGTCGGGTTGTGGGTAGGTGGAGAGTTGGTGGAAGAAGATGGAATATTAGGATTGGCAGATGTTGGAAGGGTGACCAAAGGGGGAATCCGTATGAGGGGCCTCGTTGGTTGGGGGATGGTAGTGACTGGTGAAGTAATGGTAGGCGGGGTAGGAGGCGCCTGAGTGGCTGGAGGAGGTGTAGGCCGAATGAGGAGAGGCCTGGGCAAAAATGAAGGATTAGTGGGTTGAGATGAGGGGGGACTTACCGGTGAAGGATTGGCGGCAACGGTGGGGAGAACATGTGTTGATGGGGGGCAGATGAGAAGTGGCCTAAATGGCAGCGGGTTTGTGGGGGGAAGAGCTTGTTGTGGTGCGGAAGGTGGTGGTGGTTGGATGAGGAGAGGCCTAGCTGATGAGGGGTTAGATGTGGTGGTAGTGGAGGGCATTTGGTTGGTGGTGTGCAAGAGGGGACGAGATGGTTGGGGTGAAGTCATTGAATAAGGCACCCTTAACAAACACGATGGTTGGATTTGCTCTTGGTTTAGGGCCCCGACAGAGGCGTTCTCTTGGTGCCACCCTTGTCCCCTCTCCACTTCATGGAAGGAGGTGACAGGGTTTACCTGTTGGTTTGGTGGATGCTCCGGCAGCGGATTGTGGATGATTCCCATGTCCGGTTGCGGCGCGAGAGCTTGCTGCTGCTGAGGAGGAGGTACTGCTTGTTGCTGAGAAGGCTGTTGAGCCTATTGTTGCCGAGGGGGCCTTCGTGCCTTTAGAGTGGCAATAAATCACCTCATCTCATCCCAATCAATACCACCCTGGTCATTCATGTCATATATGTAATCTTTAAAGTGAAAACAGTGGTCAATGTTGTGCCCCGGCTGCCGGTGAAAGACGCAGTACCGAGAAGTGTCTACATTTTGCGGCCACACCATTCTTTCCTTTGGCAGAGTGAGCGCATTGGCGGCCATGAGGGCGTTGAAGATATCGAGTAGAGTCTCGAGCAATGGAGGGTATTGGGCCCTTTTGGGACCCAGTGGTCTTCTCGACTATTGTGGCTGTTGTTGTGCATAGTTTGCTGGCGGGGGCACTTGGTGGTAATGTGGAGGTTGATAAGGTTGTTGTTGTTGTTGAGGTGGAAGAGGCCGGAATGTCTGAGGAGGATTTTCAATTGGTTGGTGGACTTGATTTTGGAAGGTAGGTTGTTGTGGTGGCGGCCTTTGGTTTGGAGGATGGCGAAAGGGTGTGGAATTACCAAATGCGCCCACTTGGTCGTTAGTGATGGTGCCCTCGGTGGTTCCACTACTATTGCTAGTATTAACATTCTTCCTCATCATTTTTGGTCTTTGTTCAAACATACCCATGATGGGCGAGTCTTTCATTTGAGTCTGTATGTATCTCACTCTCTCATAGAGCTCTTCCATTGTGCTTAGCTTATTCATAGCCAAAATATGACGAAACTGTGGGGTGGAGTTTGATATGATCATCTTCACCTGCTCCGTTTCCGATAGTGTGTCTTTCAATCTTTCGGCCATGCCCCTCCATCTATCGGCGAACAAAATGAAGTCCTCCTCGGGCTTCATATTCTCGGCAACTAAATCTGTAACTGACAAAGATGGACCCACACGGTCCTTGTACTTCTATAAGAATCTCCGCTGAACCACATCAAAGTCGCCGGCTTCGGCTGGCTCCAAAGAGTAGAACCACTCAAGCGCCGGACAATCTAGTGACCGCCTAAAAAGATAGGCTAAGGAAGTCTTGTTGTCCTGCCAGAATGACACCTCATACATGAAGTCTTTTAAGTGAATGAACGGGTTGCCCGTTCCATTGTATCGCCGAAAGTTGGGCATCTCAGATGGAAGGAGATGAAAAGCTGACAGGGTAGGAAAAGTAACCTCTGTAGCGGCCTTCGGTGTCGTGACCTTTTTCAGCTGCTCCTCCATGCTAGCAATTTTCTGGAGGAGTATGGTGGTGGTATCGGACTTGGCCGGGGCCGGATTAGAAGAGTACGGATTTGGCATATGCCTCCTTAAGAATTGAGGAACTGGAGGTTGTTGGGGCCTAGCAATTGAGTGACTTGCCGGTTGAGCCGGCGTAGCCATAATGGGAGTTGGTGGGCACGAGGGCACCCTATGTGCGACCGCCTGATCATTGGGGGTATTAAAGGAATGGCCACCCACGGCCTGAGGTGGATTGGAGGATGACGGGATAGACTTCCCTTTTAAAGCGGCGTATATCGCCTGACGTTGAGAATCGTCTAACTGAGATAGAGCTTTGAGGAAATCATTGAAATTGAAAGAAGGGGAGACATCCCCGGAGGTATTTTGGGTGGTAGGTTGAGTTTGGGAAGAAGGTTCAACATCTTGAGAAGTGGTGTCAACCATGTGAACTTGAGGATAATCACTAGGAGAGGGGGCATGGTTCCTCTCATAATAGATAGGATCTTGAGGGGGAACCTCATAAGATTGGTCAAATTGACCCTCCTCATAACCATCATAGGAGTACCCATAGTTAGCCATGTTGATGATTTTACCTGAACGGAGTTGCATGTTTAAGGAGTGGAATGTACTTCAAATCAACAAGTATAAGCAGGAAATAACCACCCAATCAAACAAGTTGTACACACAAACTGTAATGAACTCACAATTTTAAGGTTTTCTTGAGGTTGAAATGGATTTTAAAAGTATGATCAATTCTCTGTCTTCAATGTGGGGTCCTAGTTGAGAGTTTGGGTGTAATCTCTGGGTTGACTAAGTTCTTTCTCTCTCTTCACCAACGTATAGGTTAACTAAACTCCAGGTGCTTCAAATGGTACAACCGGCCGGGCGTCCGTGAGGGAATCCACGAGTGCGGGGACATACGGAGGCCTTGGAAGAGGAATTTCCAGTCTAAAGAGACGGAATGCTCAATGGAGGGTCCTTCCAATTCCAAGAAAGGGGTGTAGGGTCCTAGAAGTGTAGAGAGAGGAGGTCTCTCAACCAAATGCCCTAAAATGCACACTAATGCAGGCAGAATCAAGCAATGATAATCAAGCAACCAACAAATGAAGTTAGCAGGTGAAAACAACAGCAATAATCACTGGTCTGTGAGAACAGAACTAAATGACGACTTGACAGAGGTCGCGATATCAATAAACAGCGACTAAGTGACTGTCGCTAATCACTGTAAACAGTGATAAAACGGGAAAATCAAAGTAAAATAGCGCCTTAGTGTGAGGCGTTGAATGTGAAAATAACACCTCTATGGAGGAGCGTCAGATATCAGTGAACAACAGCAATCAGGAAATGACGCCTTGGTGTGAGGCATTAAATGTGGAAATGATGCCTCTATGAAGGGGCGTCAGAACCCAGTAAACAGTAATCGGGAATGATGAAAGAATCAATAGCAATCACGAAACTAACACCTTTGGTGTGAGGCGTTGAATGAAGAAATGACGCCTCTATGAAGGGGCGTTGATTATAAAAATAAGGAAAATGTTGAAATTTTAATAGAAACAGTGCCTCTGTGAGAGGTCGCTGAATGTAAAAATGGCGGCTGTAGAGCAGGCGCTAATCAGTTCCAGAGAACTGAGAGTGCTGATAACTAACAGAAATCAAATTTTCTTTCTATAAAATGTTATGGACAATTCAAAAATTAGCTAATCCAGCGGGGAATGTGCACGTGGTGCACAAGGGGAGTGTGCTACGTGGAGCACCAATGAGGGACACACGTGGGTGCCAAAGGAGGGGCACGCGAGGGTGCCAAAGGGAGGGGCACACGTGGGTGCCAATGGAGGGGTAATCAAAATAAAAACATAAAGTGTCCCACCGTGATCGTCAATTTATGAACGTGTCACATAGACATCTTAAAAAAGGAATTTTTAAAATGAAATGGATATAATGCTAAATATGTGGGAAATAAAGGAAGAGATAAAAGGAGCATGAGATGCTCTAAAGGAGGGTGATTGCTAGAGGGGTTACCTCAAAGATAAAAGATGATCGCATGTACCCTGTATGAAGCGGGTGAGATTTGGGTTCTTCCTTCCTCCTACCGGCCGGCCAATGAAGGGGGTTCTTATGTTGATTACCCTTGAAAAGAAAGCACAAACCAAAAAAAATAAACCGGATTAGCCAAAGTGTGTGTAGTATCAATGCTCTAATAGAATAGAACTATGAAAAGTGGGCATGAACACACCTTGTGTGTTTTTGTTTAAACCCCTAAGAGTAGTAAATGGTATGGAGATATGCCATGATATAATGCAAACAAGATATGTGTGATATGATAAGAGGATCTCTAGCAAGGTAGCTAGAGAAGGATGCGTATGATGATATTATAATGAACTAAAACTAAAAGAGGAGGGTGTCCTTTCTGCTGTGTTAGCAGCAGTAAAGGAGAAAAAGTAAGCAGCAGCTGCAGCAAGATGAAGCGCCGGATGAAGAGCCACCGCCATCTGTGGAGGAAAACCACCAGAGGAAGAACGCCCGTGGGAGGAAGAACACTTAGAAGAAAACCTGCAAAAATTGTTAAAATAAAAGCTCTCTCTCTTCTCTCGATACCGCAGGCTCTGTATGTGAAAAACTCTCAGTGAAAAAACTGTGTTCTTCTTCTTCACTCTCGCGCGCGTGAGGAATACCATGGGTATTTATAGGGCCAAAAGTCCTTATTTCAATAGGATTAAAACAAGGAGATCGATCCGCCAGCAAGGATCCACCTTCCCAATCGAACAAGATGTTAGAATGAGGAAAGGATCATCACGGGAAGGTAGCAGATGAAACGGAGACGGAAGCTGAAATGATGACATGGAGGGGGTCGCTATTTGAAAATGACGACAGCCATGCAGCCGTTGATTGTTGGGTTTAATTATAGAAATAAATGACTTTCCATATTTAAAAATGAGAAATGATGCATTAAAGAATGTCATTATTTTAATAAGTGCCTTATCAACTGACGTCAATTCATTGAATTTTATTTTGAGTTGGATTCGTAAAAACAAGAAAACACCAGGAACTGACGCCTGCGTACGCAGTCGTTGATTGTTGAAATGATGACACTGATCAAGCCGTCAATTAAATGACGCCCTTCCTCCAGGCGTTAATTACAATTAATATGGAAAAATATCAAATAAATTAGAAACACTTCATATTAGGCCAATATTGAAGTCCACTTTGGGGCATCACATGGTGACATGAGATTTACTCATCATAGCATCGATTTTAGCGTGTCTACACTGAGCTTCTCACTCGGAGAGGGGTTGATGGAGAGGCTTCACACCTCTGAAGATCAGAGCTTTCACAGCTCCAAGGGGGAGAGAGGAGAGAGAGGGGCTGCGCCCTTGGCCTTGGAGCAACAAATGAGATTTTTTGTCACGCCCCGAACAAGGCGGAAATATCAGGACGTACAGTTAGGGACACGCTGGCAAGAGAGGGAACTAAATCTAAAACAATACACAAGTGCTACAAGATGGAAATGCTAAATGATCATTAATAAACCATGACTAATACAATAATCCTCAAGTTCAACTTAATACAACTGGAATAATCAACCACTAAAACTCAATAATATGACTGAGACTAAAAGCTCTCCAAAACATAACTAAAGAAGGATAACACACTACTAACACACTAGAACTGATACACTCAAGACATCACTCCTGCCCTTCCCCATCGGTAAGCGCGTCACCTGAAAAGCCTGGAAAAGGGGGAAAACAACGGGGTGTGAGCTAACGCTCAGTAGGAAATAACAGACATGTATAAGTGATTAATAGTTTAATTATATTTTTAAAATGTCATGCTACAAATGATAAAAACAATAAAAGATAACGATGATATCGCGAAACAAACTTCAAATTTCTTGCAAGGTCAAGAAATATAATGAATAGAATAGTAAGACAAGAATTTACTACAGGAGATAACGATAAAAAGTTGGCCATATCAAGTCGATTCAAGTCATGTCAAGCACGTATGTAATTTCATTTCCACGTCCAGGTAATGAGCAAGTACAGTAACCACAAGTAGAGTATAGAACAGTGACGAGTGGAAAGTGAAAAGTAGTAGAAAGTAATGTAGAGAGTAGTGGAGAGAGTAGTGGACAGTCCTAGATTTAACACATGTCAAGTACTGGTGCCAAATGCCACACCTAGTCATTCACCTCCCAGGGGTACACGTAGTGTTCGGGCGCTCTTCCCAGGACCAGACCGAGCCCTTAATTGTTTGCCAGGCATTGATTTCTTTGGATCAAAGATCCCACGAATCTAGACTTCCATAGTTTATGGCCAGAATTCCAAGGTTTAAACTAAGTAGCAATAACAACTTCAAGTAGGAAGGAGATTCATTTCCAGAATTTCAAGGTAAGTATAATCATCAAGGAGATTGAAATCAAGTCACAACAAGAGTTAATCGTGCTGCGCTACTGTACAACAGTAGCAATCAAACAAGCTAATCAACATATTAATCCTAATCATCAAGTTAAGATATCATGATTTAACCATTATCATTTGCATTAAGACAATTGCCAAGAAGCTGATTCAAGATGATAAGGCAAAGAACAACTCCCATAGGAGTGAAATAGAATGCATTAACAGAGATTTAGTTACACCATTAACCACTAATTATGTGGGTTTCTATTTAATCTTGTATGCATTGAAATGAAGATGATAAACGGTGTGTTTTTATACTAAGTTTGCATGTATGGACCAATGTTAATTGAAACTAAAAGGGTACATGAATAGGTCATTAGTTCCTCAAAAATGTAGTTTTCAAAGTGTTTAGGTTGAATGGTTTGATTCCCCGATGATCCGGATTGATCCCCGGGTCAAATCATCAAAAAAAACGGGTTTACAATGCATGGGTCGACCCTTTGAGTCGACCCCTGGAAAAATTCCAGGGATGGGTCGACCCCTGGCTACCTGGCTGCATGGGTCGACCCATGGGTCGACCCCTGTAGGTTGTGGGTCGACCCCTGCAAGGCAGCAAGCTGCTGCTTTGCAGGGCTGAAATGGGTCGACCCGTGGGTCGCTCCCTGGGTTTCCAGACCCAAAAAGCGATGAAATCTCCACGAATTTGGGGTCTAAAAGTATTGGGATCATAACCAAAGACTCTAGGGTTATTAATATGCATCCTAGGGTCATAAAACATAATTTTAAATCACGAATTTCAATAGGAATCCAATGAAATAAATCCTATTCTATGAAGAACACAAGTGAAGTCTAGCTTGCCAGCATGCTTCTAATAACACACAAAATACTCTAGACATGATCTATAAAAATTGGGGATTTTGATGTCAAAAGAAAGCTAACATGCTATTGATTACATTCATGTATGTTAATTAGAAATTGGGCTGTTATCACCTACCTCAAATTGAAGAAGGAACTCGAAACCTAGAATAAAGAATAACTTGACAGCACCTCACTAAAACCTCGATATCTCCACGGATACCTAATGAAAATTGGAGCTTTTGCCACCAATGGAAAGAGCTCGATGAGAGGTACAATCTGCTATACTCATGATCAAGATTTGCTTGAGAATTCCTACCTCAATAGATTGATCAAAGAAGGATGAAGGGAAGCCAACGGCCTACTGACCGACCTCCATAAATCGAACTAGATCTCTCCAGATCCGAAATTTCAGCGAACCCCACAGCAGCCAAATGAAAGAAGACTCGTAGGGCTTCATTTTAATAGCTCATAGAGCTTCTGGAGCCTTCTGAATTGGGAGTATTTGCTGCTGCAAGCTACGAGTTTAGAAACGGCGCCGAAAACCTTGACTTGACCTAACTATGTCGGCAGCACGTTTTAGGGCTAAGTTTACCTCAAATTGATTGAGGGTAAATGTTCCTTTATGTAATACCTTTCATTTGCCTCTAGAATCACCCCATTTGGTTGAGAATCAAGCTCGAATTTGATGTTCAAAGTTTGGGTGAATAGTGAATACGAATTTGGGTTAGGTGGGTTGTAAGTCAGGCTTAATCCACTGATTAGGGCTAGATAATGATTTAATTAGGCTTACTCCAAGAAGATAAAAGTGTTATTCGAAACATCTATTATTTAATTACTATTTTTATGAATTTTTATATGTTAGATAAAATTCCATTTCTACTATTCCGTAATTAATTAAATATTAAGTTCGGAAGAATTAGTTCGCTAATTCGGCTTAATAAACGATTGTATTAGGCTTAATTGTAGAAGACAAAGTTGATAAACAAAATTAATTCTACAAGATGTGATTTTTAGGGATTTTTAGAAAATAGTAGAAAAATGACTTATTCTATTAATTAATTAATTAATCTAATTAACTTGGATAATTCTCATTAATTCGAATAATTTCAAATAACTTCCAAATAATTACAAATAACTTTCTAAATAAATTTCTAAAGAATTTGGGGTCTTACATTTTTCTTCATTAATTGCTATGGAATTTATAAAATACAAGGGTTTTATAATACAAGAAAAAAGTCCTAAACTACCCTTAGATCTAGAGTTAGGGAGGGGTAAATAAGGGATAGGATATTAATCCCCCATGTGGTCAAAATGACCAAATTAAAATAGTATAAAGGGGGGGCCTTGGACCAAGGGAGAGGAGAATTTTGAATTTTCTTCTTTTCTCTCCTTGGTCCAAGTCCAATCTTGGACTTTGAACCAGCCCCACATGGGCCCTTGAGCCTAGGTGGACCAATGGAGAATAAGGTGGGGGTCCCACCAGACCAACATGACCTTTTGCAAAGAAACCTAAAGATTCCTAAAGACTAACCCTTTGACTTATAATGCCGTATAATTGCAAACCCAATTACCCATGGATATAAATACAAACAAAAGGATACAAATGCAAAAATAAAATGTTAGTGCTCGGTGTTGATTCCCATCAATTCTCCCGGGTGGGAAGAACTCAACCCCATCGAGTAAGGGGTGCAGCTGCTCGTATGGCTCCTGTGGATCTGTCACCTACTAGGTAGCACGGAGTACGCTCCACTCCAAGTAATCGTCACCTGCTCATCCCGTATATATTCGATATGCACATGCTGCTATGGGAATGAGGCTAGTGGTGGACACTCCTGGGTGGGGTCACTCTCAAAGGAAGGAGACGGCTCAATGACTCATTAGGAATCACCGTTAGGTCCCTATAGGTGACTAGATCAGAGACATTGAGGTGGAGCTGATCCCAAATTCTGGCAAGTCTACAACGTATGCATGAGATCCGACTTGCATCCTACTCGAAAGAGACTGACGCCGCGAGCGTGCATTAGACCAACTCGACTCAACGTATGCAGATTCTATGCACTCGACAAACGTATGTATAGACTCTTAACAAACTTGTACAAATAAAGAAAACACTGACTCACACATGACCCTAGACAAACCTAATGTTAGACCGACCAATACATATGCAATGGTGGTCCAGGGCACCCGAATGTGTGCCATGCATACACAAGATGCAACCAAATGTCGGTAGAATCATGGACTCCTAGACATCCCAAAATGCACCATTCATGCAAGGGCCTCCTATTGGACTGGAGAGGTTTGGAAGGTTTGGGTGGGCCAGGAGATTTGAATGCACCTTTCTCATCTCCCCTATATGTATGTATATCTCGCCAGTGAACGGGCTTGATGGGTGTAGATGGCCCGACCCATGGGGAAGGGGTGTGATAGTGGACTCCCTCGAAGAAGTGGAGTAGATGTGGTGGGTCAAGGCATTCACTAGGGAAGGGGTCGAAGGGATCAAAGAAACAGTGACCCCTTTAGACGGGTTCCCTCGTCCCAAAATTGAAATTCTTGAAGGTATAAATAATCACCTTCATGCATTGTGATCGGTGGGACGACGGTCATGTGTAGTAGGTATGGTTCCTCCCTCGGGATAAGTGGAATGAAGCTAGGCTCGGCCGGCATGGGGAGGAATAAGAGAACCTCTGTGGTGACATGACCCACGGTGCACACGGAGGTAATGGACCCTACGGCTGGATGCGTGAACCTACGACCATTGGGTTGGTTGAAGCCTCGGACCAACATACATATCAACTTCAATTGCCAGTCTAATCCCTTAATGACGTCTTCCAATGTGTCAACATGGTGAGAAGACCAAAAAGTGGTGTGGAATGAGTTGATGGGCACTAGTTGTACTACGGGGTCCATGGATGGGTAGCAAGGTGCTTTAGGGACCAAGCCTATCTTGAGCCGACTAAGTAGTGGCTCGGCGATGAATAGCTTTCCCGTTAGAAACACGGGTGGCTCCAAATGAGGTGGCTTCAAATAAAGATCGGAAGGTAAAGTAGGTGGCAAAAGTGCTCTAGGGGAAGGGTTCCCTGACTGGGGTGACTGAGTGTCCTGCCTCGTGGGCTCATGTGACCGCCCGACCGGCTCGGCACTCTGCTGAGAGGTAGATGCTTGCCGAAGGGCAACATCAAACCTTGACTCGAAGGTCTCAACCTCTAGAGTGACCTGATAAGAATTCTTCAGAGTGGTCATGTCGCGGCAAAGCAATTCAAACTGCTAGTGAAGCCGTAAACCTCTCCGGAACTGAAATGCGGTCGTGGTGCTCTTCTCTCCAACTCCACTTCCTAACCGGTACTCATCAAAGTCCCTAATGTACTCAGACACGGACTTGTTGCCTTGGATGGGCCTGATCGGGGCTTCCTCTAGGGCGGGGACTCGTGTAACCAGACCTTGGATAGTCCGATCGGTAGTGTCCATCCTATCCTCTACGGCGTTAAGCCTAGCCTCGGCATGGCAAAAAAATTCCCGCATGTCTCGGTCACGCTTGTCCATCCTATCCATGAGGGTATGCACCGTTTTGACCAATGAAGAATGCCTTTGGACTTGGGCGTAGGGGTTGGCCATGGTTGCAAATAAGTGGGCATGCAAGAGACTCTTTTTTTCTCTTTTTTTATGCAAAACTAATGCAAGCACCTAGACACTCTACATGGTGAAAAGGGGTAAAATGCAACTCGAATACAAACCTATACTTAACCAGTATTTGGTACGTGGCAGAGGTTTGATCGGAAGATCGCACTTACGTAATTGTGTCACCTTCCCAATAGGCGTAACCTATCGTTCCGGGAACACCTTTTGATATACCAGGTAAAGGGATGCAATGTGACACCTGGGACCAAACGACCCTAGACTCACCCTTATGCTATGATACCAATTTGATGCGGGATGGGACGCGAACCTGGGATTCTAGCTCGCGGACGTCCCTAAGCGAGGGAAACGCGTGGATCTGTGCGGTTGAGGAACCAACAATGAGTCTCGAGTATCAACTTATACGCGTGCTTGGATCGAGTCACGGGATGGGTTCCACTCACTCACTCTCGCAGCGGTGATAAAAATTTGATGACCTAGTTATCCTATCACTCTAGCAGCGGCATATGAAGATATACGAAATAAGCAAAATGCCAAATAAGGAGGGTGGCCAATGTACCTCTACGCTCCGGGCATGGGGAAGATGACCCCGGTTGAGACTCATAATCCCGGTACAGTAAAAAAACAATAATTACAGAAATTAATTTATTGCCCACTCCACGCAGGGAGGTAAAGGGCTACACGTGGGACCCGGGAGTATCACACTTTGGTTGACGGGGGACTTATTGGGCAGCTCCGACGGTTCCGGCGCGCTGCTACTCTGGCGGTAGCTTGATATCCCGAACTGGTTCCTCTGTTTCAGTACTGTGCGATTCGGTGAGAAAATTTGTTGCGATCTGCTCCGACGTCGGATGGAAGCGAAACCAGCGCTGTTACGAAGCTAACTTGGAAATCTACAACCACCTAGTCTTACAGAAATTTTCCTGTCTCTATAGTTTCCTTGGTAGAATTTGTAACCGACGGATTGACAGACTCAGGAAATACTGGGCTGATTGGGATTTGCCTGAAAACATGGATTGACCGATAGTCAAATGGTGGAATTTGGACTTGAAATTTTTATGGAGATAGAGGGGAAAGTAAGGAACATGAGAATAATTTGTTTGTAATTTTATGAGGTGGTTTGAGAGGGGAAATGGATTTTATAGCAGGGGGTGGTCGGATCTAGACTGCAGGAGATAGAATTGATTCTGAATTTTGTAGTGGATTTTTGGATGGGTAAACAAATTCATAAAATCATGCAAAAATTTGTCAAAGAGGGCTTTGGTGGATAGAAATCCCAGTCCAAATTTCAGATCTATCTGAAATAGGGAAGGGGGTCAAAACGAAGAAGAGTTGGGCTGCTGGAACACAAATCTGCACAGGGACAGATTATGTAGACTAGGGAAGAATATGATGGTACGGGGGGCGGGGGCAAACAATGGAGGAATAACCTAGAATTTTTTTTTGAGAGAGGGGATTTTGTGGGAAACTCACCCTCAAAATTTAGGCTCGATCAGATCTCCTGATTGGGAGATAAAATTTGGGCAATACCTTGCTGTCCAGGGGTGGACAGACTTCCAACGGCGAGGCGGTGGTGGTGCGATGGCGACAGCGGCGGCGGTGCTGTGCTTCTTACTCAGAGAGGGGTTGATGGAGAGGCTTCACACCTCTGAAGAACAGAGCTTTCACAGCTCCAAGGGGGAGAGAGGAGAGAGAGGCTGCGCCCCTGGCCTTGGAGCAACAAATGGAATTTTTCTTCATTAATTACTATGGAATTCACAAAATACTAGGGTTTTATAATACAATAAAAAAGTTCTAAACTATCCTCAGATCTAGGGTTAGGGAGGGGTAAATAAGGGCTAGGATATTAATCCCCCATGTGGTCAAAATGACAAAATTAAAGTAGTATAAAGGGGAGGCGCCCCTTGGACCAAGGGAGAGGAGAATTTTGAATTTTCTTCTTTTGGCTCCTTGGTCCAAGTCCAATCTTGGACTTTGAACCAGCCCCACATGGCCCCTAGAGCCTAGGTGAACCAATGGGGAATAATGTGGGGGTCCCGCCGGGCCAACATGGCCTTTTGCAAAGAAACTCAAAGATTCCTAAAGACTAACCCTTTGGCTTATAATGCCTTACAATTACAAACCCAATTACCCAAGGATATAAATGCAAACAAAAGGATACAAATGTAAAAATAAAATGTTAGTGCTCGGTGTTGATTCCCATCACTTTTGACGGCACGCTAATGCATTTAATGTTATAGATTTTTGTCATCATCAAAAAGGGGGAGATTGTTGAGTTTCTCCAGGTAATTTTGATGATAACAAAACTCCAGACGTGAGTTCCATCTCGTGCCATGCATATTTGCTCAAGAGCGAACACAAGAATGTAATTGAGGCCAATTTCCATTATGATCCAACGCTCAAAATAATCATGCTTCCAAAATGTCCCAGAATAAGTCCAATCAACTCAAAATTAATGAACCAAGATGGACATACAATGCCTATATGATATGGATATGTTTTATTGGGCTAACACATTTGTTTTGTAGAGAAAATATAGTTCGATCAATCAAAGAAGCTAGATCGGGCGATCGAATTTCTCAGGTTTTAGAACTATGGAAAGTTACAGAGTTCGGTCGACCGAAGGTTCAAGATCGGTCAACCGAATCTCCCAGCATTGAAAGTTTCAGGAATTCTCAACGTTCGGTCGACCGACCAGAAATTTCGGTCGACCGAACCCTTCGAGGCAGCCATTGTTGACTTCCATTTCCACATCGTGGGCTGCCATCTCTTTTGGACTTTTGAGTCCTAAAGCCCCCTAATCTGCCAGGAAATGTGGATCTATGTCTTGGCATGTCCCTTGTCCAACCCAAGTGTTATATAAACACATCTTTTGGGCAAGAAACCTGTGGACACACTTTCGGGACATTGCTCATTTTTATTAGTTTATTCGTCCTTTTGTTCGTTTGTTTGTTTTATTAGTGCGAGGGCCTGCCAGTCACCTAGGTGACGATTTATGCGGGCTTGAAAGAAGGCCATGATGCGCTCGATCTGACTAATCAAACAATTGTGTGATTCGGGTCGAGATTGAGAACCCGTCGTACCATAAAGGCTACGACGTTAATTACATCCCCTCGGAGAGGAGAAAATCCTTGATTAATCACCAGAAAAAGGGGCCCTATGGCCTGAGATTCATAATAATGGAAGCGAGAGCCAAAACCTTGGATTACGTTTAAATAAACCCCGCATTGGGGCATAAACATTCATAGATGCGTGCATGTCGGTCACTGGCGGACCATTTCTTGTTCGGACGGAGGTCCGTATTAGTAGCGTCGAAGACGGTGACAAACCGTACAAATGTCTGCCGTGAGTACGGCAAGTTTAATGCAAGTGCGGGATTGGATCCCGGTATATATGTCGGTCACTATCGGACCATTCATTGTTGGGACGAGAGTCCGCGTTTGAAGCATCGAAGACAACGACAAACTCATACGGATGTTTACCGTAGGTACGGTAAGTTTAATGTGGGTGCGGGATTGGATCCCGGTAGAGGTCGGTCAAGTTGATGAACTATCGGCCCAAGATGTGCCCAGATCATGACCATGTCGAGGATTCCGAGGTCCATGTGCAGTACCATGGGGCATTGTTGCTTTTCTCTTCACACACAGTCCGGGGGGAGTGAATTATTAAGTGTGAAGCCCAAACTCACCAACGTGCGCCCTCGCACGCAAGCGGATCGACCAGAATAGGGTAGTACAGGGGGGCGCGCCGGATTAAGGCCAATGAATAGTAAGGCGCGCCGGATTAAGCACTATTCATTCCAAGAATTTTGAAATGGTTTTGAGTGTGAAGCTAAACCGACGCGAGGGGATACCGCGCCGGATTAGGGGCGCGTCGGGTTATGTTCTGTGGGTTCTATTTCATTCTTCTAGGTTCTGTTTCTTCTTTCTTTCACCCGAAGGTTACTTTGATGATTGATTTGTTCATCCAATTGATGGATTGGGTTTGTAGAGGGGAAGTTTAAGTGTTTTGATCGTTTGTTAAGGTGAATTAGCATGAGAGTTTGGATGTTTTATTGGAAAGGTTTGTTGTGTTGGATGTTTTATTAGAAAGGTTTGTTGTGCGGGAACTCAGAGGTTCAGTTTGATTCGGGGGGCCTCAAACATATGCTATTCTTATCCCTAGAGAGCTTAGTTTGTTCGCTTGTTCTTATGTGTTCTTGGCCCTGGCAAAAATTGGGCAGCATCTCCCCCGGACTGAGGTTTGCCAGAGAAAATAGAGGAACACCAAATGGATTGCTCCGGGGTAAACCTCAGAATGCAGACCATACGGCAGTCCGATAACCCAGATGTGAGTGTGAAAAAAGCTCGAGGACTAGCCTTCGAGAGCTCTCACAACTCACGGGTGATGATTCGCGAAGCGGGACGAATGTTTGCCCAGCAGGGCTATGGATGTTCATCCTTCTGTGGGTTCCTTTGAAGGCCACGCTATGGAAAAGCGAGCTTCAAAGACCCTAGATGAGTGGGAGACTGAGAGTAGAAGAGAATGGAGGCTCAACAAAAACACCGTGCTTGCCAAAACTCTCTTTTCTTTTTATTCATCCACCACAGAAGGGAAAGATGGATATAGAGGAGGAGGCTTCATCTCAAAATAGAAAGGAAATACATTGCAGGGGGGAAAAGGAAAAGATACACCGATGGGGGAGGGGAAGAGAGCACAAGCTCTACCCCTCCGACTCACCTCTCGCTCGACTCTCCTCTCTTCACCTCTGGCTCTCTTCTCTCTTTTTCTTCTTCTCTGTTGGCTAGCTCTCTCCCCTCCCGAGAGCTCTCTCCTGGTGTGTGTTCGATCCCCCAGGAAGTTCTCTCCCACCTTCTTTTTTTTGTTCTCGAACCGTACAGGATGCAGGGGAGACTCTGGGGAAGAAACCTCCCCGAAGCTTCTTCTTTTCTTCCTCCTCGACCAAAGACCACGGCCTGTCGATAAAGGAGTTGGTAGCAGGCTCTTCTGACTTCCAGGGCTCGACTGATGAATTATTGGGATGCTATTGGGAGACTTCACTACTTCACACAATGCTCGGTCCATTTATCTGCGGGAAACGGGGGGCCGAAAGTAGGATGGGACGGCTTTGGGCTAAAACGGTGAGACATTGTGCGCGCCAGATTAGCAATACAAAGAGGGGCACGCCGGTTAAATGCCAAGAAGCAGGGGGTGCGCGCCAGTTAAATGCCAAGAAGAAAGGGCACGTTGGAATAGCAAAGGGGCGTGAATAGTAGCGTGAATAGTAAGGCATGAATAGTGACATGTGAATAGTGATGTGCGTCGGTTTAAGGGGCTATGCAAGGGAGCGCGCCATATTAACATCCAAAGAGGAAGGAGCGCGCCGATTTAAGGGGCGCGCCGGTTTAGGTGATGGCCGCACCCATTTTGGCTTCACCTCGAGGTCTCGGCCATTCAAACGAATGCTTGTATTCCTGGAATGCTCTGGTTACAATGCATTGCCTCCGCGGTGTTTGGCTTCAAGCCTTTGAGCCCCAGTTTAGGACTCGGAGTGATTTTCAGGACATGACGAACCCGTGTCTGAATTCTTGGGTTTTCTCTCAATTTGGGCTTCAATATGGCCGGTTGGAGAGTCGTGGCCATATCTTCTGCTTGAGGGGCTTCCTTATCGGGTAGCAGACCACCAAGCACGTTCTCGTCCTGATCGGGCAAGGTATGGGGTTTATTTGGCATTTCCATCTTTGACTTGCTCTCGGATGTGGAGACGTACATGTCGTATGATCTTCATCATCATTTTTTGATGTCCACAGAACCCTAATCATCTAAGAGGATTCAAGGGAGGCTATCAAGAGAGAAAGAAGGCTACCGTAACACCTGCGTGAACAGTACGTCGTCCAGCCATTCTTCATCAAAACTCAAGCATATCAAGATCACTCTGAAGCCAATCAAGTGGAAATCAAGTGGAGAAGCAAACCTTGCCACAAGATCTGTAACTTTCATCAAAGGGGGAACCTAGATCTGAGCTCTTCCATCTTATATTCTTCTTCAATTTTTGTCTTGAGCTTCAAGTGTTTTCTTGTTCTAAACTTGTGAACATCCAGTGTGTGTGTGTATGGATCATTTCAGATCTACACGTGTGTGTGTGTGTGTGTGTGTGTGTGGATTTATCTAGATCCGTGTGTTTATGTGTGGGGATCTTTTCTGGTCCACAGTTTGTGCGAGTGAGCTGGTGGATTTCAGATCCACAGTGTGTGTGTGTGTGTGCTGCTGGATTTAGGATCTAGAGTGTTAGGGTTCGTCCCTATTGCTGATGTGTCAACAACGTGAGGAGAGTTCTCCTCCTGGGGAGTTTGTTCCCTGTGTGTGTGCAGGTGTCGACTTGCGTGTTGTTGGAGCTTGGCTCCGTGTTGGGGATTTATCCCCGTGCTAGTTTTCCAGTAGTGAATCATCATGGATTGTGAGGGGTGGACGTATGTTGCAGTCGTTGCATCTGAACCACCTAAAAATCACTGTCTATTGTGTGGTTTGGTCCATCTCTTCTACCCCCATTTTGTGTGATTGTTCATGCGTATTAAGTCTTCCACGTTCGTTCATTCAGATCTAGCATAATTGATCTTTTCTGTAATAGATCTTTGGTATATCAAAAGGTGGGTATGAATTGACAAGGTCAATCTTGTCAAGATGATAACACCTTGCATGAGCAGGATCTTTGGATTCATACCTCTGCCTAGTACTGAAGAACTATCGTGGTGATAGATTTTCATAGATCTAATCTGTGACTTAACAGATCCGAGTTTCTAAGTTGCTATTTCATAATATCTATTTAAATCGGGTATAAGTTCTTTAAAAACTGTAATCACCCAATTCGCCCCCCCTCTTGGGTGTCATTGATCTTGAGACTTCATTGTCAAGGTTGGTGAAGTCAACGCGCATCCGCCATTTACCCGAAGCTTTTGGCACCAGGACGACATTAGCGAGCCAAGTTGGGTAAAGGACCAGGCTAAATAGCCCGATTTTCTTCCCCTTATTGACCTGCTCTTTGATGATCGCTTATTTTTCGGGGGCGTGCTTTCTTTTTTGCTGTTGAACTGGTTTCACCGTCGGGTCAAGATTGGGGTGATGCATTATTGTCTCCCTGGGAATCCCGGGAAGATCCCCATCAGACCATGCGAAAACTTGACATACTCCAAAAGAAATTCCTTGTATTGAGCTTGCACTTCAAGCGGAAAATCCGCCCCGATCTTAACCTCGAGGGCCTGGTCATCTTTGAGGAAGACCGACAGCAGCTCCCCACCGGGTTTACGGGCCGCCGCCTTGTCCTCGATTACCCCAGGCCCCCTATTTTTGTCTTCTGGCTCTACGGCTTCTACCGAGATTACATAGCACCTTCTAGCTGTTGCCTGGTTACCTCGGACTTCCCCCATGCCGAATTTGATTGGAAACTTCATTTTTTGGTGGTAAGTGGAAGGCACTGCCTTTATTCGACCGATGATACCTCAGCCGAAAATGGCATTATAGGCCGACATCCCCTTAATCACAACAAAGTTTGCCATGAATGTTACGGCATTAGAAGGGGTACTGAGGGTAACGGGCTTGCTTAGGGCTCCCTCGGGATAAGTTGCCTGGCCATTGAACACATAGAGAGGAGTTCGAATTAGACACAGTCTCGACGGGTTTTCACCTATCTTCAGGAAACATTCATACGACAGAACATCGGGGGCACTGCCATTATCCACTAAGATCCTATCTACATTACAGTGGTTTGTGGTGGCTGAGATTACAAGAGTGTCATCATGCGGGGTGACCACCCCTTCTAGGTCTTGGTCAGAGAAAACTAGAGCCTGCTGATCGTTCGTTAGAGGCGGTGCCCTGGGAGGCTTGGAGGCCCAATTGGCTCGCTCGGCGTGACGCTTCCTTCCACGACTGTTGTCCCCTCCTGAGGCCGATCCCCCCGAGATGACATTGATATGGATCCCTTGGGGCGGTTGTCGATTTCTTCTAGGGGGACCATGCGGTCCTCATTTTGCTCGGCCACGTACTAGGAGAGGTGTCCTTGGCGGACGAGACTCTCGATCTCATCCTTGAGCTGTTGACAATCACTAGCATGGTGGCCGTGATCATTGTGGAACTGGTAGTGC
This sequence comes from Amorphophallus konjac, assembly GCA_022559845.1. NCBI lineage: Eukaryota > Viridiplantae > Streptophyta > Magnoliopsida > Alismatales > Araceae > Amorphophallus > Amorphophallus konjac. The sequence continues at coordinate 71,542,863 of CM040120.1, forward strand.
TTCCAGCGACTGCGACATCTTGGGTCGGCCTTTATCGGCTTGGGTCGGTGGAGCAGGCCTGAGTCCTTGATTTATTGATATATTTCGTAGATGGGGCAGATAGAGGGGTATAGCGCTCAAATTTGTGCGGAGGCTCCCTATGCTCGCCTTCTCGATTCCTCCTCTTCCTTTGGCCAGAGGCCTACTCAGACGGCCTTTTTTTCTCCCCTTCTCTCCCCAAGCCCGTTGAATCCCTATAGGCGTTGAGGACTTCCTCACACTCTGCATGGCACAGAGCCAGTGATACTAGGTCGGCGAGAGAGGAGGGGGGGGAGCACCAATTCCCTCCGGAGGTTATCGTCACGGGTGCCCCCGGTCAACACGGTAATGGCAGAGCCTACGTCCAGGCGGGGGATGCACAGGGCCTCCACCTTGAAGTACTTGACGTAGGCCTGCAGCTTTTCCCCCTGGGCCTACTTGAGTGCCAGCAACCCCACGATCGACCTCGAAGGGCCGCTACCGGCGAAGCTTTCTTTGAATAATCGCCCAAACTATCGGAAGCCAGTGACACTTCTGGGGGCGAGTGCTCAGAACCAAGCCTGAGCGCCTTGAACCAAAGTGGTTAAGAATGCTCGGCACTTGACAGCGTCGGACGCCCCGTGCAGGGTCATTAGGGGGTCAAAAATGTCGTAATGGTCGGTCGCGTCACCTAGGCCGTCATAGGATTTGAAGGTTGGCAGAGACACTTGTGGTGAGATCTCTGCTTCCAAGATTTCGGCGGAGAACGGAGATTGCTCCTTGTCCTCCTTCACGGAGATCTGTTATAGGGCGTGGAGGGGGTGCTCCTGCTCAGCGAACCGTTGCTCAAATCATGCAGTTGGACGGAGAGCTCCGGCCAGCGTCGGGACGGTGCCGGGGGGCTCTGGGGGTTTCCCCAGCTCTTCTCCTATCGCTCCGAGGCGGGGATGCCCACCTCTGCATGCTAGCAAGGCAGTTCGGACTTTCTTCCTCGCGGATTGGAGGAGGCTTCCTGTTCTGGGGGCAGGAGATTGTGAGGGTCGCTTGCCCCGCTTCGGATGATGCGCCCTCCTTGGAGGATAAAAGAGCCTCCGGCCGTCAGCAGGGAGGCTTCTGCGCATGGGGGACTCACCCGGGAATGCTGAGACCGTTCCTCCCTGGCTACCTGGGTCCTCATCAAATCGATGAGGATATCTAGTTTAGTGTTGAGGGATCGGAAGGAGTCAGGATCCCCGGAAACGGGTTGTCCCTGTTGGATGGTATGAGAGGATCTGGAGGGGGGGTGAATAGATCCTATACCAATTTTTTGATTTGAACAAGTCAGCTATAGAAGATGGTGCTATGGTTATCACAAGCAAAGCAAAGCGATGGAACAATTGAAGTGAAGAGATGAGAGATATGCTTGACAAAGCAAGCCACCTGTGAGGAAGAGATAGAAGATATGGGAAGAAAACCACAACACAAATCCTTTTTAAGGTGGTTCGGCTGCCACAGGCCACACCTATGTCCACCCCTTACCAACTTGGTAAGGCTTCCACTCTTAGGCCAAAAGAAACACACACACATACACACACACACACACACACACACACACACACACACACACACACACACACACACACACACACACACACACACACACACATACACACACACGAGGACAAGTCCTCAAACCACACGGGGATTAAAATCCCACAAGGAAGACTAGAAACAACAATGGGAAAATAAACACACTCATGCTGCAACTGCAGTTCTCACACATACAAGATGTTTGAAGATGAAGAAACACAAGATAAAAAAAGGCTGAAAAACTTATGGAACCGCAGGGCTGAGATGGGTGGCTGGCTGCACTCTTCTTCTCTCTATCTCCCAACTCCTTCTTTGGAGCTCAAAACATAAGCTCTCTTTCCTTTTTTTTTCTTCTCTCACGTTCAAGGCTTCTCCAAGCTTATGGTTGCTCAGGCAGCAGCAGCTCCAACAGAGGAGGAGGCATCCTATATATAGGCTCAGTTGGGAAATTTCCCTCCAAAAGGAAGTTTTGTAATTTTCGAATCGCTAGAGTATTCAAATGCTGTTTGACCAAAAGAAACATGCATCTCCTTAAACTCTGAAGTTAGAGAGGATGTCCTTTCACCAGTAGGAAAGACTTCTTTCGAACAAAGTTCTGCTGGCTATCGCAGGTGGTAGTACTGGCAGTGAGAGACCTTTTTCCAAGGTTCTGTACTAGGAGATATTTGGAGTAAAGTGATTCTTTGGACACTAATGATGATGGAGATGTTTGGGAGTTCTTAGGAATCTCTTCCATCCCTCGAAAAATGAGTTTACGGGGGTTTACGTCAGACTTTTTTGCCCTTTGTACTATCTTCAAAAAGACAAATCTATCAGAAGTTTTTTGAGATTTTCCTTCAGTAAGGTCGACCTGCTATAAAGTAGTGTCGACACTTCTTCGTAGAATCTAGTTTATAACGGCTTCTGGAAGGCCCTCAAGTCGACCTCCTATAGATGTGAGGTCGACACTTCTTGTGCTGGCTGCTTTGCAGAATGCTTGTTGCGATCGTGAGGTCGACACTTGAGAGACTGAGGTCGACACTTCTTGAACATCAGGTGATAGGTTCCTAGAATAGCACTGGTGTCGACACTCTGAGAATTGAGGTTAACACTTCCTTTATTGTTTCCCTTGGTGATTCTAGCAACAGTTCTTGGAATGGCACTTGTGTCGACACTCTGAGAATTGAGGTCGACACTCCTTATACCTAGTCATTTAAAAAGGATTTTCCATGAGTTTCAAGGGTTTATTTAACCAATGACTTATGGAGAGACATCATCAAAACAACATTTATCCAACATTCTCCCCCTTTTTGATGATGGCAACTATGAGTCATTATGTTTACTTGTTTTGACATGAGATATGGGTAAGCAACTTATGCAGATAACAATATGATATGCAAATGGACATAGAATGTAACACGAGAACTTACACATAACTTTCTCTCCCCCTTTGCCATCAGCAAAAAAAAACAAGTGTGGAAGAGTGTAGAAGAAGGATTCAGGACTAAGACATATTCGATCAAATGACTGTAGCAACCCACAAAACAGATAACTCCCAATTTTCAAGCATGACATAGTGGTATGAATGGGTGGATTAAAGACAATAACTTGACATAAAGTGATCCGTTAAAGAGGTACTGAAAATAAGATTACTAGGGCTGATGCACAGAATAGAACAGAAGTTCTAGATGAACCCCAATCGTCTTAACTTATGAGACCCAGTGACCGATCAGGAAAAGAATTATAATGAGTATTGAAGTCAAACAATCCAAAAATAGTTAGAAATCTTTCTGAACAAGCACCTCTGATTTTTACATTGCCCAAGCTGACAGTTAAGATAAACATACACCTTTTTACGTGAGGAATCACATGTGTTAGATGCAAATGCCCCAGTTACTCAGTGCAGTTATCTATCATGCCTTATTTTGAACAGAGATAGCTGTTGTGCCCCTGTGGTTTTGATGATGGTTTTGGTGATTGATTGTTGATGTGAGTTAATCAAATGTTCAATCATCTTGCTGCTCAGTTTAGATTAACATATTTGATGTTCAGTCATGCTACATGTCAAACTGATGCATAAAGCATTCATTGCTGTGGTCTTAATGATTTATCTGGTTTTGATGATTGGTGTTTGATGTGAGTCACTGTGAGTCATCCTGCTGAAATGTTCATTCAGGCTTTCATATGCTCAGTCAGTTTATTTGTTTACACTGTGAATCATTGTAATTGGAGTTTCAGACTGGTATCTGCTGCATAAAGCTTTCACATGCAGTTACAGAGTCTATACATTGATTGGCAGTAAGTCTGCACATTGAGCGTCTCATGGAAGTCCATACAGTGCATTGCATTGGCTAAGTGTATACACTGTCAGTCTCATTTAGAGTCAAAGTCCATACATTGGATTGTTACTCACATCGCCTTCAGGCCTCCAAGTCTATACACTGGAGTCGTCTGCTGTGAGGACAGCAAGTCTGTACACTGGCCTTCCTTCATGATAAACTACAAGTCTACACATTCAACACTGGTCTTCCAAGTCTGTACAGCGTGAAGTCTATACTTTGGCACTATAGCTCGCTCGTGCAAGTCTATACTTTGGACTGTTCTTCATGTCTGTACATCAGATTGTACATCATCTTCGTGCTGTTTCTGTACTTGAGTTTTCGTGTTGTTTCCCCTCACTAACACGAAAAGATCTCGTGTCGTATGAGCTTACAACACTTCGTGTTGATTTCCATGCGTGACAGGAAAGCTTGTATGAGGTTAGACTTCGTGTCGTTTCCCTTGTCTTCATCTTCGTGTTGTTTTAGTATCTACGTCTCCGTGTTATTTTTATGTTTCTGTCTTAGTGTTGGTCTTTCATTTTTGACTTAGTGTCTTTCTCGCCTTGACCACACTTCGTGTCGATTCTTGGTTTTCTACACCTCGTGTTGTTTCACCTCGTGTTGTTCTCACTGTCGTCGTGTTGTTTTCACCGCGTGTCGATTACTGTTTCACTTAGTGTTGTTTTTCACTTAGTGTTGTTTTCACTTCGTGTCAACTTCACTTCGTGTCGTCTCTTTGTATTTCGTCTTCGTGTCGTCTTACCTCGTGTAGTGTTACCCCGTGTCAAATACTGTTTCGACTTCGTGTCATTATCAGTCCGTGTCTTTCTTATGTTGAAATCACACTTCGTGTTGATTTCTGTTCACGACGTCGTGTCGTTTTACTTCTTGTCATTTTGACTTCGTATCAAATTACTTTTCTGTTTTCATGACTTCGTGTCGTTTTTCCTCTCATGTACTTCGTGTCGGTTACTGTTGTTTCTTTGACTTCGTGTTGTTTTCCTTGTGTTTCATCTTCGTGTTGTTTTCACTTCGTGTCAACTTCACTTCGTGTTGTTTTCATTTCGTGTCAACCTCGTCTTGGTGTCGTACTTACTTCGTGTCGGTTACTATTGTTTCTGTGTCTTCGTGTCGTTTTTGTTCCACTGCGTGCAGAACATTGCAGCACCTCGTGTTGCTTTCTGTATACCACCTCGTGTCGTTTCCCAGTGAATCTCGTGTCATCTTTTACGTCTACTTGTTCAACCCCGTGTCAACTTCTGTGTTCGTCTTCGTGTTGTTTTCAACTCGTGACGGTTTTTGTCATTTCACTTCGTGTCATTTTCTTATTCTGTCTTCATGTTGTTCTTCCTAGACCTTGTGTCTTTCGTTTGTTGAAACCATACTTCATGATTGGTTTCTGTTTTGTCTTCGTATGTACCTCGTGTCGTTCCTTTTGTAGTGCTTGTTTTGTTACAGTGACTTCGTGTCGTTTCCTTATTCTGTCTTCGTGTTGTCTCCGTGTTGTTGCCGTTTGTTAGCTCGTGTTGTTTCGTTCTAACCTCGTCCAGGTTTCTTCTAAAACGCTGTTTTTCTGATAAGTCTATACAGAGTTGTTCTTTAAACTGATGACTTATCCGATACTCTGTTTTACAGGTGCTTTGATCGTGAAGCTTAAGGAGGGCACGTGATCCGAGGCTGGAATGACTCCTGCTGAGAGACTGCCACGTGGTCCGAATAATTAGGGCTGGAAATGTGGAGGTCACACGTCGTGGCTGATGATGCTGCTGCTGCTATATATATGAGACCTTCGTCCACAGATGAAGTTGATCGAGTTGGCGAGAAGAAAAGCTCATACAGAGAGCCACGATCCAGATAGAAAAAAGAAAAGAGAAAGAAGAAGAGCAGAAGGAGAAGAAGAGAGGCAGAGAGCTTGAGAAGAGTGTGAAGAAAAGAAGAAGCAGAGAGTGAGAGGAGAGCAGAAGAAAGAGAAAGAAAGATAGAGAGTGAGCGAGAGAGCTCGTGGAGAAGAAGGAAGATCTTACCTGAAGATCTATCTACTGGACCGTGGATCAAATCCAGGCCAGTCAGCTCCGTTGAGAGCCACATTGTGCATTTCATTTTTCAGCTTTCTATTTTGCTGAAGTTATTTTCGTTTATTGCCTTTCCTTTGTTTTCTGGTTTGCTGTGTTTCCGATACTCTGTAGAGAGGTCGGGGTTCCTCCTGTTAGTTCAGGAGAAGGGAGATTGATATCTCCGGTTGCAAGTAGCTGGGTGCTACTTGTGGGTTCCCTCCGGTTTGGAGGAAGGGAGACTTGTCTCCGGTTCTGGGCTTGTGGATTCAAGTCCAGGGGTTCCCTCCAGGTCTGGAGGAAGAGAGACCGTGTGTCTCTGGTTTGCTAGTGACTGGTGTCACTAGTGGTTCCCTCCGGTTGGGAGGAAGAGGGGAGGTTGTTCCTCTGGTCAAGCTGTGTGGCAGCACTTGTTACAGACTGAGTCTGCGGGTTCTAGCGTGAGCTAGTGGAAGCCACACTCGGGTTGAGTGTGGGGTGGATGTAGGTCTGCTGGACCAAACCACCTAAAAAACTCCTTTTGCACTATGGTTTGATTTATCTGTTTTTGCTTTCGCTAGATGTTTGCATAGGGGCGCTCTAAGTGTTTGGCTTCTGATTGAGTAGAAGAGTTGATTAGCTTTCTTAGAATACTTTAATCAGTCAAGAGAGCGAAATTCCATTTGAGCTTCAGATTGTCTAATCTGTCTCGTTAGCTTTCTAGTTTTTATATTGGGTGAAAATTTTAAAGGGTTATATTCATTCACCCCCCCCTTCTGAATACTGCACCGAACCCAACAATAGCTTGACACTTCATGCCTGTCCCACTATCACCTCATTTGTGAAGGGTGACAGTTTCTCAGTGGGCATGAGCCATTGCTCTGTAAGCTCTTTAACCCCCTTTTATCTCATTTTTTTTTGAATGAATAGAACTTCTTATCAGATCAGAGTAAATCAGGACACTGCCTTTTGACGCAAACCACCTCACGTCTCAGGTGAAGTGTATCTGGTTACTCAGTAAATCCTGACCATTGCTCTGTAATGAGTGCTTTGCAATAAATCTCACTAGATATGGTCGTTTGATCACAATACTCAACGGAAGTATATCAACCAAAGAAGTCACTAAAAGTGCATAAGCAAACGATGGAGCATTAGAACTTATATCATGAGAAGCATCATCAGAAGTAAGCCTATGGAGTCTTCGCTCATTTTCAGATCAGAAAGTTGTTGATCTTAAGCCTCATTACATTAAAGCAACCATGATAGTAGGAAGTGCAGGAGGTTGTTGCAAGAGAGGTCAGTTAGAAAGAATAGTCTTAGAAGGGAATTTCCCTTTGAAGCATTCCACATGTAAGTGAGGTGAATAAGTAGCTAGGACACACTCCACCTTAGCAGTTCCAAGGTTTTGAAATGAAAGAGAGTGTGAATGCAACACTTTCAGAAATGCAAAGCATAGGGAATGAGATGACAGTGAGAGGTTTGAGCAACAGAGTGATGGTGTCAACCAGTCTTTTATAGGGAGTCGACACTCTGGGGTCAGACATAAGGAAGCTCTCCAATGCAACAGACTTACATATCACCCTTTTTCAAGAGAAACAACCAGCTCCCCCTCAACATATGGACACCAAGGTGTAATGAACATACCTTTGATATTGTCAATAAGTTAAGGAGGAACATCTAAAGCCCGCTCAAAAGTTATATCCCTTGAAAATTCCCGAGTGGAAATGGGAGAGCATAGGGATGGATTTCATCATGGGTTTGCCAAAGACAAGAGGCAGACATGATGGAATATGGGTGATTATTGATCGATTGATAAAATCTGCACATTTTCTACCTATTAAAAGTCGATGGTCTGTGGATATTCTAGCAGCCGAAGGAGATTTTTAAATTACATGGAGTCCTTGTCACAATTATATTTGATCGAGACCCTGATGCGGGACACTATGCAAGCTAAGACTCTGCGCGATGTCGGGACTAAGTGACAACTATGACCAACAACGACAATCGATCGAATGGAGTCGGCTCGACACCTAAGATTCCCAAGAGGGGAGTCATGATAAAGAAACAAGCAACCACAAGCTCGCCAGCGCCTCAAAGACGGAAGCCCGCCGATCCGTATGGTTAAGAAACCAGCAGAGTCTAGGGTGGGCAACTTCACAAACGTGACTCGGACGAGTCACGGAACGGTCTCGCTCTCTCACCGTGGCAGTGATATAAAAGTACACAAGCTAGGAACCTAACGATCTCAGAAGCAGCGGCATCCAGAGATTATACTAAATAAGTAAGCTAACACCAAGAAAGGAGTGGCCACATACCTCCACGCTCGGGGCGTGGGGAAGACTCCCGGCCAAGTCACACTATCGCCCGGTACAAAAAATGCTAAATAAATACGGATCCAAACACGCCCACTCCTCGCAGGGAGGTAAAAGGCACACAGCGAATCCGAGGATGTGTGACGTGGGTTGACGGGCCATGGGTCGGTGAAACTCGTCGCCCACGGAGTGCTGCGAACCGAAATGGATTGAACTATGCAAATGGGTCGATCTGGATCCAACAGTAGGGACGGCGTGTCGCTGAGGCCAAGGCTAGTACTCCGGTTCCTAACGACGTGCCACAAGGGATGATGATAGCTCTAAACAAAGGTGGCAGCCGGGGAAGCCGGCTTGGACCCTCGTAACCTCCACGAACCGGCGGTCTGAAAACTGGCCGACCTGCTCAGGCGCAGGCAACCATCGCAAAGGTGCCTCTGGACGACGGGCCTCCGAGGGTCCTCTGGTCACGAAAATTGGTGTGGCCTCTGGTCAGGACATCCTTGAGACTCCACTAGAAGGTGGGCAGCATCCGTGCACCGTGGGAGCTAGGGTGACCCTAGAAGCAGATCCCTATGCGTTCTGGCTAGTTTTCTGGCAGCGGGACAGAGGGTGAAAGATGGGGGTGGTACTGGGGCTTTTGAGAGGCTTTTGGGGCTGGGTTTTCTCTGGGGGTTAGGGGAGGGTTGTGGGAGAATGGAGATGGGGTGGAGGGGTGGCATGTAATGGAAGTTTTGGGCATGGGAGATGGTGGCAGGCAGGCCAAAAGGACTCATAAAATTATAAAAAACTTATGGGGGATGGGTTAGGACGTGGGGAAGATGTGTTCCAAATTTCAAGACCATTGGATCTGGTTTGGGGGGGGAAGATATAGCCTGTGGTCGACCTCTATACCTGTAGGTCTACACAGGTGCAGTCTGCGCAGGTAAATGGGCTGTGAAGGGAAGTTCGGCCACAGGATGAGTTTGGGCATGAAAATTTAAAGGGGCGTGGGGTACATGTGGAGAAAGAAATGTTCAAAATAGGTGGAGGTGATCATAGGAGTGGAAAGGGGCGGACCAACCCTATCTCTGAAGCTCTGCCTAGCAGACAGACACACAGGTGCACCCAAGGCAGTAAGGTACCAAAAGGCCTCCACGCTGCAGCATGAGCATGAGCGAGGTTCTCCAGGCATGGAGGGATGTCAGGGAAGATGCCACGAAGACGTGGTAGTAGCAGCAAACCTGTGGGAGGGACCTTGGGCGTCGCACACAAGAAGAAGAGAAGGGGGAGGGGAGGTGGGAGTCGCACCCACCAAGCGAGAGGGGGGGGAGGCCGCGACCAGCTCTCTTGGGTTTCTCAAAAGATTTCTTTTCATCATTAATATCCAAAAAGAATACATCATCTCTTATATGGGGAGGGGGAAGACAAACCTATTTCCAAAAAGAAAATATTAAAAGAATAGTATTTATTTTGAAATCCCTAAACAATAGGAAGGGGTGGGGAGGGAATCTAATCACATTCCTAAAAAGTAGGAGATGGGAGGGGGAGGGGTGCCCACCTCCGATGGGAGGTGGGAAGGTGGGGGGGGCACCCCCTTCCTAACCCTAATAGGCCAGGGAGAGGGGAAGAGGAGGGGTGGCCCACTGTGGGCTCACCCAGGGGCGCCCAGGCCAATTGGGCCATGGGAATGAACCAAAAGTGGCCCAATAGCCCCTAATTAGCCTACAAAGCACAAACAAGGTCCTAATGGAGTCTATTTGGCCTCAAAATGGCCTACAAAGGTCCAGAATAAAATGAATAAAAGTCTCCAAGCTCCAGTCTAATCCTCCAAGCAATCTCCAAGCCATAAAGAAGTCTGCAGGTCCCGAATAGCGCTACGCCTCTTATACTGTCACTCTGCCGCATCACGTCGATCTCTAGCTCGGGTGTCCTCACCAACTCTCCTCGGGCGGGAGGAACTCGACCCCGTCTAGTAAGGGTCTTTGTCGCTCAGCTATCGCTCTAGCAAGTCTGGATCTAACCTCTCCAGCTCTGCCCGGGTGATCGATGCATCATCGGACGCGGGACGTCCTCTCCAACGCACCAAGTAGCGGTGATATGCTCCACTCCTAGTGGTAGTCACCAGCTCATCCAGTATAGACTCTATCCACTCACGCTGCTAAGGTGACGGGGCTGGAAGTGGACTCTCAGGGGAGGGCTCACTCACAAGGGGTGGAGAAGGCCCAAACAACTCACTGGGGATCACTGTCGGGTCCCTATATGCAACTAAATCCGAGACGTTGAATGTAGAACTGATACCATAGTCCTCTGACAAGTCTACAACATATGCATTGGACCCAACTCGCCTCAAAACTCTAAAGGGGCCGGCACCACGAGCCTGTAGTTTCTATACGGCTCCAGAAGGAAACCATTTCGGTCTGACCCGGATCATGACATGATCTCCCTCCTGGAACTCACGGGGGTGTCTATGAGTGTCAGCCAATTCTTTATATCGCGCGTTGCTGGATTCAAGGTGGTGATGATGATGCAGACTCTGAAATAGCTGTGTGGACTCATACCTATGTGAATGTAGGGGTTGTCCTGGACATGCAAACATGGACCTAGCATGTCCATGACGCCTACCTGACTGGACAACACGGGGAGAACCTAGACATCCAAAGTTGTACTTATCATGCACAGGTGTCCTACTAAATGTGGTAGACTCTGGGGACCAGTATGTCCAAACTCACTCACGACATCACCCCTATATGATGGTGGACATGATGAAGCATGAGAGAGAGACCGGTGTTCCTTTCCTACCGAGCTCTGGGGTGTGGATGCATGCAGGGTGAGATGTTGATGGGCATGTGTGGAAGGGGTGTGATAGTGGACCTCTTTGACAAAGTGGATTGAGGAATATGGATCGAGAGGCTCACTAGGGAGGGGATCGAAAGGGTCAAATAAATGATCACTCCTCTTGACAAGTCCCTTCACTATACTTGCCCATGTTCGACATTCACCAAGATGCAGATGGTCACCTTCAGGCACTTTGATGGATGCGATAAGGGGCTCATGTGGAAGGCAAGGAAGACAAGGTTCCTCCATCGGGACAGTAATACCTTAAGAGGGGACAAATTCATGCTCATCGGGTATGGGAAAGAACAAAAGGACCTCGGAGGTGATATGACCTATGGTGTACACCGAGGTAATGGACCCCAAAGTAGGGTGCGTGAAGCTATGACTACAGGGTTGGTCAGACCCTAAGGCCAACATACACGTCAACTCCCTTTGACAATCTAAACTAATAATAAGGTCCTTCACATTTTCTACAAAGTAGAAGGATTGGAAAGTGGTGTGAAAGGAGTTACGGGGTACTACTGGGAGTGTTGGTTCCATAGTTGGGTAGTAACGGATCGAGACATCTAGAATTAGACCATTCCTTAACCAACTAGCGATGGGTTCCCCAAGGACCAAATGGCCCTCAAGTGGCAGGAACAACTCAGAATGGGGATCTACAGAAGATGGTGAGTCAATTGTAGGGGTGAGGGGCTGAGGTGGAGCAAGTGTAGGAGGCTGTGAGCGAGGGGAAGGGTTCCCAGGCAGGGGCAGGTGAGGCCTTGGGGTAGGAGTGTCCTGCCTCATGGGCTCATGTGGCCGTCCCACCGGCTCGACACCCCGCTGAAATGTAGACGCCTGCCGTAGGGCAGACTCAAACCTTGACTTGAATGGCTCAATCTCTAGAGTGACCTGGGTAGCATGCTCCAGAGTGGTCACATTGCGGCGAAACAATTCATAATGGAAGGGAAGCCGCAAACATTTTCAGAAGCATAATGTCGTCATGGTGCTCTCCTCTCTGACTCCACATCTCAGTAGGTACTCATTGAATTCCCTAATATACTCAGACACGGACTTGTTACCTTGGTCGGGACTGATCGGGACTCTCTCGAGGGCGGCAACTCATCTAACCAGACCTTGGACAGATCGGTCGGAAGCGTCCATCCTATCCTCCATGGCTTTAAGCCTACCCTCAACATGGCAAAAATGTTCCCGTGTGTCTCGGTCATGTTGTGTTCGGTGCAAGTATTCAGAGGGGGGGTGAATGAATATACCCCTTTGAAAACATTCGGCCAACTAACTATCTAGAATGCTAACTAGACAGATTTATCAAATCTGAAAGACTAATTAGCAGTTGCAGAATAAGACAAACAGACAGTAAGCACTCTAACAAGACAAGTTAGACGAACTATAGCTCAATTAGAATTTCAATCACTTAACAGATTAAGACACTCTAAGCAATTAGACAATTCAAGCAACACACAATCCCAGTGTCAAACAGATAGCGTGCGCAGCTAATCAACTTCGTTGAACTTTGAAGCAAACACTTGAAGCGCCATTATGCAAGCATCTAGCGGAAGCAATAAGACAGATGAAGAAATCAAACCACCTGCATAATGGGTTTTAGGTGGTTCGGTCCAGCAGACCTACATCCACCCCACACTCAAACCGAGTGTGGCTTCACTAACAGCTGGGCAACACAGCTTACCAACAGACGCTGATACACAGCTTACCCAGGGGAACAACCTCCCCTCTTCCTCCTACCCGGAGGGAACCTCTAGCAACCCACGGTCACTAGAAACCAGAGACTCACGTCTCTCTTCCTCTTTACCAAGAGGGAACCCCACTGGTAGCAGCCCGCTACCAGTGAACCAACCAATAGCACACTGCTACCAACAATCCACCAGAGGCCTAGCCTTTCTTTGATGGAGGCATCACCCACGATTCCCTTTGGCTCGGGTCCACTTCTTCACATTCAGGAGCTGGTTGAGTTTGGGCCTCACTCTATTAAGGCCCCTTATCCATTTTGTAGCTTTCCTTTGTGTCATTTTGATGTATTTTCATTTTATTTGAGTCATTTCCCTAGGTCTAGCACTTATTTTCCTATGTTTTTGTATCATCATGCTGTCTAATGTGGCTATTGGGCCCAATTCGTTAGGCTAGGCCCATTGGCGCCCCCACCCCCCCTTGGTTATTTGTAGTTGCTTATTTTGTCAGGGACTTATTATAAAGAGTGGGTTGCCTATAAATAGGACCCCACTCCCCCTCATTTGAAGTTAATGAATGAATGAGTTAAACTTGCCATTTGAGTTCAAATTGGAGTGATTCCTCTAGTTTTTGGGTGAGAGACCCTAGGGCAGAGATTCCCCACCCATTCCCCTCTTAATCTCTCTATTTCACCCCTCTTTCTCTCTCCTCCAACCCCAATTCTGAATTTCCTTCCCTCTCCTCCCCTCCCCAACCACCTCCACTAGCTACCCACCTCATTCAATACCCCTCCACTTCCCCAAGCCACCATTACTCCACCCCATGTTCCAAGAGGTAATCTTCCCCACTTCCAACACAACCTCCTCCCTTCCAAGGCAATCCCCCTAGTTCCCATACAACCCTACACATTCCAAGACCATTTCAAAATTTGAAACCCATTCCCTCCACTTGCTTTGGCCGCCCCATTCCTTACCCTCCCCTCTTGCCAAGTTCGCCCCCCTTCACTCCCCCATTCCCTCTCTCACACCCTCATCTTCCTCCTCCACCTGCTAGCACTTGCCTCCAGCCATTCTCCCCTCATCCCCCATCACCATTAGCTCTCTTCTCTACCCCACAAGAGCCCCCACTCACCCTTAGGTCGCCCCTACCACTTCCCTCCACCAAAGAAGCCACCTCTCCCTCTCATTTCATTTTCAGGTTGGAGCTGTGCAGACCTGCAGATCAGCCCCTGGTTGCAGCGTCGACCACGGCCTCTTCCGGGTGTTCCTGAAGGCATGGCCTACCTTTCTGGAAAGACCTTCCAGTCTACTTCGCAAACGAGGTGGAATCGACTTCATCCGGGGTCGGAGCTGCCAGATAGAGCCATTCTCCCACCATCGCGCAAGAAGACCTCCATCCAGAACCAGAACCTAGAAGACTGCCGTCCCACGGTTTACTCAGGCGGAATCGGGCCCAAGTTCCTTCCACAAAGTTCTTCCCCGTCCAGTCCTCTTTCAAGATCAGGAAGCGGAGCTGCATTCGGCCACCGGGGGGGAGAGTTATCATTTTTTCTCTCCCCATCTGTCCAGCCCAGATTCTGCAGTCTGTTTCAACCAGTGAGCACCATTCTGGGTGCCCCGCTCGCCTTCGACATCGGAACGCTGCTCCGTCACTTTCTGCTAAAAGCTACTTCGACCACGAAGACGTCACCGCTAGTTTCGTGTTGTTCGGAGATCGGGAGAGCGCACAGTGACCATTGCAAGTTGCTGTTCCAGCCCAGATCATCCTGCGGCCAGGCAGAGCGATCTCCTTCCTGCTGCTGGAACTATCACCACCGACCAACAGAGCATCCCCACAATGCTGCAGTCATCCCCTTCAAGTCAGGAAGCTGTAGGAGGTGGTTTCATTCAATTCGGAGTCCGGACGAGTCCGTGGCAGCCACAACCTCAGCACCCTGTCCTGCAGGCCAGAACAAGGCTGATATCGCAACGGTCGCCACTTATCCATTAAAAGCTTTTCTCCCCTCCCCACTTGGCCGGCTGAAGGCCCCACCCTGCGTGGTGGTAGTTTTGGTTGTAACATTTTAACCCCACCCCAAGATCCCCCTCCTGCGTGAGGTGTAGTTTTGTACTTCTTTGGGCAGGTCAAGCGACACCGCCGCGGCGTGTGGGGAGCCACCGCCTCCCCGCTCGCCCTCGTCTCCGACCGGGACCGGTTTCCTCAAACCGGTTGAGTAAGTGTCTCATCCTAGCACATTAGTGTTGCTCTTTCAATATTTGCTTCATACGTCGCTGAATTTGTGAGGGAGCGCCCGATCCTTAAGTCCATGACTTAGAGTGGTCGCCGTGGGGTAGTGTGAACCGGTGCCTTTGCGCACTTTGTCGGCCCCAATTGAATTGGGTATCCAACCCTTGGGGAGTCAAACCTTGGCCTTGCTGGCCCTCTACCAGCAAGGGCCCATTCCCATACTTCACACTTGGCATCACCAAGTCACTCCGGGTATAGAGTGCGACGGGAGAGCGGTGGCCCATTAAGGCCCATTTGAATGCTATTTGTGATTGCTTGCCTAAGTCTGAGGTTGTGTCACATCAAGTGGTATCAGAGAAAGTCCTTGACTTGTCTCTATCAAGTCTAAGTCCTAGGACCTTTGCATAGTGTGTCCAACCACTTTGGCCCTTTGTCTTGCATGTCCACCCGTAGTGGTGCTAGCTATCAACCCGGTTCATCGTCTTCGGCTCCACCAATGGATCCCAATCCTCACCAACTCAACCAAGATGTTCCTAGGGAGGTACCCCAAGGCCACATGGATAGGGTAGATGCTGCCCTCACAACCATCCTTGCCCAACTAGAGTCCCTTACCAACCGAATTGCTCGGTTAGAAGACCAAGAGTTCCGCCCAAGGAACAACGAGCCTAGAATTCCCCCTCCACATGATGAGTCTCATAGGGAAGATCCTCACCCAAGGATCAATAAGCCAAGAGCCCCTCCACCACATGGTGAGTTCCATAGGAATGATTTTCCCCAAAGGAACCAAGGCCCAAGAGTCCACCCTCCACATGTAGAGCCTCATAGGGATGAGTTCCACCCAAGGAACAACGGCCCAAGAGCCCATCACCCACATGCTGAATTTTATAGGGAGGATATGGACCATGACCATTATTATGACTATGAGAGGCCTCGCCCCCATCAAAACCATGACCGGCGTCCACAGGATGATCCGGATGACCCCCTTTTAAGGATGATCAAGGTAGAGGCCCCAAATTTTGATGGTTCACATGAACCTAGTGTTTACCTAGAATGGGAGACCGCCATGGACCAATACTTTGAATGGTACCCCATGTCCGACCAAAGGAGAGTTAGATTGGCTAAGATGCATCTCACTAAGTTGGCCAAAACTTATTGGCTAAACCAAGAGGGTCTAAGACGGGTTAGGCGGGAAGAGCCTATTGACACTTGGGCGGATATGAAAAACCAACTTAGGAACAAATACCTCCCCCGAACCTACCACCAAATGCTCCTAGATGAATGGTAAAGCCTCACCCAAGAAGGGAAGACCGTGGTAGAGTACATTGAAAAATTTGACTCCTATCTTTTAAAGTGTGGAGTCCATGAGGATCCGGACGTCACCTTATCCCGCTTTAGGAATGGGCTTCAAAACCACATCAAGAGGGAACTATTCATGAGAGACGTTGACAACCTTGAGCTAGCTTACCAAGTAGCTAGAGATGTGAAAAGATTTTCTAGGAGTTCCCGATTTATCAATCCCCGACCAATCGATCCCAAAAACTTGGGACCACGTCCCATTCCACCCACTCCCATGAGAGCTCCTAGCCCAAGTGGGAATGCCCCTTTAAGGTCCTACAATCCTCCCCCACCGATCACTCCAAACAAGCCCGCTCCTAGTCATCCTCTCCCACGGAAGGATGACAACTCCAAAGGACCAAGTGTAGGAGCCACCCCGGGAAGAGGGCGCCAACAATGCTATAGGTGTCAAGGGTTTGGTCATTTTGCGGGACAATGTCCATCTAAGGGGTTATCTAGTTTACTTATTGAGGAAGAAGTTCAACCCCAAAAGGAACAAGAAAATGACGTTGAGGAACATGAAGCCTCACTAGATTGGGAAGAGGAGTATGAAGCCCAATATCTAGAGTCGGGTCTAGATCACTCCACTCCTTCAAATAACTCCCATCTAGGAGTCATTAGGTGCATCCTCACCCAACCTCAAGAAGAAGATTGGCGTCGGACCTCAATCTTCCACACCTTTATCAAGATAGAGAACCATGTGAGAAAAGTGATCTTGGATAGTGGTAGTTGTGTTAATGTCGTGTCACCCGACACCGTCAAGCTCCTTGGGCTTACTCTCACTCCCCACCCAAGTCCATACCGGGTCTCATGGATCAACAACAACTCCATCCCGGTCAACACCCAATGCCTAGTGCCTCTCACTTTCTCTTCCTACCATGGCCAAATATGGTGTGACGTCATACCCATGGAAGTGGGTAGCATCCTTTTAGGAAGACCTTGGCTCTATGATGTGGATGCCACCATTTTAGGGAGAAGCAACATATGCACCTTTGAGCATGAGGGTAAGACTATCCGTCTTAACCCCTCCCCACCTCGACCCATTCCCAAGAAGGGCCCTCTCCCTCAAGGATCACACCCCACCACTCCACAAGTCTCGGGGAACTCCACCCCTCCAACCCAAGCCCTTATCCAAACCCCAAAACAAAGTAGAACCACGGGGTTGATCAAAGGTCTTCATCTCATCACTAGGAAAGAGCTTGAAGAGGAAATTGCTCAAGGGGTGCCATTGTGTGCGGTAGTCATCTGCTTAGGGGAACCTACCACTTCTAACCCCCATCCCATAGAGATCCAACAACTTTTGGAAGAATTCCATGATGTGTTCCCGGAAGAGCTCCCGGACCAACTCCCTCCCATGCGTGATGTGCAACACCCAATCGATCTAGTACCGGGAGCCACCCTTCCAAACCTTCCTTATTATCGCCTCAATCCCACGGAACATGCCGAACTTAGGAGGCAAATAGAGGAACTCATTAGGAAGGGCTTCATCCGCATTAGTAAGAGTCCATGTGCCGTCCCGGCCCTCCTTACCCCCAAGAAAGATGGATCATGGCGGATGTGTGTGGATAGCCGGGCCATTAACAAGATTACCGTCAAGTATAGGTTCCCCATCCCTAGGCTTGATGACATGTTGGATATGCTAGTCGGAGCCACCATCTTCTCTAAGATAGATCTCAAGAGTGGCTACCACCAAGTTAGGGTAAGGCCCGGGGATGAGTGGAAAACGACCTTCAAGACCAAGGATGGTCTCTTTGAGTGGTTAGTCATGCCATTTGGACTTTCTAATGCCCCAAGTACTTTCATGCGTCTTATGACGGAGGTACTTAGGCCTTTCATTGGGAATTTTCTAGTGGTATACTTTGATGATATTCTCATCTATAGCCAAACCCATGCGGCCCACCTTGACCACCTTAGGAAAGTTTGCACCGTCCTCTGGCAAGAAAGTCTATTTGCCAACCTAGGAAAGTGTCATTTTATGACCACTTCCATCACCTTCCTAGGATTTGTGGTGTCAACCAAAGGAGTCTCCATGGACCCCGACAAGGTCCAAGCTATTCTTGATTGGCCGGAGCCCCACACCCTTCATGAGGTTAGGAGTTTCCATGGGTTGGCCACATTCTATAGGAGATTCATTCGAGGGTTTAGCACTATCACCGGCCCAATAACTGATTGTCTCAAGAAGGGAACCTTTGTTTAGACCAAAGCCGCCTCTAAAGCCTTCCTTGAGCTTAGGGAAAAGTTGACCCAAGCCCCGGTCCTATGCCTTCCCGATTTCTCCAAAGTTTTTGAGGTCACTTGTGATGCATCCGGGACAGGGATAGGAGGGATTCTTAGTCAAGAGGGACACCCGGTCGCCTACTTTAGTGAGAAGCTATGTGATGCTAGGACTAGATACTCCACCTATGACAAGGAGTTCTATGCCGTGGTCCAATCCCTCTGACACTGGAGACATTACTTGCTTCCCAAAGAGTTTGTCATCTTTTCCGACCATGAGGCCCTCAAATACCTCAATTCCCAACAAAAGTTGAATGCCCGACATGTCCGATGTGTTGAGTTCATCCAATCCTACACCTTTGTCATCAAACATAAGGCCGGGAGTGAGAATAAGGCCGCGGATGCCCTTACTAGGAAGATGTCCTTGTTATCCACTATCCAAGTGGAAGTGATTGGTTTTGATAAGGTCAAGGACGAGTACCCTGGTTGCCCCGACTTTGGGCAAATCTATGCCAACTTGACCACTCATTCTAGCAAGGAGCATGAGGGATTTATTTTAGAGGATGGGTTCCTCTTCAAGGGGCCAAGGCTTTGCATTCCCCGGACCTCTCTACGAGATTTCTTGGTTTGGGAATTACATGCCGGAGGGTTAGCCGGTCATTTTGGGGTCCACAAAACCATTGCCTTAGTTGAGGGTCAATTTTATTGGCCGAGCCTCAAGAGAGATGTAGGCAAAATAGTGGGTCAATGTCGCACGTGTGCTTCGGCCAAGCAGGTGAAGCAAAACACCGGCCTATACACCCCACTTCCCATTCCCGACCGATCATGGCAAGATTTGAGCATGGACTTTGTGCTAGGCTTACCCAAGACCTCTAGGAAGTATGACTCCATCTATGTGGTGGTTGATAGATTTTCCAAAATGGCCCACTTCATCCCATGCTCCAAAACATCCGATGCCTCCCATGTAGCCCGATTATTCTTTGATGAGGTAGTCCGCCTCCATGGGCTGCCCAAGACCATAGTCTCCGATAGGGATGTCAAATTCACTAGCTATTTTTGGAAGACTCTTTGGCACATGATGGGTACCCTCCTCAAATTCTCCACTGCCTACCACCCCCAAACGGATGGCCAAACTGAAGTGGTCAACCGGAGTCTAGGGAACCTCCTTAGGAGTCTTGTTGAGGATCGGCCAGGAAATTGGGATCTCATCTTACCACAGGCTGAGTTTGCATACAACAATTCCATCAATAAGTCAATAGGGATGAGTCCATTTGAAGCCGTGCATGGGTACAAACCAAGAAAGCCATCCGACCTCATTCCCCTTCCCCAGCATGCTAGAGTGTCCATTTCTGCCGAGTCTTTTGCACAACATATTAGGCAATTGCATGAGGAAATTCGCAAGCACATTAGCATGAAAAATGAGGCTTATAAAAAGTTGGCCGACTCTCACCGGCGTCACTTAGAGTTCCAAGTGGGTGACTTTGTGATGGTAAGGACGGAGAGGCTCTCCCCAGGAGCCAACTCCAAGTTGAGGCCACGTGGGACTGGGCCCTTCCAGGCCTTGAGGCGCATTGGTGCAAATGCTTATGAGTTAGATCTCCCTGAGGATTATGGGGTAAGTCCTACATTCAATGTCGCCGACTTAGTGCCATACAAGGGCCCCACGGTGGGACCTAGTGAGGAGATTGAGCCTACTTCTTCCTTTGAGAGAGTACCCACCCGTGAGGAGAGTCCACTAGCCAAGAGAGCTCAGCGCGATCGCATTGAACGAATATTGGATGAGCAGGTCACTACCACCCGGAGCAAGGTATATGAGCGCTATCTCGTTAGGTGGAAGGATCGGCCTCCGTCGGAAGACTCATGGTTGAGTCGGGAGGACCTCCAGCGATTGGATCCAGACCTCCTCGAGCAGTACCTTAGCCGGATGGATCCTTACTCGACGGAGTCGAGCTCTTCGCGGCCCAGGGGATTTGATGGAGGCATCACCCACGATTCCCTTTGGCTCGGGTCCACTTCTTCACATTCAGGAGCTGGTTGAGTTTGGGCCTCACTCTATTAAGGCCCCTTATCCATTTTGTAGCTTTCCTTTGTGTCATTTTGATGTATTTTCATTTTATTTGAGTCATTTCCCTAGGTCTAGCACTTATTTTCCTATGTTTTTGTATCATCATGCTGTCTAATGTGGCTATTGGGCCCAATTCGTTGGGCTAGGCCCATTGGCACCCCCACCCCCCCTTGGTTATTTGTAGTTGCTTATTTTATCAGGGACTTATTGTAAAGAGTGGGTTGCCTATAAATAGGACCCCACTCCCCCTCATTTGAAGTTAATGAATGAATGTGTTACACTTGCCATTTGAGTTCAAATTGGAGTGATTCCTCTAGTTTTTGGGTGAGAGACCCTAGGGGAGAGATTCCCCACCCATTCCCCTCTTAATCTCTCTATTTCACCCCTCTTTCTCTCTCCTCCAACCCCAATTCCGAATTTCCTTCTCTCTCCTCCCCTCCCCAACCACCTCCACTAGCTACCCACCTCATTCAATACCCCTCCACTTCCCCAAGCCACCATTACTCCACCCCATGTTCCATGAGGGAATCTTCCCCACTTCCAACACAACCTCCTCCCTTCCAAGGCAATCCCCCTAGTTCCCATACAACCCTACACATTCCAAGACCATTTCAAAATTTGAAACCCATTCCCTCCACTTGCTTTGGCCGCCCCATTCCTTACCCTCCCCTCTTGCCAAGTTCGCCCCCCTTCACTCCCCCATTCCCTCTCTCACACCCTCATCTTTTTCCTCCACCTGCTAGCACTTGCCTCCAGCCATTCTCCCCTCATCCCCCATCACCATTAGCTCTCTTCTCCACCCCACAAGAGCCCCCACTCACCCTTAGGTCACCCCTACCACTTCCCTCCACCAAAGAAGCCACCTCTCCCTCTCATTTCATTTTCAGGTTGGAGCTGTGCAGACCTGCAGATCAGCCCCTGGTTGCAGCGTCGACCACGGCCTCTTCCGGGTGTTACTGAAGGCGTGGCCTACCTTTCTGGAAAGGCCTTCCAGTCTACTTCGCAAGCGAGGTGGAATCGACTTCATCCGGGGTCGGAGCTGCCAGATAGAGCCATTCTCCCACCATCGCGCAAGAAGACCTCCATCCAGAACCAGAACCTAGAAGACTGCCGCCCCACGGTTTACTCAGGTGGAATCGGGCCCAAGTTCCTTCAACAAAGTTCTTCCCCGTCCAGTCCTCTTTCAAGATCAGGAAGCGGAGCAGCATTCGGCTACCTGGGGGGAGAGTTATCATTTTTTCTCTCCCCATCTGTCCAGCCCTGCTTCTGCAGTCTGTTTCGACCAGTGAGCACCATTCTGGGTGCCCCGCTCGCCATCGACATCGGAACGCTGCTCCGTCACTTTCTACGGAAAGCTACTTCGACCACGAAGACGTCTCCACTGGTTTCGTGTTGTTCGGAGATCGGGAGAGTGCACATTGACCATTGCAATTTTCTGTTCCAGCCCAGATCATCCTGCGGCCAGGCAGAGCGATCTCCTTCCTGCTGCTGGAACTGTCACCACCGACTAACAGAGCATCCCCAAAAATTCTACAGTCATCCCCTTCAAGTCAGGAAGCTGTAGGAGGTGGTTTCATTCAATTCGGAGTCCGGACGAGTCCGTGGCAGCCACAACCTCAGCACCCTATCCTGCAGGCCAGAACAAGGCTGATATCGCACCGGTCGCCACTTATCCATTAAAAGCTTTTCTCCCATCCCCGCTTGGCCGGCTGAAGGCCCCACCCTGCGTGGTGGTAGTTTTGGTTGTAACATTTTAACCCCACCCCAAGATCCCCCTCCTGCGTGAGGTGTAGTTTTGTACTTCTTTGGGTAGGTCAAGCGACACCGCCGCGGCGTGTGGGGAGCCACCGCCTCCCCGCTCGCCCTCGTATCCGACCGGGACCGGTTTCCTCAAACTGGTCGAGTAAGTGTCTCATCCTAGCACATTAGTGTTTCTCTTTCAATATTTCCTTCATGCGCCGCTGAATTTGTGAGGGAGCGCCCGATCCTTAAGTCCATGACTTAGAGTGGTCGCCGTGGGATAGTGTGAACCGGTGCCTTTGCGCACTTTGTCGGCCCCAATTGAATTGGGTATCCAACCCTTGGGGAGTCAAACCTTGGCCTTGCTGGCCCTCTACCAGCAAGGGCCCATTCCCATACTTCACACTTGGCATCACCAAGTCACTCCGGGTATAGAGTGCGACGGGAGAGCGGTGGCCCATTCAGGCCCATTTGAATGCTATTTGTGATTGCTTGCCTAAGTCCGAGGTTGTGTCACATCACTCTTCCTCCTACCCCGGAGGGAACTCACAAGCAGCCCCCCTGCTGCTTGCAAACCGGAGGAACCAGCCTCCCTTCCTCCACACAGGAGGGAACTATCACCAGTAGCATTCTGCTAACAGCACAAACCAAAGACACACCCGTCTCCCTACTCTTGATCCCACAGGAGGAACTCGACCTCAGACCAGAGGATCGGAAGAACAAGGATCACCAAATGAAAAAGAAAACAAATAAGAAACAGAAAATACACAGCGATCGGAAAGCTGTAAATGAAGAACAAGAATGTAGCTCTCAAAGGAGCAGATCTGGCTTGGATTTAATCCAGATGCCAGAGGACAGATCTTCAATAGCTTCTTCTTTCTTCTCCACGAACTCTCTCTCTCTTCTTCTTTTCTTCCTCTTCTTTCTTCTTCTCAGCTCACTCAATCTTTCTCTTCTGCTCTCACTCTCTTCTCACTTCTCACGAGCACTATCTCTCTCTTTTCCTTCTTCTGCTCTCACTCTCACTTTCTTCTCTTTTTCTTCTTTTTATGGATCGAAGGGCTTTCTGCTCTTTAGGCTTCTTCTTCGATCAATCTTTTATAGAGGATGAAGACTTGTATATATAGCAGCAGCAGCAACACACTGGGCGAGTGTGACTTCCACATTTCCTGCCTTAGAAATTCGGACCACGTGGCAGCATCTTGGTTCACGAGCCAGGCACCTCGGATCACGTGCCCTTCATTAGCACGCTCAGCAACTAGAGTCAGGTGGCGTTAACGCACTTGCTTCAAGGGGTTGACGCAGCCTTTAAAGACATTCTACCAGCAAAACTCAAGTCTGCTGCATTGACGCTTCCAACCCATGGCGTTGACGCATTGATGCGTTCCAGTGAGCAACCAGCCTAGCCCTATTGACAGTTGCGTCGACGCTGCTCCACTGCTGCGTTGACGCATCGGTGATCCAGCATCTGATCTTAGATGGCTTCAGTGCTCTCACGTTTCATGTGGAGTGCGTTGACGCATTGTGTAACTGCGTCCACCCTCTGGTTACCTGGTCGATCCATCAACCTGCTGCGTCGACGCCACTTGATGAATGCGTTGACGCACCAGAGTAATCCAGTAACCCATTGGCTCTCCCTTTGTAACTGCTGCGTCGACGCTCTCAGCATGCTGCGTTGACGCATGGAGCTGCAGCGTCGATGCTGCCAATGTACTCCAGAGGCTGCAATAAGGGATTCTTGAACCGCTGCATCCACGCTACTTGCTCACTGCGTTGATGCACCAGAATAATCCAGGAGCTTCTTTCTTGATTGTTTGAAGTGCTGTGTCCACGTGTCAGCATTTCAGCCTCTTGGATCACGTGCCAAGTCTTGATGGACTGAATCATCTGCAGATAGACAGAGGAAAATGAACTTAGTTCAGACGAATGTATATACTTAAGCAGAGCTGCCAGTGTGTGGGCTTGAACAGTGCATCGAGTGTGCAGACTTGGTAAAACAAGGTCCAGTGTATAGACTTGCAGATACGAAGCCAATGTACAGACTTAGAAGGATTTGAACCAGTGTCCAGACTTCAGGTTTAACTGTGGATGTACAGACTTCAGGTGTGTAGACCATTGTGCAGACTTTGGAGAGCAGTGCCCAATGTATAGGCTTTATGGAGCGAAGCCAATGTGTAGACTTCACGCTATACAAATTGAGGCTTTGAATGTTGAAGGCACAAGACGATGTACAGACTCAGATTCTAGACCAGTGGCTGTACAGACTTTGAAAGAGGACCAATGTATGGACTTCAGGAGCATATGACACGGCTGTACAAACTTTGTTACCCAAACGAATGAATAAACTTTGCCACAGTCTAATGTATAGACTTGAAGAAACTGAACTGAAGAGTCGACGCATCAGCTCAAGGAGTTGACGCACTGGTGTGAGAACAGAGACAAGTATGACTGAAGGGTCGACGCATCAGCACACTGAGTTGACGCACTGTTGTGGAGACTGTGCAGACAGAGTGTAGATAGAATTAAAGTAGAGCATGTTATCTGACAGCCATATGAACTCCATTCACTTACATGATAAAACATGAATTTATCGAGCATATAAAAGACACAGCTAGATGACTCACAGAGAATAACTCACTTCAAAGACCAATCATCAAAACCACAAGGGCACAACAATCTCCCCCTTTTTGATGATAGCAACACTACACAGTGAGTCATCTGATGACTCAAACTATTCTCCCCCTTTGACTTCATCAAAAAGAAAATAGTTTGAGAAATTAAAGCAACCAGCATCCTATAATTGAAAACCAATCTCCCCCTTTGATATAGTTAAGATGAATCATGGGAGGGTAAGAATGCATATGCAGATGGAGATTTCAAAATGTAAGATCACAATTCTTCCCCTTTAAGAGTTTCTATGCAGCATGATGCATACGACATGAAAACTCCCTCTGAATAGATGCCAATTGATATGCAAGTGATGCATGACATGGAAGCTCCCCCTCAATAAGTGGAATCTTATGAGATAGATGAGAAGGAGACCACTGGGGCAAACAAGGACAAGTTCAGGTCAATGAGCAGAAGAGGTTCAATTAGCAGATTTCTAAAGAGGCTTCAACTACAAGAATTTCAGTCAGATTTTTAAGGAAATGTCATTCACATAAATCCAAATCAGAATATTTCAAAGTCTTCCATTATAAGGGCTTATGAATGAATTTTATTGATCAGCATGGTTTAAACATGATGTATGCAGAGTTTTTCAATAAAATTCTGTATTGATATCTAAAACCATGGTTTAATAAAAATGAACCAAGCCCTCATATTTATCTTGATAAATCTTCCTTTCTCTTACACAATCAACTTTATTGACTTCTTTCGAAATTACATGCATCAGTATTGAAATCAAGCAATTTTGAAGTCATATGATTTTGTCTAGGGTTGTAACAATTTGATTTTAGCATCAATATTCAGATATTGAGATTTGTTCAACAATTTTTCATGCTACAAATTTTACGAGCACTCTAATTCAGTGCACACCTTGTAACTAGAGGATATACCTTGATCAGAGGCCAATATCCCTAAGCACTTAGTGTGACTAACTGTCATGCTTCATATGAACAGAGATAGCATTTACACATCATGACACATTATAAATTATTTCTTGATGAGTGAGTTGTATTTCTCAGTGTGCATGCCATTGCTCTGCCTGAATTTCAATTAATCTTAATCAGAGTTAACTATGGTACCTCATGACACAGTCCTTTGGACATGTGTTTCTCAGCGACCAAGATCATTGCTCTGACACAAAATACCCTTTAGACATATCAGAAAAATTCATTTGCTTCAGGTCAATATTAATCTCATGTACTTAACCAAATAAAGTCATGTATTCAATAATGTAGATTTCAGAAGATTTTACAAGACACAGCATGAAATAGTTGGTTAAGGTTTATTAAACATGCTTCAGATATTTTTAAGAGATTTTAAAGCCAAACTCATTGAGTACATTAAACTTAAACCACATGAGTTATTTCAGTCATTCATAAAAATGTATAATAGAAGATTTCTAGTTCAAGAATTTTCAGAGTTATGATCGAGATAGTCCCATTGAAATCTTCATGACAGACTGATGGAATTCTGAAGCCAAATAATACCAATTGATAGGAGAGATTTCGAGGCACAATGATTTCTGATATCATCAAGGTTTGTCAACTAAGATCAATGATGAAGGGTATGCAATGAATTCTCACAAGAGTATGCAGTTGACAACCTATATGCAATGCATTGACTCCCCCTAACACTATGCATTCATACAATTTTTTTTGGCATTTTTCATGAAATGCAATGCAATTAACTACATGCATGCAAAGACTCAACACTGAATGCTATGCAAAGATATGCAATTAACTCCCCCTGAAAACATACAATGTTTGCACTGAAAACTGAACATATGAAACCAATTGATATTGTGACTTGTGCACAATCAGACTGTCCTATCAGATTTTTCAACATGAGCAGCATGCATGGATCAAATTTCAGCTAATCAGATTTTTCAGAAAGCAATGGACAGATTTCAAACAGCATTCAGATACAGTTCAGATTTTTCAGAATGTAATTTATTTTTAGAGTTTATGCATTTCAATAATTACCAAACAACTACAAATGGCAGATATGCAAGAATACATCAAATCAGATATGCAATGAGTTTCAAAATAGGAAATGCAGAGAGATTACCTGAAAAATGTGAGAATGGAGTTTTTCATTCTTGAGTGCCTTGGATCATTACCCCTTTATTCCATCCAAGGCACACCTGCTAGGCACCTTCCTATTTTCCACTAGCAGGAACCCAAGTGGTCTTGGGTCTTGCATAGTAATTAGCCCCTTTTGGGACTGCCTGCATCTTTTTCTATGCCAAATAGTCATCAGAGTTCATGATAAAACAGTTATGCATTGAATGCCCAGACAGCCCACAATAGTGGCATGAACTAGCAGGTTTCATGTTCCTCTTATGTATACTAGCATGAACTTGAGCATTATAAGAGTGAGCATGAGGGTTTCTGTTATTATTATGAAACTTTTTCTTTTCATGACCAGCTACCCTGCAAACAGCAACTTGGTGGCCTGGTCTTCTGCAATTTGAGCAAACATGAATTCTTTTAAAAATAAGTTTGTTCCTATCAAATTCTTTGAAATTTCTATTCCTACCCTGGACATGCCAGCAGTCCTTGACTGCATGGCCATGCTTCCCACAATGGGAGCAGAAAGGGAACTTTCTTCTAAAAGAGCTTGCCCAACATTCAGTGGCCTTGTGCCCAAGCTTGTTACAATTAAAACATTTGGCATGCTGGTTCAGAGAAGCAGTTTTGTTTATATTAAAAGCATGTTGGTTAGCATAAGATTTAGCATGATGTGAGAGTGGTTTTTTCTTTCCATTAGCAAACCAACATTGAGCAAAGATGTGGCCTAATCTACCACAATGAGAGCATTCACTTTTCTTTGAATGAACAGTAGGTTTTCTATCATGATATTTCCTAGCATTCATCATTTTAGCATTCAAATCATCCAGTTCGTTTAATTCACACTCATGCATTAAATGTCCAAATCTATGACAATAGTGGCATGACATTTTCCTTTTAGATGCATGTGAGTGTGTGTGAGGACTGTGATCAACATGCACTGATGAACCCTTTTCATTTATTTTCTGATTTACAGTCCTTTTCTGATTTTTATCATGTTTTCCTATTTTCTTAGCCTTGTACTGAATTGGAGATGAAGTAGAAGGCTTTTCCTGTTCATAAGTTTTAATGAAAACAGTTTTTAGCTTGGATCCATCAACCTTTTTCAACTTTTCAGTTTGTTTCTGATTCTTCTAAACATTTGGTTGTTTATTTTATGAGGTGGTGGCTACATCTGATGCTTTGATAAAAGATGTCATTAGCTTATTTTTGAAAGCCTTTTTATTGACATTGTTGTAGCCTAACCCTTCCCTTTGAGTATTGACCTTAACTCCTAACAACATGTCCAGATTTTCTTAACTACTTACAAACTTTGACAGAGAGTTCTTTAAGTCTTGGATTTCATTTTCTAAAGAGGTGATTTGTAACTCATAACTGGCAATCTCTTGCTCACTACAATTCACACATTCAGTTAACACATTGTTAGCAGTTTTGTATTTTTCAACTTCCTGTTCCAGATTGCTCAGTTTATCAGAATCTTCAACACAAATACTTTTTCCTCTTTCCAAAGCTAGAAGTCTCTCTGACATAGTGGAGTTCAGCATTTTTAACTTCTCATTTTCTTCCTTAAGTTTGTCATTCTGAATTAACTCATTTATCAAAGTCTGATCTTCTGAGTTAGTTTCAAGTTTTCTTCCAGCCTTGAATTCCTTCAAATCTTTTTCCTTCTTTTCAATGTTTTTCTGTAATTCCACATTCACAGATTTGATGGCTTCAAGTTTTTCAGAAAGCAAGTTTTTCTCCTGCTCAAGTTTCTCAAATTTTTTATCATTTTTATTAGCAGATGTTCTCAGAGAATCATTTTTAGATTTCAGCTTGTTTAAATCTGAGTTCACACTTTCAAAGTTTTTCAGCAATTTTTCATACTGGTCATGATAGTTAACAAGAGTCTGATTATCATTATCTGAGTTGAATTTTTCTTTGAGTTCAGATATCACATTTATATGATCTTGATTTTTAGTTTTCAATAATGAAATGTGTTTCTTCAATATTTGAAAATCAGACATACATGCATCATGAATATTTTTCAATTCAACACAATTTCTACAAGGAGAGCTTGAACTATCTAAACCAGTACCCTTCTTCAATTTTTTATACTGTTTTCTTAATAGTTCATGAGATTCAAATAATTCAGCATATGCATTCTCCCAATCTTCTAGAGAAAAATTCTCGAAGAGATTTACCTCATCATCATCATCTTCTTCAGTCTGACTGCTGCCTTGATTGCTGCCACTTGGATTACTTCTGTTAGCCATCATGCAGCTGTCCTCGTTTACCCTGTGAAATTGCTTCAGCCTATCCAGGATGTCCTTTGCTGAGCTACAATTATGAAGACAAGACCATAAGGCTCTGTCAGTAGCTGCTTTCATCAGGTTAAAGGCTTTCTGATTTTCTCCATCCTTTGATCTGTGTCTGTTGGTCCATTTGGACACTTTCGTTGGTAAGGTGTGAGGACCTTGTGAAATTAATTTCCACAAATCAAGATTAGCAGAATTTACATAAGTATGTAAAGCAGTGTACCACTGACTGAAATCAGAACCACTAAAGACGGGTGAAAGAGCCATTGAAAATAAATAGCGAGTAAATTCAAGGCAACAGGAATATTTATGCACTACAAAATAAATTAGCACCTAAGGCTTCAAGATCGAATCTGCAGGTCGCTGGACCTTGTATGCAGATGCCGCTCTGATACCAATTATTATGTTCGGTGTAAGTATTCAGAGGGGGGGTGAATGAATATAGCCCTTTGAAAACTTTTGGCCAACTAACTATCTAGAATGCTAACTAGATAGATTTATCAAATCTGAAAGACTAATTATGATGTGGCATAGCCCAAGGATGACTAAACATAAAATGAGCAACCTAGGACGTAGATCCACAAGCATACAAGTACTCAATGATTCTCACAATAGCGTCTTACTTACACGGCACACGCGATCACCCGGCGGGGCCGGGGGATGATGGCAAGGGTCCGAGGCGAGACCCAATGAGTCTAATGGACTTAGTTGGCTTAGGCTGACCCCAAAGAGTCTAGGATTCCCAACTTAGTGGGCGGCTGGCCCGTAAGGCGGGGTTTGGGTGGCACTCTCTCACGGCCCGCGGTGGGCACCAACAAATGAACATACAAGAACGGACCCTCTTCTCACCGTCCGACAAGCAATCAAAGCAATACTAAACTTGCAGAAGTAAGGCTATCAAGGTTAGTATCAGTGGCTCACCTGATCGATGTGAAGACACCGATCCCGCACGGAGACGAGGGCGCGCCGGGAGGCGAGGGTATACACCCGATCCCCGCGGCGATGTAGCTTGACCTGAAAATGCAAAGGTGTACAACACTACGCCTCGCGCAGGAGGGGTGATCTTGGGGTAGGGATTAGGCTTATTACATTCAAAACTACCTCCACGCAGGGAGGGGCCTTCAGCCGGCCAAGCGGGGTGGGGAATTAAGCTAAGGAACCCGACTTGTCGAATCCCGCCGGTTCTGCCAATCTGCAAATTCACCGGACAGTGGGGCGGTGTTGATGTTGCCAAAAATTCCACAGAGCGTGGATCTTGATGAAACCTGCGCCAAACGTTCCCCAACAGGACGGGGATGGTGTCTGAATTTTGGCAGGAGCTTTGGAACTCAGGGCTGGTCGGGCCGGCGACTGGAACAGGTCAGCAACTTCTTCCTCTGGCTGGTGCAGAACAGGTAGAGCGAGTTGCAGATGGCACCACGGACGCTCCTGAACTCCAAATGAGGCGAGCCTGGACCCACAGGGGGCAGACGACACACCCCGATGAAGAAAATGGTAACTGGAAGCTCCGGAGGCCGAATGAAGTCCTTCTTCTTGGAGATGATAGCTAACTGGTAGTAGTTTCAGCCCTCCGAAAATGGTGCTCAGATCTTCAGGGAGGAAGCCGTGGTCGGACTGTGACTGCAGCTCTGGTTCCCTGCCTGAGAGCTTCTGTGAGGTCGCGGGAGAATGGCTGCTATTGACTGCTCGGAACTCGATGCCGACGAAACCACCTCGCCTTGGAAGCTCTCTGGACGACCTTTCCAGAGATGTAGGCCTTGCCACCAGGAGTATCAGGGATCACCCGGAGACGATGCAACTTCAGGACCCCACTCTGCTGCCTGCGCCCTACAACCTGAAACTCCAATCTTGCAAGACCAAAGGGAGTGGGAGGGAGAGTAGCACAGCTTGGGGTGATGGCTGATGGTTTGTGGATATGGGAAGGACGTGGCTAGGGCTTCTGGAGGGTCTGGAGTGGCAGGGATAGATGGAGAGGGGGGCTGGAGCAGCTAGAGGTGGAGATTGGGGGTGGATGTGCACTAGAGAGAGGATGAGTGAGAGAGGAGGTGGGGAGCGAATTTGGCTGTAGGGAGGAAGGGAATTTCGACCTAGGGTGATTAAGGAGGTGGGGAGATGGAAGGGCACAGCCCTAGGGAGAGGGAAATTCGAATTTGGGCTTTGGGAGGGGTTAATTCAGCCTTGGGAAGGTGGTGGGGTGCTTTGGAAAGTGGAAAGGTGCCTAGGAGAAGGGGTTTCCACCTAGGGGGTGGAGGGGGAATTGAATGAGTGCATGGGGAAGGGGAAGGGGCCTTAATGAGGGGTGAATGGGGAGGAGAGAGAATGAATTTCGAAATTGGGGTGGGGAGGAGAGAGAGAGGGGGTACAACCCACTTAGAGAGAGTGATAGTAAGAGAGAGAGAGAGAGGGAGATATTGAGAGGGAGATGGCAAATGCTTTTCAATATTCATCAAAAGTTGTTACAATGAGAGGGAGGGGAGGCCTATTTATAGGCTCCATACTTTCATATGACCATAATGACCCTGACAAGCTCACTAATGACCAAAGCAGTCCAAGGGAGGGGTGCCCCTGGGCCTAGCCCACTAGTTGGGCCCAATAGCTTAACAAACCAACATAATGACACAAGACTTTGGTAGATAACCTAATAACCTAGGTACATGACTCAAATAATAGGAAAATTACATGGTTTAAGACTCAAATAAAATATAAAAATTACATGACTAGACTCACAAACATATGACGAACATAATGGCATAAGTTGACGACGATTCGAGCCTCAGAAAAGTGGAGGGGCAAGGGATGCCCCCATCAAATTAGCAGTTGCGGAATAAGACAAACAGACAGTAAGCACTCTAACAAGACAAGTTAGACGAACTATAGCTCAATTAGAATTTCAATCACTTAATAGATTAAGACACTCTAAGCAATTAGACAATTCAAGCAACACACAATCCCAGTGTCAAACAGATAGCGTGCGCAGCTAATCAACTTTGTTGAACTTTGAAGCAAACACTTGAAGCGCCATTATGCAAGCATCTAGCGGAAGCAATAAGATAGATGAAGAAATCAAACCACCTGCACAATGGGTTTTAGGTGGTTCGGTCCAGCAGACCTACATCCACCCCACACTCAAGCCGAGTGTGGCTTCACTAACAGCTGGGCAACACAGCTTGCCAACAGATGCTGATACACAGCTTACCCAGGGGAACAACCTCCCCTCTTCCTCCTACCCGGAGGGAACCTCTAGCAACCCACGGTCACTAGAAACCAGAGACTCATGTCTCTCTTCCTCTTTACCAAGAGGGAACCCCACTGGTAGCAGCCCACTACCAGTGAACCAACCAGTAGCACACTGCTACCAGCAATCCACCAGAGGCCTAGCCTCTCTTCCTCCTACCCCGGAGGGAACTCACAAGCAGCCCCC
Organism: Amorphophallus konjac; assembly: GCA_022559845.1. NCBI lineage: Eukaryota > Viridiplantae > Streptophyta > Magnoliopsida > Alismatales > Araceae > Amorphophallus > Amorphophallus konjac. Next base: position 71,575,605 of record CM040120.1, read on the forward strand.
CTGCTGCTTGCAAACCGGAGGAACCAGCCTCCCTTCCTCCACACAGGAGGGAACTATCACCAGTAGCATTCTGCTACCAGCACAAACCGGAGACACACCCGTCTCCCTACTCCTGATCCCGCAGGAGGAACTCGACCTCAGACCAGAGGATCGGAAGAACAAGGATCACCAAATGAAAAAGAAAAAAAATAAGAAATGAAAAATACACGACGATCGGAAAGCTGTAAATGAAGAACAAGAATGTAGCTCTCAAAGGAGCAGATCTGGCTTGGATTTAATCCAGACGCCAGAGGACAGATCTTCAATAGCTTCTTCTTTCTTCTCCACGAACTCTCTCTCTCTCTTCTTCTTTTCTTCCTCTTCTTTCTTCTTCTCAGCTCACTCAATCTTTCTCTTCTGCTCTCACTCTCTTCTCACTTCTCACGAGCACTATCTCTCTCTTTTACTTCTTCGGCTCTCACTCTCACTTTCTTCTCTTTTTCTTCTTTTTCTCTTTTTCTGGATCGAAGGGCTTTCTGCTCTTTAGGCTTCTTCTTCGATCAGTCTTCTACAGAGGATGAAGACTCGTATATATAGTAGCAGCAGCAGCACACTGGGCGAGTGTGGCTTCCACGTTTCCTGCCCTAGAAATTCGGACCACGTGGCAGCATCCTGGTTCACGAGCCAGGCACCTCGAATCACGTGCCCTTCATTAGCACGCTCAGCAACTAGAGTCAGGTGGCGTTAACGCACTTGCTTCAAGGGGTTGACGCAGCCTTTAAAGACATTCTACAAGCAAAACTCAAGTCTACTGCGTTGACGCTTCCAACCCATGGCGTTGACGCATTGATGCGTTCCAGTGAGCAACCAGCCTAGCCCTATTGACAGTTGCGTCGACGCAGCTCCACTGCTGCGTTGACGCATCGGTGATCCAGCATCTGATCTTAGATGGCTGCAGCGCTCTCACGTTTCGTGTGGAGTGCGTTGACGCATTGTGCAACTGCGTCCACCCTCTGGTTACCTGGTCGATCCATCAACCTACTGTGTCGACGCCACTTGATGAATGTGTTGACGCACCAGAGTAATCCTGTAACCCATTGGCTCTCCCTTTGTAACTGATGCGTCGACGCTCTAAGCATGCTGCGTTGACGCATGGAGCTGCAGCGTCGATGCTGCCAATGTACTCCAGAGGCTGCAATAAGGGATTCTTGAACCGCTGCATCCATGCTACTTGCTCACTACGTTGACGCACCAGAATAATCCAGGAGCTTCTTTCTTGATTGTTTGAAGTGTTGTGTCCACGTGTCAGCATTTTAGCCTCTTGGATCACGTGCCAAGTCTTGATGGCCTGAATCATCTGCAGACAGAGAGAGGAAAATGAACTTAGTTCAGACGAATGTATATACTTAAGTAGAGCTGCCAGTGTGTGGACTTGAACAGTGCAGCGAGTGTGCAGACTTGGTAAAACAAGGTCCAGTGTATAGACTTGCAGATACGAAGCCAATGTACAGACTTAGAAGGATTTGAACCAGTGTCCAGACTTCAGGTTTAACTGTGGATGTACAGACTTCAGGTGTGTAGACCATTGTGCAGACTTTGGAGAGCAGTGCCCAATGTATAGGCTTTATAGAGCGAAGCCAATGTGTAGACTTCACGCTGTACAAACTTGAGGCTTTGAACGTTGAAGGCACAAGACGATGTATAGACTCAGATTCTAGACCAGTGGCTGTACAGACTTTGAAAGAGGACCAATGTATGGACTTCAGGAGCATATGACATGGCTGTACAGACTTTGTTATCCAAATGAATGAATAGACTTTGCCACAGTCTAATGTATAGACTTGAAGAAACTAAACTGAAGAGTCGACGCATCAGCTCAAGGAGTTGACGCACTGGTGTGAGAACAGAGACAAGTATGACTGAAGGGTCGACGCATCAGCACACTGAGTTGATGCACTACTGTGGAGACTATGCAGACAGAGTGTAGACAGAATTAAAGTAGAGCATGTTATCTGATAGCCATATGAACTCCATTCACTTACATTATAAAACATGAATTTATCGAGCATATAAAAGACACAGGTAGATGACTCACAGAGAATAACTCACTTCAAAGACCAATCATCAAAACCATCATCAAAACCACAGGGGCACAACAGGTCAAACTTGTCCATCCTATCCTTGAGGGTGTGCATAGTTTTAACCAAGGAAGGATGCTTTGGGACTTGGGCGTGGGGGTCAGCTATAGATGCAGAAAGATGGAAATCAGTTCCCCTACAAGTGGGCATGGAACTAAATGCAAGGGTATATATATATATATATATATATATATATATGATGCAAAACTAATGCAAGACTCTAAGGGACAAAGGGGGAAACTCTAAGGGTCTAGACACACTCTAAAACGTGATGCAAAAGAGGTGGAATGCAGACTCAAATGCAACTTAGACGAACCTAATGACTCAAATGCACCCTAGACAAACTTGGCTTTGATACCAAAATTGATGCGGGACGCTAAGCGAGCTAGGACTCTTCGTGACTACGAGACTAATCGATAACTATGACAAGCAACAACACATTAGATAGAAGGGCGTAGACTCAACACCAAGATCTCCCAAGAAGGAAGGCATGCCAATGTTGGCACTCAAAATATGATTAACGATGATCAAGCCTCAAAGACGAATGATACGGCCTACTGAAGCACGGAAGCTGACGGATATCAATACACTGAAGCCTTCTCAAGCTACCGGAGCCTCAGGCCACCCTGTATGAACACCGGGGACTTCATCTCGGGAGAATCAAGATGAATTCACAACCAACCGGCAGCGCGACCAAGTATGCCCAATGAACCGGCATCGACTTCAATCATGCCGCATAAACCATAGCCGTTGTCTGACCAAGGACAATGGTGTACCTGGTGGCCCGCCACCTTATTGAAAGATCCTCGCGAGGTGAAAGAATGCTCTTAGCTCCTCAGGATAGAGGGCCGAAGGCTCTATCAGTGGAAGATCCTGATTACCCGGTACGGGTACGGCTTCTCACAAAGTTGGGTCCGTTAGTGGCCAAATGATCACCCAGTCAAGGCGGAAGTATTCGGGTGCTACCTCACCCCTCAAGAAGCTTCGAGCATGAGTCGGGCCGAGCCAACAGTACGAGTCATAGTGTTGAAGGCCATGTCAGTGGAAAACCCGTGTGTTCAAGCCGAGGATACTCGAGGTTCCGAGAAGGGCCGTGCGTCATCTCGAGAGCTTCGTCAAGGCTTCCCATCAAGGTTTTGCAGGACTGCGGTGAGACGGATGGTCACGGTGACTCCCAGGACCATCCCCGGACCCGTCGTCTAACTCGCATCAAGCGGAAGAAGGTAATACGGCCCACTTCTCACCGACACGCTCCCTTATCCGGCGCCCCCAATTTCGGCACGCAAAAGGGGAGGGAGAGGCTTCTTCCCGGTGCGCCTGCCTCCACGCCGGATTAGGCTTTTCTATATAATGTCACTTGGTTCGAACAAGTGAAGAACAACATTTGAGAAGGAGGCTAACCTACAGGGAGACAAAGTGATCACCGGGGAGAGGGTGACCACCAATTAGAGCTAAGGGAGAGAGGGTTTTCTTGGGGAAGAGGGGTTTCTTTCGAAGAGCCTCTTTGCTGCCGCCGTCTTCCTCTGCTCTGCCAGAAGTCCTCCGGAGCCGGATAAAAAGAGTGAGAGTCTAATACTCTGTTCGCGGAATAGGTGGGTCACGGGGTTTTCTTTCCGCCGTCTCTCTGATTCCTCCCTTCTGATCTAATGTAAGCGAGAGGGGGGGAGGGCGATGATATGAGCCAATCTCCCCCCCCCTCCCACCATCTCTTTCTTTCATTTTCTTCTGCAAACCTCTCTGCAACTATCGAATGGTGTCCGTGCGACAACGCCGACGCCGATGCTTTGTAATTTGTATGTTGGCTCCCTGTTCACGGGATGAATGGTATGAACATGTCTTAATAGATTGAATGCTTGACATTACGTCTCTCTCCCACTCCTCCCTCAATCTATATGACTAATTGCTCCCCCGTGTGCTTGTTTCTCAAATACGGGTTCTCTGATGTCGGATGTGCCCTGGAACTCCATGGGCTATATAAATGTTTCCCCCTCCCCGGAGCCTAGATGCTAATATGCCGACTGTGACTTGCATCGTTCATCCCGTGGGTTTGTGACTAGAGGCATTCTTATGTATGCACCTCTGGCCGTCCCAACTGGAGGTTGATTCTTCAACGACTCTCTGCAATATCCCTTGCCCCTTTATCTGTACATCAATTATCTAACTCTGTGAGCGTTAGTTCCTTAACCTCATGAGCATTAACATACTAACTCCGTGAATGGCAATCTGTTAATGAACTAAATGCATCTCATACTGAATATCTCCTTTGATCGCGCTTGTGGTTTACAGTCATTGGATTGTGTTAGTTCCGTTGGCTTTGTCCCAGTAATCCGGGGAGGGGGACATTCCCCACTGTTTCATAGAATCACCGTTTGACCAAATGGGCTCCATCTGTGAGTGATGGATATTCCCTACGGGCCAAAGGGTGAATATTAACTGGGGCTTCAGCCCGACAATTCAAATCCACAGTCCTTAAGGACCTTGTGGTGACTAAGGGATGTGTGCCCCTCGTAGTCTAGCCCTCAGAGTTTCCTTCCCTAATAGTCGCCCCTCTCTTGGATATAGTGCGGACTATAGGTCGCTCGCCCCTCGTAGGCTGGCCCTCGAGGTCGTCGCATCCCTCTTTAGTTGCCTTATCCGCTCGCTTTAACCCACGGAACCATGGTGCCCTTTGTAGGCTAGTCCTTGGGGTTTCCTATCCGATTGGGATCTGCTGGCTGCCATTAGGCTGACCGGCTAGTTAGGGGCTTACTCAACACGTGAGTATGACCCCGCTTCTCCCCTGCAATCCTTCAGGGATGGGAAGATGCTGCCCAATTTGCACCAGATTCTGATTAATAAGTTACTTTCACGAATGGACCTTAATAAACATGTGTTCTTAGGCAATAAACTTCCGTGCTCAAGTATGAACCTCGCACAAGCCTATGACTCTGCTCCCGGAGAGCCCGAGACTCCAATTCAGTAAACAATCAACCCAATTAACTTCAAAACCCTCAACAACATCTTAATAAACCAAAATAGATTCAAAAATCCTCAAAAATTAACTTAAACGGTGTGGTCCTAATCTGGCGCTCCCTAATACGGCGCGGTACCCCCCCACGTCGGATTAGTCGTAGACTCAAAATTTCATGATTTTATTTGTCTTGTTCCTGGCGCGCCCCAAAGCCGTCGCGCCGGATTAACCCATGCTCTGACCGCGCCGGATTAATCCCCTTTGCCTACGCTTAGCTACGCCGGGGAACCCTATCCCTACGCGTGGTCGTGCCGATTTTGAACTATTGTACTGTTTTAATCGCTCACTCGTCTTGGGAGCGATCTTCGCCTCCTACGGTCGAGGTTCATAAACCCCAATCAGTAATAAACCAAATAAAAAGAGGGCTATTCAATTTCAAACCATCTTGTTATTACGCTTGTTATCATCATGCTTAACTAATCATTATCTATCTCTATGATTTTGTTATCATGCTTTAACATAATCATGAACATCATGCATGCATGCTTGCATGGACCCCTGGGTATATCAAATGGCACTGACGGAAGTCCGGGTTGCGCCCGACTAGAAGTCTTTGCTATGCTCGATGGTGGTCTTCAGACCTATGTCCTCCGCCATGTATCAAGGGTCTCCTACTTAATAAATCGTGCCTCTCTTGCATGCTAGATAAAAGCACTTCATGTGACCTCGTCACATTCATCCTTTTGCATCTTATTTCAGCCTCGGACGGCCCGCTATCTCGACAATTAATCAAAGGTTTTCTCCCTTATGGGGGATGTAATTAACGTCATAGCCTTTATGGCATGACGAACTGCTGGTCCAGACCCGAATCTCACTCTCGCCTGATATGGGTCAGAATGAGCGCATAATAAATTTGTCATGTACGTGACTGGCACGCTTGCACGGTCAACTAATAGTTTGGTTATTCATTAATTAATCGATTATTCGACCCTAACAAAATGACTGAACAGATCCTGTCATCCCACAAGTCTGGCACGCCCGGTGTGACCAGTGTCACCTTTCATCTCTTTGCCGAGATATGCGGACCCCGAGGCCCTCTCAAAGACTGCTGATCGTTTGTTTGCTTTATCTGGCAGGCAAACAATGGCATCATCAGGACTTGCTGCTGTTACCTTTTGCCCCGCGATCGTCGCCGGCCACGTTGAGCATGGGTACCTGGCGGTGCCCACCGTCTTCGGGACATTCCCTACTGCTGTAGGCTTCCCCAACTTCTTGGGGTTGGCCTTCGTTGATCTGCTTCAAGTGGAGTCCTCGGGACCTACCGAGGTGGCCGTGAAGAAGGTCGAAGCTTTGAAGGCGATGCTGCGCGGGCTCGCTCAAGAGTCCGGTTTCGGTCGCCAGCTGCCTGGTGCACCACATCACCAATGGGGCCCGCCCCATTCCTACCCAGAACTCCGGAAGACGCCAGCACAGAGGCTTCCAGCAAAATACTGCTACTATTACCGAATGCCTCTCTGTGTCCGATAAATCCATGCTAATCGGTGGAGTTCGCGTCTTCCTGGACGGACGCGACGCTAGGGTGGTCCTAGATCGGGTTGTCCCCGCCGTGCCTGTTCACAACTCCTACCAGGCCCTCTCTAGAAGGAGAGCTGATAAAGAAGAAGTCGGCCACCAAGGCCATAAGAAGCTGGCCCCCGGGCCGAAGAAGTTTAAGCAGGTTTGGGTCCCTAAGAAGATCCAACCCGCTCGCCAGGATGCACCAATCCGTCGCCGCCCTACACGGGACGGAGCAGGAATGAAGAAGGAAAGGGGCCTGGCCCCAAGAAAAGAAGAGACGATTGTGGACCCTCCACGCCGTGAAAGTTTCAGGGCCTGCGCCCGACAAGCCAATAGCCCTACAGTGGGAAAGAGATTCCAGCAACTCGGTAGATGAGCCCGACTTGCTTATATCCCTCCCATGGGAGGTTGACAACTATCCCTAGTCCTACACCAGGAACGGGGGCAAGAAGAAATGACCAACATGGTCAGAAGCTACTTCAGGTGTCTAGGCAACCCCTCGCTAGGACAACAACGGCTACTACAAGTAGCCGTGGCCGAAGAAGACTACTGCCCACCAATGGCAGTTGAAGAAGAAGAGGAAGGAAGAAGGATGTTGCCGACAGTCGACGACAATGGTTATGAAGATGGCTTCGATGTTGAAGCCGATAAAACCGCCCCTCGGTGGGAAGAAATGAAAAGAATCTCTGTGTTTGAGAGACTGACCTTCCCAGAGCATGTAAGACGGAGGGTTCATAGACAAAGAAGGAGAATGCAGATCTTCACCTGCAACATGGCTGGCATATCCGGCCGACATGGAAGGCCCCCAGAAGATCCTCATGAGCTGGCTCAATTGGCTGGGAGGCCGGGGCCGAACACTCGAAGGGTGAGAGCCGCAAAAGAACTATTGGCAGCAGCTAAAGGGAAGCAAGCCCCAACCCACCACCAACAATGTGATGAATCTGCTGTTCTGACCGCCAATGTGGTGATAGCGGAAGAAGAAGAAGATGTTTTGCTAGACATCCTGCCTGAGGGTGCATCTAGGGAGACGACAGAAGCTATCCCCAGCGCTGCAGCTATGTATCTGATGGGGACATCCCTTGCCCCTCCACATTTTCTGAAGCTCGGATTGATCGTCGGTGTACGCCATTATGTTCCTCATGTGTTTGTGAGTCGAGTCATGTAATTTTCTTATTTTTATTTGAGTCTTAAACATGTAATTTTCCCCTTATTGAGTCATGTACCTAAGTTAGAAAGTCATTTTCCTAAGTCTTGAAGTCATTACGTTGGTTTGATATGTTAATGGCCCTAATTCATTGGGCTAGGCCCAGGGGCGCCCCTCCCTTGGACTGTTTGGTCATTAGTTAGTTTGTCAGGGTCAGTTTGGTCTTAGGAAAAGTGTGGGGTCTATAAATAGCCCCACCCCTCTCTCATTTGTAACAATTATGCTTGAATATTGAATCTAGCAAATTTCCACACCTTCTAGTTCCCTCTCAATATCTCCCTCTCTCTCTCTCTCTTACTATCACTCTCTCTAAGTGGGTTGTGCCCCCTCTCTCTCTCCTCCCCACCCCAATTTCAAAATTCATTCTCTCTCCTCCCCATTCACCCCTCATTAAGGCCCCTTCCCCATGCACTCATTCAATTCCCCCTCCAACCCCTAGGTGGAAACCCCTTCTCCTAGGCACCTTTCCACTCTCCCAAGCAACCCTCCCTCTCCCCAAGACTGAAAGAGCCCTTCCCTAGACCAAATTTTGAATTTCCCTCTCCCTTGGGCTGTGCCCTTTCATCTCCCCACCTCCCTAACCACCCAAGGTCGCACCCCCCCTTCCCCATCCACCAAATAACCCCTTGTTCATGCCCTTCCCCACACCCTCTCCTCCACCTATTCTGTCCCTGTTACAGGTTTCAGAAAAGCAGTGACTTGCAGTAGCAGCCACGACTTCCCCTGAACGCTCCCGGTGGCATATCTTATATTGCTGGAATTGTCTCCAAGTCTTCTTTCCAACGGTGGTACTCCTGTCTGCATCCGAGTTCGGAGCTGTCCGGAGGAACGTCATCTTCAACGACTGCGCAATCTGTCCCAGACTGAAGGCCAGAGCGATCTTGGAAGCCATTCAGCGGCCAACCTTGGAGGAATTCGATCACGCTTCCTTCTAAAAAATTCTTCTTCGTATAGTCCTCCATCAGTAGCAGAAGGAACAATGACAATCGCCTGCCCGAGCTATTTGTTCTGAATTTCTTCGCCGGAGTGTGCAGTCTGCCCCCTGCAGGTCCAGGTTCAACCTGCCTTCACTTATCCGGCCACCATTCTCCTCTCCGACCTCGGATTGTGGCCCCGTCAATTTCTGCTCAAAGCTACTCCGACCACGATCGCGTCATTGCCAGTTTCGTTCGATTTGGAGTTTGGGAGCGACCGCAGTACCTTCTGCAATTCACTGTATCAGTTTTGCATCAGTCAGAGGCAGAGTGTTGCTGTCCTGCTCCAGTCACCGGTCCGATCAGCACCGAGTTCCAGAGCTTCCCAAAAAATTCAAGCATCATCCTCGGCCAGTTGGGGAACTTTTGGCACCGGTTTCATCAAATTTGGAGCTCGGTTGAGTCCGTGGCAGCATCTTCATCGATAACCTATTCAGCAAAACTGAAGAGTGGCAGAACCGGCAAACCTTGGAGAGTCGGCGTTCTCTTCATAATTTCCCCACCCCGCTTGGCCGGCTGAAGGCCCCTCCCTGCGTGGAGGTAATCTTGGTTGTAATAAGTTTAACCCCTACCCCAAGAGCCCCCCTCCTGCGAGAGGTGTAGTTCATGTAATAATATTTTCACAGATTTGAAGCGACACTGACGCGGCTTGCGGGCGCAAACCCTTGCCTCCCCGCTCGCCCCCATCTTCGACTGGAGTTGGCGTCTTCACGCCGGCTAGTTGAGCCTCGGTCCCCCTTTCCTTGCTGGTCAATATCACTTGCTTAGCTTAGTATTCTTGCTTTGCTGCGTCGGACGGAGAGCGAGGGCCCGGCCCAAATTGCCGAACACGTGAGTGTCCATCGCGGGCGAGTTGTGAGCGAGCCATTTCAACCCACACCCATGGTGTGACGGCCACCCGTGAGTGGGCATTCCTGGCCCAATTGGGGTTCTCCCCAAGCTTGCCAAGCACCGGAGCATCATTGTCCGACCCCGGACCCTCTCCATTATCGTTTAGTTGCCCACGGGCACAAGTGTGCACCAAGCGAGTGAGCCGCTCGAGTGGTATCATCGCCAATTTACTTGCTTGCAACCTTAGGTCCAAGGGTCATATTGTCTTGTGGTCATCACCCCAAGGTGGTGTCACATCAAGTGGTATCAGAGCAAGTTCACAACTTATCTCTATCAAGTTGGTCCTAGGACGCTCATATGCATTTAGAGTCTTCGGTTGCATCTCTTTTGTCCACTAGCATGGCTACTTCATGTAAGTCACATCTATCTCACTCGGCCCTCCGCAAAGGTCCGATTGACACCCCTTTGGACAAAGTCCTATTTGAGGACCTTATCTTTAATGGATACCACCCTAGTGCATATTTAGAGTGGGAGGAAAACATGGACAAATACTTTAAAAGGAATCCAATGACTGAACCCATGAAAATCTACCTTGCCAAGAGTCGACTTGTGTACCATGCCGAGGATAGGTGGAAGTTCATTGAACAATTTAGGAGGGTTATGAGGCTAGAGCCTATTAACACATGGGAGAACATGAGAGCCTAACTTAGGAAAGTCTACACTCCCCGACCTCCTCCCTCCTACCCAGGTTACCAAAACTCGAGGAGCACTCCCACTCCTCCAACCCCACCCGTCCAAACCCTTACCACTAGAACCCAAGTGTCCAAGGCCTCCACCTCCCCACCTAACCCCATGAGGGCCCCCACACCCCAACCAAACCCCCCTTCCCTAACCTACACTAGTCAAGCCCCTTTAGCCCCCACTTCCACCCAAAACGATCCCAAGGACAAGAGACCCCTAACCGACCCAATTCCCTCCATGGTGACCACCACTTATCCAACCCTCACCATTAAAAACCAAGTGGACATCGCGTCCACCCCTCCACCTAGGCCCATAATGGCCACCACCCCCAAACCCAAAACCCCTCACCAAACCCGTACCCCACAAGCCCCCTTGACCACCACCACAAACCCACCATCGTCCCCAAAAAGGGATACATCTCCCAAAACAAATCAACCCAAAACCCCTCACCCAACCCACCTCCCACTTCCTACACCAATCTTTCCCCAACCTAGGCCTCCTCTACTTCCCCTTCCTATCCCAACCCAAGCCCATGCTTGTTCACCACCCCGGGTGTGTCATATGCTAGCTATCACCAAACCACCCACCATAGATCCCCCTACTCCATTAGCAATAGAAGTTGCTACCCACACACCTACCCAAGTGGAGAAGGATGCCCATCCGAATCCACCTCCCAACATAGAGGAAATCCAAAGGCCAAACAACTCACACACCTCTAGCCTAGCTACTCTAGAGACACCCAACCTCACAATAGATAAGTCCATACTCCAATGGCTCAAGAAAGGTCTCACCATTCCTAGTTCACAACCATGTCACCTACCCATGGGATATCAATCCCAAATCATTCCCATTCAGCCACATGTCACTTATCAAACTTTCTAATGTGTGAAAGATTTGGGAGACTTAGTGAACTACCTACATTGGCAAATTCACTTGACCAATATGCTAGCCTTGAGGCCGTCCGAAACTAACACCATTAGCCTAGCATATCCCTCAATTGGCTCCATCACTTCCATCTACACTAATGGCCAAGTTACTAGTGAGATCATCCTCCTTCTTCCCATGGAGAAAGAACCTATCCTAGTCCACTCCCCAACCATTAAGATCCCAAGTGCTTTGATCGATCAACCCATTAGCAACCTTGGCCCAATTATTGAGGAGGATGACTCACCATTCGAGGACCTTGAGAGCATAGAGTACCCCTACCAAGGTGACCCTTACCATGATCCCTTTGACCCTTTTCTATGGGAGCCTAGATCTCAATGTAACCCACTCACCTTATTCACCACCCACCTTACCCTACCCTTACCACCCATGATAACCCAAAACCTTCCCTTCCTAGAATTGGGTTACACCAAAGAAGCCTTAACCATAGGCAACATACACAATGGGATTGATAGATGGCCCCACTCCATGATGTCTCCCTTCTTCGATCCCTTTGACTCATACGAATGGAAGCTCAAGGGCCACCCCACACCTATGCACATGGAAGTCATCACTAGGATTGAAATGCATGTGCTTAGGCATACCACCCCACTTGACATGATTAGAAAGTCGGGTCCATTCATTCATATCACCCACATGTCAAGAAGAAAACATGAGTGGTCAATATTTGGTTGTAATGGTCCACCATCATTCATCATAAATCTCAAACATGTTAGGAGCATTCATGGATGTCCGGGTCCCCCGGCACTCATCACACTCACACATGAAAGGGACACCTATGGATGCCCCGGTCCTCCCAAGACATTCAAAATCTTCATAACATCAATGCATGATAGGTCTACATGTGGTTGCCCTGGACCACCTTTGCATACCACGCACTACTCACTCACACCGCATCTTAGTATATGGCATATGCATCAAAACATGCATCAAGCAAAAAGCGGTGAGAATTACAAAAAGTGGGCAAAAACTCGTGAGCGCCACTTGAAATTCCACGTTGGCAACTTGATGATGATGATGATTTTGGAGTGACTCTACTCTAGGGTCACCTCCAATTTGAGGGCACAAGGACTTGGACCTTGCCAAGTTCCGAGTGGCCTTGGCACCCGGCTTGCGGGTTGAACTTACCAATGGGTTTTAGGATTCATCCCACTTCCCACGTGGCGGATCCGGCACCCTCTACGGGTACCGCGGTGGATCCTAGTGAGTGTCTTGAGCCTACACCTATCCTTGTGAGAGACACCCTCGGAGTGCCACCACAAACTAGCCCGAGAGCCCGACGTCAGCACATGGCGGCAATACTAAGCAAAGCAAGATCTCTTCGCCAGCCTAAGGGTGTGTCCGAGCCACTTTGTCGAGTGGAAGCACCGTTCCTCGGCTATGGACATGGGTCGAGTTTGGAGAACAAGGTTTGCCCGGAACTGCGTTTGGGATGCTACTTCCCCGGTGGACCCATACTCTACAGGGTCGAGTTTTCCCCACCCCGGGGGTATGATGGGGACATCCCTTGCCCCTCCACATTTTCTGAAGCTCGGATTGATCGTCGGTGTACGCCATTATGTTCCTCATGTGTTTGTGAGTCGAGTCATGTAATTTTCTTATTTTTATTTGAGTCATAAACATGTAATTTTCCCCTTATTGAGTCGTGTACCTAGGTTAGAAAGTCATTTTCCTAAGTCTTGAAGTCATTATGTTGGTTTGATAGGTTAATGGGACCAATTCATTGGGCTAGGCCCAGGGGCGCCCCTCCCTTGGACTGTTTGGTCATTAGTTAGTTTGTCAGGGTCAGTTTGGTCTTAGGAAAAGTGTGGGGTCTATAAATAGCCCCACCCCTCTCTCATTTGTAACAATTATGCTTGAATATTGAATTCAGAAAATTTCCACACCTTCTAATTCCCTCTCAATATCTCCCTCTCCCTCTCTCTCTTACTATCACTCTCTCTAAGTGGGTTGTGCCCCCTCTCTCTCTCCTCCCCACCCCAATTTCAAAATTCATTCTCTCTCCTCTCCATTCACCCCTCATTAAGGCCCCTTCCCCTTCCCCATGCACTCATTCAATTCCCCCTCCAACCCCTAGGTGGAAACCCCTTCTCCTAGGCACCTTTCCACTCTCCCAAGCAACCCTCCCTCTCCCCAAGACTGAAAGAGCCCTTCCCTAGGCCAAATTTTGAATTTCCCTCTCCCTTGGGCTGTGCCCTTTCATCTCCCCACCTCCCTAACCACCCAAGGTCGCACCCCTCCTTCCCCATCCACCGAATAACCCCTTGTTCATGCCCTTCCCCACACCCTCTCCTCTACCTATTCTGTCCCTGTTGTAGGTTTCAGAAAAGCAGTGACTTGCAGTAGCAGCCACGACTTCCCCTGAAGGCTCCCGATGGCATATCTTATATTTCTAGAATCGTCTCCAAGTCTTCTTTCCAACGGTGGTACTCCTGCCTGCATCCGAGTTCCGAGCTGTCCGGAGGAACGTCATCTTCAACGACTGCACAATCTGTCCCAGACTGAAGGCCAGAGCAATCTTGGAAGCCTTTCAGTGGCCAACCGTGGAGGAATTCGATCACGCTTCCTTCTACAAAATTCTTCTTCGTCTAGTCCTCCATCAGTAGCAGAAGGAACGACGCCAATCACCCGCCCGAGCTATTTGTTCTGAATTTCTTCGCCGGAGTGTGCAGTCTGCCCCCTGCAGGTCCAGGTTCGACCTGTCTTCACTTATCCGGCCACCATTCTCCTCTCCGACCTCGGATTGTGGCCCCGTCAATTTCTGCTCAAAGCTACTCCGACCACGATCGCGCCATTGCCAGTTTCGTTCGATTTGGAGTTTGGGAGCGACCGCAGTGCATTCTGCAATCCACTGTATCAGTTGTGCATCAGTCAGAGGCAGAGTGTTGCTGTCCTGCTCCAGTCACCAGTCCGATCAGTACCGAGTTCCAGAGCTTCCCAAAAAATTCAAGCATCATCCTCGGCCAGTTGGGGAACTTTTGGCACCAGTTTCATCAAATTTGGAGCTTGGTTGAGTCCATCGCAGCATCTTCATCGACAACCTGTTCAGTAAAACTGAAGAGTGGCAGAACCGGCGAAGCTTGGAGAGTCGGTGTTCTCTTCATAATTTCCCCACCCCGCTTGACCGGCTGAAGGCCCCTCCCTGCGTGGAGGTAATCTTGGTTGTAATAAGTCTAACCCCCACCCCAAGAGCCCCCCTCCTGCGAGAGGTGTAGTTCATGTAATAATATCTTCGCAGATTTGAAGCGACACCGACGCGGCTTGCGGGCGCAAACCCTTGCCTCCCCGCTCGCCCCTGTCTTCGGCCGGAGTTGGCATCTTCACGCCGGCTAGGTGAGCCTCGGTCCCCCTTTCCTTGCTGGTCAATATCACTTGCTTAGCTTAGTATTCTTGCTTTGCTACGTCGGACGGAGAGCGAGGGCCCGGCCCAAATTGCCGAACACGTGAGTGTCCATCGCGGGTGAGTTGTGAGCGAGCCATTTCAACCCACACCCATGGTGTGATGGCCACCCGTGAGTGGGCATCCCTGGCCCAATTGGGGTTCTCCCCAAGCTTGCCAAGCACCGGAGCATCATTGTCCCACCCCGGACCCTCTCCATTATCGTTTAGTTGCCCACGGGCACAAGTGTGCACCAAGCGAGTGAGCCGCTCGAGTGGTATCATCGCCAATTTGCTTGCTTGCAACCTTAGGTCCAAGGGTCATATTGTCTTGTGGTCATCACCCCAAGGTGGTGTCACATCAGGATCTGGCAGTACTAATGATACTACAAAGGTAGCGCCAGTAGATAGAGCTGCTGAAGAAGCAACTGATAGAGAAGACAGAGCAGTCTTTAACCTCTAAGCAGCCTGAGATGCAGGGCGAATCATCACGGGGAGACGTCAACTAGAGTGACCCCTCTCTACACTATGTCGTGCCCCAGCCAGTAGAACCAAGCTTGGCGACGACTCAGCAACACCCACCACAGCCGCTGATGCCGCCGGTGCTACCACAAGTGCACCAGACACCTCCACTACTGCGTCCTCCTCCGCAGGCGACCACCCTGGTCACCCCCTACCTACAGCCGGCACATTTCTACCCAGAACCGGTTGATCCAATCGTCATGAACAAAATGATGGTGGAGAGAATGATCGAGCTGAAGCTCACTAAAAGAAGTGAAGGTGACTACGTCGCATTTGATATATGTAGGGTTCCATACCCGCCGCATCATGCTGCCAAGCGGATCACTCCTGGGATTACCAAGCCTCCAAAATTCGACAAGTTCAACGGGAAGGGAACCCCAAAGGAACATATCGATTACTACATGACCGTCATCGGTGATCTGGCCACCGACGAGTCATATTTGCTAAAATTCTTTGGGTCCTCGTTGACGAGGCGCGCTTTTGAATGGTACTCCAACCTCCCGGCCGGGTCGATCAGCGACTGGTCAGACATGCAGAGGAAGTTCAGAGAATGATTCCATGTTACAGAGAGGGAGGTCACAGTGGCCGAACTCTACTCAACAAGACAGAGGGCAGATGAGACAGCCCTTGACTATATCACGAGGTGGAGGAACCTTGGATTGAGATGCAAGCGGCCCCCGCATCAGGAGGATGCTGTACAGATATGTAAATAGAACCTCAGGAGAGAGGTCCGGGAAAGGATGGTAGGTATGGAAATCCGATCATTCGACCGACTAAACAACATTGTGGCCGAGGTGGAAGCCTTCCTGGCCAGATCTGCCCCTGCATCAGCTACTGCTACTACACAAAAAGCCAATTTAGTAGAACGGCGTCCAACGCCCAAAGAAGCGAATGCCCTTGACATTAAGGCATTTGAACAACATAAGGATAAAGGCAAGAAGGCAGATGCCCCACAACCTGCTAAAGCCGGAGATGGCAAAGAGGGTCCTTCACTGCGGGATAAGATGAAGAAGGCATACTCTTTTCCAAAAGAGAAGACCAGAATTCTATTCGACTGAATGACCCAGTATGACAAAGTCACCCTGCCTGAGCCAAATAGGCCGGAGGACCTGCAAAGAAAGGATAGTCTGAGGTTCTGCCCCTATCACCAGATGCTGGGGCACCGGATTGAAGACTGCTATGTCTTCAAAGATATTATTGAAGGCATGGTGAAGAAAGATGAGATTGACTTGGGAGAGTATAGGGTCGACCCTCCACAACCTCATGAGGCTCCTCTGAGGAGGGCTGCTGCCAATATGGTCTTTGTATACCAGGCTTTGCCTGAGGAGATCTCTGAAGCCAGTACTCGGTGCACTTATGAATTTGTTTTTTGGTGCCCATAGAAGAACAACAGGGATGGCAACAAGTCCCTACAAAGAACAAGAAAAAGATGACACCTAGCCAGAGAGTGGGGGCACATATTTGTGGCATCACAACATGACCTACCCCTCCGGTGGCAGCACCTGTGTGGGTTAATCTGCCTACAGTCATCAGGATATCTACATCTAATCGGAGAAGACAGACTCCACTACCGACGGTCAAGGAGATTAGCCCAGAATCCCGGCGGCTGTAGGAGTACATAAATGGGCTACATGAATATGTATAGCCCAAATTAGAACCTCTACTGGTATGGGATCATGTCCCAAGGCAAGAACTAGAGAAGCTGTCACTCAAGCAGGAGCAGCAAGCTGACGCAGCATCCAACAAGGATGGTAGCCTATTCTGGGGGCAGGCGCCAGCTGAAGAAACGAAGAAAAAGAAATAAAAGAAGAAAATAAAGGCTGCCAAGGTCAATAAGGAACAGGTTGTGTCCTGTAATACTCTCTCGGCTCTCTTCAACTTGCCTACTGAAGAGGACGAGCAAGAAATATGCTTTGCACCCACCGCCGGGGCAAGCCAGGCTGAAGCAGCTACTACAGCACATGCAACCCGGTCAGGCCAAAAATGAGGGCGCCAGCCGCCTGCTAATCATAATATCATATTCAGGGGAGAGCAACCCTACAAGACACCTTCCTCGGAGGTCAAAGGAGTCCAAATCTCTCCTCCGTCAGGCCTTTATAACCAGAATGGAGGCAGCACTACTACCCCTTCCTTCCTGGAATTCCTGAAGATGTCAAGGGAAAGCAACCGTGTCAGGATGCCGACCCTGCAATCGGGAGTACTTACCTGCAGCCCCAGCAGTCTTCCGAAGCTCCGGATGCAGATAAAGCTTGCCCGACGGCAGCCAATGAAGGGCAACAAGAACATGGCACCAAGCAGAAGGATGCAGAATCTGAACCCAATGAGGCAGGACCGTCAGGGACCGCAGTCCAAGACTCCTCCAAGCCCAGATGGGCAGATGAAATGAAACTATCCAATGTCTGAGCAGGAAGCTGTGTAGTTAAATTGTTGAAAAAGCTCCCGGCGAGATTCACTGTTTGGGAAATTCTCTCTCTGAGTGAAGAGACCCGACAGGCGATTATCACTGCTTTGCAGACGCCTACTCAATATGAAACCTACTTGGCTGAAGCACTGCCAGAGGCCAGCATGACCTTCACTCAGGAGGACATATTGCTCCCCACTATCAGCCACAACAGGCCGCTCTACATGAGGGGGCACCTAAATGGACAGGAGCTGAACAGGATCCTGGTCGACCCTGGCGTAGCTGTCAACATTCTGCCATACAGAATATACCAGAGGCACCACTTTAATATATGCCTCGATAAAGCCAGAGAGATGCGTATCGTCGGCTTCAATCGAAAGTGTAAAGTATCACTGGGAGTAGTAAAATTCACACTCACTCTGGCAGATTTTACTACGAAGGTGCAGTTTCATGTCATTGATTCCCGCACCTCGTACAAGGCGCCGCTTTGCCGTCCCTGGCTACATGAAAATATAGTGGTGCCGTCCACGCTCCACCAATGCATCAAATACAGCCTCGAAGGGAAGGAGGAGAGGATATTTGCTGACCTCCATCCATTCAAAGTGTCCGAGTGTCACCTGGTGGACGCTCATCTGTATGTAGATCGGTCTCAAAAGACCTCTGAAGCCAAGACCCCTGCGGGGGCACCAAAAAGCACCTCCGGCGACGACTGGTTTTCACCACCGCCGCGTGGATATATCAAGCCCAAGGAGGTCTCTCACATCACCGTCACCGGGGACGTGGGCTGGAAAGCACCTCTCGCCATATACCCTGAAGCCAATGAAGTCAAGGTCGATCAGCAGCACGACCATATAAGGGTTCCGGAAGGCCTCATCAAGCCAATCCCTGGCCTCGATAACCCCACTGTCGAATCTTTCAAAGCTTGGGAGGTAGTGCAGATAGACGGCCCCAGCAGCTTGTTTTATATAGCTGAGGAGCACCCTACCCGGGAAGACACTGATTGTCACTTACCCGAAGACATAGAGAACCCGCTGGCTCCCGTTCAGGGTCTAGCGTTCACAACAACCCGGATGGCCAGGATGTTCTAGAAGCAGCACATCCCCTCCAACCAACCGCGCAAAGATAAAGAAGCATTCCAAAAGATGTGGTATCTCGCAAGTCTGGACAAAGAAATGAGACGTGTTTCTCAGCATCCAGGGTTGGGCTTCACCCTTGAAGAATATTACTACAGTGGGTGCTATGAGGTGGACACCATCACGACATTCTATCATGCTGAAAACAACCCGCTGGGGGCAACTTTCGATGAATACCCAGCAGAAGCTGAATATGCTGAACCGGCTCGACCAAGAGACTCGGAAATGGAGACCACGACTCCTTGCCGATGTTGAGAGCAAGTCTATCCTGAAGAGGCGGCCCTTTAAGCCAAATTTGATACTGTCAGCAACAGCGAAGCCGAAGACGTTGAAGAAACAGGGACATCTCCCTCCGGGGGGTCTCCGCTAATGATGATTTCAGCACCTCTCGTGCCAATCGGGGAGACTTATGTCGAAGCCGAGCAAGAGATGTACGCTGCTGAAAAGAAAAGTGCCACCTCCACTGAGGACACGACAATCCAAGAGGGCGAGGCCTTCTGACCTTCTGCTACAAAGCTGCGATGCTACCCCAGCCCAGTAGTAAACAACCACCGGTCTTCCATGACCGCAAACCTATTTGTAGGGGATGAAGTTGTTAACTCACCCTTCGAAGCTGCAACGGTGATGGATTCGCTGATGGAACAATCTGTACAGCCGCTTCTTGTCGAGGCGGAGGTCCCTACCGAAGCTCAGATAGAACCAAATGAAGAGATCGAGGTCCTTAGCCTTGAAGATGACATTCCAGACTTTGTCGACCTTCATCTGGTGCCCCTGGAAATAGAAGACGGAGGCCAAGCCACAATCGATGAACTAATAGAAGTTAATCTGGGAGACGAGAACGACAACAGGCCGACCTTCCTCAGCGCCCAGCTATCTGCTGAAGAACAGAAGGTGTACATCTAGCTACTGCAAGAATACCGGGATTACTTTACCTGGACCTACAAGGAAATGCCAGGACTAAGCCCCGCAGTCTCACAACATGAGCTAGCAATAAGCCTAGAAGCTGAACCGGTGAAGCAACCGCCATGGCGCATGAGGCCAGAGCTCATCACTCAAATCTGCAAAGAAGTTGACAAGCTCATTGATGTGGGCTTCATCAAATAAAATCAATATACCACATGGTTGTCTAACATTGTGCCCATGAAAAAGAAGAATGGACAGATCCGGATATGTGTTGACTTCCGAGATCTGAATAAAGTCTACCCCAAGGATGATTTTTCGGTGCCAATAACGGAGGTCATGATAGATGCAACACCGTCCATGAGGCCCTATCATTCATGGATGGGTCATCCGGCTACAACCAAATATGGATCGCGGAACATGACCGGGTCCACACTGCGTTCCGAACTCCCAAAGACATTTATCACTACAAGAGGATGCCGTTTGGATTGAAGAACACCAGCGTAACTTATCAGCGGGGGATGACTAGGATATTTGATGAGCTGCTCTACCATAAGGTCGAGTGATACATAGATGACCTGGTAGTCAAAACTAGAAAGAAAGAAAACCATTTGCAAGACCTCTGAGTCATCTTTCAGAGGCTGAGATAGTATGAATTGAAGATAAACCCTATGAAGTGTACGTTCAAAGTATCAAGCGGAAAGTTCTTGGGTTTCATTGTCAGATACCGGGGGATTGAAATAGACCCCGCAAAGATCAGAGCAATTCAGGAGTTGCCCTCACCAAGGAACCTCTCCGAACTGAGATCTCTGCAAGGCCGCCTGGCCTAAATCCGACGGTTTATATCCAACTTGTCGGGGTGATTCCAGCCCTTTCACAAGCTGATGATGAAAGATGTTCCCTTTTACTGGGATGAAGATTGTCAAACAGCCTTCAACAAGCTCAAAGACTATCTGAAGACTCCTCCAGTGCTGGGCGCACCGATGAAAGGTCAGACGCTGGTTTTGTACATAGCAGCCACATATAACTCCCTGGGGGCAATGCTAGCCCAGAACAATGAAGAAGGGAAAGAACAACTCAGTCGAAGAATGGTCAGAACTGAGGAGAGGTACACCTATTTCGAGAAGATCTGCCTGGTACTGGTCTTCGCGGTCAAGAAGCTTCGACACTATATGTTGTCGCATGAAGTTAAGCTAATCTCTAAGGAAGACCCGCTTAAATATAACATGTCCCAACCGGCACTCAAAGGCCACTTGGGCAAATGGGCGGTGCTCCTTATGGAGTTTGATATCTCCTACATACCACAAAAGGCCTTTAAGGGCCAGGCCATCGCAGACTTCTTTGCTGAGCATCCAGTGCCTGAAGACTGCCCGCTGGAACCAGAGCTTCCTGAAGATGAAACCCTGGAGGTCGGCCAAGTGCAGCCCTCTCTATGGTAGCTGTATTTTGACGGCGCGTCCAGGATTGATACCTCAGCTACTGGGTCAGCCAGAGTCAGAATGGGGGCAGGCATAGTCCTGAAATCTCCTGAAGGAGAAGTCATATATACATCTTGTTCAATAAACAAGTCATGCACGAACAATGAAGCAGAATATGAAGCCCTCATAATCAGGTTGCAGATCACTCTGTCCATGGAGATCCAAATGTTTGAAGCATTCGGGGATTCCATGCCAGTCATAAAATAGATGGAGGGAGAGTTCGATGTGCAGAAGCAAGAACTCCTCCCTTACTATCAGCTGGCCCTCCGCTTGATGGCGCGATTCTATTTCATCAAAATCAAGCATATCAACCGAGGACAGAATGCTCAGGCGGATGACCTCGCAAAGTTGGCTAGTGCTTTGGCAATCCCGCCAGACACAAGCCTGAATATAGCAGTAATTAACCGTCGATAGGTCCCTAATGTAACGGAGGTTTTGGTAGATGAACAAGAAAATGAAGCTACAACTGTCGAAGAAGTTCAGCAGCCCAATTGGTGGGAACACCTTGTGCGTTGGTTTCAGCACCAACAGCTCCTGAAAGAAAAAGAACAAAGAATGAAGCTCCTAAGAGTCAAAGACTCTTGCGAGATGAGAAGTGGAACTTTGTTCTGAATAATGGCTGATGCCCGAAAGAAAGTTTTGCTCCGTTGCTTATCTTCGGTGGAAGCTGGGTAGGTAACGCAAGAAGTCCATGCCGGGTCAGCTGGAGCGCACCAGGCCGGGCCAAAAATGAAAATTGAAATAAAGAAATTGGGCTACTATTGGCCCTCCATGTTTGATGATTGCTGCAAGTTTGCTAAAGCTTGCCAAAAATGTCAAGAGCACGCCAACATGTCCAGGAGACCGCCGGTACCGCTACATCCCACCATACCAAGTTGGCCGTTCACCCAATGGGGCACGGGCGTGGTGGGACCACTGTCAGCATCTTCGTCAGGATGTAAGTACATCTTAGCAGTCACAGATTACTTCTCCAGATTGGCAGAAGCAGTTGCGCTAAGAGATGTGACGGGAGAATTGGTCGCAAGGTTCTTCCGGCAGAATATAATATTCCGGTTCGGGGTTCCCTGCCGGATTATCTCTGATAATGGCAGCCATTTCAGAAACCATAAGGTTTATCGGTTGGCTGATAAATACAAGATTGATTGGAGAAACTCATCCCCCTACAAACCTCAAGCCAATGGACTTGCAGAAGCCTTCAATAAAACACTATGCACGCTGCTAGCAAAGACTGTCAAGTCTAATAAAAAGGACTGGGAAGAAAAGACGTACGAAGCACTTTGGGCCTATCGTACGGTCTATAAAATCCCAACCGGCTGTTCACCATTCTCCCTTGTATATGGGTCGGAGGCTGTGGTGCTAATTGAATTAGAGGTCCCGTCGCTGTGAGTTGCCATCCAGCACAGTTTGGCTAGCGGCGAACAAACCAACATAGAAAGAAGATTGGAAGAGCATATCGAGCTCAACGGAAAGCGCCTCCGCGAGCAACAGAATATCCAACTCTACCAAGCTCGTATGGCCCGTCCTTTCGACAAGCTGGTCAAAGGCTGAGAGTTCACGAAGGGTGATCTAGTAATGGTCAAAAGAAGAGAAGTAATGGCCTCCAACCCTGAAGGGAAGTTGGTTGAAAACTGGGTCGGGCCATATATCATCTGCCGAGTATATGAAGGGGGTGCGTATGTCCTTGTAGATCACAAAGGAGTCGTCCAGTTCTCTCCTCTGAATGGAAAACATATGAAGCTATATCACACAGCTCAACCGGCATTCCCGGAATGACCGAGACCCACCTTGGTCTAGCGGCACTCCACCCTGACCGAGCTCTACCCACCTTGGTCTAGTGGCACTAGGCCCTGGCCAAGCTTTACCCACCTTGTTCTAGTGGCACTCTGCCCGAGCCGAGCCCTACCTACCTTGGTCTAGTGGCACTCCGCCCTGGCCGAGCTCTACCCACCGTGGTCTAGCGGCACTCCGCCCTGGCCTAGCCCTACCTACCTTGGTCTGGTGGCACTCCGCCCTGGCCGAGCTCTACCCACCTTGGTCTAGTGGCACTCTGCCCTGGCCGAGCTCTACCCACCTTGGTCTAGTGACACTCCGCCCTGGCCGAGCCCTTCCAACCTTGGTCTAGTGGCACTCCGCCCTGGCCGAGCTCTACCCACCTTGGTCTAGTGGCACTCCGCCCTGACCGAGCTCTACCTACCTTGGTCTAGTGGCACTCCGCCCTGACCGAGCTCTACCTACCTTGGTCCAGTGGCACTCTGCCCTGGCCGAGCCCTACCCACCTTGTTCTAGTGGCACTCCGCCCTGGGCGAGCTCCCAAATATATATATATATATATATATATATATATATATATATATATATATATATCATACAACTTCGCCATTACGGGCCTTACGCCCGAATCGGCACAAAATCTATCCTTTGCATTAACATTACCTCCTTGTTAACGAATAGACCCCTTTTCCGGCGCAAGACTTCATGTCCTAGCCGACTCTTCTACAACATCGCCATTGCGGGCCTTACTCTTGAATCGACACAAAATCTATCATTTGCGTTGGCATTACCTTCTTGCCAATGAATAAACCCCTATTGTCAGTAAAAGGCTCCGCATCTTAGCTGATCCTCATATAATATCACCATTATGGGTCTTACGCTCGGATTGGTTAAAGCTCCTCCTTTGCGTTGGCATTATTCTTCTGCCAACGAATAAAGTGCCCTTACTGGCGTAAGACCCTGTGCCCCACTCAGTAGCTATCTGCCATCACCAAGGGTCTAACATCACGTGTTGACCTATCAGTATATTCCTGTCAGATGAATTGAACAAAAAAAAGAAAGAAAAGATAGGGGCTTAAAATAGAGGTGCCCCACCGGCCTTGCTCCTACACCAGGACAAGGGCAAAAATGGCTATAGCCCGACTGTGGCGAAAACTCGAAAGGGCACCGCAGGGAAAATCAGGTACCCCGCCAAGGGAAAACCCGAAAGGGCGCGTGGGCAAAAGCAAGACGGGGTTGGCTTCTGCGAAAACTCGAAAGGGCGCTTAAGCCAGTAATGTGGTAATTTAAAGTTCCTTTTCACCCTCATCCCAATGAAACTTCAGAAGGGATGATCACCATAAGTCCCACCGGAGACCCTTTTCCTCAACACCCTTCGACCCTTGTCATCATCGGCAAGATCGGTCCCCATCCTTGCGACCCTTGCCATTATCGGCAAGACCGGTCGACATTTTCCTTTAACTTGGACCTTCTGTCCTCGTTAATGAATTAACCTATCCCTTGCTTCGGCATTTAACCAATGTCGATGAATAAACTTATGTTCGACCCTTGCCATCATCGGCAAGACCGGTCAACCTTTTTTCCTTAACTTAGACCTTCCGTCCTTGTTGATGAATATGTTCTTACTTCGGCATCTAACCAATGTCGATGAGTAAACTTGTGTTTGACCCTTGCCATCATCGGCAAGACCGGTCAACATCTTTCCCTTAACTTGGACCCTACGCCCTCGTTAATAAATCTATCCTTTGCTACGGCATTCGTCCAATGCCAATGGATGAGCCACTCTCGGCCCTTGCCATCATCGGCAAGACCGGTCGGTATTCCTTTAACTTGGACCTTCCGTCCTTGTTGATGAATCTATTATTGCTTCGACATTCAACCAGTGTCGACCAACAAACCTGTGCTCAACCCTCGCCATCATCGGCAAGGCTAGTCGACGTCTCGTTAGCCCGGACCTCTTCATCCGTTGCTAACAAACGAGCCCACGTTCATCCTGGATTCATCTTGTGAATCAAGCAAAAAAATGAGAAGAAAAAAAGAGAAAATAAAAATTGAGTGTTAAAATAGAGGTGCCTCGCCGGACTTGTTCCTACATCAGGACAAGGGCAAAAATGGGCATCACCCGGCCGCGGCCAAAACCCAAAAGGGTGCCGTGGGTAAAATCAGGGTACCCCATCACGTGAAAACCTGAAAGGGCGCGTGGGAAAAAGCAAGAGGTGGCTGGCTTCGGTGAAAACCCGAAATGGCGCTTAAGTCAGTAAAGTGATGATTTAAAGTTCCCAACACCCTTGCGACCCTTGTCACCATCGGCAAGATCGGTCAACCTTCTTGCGACCCTTGTCACCATCGGCAAGATCGGTCGACCTACTTCTATTGACCCTTGTCACCATCGGTAAGATCGGTCAACCTCCTTCTGACCCTTGTCACCATCGGCAAGATCGGTCAACCTCCTTGCGACCCTTGTCACCAACGGCAAGATCAGTCGACCTACTTCTATCGACCCTCATCACCATCGACGAGATCGGTCGACCTCCTTGCGACCCTTGTCATCATCGGTAAGATCGGTCGACCTACTTCTATCGACCCTCGTCACCATCGGCGAGATCAATCGACCTCCTTGTGACCCTTGTCACCATCGGCAAGATCGATCAACCTCTTTGCAACCCTTGTCATCATCGGCAAGATCAGTCGACCTACTTCTGACCCTTGTCACCATCGGCAGGATCGGTCAACCTCCTTGTGACCCTTGTCACCATAGGCAAGATCGGTCAACCTCTCTTCGACCCTTGTCATCCTCGGAAAGATCGGTCAACCTACTTCTATTGACCCTTGTCACCATCGGCAAGATCGGTCAACCTCCTTGCGACCCTTGTCATCATCGGCAAGATCAGTCGACCTACTTCTATCAACCCTCGTCACCATCGACGAGATCGGTTAACCTCCTTGTGACCGTTGTCACCATCGGCAAGATCGGTCAACCTCCTTGTGGCCCTTGTCACCGTCGGCAAGATCGGTCGACCTATTTTTGACCCTTGTCACCATCGGCAAGATCAGTCAACCTCCTTGTGACCCTTGTCACCATCGGCAAGATCGGTCGACCTACTTCTATCGACCCTTGTCATCATCGGCAAGATCGGGTGATGCGGGACGGACCACGGACTCGACTCCAAATGGATATGTGATCCTCGGACTCTAAGCAAGCTCGCGATCATCCCCTAACGAGGGAAGCATCGGACGTGCGCGGTTGAGAAACTGGCAAAGAGCTAGGGTGGTTGGCTCTCTCTTGTGCTCGGATCGGGTCACAGGACGGTCTCGCTCTCTATCACAGCAACGGTGAATATCAATATATAGCGAGCTAGATTAACCTAACATGCTCTCTAGCAGCGGTATAAACAAGCATATATGAAATAAAGCAATGTGCCAAGCATGGAGCGAATACGATACCTCCACGCTCTCGGCGTGGGGAAGACGGTCCCGGCCGAATTCGGTAACTCCCGGTAACAGTAATGAATTAAATTACAGCAATAAAATATCACCCACTCCACGCATGGAGGTAAAGGGCTACACAAGTGGGCCCGAGAGGACCGATCTCGAGTTGACGGGCTGCACTTGATCACACCGTCGGCACGGTTCGGACGGCGTATGTTGCTGGTTGTGGGGCCCACGCGCTGGTCGGTGGGGCCGTGTGGGACCGAGATGGCACCACTGTGGTGGGGATGCCTGGGGAAGCGCTTCCTGGGATGGCGGCGCGTTGGTTCGCTCGCCGGAGGCCGGGCGGCTTCGATCAGCACCGGTCGGAAAGAGTGCCCACGGATCTGCAGTTTCTATTTTCAGGTGCGTGATCTAGCGAGATCGGCTACTGCGTTCAATCATGACGTCGGATCGATGCCCAGAAGGTACCGTTGGAAAGCTCATCCATTGGCATTGGACAGAGAAGCAAACTGGAACTACACGGATCTGCCCTTTGTTTATTTTTGAAGTTGCTGTTGGACAGTGCCCGAAATCTCAGGGCAGCAAGGAAGTTTCCTGAGACTACCTTTGACCGTGGGTACCTCAGATTCAGACCTCGAGCTCTTCATAAGAATTGTAGAGCGGAAAGATAGGAAAACGGAAAGAATTTTTGTGAAGGGATTGGTGGAGGTTTGGATTTGTTGTGGATTTTATACTGATGGGTGGTCGGATCTGGACACTGGCTGATAGAACTGTAGGGGAATCTGAAGGCGAATTTTAAAAAATAGGATATGGCCTTTAGAAATTCCATAAAAATTCTTGGGTGGAAGGGATGGTGTATAGAACCTCCAGTAATTTTGGAGATTCCATAAAAAATAAAAACATGGTCCGGAGATGGGAAACTCAAGGTTGCTGTCACTGTAGACAGTAACCTGGCAGAACTGGAAGAACAAGATGGACGAAAATGTAAAAATATAAATCAGAAACTGGAGGCCAAACCAATTTTTGTAGAACATGGGGAAAACCTCTAGAACACGTCCTGAAAATTTAAGCTCAAGAAGAATCCGTGGCTGAGAGATAAAATTCGTGGAAGAGCCTGCTGTCCTGGATGGATAGAACTTCAGAATCGGCTTCGCGGCGGCTCGATGGCGGCACGAATGACGGCGACGGCACCTGAGATGAACTCCAGAAGTAGAGGGGAGGAGATAGAAGGGATGAACACTCTAGAAATGCAGAGGAGGGGGAGGGAACCAGAGGAGAGAGGTAGGGGGTGCAAGAAGCTTCAAGCATACAACAATTTTTTTCTCTTCATTAATTCACAAATAATGGAAATACATAGCTTATATACTAATTGGAAAATGACACCTAATACCCTCAGATCTAGGGTTAGAACTAATTAGTTCTAATCCAAATTTTACAAAAAATAAAAAGGGAAAATAGGGAGGGGGGCGCCCCCTTGACCAAGGGGAGACAAGGTTGGTAAGGTAGGTAACCTACCTTTGAATTTTTAACCCACTTGTCTACCCATGTGTCAATTGGCATTCAAACCGTCTAGATGGCCATCTAGGATGGTTGACCAGCCCCACATAGCTTAGGTGGCCCAATGGGGAAGGGCTGTGTACACCCGCCGAAATTGACGCTTTATTGATCAAATCTCATGTTACTATGAGACGCCCCAAAGTGAACTTCGATATTTCTATAATATTAAGTTTTTTCTATTTTTGTGGGTTTTTCGTTGCATTTTTCTTGCATGTTTTGTGATTCACGACCTGAAGCAGGGCGTGTTTTAAATAACGACTTATCCCAGGGCAGTTTTAAAATAAAGGACGACCACGGATAAGGGCGTCAATTCTTGGAATTATCCTTTTCCAAAAATACAACAAAATAAAATGATTTTTGATAAAACGTCCTTCTTTAGGGCGTGTTTTTAAGTAACGCCGTTATGTCAGGCGTATTTCAATATTTTTCAAATAAAGAAAGGTTTAATTGCCAAAATTAAATCCATGAAGAGACGCCCTTATCGAGGCCGTGTTTTAAGAAACGCCCTATTCTTGTGTCGTCAATTCTTGAATTGACGCCTTGTTGGAGGTCGTGTTTCACCTCCCGAGTCCTTCTTTCTTTCGTCTTTCCTCACAGAGCCCTGCCTTCATTGAACTCTTACTCGACTGGGCTCTTCCTATTTGATGACTCTTGCCGTTGTTATCCACTATCCATGTTTATCCTCCAACTGAGCCTTATTTAAGACATTCCAGTCGATCCTTTCAAGGGTTACAAGGTTCCGGAGGTCAGAAGCATCTTCCTCCTGCTGTTCTTCATCTTCTTCCTGCATCCTTCGGCTTCCTCTTCTTCCTTCTTGGTTCCCTCTCTACTGTCACCAAGGGACAGCAGGGGGGCAGTGGTTTTTATTTTATTCTGTGTGTTTTTTTTTCTTTTTTTTCATCATACCATCACTATCCCGTTCACCGTTATTTTCATATCATTAACATCGTTTCCATCATATCACCTCCCTTCCTTCCCTAGTCTTTTAGGGGTTTTAAAACAAAAAAAACAAAAGGTGCGCATATGTGTTTTTCTCTTTACCATCATAAGTCTTATTTGAATTGATACCATCGCACTTTGGCTGATCTCCTTCTCTTTTGCTTGTCTTTATTTTTTTTTTTGCAAGGTAATCAAAGAAGAAAACCCTTCTCATCGGCCGGCCGATTGAAGGAGGAAAGAGCTTCACATTATCCCGCACTCCCATCTCTGCCAGGTATTCGCGATCACTTTCTTATTATTGTTGAGGTAACCCCTCTGGCGATCACATCTCCATATTTGCACCTCGTGCATACTTTTATTCCCATCTTATTTATTTTCATATTATTATTTTTATATTTGGTGTTTGTGTGGATTTTTAATCTACATCTACAAATTGGCAATCACGGTGGGACTTCCACTGTTTTCTTTTTGATTACCATCTCCCTTCGGCACCCTCGCGTGCCCTTTCCCCTTTGGCACCCTCGCGTGCCCTTTCCCCTTGGCGCCCTCGCGTGCCCTTTCCCCTTTGGTACCCTCGGTACCCTTTCCCCTTGTGCCCCACGGGCACCCCTCCATCGTGCACTTTGCACACTCCCGGATCAGCCATATTTCTTGAATTCACGCCTCCACCAGAGGCGCCTTTTATTGTCACGCCTTCACCAAGGGCGTGTTTTTACTCTTTCACGCCTTCTCTCAGGACATTTTTTATCAGTTGCTGTTTTTCCTCACATTTGGTGAGAATTCACGCCCTGCCCAAGGGCGTTCTTTCATTTCATAGTGCCTCTGTTTCAGGCGTCTTTATTTTACTGCTTTCGCCATATTACCTGTGGATTCACGCCCTGCACGAGGGCGTTCTTTTGTTGCTTAACGCCTTTCTCCAGGGCGTTGCTTGAGATTTGACGCCCTCTGGAAGAGGCGTCTTTTACAGATTTAGCGCCTCAACCAGAGGCGTGTCTTTGCCTTTCACTGCGAGCTCCTGTCCTCCCCATTGACTCACGATAGTGCCCCTGTCGCCTCCTTGATTGATAGCGACCGGCCCCAGGTCGTGTCTTTCCTATATTTCACAGAACCTGCTCCTGTTTGTGATTTCTGATTTGATTGTTACACTGCTTGATTATATTTGCTGTGATTTACCTTATTTTCTCCTACATTCGGTGGTTGTTTTTTGGTTGAGAGACCTCCTCTCTCCTCACTAGGATCCCACACACCCTTCTTGGAATCGAGACGACCCTCCATTGAGCATTCCGTCTCTTTGGACTGGAAATCCCTTTTCCAAGACCTCCATAAGTCCCCGCACCCGTGGATTCCCTCACGGACGCCGGGCTGGTTGTACCCTCGGAGTACCCGGAGTTTTAGAGAACCTATTCGTTGGTAAAGAGAGAGAAAAACCTAGTTGACCCGGAGGTCACACTTGGATCAAACTAGGTTTCATTTTGGCAAAAGGAGTGAATCATTCACAAATAATCCACTCTAATTCCCCAACATCAAACATTAAAATCTTGCGGTTTTCTCAACCTTGTTTGCATAAACTTAGTTGGGTTGATCTAATTGTGTTGTTTGGATTAAGTGCTTTTGTGTGATAATAACATCATCATTAAGCTCTCTCTCTCTTTAAGCATGAAACTTCGTTCAGGTACGATCATCAACATGTCCAACTATGGGTACACTTATGATGATGTGGATGAAAATGTCTTTGGTCAAACTTTTGAGGACCACCACCAAGACTCCATCTACTATGAGGGGTCTTACCCCCCCCTCATGTTCACCCTCAAGTTCATGTGGTTGATACCACTACCCAAGGGGTCGAGTCCTCCTCTCAGGCTCTGCCTTCCAATACTTCGGGGAACCCCTCCCCATCCATCAATGTTACAGATCTAATTCAAGTTCTCTCTTAGCTAGATGACTCCCAGCGGCAGGCTATTCAGGCCGCTTTGAAGGGGAAGTCTGCCCTTTCTTCTTCTTCTAATCCCCCTCCGGCCGAGAGTGGCCATCACCCCACCAATGACCAGGCGGTCTTGCATAAACCTCCCTCTCGTCCACCCACGCCCACTGCGGCCATGCCGGCCCAGCAGGCTAATTATTCAACGGTTAGGCATCAATCTTTTCAACCTCCCCGGATTCTTCAGACGCCTATACCGCATTCCTTCATTCAGAATCAGGCCCCGGTCGAGCCCGATACAAATGTTCTGTTGCTCCAGAAGATGGCCCGCATGGAGGAGCAGCTCAAAAAGGTTACTGCAACAAAGAATGCTCTGGAAATTTCTCTCCCAAAACTGCCGGTTTTTCATCTACCACCATCTGAGATGCCGAACTTTCGGCGGTACAATGGGACCGGTAATCCTTTCATCCATATGAAGGATTTCGGGTATGAGGCCTCTTTCTGGCAAGACAACAAGGCCTCCTTGGCCTATTTATTCAGAAGATCTCTTGAGGGGCCAGCCCTCGAATGGTTTTATTCTTTAGAGTTAGCTGATGCCAGTGACTTCGATGTGGTCCAGAGGAAGTTCTTGCAGAAGTATAGAGACCGTGTTGGACCCTCCTTGTCGGTCACAGATTTAGTTGCTAAGAAGATGAAGCCCGAGGAGGACTTCATTCTGTTTGCTGATAGGTGGCGTTCTCTGGCTGAGAAGTTGAAAGACACTTTGTCTGAACAGGAGCAGGTAAAGATGATTATTTCTAATGCAACTCCCCAGTTCCGGCATATTTTAGCCATGAACAGACTAACCACCATGGAGGAGCTCTATGAAAGAGCTCGTTACATCCAGACGCAGATGAAGGATTCGCCCATCATGGGCATGTTTGAGCCGAAACCTCGGCTGTTTAAGAAAGCTACTAATGTCAACAGCGGGCCCACGACAGAGGGCACCATGGCGAATGAGCAGGTTGGCGCGGTTGGCAACCCTCACCATCAATCTAACCCACGTCCTCCACCACCTCCCCAGCAAAACCCCCACTTCAACCCCACTCCACAACCCCAATTCGCACCTCAACATTCCTTCGCCACACCACCAAACCAAGCGCCTGGCGCTAACCCTCCAGCTCCACCACAATACCATCAAGTCCCCCCACCTGCCAACTACGGCCAACAACAACGGAGACCACCACTTGGCCCTAAAAGGGCTCACTATCCACCACTCCCAGAGAGTCTCCCTGATATTTTTAATGCTTTGATGGCCGCCAACCTGCTCGTCTTGCCGAAAGAAAGAACGGTGTGGCCCGCTAATGTTGACACATCCCGTTATTGTGCTTTTCATCGTGCCCCTGGTCACAATCTTGACCGTTGTTTCCACTTCAGAGATCATATTTATGATTTGAATGACCAGGGCGGCATCAACTGGGATGAAATGAGACAATTTATCGCCACAATGAAGGAGAGAAGGCCTCCTCGGCAACAACAAAATCAGCAAGTTCAGCAACCAGCTCCACAGCAAGTTCAACAACAGCAAGCTCCAGCGCCCCAGCAGGATATGGGGATTGTCCGTAATCCGCTGTCGGAGCACGCCCCTAATCAGCACGTGAACCCTGTCACGTCTCTCTACGAGGTGGAGAGAGGGCAGGGATGGCACGAAGAAAACGCCTCTGTCGGGGCATTTCATCATAATCCAAACCAAAATCAACCTCCGTGCCTTTTGCGCACTCTTCCTTCTTCTTCTGCTACTCTCCAATCGGGACGTTCTCTTCTACGCCCCGTCAACCCATCTACCCCCACCAATTCTACGGCCTTGCCGGCCCGCTCTCTCCTTACCCATTCGCCATCTCCGCAGCCTACCACGCAACAAATCCCGCCATCCATCACTAACCCTGCACCTTCGCCGTCCAGGCCACTCCTACTTCGCTCACCGTCAGCACCCGCTACGCCCGCCACCACTACTCCCGCACCGGCAAGGGTTCTGCCACCATCAGCTCCTCCACCGTTTGTACCCAGATCACTCCTCATTCCACCACCCGCCAATGCTCCTCGCATTCGGGTATCCCTCTCTACTCCCACGCCTCCTGTCGAGGCGTCTTTGTCAAACTCTTCTCCTACGCCCCCCGCGGGGGCATCTTTGTCAAACACCACTCCCACGCCTCCTACGGGGGCACCCCCTTTATTGAATTCTCCTTTGATATCCCCTAGCGGGGTTTCTGCTACCACTCCTTCTTCTTCTTCTAATCCTCCTTCTATTCTTGCCCCGACAGAGGCGCGTCAAGGCGTGGCGCCGCTCCGTAGTGGACGGATATTCCACCGTGTTTTCCCACAGAGAGAGCTAGAGCCCGTACAGGGGCCACAAGAACAGGAACAGGAACAAGAGTCTGTGCCAGGGACTCAGTATGATTTATTAAAGCACTTGGACCGCACTCCAGCCAGAATATCTATTCTAGAATTGATCAAACGGTCCACCACTCATCAGCAGGCCTTGAAGGAGTATCTACAGAAGGTAATGGTCAATGAAGACATCCCAGTGGAACAGATAGTCACAGTTTTGACGCCTGCTAGCAGTCAGCCGGCAATCACCTTTCATGAGCACGAGCTAGCACCCCTTCCAGCAAGAAAATATGCTCTGTGCATCACAGTCGACATCAACAAGGTGGCCATTAAGCAGTGTTTGGTAGACACCGGCGCATCTATCAATGTGTTGCCACCGAGCACTTTAAAGTTATGCGGCATTCCGGAGAGCCTGATTCGGCCGTCCGCCATAACGGTCACCGCCTATGATAACACAAAGAAGCCTCCTCTAGGCATGATTACACTAAAAGTTAGTTTGGGTCCTGCCACCATCACGGCAGATTTTCATATTCTGGATATGGACCCGACATTTAATGGTATTCTGGGTCGCCCCTACATTTAGCAACTTGATGCGGTGCCATCTACAAATCATCAGTGCATAAAATTCCCCCACAAGGGCCGCATTATCAAGGTAACCAGTATGCCGATTTTGCCAGAAGAAGACATTCATGTGGCTTCATCAGTTCCTTCTATTTGGCCTGCTAATAAGCCATTGTTATCTGTGCTGGACGTCCCTTGTCCGCAGCCAAGGCTATCATAGACCGTCACAACAGTTGCTATGACACCCCTGCCTTCCAAGGGGAAAAAGAAGAAAGATATGATGAACACCCCTGGCTGGAACATTCTGTTAAAAATGGGGTATCAAGATGGCAAAGGCCTGGGTGCCAACTATCAGGGCAGGATTAGGCCGATTAAGCCTCAGAAATTACTTGTGCGAGGCGGCTTAGGCTATAAAGGGCCGGGCAAAAATGAAGAAGAGCCATGGGCATTTATGACTTCTACTTTGAAAACTGATCGCCAGCCACTCTCCTGGACACTGAAGACACATTTTGTTACCGGTGGCGTTCAGAATAATGAGCAGACTACCATAGTTACTTCATTGCTGAATTGTCAGGATGTTCACGCTAGACAGTTTGCTCGTCACATTGCCCCACTAGCTACCTACAAAGTCCTGGAGTCTTTAAGGCCGGACAAAAGAAGGAAAATGGACGATCCGGAATGTGATTGGTATAGGTGGTTCGATATGAATGACATTACTATCTCCTTAAGCCGCCTCTTCATGCCGACAGATCCGGAGTGGCCGCCATTGATACAAGAATTGATTGAAATGCCAGCAGTAATCACAAATAAGAGGCAGTTGCTGAGTGACTATACAGATACTGGGGAGCCAGATGTCCCCTTTGAAGAAGGTTTTTCTGTGGACAGGCTGTGGGCCGGCCTCTTTTCTCTCACTTCTATACATCCATCTACTCTGGCTTCCTTATATTCTCAACTGTTCTCTCGCGTGCCGAGGCCGCCTCCAGTTATGATCAATCTTACTCCAAATTCAATCCAACTTTCTCTCCAGATACCTCCTTCGCTCCTCGAGCGGTTTTCTGAACTCTCCATCTCGCCCCCGCGGGGGCCATCACTGATTAAATCTTTCTCTGATCTTTCGATTTCCACTCCCCCTGCTGTTCTCCCGTCACATTACTTCCTACTTGAAAAAGAAAACAAAAATGAAGAAAATTGTGAAAACGAAAAAAAAAATGCCAATTTTCAAACTTTCCAATCCTCCATTTCTGTTGAGGAAACCTCCTATTTCTCTCCTGAGTGCGTCCCGACCCAGGGGCCGCTTTTTCAAGATTCCTTGGTAAGTCTTTTCTCTCCCTCTGGTGAGGGGTCTTCTTCTGTATCACCTCCTGTATCCACTTTTTCACCCCCTTTCTCTGTTTCTAATCAGGCCAGTTGCTCTTCTTCTTCTTCTTCCTCTTCTTCTAATAAAATTCATGGGGTAGCTTCACATAAGAAATCCAAGGGTAAGCAGATTCCTCGCAGATTTTTGTTAGAATTGGCTATCAGATGCCAAGCTTGTTTAACGATCCCTGAGTTTGTGAAAGAGCCAATTAACCTGCCGGAGTTAGAATATGAGGATGCTGATGCTTCTTATGAGGGTTTGGGCGTTTATGAAATTATGAATGATGAAGACCCTATTGAAGAGGGGGATGGAAGTTATGAAGAATATGAGGATGAGGCTGATGCTTTTGCTAGTGGTATGAGAAGATTCGACGAACCATCAGCCTCTGTAGAAGAACCTACCAAGGAAATTAATCTGGGTACTGAGGAAGACCCTAGGATTGTCCTCATTAGCAAGAATTTGCCGCCCTCCGAGGAGGAGGCGCTCATTTTAGTTCTTCAAGAATACAAAGACATGTTCGCATGGAGTTATGAAGATATGCCGGGATTAGACCCTGCGCTCGTTGAACACCGTCTTACACTTAAGCCAGGGTCTATTCCGATCAAACAGCGGTTGAGGCGTTTCCACCCTAGCATGGCTTTAAAGATGAAAGAAGAGGTCGATAAGCTCCATAAGGCTCGATTTGTTAGAGTCGTCCTCTATCCCAACTGGGTGGCTAACATTGTCCCGGTTATGAAGAAAGATGGAAAAGTTCGGATTTGCATAGACTTCCGGGACCTCAATCGGGCGTGTCCTAAAGATGACTTCCCCCTCCCTCATATTGATGTGCTAATTGATAATACAGCAGGATTTGAGACTCTTTCTTTTATGGATGGCTTTTCAGGTTATAATCAAATTCGATTGGCTGAGGAAGATCAAGAGAAGACTTCATTCACAACACTATGGGGCACTTATTGTTATGTGGTCATGCCCTTTGGACTTAAGAATGCTGGAGCCACTTATCAGAGGGCTATGATGGTAATTTTTCATGACATGATTCATATCTATATTGAGCTGTATGTGGATAATTTGGTTGTGAAATCAAGGACAAGGATTGAGCATCCTGGGGTTCTGGCTAAGGTTTTGCAGAGATCTCGAGAATATCAATTGAAGATGAACCCCAAGAAATGCGTGTTTGGCGTTTCATCGGGGAAATTGCTTGGTTTCATAGTCAGTAAGAGGGGAATCGAAGTTGATCCCAACAAGGCAAAGGCCATTAGAGACATGCCTCCTCCCAAGAATTTGAAGGAAGTTCGTGGATTAATCGGGAGGTTGCAATTTATTCGCCGCTTTGTCTCCCAGCATTCACAGAGATGTAGGCCGTTTTACGAGCTCACTAAGCCCGGAGTCAAATTTGAATGGGATGACAAGTGTCAGGCAGCCTTTGACGGATTAAAGGATTATTTGGCCAATCCTCCTGTCCTGAGGCCGCCAGTTCCAGGCAAACCACTTGTTCTTTATGTTTCAGTCCTGGATGACTATGTAGGTGCTGTTCTGGCCCAAGTGGATGAAGAAGGTAAGGAGAGGGCAGCATACTACTTGTCTAAACTTCTTAACCCCTGTGAGCAGAGATACTCAGCCATGGAGAAGACTTGTGCAGCTTTGGTTTGGGTAGTTCAGAAATTAAAACACTATTTCCTAGCTCACGAGGTTCACCTCATTGCTCGTATGAATCCAATTAAATTCCTCCTTGAGAAATCTGTCCTCACTGATCGATTAGCACGCTGGCAAAGCTTCCTCTCCCAGTTTGATATCACTTACATTCAGCAGAAAGCTATCAAAGGTTATGCCATTGCCGAACATCTTGCTCATCACCCTCTCCCCCGATTTGATCCTGTCAATTCGGAGTTTCCAGATGAAGAATTAATGTCCATCAATCAACCCCTTGATCCTATGTGGACGTTACATTTCGATGGAGCTCTAAATTCCCAAGGAAGAGGGATCGGCATGGTTCTTTTGACACCTGAAGGGGTCACCATTCCATTTGCTGCTCGGCTCACCTTTCCTGTCACAAACAACATAGCCGAGTATGAAGCTCTTTTAGCTGGTCTTCGGACTGCTCATCAATATGGTGTCACTCATCTTCGGATTGTTGGTGATAGTCAACTCATTCTGTGCCAGGTGCTCGTCAAGTGCCGCACTATCAATCCTAAGCTCAAGCCTTACCAGGAACTCGCTTCAGCTTATGCCAAACTCTTCACCAAACTGATTTTCGTTCATGTCCCTCGTAGCCAGAACATCTTGGCTGACGCTCTCGCTTCTTTAGCTTCTGCTTTAGTGTTCCCTCCTGAGCGTGATTTTCATGTCCCTCTGATTCATCAGCGTGACACTCCAGCTATTAAGGATCGTGCTTTCCTTGATATTAGGGATCAGGTGCTAGAGAAGGTCAGGCGAGATGAAGCTCGTGAAGGTAAAGAGGTCATGTTACTGGATTGGCAAGAAGAGTTGGCTGACGAAGAAAAGCCTTGGTATTATGAGATTGCCAGATATTGTAATGATCAGTCCTATCCCGAAGAAGCCACAGCGGAAGAGAAGAAAGCAATCAGAAGAGTGGCTCAACGTTATGTTTTGGTTGGAGGTGTGCTCTACAGAAGAGGGCTTACCGGTGTTTTATTAAGATGCCTCGACGATGATGAATCTTGGAAAATCGTGGAAGAGGCGCATTCAGGAGTTTGTGGTGGTCATGTGAATAGCCAGATGCTAGCTAAGAAGATTCTTAGGCTAGGTTTCTATTGGCCCACTCTAGAAGAGGATTGTTCTATCTATGTTCGAAGGTGTGTTAAGTGCCAACTGCACGCCGACAAAATTCATTCTCATGCTTCTTCACTCCATCCTACTTCCTCCCCATGGCCTTTTTCCATGTGGGCTTTTGACATCATTGGACCTCTTGGTGACTCGAATCTCCTCACGAAGCAAAAGTCGTTCATCCTGACGGTAACATAGTACTTCACCAAGTGGGCAGAAGCAGAAGCTTACGTGGAAATCAAAGCGTCAACTGTCTGCAAATTCATCATGAAGAACATCATCACGAGGTTCGGCATCCCGAGTACCATCGTCACCGACAATGGACCTCAATTTATCTCTCAGGATCTCAAGGATCTCTGCCAAAGGTATAACATTGCATTGCATCATTCTTCTCCCTATTATCCGCAGGGCAATGGCCAAGCAGAGGCAACTAATAAAACTTTGATCAAAATTGTTAAGAAAACGTGTGAGGCTAATAAATTTTCGGATTGGCCAGACAAGCTGGTTGAAGCTCTTTGGGCCTATCGCACTTCCATTCGAACTCCCACTGGACAAATCCCCTTCGCCCTCACTTATGGAATGGAGGCAGTAGTTCCTTATGAGATTCTTATTCCCTCTCTGCGAGTACAATTGGACAAGGAACTTTCTATTGATGAGCATCGTGATTCACTCCTTGCCCAGTTGGCACTCCTAGATGAGAAGCGTCTGGTCGCCGCTGAGCATGCACGCGTTTATCAAAACAGGCTCTCACGTTTTTATCAAAAGAAGGTAATTGAGAGAAAATTCAAAGTCGGTGAAATGGTAATCAAAAGAATTTTTGTAAAACCCGGCAGCCCACGTTCAAAGCTCCAACCAAATTGGGAAGGATCGTTTGTAATAAAAGATGTTTATCCTGGCAATGCTTATAAATTGGTTAATGCTGAAGGTGAAAAGCTAACTCACCCTTGGAATGGTTTATATCTCAAGAAATACTACCCTTGATTTCAAAATCCAAAAAAAAAAGGAAAATGCATATTCTCCAAAAATCCAAAAATGCATATTTTCAAAAATCCAAAAAAAATGCATATTTTCAAAAATCCAAAAATAATGCATATTTTCAAAATCCAAAAAAAATGAATATTTCCAAACTCCAAAAAAAAAAAAAAAACCAATCAACAAAACACCTTTTTTTCATGATGTTCCTTTGGGTTGCCATGGCACGAAGGATCAGGGTCTGAAAGGGTAAAATGCATAATTCATTCATCAGTCTTGTTAACCTAAATAGGGGTTGACCCCCGCACACACTACACGCTTAAACTTGGAATTCGAGCAGTGCAGGATCCGATGGCAAGTCAAAAGCCCGATTGAAGGTGAAAGACGATATCTATTCTCTTCTTCTTCGGCCCACAAGGGAGGACGGGAGGTCCCGAGGTGGACACGCCAAGCCTATCCGCCGCCCTAGTAGGTGGAAGTCAAGGCCCAAAAGGGAACAAAAATGCCACTGAAAAGCCCAAGTACAATTAGGTTGTTCCTCAATGCAAATCAAGTTCAAAGTGAAAGTCAAATGTTGAAAAGAAAAGCATGTCAAGAGGGCAAAGTCCCCGCAAGGAAAAACCTTGGGCGTATGCATGCAGCTTAAAAGAGGCAAAAGGCAACAAAGTTTCCCTACGCCAAAGACCGAATCCCAACGGGCATAGGGTAGGGGAGGTAACTTTGCCTCGGGCATTTTAGAACCCCTTGTGGGCTTCCTTATATATTCTTCCATCCCTCTCTCTGTGGCAAAGTCATGAGCCGACAAGATGGTCAAGACGCACCTAGGAGAATGCGCTGTGTAAAATCTCAAGTGTAAGTCAACTACTGTCACGTCAACTCCCTTTTAATTATTCAAGAATGATTAATGAATCTGACGCGGGACGGGGACCGACACGGACTAAGACTCACAAAAGACTCTAACTCAGGCCAGCAGTAGCACGCTCAAGGGTCGCCAAGTGGCTGACCACCGTGATATCCCACAGAATGAGGGACGTCTCTCAACAGAAACTCCGACCTCGGCCGTCCCAAGGAGGGAAGCGCACGTGTCTAGGCGTATAGTCGACCTCCAAAGACAAGGGGAGTCGAGTCCTAGCTCGGTGCTCGACTAGTGCTAGGGATGGATGCTCTCACTCACGATCCGCGGTGATGGCAAAAAGTGGCTAGACGCCTACCTTCTCTCACGCGGCATAATCAATCACATACTAAAAGAGCAAGCAAAGGAGGAGAGTCGGAGCGCGTACCTCCACGCCTAGGCGTGGGGAAGGAACCCCGACCGTGAACCAACAACCCCGATACACCAGAGATCAATAAAATACAACCCAATAGTGGCCCACTCCTCGCAGGGAGGTAAAAGGCTACAACCAATACGTTCGGGACTGCCGGACACGGGTTGACGGGCCGCACTCGGTGACGGGTTGGCCGCGAGGAGGTTCGGGTGCAACGCTGCCGAAACCGGTGTCGCGCGCACCTGAGCGGAGGGGGTCTCACGGGCTGATACGACGCCCGTTTGAAGCACCGTCAGAGAGGACGCGTCACTGACTGATGGAGGAACGCTCCGGCCAAAGGGGGCGCGCTGGATCCGCCGCTGGTGACCGTGGGCGCTGCTGAAAGTCAGATCAGGTTCTGTGGACACAGAACTGCGCACGCCGTCGGTAAAATCTGGAAATCGGCCTTCTGGTGCCCGAACAAGTCCGGGCCGGTTGGTGGTGACAGCTGATTGGCAGAGGTCACCCTCGGCCAAATGGCGCTGGCAGACGACGCCGGTGCGAGCCGCAGGAGTCGTTGAAAGTCAGGACTGGTTCGCTGGGCGGACTGGGCAGACACGCTGGCGCAACCCCACGAGATCGACCGCCACGGACGGTGACGATGTCGAAACGCAACGCCGTCGGCGGCGTTGGAAAGTTAACTCGGAGATCCACGAACCCTGAAGAAACCAGGGTAAAAGGCGCAGCGTGGAGGCCTGGGGAAAATTCGCAAGAAGGGCCTCCCTGCTGGGCGAGCAGAGAAGGGGGTGCTGGCGCAGGTCGACGGAGAAAATCGGTACGGGCGGTGCCGACCTCCGATTGACGCGAAACCAGCGCCAACGCGAAGCTGATCCGCCAACGTATCTCCAGAAAATAGGAGGGAGCCAAACTCGTCCAAGAGAGGGGGCGAGATCTGCTGCAAGTCGGTGTAGAAATCTGATCTTCCGCACACGAACCGTAGACGAAGAAGAAGAGGGTAAAGGGGAACCCCGGAGTCCACCGGGGGCTGAGGCGTCGCACCTCGCCGATCTCCCGTCGCAGGAGAAGAGAGAAAGAGAGAGGGGGGCGCAGCCACCTTCAAGCACAATCTTCAAAATTCATTCATTCATTCTCACAAAAGGAAATTACATGCCTTATATATCGGGGGAGGGGAATTAGGGTTTCACCCAGCCAAGGGAGGAGGGGTGCGACCAGGACCTTCCCCATTCAAGGGGGGGGGGCGGCCAAGCCTCCTCCAATCAAGGAGGGATCAAGGGGAGGGGGGCGCCCAAAGAAGAATGGTGAGGGAGGTGGAATGGGAAAGGGGTGTGCCCAAAAAGGAAAGAAGAGGAGGCAAGTTGGGGAAGGTGGCGCAGCCACCTTGGATGGGGAAGGGGGAATGCGCCCCAAACCCTAACCCTAATCCAAACACTATGGGCCAAGGCCAAGCCCAATAGTAAAAGAAAAAAAAGGACCCATTATCCCTACACATAGTCTGATAGCAATAAAACTAGATAACATGTCCACGCAGGGACTAATCCAAGGCCCACATGGCCTGAGCAAGCAGAGAAGATAGCTAGAAGATGCCGCCATCGCCGAGCCACAAGGAAGTAGCGGTGTGCCGGGTGCTCCGTCGAGGATAGCGCCGTGTGTCCTCACCAATTCTCCCCGGGTGGGAAGAACTCGACCCCGTCGAGTAAGGGTCACGATCGCTGAGGTACCGCTCCAGCAGGTCCGGATCCATCCGCTCCAGCTCTCCGCGTGTAATCCAGGTGTTGTCCGACTCGGGGCGCCCTCTCCAACGCACTAGGAAGCGTTGGTAGGCTCCGCTCCTGGTAGTAGTCACCTGCTCATCCAGTATGCAATCTATATGCTCGCGTTTTTGTAGTGGGGCTGGAGGAGGTGGACTCTCAGTAGGTGTATCACTCACAACAGGAGGGTCAGGCCCAAATAACTCGCTGGGTATCACCGCGGGATCCTTATAAGCTACCAGATCAGAAACATTGAATGTCGAACTGATCCCGTAGTCGTCTGGAAGCTCGATCTCATACGCGTTCGACCCAATACGCCTCAACACTCTGAATGGTCCTGCACCGCGATCTTGGAGTTTCTTTACGGCTCCCGAAGGAAACCGTTCCGGTCTAACCCGGACCATGACGTACTCTCCCTCGCGGAACTCACGTGTGCGTCTGTGCGCGTCAGCTAACTCCTTGTAACGTGCGTTGCTGGCCTCTAGGTGGTGATGATGCAGACTCCGAACTAGCTGTGTTGACTCATACCTATGTGAATGCAGTGGTGGTCCTGGACATCCAAACACAGACCTAGCATGCCTATGACTCCTACATGATTGGACAACACGGGGAGGACCAGGACAACCAAAGTTGTATCTATCATGCATGGGTATCCTACGGAATGTGGTAGACTCATGGGGACTAAATTGCCCAAACTCACTCATGACATTCCCTATATGAGACAAACCCCTAAATGACCCTGAAGATGCATGAGACGAAGACCGATGATCCTTTCCTACCAAGCTCTGAGGTGTGAATGTAGGCTGGGTGAGACGTTGGCGAGCATGGGTGGAAGGGGTGTGATAAAGGACCTCCTCGATAAGGTGGGGGGGGGAAGAATAC
Source organism: Amorphophallus konjac (assembly GCA_022559845.1). Taxonomy (NCBI): domain Eukaryota; kingdom Viridiplantae; phylum Streptophyta; class Magnoliopsida; order Alismatales; family Araceae; genus Amorphophallus; species Amorphophallus konjac. The sequence continues at coordinate 71,618,288 of CM040120.1, forward strand.
GAATCGGGAGGCTCACTAGGGAGGGGATCGAAAGGGTCAAAGAAATGATACCCCCTCCCGACAGGTCCCTTCACAATACTTGCCCAAGTGTGACATTCACCCTGGTGCAGATAGCCACCCTCAGGCAAAAGGATGGATGGGGCAAGGGGCTCACATGAAAGGTAAGGGAGGCACTGTTCCTTCCTCAAGATCGTATTGCCATAAGAGGGGACGCAATCGAGTTCATCCAGGACGGGAAAGAATAAAAGAACCTCAGAGGTGATATGACCTATGGTGTAAACCGAGGTAATGGAGCCCAAGGCAGGGAATATAAAGCTATGACTATAAGGTTGGTCTGACCCTAAGGCCAACATGTAGGTCAACTCCCATTGGCAATCCAAGCTCCTAAGAAACTCCCTCACATCTTCTATAAACCTGAAGGACTGAAAAGTTGTGTGAAAGGAGTTAATGGGGACAATAGGAAGGGCTGGCTCTAAGGGTGGGTAGTAAGGAATCAAGACATCCAGATGAGGACTCTTCCTTAACCAGCTATCTAGAGGCTCTCCAATGACAAGTTCACCCTCGAGAGACAAGGATGGCTCCAGATGAGGGGCAAAAGCATTGTCCTCAAGTGAGGAAAATGAGTCCTCTATGAAGTGGGTGGGGCCTTGGCTCTCTATCAAGGGTGCTAGGCTGAAAGTGTCAGCCCCAACCTCCATAGGTATAGGCACGACTAGAAGCTCCATAGGCTCACTCCTTAACTCCTCAACGTCAGCTAGGTACTCCTCAACCAACTCCTGTCCTGCCTCATAAGTCACTGGAATAAACCCAGGTGGGGCCCCCTCCGAATGTGTGTCCTCCAAGATAGGGGAATGTGAAGGACGTCGGTCAGAGAACCGAGCATTCCCACTATAGGGGGTCACAGGGGTGGACTCCGGGGGTGGTGGTAGGCGTGAGCTCGGAGGCGGAGCGGACTGTGGGCTAGAGGGCCACAGTGAGTTAAGATAAGCATCCCTCCTATCCAACCGATCCGAAATCATTTGCACAAGCTGGGCAATGGTGTGGGTTGGAGTAGGAAGATCATGATGGACTTTCCCGTAGTCATTTGGTTTGGGCTTGGGTCTAGGCTCTTCTATGTGTGGGGCTCGTTGCCTCCGACTAGGACCCACTTGTTCGTATGTAATTGGGTGGGGTCGGTTGGAGGTGATCGATTGGGGAACATAGACCCTCCTAAGCTCTTTCTTCATATCCCACCACGATTCGATGGGCTTTTGCCACCTAATGCCTCTCAAACCCTCAATATGTCTCCACTTATCCTTGGCCTTATGCAGAAGCTTCTCTCTAGCAAAAGAGACTTGTGTGGCTCCGGACATAGGATAACAGTCAAAATATCTATCCATGGCGGCTTCCCAAGTTTGGTAGACACTCGGGTCATGGGAGCCGTCAAATGTAGGCGCTTCGGGCCTACGGAATGGGATGGGGTGGTACCCATGCCCCTGAGAGATATGCCACAAATCAGCTGGGCTAAACAATTGAGAATCCATGGGACTCTTTGAGGGGTTCCTATGGGATGGACATGCGGGGCAACTATGGGGATTAGACACGACCCTTTTGAAGTGGAAATGCGAAGGGCAGAATGGACTCAAATGTGCCCTAGACAACCTAAAGATGCAAATGACCTAAGACCCCAATTTGTTAGAACAAACTGGTTCCCTAAGCTCTGATACCAAATTTGACGCGGGACGGGGACCGACACGGACTAAGACTCACAAAAGACTCTAACTCAGGCCAGCAGTAGCACGCTCAAGGGTCGCCAAGTGGCTGACCACCGTGATATCCCACAGAATGAGGGACGTCTCTCAACAGAAACTCCGACCTCGGCCGTCCCAAGGAGGGAAGCGCACGTGTCTAGGCGTATAGTCGACCTCCAAAGACAAGGGGAGTCGAGTCCTAGCTCGGTGCTCGACTAGTGCTAGGGATGGATGCTCTCACTCACGATCCGCGGTGATGGCAAAAAGTGGCTAGACGCCTACCTTCTCTCACGCGGCATAATCAATCACATACTAAAAGAGCAAGCAAAGGAGGAGAGTCGGAGCGCGTACCTCCACGCCTAGGCGTGGGGAAGGAACCCCGACCGTGAACCAACAACCCCGATACACCAGAGATCAATAAAATACAACCCAATAGTGGCCCACTCCTCGCAGGGAGGTAAAAGGCTACAACCAATACGTTCGGGACTGCCGGACACGGGTTGACGGGCCGCACTCGGTGACGGGTTGGCCGCGAGGAGGTTCGGGTGCAACGCTGCCGAAACCGGTGTCGCGCGCACCTGAGCGGAGGGGGTCTCACGGGCTGATACGACGCCCGTTTGAAGCACCGTCAGAGAGGACGCGTCACTGACTGATGGAGGAACGCTCCGGCCAAAGGGGGCGCGCTGGATCCGCCGCTGGTGACCGTGGGCGCTGCTGAAAGTCAGATCAGGTTCTGTGGACACAGAACTGCGCACGCCGTCGGTAAAATCTGGAAATCGGCCTTCTGGTGCCCGAACAAGTCCGGGCCGGTTGGTGGTGACAGCTGATTGGCAGAGGTCACCCTCGGCCAAATGGCGCTGGCAGACGACGCCGGTGCGAGCCGCAGGAGTCGTTGAAAGTCAGGACTGGTTCGCTGGGCGGACTGGGCAGACACGCTGGCGCAACCCCACGAGATCGACCGCCACGGACGGTGACGATGTCGAAACGCAACGCCGTCGGCGGCGTTGGAAAGTTAACTCGGAGATCCACGAACCCTGAAGAAACCAGGGTAAAAGGCGCAGCGTGGAGGCCTGGGGAAAATTCGCAAGAAGGGCCTCCCTGCTGGGCGAGCAGAGAAGGGGGTGCTGGCGCAGGTCGACGGAGAAAATCGGTACGGGCGGTGCCGACCTCCGATTGACGCGAAACCAGCGCCAACGCGAAGCTGATCCGCCAACGTATCTCCAGAAAATAGGAGGGAGCCAAACTCGTCCAAGAGAGGGGGCGAGATCTGCTGCAAGTCGGTGTAGAAATCTGATCTTCCGCACACGAACCGTAGACGAAGAAGAAGAGGGTAAAGGGGAACCCCGGAGTCCACCGGGGGCTGAGGCGTCGCACCTCGCCGATCTCCCGTCGCAGGAGAAGAGAGAAAGAGAGAGGGGGGCGCAGCCACCTTCAAGCACAATCTTCAAAATTCATTCATTCATTCTCACAAAAGGAAATTACATGCCTTATATATCGGGGGAGGGGAATTAGGGTTTCACCCAGCCAAGGGAGGAGGGGTGCGACCAGGACCTTCCCCATTCAAGGGGGGGGGGCGGCCAAGCCTCCTCCAATCAAGGAGGGATCAAGGGGAGGGGGGCGCCCAAAGAAGAATGGTGAGGGAGGTGGAATGGGAAAGGGGTGTGCCCAAAAAGGAAAGAAGAGGAGGCAAGTTGGGGAAGGTGGCGCAGCCACCTTGGATGGGGAAGGGGGAATGCGCCCCAAACCCTAACCCTAATCCAAACACTATGGGCCAAGGCCAAGCCCAATAGTAAAAGAAAAAAAAGGACCCATTATCCCTACACATAGTCTGATAGCAATAAAACTAGATAACATGTCCACGCAGGGACTAATCCAAGGCCCACATGGCCTGAGCAAGCAGAGAAGATAGCTAGAAGATGCCGCCATCGCCGAGCCACAAGGAAGTAGCGGTGTGCCGGGTGCTCCGTCGAGGATAGCGCCGTGTGTCCTCACCAGAATCCTAGATGGTAACCGAGTAAGATCCATGGTTCTGAAGGCTTTATCAACCCATTTGGCAAAATGCTCTAATTAACGCCTCTTCTAAAGGCGCTTTAAAGTTAATTCACGCCCCTCGTCAGGGCGTCTTTTTTTAAAACTAACGCCCTTGGGCAGGTCGTTTTTCAACAAAAATCAAAAATCTTTTTAAAATTCACGCCGTCTCCTTGGGCGTCTTTCATGAGAGTAACGACCTAATTTAAGGCGTGTTTTTCAGGAAAAGTACAAAAAAATATATAAATGAAAAGACAATATATATATATATATATATATATATATATATATTCTTCATGAGGCATGACTTACCTTTCTGCCTGGGTATCTTTCTTTATTGTTTGCATATGTGTGCTTGCATGTTGCATCTCCCTTCTTGGTTATTCATTTTGCCTTATTGATTAAAGGCTTGGCCCCTTGACCCATTATTAAGGTCAAAATATTGATACCCCTTGTCTATCAGGCAAGGGGCCAAGTCGAACAGATAAACTAACCTGTTTGTTCAAGTATGAGCTACAGCTACAAGTACAGGGCGAAGCAAAGTAAAAACGGAGAACGTGGAAAAAAAAGCAAAGTACACAAGTCTACAACCACACAAGTGCTCTGGTAAACAAAAACTCAAATCTCATATAAATATATCTCATATCTCATGTGTACAGGTGTGAGGGTGGAGGAGTACAAGTACAGTCTCTCAACTCTCGCCTCCACCCTCCGCTCTCCTACTCTCTACCTCGTCCTCGCCGTCCCGAGGAGGCGCTGGTGGAGGAGGCATGGGCCCCCGTGAAGAAGCCGGAACCCAAACCTGGCCTGCTGCCTCACTCCTCTGCTGGAGAGAGGAACCCGCCACGAAGGTGGAGCTGGTGAAAGTGTACCCTGCAGCTCGCGCTCGCTCCCGCCCACGCTGGAGACGCTCCTCAGATACCCGTAGTCGCTCCTGGGAGAGGACTAGCTGAGTCCTCAAGTCTGTCAGCTCTCGCTCCCGCATAGCAGCTAGCTCCTGGTGCCGGGCACGCTCCGTCTGCAACAGCTCCTGGTGTCGGGCAAGGTCCGCTCGGTGCTCCTCGCGCTCCCGAGCGCGCCCCCTCCTCTCCAGCTCCAGAGCAACTCGCAGCTCTGCTACGTCCTGGGGCAGCTCCTCCCGCTGCCTCAGCGCGCTCTTAAGCTCCGCGATCCGCTGCCCGCGAACTGCCAGTTCCGAGCTGGTCAGGGCAGCCTGGGTACGTAATGACTGTAGCTGTGCGGCCTGCAAACAGGTGAACAAATCATCAGTTTCACAGGTCAAGAATTCAATAACAAACACATGGCTGAAGGTAAATCACTCACCTGTGAGCTCGTCGCGCGGAAACTCTCGTCAACGCAGGTAAGTGCGGTTCGAAGCTCCTCAGTCTGTAAAACAATTTCATCAGTGCACATGATATATAACCTTTAATTGAATGAGATTTGAGTTTAGAATTTACCCGTACGGCGAGGTCGCGCTCTGCTGCCTCGGCTCGTGCCTCTGCTCCTGCCAGCGCAGTCGCCTCTACGCTAGGTCCTCTCGAGCTGGAGGCCTCTCCTATGTCTCTCCTCACTGCTCCCTGCTGGGCACGCTGCATTCATTAAGATCGTCAGTGGCTAATCATCAACAAAAACACAAATTCATTTGCATATAGGAATAATTTAAACACTCACCAGGGTCTCTAGGTCTGCCCGTGTGGCAGCTAGCTGGTCTTCCAGGCTGTGTAGGTGGGCCTGGGCATCCATCGCCGCTATGTCCCGCGCGTCCTGCATTCATTACATGTTAGGTGCATGATAGATATACATAAGCATTTAATATAGAAATCATTACATGCATACATACCCCTAAGACCTTCATCTGAGGTCGTTCGGCGTAAACCTCCCAGTAGCGCCGGAGGTACTCGGAGCTGTCGGTCGCGTGAGAGGTGACCCTGATCCCGCCTCGCTGCCAGTCGCTATACTGCTCCTCGAATCGCACTCTCCAGTCGATCGCTTTAGTGCGACTGCGGGTCTTCTTGCCGATGCCTCGGGGCTCCCCAACCTCGATCCACTCCTGGTAGAGACCGAGGGTCCTCATCACCAACCGAAGCCGTAGCAGCTCGATCTCGCTCAAGCAATGAACCCACAGCTCACGCTCGAAGCGAGGTCGCCCCGCTATGACCCACGGCTGGTCGTCGTCTGTCATCCCCTCGTAGGGCCTCCATCGCACCTGCATTCATAAGCATACATGTCATCATCATTTCATAATAAATTCATAATAAACATAAAAAAGAAATGCATAACATTCATTCATACATACCAACGAGGGCGAGAAGTCATGGAACTCTCTCCGTAGAACCCACAACTCGTAGTCGAGTGGGGCACCGAAGATCACCGGCAACCAACGTCGCGCGAGAGGGAAAGCTCCCTCAGCTCCTGGCCGTGGGTCAACGCGCCCCATCGGCATGTATAGGTGGCTCCACACCTGCATCCATGCATCGCATTAGTAAGGCATTCATATGCATAAGATGAAAAGAAAAGAAGTAAAAAGAGGAAAACGCATACCTGAAGAAAAGGTGAAAAGCCACTGACGGTCGTCTTTCGTCCTGTCCCCGTGGACAGGTCTGCCAGCAGGTGCGCCAGCAGCGCCGCTCCCCAAGCATAGCTGCCGACGATCTCCAAGTCCTCGAGGATGCCCAAGAACCGACAGTTGATGACGTCGGCCTTCGTCCCCAGCAATAATCTCCCGAGCAGCAGCAGCAGGAACCTCCTCAAGTCTCGGTCGGCTCTCTCCTGGTCAGTCGGGTCCTGGCGGCATACCGCCCTCACCCCATCGGTCAACCTATGTGCAAACTCATCTAGGGTCTCCCCTGACCTATGCCTCGCATCTCCCAAGCCCATCGTCCTGGTCAGGTCAATGCGGTAGATGGTCCTACACTCACTAGGAACCTCGTACACCATGTCTAACCCCAGCAGCCTCTGGGCCATCTCAGCATAATCAGGGTAGGTGATCCCACTCACAGCATCCCCGTCCACCCTCAACCCTGTAATCCTAACTACGTCCTCCAAGGTAGGCACCATATGCCCCCAGGGCATCAGAAAAGCCCGACTAGTCCTATCCCATCTCTCTCGCAGAACCTGGATGAGTGCTAAGTCGGGTCTAAACGGCTCAATAGACAGGAAGGCCCCAAACCCCATAGCATCTACCCGGGCTCGCTGGAAGTCAGGGAGACCGTGGTATGCTGCCCGGACCATGACCCAGGAAATCCTGGTCCTCATCAACCCCTGCATGCATGAAAGAAAGTTTTTCTGGCTTAATTATGGCGAGTATTCATGTTGAAATCCATTTAGCTGCTCATGTTATATTTGATTCGCGACTTTGTTCAAGTCATGCTTTATTGAATTCATGCCCTTGTGAAGGGCGTGGTATTTTAATTTACGACTTGTCCAAGGTCGTTTATTCTTTAAGAAACGCCTCCGAGTTGGGCGTGGTTCTATGCTGAATTTCTAAAACCTGTGGTTTATCAAATTAACGTCCTCTCTAGGGGCGTTTTCTGATTGAGTCACGCCCCTGTGGGGGGCGTTGTTTCTAATTTGGGTTTTTGTGGGTTATCCTAATTAAATCTGAATTAATAAAGAAGCGACCTCTGGTTTGGTCGTCTTCTTTTAATTTCACGCCCTGCAGAGGGGCGTGGTTTTGAGGGTTTTCAAAATAAATAACAGCATGTGAAAATTATTCATGGAAACATTTTTAATATGATTGGGCATGGAGATTGATGAAATTAATAGCACGAAATAAAGGAAAATATTGAATTGAAATACCCGACATGCTGTGAGGTGTTTTTTTATGATGGTTAATTATTTTTCAGGTATAAAAAGAATTAACGCCCTCAGGTTGGGCGTCTCATGCTTGAATCACGCCCCCTTGGAGGGCGTTTCTTTTCTGGGTTGCAGGACTTATACCTCGGGGGCTATGGAAAATATTGATAAAAAATGAAAAAAATAATAAGAAAAATGGAAATGGGGTCTAGGGCTTACCTTCTTGTGCTTCAGGTTCTGTGGCCGGGGTCTGGGCTCTCTGGGCCTCCGGAGTTGGCCGCGGGGCGCGAGCACCGCCGTACGCGGTGGCTCTGGTTCTTCTCCATCTTCTTCTTCTTCTTCTTCTCCTCCTTCTTCACCTTCTTCATCGGCATTTTGGCCTTCTCCAGCCTCGTCGGCCCCGTCGCCGTGATCGTCGTCACCGGCGGCCACCATCGCGAGGACTTCCTCCACTTCCGCGGCGGGTTCTTCCTCGGTGTGGGCAACCTCCAGGTCGACGACTTCGGGCGCGGCCACCCTCTGCCGCTTGACTGAACCTCCGCCGGCCATGGTTAGGGCTAGGGGGTAGAGAGAGAGAATGAGGGAGATTGAGAGAGAGGGGGGGGCTTAGGTTCGGTTAGGGTTTTCAGAGGAAAGAGGGGAATGAGACGGTGGGAGGAAGAAGAAGAAAGGAGGGATAATGCCTTTTGGGTTTCAAAAAGAAAAAAAACACCCTTTGGACGGGCGTTTCTCATGGAATTCATGACCATGCTTTGGGCGTTTCTTAATACGAGACGACGCTGATTAAGGCGTGATTTTGTTTTGCATGGGGAATGATAACCGTCGTCAGACGCATTGAATGGGCGTTGATTGATGCGATGGGCATAATCATTGCTATTTTTGAGTAACGCCTGAAGAGAAGGCATTTTTAATTTAAAACGAGACTATGTAAAGGGCGGTTCTTTCAGAACTCTAACGATTACTTTTTGGAATTTGAATCAATTAACGCCCTCTGCCAAGGCTTTACTTAAATAACGCCCATTGATGCAGGCGTCAAATTAAAGAGCTGAATTGTTGGAAGCGACGCGGGCGGAGGCGTTATTCATGGAATTTACGCCCTTTCTTGAGGCGTTATTTTAAACAGAAACGCAGTTTTTTTGGAAGATTGGATCATAGTAGCAGTAATATAGGCTCAATCAGAAATTGATCTTTGAATATTGAAAGAAGAATTACATTAATCAATGAGCCACTTTGGGCCTTAACTTTCTCAAAGATGTTACATAGTTCTTCCATTGTTCCTTATCTTCCTCTAAGTCTTCAACAGGTTGATGGAGTTTGCTTAGTTTCCACAGGGCTTGAATTGTTGTAGTCTCCTCTCCGTCTTCATTGCCGCCAAGATCTCTTGATTTGATTGGAGGGAGATGGGAGATCTCTTCTAGCACTTGCCTTGGAAGCCCAAGTTGGGGAAGGCATCGGTGTGAGTTGTACAAAATGAATTCGGATGCGCCGATAAGCCGAAGATCCGTGCCGATGGAGAATCTTGCGCAAAGTCCCTGCATTTTGAGTATTCCTGGAGCGCAAGTAAAGAGGTTTTTGGGCATTACCTTAAAGTGTTCTCTCCACTCCGCCCTTTTCTTGATTTGAGGAATGCGGTTCGTCACCCTATTGCTTATTCCCAACGAGCCGGTGATGTAAGAGAGGGGACTTCTGGAAAAGATCCTTGATGGTTGTTGGGCTTCATTGCATGGATCAAATTTAAAGTGGAGGTCCACCCAACTAGAGAATGCTAGCATGCATCCGTATATGGGTCTCCCCATAGCCGCCGAAGTAAGCCCGCTGTAGAGGTGAGCTAGGATGGCCGGTCCAACTCTTTCTCCTTCCCATAAGCTCACTACTGCGCTTATTTGAGTCTCTTCAAGGAAGTCCTCCGTGGATGGAAATAGGAGTGCTCCTGCTATGCACACCACGAAGGCTTTTGTGACCCGTTCTATCTCTTCTTCATCCTTGGCTTGATCCGCTCTCTTGTATACCCAAGAGGCGAGCTTTAGGAGGTTTATTCCTTTGGTAACCTTGATTTGGTTCACCAAGTTTGGGCTAGGAATTAGTGAAGTTAAGAGCTCATGAGATGAGATGGGCCTTGGCATGATGGCCATCTTCTCTTCTTCACCTTGTTTCATTCTTTGCAAGCCTAGGATCATTTCTATCTCTTCTACAAGGATGGTGGCTTCGAATGTGGAGAAGAGGAAAGTGTGAGTGGAAGGGTGCCATATCTCAATCAAGGCTCCTATGGCAGCCCAATCTAGATGAACTTGGTCATAATGTTTGGCATGGGTTACTAGTCCTAAGAGATGCCATCTAGCTAGATGAACCCTCATGTCAGAAGAGAATTTGGAGAGGATGAGGGGTAGCCACTTGATTTTTGTGAATCTTCTAGCACCCGGGACATTTGGATAGTCCTGTGGAAGGGAAGAATTGAAAGAACAAAAGAAAGAAAAGATTTCAGTGAAGGAAGGAAAGAATACCGACAGAGAAGGAAAGGGATTTGAAAGAAGGATTTTTTTTGTGATAACCTGGTTCATGGAGATTCTGTGGTTTATATGTCCCTGAACTTCATTAATCTGGAGGGTTGAGCGCTTTGCTTTCTTCATTGCCCTGTCCATCTTCTTCAGAGGAACCTTGACTGCAGCAGAAGATAGCATAAGAACTAGCAGACGAACAGAGATTGAAGAGATTTGAGCGATTGCTGTGATTGAAACAGAGGAAGAACTTGCTTTTTATAGGGGAATTGAGAGTTAGAAGGTTACTCGGAGTAGAAGTTTGATTAACATTAGGGCTGTGATTGGTTTTCGGTTTGGAAACGGACTCTGTGCTTAATTAACGCCCTTAGATAGGGCGTCAATTCTTTAATTGACGATTTGACTGAGGTCGTGTTTTATGTAACGTCCTTGTATGAGGCGTTTTATTCTTCAAGTCATGGTATGCGTAATTGATGAGGACATCCCTCGCCTCTCCTCATTTTTTCAAAGCTCAAATTGCTTGGCGGTGTGTGCCATCATGTTCGTCTTATATTTCTGAGTCGAGTCATGTAATTTTTATAATTTTATTGAGTCATAAGCTATGTAATTTTCATTTATTTAAGTCATGTACCTAGGTTTAGAGGTCATTTGTCTAAGTCTTTTGTCATATGGGTCTTTAGTTGTGGTTATTGGGCCCAGCTAGTGGGCCAGACCCAGGGGCGCCCCCTTTGGGACTTCTATAGTCTTTCAGTCAAATGTTTAGGGGTAGTTTGGTCTTAGGAAAGTTAGTGGTCTATAAATACTCCCTCCCCTCCATTAGTAAGAGCACTTAATGAGATTTGAATACATTTGAACTCCTTAATTGCCTCTCTCCCCTTTACTCTCCCTCTCTCTCTCACCCTATCTCTAGGCATCGAATCCCCTCTCTCTCTCCTCCCCCCCTCCTTGTGGTGGTCGACCCCCACCCTCTCTCCCCTCCCATTTCAAATTTCGCAGCCCCCCCTTTTCCCTTTCCCCCTTCTTCATTGTCATTTAATGCCATTCACTCATCCCATTAAACCCACCCCTCTCCAAGGCAACCTTTCCACTTCCCCACTCAAACCTTCCTATTTCCCACCACCTCTCCACCTTCCCAAGGAGACCCTCCACCTTCCCAAGAAGCCCCCTCACCTCCCAAGGGAGATTTCGTCCAACCCACCCCTTGGTGGCTGCGTGATCCCCTTCCCATCCCCCATTCGACCCCCCCCCCCTCTCCAAGGCTGGCCGAACTCCCTCTCTTCCCACTCCACCTCCCACCTGCGACCCACCTCAAACCCTAACCTAGCTCCGCCCCCCTGCCATTCCAGCCTCTTCCTTCATCCCCCAAACCTCCATCACCATCCACCACAGCTTTTCCCCCCCTCCCCCTTGCCATCTGGCTGCCCATCCCCACTCCTATACACCAACCACCCCATCGGCCCTTGGTCAATTCGCAGCCAGCAAGAAGGGCTCCTGGAAGCAGCAGCAGCACCGGCCCTCCACAAATCTTCTTGTGGCGTTCCCTATATTGTTGGAAAGGTCTCCCAATCAGCTTCGAAAGCGAGGCAGTCTCGCTCCAATCCGACATCATCTCTGCCCGTGGGATCCATTCTCCACCGACTGCGCAGTTTAGGTCCAGACAGCGACCAGTATGACTTTCAGAGGCTGCTCCGGCCATCTCCCTCTGCTCAGGGCCGAGCCCTCTGGTCCGGGGCTTCTAGGCCTCCCCAGCTTTCATTCAAGACTGATCCTATCGCTTTTGGAGCTCTGGACTAAGAGTTAGGTCTTCATCAAGTTGGTCCTAGTTTGCAGCCGGCCATGCCTGCATCCTGAACGAGCAGCCTGTTTCAGAAGACCTCACGACCACTGTATTTAGTTTCTGCTCCAGCCCATTGGGGACGACATTAAGAGGTCAGTAAGCGTCCAAACGAACCCGGTCTCGCCTCAATCTGAGTTTCCTGCTGGGCGTACTACCTTCTGTACCTCTCCTCTATCCGACCGGCACCGACAGCTGCGCGACTTCAAGAGATCCGGTGCTATTGGCACCTCCCACCTCAGAATTGGACCAAACCAGTTCTGGGAGTTCCCTGGGCCGTCCCTCTTTGCAACGAACCTGGCCTCGTTCCAATCCGACATCAGATCCCGTGGATACGCCATCGGCAAGTCAAGCTTATTTCTCTGCCCCCGGGTCCAGCTCGACCCAGTCAGCATCCAAAGGCTGCCAACCAGCGACCGGGACGAATCAGAAGGAGATTTTTGACCGTGAAGCACCCAGAAGGGGCCTCTCTCAGCCAGAGGTGGTCTCGCATCAATCCGTTGCTCCAGCTTGGAGTACGGCCCCGATCTTTAGACTTCTTGTCTGCAGGAGTGACGCTCGTAGCAGTCCCACGGAATCCAGCACCCCAGGCGCACCCAAATCCAGAACTAAGCGGCACCAAATCCTGAAGCAAGGTGATCCAGCCCTCTTTCCAACGCCGCCAGTCCCACCACCATTGGACGTCGCAGCAGGGAGATCCAGCCCCAACAATCTGCGGGTTCCAGGAGACAGATTCAGCAGACCGACCATTACCAAGAGGTGGCGATTGACCCCGATCACCCCAATCCCCCTCCCCGCCTGGCCGGCTTACAGCCCCTCCCTGCGTGGAGGTTTCTTTGGTTGTACTACTGAGATCCCCAACCCCTAGATCAACCCCTCTGCGAGGGTGTAGTGTTGTAATTGCTTTGAATCCACAGGTTTTGAAGCGACTCCGACGCAGCGTGTGGGCAAGCCCCACGCTTCCCCGCTCGCCCCCGTCTCCGACCGGAGTCGGCGTATTCATGCCGACTAGGTGAGCCTCGGTCCCTCTCTTTGCTGGTTTTTTTTCAACTCTTTGCTTAGTTAGTATTATCTCTAGTGCCGTCGGACGGAGAGTGAGAGCTCGACCCAAATTTCTATTATCGTGAGTGATCACCGCGGGTGAGTTGTGAGTAATCCCTTACCCCCACGCCCTCGGCGTGTCGGCCGCCTACGAATTGGGCATCCCTGGCTCTTCGGTGTCCGCCCTTGGCTAGCCAAGCCCCTGGAACACCTAGGTCCAATCACGGACCCTCACCATTATCACCGGTCCACCTACGGACCCGGGTGTGTGCTACACGAGTGAGTCCGCTTGAGTGAGGTCGCCGCTCGGATCGATTGCTTGCGTAATTAGGTCCAAGGAGCATAAGGAATCAACCTCCCCTTGAGTAATCCCTTGGCAGCAAGTAAGGTATATCAAATGGAGTCATCAGAAAAGTCCGTTAGTCCGGCCCGGAAGGTGGCCTTTCTAGCATCAAGGAGGCCCTCTAGCTAATCCTTCGCCACGTACCCCCTCGTTATCCAGGAATTCACATTTGGGCGACTAATAGGACTCATCATCCATCTAGGTCCTAGGTCGTCTCACATCAAGTGGTATCAGAGCAAGTTTTAGACTTGTCTCTACGAGTCTAGTCCTAGGGCATTGCATTTGAGTCTCCCTTGCATCATGTTTTCCATCACTCCATTGCATGACCACCCTAGGGATACACCCCAACCAAACATGGACCAATTTGACGCTTTCATCAACAAATGTCAAAACTACATGGTTACCCTCGCCTCCCGGCTTGATCGGCTTGAAGCAAAAAGGAACCACGGCCCTAGAGCTTGGTCACCTCGGGATGGATTTGGAGTCAATGAACCCCCACTTAGGAACAATGGCCTTAGAGTCTCGTCTCCCCGGGATGAGGTTGATAGAAGAGGGTTAGGCTATGATCCTTACTATGAGAGGTCCCAACACTATGGGCGTGAGGAGAGACACCCCTGGAATGACCTAGACAACCAATCCTCAAGAATGATGAGATTCTCTAGGTCTCCTAGGTTCACTCCACAATCGGATGATCCCAAGTACATGGGACCCCATCCCAACCCAGCCCCATTCTTGAAGACCCCCAAAACATGTCCAAGTAGGAGTACCCCATTTCGGCCTACTAATCTTTCTCCCACCCCTCCTCCGACAAGGGTAACCCCTAGTCAAAACATGCCCCAACAAGAAGGAAGTTCCAATGGGCCAAGTGTGGGTGAGACCGCTCAGGGAAATAGACAACAATGCTCTGAGTGTAGAGGCTTTGGACACTTCATCCATCAATGCCCTTCACGTGAGATCTCCAACACACTAACTGAAGAAATAGTTACCCCCATCCAAAGGGAACTTGAGGAAGTGATTGAAGTCTATGAGGCTCCCCTAGAATGGGAGGAGGAATATGAAGCCCAATGTCAAGAGTTGGATCAAGAGAACCCATCCCTACCCAAAGAAAACTCATTGAGCCTAACTGGGTACACCCTCCCTCATGAGTTACATGATGACCAACCAAGTTCCCCAACCCCTCCCTCCATGAGAATTATGATTCTTGGGGAACCCCTCATTGAGTGGCTTAAGCAAGACCTCCTCCTCCACATCATGCACCCCCCTATGGATAACCATAACCCAATCGTGCCCACCCTACCATTCCACACAACCTATCATTCGTTTTGCTTTGTAGGAGCCATGAGGGACTTGATTAAAGGCATACTAAGGCAAATAGAGGTGATAAACATGCTGGCCTTAGGAGTGAGTGATACGGGGTACCTTAGTTTCTCACACCCCTCTATCAGGTCCATCATCTCTATTTACACCAAGGGTCCTTGCATGAGTGAGTTCGTGTTGTTTCTACCCGAGCCCGATGCCATTCACAAACTAGGGTTGTTTGTCTCGAGTAGAACATCTAGTCCTCCATTCATGACCGACCGCTCCACCAAAAATTTTGGCCCGATAACTTTACTTGAGGAGGAGAATCCACCATCATGGGGTTGTGAGGACCAAAAGGACCTAGAGTTCCTCTCCTTAGGTGACCCTTACCATGACCCCTTCTATCCCTCCCTATACCCACCCTCCTTACTCACCACCAACTTGTCCCTACCCCATCCAACCTTATTGGACCAAGCCCACCCCATGATGCATACCTTCTTTGACCCCTTCGGCCCTTACAAGTGGGAGCTCAAAGATCACTTTATACCCACACACATGGTCGTCACCCCTAGGATAGGAATGCACCCATCTAGGCATATCACATCATTTGACATGGGTCATAGGTTCGATTGTCACATGCATTTCGCACACACCTTAGGTACAAAGCATGATTGGTCCATATTTGGGTGTCACGGCTTTCCATCATTCCTCATTGGTTTCCTTTATAGGGGCATTCACGGCTGTCCGGGTCCACCGACATCATCCTCACCCATGCATGATAGGCTCACTTATGCATGCCCCGCCCCCCCCAAAGTTATCATGACAACAAAACACCATAGTTCTACTTTTGGTTGCCCCGGTCCACCCTTACCCACACCCATTCTCATGCCTACACTACATTATAATACATGGCATATGCATTCAAGCAAGCATCTCGTGACGAGCGGTGAGACTTACAAAGAGCGGGTAAGAGCTTGCAAGCGCCACTTGGGATCCCAAGTAGGTGATCTGGTGATAAGGGTATTGGAGTGGCTCTATCCTAAAGTTGTCTCCAAATCAAGGGCACGAGGACTTGGACCTTCCCAAGTTTCAAGTGACTTTGGCAACCTAGCTTGTGGGAAGGATTTACCGATGGGTCTTGGGATTCACCCCACTTCCTACGTGGCGGACCCGTCACCCTATATGGGCACCGTGGTGCAACCTATTGAGAGTTTTGAATCTATACCTATCCTTGTGAGGGACATCTACGGAGTGCAACTACATATCAACTTGAGAGCCCGACATGAGCACACGGAGGTAATACTGGGCAAGCAAAGTATCATCATCAGCAAGAGGGTGTGTCCGAGCCACCATAAGAAGCAGAAGCGCTGTTCCCCGGTTATGAACGTGGGGTTGAGTTCGGAAACCGTGGTTCGCTTGGAGCTGCAACGGAGTGCCACCCCACCAGTGGACTTGTACTCGACGGGGTCGAGTTTTCCCCACCGCGGGGGTATGATGAGGACATCCCTCGCCTCTCCTCATTTTTCAAAGCTCAAATTGCTTGGCGGTGTGTGCCATCATGTTCGTCTTATATTTCTGAGTCGAGTCATGTAATTTTTATAATTTTATTGAGTCATAAGCTATGTAATTTTCATTTATTTAAGTCATGTACCTAGGTTTAGAGGTCATTTGTCTAAGTCTTTTGTCATATGGGTCTTTAGTTGTGGTTATTGGGCCCAGCTAGTGGGCCAGGCCCAGGGGCGCCCCCTTTGGGACTTCTATAGTCTTTCAGTCAAATGTTTAGGGGTAGTTTGGTCTTAGGAAAGTTAGTGGTCTATAAATACTCCCTCCCCTCCATTAGTAAGAGCACTTAATGAGATTTGAATACATTTGAACTCCTTAATTGCCTCTCTCCCCTTTACTCTCCCTCTCTCTCTCACCCTATCTCTAGGCATCGAATCCCCTCTCTCTCTCCTCCCCCCCTCCTTGTGGTGGTCGACCCCCACCCTCTCTCCCCTCCCATTTCAAATTTCGCAGCCCCCCCTTTCCCTTTCCCCCTTCTTCATTGTCATTTAATGCCATTCACTCATCCCATTAAACCCACCCCTCTCCAAGGCAACCTTTCCACTTCCCCACTCAAACCTTCCTATTTCCCACCACCTCTCCACCTTCCCAAGGAGACCCTCCACCTTCCCAAGAAGCCCCCTCACCTCCCAAGGAGATTTCGTCCAACCCACCCCTTGGTGGCTGCGTGATCCCCTTCCCATCCCCCATTCGACCCCCCCCCTCTCCAAGGCTGGCCGAACTCCCTCTCTTCCCACTCCACCTCCCACCTGCGACCCACCTCAAACCCTAACCTAGCTCCGCCCCCCTGCCATTCCAGCCTCTTCCTTCATCCCCCAAACCTCCATCACCATCCACCACAGCTTTTCCCCCCCTCCCCCTTGCCATCTGGCTGCCCATCCCCACTCCTATACACCAACCACCCCATCGGCCCTTGGTCAATTCGCAGCCAGCAAGAAGGGCTCCTGGAAGCAGCAGCAGCACCGGCCCTCCACAAATCTTCTTGTGGCGTGCCCTATATTGTTGGAAAGGTCTCCCAATCAGCTTCGAAAGCGAGGCAGTCTCGCTCCAATCCGACATCATCTCTGCCCGTGGGATCCATTCTCCACCGACTGCGCAGTTTAGGTCTAGACAGCGACCAGTATGACTTTCAGAGGCTGCTCCGGCCATCTCCCTCTGCTCAGGGCCGAGCCCTCTGGTCCGGGGCTTCTAGGCCTCCCCAGCTTTCAGTCAAGACTGATCCTACCGCTTTTGGAGCTCTGGACTAAGAGTTAGGTCTTCATCAAGTTGGTCCTAGTTCGCAGCCGGCCATGCCTGCATCCTGAACGAGCAGCCTGTTTCAGAAGACCTCACGACCACTGTATTTAGTTTCTGCTCCAGCCCTTTGGGGACGACATTAAGAGGTCAGTAAGCGTCCAAACGAACCCGGTCTCGCCTCAATCTGAGTTTCCTGCTGGGCGTACTACCTTCTGTACCTCTCCTCTAACCGATCGGCACCGACAGCTGCGCGACTTCAAGAGATCCGGTGCTATTGGCACCTCCCACCTCAGAATTGGGCCAAACCAGTTCTGGGAGTTCCCTGGGCCGTCCCTCTTTGCAACGAACCTGGCCTCGTTCCAATCCGACATCAGATCCCGTGGATACGCCATCGGCAAGTCAAGCTTATTTCTCTGCCCCCGGGTCCAGCTCGACCCAGTCAGCATCCAAAGGCTGCCAACCAGCGACCGGGACGAATCAGAAGGAGATTTTTGACCTTGAAGCACCCAGAAGGGGCCTCTCTCAGCCAGAGGTGGTCTCGCATCAATCCGTTGCTCCAGCTTGGAGTACGGCCCCGATCTTTAGACTTCTTGTCTGCAGGAGCGACGCTCGTAGCAGTCCCACGGAATCCAGCACCCCAGGCGCACCCAAATCCAGAACGAAGCGGCACCAAATCCTGAAGCAAGCTGATCCAGCCCTCTTTCTAACGCCGCCAGTCCCACCACCATTGGACGTCGCAGCAGGGAGATCCAGCCCCAACAATCTGCGGGTTCCAGGAGACAGATTCAGCAGACCGACCATTACCAAGAGGTGGCGATTGACCCCGATCACCCCAATCCCCCTCCCCGCCTGGCCGGCTTACAGCCCCTCCCTGCGTGGAGGTTTCTTTGGTTGTACTACTGAGATCCCCAACCCCTAGATCAACCCCTCTGCGAGGGTGTAGTGTTGTAATTGCTTTGAATCCACAGGTTTTGAAGCGACTCCGACGCAGCGTGCGGGCAAGCCCCACGCTTCCCCGCTCGCCCCCGTCTCCGACCGGAGTCGGCGTATTCATGCCGACTAGGTGAGCCTCGGTCCCTCTCTTTGCTGGTTTTTTTTTCAACTCTTTGCTTAGTTAGTATTATCTCTAGTGCCGTCGGACGGAGAGTGAGAGCTCGACCCAAATTTCTATTATCGTGAGTGATCACCGCGGGCGAGTTGTGAGTAATCCCTTACCCCCACGCCCTCGGCGTGTCGGCCGCCTACGAATTGGGCATCCCTGGCTCTTCGGTGTCCGCCCTTGGCTAGCCAAGCCCCTGGAACACCTAGGTCCAATCACGGACCCTCACCATTATCACCGGTCCACCTACGGACCCGGGTGTGTGCTACACGAGTGAGTCCGCTTGAGTGAGGTCGCCGCTCGGATCGATTGCTTGCGTAATTAGGTCCAAGGAGCATAAGGAATCAACCTCCCCTTGAGTAATCCCTTGGCAGCAAGTAAGGTATATCAAATGGAGTCATCAGAAAAGTCCGTTAGTCCGGCCCGGAAGGTGGCCTTTCTAGCATCAAGGAGGCCCTCTAGCTAATCCTTCGCCACGTACCCCCTCGTTATCCAGGAATTCACATTTGGGCGACTAATAGGACTCATCATCCATCTAGGTCCTAGGTCGTCTCACATCAGTAATGCCTTTGAGGAAGGCGTGTTTTATAATTGGACGCCTTGTTGGCGGGCGCTTCTCATAAATTTGACGCCATTATATGAAGGCGTGTTTTTTGAGTTCATCATTTTGGTTCCATCCTTTATGCTTTAATGAGAGTAATGAACTTAAGTGCTTTTGTTTTATTGAATTGATTTTAATTAAGCACTTATGATCATGTTATGATGCTTGATTGATGATTGTTGATGATTATCGAATTGTGAGGACTAATGAATTATTGAGTGCAGAAGTTTGCAGGTTTCAAGACATTTGGGTCGAGGAATAACGCCAGCTGTTCTTGTATTTGTTTCCTGTAAGCATTGCTACTATATGATATCTACGCTATTATAGTATATCAAGGACCTTGTGGTTCTGATGAACCTGGAATTTGAGTTCCCCTTCATCAAAAACGATGATGATTCCAGGGGGAGTCTTGATCACACGGATAGGCCGTTGAGTCGTTAAAGGTTTGGGACGATGGTTCCACTTTCTGATTTGATGCGCGGATAAACGGGCTTCGACTTAGTGTTAGCTCAGAGAGTTGGATTCTTGACCAGATCTGAACGGCTTAGCAATATTATTCTTGATTATTTTCTATTTTAGTTTGTTTTAATTTTTCTTTTAACCCAGCATGCATCATATAGGACTTTGAGATTCACGATGAAAAATCTTCATATTATGGCAATAATGAAGGTCACTCGTTCTCGATTGAGTTGACATGAGATATTCCACTCCAAATCAAGTACTTTGTTCTATCTGAAGCCGCTCAGGCTGATTCCTTGAAAATGTTCTTCTTGTTGGATCTCCATCCCAATTCTCTTTACTTTTGCAAAATTTACCTTGGTTGTAGCACGTCCACATTGGCTGGTAACCGCTCTCCAATGGTTTTTCCCTGTCGTGCCCACGCGCACATTTTTTTACTTGCTTAGTTTAATCTCCTTTTATCCAACAAGATCGATGTTTCCTTGGAATTTCTCAGAGTTGTTTCATTCAGAATCTTGGAAAGGTTTCCAATGTTTGGTGTCTGAGGCGTGTCACATCACACCATGGCGTCTCCTTATCAGTTCATTCCGCTTCATTCCATTTGTTGCATCTCGCTTCATTTCCGTCTCACTCCCTTGCAAAGCAGACGCCAAGGCGGGGCAGCTGTAGACACGCCGAAATTGACGCTTTATTGATCAAATCTCATGTTACTATGAGACGCCCCAAAGTGAACTTCGATATTTCTATAATATTAAGTTTTTTCTATTTTTGTGGGTTTTTCGTTGCATTTTTCTTGCATGTTTTGTGATTCACGACCTGAAGCAGGGCGTGTTTTAAATAACGACTTATCCCAGGGCGGTTTTAAAATAAAGGACGACCACGGATAAGGGTGTCAATTCTTGGAATTATCCTTTTCCAAAAATACAACAAAATAAAATGATTTTTGGTAAAACGTCCTTCTTTAGGGTGTGTTTTTAAGTAACGCCGTTATGTCAGGCGTGTTTCAATATTTTTCAAATAAAGAAAGGTTTAATTGCCAAAATTAAATCCATGAAGAGACGCCCTTATCGAGGCCTTGTTTTAAGAAACGCCCTATTCTTGTGTCGTCAATTCTTTTATTGACGCCTTGTTGGAGGTCGTGTTTCACCTCCCGAGTCCTTCTTTCTTTCATCTTTCCTCACAGAGCCCTGCCTTCATTGAACTCTTACTCGACTAGGCTCTTCCTATTTGATGACTCTTGCCGTTGTTATCCACTATCCATGTTTATCCTCCAACTGAGCCTTATTTAAGACCTTCCAGTCGATCCTTTCAAGGGTTACAAGGTTCCGGAGGTCAGAAGCATCTTCCTCCTGCTGTTCTTCATCTTCTTCCTGCATCCTTCGGCTTCCTCTTCTTCCTTCTTGGTTCCCTCTCTACTGTCACCAAGGGACAGCAGGGGGGCAGTGGTTTTTATTTTGTTCTGTGTGTTTTTTTTTCTTTTTTTTCATCATACCATCACTATCCCGTTCACCGTTATTTTCATATCATTAACATCGTTTCCATCATATCACCTCCCTTCCTTCCCTAGTCTTTTAGGGGTTTTAAAACAAAAAAAACAAATGGTGCGCATATGTGTTTTTCTCTTTACCATCATAAGTCTTATTTGAATTGATATCATCGCACTTTGGCTGATCTCCTTCTCTTTTGCTTGTCTTTATTTTTTTTTTTTGCAAGGTAATCAAAGAAGAAAACCCTTCTCATCGGCCGGCCGATTGAAGAAGGAGGAAAGAGCTTCACATTATCCCGCACTCCCATCTCTGCCAGGTATTCGCGATCACTTTCTTATTATTGTTGAGGTAACCCCTCTGGCGATCACATCTCCATATTTGCACCTCGTGCATACTTTTATTCTCATCTTATTTATTTCCATATTATTATTTTTATATTTGGTGTTTGTGTGGATTTTTAATCTACATCTACAGGCTGGGGGCCCCCTAGTAGGTCCTACTGGCATTTTGCATATAAACCCACTAAGACTTACAATTGCGTACCCATATAACACAAGGGTATACATACAAATATGAAAGGACATAAATGCAAACAAAAGGTGGACGATCTTGCTTCGATGTCCCCATCATCGGGCGACCTCCTTGTGACCCTTATCACCATCGGCAAGATCGGTCAACCTCCTTGCGACCCTTGTCATCATCGGCAAGATCAGTCGACCTACTTCTATCGACCCTCGTCACCATCGGCGAGATTGGTCGACCTCCTTGTGACCCTTGTCTCCATCGGCAAGATCAGTCAACCTCCTTGCGACCCTTGTCATCATCGGCAAGATCGGTCAACCTCTTTGCGACCCTTGTCACCATCGACAAGATCGGTCGACCTACTTCTATCGACCCTCGTCACCATCGGCAAGATCGATCGACCTCCTTATGACCCTTGTCACCATCGACAAGATCGGTCAACCTCCTTGTGTCCCTTGTCACCATCGGCAAGACCGGTCGACATTCTCTTAACCTGGACTTTTTGTCCTCGTCAGCCAATAAGCCGCCTTTGCTTCGACATGTAACCCATGCCGATGAATAAACCCTACCCTCAGTTTCTGTCACCATTAATGAGTCTGGCGGATAAGCCTTCTGACCGTATTTTATGGTCCTAGTAGGCCTCTACACCCTAGTCCTTCAAACTTTTCGGCCTACTTTAGCCACAGTTTGGCTCCGAGAATAGTTACGATGCGGTGGAGCGAACACCTCACCCCTTTGCTGAAGGCGTGAGCGCTCTCCTGCCCTACTAACTTACACATTCGGACTAAGCCAACTGGCGAAGAAAAGAGGACGAGATAAAAGAATGAAGTCGTGATTCAGTGGCAAAGGAAGATATTTCATTTCTATGAGATGGCAAAATACATGTTACTCGGGGCATACCCCGGGGTACAGAAAGTCCACCAAAATAAAAGGACAAATAGAAGAGACTATTGCAGTGGGCGTCGGAAGATGTCCTCCAGCTCCAAGATACCTAAGGAAGGGTGGCGGGTCAGCTCCTATAGTCAAAATTCGGAAGCCTCCAGCTGTGCTAATTTCTCTTCAAGAGAAGCGGCTTGTCCTTCAACCATTTCCGCTTCCTCTACACTCTGGACTTCCAGACGCTCAACCTCTTGGAGTTCGGTCTCGGCCCTGGAAAGTTCAGCATGCAGCTCTGCTATCCGGGCTACAATGAAGGTTCGACGCTGTGAAGAAGTATTGGCTACATCTCTCATCTGCCCCGCAGTCCCTCTTAAAGAGGCAAGAGCAGTTCAGCATTCAGCCCACTCCAATGTTATGGCCTTCAGTTGATCAGCTACTTCTCGGCCTAGAAATTCCCTTCTATTTACATACTTCAACAGTAATATCACCTGTTGATGCGGGACGGACACGCGACCTGGGACTCTAGCTCGCGATCATCCCTAAGCGAGGGAAGACGTGGGACCGGGCGCAGTTGAGAAACCGGCCGTGAGTCTCGGGTATCAGCCTTTCCGCGTGAACTCGGATCGAGTCACGGGATGGTACACTCACTCACTCTCGCAGCGGTGATAAAGTATGATCGGGCTAGAAACCTAACACTCGCAGCGGCATTCAAATATATACAAATTGAGCAAAATGCGATAAGAGAGAGGGGGCGAGTTTATCTCCATGCTCCGAGCGTGGGGAAGATGATCCCGGCCAAGACAGTAACTCCCGGTTAAACAATTATCACAATAATTACAGAAATGATTTCTACTGTCCACTCCACGCAGGGAGGTAACAGGCTACAAATGGGGCCCGGGAGGACCGAACTTGGGTTGACGGGCAGTGTTTTGGTGTAGCTTTAGCGGCACGCGTATTCACGAACGTGAGGCCAATTTGCTCATCGGCGGGTCTGAGTGGGCCTGGAGTGGTACCGCTGTGACGTTGGCTCCTGGAGAGGTGCTCCCTGGGACGGCGGTATGCTGGTTCGCCTCGTGGGAGGCGAGTCGGCTCCGGTCTCACTTGTTGACCATGCTGCCCACGGATCTGAAGTTGTTGTTTTACAGCGCGCGACCCGGCGAGATCTTTTGCTGCGATCACTCCCGACGTTGGATTGATGCACAAGAGGTATCTTTGGAAAGCTATTTCAAAATGCTTCGATATAGGGCTAGAGAAATTATTTTGAATTTCTCAGATCTGGCCTTGACCGACTTTACAAGCTGATGTTGGACAAGACCCGAAATCTCAGGATAGAACTAAGTTTTCCTGAGAGTTGGCGTTGATCATGCCTCAAAACTCAGATCTGGAACTTGGACTCTTCATCAAAGTTGTAGAGGTGGAAACAAGGAAAATGGGGATATTTTTTGTGACAGATTTGGTGGAGGTTTGGGTGGGGAAAGGTATTTTATACTACTAGGTGGTCGGATCTAGACAGAGGCAGACAGACTGAGTTGGGATCTGAAAGTGATTTTTTTGAAAATATAAACGGGATCCTAAATTCACAAAAAAAATTGTGAAAGAGGTACTAGATGGACAGAACTCCCAATAAAATTGGTGACTCAATAAGAAAAGAGAAAGGGGGTCGAAACCTGGAAACACAGGGTTGCTATGATAGGATCTGAACAGAAGATAGAACTGGAAGGTGGAAATACACGAAAATGAAAAAATAGCAAACGAAAGGTAAATGACTGGGTTTTTTTTGTGGAGGCTGGGGTGGACGTGGATGACTCACCCTATACGTTTGGTTGCGATCTGAGCTCCTGATGGAGAGCTAAAAATCACGGAGTAGGTCTCTGTCCTGATGTAGATAGAATTCCGACGATGAAGACGGCGGCGCGATGGCGGTGCGATGGCGGCGGCGGCAGAAGTAGAATTCAGAGGGGATAAGGAGAAGATAGAAGGGTTTTATATCATAGATTTAGCAGAAATCCATCTGCAAAGGGGGAGAGGGGAGGGGCGCACCAAGCCTTTGGCAATTCAACAATTTTCTTCTCATTAATTCATGAAAAAAGGAAATACAAGCCTTATATAATAAAAGGAAAATGACTACATATACCCTCAGATCTATATTGGGGAGGGGTAAACAAGGGAGTTCAAAAGTTTTTATCCCATGTGGTTTGGAACCACATTAAATAACATTAAAGAGAGGGGGGCGCCCCCTTGACCAAGAGAGGAGGAAAGGTGGACTTTTAAGGCCATTTGTCCCCTTGAATGCCAAACCATCTAGAAGCCACCTAGGATGGTTGACCAGCCTCACATGGACCCCCTATGGCTTAGGTGGATCAATGGGAAAGGAGTGAGAGCCCCCTTGCTGGACCTATTGACATTTTGCATAAAAACCCAAACAATCCTAGGGAATGACACATTGGCTTATAAAGCCTTACAATTGTAAACATACTTTTCCAAGGATATAAAAATAAACTAAAGGACACAAATGCAAATGAAAAATGTTAGTGCTCTTGCTCTGATGTCCCCATCACCCATGGCGTCCAGTCATCCATGGGGCATCCAAATGCCAGCAGTGAGCAGGACAGGTGCTTCACCATGCCCCTCAGCTATATATAAGTCAAATCTCGGCTGGCTGTTATGGTCTGCTGAAGGGTTCCCAAGAATTGCCACACTAGGTCGCTTGATGATTGAAGACCAAGTGGTGACGTTTCGGGAAGCTGGAAATCCACCCTGCTATCCACAGCAGCCCAGATATCGTCGCTCGCCCCAAAAAATGACGACGGTATTATTTGCAAGACACTGGCACTAGAACCAACTCCAGCAGCTGATGCAACGGGCAAAGTCTCGGCAATAGCAACCTCCTTGCCAGCCTCTCGGAGTGGAGCCGCACCGGGAGCATCAATAGCCGAGGACACTTGCTCCTCGCATTCAGCCTGGCCGACCTCCACCAAGCCAGTTTTAGTAACAAGAGCCAAGGCCCCGGAGGCCCCAGTCTCTCCCTCAACGATCTCTCCCGCCTCTATCTCGGGAGGGCCACCCTTCTCTGGGGACAACTTTTGTTCGACTCCAAGTGGTTGAGGTTCCACAACTACTGTCGATTCATCAGTCCCCGCAATTACCCCGGGCCCTTCTAGACCTATTGCTGCCGCATAGTCTTTGGGATATCATAGAGCGATAGGCCGCAAGACTGGCGGGAATGTTGGGTGACCCGCACCTAGAGCCGGGAGAGGTATCTACACCGTTATGGTTGGCAGTACCACCTTAGTCTGCACCATAAATATATGTATCAGGCAGCTGATATGAAAAGAAGGGAAGAGCAATAAAGTGAAAATGGTAGAGGCCTTCTCTCCTCAACTGGCACTAAGCTCAAATTTTCAAGGGCAGCCTCTGTGGCTCCAGCCCCTTCACTTACAAGTGAGCCCAACGGCCCAGGGCCATTCCACATCAGTCGGGGTGGGCTGAAGGTTGTATAATCACTTTCGTAAGCCGAAGACGCCCCGGCATCCTCGATCTCCGTATCAACCGGTGGGAACTCCTCGCCACTGGAGCCACCATAATCGACTTGCTCGGAAGAGGAAGAGTCCTCTGCCCATTCCGAACACTCCACCATCGGAGTGGATGTCTTGCTAATGGGAATATCACCCTCAGCAAGGACTTCCTCGATCGGCTCTATACTAGGAGCTTCAGTCGAATGGATCTCAGGGGCAGGCTTGCCTCCTGAAATGGCTTGCTCCCCAGCAGCAGCTTCCTCCACGGCCTCTGCTTCAGGAAGTAATGTCGGTTGTATTTCAACTAAAATTTGAAGCAAGAAGCAATCAAGCCAACTGAAGACATGATGGCTCACGGTGGCCCCATGAACAAACTACAAATTACCTTCCATTTCCTGCCTGGGCATCGGGGAAGGCAGATCTCTCTCCACAAGAGCTACGGGGACTTCCCCTGCCCTTTCTCCTGTCGCCAAGCCTGCCGCTGCCTCTAGTCCGACGATCGCAGCAACTGTGCCGGCAACTGTAGAGAAGAATTAGCAGAAGTGGCTACAATAAGCAAATAAACTATAGAAGAATGAAGAGCTTACCTTTAGCTTTAGGCCCCTACGCGAGAAGCCTCGAACTCCTCAAAAGATACAACTGGAGGAAGGATGATTGCTGGTTCCTTTTCTGTAGCCTTCCTCTGGCGTGCCAGTGTCACTCGGGTCACTACCGCTTTGGCCTTGCCAACAGCCTCTCTTAACTGGGATCTGGTTCGCTTTCGCGAGTCACCAGGAGGCAGTGGTGTCATGGTCAGGATCGGCTCGGGAGTCTCGAAATATGTCAGCTTCTGAGCTTTTGTTATCAGCTCTCTAAAGTGCCGAGTCTCCTCCGAAGTGAGTCGGACTGCATATGCACGAAGGTGAGAATGATATATGCTGCAACAAAGAAAAGAAGCTGGCTGAAGGGCCGGAATGAAGAGATAAAATGCACATGCTGGCCCCATATAGAAAGGGAAAAGAGGCCAATAAAATAGCGATGACACTTTGTCTCTCGAAGCTACCTCACGAATAAGCCAACACAAGTCGCCTATCTTCTCACCCTGCTCAGTCAGCAACGCCAAGTCTGTGTGGCCGTGAGAAGACAGATGATAATATAAGCTTAGATGGTCCAGTCCACATCCGTCAGCATTCTTGAATGAGATGTGAAGGGGCTGATCCAGAATAGCTTCGCTTGGACCGCCCACTAAGAGCCCGTGGGAGCGGAGAAGTGCAAACAGCCAGGGGTGTTGTTATACAGGGCATCCCGCCTATCTTCCCTACCGATGAAAGTCCGATAAGGATGCAATCTGTCAGTCTCAGGATGCCAGTCGGCCACGGACGGGATGGGCTCCTCCACCGGCAAAGGGAGTTGCTGAAGAACCACCCATTCGCTGCTTACACGGCATAATCCCCGAAGCGTCTTCACATAGGCATCCCTGCCGATTATAGGCAGCTTCGGATCGACTTTGGATGAACGGCCCTTCGCAGCTTTCCGGGCTTCCAGATAAGCCCTCACCTCTGTGCTAGTCCAAGACTTTAGCTTCATCAAATAAGAAGGCTCGATGTCAAGGGCTGGCTCCAGTTCAGAGTCCAAAAATCTTTGCTCCGCAACGGCCCAACAGTCTCGACGGGAGCTCCTGTAGAATCTCGTCGGCGCGTTCCACCACTTGATATATTCGGGGGTGACGCGGGGGAAACGAGCAGGGGTTGGCACCCTGAATGAAACATTCTCTCGGCGGTGGAAGTAATCCCACCATATTCGGGCATCATCATTGGATACCTGCCCGGCTCTATGCCTGTTTGGCAATGCAAATTACGAAGAGGAAAAAGGAATGTGCTGATCATAGCCAAAATTCTGACTGAAGCGGAATGGATAGTATGGCTCCAGCCACAAAATGTCGCTCTTCCGGAATACAAGGACGCTTGGTCTAATAGCCAGCGCCCAATCAACCAGTTCCTACTCGAGAATGGGCCTTGTGCACTTTGCCCCAGAAATTGGATGAATGTATTCTTCTGTCTCAAAAAAACAACACTGCCTTGTCATGTTCACCAACGGGCTTGAATGAGCAGCCAAGCTCCAAAAATGAAGAACCTCGGGCGAATCCATGGGAACACGAGTCAGCTTGCCCCGAATGGTGAAGAGCTGTTCCGCTACCGACGCCGATTCAGCGCTCGCGAATTCTATCATCCTCGGGATAAGATGAGCGGATTGTAACACCCGAGGAGCAGCCTCTAGGAACAGTGTGAAGACCCAAGCATTAAAAAATTGTAACGGACCAACCGTCCACAAATTCCTAGGGAGATGCGTCTTGTGTAAATCTCCCAGCATCTTGAAGATGAGGCATAAAGCCACTAGACACAGGGACAGCTTCGTGCCCCAAGCCATAAGACAACCGGGATAGATGGCTTCCGCTCTGATTACGCTCTCGTCGCCTTACGGGAGAGCGAAAGAACAAATCCAATATGTCAGATATGCAGCACAATGTGTGACGGCATCGACACCAGTAGGGTTCGGGTCTTCCCGTTCCCCTGCGCTCGAAGTGGATGAGGTAGTGGCCTATCGCCGGACCCTTTTCTTCCTCTTCAAGGAAGTCGGCGCTACTGTGGGGAAGTCCTCATACTTCATCTTCCTGCCAAAGAAATGCTGGAGCCAATTGCCCATCCGCACTCACCACTTCTCGCCGGGCTTTCGGGCCTCCCTCCTGTCGTACGACGAGCGACAAAGTGTGTGATACGCCTTCATCAGATAACGATAGGCATAACCTGCCAAATACCGACCCTCACTGTCGGTCTGACCTTTCAGCCAGTCGGGCCAGTAAACATCCTCGTACGGCTCTCCGTCGATGGGTAGACCACTTGATGGGGACATCATAGCAAGAGCACTGACATTTTAATTTATATTTGTGTCCTTTAGTTTATTTTTATATCCTTGAGAAAGTAGGTTTGCAATTGTAAGGCTTTATAAGCCAATTTGTTATTCCTTAGGATTCTTTGGGTTTTTGTGCAAAAGTCCAGTAGGACCAGCAAGAGGCCCCCATCTCCTTTCCTATTGGTCCACCTAAGTCTTAGGCCCCATGTGGGGTCAGTCAAAGGTCCAAGGTGGGCTTCTAGATGGTTTGACATTCAAAGGGGGACAAAGTGTTACAAAATGTCCAAGATGCCTCCCCTTAAGTCAAGGGGGTGCCCCCCATTAAAATGACATTTTGTATTTTATATTTTTAGGCCAATTGACCATATGGGGGAAGAAAATGCTACCCCTCCCCTCTCTCCCACGAATTCCAACCCCCTCCCCCTTCCTCCCCTTTTATATAAACCCATGTATAGTGTTTTGTAAGGATTAATGAAGTGAAAATTT
The DNA here is from genome assembly GCA_022559845.1 of Amorphophallus konjac. Lineage (NCBI taxonomy): Eukaryota > Viridiplantae > Streptophyta > Magnoliopsida > Alismatales > Araceae > Amorphophallus > Amorphophallus konjac. Next base: position 71,647,589 of record CM040120.1, read on the forward strand.
TGTGAAAATCTTGGAGCCTCCTTGGAGGGTGCGCCCCTCTCCCCTCTCTCTCTGGTTTCTCTCTTCTTCCTCCAGCATTCCAGGGTGTGAGACCCTTTCTACCTCCTCCTCTCATCCTCTGAGTTCAACTTCTGTCGCCGCCGCCGCCGTCATCGCGCCGCCGTCATCGCACCGGCATCGCGCCACCGCCACCATCGCCGGATTCTGTCTACATCAGGATAGAAGCTCATCTCCAGATTTTTATCTCTGGTTCTTGTTGTCTGATCGAGCCCAAATTTTACGGGTTTGTTCTACGTGTCTCCCTTAGTCTCCAGTTTAAATTTTGTGTCATTTGGACGTCGTTTAGTATTTTTCCCACATTTCTTGTTCTTCCCCTTGAAATCTGCCATTCTGCAGATCCACGGGACAGAGTCATCTATTAGTATTTTTCCCACCCCCCTAACAATTTCCAGAAAATCCACAAAACTTACCCAGTGTTCCTCACATATACCCCCTTCCACAATAATTTTTGTGGAGTCTATAAAAATTATTTAGTCCTTGGTCAAAGGTCAGTTTCAGGTAGATCCCTTGCTGTCCTGAGTGTCAGTAACCTGATCCATAGGAAAACTCCTAGTTTGCAGAGCCTCCCATTTCTCATCCGTTTGTTGGATCGTGTTGAAAACAATATATGTTGTATATCTGGGAGTCCTCTTTTCAACGCCACCAATGTTGCCTCAATCTGATTTCAGATCTGAGAGAATTAATTTGTGCAGTCGAGGCGTGCAGATCTGTTCCCTATGCAGGTCTAAAATTTCAGTCTGGGAAAAATTTAGAAATAAATATCAAAAATCAACTTCAGGAGCCGCCACTCCCAGGAGTCGACCAGGGACGTCCTACCAACGTTCCAGCCAAGCGGCGCCCTCAGAAGATCTCAGGAAGGTGACATTCCTTTGGAATCCGTGCCTTGCTGTCCAGCGAGTCAGAATTGAGTCGGCGTAGTACCGAGTCGGCCCAGGATCGAGTCGGACCAGCAGGCCGAGTTCGCTCCGAATGCACCTCCAGATTGCTACCCGTCAACCCAGGGTCGGTCCTCCCAGGCCCAATTTTAGCCCTTTACCTCCCTGCGTAGAGTGGGCAATAAAATTCACTGTTGTAATTAAGTTTTTACCATTGTACCGGGAGTTACCGTAACTGGCCGGGGTCGTCTTCCCCACGCCCGGAGCGTGGAGGTATAATGTTCGCTCTCTTACTCGACTTTGCTTTACTCGTATTTATTCGTATATGCCGCTGCATGTGATAGGTTATTAGCCCGTTATATCATTTTTATCACCACTGCGAGAGAGTGAGTGAGACCCGTCCCGTGACTCAATCCGAGTTAACGCGAAAAAGTCGATACCCGAGACTCACTGCCGGTTTCTCAATCACGCACGGTCCCATGTCTTCCCTCGCTTAGGGGCGATCGCGAGCTAGAGTCCCAGGTCGCGTGTCTGTCCCACATCAATTTGGTATCAGAGCGCCAGTTGAGTCTAGGGTAGTCCTTTGCAAAACTCCAAAAAAAAAGTCATTTAAGTCGAGTCTGAGTCTAAGTCTAAGTCGGTCTAAGTGTCACATTTGCATACCATTAATCGGTATATCAAAAGGTGTTATCCGAACGTTAGGCTACGCCTATTGGGAAGGCCGTACACTTGCGCGAGTGATCTTCAGATCAATTAATTCCGCCACGTACCGAGTTTTGGTTTAAGTCTAGGGTCCTTAGTGTGCATTTGTTAGTGCATTCCAACTTTACATTAGTTAGGGTCGTGTCTAGTGTCTTGTCTCCGTGTGTCGGCATGCCCACCTTGTAGTTCCCCATTCTCTATGGAATCTCAGTCGCCCAGGCGATATTACCATTGGCAGCCTCATGGGCTTGGGCCCCAAGCCCCAGACTTCTATGGCTCCAAAGTCCCGAGCGACTACCTACGTTGGGAAGCCGCCATGGACAAATACTTCACTTATTACATCATGTCCGAGGCCCATGAATTCTCTTTTGCCAAGGATAGGCTACTTCACGAGGCTGCCGAGAAGTGGGGATACATTGAATGCTTGAGGCCGATTAGGAGACAAGGGCCCATCGAATCATGGTGGGACATGAAAAGGGAGCTTAGGAAGGTTTACCTACCCCACCCGGTCCCCTCAAAATCGTCCCACCCAATCACCTCCAGCCGGCTCCACCCACTTACCTCCACCCACGAGGGTTATACCACTAGTCGACCCCACCAACTCACCCACAATCAAGTGCGCCACACCTCCAACCAACCCTACCCCTTGTAGACACGCTAAAATCGATGCTATGTTGAGTAAATCTCATGTCACCATGTGACGCCCCAAAGTGGACTTCAATATTGGCTTAATATGAAGTTTTTTCTATTTTTCATATGTTTAATGTGATTTCTTGGCATTTTTCTTTGTTGAATGGAATTAACGCCTCACGTAGGGGCGTCATTTAATTGACGGCGTAGTCAAGGGCGCCTCTTAATAAACGAACGGCTATGTGTAGTGGCGTCATTTCTTGATTTTTTACGAATCCTAAACAAAATGAAAAATCAAGAATTGACGTCCCCCTTCGGGGCGTCTTTTGTTTAACGCCCTTAACAACAGGCGTCATTTCAGAATTTTGAATAAGGAAAGTATTTTGTTGCCATAATTAAATCCAGGAATTGACGTCGCTGTACGCGTCGTCATTTTAATTAACGCCTTTGGTGACGTCGCCATTTTTAATTGACGCCCTTTGTGAGGTCGTCATTTCCAGTTCCGTCCCCTTTTCGTCTGCTTCTTTCTAGTAATAAACCCTTCCCCATTTTACACATTGTGTTTGATTGGGAAGAGGGTTTCTTATTGGAGGGTCATTACCTAGTTTTACTCCTTATTTTGCAAGGATTTTTAGGCTATAAATACCCCTTGCTGTGCCCCTCGCGCTAAAGAGAGAGAAGCGGCAGAGAAGAAGAGGAGAATGCAATAACGCTGCAATAGCAGAGAGCTACTGTGAGTTTTCTTAACGAGAAGAGAGAGTTTTGGTTTTTGCAGGTTCTGTTCTCAGGCAACTCTCCTTCCTGATGCTAATCATCTTCCACAGTGGTCATCAGCCGCTATTCAACTTGTTCTCTCCCAGTACTGCTGCACACACAGCAGAGAGGAGATTGATCTCTCTTCCTTATTAGCATTATCATCATCTACATTTTATTCTATCTAGCTACCTTGCTAGAAGAGATTGCCACATTCACATCATATACCTTGCTTTGCATATCATTACATTCATATTTTCCATACCCATTGATATTCCTCTTAAGGGGTTTAAAAAAATCAAAACACACAAGGTGTGTTCATGCTTCATTTGTTTGATTTCATATCTTTAGAGCATTGATATTACACACTTGGCTAATCCATATCTTTATTTGTTTTGTGTGTTTTTTTTACAAGGGTAATCAAGCTAGGAACCCCCCTTCATCGGCCGGCCGGTAGAAGGAGGAAGGAAAAGTCCATAATCTCCCATGCTCAATACAAGGTACATGCGATCACTTTTCTTCGTCTTGAGGTAACCCCTCTGGCGATCACACTCCTCATTAGCACCACGTGCATTTTTTTTATTTATTTTTCTTCTTCTTCTTAAGTGGATTTTCCATAATCTACAAATTAGCGATCATGGTGGGACCCCTTTTGTTTTTAGTTTAATTACCCTTCCCATTGGCACCCTCGTGTGCCCCTCCCATTGACACCCTCGCGTGTCCCTCCTTTGGTACCCTCGCGTACCCCTCCATTGTGCTCCACGTAGCACCCTCCCATTGACACCCTCGCGTGTCCCTCCTTTGGTACCCTCACGTACCCCTCCATTGTGCTCCACATAGCACCCTCCCATTGGCGCCCTCACGTGCCCCTCCTTTGGTACCCTCGCGTACCCCTCCTTTGTGCTCCACGTAGCACCCTTCCCCTTGTGCACCACGTGCACACCTCCCACTGATTAGCCATTTTATGATTTCTGTCTGATTGCCAGGGCTGTCGGTTCTCTGAACTGAATAGCGCCTTCCACACTGCCGTCATTTCTTCATACAGCGACCGCGACAGAGGCGCTGTTTCAGTCATTTTCTTGCATTTTTGTCATTTTTATAATTTGCGCCCCTTACAGAGGCGTCATTTCAGCATCCAACGCCTTGCACAAAGGCGTCATTTCGTTGATTACTATCATTTTGCCCTTTATCCATTACTGTTTACAGTGTTTTGACGCCTCTTTCCAGAGACGTCCGTTCATCATTTGACGCCTCATTCCAAGGCGTCTTTTTTTCCGTCTAGTACTTACTGCACGATTTGACGCCTCCCACCAAAGCGTCTTTCACTGATTTAGCGCCTTATCACAAGGCGTCATTTTATTATCATCATTTTTATTTATATTGCGAGTACTATTCAGAGGCGTCGTGTTATTATTTAACGCCTCACATCAAGGCGTCTCTTTCTGCTCAGCGCCTTACAGCAAGTCGTCATTTTATTAATATCATTTTTTTATACTACCAGCACTGTTCACTGTAATTTGACGCCCCTTGCCAGAGGCGTCTTTTCATTATTTAACGCCTCACTCCAAGGCGTCATTTTGTTTTGATTATTCCCTGTTTACACTGTTCACACCGACTAGCGACTGCGACGCAGACGCTATTTATTAATTCAGCGACCTTGTCTGGGTCGTCATTTTCTTCTGTACCCACAGAAGTGCTAATTATTGGTGTTTATCTATCCGATCTATTTTGATATCACCTGTTTGATAGTGCCTGCATTAGATTGCATCCAGGGCATTCGGTTTGGGAGACCTCCTCTCCCCACACTTTTTAGGAGCTACACCCCTCTTGGTGAAGGAAGGACCCTCCTTTAAGCATTCCGTCTCATTGGACCGAAAATTCCTAAGCCAAGCCTCCGTAAGTCCTCGCACCCGTGGATTCCCTCACGGACGCCAGGCAGGTTGTACCATTGAAGTACCCGGAGTATAGTTGACCCATATGTTGTAAAGGAGAGAGAAACCTAGATACCCGGAGATTATACCCAAATTTTCAACTAGGATCCACTTTCAAAAGAGAGAACCTAATATCGAACTTATCCTAATTTTCAAAGAAAATCCTAAAATTTTTGGGGCTCATTACAACTTGTGTGTTTCTTTTGCTTGACATCCCTTGGTTATATTCCATTGTTGAAAATTCATTTCTTCCTCCTTAAGCATGAAATTGCGTTCAGGTAAAATCATCAATATGGCCAACTACGGGTATGCGTATGACGGTTATGAGGAGGGTCACTCTGACCCGTTCTATGAGATTCCCTCTTAGGATCCTGTCTATTATGAGGGAAATTACACTTCTTCTCCCACTCAAGTCCACATGGTGGACTCTACTTCTTTGGAGGTTGAGCCTTCTTCCCAAGCTCAACCTACCACTCAGAATACTTCAGGGGACACTTCCTCTTCTTTCAACTTCAACGAATTTCTCAAAACTCTTGCTCAGCTGGATGACTCCCAGCGTTAGGCGGCTTAAGCCCTCCTAAAGGGAAAATCTATCCCGTCATCTTCTAACCCTCCCCAAGCCATGGGTGGCCACTCTGTTAACTCTCCCAATGACCCGGCGGTCGCCCCTAGGGTGCCCTCGCGCCCATCAACTCCTGTTACGACTATGCCGGTGTTTCGCGCATCTTTTTCTTCTCCTTTCGTTTTGCCTTTTCGTTCGCGTATCGATCAACCAATTAACTAACTCGTAGTCAACTGACTGATTGACGACGCGGGCGTGCCAGTCACATGAGTGACGATTTTATTGTGCGCTCATTCTGACCCATGTAGGGCGAATGTGAGGTTCGGTCGGGACCAGCAGTCCGCCATACCATAAAGGTTATGGCGTTAATTACATCCCCCACGAGGAGGGAACACCTTTGATTAATTGCCGAGATAGCGGGCTGTCGAAGCCGGATTGAAAAGAGCTACATGATGATCACGACGAAGGCATGCCGGATGTATATGCTTATGGAATTATGGATCCTCGGTACATGGCGGAGGACGTGGGTCTGAAGACCGCCGTCGCGCATAGCGAAAACTTCCGACCAGACATAATCCGACTTTTCCGTCGACGCCATTTAATATACCCGGGGATCTATGCATACATGCACACAAGACATTCATGATTATATTTGAACATGAAGATAGCGTTATGAAGACGGTGACGATCACCGGCACTTAATACCCCTCGTCGAGAGGAGGAAGAGCAACACAAGTATGCTAGTGAAAGCGAAATGCTAACGGATTATGATGGTGAGTATGATGATGACATGACTCGGGCTCGCTTGACCCTTCTTTATTCAATTCGATGCCTGCTACGGCTTGTCGACATTGCCCCCGAGGGACGAGGCTTCAAAACCGGCGTGGCTATGCAAGAAACACTTATACGGCACGATAAAACGTAGGCATAGTGGTTAATACGGCGCGATAAAGCGTAGGCATAGTGGTTAATACGGCGCGGTATTCGTGCTTTTGAGACGGCGCGCAAGAGGGTTGGGGAGCGCCGGTTCAGGGCGCGCCGGAAAGCCGCAAGGAAAAATTTTTAGAAAATGAGTGTGGTGTTAATCCGGCGCGGGGGGGGTACCGCGCCAGTTTAGGGCGCGCCGGTTAAGACCGCGCCGTATTAAACATGTTTTGTTGAGTTATGAACCCTTTTAAGTTTATTGGACTTCAAGGGACCCTTTCTTGAGTTGTTGGGCCAGATGATTATTCGATTGGAGTCCACGGCCCTCTGGAGATGAGGGGGGAGGTCAGTGCGAGGTTCATACTCGAGCACCGAGATGATTGAGTCCAGAACGATCATTTCATTTAGAGCTTATTTATTCTTAATCTGTCCAAAATTGGACAGCATCTCCCCTGGACCTGAAGAGTTATAGGGGAGAAGCGGGGTCATGTTCACTTGTGGAACAAGCCCCTAAACCGCCGGTGTACACGGAGGCACCCAGCAAGCCCCATCGGATAGGATACCCCGAGGACTAGCCTACGAGGGGCACCAAGGCTCCGCAAGGGGAAGGATAGAGAGACGAAGTCATTGATGATGGGAGCATCACCCCGAGGGCTAGCCTGCGAGGGGTGGACAGCCCACAGCTCATGACTCATCCCATAGAGGGACCGACCACCAAGAGGGTTAAGCTCCGAGGACTGGCCTACGAGGAGCACATATCTCTCGGCCTCGATTGGGTCTCGGATTGTCGAGGCGAAGCCTGTTAGGCTAGGACCCCTGTTACTATCTGCTATGGCCTTAGGGAAACCTTCACCATGGGGGGGGGGGGGGGTAAAGTTCCTGATCGCCCAGCAGCTATGCGAAGTAGCAGGGAATGTCCCCCTCCCCGGACAATTAAGACGAAACAAAGGAGCCTCGGAACAGTTCACATGACTATAATGCGGAGGGGTGATCAATTCACAGGCGAGATGAACCAAACATAGGGGCATATGCTCGAACAGTTACGGTGCAATCTCAAGCCGATGCATCTTGCAACCCCGAGTACGATTCCCACCTTGCGAGCCACAGGGCGATAGAAAGAGAGGAATCGAGGGGAGCTAGTCCTTGACAACACGGTAGAAAGAAGCATACGCAGAAGCGCAGCTCTGTCCACGGAGGGCATGCGGGGGCCCTTAAATCATACACGAGCACGGTCAAAAAAAAAAGAGGGGAAAGAACCCCGGGGAGGGGGTGTTTCTATATAGCCCACGGTGCTTTGGGGCATGATCGAGACTTCAGGGAAACCGGGACTGGAGAAAACGCACGGAGGACCCTGAACATACCCATCGCCGTAGATAGGGGAGGAGACAGAAGTTTAGAATCAATCATTCGACCAGTTGGTCCAGATATTCAAATATGCATTGCCACCCCAGAAACAGAATGGGCTACTCATTTACACGCTACGAATCTGGCGCCGGCATCATTGCTCAGTCGCCGTTCATCATTTTGCAGGGGGAAAAAAGCAGTAAAAAGAAGAGATCACAGAGGAGGGGAAGGGTCGGCTCATATCATTGCCATCCCTCCCCTCTCTGCTTACAGTTGGTGGACGGAGACTCCGAAAGAGAAAAAGAATCCACGACAAAGCAAAGAAGATAGACGCCGGCGCCCACCTGTTCTCAAAACAGAGTATCGGAAATTTCTCCTTCTCCGGCTCCGGAGGACCTCAATCAAAACAGAGGAAGACCGCCGTTGAAGGACGCTCGGGTGGAAACTTCTCTTCCCAGGAAGCTCTCTCTCCCTTCCGAAGGCCTCTCTCGAAAGACCCTCCTCTTACCCCTTTTTCTTTTCTCTCCTCTCAGGTCTCGATCTGTCTCCCTTTTTCTTCTGTGCCCTTCTTCCGCCTCTTTCTTCAATCGAACCTCGCCCATATATATAACAGGTTGGAGGCTCTTCATCCGGCGTGAGCTTTTGGCACGCCGAGAGGAGTCTTCGTGAGCTTATCGCGCCGGTTTAAAGCGCCATCAGATAGGGTAGCTTGCGCGCCGGGATGAGGGCAGAAGGCAAAGGGGGGCGCGCCGGGATAAGGACTGAAGGTAGGGGGCGCGCCGGTTTAAGGGTAGGAGGGGCGCGCCGGTTTAAGGCGCGCCGGGCTAATGCTTCTCATGCGCCTCGAGCCCGTCGATGAGTCCGGGGATGATTTCGGGAATCACCGTGAACATTAGTATTGCCAATGCTTCTCGGAACTTCAACGAGGTGTCTTGTAGGAGCTCTCGGGTTGACTTACGGCCCTCCTTGAGACTCCTGATAGCTTTGATTTGACCATGCGGGCTTTCCACTGACACGGCCTTTGGCTCCACGCTCCCTGCTGTTGGCTCGGTCTGGCTCGTGCCCGAAGCTCCTTAGGAGGTGATGTAACACCAAGGATAGTTCCGCTTGAACTGGGCGATCATTTAGCCACTAATGGGCCTATCTTGCCGGGAAGCCGTACCCGCGTCGGGTGATCGGGGTCTTCTGCCATCAGAGCTTTCGACCCTCCGCCTCGGGGAACTAGGGGGCAACTCCTTTATCTTCAGGAGAGCCCTTTCATGTGGTGGGGGACCACCGGATAGACCATTGTCCTTGATCGGACAATGGGTGTGGTGGATGCGGCATGACAGAGTCGATGCCGGTTCATTGGGCAGGCTTGGTCGCACTGCCGGTTGGTTGTGAGCTTGTCCCGGCTCCCCTGAGGTGAAGTCCCCATATCTATACGGAGCGACTCGAGGCTCTGGCGGCTTGAAAAGTCTTCAATATGTTGATATTTATCGGCTCCCGTGCTTCGGTGGACCGGGTCATTCGTCTTTACGGCTTGGTCGCCGACGATCATATTTTAGGTGCCAACAAATGCCCCCCAGACGTGGGTGTTGCGAGCAAGGCACGAGTGTAGCAGGGCCGACAGATGTATTTCACCCGGACTGACCTTCCCTTTGGTTGTCGGGCGCCTGGGCTGGCCCTTAATTCGGCACGGACGGTAACCCGGCGCCGTTTAGATGTTAATACGGCGCGGGATGACCCGGCGCGCCTACTTGGTGCGCTCGCGATGCTGGCGTGCTAATACGGCACGGCCTTGGCGCCGTGGGTTTTTTAATCCGGCGCGCCCTTTCCCCGGCGCGCCTTTTGCTATGGGGTTTTAATCCGGCGCGCTAAATAGCGCGCCGGTTTAGCGGAGGGGGGGCCCTCCTCCATATAAGGCTTTCGCCTTTGTTTTTCCTTCTTCATCTGCCATTTGCCCAAATTTTTTCTCTCTCTTCCCTTTCTCCCCTTCTGGCGCCGAGAGCGGCGATTTTTCCTTCGGGTGAGTGGAGGTGCTGTCCCTTTGGGTCTCGAAACCCATTCTTTGGACCCCGGGAGGCTTCTAGCAGGGCTTGCCCTCGGAGCTATTCCCCCGGGTGTTCCTCTGGCCTCGGTGTAATGCCGATCGCTGTTTTTTAGGGACCGTTCCTCAGTGGACGCGTTCCCACTTTTCTTCGGCAATTCCCCGTGCTGGGGAGACTCTGCCGAAATTTTGTCAGAAGTTTGCCTTTGATTAGCCGTTTCCTGATGCTGTTTTTGTTTGATATGCTCTTTTCGCAGCTGTTATGGCATCCAGCTCTTCCTCTCGTGCCGTGGTGACATGGGAGAATGTTAATTCTCTCGACTGGGGTCACGGTCAGGTGGCCATAGTTGCGGAGTCCTCGGATTCGGAGACGGACACCGTAGACACCGGTCGTCTCCTTATCCTCGGGGGCGACTCCTTTCATTATAATAGAGAGGATGTGATCAGGAAGGATCATCCCAAGGACAAACACCTGATGTCCCTTCTTCGGCGTTTCAACCTTCAGGGAAAACGGGACGTGTTTGCCGTGCGGAAGGTCGAGCAGGCTCTGCTGGTGGAGAGAGATAGCTTGGCCGAATGCGTAACGCGGGAAAGACCCATCTATCTCCCTGGGGAGGTCAGGAAGTGGAGCGTTGTGCTGGGGCTGCAAGACCTGGCTCCGTCAGACGGACTGCTGACCAGAGCTCCTGAATTTGTGCCTGCTCGGTGGAATGACTCCGCGGGCAGAGTAGATCGGGAGAAGCCGATCTTTGGCTTATTCCTTGCCCCGTTGAGGTGGGGATATAGAGATGAGTCATTCTTGCTGGATTGCCTGGCGATTCGCTTCAAGCACCAGATCTCCGTGGGATGGTTTGCTGAGTTGAAAGTCACAGATGCCCACGCATTCAGGCCCGGAGCAGTGGAATTCACAGACTATGTGCTGCATCATTATGCTCCTCTTTTGACCAGAGCTGGTGTTTATCACAGCGTATATGCTTCAAGGTATCGGTATCCGATTTCCCGAGGCTTGTGCTGCGGCATGATCGAGGTGTTCTGCCCCGAATACAACACCTTCTATACTTCAGAGGGGGAGACCTCTTTAGACTTGTGGAGTCTATCTCAGCTCAGCGGCCTGCCCATTGATGGAGAGCCGTATGAGGAAGTTTGTTGGCCCGACTGGTTGAAGGACCAGACCGACGGTGACGGTCGGTATATGGCGGGCTACGCCTATCGATATCTAATGAAGGCGTATCGCACCCTCTTCCATTTGTCGCAAGACACGAGAGAAGCTCGAAAGCCGGGCGAGAAACGAAGAGTGCGGATGGGCGCTTGGCTTCAATATTTCTTCCAGGGGAAGAACAAGTATGAAGATTTTCCTCCGATAGCACCGGTGGCCCAGAAACGGAAGAAGAGGATACGACGCCAGGCCGCTTCGTTATTTTCTTCAAGAGGAGGGCAGGGGGAAAACCCAAACCCTACTGGTGTTGATGCAGTGACTCATTGTGCTGCCTATTTGGTTTATTGGCTTTGTTCCTTTGCTCTCCCTCAAGGCGACAAGAGCGTGATCAGGGCGGAAGCCATATATCCGGCCTGTCTTATGGCTTGGGGTACCAAGCTGTCTCTTTGCCCAGTGGCCCTGTGCCTCATCTACAAGATGTTGGGAGACTTGCACAAGACGCGCCTCCCCAGAAGCCTTCGGACGGTTGGTCCGTTACATTTCTTTAATGCTTGGGTCTGCACCCTGTTCCCGGAGGCAGCTCCTCGGGCATTACAAGCGGTTCCTCTGGTCCCGCGCATGATAGAGTTTGCAAGCGCCGAGCCATCATTGCTAATGGAGCAACTTTATGCTATTCGGGGTAAATTGACCCGTCTTCCCGTGGATTCGCCCGGGGTTCTTCATTTCTGGAGCTTGGCTGCTCACTCGAGCCCATTGACGAACAGGACGAGACAGTGCAAGCTCTTTGAAACTGAGGAGTACATCCATCCGATTTCCCAGGCCAATTGTACCAGGCCTATTCTGGAACCGGAGTTGGTTGATTGGGCACTGGCCATAAGGCCTAGTGTCCTCGTTTTTCGCAAGAGCGGCATTCTGTGGTTGGAGCCGTATTACCCATTCCGTTTCAGTCGAAACTTCGGCTACGACCAGCAGATTCCACATTCCTATTCGCAATTTGCACTGCCCAACAGGCACAGGGCCAGGCAAACGTCCAATGACGACGCCCGGATATGGTGGGACTTCTTCCATCGTCGAGAAGACGTTTCTTTCCGGGTGCCCGCCCCCGCACGGTTCCCTCGCGTCACGCCTGAATACATCAAGTGGTGGAACGCGCGGACGAGATTTTACAGGACCTCCCGGAGAGAGTGCTGGGCCGTGGCGGAGCACAGGTTCTTAGCTTCCCAACCGGAGCCAGTTCTTGATATTGATGCTTCTTATTTGAAGAAGTTGAAATCTTGGACTAATACGGATGTGAAGGCCTATCTAGAGGCCCGCAAGCTTGTAAAAAGCCGCAGGACGAAAGTTGAGCTGAAGTTGCCCCCGATCAACAAGGATGACTATGTGAAGACCCTTCGAGGTTTATGCCGGGTGAGCAGTGAGAGGGTGATTCTCCAGCAACTCCCTTTGCCGGTAGAAGAGCCCATCGCGGCCGTGGCAGACTGGCGTCCCGAGGTAGACAGGTTGTATCCCTACCGGGCTTTCATTCACAAAGAGGATAGGCGGGCTGATTTGTATGCCAACACCCCTTGCCTGTTTGCACTCCTTCGGTCTCACGGCCTCTCGGTGGGTAGCCCCGGCGAAGCCATACTGGACCATCCTCTTCAAATCTCGTTCAAATACGCAGACAGGTGGGGGCTGGACCATCTGAGTCTGTATTATCTGCTGTCCTCCCGTGGCCATGAAGACCTGGCACTGTTGGCTGAGCCGAGCGAAAAGATCGGGGATCTATGCTGGCTTATTCGCGAGGCGGCTTCGAGGGATAAGACGCCCTCGCTGTTTTATTGGCCTCTCTTCCCCTTTTATACGGGACCGGCAAGTACGTTCCATCTCTTCCTTCAGGCCCTTCGGCTAGCCTCTTCTTTTTTATTGTGGTTGTGTCATTCTCACCCTTGTGCGTATGCAGTCCGACCGACTTCGGAGGAGACTCGGCACTTCAGGGAATTGATCATAAAGGCCCAAAAGCCGACATATTTTGAAGTTCCTAAGCCGGCGCCGACCACGACGCCATTGCCTCCTGGGGATTCGAGGAAGAGGACCAGGTCCCAACTGCGAGAGGCCGTCGGGAAGGCGAAAGCGGCGGTGACCCGGGTGACACGGGCACGCCAGAAGAAAGCTGCGGAGCAGACATCGACACCCGACCTTCCTCCCGTTGTATCTTTCGAAGAATTTGAGGCTTCTCGCGCACAAGGGCCAGAGGCCGAAGGTAGGCTCTTCTTTTCTTCAAAGTGCATTAGCTTGTCTTGACTGCTTGGGGCGGCCTATGCTGACAGTCACTGAGACAGCTGCTGGGGTCGTCGGTCCCGAGGCGACGGTGGGTGTAGCGGCTAGGGACGAGGCAGAGGGAGTTTTTGCTGCTTCCGCAGAAAGGGATCTGCCTTCCCCAACACCTCGGCGGGAGATGGAAGGTAATTTATAGTTTTAGCTGCGATAGCAACATAAACCTTCATATCTTCAGCCGTCTTGACTCCCTTTTGCTATGGACTGTAGTTGATATACAACCATCATTGCTTCCGGGCTCGGAGAGCGCAGAGGAAGTGATCCCCTCGGGGCAGGGAGAACCCGCCCCTGAGGTGTCGTCTATTGCCGCCCTTGGTGTGGAGAGCACCGGGAAAGCTCCCGCCGAGGGTGATGCTCCGGCTGGCGAGGCTCCCACTTCGACGGCGGAGCGTCCTGAGAGAGCAGAGGGGTCTTCCTCTTCTGAGCGTGTAGATTATGGTGGCGGCTCCAGTGACGAGGAGCCAGCACCACTTGATTTTGAGACCGACGATGCTGGGGTATCCTCGGCCTATGAGAGTGACCATCCGACCTTCAGCCCGACCCGGCTATCATGGGGCGGTCCTGTGCCGTCATTACCGTTTACGGGTGAGGAGGCTGGCGCTGGGGGAGCTGCTCTTAAAGATTTGAGCTTAGTCCCGACCGAGGTAAGGATCCATCCGGGACCGATGCTTACCATGCTTCTTTTCTCCTTCCTCTAGCCAGGTTTTAAGTGTATATATCTCCGATGCAGACTGAGGTGGCGCTGCCAACTATGACAGTGCAGATACCACTCCCAGCCCTGGGAACAGGCCAGGCGACTTTCTCGTCCATCCTGCGGCCCATCGCATTGCGGTACCCAAAGGATCATGCAGCAGCAATGGTTCCAGTTGGTCCCGGAGCGCTTGTGGAAGTTGATAGTTCGGCATTAGCTGGAGATTTTCCGCCAAGGGAGGTTGCACAGCAGTCAGTCTTGGAGGAGGGTGGCTCTGCCGAGATAGAAGCCGGGGAGATTATTGAGGGACGGACGTCCTCGGTGCTCGGGGTTCTTGTTGGACTCCCACCCCAGGGGACCGGCAAGGAGATTGTTGTTGCTGAGGCTCCAGCCACCGCATCTGCTGGTGCGGTTGTTTCCGGTGGTAGTGGGCTGCAGCTCATGCCGTCGCCATCCTCCGGGGCGGCTGATGATATATGGGCTGCCGTGGATAGCAGGGTAGAGTTCGAACTGCCCGAGACGTCGCCACTTGGCCTTCAATCCTCGAGTGATGTCGTGTGGCAGTTCCTGGGGACCCTCCAGCAGGCTGTAACAGCCAGTAGGGATTTAACTTATGTTCAGCTGAGGGGGTTGATAGAGCATCTGTCCCGCTCGCTGCTGGCCCTTGGCTGTCCCATGGACGACTGGACTCCACGGGTGATCCTGCTCCTGAAGTATGTGAACCGGAGGGAGTTCTTGGGCCGGGAGGCAGCTGACCAGTTGGTGGCCATATCAATGGAGCGGGCTGAAAACAGGACGGCCCTCATTTCCCTGCAAGAGACCGCGGTGAGGGTGAGGGACGAAGCCAACGCCTCTCTTCAACGCCGGAACTCCCTAACGGCCCGGATGACGGCATTGCGGGCCGAACTTTCCAGGATGGAGGCTGAACTTGAAGAAGTAGATCGCCTGGGGGTCCAAAAGGTTGAGGATGCTGAGATGGCCGAAGGACAAGCTGCTTCCCTGGAGGCGAAGCTATCCGAGCTGGAGGCCACCGAGTTCAGATTGCAAGAACTGATCCGTCATCCGTCCTTGGGTATTCCTGTGCTGGAAGACATCTTCCGACGCCCTTTGCCGTAATCTCTTTTCTTTATGTGCTCACTTTTGATGCACCTTATGTATTCCAGGGCATGGTCCATGTAATCATGCGCCTTCACTTCATAGTAATGAAAAATCTCCAACCTGATTTTGAATGAAGACTCCATCTTGTCATTGTGTTGTTTTTTTTTTTGTTTGCCCGTCGATTTCTAGTTCGAGTGTATGAGTCATTAGGGCAGGAGAGCGCTCACGCCTTCAGGGAAGGGGTGAGGTGTTCACTCCACCGCGCCACGACCTTTCTCAGGACTAGAAACGGCTTTATGCTGGTCGAGAGTTCGGGGAACTCAGGGGGGCATAGTGAAACTGGCGGATAAACGATCATGCCGAGAGCGGCAAGGACCGAGAACAGGTAGCGACCGATCTTGCCGATGGTGACAAGGGTCGAAAGGGTAGACGGTATTGCCGATGGCGACAAAAACCGGATAGGTAGTGACCGATCTTGCCGATGGTGACAAGGGTCGAAAGGGTAGACGGTATTGCCGATGGTGACAAAAACTGGGTAGGTAGTGACCGATCTTGCCGATGGTGACAAGGGTCGAAAGGGTAGACGGTATTGCCGATGGTGACAAAAATCGGATAGGTAGTGATCGATCTTGCCGATGGTGACAAGGGTCGAAAGGGTAGACGGTATTGCCGATGGTGACAAAAACCGGGTAGGTAGTGACCGATCTTGCCGATGGTGACAAGGGTCGAAAGGGTAGACGGTATTGCCGATGGTGACAAAAATTGGGTAGGTAGTGACCGATCTTGCCGATGGTGACAAGGGTCGAAAGGGTAGACGGTATTGCCGATGGTGACAAAAATCGGGTAGGTAGTGACCGATCTTGCCGATGGTGACAAGGGTCGAAAGGTAGACGGTCTTGCCGATGGTGACAAAAACCGGGTAGGTGGTGACCGATCTTGCCGATGGTGACAAGGGTCGAAAGGGGAGACGGTCTTGTCGATGGTGACAAAAACAGGGTAGGTGGTGACCGATCTTGCCGATGGTGACAAGGGTCGAAAGGGTAGACACTAGACGTGTATAAGTGGGATATCGGATGAAGATCCTCGTCACGACCCTGAAAGTGGCCTTTTGGACGGCGGATTGTTCATCACTATTCATCATTCAAAAAATTTTATTCACATTACTGACCTAAGCGCCCTTTCGGGTTTTCGCCGAGGCCAACCCCCTCTTGCTTTTGCCCACGCGCCCTTTCGGGTTTTCACGTGGCGGGGTACCCAATTTTGCCTGCGACGCCCTTTCGGGTTTTCGCCACAGCCGGGTTATAGCCATTTTTGCACTTGACCTGATATAGGAGCAAGTCTGGCGGAGTATCTCTATTTTTAACCCCATTTTCTTTTCTCTTTTTTTTGATTCGAGGTTCAGAAGAACTGGATCACGGGAACGTCGACCGTCCTTGTCGATGAGGACAAGGGTTGGTCTTAGGTTTATTTCGTCGACACTGGTTAAATGTCGAAGCAAGGAAGTGGTTTATTAACAAGGATGTAGGATCCAAGTTTGAGAGTAGAGGCTGACCGATCACGCCGATGATGGCGAGAGTCGAAAGGGGTTTATTTGTCGGCATATGTTGCTGCTGAAACAAGGATGGGGTTGTCAACAGGGACGTAAGGTCCAATGTTGGGGGTAGAGATCGACCGATCTCGTCGATGATGACGAGGGTCGAAAAGGGTTTGTTCATCGACATGGGTCACATGCCGAAGCAAAGATGAGGTTATTAACAAGGACGTAAGGTCCAAGTTATGGACAGAGATCGACCGATCTCGTCGATGATGACGAGGGTCAAAAAAATAGGGTTTGTTAAAGAATTCCCGGTGGGACTTTGATGATTGTCCCTTTCGGAGTCTTATTGGATGAAAAATAGGAGAGGCATTTGGGAAATTACCACTTTACCGACTCAAGCGCCCTTTCGGGTTTTCGCCGAAGCCAGCCCCCTCTTACTTTTGCCCATGCGCCCTTTCGGGTTTTCACGTGGCGGGGTACCCGATTTTGCCTGCGACGCCCTTTCGGGTTTTCGCCACAGCCGGGTTATAGCCATTTTTGCACTTGTCCCGATGTGGGGGCAAGTCTGGCGGGGTATCTCTATTTTTAACCCCTTCTTTTCTCTTTTTCTTCTTTTTTTTTATTTGGAATGTGATCCGAGAGAGGGTAGCTTGATCAGGGCGAGATGCCACTAACCAAGGAGAAGTAGCTTGATTAGGGTGGAAAGCCGCTAGCCAAGGAGAAATAGTTTGATTAGGGCGGAATGCCACTAACCAAGGAAGAGTAACTCGATTAAGGCGGAGTGCCATTAACCCAGGAAAAGTAGCTCGATTAGGGCGGAATGCCGCTAACCAAGGAAAAATAATTCGGTTAGGGCGGAATGCCGCTAACCAAGGAAAAGTAGTTCGGTTAGGGCGGAATGTCACTAACCAAGGGGAGTGGCTCGATTAAGGCGAAGTGCCACTAATCAAGGAAAAGTTAGCTCGATTAGGGCGGAATGCCGCTAACCAAGGAAAAGGTAGCTCGGTTAGGGCGGAATGTCACTAACCAAGGGGAGGGTAGCTCGGTTAGGGTGGAGTGCCATTAACCAAGGAAAACTAGTTCGGTTAGGGCGGAGTGCCACTGACCGAGGAAAAGTAGCTTGGTTAGGGCGGAATGCCGCTAACCAAGGAAAAGTAGCTCGGTTAGGGCGGAATGCTACTAACCAAGGAGACGTAGCTTGATTAGGGCGGAATGCCGCTAACCAAGGAAAGGGTATGTTCCGACCGATCACTCGGGGTGTGTCGGCTGTGCCGCATGATACAGCTTAATGTGTTTTCCGTTGAGGGGAGAGAACTAGACGGCTCCTTTGTGGTCTACAAGGACGTAGGCACCCCCTTCATATACTCGGCGGATGATATACGGTCCGACCCAATTTTTGACCAGTTTCCCTTTGGGGTTAGAGGCCATCACTTCTCTTCTTTTGACCATCACCAGGTCTCCTTTCTTGAACTCTCGACCCTTGACTAACTTGTCAAAAGCACGGGCCATGCGAGCTTGGTAGAGTTGGATGTTTTGTTGCGCCTGGAGGCGTTTTCCTTCGAGCTCAGCGAGCTCTTCCAATCTTCTTTCTGCGTTGGTCTGCTCACCACTGACTAATCCGTGCTGGATGGCAACTCGCAATGAAGGAACTTCAAGTTCAATCGGCACTACAGCTTCCGACCCATAGACAAGGGAGAAGGGTGAACAGCCGGTTGGGGTCTTGTAGACAGTACGATAAGCCCAAAGTGCTTCGTACATCCTTTCTTCCCAATCCTTTTTGTTAGACTTGACAGTCTTTGCCAATAGTGTGCACAAGGTCTTGTTAAAGGCCTCTGCTAATCCATTGGCTTGAGGGCTATAGGGGGAGGATGTCCTCCAGTCAATTTTATATTTGTCGGCCAGCCGATAAACCTTCCGGTTCCTGAAATGGCTGTCGTTATCAGAGATGATTCGGCTGGGGATCCCGAACCGAAATATTACATTCTGTCGGAAGAATCTCGCAACTAGTTCTCTGGTCACATCTCTCAGTGCTACTGCCTCCGCCCATCTGGAGAAATAGTCTGTGGCTGCTAAGATGTATTTGCACCCTGATAAAGATGCTGGAAGTGGCCCTACCACGTCCGTGCCCCACTGAGCAAACGGCCAACTTGGTAGAGTGGGATGTAGTGGCACTGGGGGTCTCCTCGCCACATTAGCATGTTCTTGACATTTCTGACAAGCCTTGGCGAACTTACAGCAATCATTGAATATAGTGGGCCAATAGTAACCCAATTTCTTTATCTCTATCTTCATTTTCGGACCGGCCTGGTGTGCCCCAGCTGATCCTGCATGAACTTCTTGCATCACCTGTCCCGCTTCTGCTGAAGACAAGCAACGGAGTAGGACTTTCCTTCGGGCATCGGCCATAATTCGGAACAAGGTCCCGCTTCTCATCTCGTAAGAATCCTTGATCCTCAGGAGCTTCATTCTTTGTTCCTTTTCTTTTGGAAGTTGCTGGTGTTGAAACCAGCGTAGGAGATGCTCTCGCCAGTCGGGTTGCTGAACCCCTTCGATGACTGCTACTTCCATCTCTTCTTCGTCGGCCAGAACCTCTGTTATGCTGGGGACCTGTCGGCGGTTGATCACTGATATATTCAGGCTTGTGTCGGGCGGGACCGCCAATGAACTGGCCAACTTAGCGAGGGCGTCTGCCTAAGCATTCCGGCCTCGATTGATGTGTTTAATGCTGATGAAGTAAAATTTCGACATCAGGCGAGTTGCCAACTGGTGATAGGGGAGGAGCTCTTGCTTTCGCACCTCGAACTCTCCTTCCAGCTGTTTTATAACTAGCATGGAGTCTCCGAATGCTTCCAGCATCTGAATTCCCATGGACAGAGCAATCTGCAACCCGATTATCAGGGCTTCATATTCTGCTTCATTGTTTGTGCATTGTTTATTTATGGAGCAGGAAGTATGCACCACTTCTCCTTCTGGGGACTTCAAGACTATGCCTGCTCCTGCTCTGACCCTGGATGATCCGGTAGCAGAGGTGTCAATTCTGGAAGCGCCATCAAAGTATAGCTGCCATGAGGAAGGCTGCACTTGGGCGGCTTCTAGGGTCTCATCCTCGGGGAGTTCCGGTTCCCACGGGCTTTCCCCGGGTATCGGATGTTCAGCAAAGAAATCTGCAATAGCTTGACCTTTGATGGCCTTACGCGGTACGTAGGAGACATCAAACTCCATAAGGATTACCGCCCATTTGCCTAGGCGGCCCTTGAGTGCCGGCTGGGACATGATATATTTCAGGGGATCCTCCTTGGACACCAAGCTGATTTCATGCGACAACATATAATGCCGGAGCTTTTTGACTGCGAAGACTAGTGCCATGCAGATCTTCTCAATATAAGTGTATTTTTCTTCAGTTCTGACCAGTCTCCGACTGAGGTAATAGAGGGCTTGCTCTTTCCCTTCTTCATTATTCTGGGCTAGCATTGCCCCCAGAGAATTGTGTGTAGCTGCTATATACAGTATCAACGGCCGTCCTTTCACCGGTGCGCCCAATACTGGAGGAGTCTTCAGATAGTCTTTTAGCTTGTCAAAGGCTGTCTGGCAATCTTCATCCCAATAAAAGGGAACATCTTTCATCATCAACTTGTGAAAAGGCTGGCATCGCCCTGACAAATTGGAAATGAACCGCCGGATGTAAGCCAAGCGGCCTTGTAGTGACCTCAGCTCGGAGATGTTCCTTGGTGGAGGTAACTCCTGAATTGCCTTGATCTTTGCGGGGTCTATCTCGATCCCCCGATATCGGACGACGAAGCCCAAGAATTTTCCGCTCGACACTCCGAACGCACATTTCATAGGATTCATTTTTAGCTCATGCTGCCTCAGCCTCTGAAAAACAATCCGGAGGTCTTGCAGGTGATCTTCTTTTCTTCTGGTTTTGACCACCAGGTCATCTATGTAGCACTCGACCTTGTGGTAGAGCAATTCATCAAAAATTTTGGTCATTGCGCGCTGATAGGTTGCGCCAGCATTCTTCAGTCCGAATGGCATTCTCTTGTAATGATAAATGCCTTTAGGAGTTCGGAAAGCAGTATGGACCCGGTCATGCTCCGCAATCCAAATCTGATTGTAGCCGGACGACCCATCCATGAATGACAGGGCTTCATGGCCGGTTGTAGCATCGATCATGACCTCGGTTATTGGCACCGGGAAGTCATCTTTAGGGCAGGCTTTGTTTAGATCTCGGAAGTCGACACAAATCCGGATCTGTCCATTCTTCTTTTTCACAGGGACGATATTCACCAGCCATGTGGTGTACTGATTTTCTTCAACAAATCCCACATCAATGAGCTTGTCAACTTCGGCACAGATTCGGGTGATGAGCTCTGGCCTCATACGCCGCGGCGGTTGCTTCACCGGCTCGGCTTCAGGGTCGATTGCCAGCTCATGTTGTGAGACGGCGGGACTTAGACCCGGCATCTCTTTATAAGTCCAGGCAAAGCAATCCCGGTATTCTAGCAGTAGTTGAATGTACAGCTCCCGTTCTTCCGGGGCTAGTTGGGCACTGAGGAAGGTGGGCCTAGGGTCCTTCTCATTTCCCAGGTTGACTTCTATCAGTTCGTCGACTGTGGCTTGGCCTCCGTCTTCTATCTCCGGAGGTGCCGGTTGGATGTCGACGAAGTCTGGAATACCATCTTGAGGGTCGAGTACTTCGACTTCCTCGTCAGACACCGCCAGAGCTTCACGGGGTCTCTTGATCTCTTGTGCTAGCGACTGTGTGGATGGATCTATGGACACATCCGTTGCCGTTGCAGCTCCCGAGGGTGAGAGAACAGCTCCAGTGCTTGTAGATGAGGTTGCAGCCATGACAGGCCAGTAGTTGTTTGCCGCCGGACTCGGACAGCATATTGGATTTGTAGCAGAAGTTGAGGGAGTATCGCCTTCTGGGACAGTTGTATCTTCCACAGAAGTGGCTTTTTCTTTTCTGGTAGCTGGCTCCCCTTGATTGGAGTAAACCGAGGCTCTGTTGACTGGCAGAAAGGGTGTTGAAGTCGTCATTAGCATGACCCCTGCGGAGGGAGAGACTTCTACTTCTTGAGCATCTTCGGCTTCGCTGCTGCTAGCCGTATCAAATTCGGCTTGAAAGGCCGCTCCTTCAGGACGGACCTGCTCCCAGCATCGGCAGGAGATCAAGGTCTCCATTTGTTGATTCCCGGATAGGGCTAATTCAGCATGTTCGGCTTCTGCCGGGTATTCATCAAAGGTTGCCCCCAGAGGGCTGTCTTCAGTTGGATAGAAGGTGGAGATGGTGTCCACCTCGTACCGCCCACTCTAATAGTAGTCTTCCAGGGTGAAGCCCAGACCCGGATGTTGAGAGACACGTCTCATTTCTTTGTCCAGATTTACAGGATACCACATCTTCTGGAAAGCTTCCTTGCGTTTTTGAGGCTGATCGGGAGGGATGTGTTGCTTTTGAAACATCCTGGCCGTCCGATCAGTGGTGAATGCCAGGCCCTGCACAGGAACCCGTGGGTTGGCTAGATCTTCAGGGAGGCTGCAGTTTGTGTCTTCCTGAGTGGGATGCTCCTTAGCTGTATAAAATAAGCTGCTGGGCCCATCTTCTTGTGCCACCTCCCAGGCTTTGAAAGGTTCGACAGTGGGACCATCGAGGCCGGAGACTGGCTTGGTGAGACCGGCAGGGACTCCGATGCGGTCGTGCTGTCGATCAATATGCACTTCCTTAGCTTGGGGGTATAATGCTGGGGGTGTCACCCTGCCGACATTTCTAGAAGCCGTGATGTGGGAAACCACCTTCGGCTTGATATATCCGCGTGGCGGTGGTGGATACCAACCGTCACCCGATCTATTCTTCGATGCCCCTACGGGGGCTTCAGTTTCAGAAACCTTCCGGGGAGACCCCGTATACAGATTGGCGTCCGCCAAGTGACACTCAAACACCTCGAACGGGTGGATGTCAGCAAATATCCTTTCCTCCTTCCCCTGGAGGCTGTATTTGATGCATTGGTGGAGTGTGGAGGGCACCACCATATTTTCATGCAGCCATGGGCGGCCGAGCAGTGCTTTGTAGGAGGTGCGAGAGTCAATGACGTGAAACTGCACCGTTGTAGTGAAATCTGCCAGAGTCAGTGTGAACTCTGCCACCCCATAGATACTTCACATTTCTGGTTGAAGCCAGCGATACGCATATCCCCGGCTTTTTCGAGATGCACATTGAAGTGGTACCTCTCGTATATTCTATATGGCAGGATGTTGACTACTGCGCCAGGATCGACCAGAATCCGGTTCAGTTCTCTTCCGTTCAGGTGCCCTTTCATATATAGCGGCCTGTTGTGACTGGCAGTAGGCAGTAGCATGTCTTTTGGAGAGAAGGTCATACTGGCTTCTGGTATAGCCTCAGCTATGCAGGTTTCAAACTGGACAGGCGTCTGCAGAGCAGTAATGATTGCCTGTCGAGTTTCTTCACTCAAAGAGAGAATTTCCCAGATCGTAAAACGAGCAGGGAGCTTCTTGAGCAGCTTCATTATTCGGCTTCCAGCCCGGACATTGGAGAGCTTCATCTCCTCAACCCACCTGGGCTTAGGGAGATTTTGATTTGTGGGTCCAGATGGCCCTGCTTCATCTTCCTCGAACTCGGCACCTTCCAGGCTGGCACCGACTGTCGGGTCTTCTTTATTGGTTGCTGCAGGGCAAGCCCTATCTGCATTTGCGTCCTCAGTAGATTGCACTGGCCGAGGGTGATTGACCCCGGGTGTAGGGTTAGCGTCTTGACAAGGCTGCTTCCCCTTTGACATCTTCACGAATTCAAGGAATGGAGGGACTGTCTTATCCCCAGTCTTGCTGTATAGACCTGACGGAGGAGGGATTTGGACTCCCTTAACTTCCGGTGGGGGTGTCTTGTAGGGTTGTTCCCCTCTGAACATAATGTTGTGATTGGGTGGTGGCTGGCGCCCCCATTTCCGGCCTGATCGAGTGGCATGTACAGCAGTTGCGGTCTCGACCTTGCCTTCCCCAGCATGGGATGTGAAGCAAATTTCTTCTTCTTCCTCTTCTCCTGGTAGGTTGAAGAGTGCTGACAGGGTATTGCAGGAGACGACCTGTGTTTTATGGGCCCCAGGGGCCTTTCTCTCCTTTTTCTTTTGCTTTTTCTTCTTTTTGATTTCTGCAGGTGCTTGCCCCCAGAACAGGTTGCTCTCTTGAGGTGGTGCTGCTTCAGCTTCCTCCCCTTGCTTGAGTGAGAGTTGCTCCAACTCTAGCCATGGGACGTGGTCCCGTACCAGTAGAGGTTTCAGTTCGGGCTGTACATATTCCTCTAGCCCTTCAATTAAGTGTTGCAGTCGAAGGACCCCAGGATTGGTTTCCTTGATTACTGGCAGCGGAGTTTGTCTCCTCCTGTTGGGTGCATATATTCTGACAGCTGCAGGTGGGGTGACCCATACGGGCGTTACCACTGGCAGAGCAGGTGTGATGCCACGGATATGTGCCCCCTCTTTTGGGCGGGGTGCCCTCCTCTTCTTGTGCTTCACAGGGATTTGCTGCCACCCCTGCTGCTCCTTCACGGGCTCCAGGAAATGGATTTCGTAGGTGCTCCGTATGCTTGCTTCAGAGATCTCCTCAGGTAACGCCTGGTAGAGGGAGACCATGTTGACTGCTGCTCTTCGGGGAGGAGCTTCATGTGGCTGAGGAGGGTCTACTTTGTACTCTCCCAGCTCTATCTCATTCTTCTTCACCATCCCTTCGATGATGTCTTTGAAAACATAACAGTCTTCGATTGAATGTCCCAGCATCTGGTGATAGGGGTAGAATCTTGGATTGTCTCTTCTTTTGAGGTCCTCTGGTCTTCTTGGCTCAGGCAGAGTGACCATACTGTATTCTGTTACCCAGTCAAACAGGATCCGGGTCTTATCCTTAGGAAAGGAATAAGCCTTCTTCATTTTGTCCCTCAACGAAGGACCTTCTTTGTCATCTGGAGCTTTCACAGGTTGCGGGGGAGCCGCTTTCTTACCTTTCTCCTTCTGTTGTTCGAACGCCTTGATATCGAGCGCATTCGCTTCTTTAGGTGTGGGGCGCCGTTCCGCAGCCTTGCCTTTCTAGGCTGTGCTGGCAGTTGACGGCGGGACAGGCTTGGCTAGAAAAGCCTCCACCTCGGCTACCACATTATTCAGCCGGTCGAACGACCGTATCTCCATTCCGATCATTTTTTCCAGGACCTCCCTCCTGAGATTTTGTTTACATATTTGCACAGCGTCCTCCTGATGCGCGGGTCGCTTGCATCTCATTCCGAGGTTCCTCCACCTCTTGATGTAGTCAAGGGCGGTCTCATCTGCCCTTTGTTTTGTCGAATAGAGTTCGGCCACTGTGACCTCCCTCTCTGTGACATGGAATCTTTCTCTGAACTTCCTCTGCATATCTGACCAGTCATTGATTGACCCGGCCGAGAGGCTGGAGTACCATTCAAATGCGAGCCCCGTCAGCGAGGACCCGAAGAATTTCAGCAGATATGACTCGTCGGTGGACAGATCACCCATAACGGTCATATAATATGCAATATGTTCTTTTGGGGAACCTTTCCCGTTGAATTTGTCAAATTTGGGCGGCTTGTTGACTCCCGGGGGAAGTCGCTTAGCCGCATGGTGTTGCGGGTAGGGCACCCGATAGGCATCGAATGCGACGTAGTCGCCTTCGCTCTTCTCTGCGAGCTTCAGCTCGATCATCCTCTCCACCATCATCCGGTTCACGACCGTGGGGTCGACTGGCTCCGGATAGAAGTGTGCTGGCTGCAGATATGGGGTGACCAGGGTGGTCGCCTGTGGAGGATGCAACAGCGGAGGCGTTGGGTGCACCTGAGGAAGCACCGGAGGTAGCAGCGGCTGAGGCTGTGGCGGCCGCTGTTGTGCTGTCGTCACAGTTGGCTCCGACAGCTGGGGTAGTGTGTAAAGTGGTGGGGGGTCGTCTCGTCGAGCCGCTCCCCGGGATGATTCACCTTGGACTTCGGGTGGCTTGGAGACTGATGAGTGTTCAGTTTTCTCCATCAGCTGTTTCTTCAGGGAATCTATTTCCCGTTGATATCTTTGCAGCAGCATCAAGACTGATGGGTCTATAGTGGTGGAGACACCTTCTGTTGTTTCTCCGGACGTACCCTCGGGCAGGATGTCGAGGAGTAGGTCGTCTTCTTCTCCCGTCGTTACCACATTAGCGGTCAAGACGGGGGCTTTGTCGTCCCAGTGGAGGTATAACTGGGGCTGTTTCTCTTTCATCGTTGTCAGAAGCCCTCTGGCTGCTTCTGTCCTGCGGGTAGCTGGTCCCGGCCGTTCGGCTAACTGTGCCAGTTCTTGGGGGTCTTCAGGAAGCTCCCCATATCGGCTGGATACACCAGCCATGTTGCAAGTGAAAACCTGCATCTTCCTTCTTTGTCGATGGACCCTCCGCCTTGCTTGTTGCGGAAAGGTCAGCCTCTCGAACATAGAAATTCTTCTTCTTTCTTCCCGCTCGGGGAAGGCTTCATCGGCTTTGATCTCAGAGCCATCATTGTGTCCATTGTCGTCGACCGACGACATCCTCATTATATCCTCCATTTCTTCTTCATCTGCCGTTGATGGGCAGTAATTTTCTTTAGTGGTGGCTGTCTGCATCAGCCGCTGCTGTCTGAGCGAGGTGTTACCCAATCCTCGGAAATAGCTTCTGACCAGGCATGCCATTTCTTCTTGACCCCGTTCTTGATGTAGCACGGGGGAGAGTGGTCGACCTCCAGCAGGAGGAATGTAGGCCAGTCGAGCTCTGTCGGCTGGCTGTTGGAACCTTCGCCCCGTGGCAGGGATGTTGGCTTGACGGGCCGCAGCCCAGAAACTTCTTTGATGCGGAGGATCTGCAACCACCTCTTCTTCATTCCTCGGGGGCAAGCCCCTTTCTCTTCTCGCTCCCGCCTCGTCGTTCATAGGACGACGGCGGGTGGGCGTTGGATGGTAGGCAGGTTGGGCCCGCTTGGGAACCCACACCTGTTTGAATTTCCTCGGCCTGAGCGCCGGGTTTTCTTGGCCATGGTGGCCGGCTTCTTCTCTTTCTGCCCTCCTTCCAGCGAGAGCTTGATAGTTGTTGTAGACAGGGACGTTCGGGATGACGCGGTCTGGGGTCACCCGTGCCGTGCGCCCGTTGAGGAAGACATGCATGCCTCCCACCAGCATCGATTTTCCGGACTGAGAGACAGTTCTGGTGATCACGGCAGTGTTCTTGCGAGCCTGGCGACGCTGACGTCCTCCAGGGGGTCTGTTGGTGACAGCGGGATGTGTCCCGCGTACAATGTGGTGCACTAGACAGCTAGCGGCCGGGGCCGGATGTTTGAGCGAACCATGACAGCAGGGAGCCTTCAGAGGCTCCATTTCCTTCACGGTTTCCTTGACGGGTTCCGTGGCTTCGACTTCCAGCATGTCAACAAAGGCCAACCCCAAGAAGTTGGGGAAGCCCACAGCAGGAGGAAAGCTACCAAACTCCATGGGCACCGCCAGGTACCCTTGCGCTTGTCTGGCGACGATCGCCGGACTGAAGCCGATGCCGGTTATCCCGTGAGTCGTCATTGTTCGCACTGCAAAGACAGACAGGAAAATAATCAGTAGTCTTTGAAAGGGCTTCGAAGCCCGAATATCTCGGCAAAGAGATGAAAGGTGACACTGGTCCCACCGGGCGTGCCAGACTTGTTTCGCGCATCTTTTTCTTCTCCTTTCGTTTTGCCTTTTCGTTCGCGTATCGATCAACCAATTAACTAACTCGTAGTCAACTGACAGATTGACGACGCAGGCGTCCCAGTCACATGAGTGACGATTTTATTGTGCGCTCATTCTGACCCATGTAGGGCGAATGTGAGGTTCGGTCGGGACCAGCAGTCCGCCATACCATAAAGGTTATGGCGTTAATTACATCCCCCACGAGGAGGGAACACCTTTGATTAATTACCGAGATAGCGGGCTGTCGAAGCCGGATTGAAAAGAGCTACATGATGATCACGACGAAGGCATGCCGGATGTATATGCTTATGGAATTATGGATCCTCGGTACATGGCGGAGGACGTGGGTCCGAAGACCACCGTCGCGCATAGCGAAAACTTCCGACCAGACATAATCCGGCTTTTCCGTCGACGCCATTTAATATACCCGGGGATCTATGCATACATGCACACAAGACATTCATGATTATATTTGAACATGAAGATAGCGTTATGAAGACGGTGACGATCACCCGCACTTAATACCCCTCATCGAGAGGAGGAAGAGCAACACAAGTATGCTAGTGAAAGCGAAATGCTAACGGATTATGATGGTGAGTATGATGATGACATGACTCGGGCTCGCTTGACCCTTCTTTATTCAATTCGATGCCTGCTACGGCTTGTCGACATTGCCCCCGAGGGACGAGGCTTCAAAATCGGCGTGGCTATGCAAGAAACACTTATACGGCGCGATAAAACGTAGGCATAGTGGTTAATACGGCGCGATAAAGCGTAGGCATAGTGGTTAATACGGCGTGGTATTCATGCTTTTGAGACGGCGCGCAAGAGGGTTGGGGCGCGCCGGTTCAGGGCGCGCCGGAAAGCCGCAAGGAAAAATTTTTAGAAAATGAGTGTGGGGTTAATCCGGCGCGGGGGGGTACCACGCCGATTTAGGGCGCGCCGGTTAAGACCGCGCCGTATTAAACATGTTTTGTTGAGTTATGAACCCTTTTAAGTTTATTGGACTTCAAGGGACCCTTTCTTGAGTTGTTGGGCCAGATGATTATTCGATTGGAGTCCACGGCCCTCTGGAGATGAGGGGGGAGGTCAGTGCGAGGTTCATACTCGAGCACCGAGATGATTGAGTCCAGAACGATCATTTCAGTTAGAGCTTATTTATTCTTAATCTGTCCAAAATTGGACAGCATCTCCCCTGGACTTGAAGAGTTGCAGGGGAGAAGCGGGGTCATGTTCACTTGTGGAACAAGCCCCTAAACCGCCGGTGTACACGGAGGCACCCAGCAAACCCCATCGGATAGGATACCCCGAGGACTAGCCTACGAGGGGCACCAAGGCTCCGCAAGGGGAAGGATAGAGAGACGAAGTCATTGATGATGGGAGCATCACCCCGAGGGCTAGCCTGCGAGGGGTGGACAGCCCACAGCTCATGACTCATCCCATAGAGGGACCGACCACCAAGAGGGTTAAGCTCCGAGGACTGGCCTACGAGGAGCACATATCTCTTGGCCTCGATTGGGTCTCGGATTGTCGAGGCGAAGCCTGTTAGGCTAGGACCCCTGTTACTATCTGCTATGGCCTTAGGGAAACCTTCACCATGGGGGGGGGGGTAAAGTTCCTGATCGCCCAGCAGCTATGCGAAGTAGCAGGGAATGTCCCCCTCCCTGGACGATTAAGACGAAACAAAGGAGCCTCGGAATAGTTCACATGACTATAATGCGGAGGGGTGATCAATTCACAGGCGAGATGAGCCAAACATAGGGGCATATGCTCGAACAGTTACGGCGCAATGTCAAGCCGATGCATCTTGCAACCCCGAGTACAATTCCCACCTTGCGAGCCACAGGGCGATAGAAAGAGAGGAATCGAGGGGAGCTAGTCCTTGACAACACGGTAGAAAGAAGCATACGCAGAAGCGCAGCTCTGTCCATGGAGGGCATGCGGGGGCCCTTAAATCATACACGAGCACGGTCAAAAAAAAAAGAGGGGAAAGAACCCCTGGGAGGGGGTGTTTCTATAGCCCACGGTGCTTTGGGGCATGATCGAGACTTCAGGGAAACCGGGACCGGAGAAAACGCACGGAGGACCCTGAACATACCCATCACCGTAGATAGGAGAGGAGACAGAAGTTTAGAATCAATCATTCGACCTGTTGGTCCAGATATTCAAATATGCATTGCCACCCCAGAAACAGGAATGGGCTACTCATTTACACGCTACGAATCCGGTGCCAACATCATTGCTCAGTCGCCGTTCATCATTTTGCAGGGGGAAAAAAGCAGTAAAAAGAAGAGATCACAGAGGAGGGGAAGGGTCGGCTCATATCATTGCCATCCCTCCCCTCTCTGCTTACAGTTGGTGGACGGAGACTCCGAAAGAGAAAAAGAATCCACGAAAAAGCAAAGAAGATAGACGCCGGCGCCCACCTGTTCTCAAAACAGAGTATCAGAAATTTCTCCTTCTCCGGCTCCGGAGGACCTCAATCAGAACAGAGGAAGACCGCCGTTGAAGGACGCTCGGGTGGAAACTCCTCTTCCCAGGAAGCTCTCTCTCCCTTCCGAAGGCCTCTCTCGAAAGACCCTCCTCTTACCCCTTTTTCTTTTCTCTCCTCTCAGGTCTCGATCTGTCTCCCTTTTTCTTCTGTGCCCTTCTTCCGCCTCTTTCTTCAATCGAACCTCGCCCATATATATAACAGGTTGGAGGCTCTTCATCCGGCGTGAGCTTTTGGCGCGCCGAGAGGAGTCTTCGTGAGCTTATCGCGCCGGTTTAAAGCGCCATCAGATAGGGTAGCTTGCGCGCCGGGATGAGGGCAGAAGGCAAAGGGGGGCGCGCCGGGATAAGGACTGAAGGTAGGGGGCGCGCCGGTTGAAGGGTAGGAGGGGCGCGCCGGTTTAAGGCGCGCTGGGCTAATGCTTCTCATGCGTCTCGAGCCCGTCGATGAGTCCGGGGATGATTCCGGGAATCACCGTGAACATTAGTATTGCCAATGCTTCTCGGAACTTCGACGAGGTGTCTTGTAGGAGCTCTCGGGTTGACTTACGGCCCTCCTTGAGACTCCTGATAGCTTTGATTTGACCATGCGGGCTTTCCACTGACACGACCTTTGGCTCCACGCTCCCTGCTGTTGGCTCGGTCTGGCTCGTGCCCGAAGCTCCTTAGGAGGTGATGTAACACCAAGGATAGTTCCGCTTGAACTAAGCGATCATTTAGCCACTAACGGGCCTATCTTGCCGGGAAGCCGTACCCGCGTCGGGTGATCGGGGTCTTCTGCCATCAGAGCTTTCGACCCTCCGCCTCGGGGAACCAGGGGGCAACTCCTTTATCTTCAGGAGAGCCCTTTCATGTGGTGGGGGACCACCGGATAGACCATTGTCCTTGATCGGACAACGGGTGTGGTGGATGCGGCATGACAGAGTCGATGCCGGTTCATTGGGCAGGCTTGGTCGCACTGCCGGTTGGTTGTGAGCTTGTCCCGGCTCCCCTGAGGTGAAGTCCCCGTATCTATACGGAGCGACTCGAGGCTCTGGCGGCTTGAAAAGTCTTCAATATGTTGATATTTATCGGCTCCCGTGCTTCGGTGGACCGGGTCATTCGTCTTTACGGCTTGGTCACCGACGATCATATTTTAGGTGCCAACAGCCGGCCCAACCGGCAAGTCACTCTGTTGCTAGGCCTCAACAACCTCCTGTTTCTCAAATTTTGAGAAGGCCTATGACAAACCAACACTCTTTTCGTTCGGCCCCAGCTAAGTCTGATAGCCATGCGCTACTCCTCCAAAAGATGGCTAGTATGGAGGAACAGCTTAAGAGGGTTACCGCATCCAAGATCGCTCCCAAAATTATGCTTCCCCCTATGCCGGTTTTTCATCTACCACCGTCTGAAATGCCGAATTTCCGGCGGTATAATGGCACGGGCAACCCGCACATCCATTTGAAGGACTTTTTGTATGAAGCATCATTCTGGTAGGATAATAAGAACTCATTGGCTTATCTCTTTAGGCGGTCTTTGGATGGCCCAGCACTGGAATGGTTTTATTCTTTGGAACCGGCCGATGCCGGTGACTTTGATGTAGTTCAACGGAAGTTCGTGCAGAAATATAAGGACCGTGTGGGTCCCTCCTTGTCTGTTACTGATTTGGTTGCGGAGAAGATGAAGCCCGAGGAGGACTTCGTCTTATTTGCTGATAGGTGGAGGGCTATGGCCGAGAAGTTAAAGGATACATTGTCGGAGACAGAACAAGTAAAGATGATAATATCAAATTCCACTCTACAATTTCGTCATATTTTGGCCATGAACAAGTTGAGCACTATAGAGGAGCTCCATGAAAGAGCTAGATATATACAAACTCAAATGAAGGATTCGCCCATTATGGGCATGTTTGATCCAAGGCCGAAGGTGATAAGGAAGAATGTTCATACTGGTAATACTGGCCCAACTACTGAAGGCACTGTCATCAATGACCAAGTGAGCGCGTTCGGTAACTCCACTCCTTTCCGCCACCCTCCAAACCAAAGGCCACCACAACAGCAAACCTTCCAAGATCAAGTCCACCAGCCAAATAATAACCCTCCTCAAACCTTAAGGCCTCCTCCACCTCCTCAACAACAACAACTCCCCTTTGCTCCATAAAACCAATATCACCAAGTGCCCCCCCGGCCAATTATGCACCACAACAACTGCAACAACCAAGAAGGCCAATGGGCCCATGAAGAGCCCAATACCCTCCGCTACCTGAAAGTTTATCGGACATTTTTAACGCCCTCATGGCTGCTAACCTGCTTACATTGCCTAAAGAAAGGGCAGTATGGCCGTAAAATGTGGACACCTCCCGGTATTGTGTCTTCCATCGGCAGCCGGGGCACAACATTGATTATTGTTTTCACTTTAAGGATTACATACATGACATGAATGATCAAGGTGATATTAATTGGGATGAGATGTGGAGGGTCATCGCTACTTTGAAGGCTCGAAGACCTCCTCGGCAACCGCCAGTTCAGAAACCACTGCAAGGTCAGCAACAGGTTTCACAGCAACAGCAGGCTCCTGCACCCCAGCCAAACATGGGGATTGTTAATAACCCGCTACCGAAGCACCCAGCTCAGAATCAACAAGTAAACCTTGTCACCTCAATCCATGAAGTGGAAAGAGGGTAGGGTTGGCATAATGAGGGCACTTCTATCGGGGCCATTAGTCAAAATTCTAATCAATCACAACCACCACAACTGATAAGAAGGCCTCAGCTTGTATCTCCTTCCCAACCACAACGTACCCTTATACGCTCCACCACTCCTGCGCAGCCTCTTCTTTTACGCCAAACCCCGAACTCCCCTCCACACCAAAACCCTCCACCAAATAGACCTCTTCTTATCTGCCGCTTGCCGGCAGCCATCACTCCTCCTGCTCCACCTCCACCTACCACTACCATGATTCCAAGGCCCCTCCTTGTCACCCGGCCTCCACCTTTGCCTTCCGATAATCCCCAGACGGCGAGGCCCCTTGCAGTAACCCCTCCCCCTGCCATTCCAGCACCCAATACCACTATTCCCTCCACCTCCTCTACCCCTTTACCCACTCCAGGCCCGACAGAGGCACCCCGAACCATGGTGCTCCATAGTGGACGGATGTTCCACCGAGTGTTTCCCCAGCGGGAGCAGGAGCCAGCACAAGAACAAGGAGAGCAAGAGCAAGAGTCTACACCGGGCACGGAGTATGATTTGTTAAAGTATTTGGATAGAACGCCGGCCCAAATTTCTATTTTAGAATTGATTAAAAGATCTACTGCACATTAGTTGGCTCTGAAACAGTATTTGCAGAAGGTAATGGTCAATGAGGACATCCCTGTTGAGCAAGTCACTACAGTTTTGAATCCGTCCAGTAATCAACCGGCTATTACTTTTTATGAACATGAATTGGCTCCACAGCCGGCTAGAAAATATGCATTGTGTATCACTATTGACATCAATAAGATAGCTGTAAAGCAATGTTTGGTTGACACCGGGGCATCCATTAATGTTCTACCGCCGAGCACCTTAAAGATGTTCGGCATTCCAGAAAGTCAAATACGGCCATCTACAATTACTGTCACAGCTTATGATAATACCAAGAAGCCGCCTCTGGGAATGATCACTCTAAGAGTTGGTTTGGGTCCAGTTACTGTTATAGCGGATTTCCACATTTTAGACATGGATTCAACATTCAACGACATCCTGGGCCATCCTTATATTCAAGAATTTGATGTTGTTCCCTCTACAAACCATCAATGCATAAAATTTCCACACAAAGGGCGCATTATCAAAGTTACTAGCATGCCCATCTTGCCGACAGAAGACATACATTCAGCAACTTCAGTGCCTTCCATGTGGCCTTCCAATAGGCCTTTGCTTTCAGTATTAGATGTTGCCGACCCGCGGCAAGATTTGTTAAGGCCCCCAGTCACTAAACCAGCTTCACCCCTAATAACGCCCCTGCCTCACTAAGAAAAGAAAAAGAAGAACATGATGAACATGCTTGGATGGAATATCTTGTTAAAGATGGGGTATAAGACTGGCAAGGGCTTGGGGGTCAATCTCCAAGGCCGCGTTAAGCCAATCAGGCACCAAAAGATGAGTCCCTTGGGTGGCCTAGGGTATAAAGGGCCGAGCAAAAGCAAAGATGAAGATGGGCCATGGGCCGTCATGACTTCCACTCTTAAGACAGACCGGCAGCCTCTTACATGGACCTTGCAAACACATTTTATAAAAGGGGGAACTCATAATGATGAGCAAACCACGCTCGTTACTTCCATGCTGGATTGTCAAGATATACATGCATGGTAGTTTGCTCGTCACATAGACCCACTGGCCACCTACAAGGCCCTGGAATCCTTGCGGCCGGATAAGAGAAGAAAGATGGATGACCCTGAATGTTACTGGTATAGATGGTTTGATATGAATGACATTGCCATTGCTCTAAGTCGACTGTTTATGCCAACTGATCCGGAATGGCCGCCGTTGATTCATGAGCTAATTGAGAAGCTAGCAGTGATCACAGACAAGAGGCAGTTGTTAAGTGATTATACAGATACCGGAGACCCCGATGTGCCGTTCGAGAAGGGCTTCAATGTAGACAGGCTGTGGGTCGGCCTCTTCCTTACCAAGTCTGTTCACCCGACGGCTGTTGTCCATTTGATTGATCAACTATTTTTCTCGGATATTCCTAGACCACCCGCGGTCTTAATAAACTTTTCTCCAAATTCACTACAAGTTTCTCCATTAATTCCTCCCTTGCTCCTCGAGCAATTTTCCAAACTCTCCATCACGCCCCCGTGTGGGCCATCATTGATCCAATCTTTTGCCAATCTTTCAATTTCAACTCCTCCTTCTATCCCCCCCTAGCATTGCCTCCTCCTTGAAAATGAAAATAAAAATGAAAATGAAAATGAAAATAAAAAAATAACGCCAAAATTCAAACTTTCCAATCCTTCATCTCCATTGAGGAAACCTCCTATCTTCTTCCTGAGTGTCCCCCGACCCAGGGGCCGCTCTTCCCAGATTCATTAGAGGACCTTCACTACCCCTCCGGTGAGGGGTCTTCATCTGTATCCCCTTCTGTACCCGCTTTCCCCCCTCCTTCCTCTTCTTCATCAAGTTTTAATGATCAGGCTAGTTGTTCTTATTCCTCTAATTTTAAGGCTCATGGGGTAGTTTCACATAAGAAATCCAAGGGTAAGCAGATTCCCCGTAGATTCTTGT
This sequence comes from Amorphophallus konjac, assembly GCA_022559845.1. NCBI lineage: Eukaryota > Viridiplantae > Streptophyta > Magnoliopsida > Alismatales > Araceae > Amorphophallus > Amorphophallus konjac. The sequence goes on from CM040120.1 coordinate 71,682,648, forward strand.
TGGAATTAGCTAGAAGGTGTCATGCTTGTTTAGCCATTCCCGAGTTTGTGGAAAATCCAATTATCCTGCCAGAAATAGAATATGAGAACGCTTATGCTTTTAATGAGGGTTTTGGTGTCTATGAGATTATGAACGATGAAGACCCTATTGAGGAGGGGGATGAAAGTTACGAAGAATATGAGGACGAGGCCGATGCTTTTGCCAGTGGCATGAGGAGATTTGATGAACCATCAGCCTCAGTAGAAGACCCTACCAAAGAAATAAATATGGGTACTGAAGAAGATCCTAGGATTGTCCTCATCAGCAAAAACTTGCCACCCTCCGAAGAGCAGGCGCTTATTTTGGTTCTTCAAGAATATAAGGACACGTTCGCATGGAGTTATGAAGATATGCCTGGACTAGACCCTACGCTTGTCGAATATCGACTTACACTTAAACAAGGGTCCATTCCGGTCAAACAACGGTTGAGACGTTTCCACCATAATATGGCATTAAAGATGAAAGAAGAGGTCGATAAGCTTCATAAGGCTAGATTTGTTAGAGTTGTCCTCTATCCTAATTAGGTGGCTAACATCGTCCCGGTCATGAAGAAGGACGGAAAGGTTCGAATATATATAGACTTTCGGGACCTCAACCGCGCGTGTCCTAAAGATGACTTCCCCCTCCCTCATATTGATGTTCTAATTGACAATACGGTAGGATGTGAGACTCTTTCCTTCATGGATGGCTTTTCAGGTTATAATCAGATTCGCCTGGCTGAGGAAGATCAAGGGAAAACATCGTTCACTACACCATGGGGGACTTATTGTTACGTGGTCATGCCTTTTGGACTTAAGAATGCTGGAGCCACCTATCAAAGGGCTATGATGGTAATTTTTCATGATATGATCCACATTTACATTGAGGTGTATGTTGATGATTTGGTAGTGAAATCAAGGACAAGGATGGAGCACCCTAGGGTTCTAACTAAAGTCTTGCAAAGGGCGCGGGAATATCAATTAAAGATGAGCCCTAAGAAGTGCGTATTTGGTGTTTCATCAGGGAAGTTGCTTGGATTCATCGTGAGTAAGAGGGGTATTGAGATTGATCCCAATAAGGCAAAGGCCATAAGAGAAATGCCTCCTCCCAGGAATTTGAAAGAAGTTCGAGGTTTGATCGGGAGGTTGCAATTTATTCGCCGCTTTGTCTCCTAGCATTCACAAAGATGTAGGCCGTTATATGAACTTACTAAGCCGGGAGTCAAGTTTATTTGGGATGACAAGTGTCAGGCAGCTTTTGATGGATTGAAGGATTATCTCTCAAATCCTCCTGTCCTGAGGCCGCCAGTTCCAAGCAAACCGCTTGTTCTTTATATTTTCGTTCTGGATGACTCGGTAGGCGCTGTCTTAGCCCAAGTTGATGAAGAAGGAAAAGAAAGGGCGGCCTACTACTTGTCAAAACTTCTCAACCCCTGTGAGCAGAGGTACTCAGCCATAGAGAAGACTTGTGCTCCTTTAGTCTGGGTAGTTCAGAAACTTAAGCATTATTTCTTAGCTCACGAGGTTCATCTCATTGCGCGCATGAAGCCAATCAAATTCCTTCTTGAAAAATCTGTTCTCACCGATCGATTAGCACGATGGCAAAGCTTCCTTTCTTAATTTGATATCATCTACATTCAGCAAAAAGCAATTAAAGGCTATGCCATAGCAGAACATCTTGCTCACCACCCTCTCCCCAGATTTGATCATGTTCACTCAGAGTTTCCAGATGAAGAACTAGTGTCCGTCAATCAATCCGATTCGATGTGGACATTACATTTTGATGGAGCTTTGAATTCAAAAGGGAAAGGGATCGGTGTTGTTCTCCTATCACCGGTGGGTATCACTATTCCACTCGCCTCTCAGCTTGCATTTCCAGTCACAAACAATATAGCTGAGTACGAGGCTCTCTTGGCCGGACTAGAGGCAGCTTATCAGTTTGGTGTTACCCATTTGTGAATTGTAGGTGATAGCCAGCTTATTCTTCGCCAAGTGCTCTCCAAGTGCCGCACGCTCAATCCTAAGCTCAAACCCTACCAAGAATTGACTTCTGCTTATACCAAGCTTTTCACTAAATTAATTTTCGTCCATGTTCCTCATGATCATAACATCTTAGCTGATGCTCTCGCTTCTCTTGCTTCTTCCTTAGTTTTCCCTCCCGAAAGGGATTCCCGTTCTATCATTGTTCACAAGCGGCTCACTCCAGCTATTAAGGATCCAGCTTTCCTTAGTGTTAAGGAGGAGGTGCTTAGGAAGGTGAAGCAAGAAGGAATCATTGAGAATAAGGAGGTCATGCTATTGGACTTAGAGGATGAATTGGACGATGCAGAAAAGCCATGGTATTACGAGATTGCTAAGTATTGTCAAGATCAATCATATCCAGAAGAAGCCACGGCTGAAGAAAAGAAAGCCATTCGAAGAGTTGCTCAGCGATACACTTTGGTTGGAGGTGTGCTTTATAGAAGAGGTCTTACCGGTGTTTTGTTAAGATGTCTTGATGATGATGAATCTTGGAAGGTCGTGGAAGAAGCGCATTCAGGAGTGTGTGGTGGTCATGTCAATAGCCAGATGCTTGCTAAGAAGATCCTTAGGCTAGGTTTCTATTGGCCCACTCTGGAAGAGGATTGCTCCATCTATGTTCGAAGGTGTGTTAAGTGCCAATTGCACGCCAACAAAATTCATTCTCCTGCTTCTTCACTCCATCCTATGTCTTCCCCATGGCCTTTCTCCATGTGGGCTTTCGATATAATAGGACCTCTTGGTGATCCGACCCTCCTGACAAAACCAAAGTCATTCATACTCACGGCAACGGAGTACTTCACCAAGTGGATGGAAGCGGAAGCTTATGCGGAGATAAAAGCGTCAACTATTTGCAAATTTATAATGAAGAACATCATCGCAAGGTTCGGCATCCCGAGTACAATCGTCACCGACAATGGATCGCAATTCATCGCTCAGGAGCTTCAGGACCTCTGCAACAGGTATAACATTGCATTACATCATTCATCTCCTTATTATCCGCAGGGCAATGGTCAAGCAGAGGCAACTAATAAAACTTTGATCAAAATTATCAAGAAAACGTGTGAGGCTACTAAATTTGCGGATTGGCCAGAAAAATTGGTTGAAGCTCTTTGGGCCTATCGCACTTCCATTCGTACCCCTACTAGATAAACCCCTTTCGCCCTCACTTATGGAATGGAGGCGGTAGTTCCTTACAAGATTCTTATTCCTTCTCTACGAGTTCAATTAGACAAGGAGCTCCTCATTGATGAGCGTCGCGAATCTCTCCTTGCTTAGTTGGAACTCCTAGACGAGAAGCGTCTGGCCGCCGCTGAACATGCACGCATTTATCAAAATAGGCTTTCACGTTTTTACCAAAAGAAAGTGATTGAGAGAAAATTCAAAATCGGTGAAATGATAATTAAAAGACTTTTTGTAAAACCTGGTGGACCTCGTTCAAAACTCCAACCTAACTAGGAAGGTCCTTTTGTTATAAAAGATGTTTATCCTGGCAACGCTTACAAATTAATTAACGCTGAAGGGGAAGAGTTAACACACCCTTGGAATGGTCTCTATTTGAAGAAATACTACCCCTAAGTCAACACAAAAAAAAGGGCAAAAATAAAAAAAAACAAAAAATTGAAAATCACAGGCAAACATGGTACATGGGCTATGAGCCTGAGTAATCAAAATTCTTAATTCATTCTTCAGTCTTGATGGTTTAACTTTGGGGTCAACTCCCGCACACACTACACGTTTTACTCTTAAACTCAAGTAGCCCAGAATTCGAGGAAGGTCCGACCCAAACTAAGAGTGTAAAAACCTTACCTATTCTCTTCTTTTCGGCTCACGAGAGGGAGTACGAGTAAAGAGTTACTAACCAAGCCTGCCCGTCGCCCTAGTAGGTGGAAGTCAGGGCCCAAAAGGGAACAAAATGCTTAAAGCCCAAGTACAATTAGGTCTTTATCTATTTCGAAAAAGAAAAGAAAAGAAAGGAAAATGAGGTTATGATAAAAGAAAGCATGTCAAGAGGGCAAAGTCCCCGCAGGGAAAACCCTAGTCGTAAGCATGCATGAATAATGGCAAAAAGAGCAACAAAATTTCCCTAAGCCAAAGACCGAATCCCAACAGGCACTAGGGCAGGGGAGGGGCGTTCCCCATTCTTGAAAACCTTTCGTGGGCTTCCTCAAATTATTCTTCTATTCTCCCTCTATGGTGGGTTGTAAACTCCAAGAATGGCAAAGACCAACCTAGAAGGATGGGCTACAAGAGAATATGAGGAAAAGCATAAGTCAGTTAGCACGTTGACCCCTTTGTTAGGGTTTTTTTAGAAAGATTAATGAATTTAAGATCATGATGGCGTAAGGTTTAAAGGTGCCGTGCTATGCTTGCTTTCAAAAATACAAAAAAATCAAAAATGAAAAAAAATGAAAAATCAAAACAACAAAAAAAGAAAAATCAAAACAAAATAAATAAAAAATTCATGTCTTTAATTAAGTCATCCTTTTCAAAATAAAAAAATGGAACAATATAAATTCACGCCTTCCCTATAGGCGTCTCTTTAAAAATTTACAACTTTCATGAAGTCGTCATTTTCAAATCAAACAACAAAAATATATGTGTTTTTCAAAATAAACGCCTATCATGGTGGCGTCAATTTCCCAATAAACGCCGTTTGCGAAGGCGTCATTTTGAAAATTGAACAAAACAAAAAGCAAAAACAAAAAGAAATATATCAAGTCGTTGTTACGCATATGCTTGGTCGCATTTTTTTGTGTGAGCATCTTTTACTTTGAGATAGCATCTGCTTGCTTGCATGTCACATTTTCCTTATATTTGATTATCATTTGCCTTCGTTGATTAAAGGCTTGGCCCCTTGACCCGTTATCAAGGTCAAAGTAAAGACATCCCTTGCTTATTAGCAAGGGGTCAAGTCGAACAGATGGATTAACCTGTTTGTTCAAGTGTGAACTACAGCTACAGGCATAGGGCGAAAGTAAAAGGCGAGAAAGAAAACACAAGTACATGACTACACAAGTGCTCAGGTAACAAAAATTTCAATCTCATATATATATATATGTATATATATATCATGAGTACAGGTGTGAGGGTGGAGGAGTACAAGTAAGTCTCTCAGCTCTCGCCTCCACCCTCCTCTCTCCTACTCTCGGCCTCACTCTCGTCCTCCCGACGAGGCGCTCGTGGAGGGGGCATGGACCCCCGTAAAGTAGCTGGAGCTCGAGCCAGCTCCTCTACCTCGCTCCTCTGCCGGAGAGAGGAACCTGCTACGAAGGTGGAGCTGGTGAAGGCGTACCCCGCAGCTCGCGCTCCCTCCCGACCTCGCTGGAGGCGCTCCTCTGTCGCTCGTAGCCGCTCCTGGGAAACGGCAAGCTGGGCCCTCAAAGCCACAAGCTCCGCACGGTCCGCCTGGTGCTCCTCGCGCTCCCGGGCACGCTCCCTCCGGTCCATCTCGAGGGCGACTCGTAGCTCCGCCACGTCCTGAGGCAGCTCCTCTCGCCGCCTCAAGGGCCGCTCAAGCTCCACGACCCGCTGCTCGCGGATCGCCAACTCTGTCCCGGCCAAGGCAGCCCGGGTAAGTGCCGCCTGTAACTCTGAGGACTGCAAACAAATAAACAAATCATTAGTTCCACAATTCAATAATTCATGAAATAAGCAATAAACAACTGAAAATAAATAACTCACCCGAGTGGCCATTGCCTGCTGTCCCTCCTCGACGCAAGTAAGTGAAGCTCGGAGCTCCTCAGTCTGTAAACAATTTTTTTCATGAGCATATCATATAAATAATTGAATGAATTTTTGAGTTTAAGGTTTAAGGCGTACCCGTGTGGCGAGGTCGTGCTCTGCCGCCTCGGCTCGTGCTACTGCTCCAGCCAGCTGCTCCGCTAGTGCAGTAGTCTCTGCACTAGGTCCTCTCGAGCTGGAGGCCTCTCTTGTCTCTCTCACTATTGCTCCCTGCTGGGCACGCTGCATTCATTGAGATTGTCAGTGGCTAATCATCAATAATTCAGGAATTCATTTGCATATAGATAATTTAAACACTCGCCAGGGTCTCGAGGTCTGCCCGTGTGGTAGCCAACTGGGCCTCCAAGCTGTGGAGGTGGGCTTGCATGTCCATCGCCACTATGTCCCGCACATCCTGCATTCATCACATGTTAGTCACATGATAGATATACAAAGCATTTGCATTTAATTTAGAAATAAGTGCATTCATACATACCCCTAAGACCCTCATCTGGGGTCGGTCGGCGTAAACCTCCCAGTAGCGTCGAAGGTACTCGGAGCTGTCTGTCGCCTGGGAAGTGACTCGGGTCCCGCCACGCTGCCAATCAGCGTACTGGTCCGAGAACTGCACTCTCCAGTCGATCGCCTTCGTACGACCACGCGTCTTCTTGCCTATTCCTCGCGGCTCTCCAACCTCGACCCACTCCTAGTGTAGGCCAAGGGTCCTCATCACCAGCCTAAGCCGTAACGGCTCAATCTCGTTCAAGCAATGAACCCAAAGCTCATGCCCGAAGCGAGGTCGGCCCGCTACGACCCAAGGTTGGCCCTCGTCGATCATCCCCTCGTAGGGTCTCGATCTCACCTGCATTCACAACATGCATATCATCATATCAACATATTTCACATAAAAACATAAATAAAAATTGCATCACATCAAGCATGCATACCAGTGAGGTGGGGAAGTCACGGAACTCCCGTCGTAAAACTCGCAACTCGTAGGCGAGTGGGGCTCCAGTCACCACTGGTAGCCAGCGCCGTGCCACAGGGAAGGATCCCTCAACTCCAGGCCATGGGTCGGCATGCCCCATCGGCATGTATAGGTGGCTCCATATCTGCATCCATGCATTGCATTAGTAAAGCATCCACATGCATATAAAAGAGAAAAAAATGAGAATAAAAATGCATACCTGAAGAAAAGGTGAGAAGCCACTGACAGTCGTCTCTCGACCTATCCCTGTGGACAAGTCAGCCATCAAGTGCGCCAGTAGCGCTGCTCCCCAGGCATATCTGCCGACGCCCTCCAGGTCCTCGAGTATCCCCAGGAATCGGCAGTTGATGATGTCACCTTTCGTGCCGAGCAGCAACCTCCCGAGCATCAGGAATAGGAATCTCCTTAGGTCTCGATCTGCTCTCTCCCTCTCAGTCGGGTCCTGACAATAGGCAGCCCTAGCCCCATCTATCAGCCTCTGTGAAAACTGCTCTAGAGACTCCCTCGACCTCTGCCTAGAGTCACCTAAGCCTATAGCTATAGTAAGGTCGGTGCGGTAGATGGTCCTACACTCGCTGGGCGTCTCGTAGACTGTCTCTAGCCCTAGCAATCTCTGTGTCAGCTCGCTATAATTGGGTAGGGTGATCCCGCTCACCGCCTCTCCATCTACCCTCAACCCAGTGATCCTAGCAACGTCCTCTAGGCTAGGAACCATATGACCCCATGGCATCAAGAATGTCCATCTAGTCCTATCCCATCTCTCTCTGAGCACCTGGATCAAGGGTAGGTTTGGTCTCACCGGCTCTATGCTAAGGAAGGGTCCAAACCCCATAGCGTCTACCCTAGCCCTCTGGAACTCAGGGAGCCCATAGTAAGCTGCTCGGACTTGGACCCAAGAGATCCGTGTCCTCATCAACCCCTGCATGCAATAAAAATAAAAATTCTCGCTTAAGTTTTCATGTGGATATTAATTTGCTGTCACATTTGCTCTATATTTGAATTAACAACCCGCCTTAGGTCATTGTTTACTTAAATGACGCCCCTATGGGGAGCGTTGTTTTGAAATTAATTTCCTAAATTCTGAGAAATTCTGAATTGACGCCCAGGCCTAGGTCGTCATTTGTTTAAGTGACGCCCCTGTGGGGGGGCGCTGTTTAAAAGGCGATTTTCTATCCTAAATTACAATTCTGGAAAATGATGAATTGACGACCACTCTCGTGGTCGCTGCTTAATGAATTGACGCCCCGGTGGGGGGCGTTGTTTTTCTGGGGTTTTCAAACTAATTAACATGCGAAATGAAATAAACAGAGGCACA